>CM034148.1:197275090-198585090 GCA_019776745.2 Taxus chinensis | reverse complement strand
TTCAATAGACCACGTACGCAAGGTTGTATTCAGGGCACTTATTTTTAGAGGCAACCTTGAACCGGCAGGGAGGACAACTTTCTTTTGCGGAGGTGTTTGCGGAACCAAAGTTTTGTCGTCTCCATGATTTGTATCAGTAGTTGTTTGCTTTCCGCGAAGGACATGGGTGGGAACTAGGAGTGGGAGCACCAATTTTAGGATGTGTTTCTGTCACAACTTCCATCTCGGAGACAAGAACAGTCCTACAAAGAAAAAAAAAAGAGAAGGGAAAAAAATTTAGTGAATATAAAAGAAATGAAAACGGAGCATCCATGTATAAAGGAAAATGGATGCTTACAATTCATGTTTTAGCATTCTGCAAAGGGTTTTGCGTAGTCAGACAATGCTTCCATCTTTTAGACGACCATCTGCAACCTGGCCTGTAAACTTTGAGGGCAAAAGAGCTTTTTGAAAGTGCACACCATCAGAGAGATGCACGCGATGTTGGAGCTCAGAATTCAACGCAGATTGAAGGGGACAAATGTTGAGAAGTTGGACTATTGGTTTGGTATCTGTACAACCCTCAATCAAAATAGAGACTCCACCATATGTCAAAGGTGCAGTCATGATCAAGATTGTTCCCAACACACAATGCGATTCTGCACAATGAGCTAAGTCGCATTACAATATTTCTAAACCTTTTGGAAAGCAAAGTTAATAGAAAACGTAAACGTTTACATCGAGGACTGGCAAAGAGAAAAGACATCGTCAGGTTGTGTGTGACGAGAACAAGTACATATGAGATCAAAAGGTATACAAAGATAAATATCGATATAAACGACATAACACCCTTTTTGGCAAAAAAAATTGTAATCTGCGGGACATATTGTATTTTTTTTGGCATAATTCTATTTTGTTTTTTTATATTGAAGCTTCATAACACAGATGGCAGAATAGTTTCCAAAGCAAAGAGAATGGTTTAGAACGGAGTTTGGAATCTGATGTTGGTGACTTAAATTAACTTCTAAGATTTGTAGCATGATCACAAGCATGTTAGCCGTTTTTGCTATGGAAAAATCATTTTTTTTCCTTCTTTATCATTTGAGTTTATATATGGCCAAAAATACTATTCTAAAATTGTTAACAAACACATGAAAAAGTTAAGTATACTCCTATGAAATGAAAAAAACCCATAGTAACTAAATACTAAATAACACAATTATTTAAATACAAATAATTATCCCATAAAACAATCAATTAACTAGTTAAGCAACAAATTATGCAAATAATTAACTATAAAGATAATACATATAGCAAGGAGTTAAAGCCGGATAACATTATGATTACGAAATTTGATGTGAAAGTATTGATTATTAAACATTATATTATATTTTTCAAAATGCTATCTTGAATATAATTATGTATTAGACTGTGAAAGATTATAAATGTCGCATCAAATTCTATTTCAATAAAAACGGGACATTAGAGTATGTGGCTAATTATCCATAAATTCAAAAACAATGTACGTTGCGGGATAAAACCCACGACCTATGGTGGCTCCCAGGCACCCGAAAATCTAAATCAATTACGTGCAAAGCAAGGAATAAGAACGACTCGATAGCAAAAAAACAAAGAGAGAAGTATTACATTTCCTTCATTTAGTTTTAAAAATAGTTCATGGTGTCTAATAATAATACGGCATTTGCGGTTTACATTTCAAAAGCAAATTGGGCTAATGGCTAAATAAAAAGGCCTGGGAACGTACACAGACCATTAATATTTACCCTATTTGAAGACTGGTTGATTATATCAAACAAATGCAAAGAAAATAAGAAAAAATTACTCTGCATTAACAGACATGAATAAGAATGTGTAGTCAACCATTATCACCACTACAAACATCCTTCTATTTTGATCACGAGTTGTTACAAGAACTCATGCACACCACACTTAGAGGCTAATATGCTAATGGTAATAGCCTAAACCAACCAGATTTTGAGTATAATTTTACACAATCTTTCAAATTTTTGTTAGAATTTGTGTCCCACATAAAAGATACATATTAAATACAAAATTCTGGGCAATTTTTAACGCATAAAACACACTATGGACAAAAACCGATAATTCTTAAACAATATAAGAGCTGCCCAAAAATGCTTCTGGGTGATGATAGACAATGGGCATATGACACAAACTGACTACTTTTGCCTGGAGAGATTCGAGGTGGTGAAGAAGAAATTAAATTAATTTGGTTCTAGGCAGTTTTATAGAAAATAAATTAAAGGGCAAAATTGTTTGGAGCTAGAGAAAAACACTTTTTATAGAATGGTTAATGATGGTATTTGGCACAATGTGGCAAAATTTTGTAGACAGATTCAAAAGATTGAGAGATACAGAATTCATTCCATTTCAGACTAACTTTAATCAAATTTTTGAATTTCCTTCTCTAGTTTTAAAAAGTTAAAACATTAAAAAAAGCTCAAAACATTTTAAATAACAAATAAAAGCTGCCCTAAATTTAAATGAACTTGAAACTCTATATTAAAAAACTTTGTTGAAGGTTGTACGGACGTTTTGCTTTGCCTGTGCTGCTACGTGATTCTTCTTTCTCCTCCACACTATGGCGCTTGTCATTGTTTGTTTTTTCAGCTGCTATTATTTGTGACCTAACACATTTGGCAAGCTAGTTGTTGTAATGGGCTGCTCTTATTTTCTTAACAGGGTGTGCTCCTCTGAAAGAAACAAAAAACCAAATATGTATACACCTTTATTTTTTCTTGTAAAGCAGCGCCGTTTTAATGTGATGCCATTTATAACTCTTGGGCTGAGTTTATTTCTACTATGGAACTACCTACCTTATTTTTCAATATTTATTTATAATTTACTTGAGGATCAAGTAGTATGCCAGAAGATGCAGTCATTAGCACGTGGGTGGCCTCATCAATCAGACCTTTTGGCCATTAGATGCTAAGATTTGATAGTACGCTAGAATGTTAACAATTTGGAAATGGGCTGAAGTATGCATCGGAGAAGAATTGTTTCATATGCAAAGGAAACCTGGAAAGAGAAAAATTATGTACTGCTTTATTATATGTGTATTTGCTCAAAATAAATGATGGCAATCCACACCAACCTGGGAGTGGGGTGTTTGACATAATTTTAATAATATTGTTTTGAATTTCTTATTCCCCAAAAGATGGAAGAGGCACCTCAAATGGCAGATCATGGTTCAAACAACCTAGCTAAAGCAACGATAAGGTTTTGATAAGCCAACTCCAATAAAAAATACAACATCAAACCTACATGAGTAAACAAATCACCAAAAAGAATTCCAAAGCCAAAAATACTATTTTTTTTATATATGGGAATTCACATCAGTTACAAATTTGTATGGAGTCAATCCTAAGAATAACTATACTTGCCAAGCAGGATGATAAACACTGGGATTGTTGGACAAACCCCACCATATGAAGAGCAACAAGTGCCCACCATAGCAATGGTTGCAATAGTTTCCCAATGAGATTAGTCAAAAAGAGAGGTTCTGAGTAACATTAACCATAAGGCTTTAAGAAAACCAAAGGCTTCAAAGAATCAAGAAACAAACTTAACAAGTTGGAAATATAAGGACCAATATTTCTATTCTATTTACTCCGTGAGAGAAATATGGGGGCCAGAGCAAGCAGTAATTAAGATCAGGATGGGTTGAGGTGTTCTAAGAGATAAAAGTGGGTGGGTGGGTAGGTGTTGAGGGAGAAGAGGAGAAGGCTTGTATAGATGTAATCACCATGGTAACACTTACTATATAAGGAATTTTATTGCAAGCTTCTAGAACACAAAAGAGACTCAAGTTGGAAGGCAGAGAGAGGCTTGCATTGGGTGGCAGGTGACATTATAAGGTGACAAATTATGTGTGTCTTGGTCAACATATAGAACAGCCATGCTTGGCTACCTTTGTTAGCCAATAATGTTCAGGCTTGTTAAACAAATCACAATCGGTTAGTCTCCTTGCATATCCCCTTAATACACTAGAAAATATATTTGTCCTTCCATTATCTTCTGTTTTCCTGTTTGGTGTCAGGAAAGGCCTTTGATCAGTAAAGGGCTTTTAAACATCTGCTTATCTGAAATAGACCTTGGAAAAATATAATCATTCTCTAGGTTGAGATAATCAGTGTTAATTTATAGTTTATATGCTTAATGAAGTGTTCCAAGACATGTTTTCACTCACTACACAGTGTTCTAGCACAGAAGTGCTAGAGAAGGCTCACAGTGTTCTTGGAGAACCCTTAAAACCAAGGGGAAAAAACCTTTTTTGTGAGGTCCCAACTTATATACATTCAAATATGAGATAATAATCATAATATTCAACAAACATTGCTACTTTAATATTCACAATTCTTGAGACAATAGGATTAAAGAATGGGGAATAGTTACATGTGTGAAAATTTAAAACCAATCTAGGTAATTTCTGTAAAGCTCTGAATTCCCAGTTTTATCTATACAAATATGGAGAAGATAATGCAACAAGATTTGTTTTTACTTTTATTTCTTTTTAATTAAAGCAATAACTTATCAAGACTTCCAAATTCAATTTTTTTTTTAGAACATTAAGCTGGATCTGTGAAATTTTTAAATGAAATATGGAACTTAAAAGCATATTGGAAATATAGCTGCTTCAACATTCATAAGAAGACAATTTGAAAAAACGCAAGAAGAATCTAAATCAAACTGTTTTTCATTTTTTTTTTAGGAATTACTTATCAAGAAGTCCAAATGCAAAACAAAAGAAACTATGAAATTTATCTATCAAAAGGTTTTTTCACATTAAAAATTTTGAGAAAGCGGCAATTGTAAAATGAAGCAAGTCTCAAACTTAAGGAAGTAAGAGCTATCAAAAACATAAGACAATGTTTTTTCAATCGAACAACGGAAAGAGCACATAGTAGATGTTTGCAGCATATAACTACCTAAACTACTTTTATGTACAAAAGTTTAATGGAGCGCGGCAGTACTAGTTTTCATTTTTTCTTGGCATTTTCCTTTTTTCCCTTCTTGAAATTAGCAATTTTTTTTGCCCGATGTGGTTTTTTCCCTCTAGCATGTATTGTGTCTGCAGTTATTCCCATCTTCTTCAGTTTGTGATTAGGTTCGTATTGTAGAGCATCTTCAGGATGATCATATGCAAGGCAAAATCCCCTCGAGTTGGGGCCTGCTATACGGAACTTGGAAAGGTAAAGAGGGCAGGAAGGATGCAGGCGGAGACATTCTCTAACTAATTCAGCAATCATAGGTTTTGCCAGTTTCGGTTGCCTACAATGGAGCACATTGACCACAAACTTTGTTTGATTGAAAGCATCTTCCCGTTCCAAGTGCGGAGTGATGATTGTCACACCGTGTGGAGGAAGAAAAATTGTATTTTGAGTCTTCATTGCTGCAATTTCACAAGCAACCCAAAGCAACATAAATGTAAAAAAGTAACTCTATAGAAGTTATGCAAGCCTCGATAAGTTCCATGCTGAAAATGGAAGTCAAACACATTGTTTTTTTGTTGCGGAGTACCAACAAGGAATCGAAGAAAATATTGTTGTGTCGTTTGTTTCAGTAGGTAGCTTTAAAATCCTTGCCAATGGACAGTCTAACACCCAATAATGGGCACTCCGATGCAGCATCCCAGGGGCAATAACCCCTCAGCACACACCGAATCCTGCCATTGTCGAAGGCACTTGCCCCTTCATGCCGCAATTGAAGATCGAAAGCAAAAAAATAGTTTTTTCATGCAACACATACAACAATAAGATGTTTTAATATAGACAAAATTCACCCACATAATTAAGTATATATGAAAATGTAGAAGGGAAAAAATGCAAAAAAACAACACATAATCAATAACCAATTTTATAAACAATATGGTAGGGAATTTTCCATGAGATAAAGAAAAAAAAGGTAATTTTGAGAAAAACCTTAAAGTTCATGAACACAACAACTAGATAAAGGCAAGCGAGACACTTCGTTCACAAAGAAGAATATCATATTCTACGGGCAATCTTAAAGTTCATGAACATCACAATTATATCTTTGCATTAAACAATCAACAATGTGCATTGAATGGAATTGTGGAGTTCTATAAACTAAAAGGAAATAACTTTACATGAGAGTACACAAAGAAAGTAATGCAAAACAACAAGATTAGATCTGCACAAGACAATGTTTATTTCTTAAATGGTTTATTCTGCTAACACTTAAAGATATAATTTGGATAAATCAGTATAAAAACTAACCATAGCGAATATAGCAAATGTAAATTAAAGTAACTAGTCATGGAATAAGCTTATAGATGATTGATTTGATTTAGGAAGAACTTTGCCAAGTAATTCTGTAAATTTTGATCTGGATTGTAACTAAACTATAAATCTATCTAGTTAAGGAATATGCAGAGGAGTTAGAAATCCTTCCCAAGGGCAAACTACTGGAGCTATGTCAGCGTAAATATGCATATCACATGATAGTGAGTAGACTCTTTTTGAACAGTGGTTTGTAGAATTTATGGGTCATGACAAAGCATTCAGCAGATCCATTTTTTATTTTTGTCAATACACATATAGGTTGGAGTCGGTCAGATGGTTCTCTACCAAGCATCTAGAACCAATGATGTCAAGTTTTATGCTAGTGAAATTTTCAAACCCTACGGTAAGAAAATTAGTCAATTCTTACTTTCGATGCATCAATCGAAAGGTATCCGACATCATTGAGGTGTTTTTGGACATCAACCTCCTCCAAAGAATGAAGAAATATATAGGGATCCTAACCTTTCCAAAAGCCTAACATGTCCTAAACACTCTATTGTACGGAAGTATCTATGATATCATTGTTAATGCTTGGGCAATGTCAAATAAAGGCCAAAGGCTACAGTACAGAAATGCATCACATATGTGATAGCACAGAAACAGATTATATTCGTTGCAGCAAAAAGATGCCTCTGTCACATAAATCTAAAAAATTGTCCTGTTAATTTGAAGCTCAAAATCATACAAACAACTCAGCAAAGGTATCTTGAGTCTAGCTGGAGAGTTTGTGGTGGCATTTTGAAAATGCCTACACAGCATCCCAGCCAAACTGATGGACAGTCAAGTTTTGTGAAGATTTCAGTCTCTCCACTAATTAGTGACCTATTTTGAAAATTTGGGTTAAATCTATTTATGACAAAGTCATTTTTTTAGTCTATGGCTATCTGAGACACTAACTTGGCATATAAGAGCACCATTGTAGAAGAACACAATGGTATTTCTTCTTTCATTCACCATATAATATCATATATGGAGGAATAGGGTTCCAAACTTCCTTGATTATTGTGGGTGATGTAGCTGGATTTCAGAGATGGACAATCATTAGGACGCATAAATTTTAATACTGGACAACATGACCTTTAATGCCTGGACAGTGGGCTAAAGGACCTTTTGTCTCTTGTATTATGAACAGTTCCGTCTAATAACCCACGAAGAGCTGGCCTAGAGGGACATCTAGAAAACCACAAGGAATAGTCAGGCTTAAATTTAAACGCGTCTAAAGTACATCTTGAAAATTATCATCTTGCTTTTCCAAAAAATGATTTCCAAAATGTATTAGGGTCTTCAGTATTATAGAAAAGTATGGAGTTTCCAAAGATGGAATATATACGTAGAGATTCTACGTATAGATTCTAATGGGATTTAGTCATATTAATTAAATCTACGGTTCATAAATACATCTCAGTTACCAAATAAAGCAGCATCCGGTAACCATTGTCAGCAAATTTAGTAGCTAGATTACTGAATGACATTGTGACTTAAAAAAAGCTATCGATACCTGAAATTCGAAACTTGTGGAGGCAAGCGAGAGACAAAAGTTCATCTTGAAAATTATCATCTTGCTTTTCCAAAATGTATCAGTGTCTTCAGTATTATAGAAAATTATGGAGTTTCCAAAGATGGAAAATAAACATTCAGATTCTAACAGGCTGCAGTCATATTAATTAAATCTATGGTTCATAAATACATCTCATTTACCAGATAAAGCAGCATCTGGTGACCATTGTCAGCAAATATAGTAGCAAGATTACAGAACGACATTGTCACTTTAAAAAAGCTACCGATAACTGAAATTGCAGAAAGATTGTTTCTAAGACAACTATACGAAAATATGTTTTATTCAGGTCTCTGGCGAAGGGCTTGCCATGGGTTGTTTCATGGCTGGGCTATCATTCTATATGCAGGTCAGTTAGATGTCTCAAAATACAAAATAGATTCATTATTAAGGTTGCAATCAAGGTAAATATGAATCAAATGACGTCCCAGGCAAAGGTCTAGCAGCATGTCCAAGCCCATACAAATGCGTATATACATGTCAAACTTTTGGTTCAGCTCCTCTGCATCAATATCCCAGTCCTCCCACACTTTAGAGGTATGACCTCTCAACTTGCCAAGGATGTTATTGCTCTTCAAAACTCTGAACTAATTTTTTAGCAAACACCATGGAACAATTACAAGCATAAACAACAGACTTTGCAGCATTAATTTTAGCCGTTGGTGCCCCACAAAATCTGTCTAAAGTTCTTTTCAGGTGCCTAGCTTCTTCCACATAAGAATATCCCATTAATTATGGATCATTAATGAATTGTGAATGGGTGAACTTATCCACAATTGAGGAAATAGAGGCACCCTGAATGTGCCCTGCTCTTTCGCATGGTTAAGCATATAAATTATCAAATCCACCATAATTACCTATGAAGGGACAGGAACTCAGTAAATCCACCATGATTCTCTAGGAATCCGGGACAAGAGGCAACCTTTCCTCCTTGCGTAGCCCTAAAGAAATATGAAGTAGCTTTGACTAATGCTCTCTTCCACCCATCTCACTGACTGACCATTCATAGACTTCCATCTTACGCAACACCACAAGAAGGAAATTCCTGTTGAGAAGGTCATAGGTTGGGGAAAAATCAATTTTAACCATCATGATTTTCCTTTTAGCTTGCAAAGCAATATTTACTTCATCAAAGATATTAAGTCCTTTAACAGGCCCACCTAATTCCTCCAATATGACACGAGGAAGCCAAGTTTGCAGCCTAATAGCCATGATTTATAGATAATTTTGTAAGAAAAATTACAAAGAGATATAAGCCTCAATGTATCAATATTGTTAGCATTATTTTCTTTTGGATTGAAGCGAGAAAATTAAATGCCTTTCAAACTTTGCCCGAGACCCTGGAATCATCCACACATACGGAAGGAGTTAGCCTCAAAGCCATATGGACCTGATGATTTGTCCAATTGAAAGGAGAAGATGACTTTTTAAATCTCTTCAAGGTTTATTTCCTTCACTTTCTTTTTAACCCTTTAAGCTTTATTTCCGTCACTTTTTTTTTAAGGCACCCTGAATGTGCCCTTCTGAACTAATCTCTTTAGCAAACACCAGATGGAATAATTGCAAGCATAAACATCAGACTTTATTTCCTTCAACAGCCTCTCATTCATATCTTTCGTACCAATATTTAGGATAACCTCAACCAGATCTTCTCGAGCCTCAATCCTGCCACTATTATCATCATATAATGATGTCTTAAAATGATCCTTGGCTACCTCTCTAATTGTCTCATCCTCAGTTAAATCCTCCTCACCTTCTCTTTTAACCAGAGCAATATGGTTTGTCAGTCTGTGAGCAACCACAATCTTGTGAAAACTTTGGTATTTGCACTTCCTTGTTGAAGCCATAAAGTTTTGGATCTAAGTCACAAGGAACCCTCCTCTTTCTCCAAGTTCTCCAACAAAGACAATAATTCTTTTTTCTCTGTTCTGATGTCATCTGATCCTAGCCGACTTATCACCAGACTGATTATTACTTCCAGCCTCCTGCACACTTATTTTTTTGACTCAATCTTGCTTCATAACAATTCCTTTATTGTATATTTCAGTGCAATGTAACCTATACATATCAGACCCTTCTATATCGACTCCATTCCACCATGTTCTGATATTTCCAGAAAATTTTTTATGTTCAATGAACTGAGGATTAATTTAAAAAGCAACGTTTGTGGGTTGTTCAAAGCCACGAAGCTTTAACAGAGCAGGAGCATGACCTGATCTAGCATTAGACAAGATAAATGATTCAGCATCATAATTAATTCCCAAAGGGGTGGAACTTCCTGTTGTTAACCCTCACATTTTAAGAGGATTTTGACTCCATGTTGTGGTTGATGCCAGACATATAGTAGAGTGGAATTTGTTATTCACTTCCTTATAGATATTCTTTTCATGATGAGGTTTGAATATGGTATTTTCTTGAACTTGCGATCTTTCAATTTTTTCATAGCGCTAACGAGTATGTTTGTCTTCTGGGTAGGTGGGTCTGTGGATATTTGGAGGAATGATTAAGGTGGATGTTGTCACTGCAGCAATCCTTGGTTTGTCTGTCCTCCTATGCACATAAGTTGTGACATGGAAGGAGTGCTTGGCTGAATCTGTAGCTTGGGACACACTTACATGGTTTGCTGCACTTATTGCAATGGCATGCTATCTTAATAAATATGGGCTAATATCATGATTTAGCCAGACTATCAGTACCAAATTTGTAGAGCCCTTGTGGAAAATCCCATACATAAATTCTTAATATAAACTATATTTTTCTGTAGCTGAAATTTTGTAACTCTTTCTAAATTTCTAAGAGATACCCTATAGGCCTGTCATTGGAGGGAGATGAAAAAGGATCCTTTTTTCTGTAACTTTTTTACTCCTTTAATAGTATCTTAGAACACTGTATTTTTGTTGATAAAAATAAAGACAAATGGTTGAAAGGAACATAAATCCGTACTTACAGAGAGCATCAACAAGAATAAACTTCCTTGATTATTGTGGGTGTTGTAGCAGGATTTCAGAGATGGATAATCATCAGTAAGCATAAATTTGAATACTGTGTTCAATCCCATTTATATTATGATCTGTTGGATTCATCTTTTCAAGCTAAAAACACCCAAGAAATCCAAAGGATGGGATGATTCTTCCTATGATCAGGTGTGCGCTGGAGGGTTTTGTTACTATTTCAGCCTAAAATAAAAGTAAGCAAACCAAAACCCAAAGTAAATATACATGACTAGGGTTTTCTACGATTTTACACAGATTGAATTTTTGGGCATTGCTCTGCTCATCCCATAAAATGAAAACCAATCAAGAGAATGGGAATTTAAGTTAATCTCAAAATGAAAACAAGGACACTCCTTTTCTGAATTTGATTTTCTTAAATCGATGTATATGAAATAATGAAACAGCACCGAATCCTCGAACAAGGGAATAGAGAGGTAAACCTTAAATTCATGGCTGTGATGTTGGATGGCTTCCTCCAGTCACGTAGTCTCCAACTCCAACCACACTTAGCAAGCAAAGAGAAATGGACTTGTCGTCTATAATGTTTGATGGAAAAAACACTCCTCATTACAAAATCCTTCCCGAAACCCTAAGCAAGTCATTTTTTAATTCTTCTTGGACAGCTACGTACTGGTATACTACGGGCCAACCATACTCCCCTTATTTTGCTGATGGCAGATGCATGCCCACCTCCATGTTGGACTCCTGCAACTATCCTCTATTTTTGACTACCTATATGCCTCTCCCTCCTTCAAACATGGTCCTCTGTTCCATCTGCCACATCTATGGCTCATGGGCGTCCGTCCATCGTTGACCAATGAAGCCCCATCATTGATGCCCTGGTGCATGTTAGAAAGCCTCCGCCATTCCCACATAGAACACGCCTTTCTGTATATTTTTGTGTGATATTTTTTAGTATAAGATTATCTATCTATTTTAATGTTAGTGTATTTAAGTGTTTATTGATTATTAGTTTAAGTTGTGCTCTTATTAACACTTGTTCTTTATGTTTTTTTATTTTCGATTTGTTTTTGTTGTGTCTCATACATTGTTCAACATTTTTGAATTTCTTTCTTTCTTTTTTTCAACTCGACCTCTTATAAGTTTTCCTACTCAGTTATAAATTTTGTTTTAAATTTAATAAGTCAAATATATGAGTGTATTTGCACTTTTAAAAAATAGGAATAAATAAGCATTAAATGCATGATAGATATTGAAGTTGTAAAAGAATAATTTATTATTTCTCATAACAATCCAAAAACAAATTCAACCATTTGAAAAGCATTCAAACATTTATGTTATTTTGTATCTATTAAAAGATAGATTTAGTACACTTGCATACAAAGGATTATATGTTGACTTCATAGAGTTGATTTTCAATTTGATAAAAAATGAGAGGGGCATTCTAATAATGGAGACATGGCATAATCCCCCATTAACCCCTTGTTTTTTCAATGGGCTTGAAAGGTCTTGAGGTCATATTAGGGTTTTGACAAATGATGATGATTTCCCAATAATATGTAAGAGTATGAAATCGGTCAAGTTGGTCGTGTATTTACAATTTGTTAGGGTTGGTTCGTCTTATCATTTAGACATGTTTCTTGTTGTATGTCACAATGGTTATATCCAAATTCTCACAAAATTAAATAGTGCCCTAATTATCTAGTATTTTCAAGAACGTATATTATTTTATGTATTTGTTACTTTTTACAATTACATATGATTATTGATATACTTCTTAATGACCTTGATTGTTAATTATATATCATTTGTTTAGTGCATTTGTTATTGTAAAACCACTTTCTACTTCTACATTTTGGTGAACCTGATTACATCAAATACTCAACCCTTGCGGTTTTCCTTTTGGTAAACCTAACTCAACGTTGACCTAACTACGATTCCTCCTTTAGGGGGCCCTTTAGGGGAGTCGTGTTAATATCAAACATCCAAACTAGGATTTTATACTTTGTGTGGGCTTACATTGAATGACATATTATAGGGTTGATTTGAGCACCTCTTGTGCATATAGTTGACTTACCTTGGGTTTACTTTTTTAATTGAATTTTCTAACACCAAATCTTGTGTCTAACATTGGTTATTCATTTTTATTTAACAAGTTCTAACTTTAATGTCAAAATTATGATTATATTCAAGACTCCAACTAAATGAAGTGTTAAACTAAATTTGTACCTAATTGATCATGTAAATAATTCAATGCTTCATATTTTGGTTTGCTTAAAAATAGAGAAAAGGCTACTTTTAATGAGGATCATGTTAACATTTAAATCACACCAAAATCTATTGGAATTCCTATGGATGGTTGTTTTTAATAGTTCTCTTGTATCTATCAAAGGTCAACATAATAAAGGGAAACATGTTAATATATAAGATCTTACTTGTATCCAAGAATTACATCTTCAACAAAATTTCTCGAAGAATCCTAATGAAAAAGTTAATGTATTGACTACGATATTAAATGTCAAACCCAAAAGTCAAAGTCAATAAAATACCGACGAGGAGAAGTATTAAAACCTTATGAGGGTGTGAGACCTGATTTGTTAGAATTTTTGTGATCAAGTGCATTATCATATAGCGATCCTTTTGGATGTTGTGGTATATCACAACTATTGCCTTTTCCTAGGATCCTCATAATTTAGGAAGGCCTATATAATGTCCCCTCCCCTTCTGGTCCAATTATTGATGGCGTGACTAGATTTGGTGGAGTTGCAAACAATGGTGTCATCATAAAAGTGCCCCAGAAAGTTTGTCTTGAAGGATTTTTCACGAGGTAATGACTCCCCTTGATGTTGTTCATCTCGTTTCTTATTTTAATGTTGCATGTTAATGGCTATAGAATTTTTTCTTAATAGGATACGTTATTGGTTGTATCCCCTCTGAAATTATGCTTAATAAATGGGGTAACTGTACATGGGTTACCCATGGCATAAAGATGGAAAGTGTGCAAAACATGAAAAAGGGGTTTTTTGTTTCATTTTTATGACTCTTCACATGCCCCCGATATATTCCATAGATCGGTCACTTGGTATGTCTGCAAGTCCTTATTGGTTTTATCGCCATGGACCCAAGATCCTTATATAACCTTTGATGGAAGTTGAAGGTGAAGAAAACGAGCCTATAATGTCTTTATAGCCTTGCTTCCTTCGCCTTCAACGTTCCTTTTTTTCCAACTCATGTTTTATTGCAAGCGCAAACATCTCAAATTTTGCTTTTTGGCCTTATGATTTTCAGGGTTTTTACTTTTACCTAGAATTTTGAGCCTTCATCGGTTTCTCTATTATAATTCATTAACTTTTTGAGTCCACGTAGTTGCTTGCACCTTGAAATTTAGTCCTCTTATCTATTCATCTATTATAATTCATCCACTTTCTAAATCCATATAAGTTTTTTAAATATATTTTTATGTCCGTGAAGACGCTTACTTTTTGTTGTTTTATATTCAATTAGAACATTAATTCTAAATTTTGCCTTTGTGATTTCAACAGTTATTTATATTATAAAGTAGTGCATATAAATTTAGTATTGTCTCTTTATAATCAATTTTAAATTATTTAATTAAGTTTAAATTTTTATAACTAGCAATTACACCAATATGGGGTGCAGTGTTCACGCTAATAAGAACATGCCCAACAAATTCCTAAGCATATTTTAAAGAAAACCATTGCGAGTAAAGAATACATAATCATTATTTAAGAGAAACAATCTTTTGTTCATAGGTGATATGAAAACACTTGCCATTTTTTTTGTAATAGCATGGAGATTATTACCATAAATAAGCATGAGAAAACATGTAATTTTTAGCAATAATAATATAGCATACAAATTTATACCGCTTGCAAAAGACTGCTAGATTTTTCATGAATCAAAACCAAAGACATGGAAATATAAAACGAAAAATCAATAAACATATCGAATGTAACCATTGGTTTTTTGAAGATAACATGTTTCTGCAATTATAGATAATGAACTTTCTTAAAATAACCTCTGGAGTTGGGTATAGTTAAAATCTTTCCCGTACATAGCTAAGCAATTCAACTTGGAGAGAATGTGGCTTAGTATCGCAATAGTTTGTTTTTTTGTGAATGTTATTCTCTACTTTCTCCAAAAAAATGGGTTATTATAGTGCCCTCTCCTCTTCGACACTTATTATATTTTGATTTCGATTACTGTTGACTATAGACATGGATATTATTGTATCTTTTTGGTTTAGCATGATGTTAGAAGATAGAGATATTGTGACTATTAATGGATTGTGATTTATAGTATGAGTTGTGTGGATTCTTAGAGACGTAGAGAGACATTTTTTATTGATGATAACGATGTGTTGTTAGCGTATATATTATTGACATTCATAATTCTCATCATGTTGACTACGATTTAGCATTTGAACTAATCTCGTGATCTTGTTGATATTGATGAAATGGTAGAATTGAGATGTTGTTGAAATTTTAGACAAATGATAGCATTGTTTAGTTTAGATGATGATTTAGTTATATGAAGATGTTTACTGATTTATGTGTGTATATTTTATCTTTGATGTATTTGATGCGGCCACGAGGCCGAAGGAGGTATTGTGTGATTTTACAGGTAGTTATATCACAACAATCAAAAGGGGGTTAAGAGACCAACCGCAGCGGAATACTGGATGGATACAACGACGGTCACCATGGCAACTTGTGTAATGTTTGATGTTGTGTTATTAGCTTGTTAGGGGGTCCCCATGGGGGGATGACCTCCAATTGTGACCATGGGATTTGTGTGTATTTATTTCTTTTTTCTTTTATTTAATTGTGGACTATGTGATTTAATTTGTGATGTAATTCATTTTTATCATTTTTGATTAATGTGTCTTAATTAAGTGGGTTAATCATGTTTATTAATTTATTTGGGGATGTGACAAAAGGGGCCATTTATTAGAGTAGTTGGTCCTTTGGATTTTGTGATTTAAGTTGAGTGTTGTGCACCCTACCTTACTTGGAAAATTAGGATTTGAGCTGAAGGGCCATTTTTGGAGGCTTGTGGGACAAGTTAAGTTTGTTTCACACCTCTTAATTTCATATACCAACCCTACCTATGGATTGGGGGGTCAAAAATAGACCCCATTATGTGTTTTGTAAGGCAAAAGGTGACATTTATTATACTTTTCTTACATGGGTTTTAAATTATGTCCTTAGGGGGTATGGGTTTGTGTTGAGTGTGTAAGAGGCTTCTCATTTCTCTCAACCACAAATTTGTTTTGTCTTGGGGTTGAAGTTTGACTTGTGATGTGGAGTTGAGGATAAGTGATGCAGCATCCTACATGGAGCCACCTCACCCTCCTTTTCTCTTTTTATATATATGCAAGTTTATTTTTTTGTTTGGGGGTTACTGCATTTTATTGTGCATTTGTAATTTTGGAGGGAGAAATTTTTTGGAATGCTCGTTGAAGTCTTGGAGCTTGTTGGAGTTGGATTGAGCTTGAAAGAGCTTAGAGTGTGATTCTTTGATCAATTTATTACTATGGAAAGGTAGGAGCTACACTCTTTTTTATTTGTTTTTTTGTTTATATGTGTGTATTGCATGTATGTGAATGATTTATGTGTTTGTCGGGATCTTGGGTAGAATGACTAAGTATGGTGTAGGAGAAGGCTATGGGATATTCTATTGCAGGGAGGCATAAGAGTTTATTTCAAGTTTTGGGAGGGAGTTGAGTTGGGTGCCCCACCTTTGATAAGAAAATGCTTGCATTTCTTACTTGGTTCTTTGAGGGAGTAATTAGAGATTGTAGGGAGGCATAAAAGAATGTGGGATGCATAATAGGATCCTGAGGGAGGCATAAGAGTTATGTAGGGGTTTTAAGATGTATATTGGAGGGTTTTAAAGTGGGCACCTAATCCCATTTGGAGGCATAAGTGATTTCCCCATAAATCCTTGCTCCACTGGCTTTGCACTTCAAGCCTTATGTATAACCAAATCTACACAGAGATAACAATAATAATAAACACAATTATATAATATCTTCTCTATTATTTCTCACTACACATTCATACGGGACATACAAATATATATGAAATATCACCCCTACAAATGAGGATTTTGTTCAACCGACTAACCCCCCAAATATCTATTTAGATGTGATTATTACTCACGTAATTACAATGCACAACTCAAATTACATAAGTTGTTAAAACAACTCCAAACTAATATATATTATTGTTAATATAACAATAATATTATATTAACTACTAACCATTTAAGATAATAATTACTCATGTAATTATTATTTACTCATCACATGAAAACACTAACATAGATTTCCTAACATTTGCCCCCTTGGTGTTTACATGGGAGAAAATATAGTCACACTTCTTTTTCAGCTTGCTTGCCTCTACTCGCTCATGATATTGGACCTTTGTATGAACCCTTGTCCATCCAGTATGAACCCCTATTCAAAAATAGGAACCCCTGTTCCAGGTACAAGCCCCTGCCAATCCTCTTCAAGTATCATGATGTTGATTGTACTTTAGTGCTTTCATTTTCTTCACTATGTTTATACACTACGAGGTTACATAGCTCGATTTCATGCAGAATGGAAATGGAATATTGAGTCCTATTCCCCCCCCCCACAATGTGAAATTTCCATTATTTAGAAAACATTGCAAAAGATGAATGCCACACTAAAAAACAAATACTGAAAAAAAACACACAAGTCGCCAATGCTTTGGTGCAGCCCCATCGCTGATGACTGACGAGAGGTCACTGATTGACCTCCAACCTCCTGTGTCCTCCATCCTCCGATGTATTTTATCTAGTATAGATAGTCTTCAGAATCATACCCATTATCATTATTTGTTGATTCTTCTATATCTTCCCATTCTTCATCATCAGCCACCATGGCATTCTCTTGTAGTTTTCCATCAAGTAAATCTTGCGCTCTTTTCCTGCAGTTTATAGACAAATGACCAGATTGTTTGCAATAGTAACAAGTGATCTGTTTGCTAGTATCTTTGGAATGTGATCCTTGGTTAAAAGAGGATTTGTATTTTCTTTTAGTATGTGATCTATTTTTTCCGTACATTGCACTTTCTTTTGGTTCAATTTTCTTCTTCTATCATAGAAGAAATCAAATCTTCCAAACTCGGATTTACTTTACTCGATGTAAATACCATATTGTAATAGCTTGGAGGCATAATATTTAACAATACTGCTTTTGCATCATCATCTCTCACATCAATTTTTATTCCAACTAGTTGATATTAAATAGAACGAAATTTACTTATGTGATCGACCATACTCTCACCTTCTTCCATCTTGAGCCCGAATAGTTTTTGCTTGAGTGTCATCGTTGCACTCCTTTTTTGAGATCCAAATAGCTTGTTCAAAGTAGTCCATATGAAATTTAAACTTTTTGATAAATCAATATGATGCAAATAAGCATCAGAAAATCCAAGACCAATAATTGCTATTGCTTTCTTATCCTTGCTTTCCCATTTGGTGGCTTCATCAGCATCAGTTGGTTTTGAAATATTACCTTCAACAATTTCCCACAAGTCTTTATTGATCAAAAGTAATTGAGTTCGCACTTGCCATGTGTGAAATTCTTTGCCATTGAATTTATGTAATGGAATTTCCATTATGGGTGTCGAACTTAGTCGAAAATACACCCTTACAATAAACTTTTTTTAAAACTTGAAAGTAAAAATTTCTAATTTTTTTTATAGTGGCATAAAGCATAGGATCAATGTAAAGAGCTAAAAAAATACATTTTCAAATAAAGAAGCACCCCATTCCGAGTTACCAGCTAAAACTTATGCCACTTACAACTTATAAGTCTAACATCTTTTTGGACCCTTTCCAAAAATGGAATTTTTTTTCTTTTCCTTGTGATTATTTTCAGTATGTCCAAAAATGGCAAAAAATAAAAAAATGTAGAGTTACCAGAATACACAGACAGACCGGTCGCAGGCACGTGTAGAGTTACCAGAATACATAGACAAACCGATTCTAGGCACATGCAGAGTTCCTAGAATACACAAACAAAACGATCCAATACACAGGCATAATGATCCAATACGCAGGACGACACAATCAACATATCCACCTTACTAGGCTGTGAAAATTGTGATGAGCCATATGATGGAAAACATTTATTCAAAACCTCTCCTCCTGGACTCCCTGCTCTGGTACCAAATGATGCAGTATAACCAGATCCACACAGAGATAACAATAATAATAAACACAATTATATAATATCTTCTCTATTATTTCTCACTGCACATTCATACGGGACATACAAATATATATGAAATATCACTCCTACAAATGAGGAGTTTGTTTGACCTACTAACCCCCCAAATATCTATTTAGATGTGATTGTTACTCACGTAACAATGCACAACTCAAATTACATAAGTTGTTAAAACAACTCCAAACTAATATATATTATTGTTAATATAACAATAATATTATTAACTACTAACCATTTACAAGATAATAATTACTCACATAATTATTATTTACTCATCACATAAAAACACCAACTTAGATTTCCTAACACTTCTATTACAGGGAGGCATAAGAGTTTATTTCATGTTTTGGGAGGGAGTTAAGTTGGGTGCCCCACCTTTGATAAGAAAATGCTTTCATTTCTTACTTGGTTCTTTGAGGGAGTAATAAGAGATTGTAGGGAGGCATAAGAGAACGTCTGATGCATAATAGGATCCTAAGGGAGGCATAAGAGTTGTGTAGGGGTTTTGAGATGTATATTGGAGGGTTTTAAAGTGGGCACCTAATCCCATTGGGAGGCATAAGTGATTTCCCCATAAATCCTTGCTCCATTGGATTTGCATTTCAAGCCTTGTGTATTTTGAAAGTTACATTCTTGTGATTGTTTTTTGGTTGGGGCTCGGGGGCCAATGAAAATACATTCTTATTCTTCTCATTGGATTTTTTGTTGTGTGGAGAGTGTTGCCTCTCCCCCATTTTTGGTTGTTGTGATCAAGTGTTAAGAAGATGGAACTTGGTTGGAGACTTGATTCTGGGAGCAATATTTGAAGGTAATTTATATCTCATTGTAGTTTCCTTCTTGCAAAATTTCCCACTTCAAGTGGAAGGTTATTGTATTTTATTTTGGAAGAATGGTTGTATTGTATGTTGAGAATGTTGGGAAAGAAAGATTTTTTTTTGTAGAGCTAGTTTTGTTGTAATAGAAAAGAAGTTTATGAGGGGAAATATCTTACTCCCATTGTAGTTGAATATTTACTCATATAAGTGTATATATCTTATTGGAAAGTTAGTAGTTATTGATTTAAAAATTATTGGAAATCTTGTAAAATTTGGTTGTGAGAATGTTTGCATCAAGAAATAGTAAGTTTGATTTTATTACTTGAAAAGTATGTAAAGGAAAAATTAGGTTATTGTGTTCATTTCCTTTCATTGTTGAACGGAAGTAAAACTATGTATGTTTAGATGGAAATAACTAAAATCTTACTTGTCCTTTACATGTTCAACAAAATAGGCTAAAATTTCTAAATATAGTGGAGTAAAAGGAATTTCTCATTACTATTTAGACCTTAACCTTACTAGAGTATATAAATTTATAGTTGAGTCATTACAAAGATATATTTAAAACCTAATGTAAGACAATATTATAACAAGTGAAATTTGACTTGCCTTTTTAGACCCTTATTAAAATTTTATTAAAAAAAAAGGAATTTTAAGTGTAAGTTTTAGTTTAGTTAATGCCATCAATAATATAGCTATTATTACTAATGACAATATTACTATTATTTAAATATTATTATTATAACAATGATAATATAAATATTATTATATATACTACTATTATTATATTATTATCATTCTAAAATATAATATAATAACTATGATATACTTAATATATATAATATAAGTCATAGTAATCAAATAAAGAAAAGAAATTGAATTTGCTTGAGCCCTTAAGGGCTGCGACCTGTCTCAGTTGTAGGAATGGGAATAAGGTTGGGGGAGGTTCGTCGAACCAACCTCCCACCCCATTATAAATGAGATGGGGGGCGGGGTCAGCGACCCTCACCCCAACCCCCAATAAAATTTATAACTGTATTAATTCAGACTCTACAAATTTTGGGGAATGTGTAAAACATTTTCAGCGATGGAACTTTTCATTTTTGTATTTCATTATACACACACACACACACACACACACACACACACACACACACACATCCATTTGACCTCTATAATTGTTTTTATAATTGTTTTGTGTTTTATTCAAGAAAGCATTTTCAAAATGTATATACATACATACATACATACATACATACACCTTTTTCACAAATAGAAACATATATCATCTAACATTTCCCCTAAAATGGGGGCAAAACCCATGTGCCCATTTGGGAAAAGGCCAAATAAAGAAAAAAATAAATTGAATAACTACATTTAAACCCTATGTAGGGGAATAACGAAAAGAAAGAGGTAGGCGAAGTATTTGTATCCATCCGAAAGCTTGGAATGACCTCTAATGGCTTCCTCCAACAACTTGCAAAACAAAGGAGAAAGAAGCTTTCTTAAGAAAACTTTAGGGTTAGTTGTTTCTCCCTCATCTAAGGGCCCCAAATGAATTCATCCAAGGGATGAGATTCATCCCTACAAAAATTAGGTGGGGAGTGGGTGAGAGGAATTTGAATTTAAATTTAAATGTTAATTCTAAAATACATGGGTTGACTTTTTAAGGGGTCACTTTATTTGGTTATGGGGGTGTGTTTATTCTTCTAACCCTTGTGTTAATGTAAGGGACCTTGTTATTTGTTTTGATCTTAAACACCTTGTGGATTAAAATAACTTCAGTAATTGTTTTAAATAGGTCCCTTTACCCTTGAGAATAAAATGTTTGAATTTCAACTATAGTGGAATTTAATTGTTTATCAAATAACTTTTAGGGGGGAATTAAACCATGGTTTAGCCTAATCAAGTCAATTAAATGTACTGAGAGTTTTAATATTTTGTTATAATGGAGAAATTTTTTTTATTAATTATAAGCGACTAGAAAAAAATAATGTGACAACTGTTATTTCGAAAACCTTTTTGCGGGTACGTGGTTCAAAAAAAAAGTATTCCATAATTTTTTCTATCTTATCCTAGGTTGTTCTTGGGTTTTGTTGGCAATTTTAGCGGGTGTTACATGAAGAGGTTCTTTGGAAATGACCCAGCCTATAAAGGAAGCAATGAGGTCCAAACAATGATAACATGGTATGAAAAGGCCTGGAAAATGCACCCAAAATGAGACCTTACGATTTTTATGTTAAAAAACCACAAAGTTGCAAGTCTAAGGGGACAAAACGAGAAGGGAACTGCGAACATATCAAGTGAAGGACTTATTCAGTATTGTCAGTATTTGGCTACTTTGGTAGGATTAGCAAATACACAATAATACACAACACAAAAAATCATTTGGTCTTATAGTAGACGAAGCCCAACTTGATACCAAATTGGGACCAATCAATTTGCACCTAAGAGAGAAGCATGCTTTAAGAGAGAATCCTTATAATAAAATAGGCTATCATGCAAAAACACTGAAGTCAATGACATGTAAAAATAAACTCCTCAACAAGTAACAAGATATCAAGGGTAGAAACATTATGTCGTGGAATACTGTGGGCACAAACTTCCTCGGTTGCTTCCTTGGAGGTACCATCATAGTTCACCGCGGTTAAAATAACCAAACTATGTAAATGGAAGGTCATTTATAAAATGTATGTCCGAAGGCGGGAATGCCTTAAAAACATAAATAAATGCAAGCGCATGCAGAAAGAAAATCTGACCAGAGAAGGTATGACAAAGGTTGAACACGTAAAGGTGGTAGCCTTACAAAATATAAAAACCCTAAGACCGTGTTTATTTTTTGGAATGAAATTTTATTATTTAACTCTAACATTTGTAATATAATATATGTTTTTTTTTCTAAGTATGATCTATTTTGTATCTTTCTTTCTTTTTTCTTCATAAATATTTATTTCCAAAAAATTATAGAGAACATAATAAATGTGACATGGAACTCAACAACCAATTTCAGAATATAACTAGAAGTGTTTGGTAATGAGTATATACTTCCCTTGATAAAATAATAAATACCCTTTTAACTTTTGATGATTGAACCCATGTGCATTATAAAAAATTTACCAACTGATTATACACTTGTTGCCATATACTTTCTAGTAAGACGCGGTGAAGGACAGATGATTTCTCCAGATGACATGGACACTGAGGAATGGGTTGCGTCGACTTTCGGACGACAAGCCGATGATGTTGATGATACCTTCATAAATCTTTCAGATCTAATTCCAGTCAATGAAGGCACGAACATCACTGAAGAGGAGAATCGACTTCCTAAAATCCCTTACAGTGAAGTCTATCAAAAATTGAAATCTTTTCATTTGATTGCCAGTACTGCTATAAGGTCTAGAGAGTATTGTATTCAGGTTAAAACATCTGCTAAGTCTAAATACGATATTCCCTTAATCTCTTCACAAGATCTTTCATATTTGAAGAAGCAATCTGCATATAAGTTTGTACATATAGGATGCGTGCAGATCGGAATAAATCCATTATTCCATCAAGACTTAAATTCTTCTGTTCTGTGTTGTTTACTGGATACTCACCATGAAAGCTTCAAGGACTGTTTTTTGGCTACTTTATAAACTAGTCTTGTAACGACCCAAAAATTCACACACGAACAACACAACATAATTTTTGTTTTGACTTGCTTGACACATAACATGACGCAACATGTCGTCACCAAGGATACAACTAACACTGTGAACAACTTGATACAAGGATGGCCCTAAAGGCAGCACGGAAACGTTCACACCTTTCAAGGACAATTTACTTTTCTTTTAGACATGACAACATAGAAGTCCAACCAGAAAACACACTTACAGTTAGGGCCAACCACAATGAGATATTCTTGAGGGTTATTTATTTTAATAAGACATCTTGTAGTTCTTAGCTTATGTTTTCAAGGAGACTCAAGATATGATTCATACAATTCATCTTACCAAGCTAAGTTTATTCATTTTTCACTGAGTAATTAACTTTAAATCTTCTCTATTATGACATTTATTTGTGTAATTCAATTATTTAATAAAGGAGGTAATTTAATTCCACAAGGCCATCTATCCTCACTTATCCTACTAAAACTCGCTCATAACCTTATTACAATATGGATTCACTTTTAACATACTCAAGAGAAATATTACCAAGCACCTTGAAAGAAAAAAGGTTAGAGGAAGAAGGTCGAGTTGAATTCATCTTTATGACCTCATTAGTTATTAACCCGGTTTTTATTGAAGCTTGAGGATTTATCAAAAATTATTAAATATTTTACTTAGGCTTTACTGGATGATTTTTACAAAAGAAAACAATTTACCTTTCAAATGTTTGAGAGACAGATTGCATGGTTTTGAAACCGATTCCTCCTACTTATTAAATCTTATTATCTTATATCAACTAACAATTTGTTTCACCTTAGGATCATTCTAAGAATTCACCATAAAAAGGATAATGTTCGCTAGTGTAGCTAGGGATATCAAGTTATAAAATTTTTACTTCACAAAGGATGGTCTCATTTTGATCACTCATGGAATTATTTGATTTCAAGTAGATCACCTCTACATTTATTTTTTGAATATAAAATTATTACTTTTGTTTAGCTTCTTTAAGGGTTAACCGACCCATTTTACTTTACTTATAAAATATTGTCACTCAGTCTTAGAAAGATTTAACTTGACAATTTATTCTCAAGATCAAAGTTTTACAATACTCATATCAATGTAAAGATTGAATACCATCTCTCACAAAGGTAAGTTACCAGTTTACCTACAGAAGGACAAGACAACATCATCACGAAAATTCAGAACAACCCAAGGCAAGAGGTCTTCTAAACTCCTTTGCAAGCACTATTACAAAATTTACCCCACATTGGACATTTTTACAAGGAACTTCATAAATTGCACTGATGAAACCTTTACAACTCTTTCCTTTAATCTACTCGCATAATCCATCTGCACAAATACTAGCTAGAATCAGTTCGCGAGAACTGAGCATGTTAAGGCTACACATTGCAACATTAAGCTAAAATTTAACAAAATCAAGAAAGGAATGTTCTAATTCAAAAATGGATTTAAAACACAACCCACAACTCAAAAATTATTCGCATGAGAAATAATCTAAACCATCCAACAAGGAGAAATTCAAAATACCAGTAAGAACAAAATCACATAAATCAAGGCAAGACCTTATGGGTTAGGAACAAGAAAGTCAGGAGTGTTGATATATTTCCTTCATGTAGTCCTATAGATTAAGTGATTGGAATCCAATACCCAATCCATCCATCTAAAGATGTCCAAGAGAAGGCAAAACATACTAATTATGATCATAGGCACGAAACAAAATGACGTTATCCAAATCTCCCAGGGGGAGGCTTCATAACAATAAGGGTTCAACGCCCTTAAAAGAAAAACAACTATAGTTTCAGTTTTAACCAAGGAGTTTTTTTTACCACTACCTTCTTATAGGATTTCTTAAACGTGGGACTAGTTAACAAAACAAAACCACTCTTCCAAAAGCATACAAATGAGACACAAAAAGGGCCATTATTCTGCCAACAAACCTTATCCTAATCGTCAAATTATCTACAATATATAAGGGGAGGCTAAACCCAAAATTTGTTAATAATTTTTATATATTTCCGACAATGTCAATAAGTATTTAAAAAAAAAAAAAAAATTGATTTCCTTAACAAGGCCACAAAATGGGACCTTTTAGTAACCAAGTTTGAAGTATAAGATATTCGAGTTCGAAAACAAAGGGATTCGATATGCAGAGGGTAAAACACCAACGATGCCCCAGACTCAAAAGACCCTACCACGAGTGCAAGCACAAAAAAATAAGAACCAATACACATATCCATCAGGAAGGTTACGCAGTGTAGTCAGGCCTAGAAGTTCTATGAGCTCGTCGCCAATGGTATAGAAGATGGAAATTTTACCCGATCCATGTGGGCTTATCAAGGACATGTCTAACAAATATCAAACAGATGAATATAATAACCACCTATTAGATTATCACTGAAATCAGTTGTCATCTAATAGGAAACGAGTTCACGAGTCCAATACTATGGATTCACCTACAACCTTTGTTTCGGTCCAGCTATTAATAGCTTGCTTGTGACCCTTAATAAAATTTGTAGATATTTCATTCAATAAAACTTACAATGTTTCCCCCTTACTTTAATCAAACAAGAGTTTGAACCAGGTAGTAGGTATAGTAATTTTCTCAACACGTAGAGACCAAAATAGATGTCAAGTTATTCATCCCCTAGAGCTGGGTACAAAAGTCAACCATGTACAGTTCTAAAACAAAACCCTAATGTCATTTTCTAATTAAACAAAAAGTAAGGAATGCCCACAGGCTTAAACAAGTTTCAGAACACAATGCCATTATTAATGTACCTTTAGCAAAACAGGAGAGCCCTAAACAGGAAATACGTATTTATTCAAACAAAATAGAGATATGAAGGCTTAACCTTCCATATAGTAAGCCTTCAATTATAAATACCATCACAAAATTCTTTTAAAAGAGAGTCATATAAGCAAATGAAACTCTAAAACGTTTCCTTCCCTACGAACTAGATTGCATCACTCAAAATTGTAGTAGCCCATTTAGACAAATATGAAATAGAGTAAGCTATAAGAGAGGAAAAGAACATTCCAAGCAAAACCAGCGAAAAAGGAACGAGATTTAAAAGGAACAACCAACACAATCAGGCAGCGATATAAACAACCACGAAAACATTTGTCTAGGTGCCATTCAAGGGGAAAGAATATTCATTTCAAGATACTGAAAGAAGATAGAAAACTACTACAAAGAGTATAGTTAACATGCCTGATTATAATTCTTCCAATCCAACAAGCACGTTGACTAGGGCTCGGGCAACAGCAACACAACCTGTGCAACTTCTCCTCCTTAGCCTGCTGAAGGTCCAACTCTGTTAACGTCCATGCCTGGCATAGGAAAGGGGTGATTGAAACATTCCTTCTTGAAATCCTCGGGAGCAACTCCAAGAAGATAGAAGCACTCTGCTATGAAGAGCATCACAACCACCATAGAAACCCACATAACCATCGTCATGACTGCCATATCCAAAGAAGATCTATACTTGTTTCTATATCTATAAACTCACTTTTCCAATCTTAGCTTCAGTTGGGTATGTTAGAAAGTTGGATTTCTGCAAGGGTTTATTAATTTAATGGCACCAACTTCACCACTGCCACATGTGAAGATGATCTGTACCTGCTCCTATAGCTATAGACCCCCTTTATCTAGGATTTACCTTTTTGATTTAGTATCAAAGACTTTGGCATATCTATTTTATCAAATTTAGGTGGGATTTACTTTCAATTACCTCCTTAAAAATTTATAAGTGAGTGAAAAAATATCAATGATAAACACATTATCATACTCAATGATCATAAGACCCTTATGATGTTCGAGTGGTTGCTTATTTTTCACCTTAACATAAAATTTGGATGAAAAAGACATGATTTTAAAACAAATATTAATAAAATCTTTAAATAATGGTTGAGCCATTTGTCTAACATAAACAATTGACATGTTCACATGAATTATAGAGTGTTTAAACATTAAATCACCCGTGCACCAGACAGAGAAGCGGTAGCCTCCATGTGGAACCATACTATAAGTCAAAATAAAGAAAACACATGATTGTCAAGTGAAATACAAATGAAGTTGTATATTATAAACCGCATAAAGGGAAGGTGTAGCTTTTGGTTTTGAGTCGAGGGCATTTTCATTTATTAAAGTGGCCCAATGGAAAAGGTCCATAGTGGCTTGCGCACTTTGAATACATCTATTTTTGAAGCTTCTTATGTCTCAATTGATCTAACTCCATGATATTGATATTTCAAATTTATACTCCCATCACATAGACTTTTAGTGGTATAGGTGACCAAAAACATGGAAGCCACTAATCTTGAATAAATCTTGTATATGCACATAAAAAATGGTCCCAAAACCCTGATATATACACCTAAAAATTGTCCCAAAGTATTTACTATTTGTTAGATTAGAGATTATTGATATGTTTTTTGTTAAAAAATTTTTATAGTTCCTGATTTTTCTTTCAACCCTCTTTAATTTTTATTTTTATTCTTCTTATATTTCTCCTAACTTAATTTTTTTATTAAGAGTGTTTATATACTTTTGGTACTAGTTGGAAGTGTCCAAATAAAAGTGGCATTTTTTGTGTGCCTCCTTTTGACTTATGTGTCCTGATCCCTTTCCTTTTCCTTGTGTGTTTCAATCGTTAAAGAGTTTAATTTGGGCACTAATAGAGTCATGATATTCAATTTAATTATAAATACGTAACCACCCTTAGTCATTTAAGGTCTAAGGGAAATCTAAGAACCAAGACTTGTGCACTTAACATTCTATAGAAGAATTATTAAGTATTTGTAGGCATTCTAGAGAAGATCAAATATTCATTCAAGCACACAAGTTTGTTATTAATATAAGATTTAGAAATGTATATGTATGAATTTGTAACAAGTTTTAAATGTAGATAGAACTTTTAAATGAAGTGCTTCATCTATATGTCTATACTTACAAAAGCAATCACACCCCTTATCAACATCAACTACAAAAGTAATAACTATACCTCTAAATCAAATAACATATACCATTCGGCGTTAAAATTGCATTGTACACATGCGATTGTTTGTTGTAAAATCTAGAAGCATGCATATCCTCGAGAGAACCAATTCCGAACCAACTAAAACAACTTGCTTTATAACATCTTTGAAAGAACGTAGACCTCTGAATCACCCCTCTAGTCTAAATTTCTTAGTGTTATATTTATATATATATATATATATACACACACACACACACACACACACACACACACACACACATAATATTATAAATTTTATAAATAGTATATAAATATTGTATTATATATGTATATATATATATATATATATATATATATATATATATATTATAAATTTTATAAATAGTATATAAATATTGTATTTTATATATATATATATAACATATCAACAATTATAATATTCATATATTTTATAAAAATTATTTCATATACAAATATAAAATATATAACAATTAAATAATTGATATTGAAGTGGCTCGTAGGACCAAGTTAAAAAAAAGTATATGGAGAACATAAATATTAATTAAAAATAATAGATTTGGGGATAGATTCCTTCAATTTAGGCATATTTTCCAGAACAAACTCCTTCATCTAGTGGCCTAAAATTGGCATGCAAATTTAGGGGGCCATCCGAATTGTTTTTGTGGTAAATAATTTTTAGCATTTTAGGGTTTTTAGAGTAGACATGAAATAAAAGGAGGATTATAATGATTTAAAAATTTAGTGTGGATTTGAAAATGATAAAAAAGCTATTTTGAAACTTCTATGTTTTATTTGCCAAGTTATTTGTGTTTTAGAAGTATTTCAACCTCTTACAACTAAATCCACATCAAATATCTATATGTTTCTATTGTTTATATGTAATATTAAGATGTATCATATATCATACACATGCTATTTGTATACCATATTTATATAATAAATATAACCATATAGTATATAATATTTATAGATTTCAAAATATTTATATAAGTTTAAATTTCTCTATTACATAAGAATATTATATTCATTGTAGTAAATATAATATATTATGCAACTTAATATTAATATAAAATAATATAAATAAATTATATTATTTTATATTATATACAAATTATATATATATTATGCAACTTAATAGTTCATATAAATAATATATATAAATTATATATTTTATATTATATACAAATGATATATATATATATATACAAGTTACATAGTTTAAAATTTCTCTATTACATTAAGAATATATATATTCATTGTATAAATATAATATATTATGCAACTTAATATTATATAAATAATATATATAAATTATATTATTTTATATTATATACAAATTATATATATATATATATTATATATATATATAATATATATATATATATATATATATATATATATTCTAAATTTCTTTATAATATATAAATATTTTGAAATCTATAAATATTATATACTATATGTTATATTTATTATATAAATATGGTATACAAATAGCATGTGTATGATATATGATACATCCTAATATTACATATAAACAATAGAAACATATAGATATTTGATGTGGATTTAGTTGTAAGAGGTTGAAATACTTCTAAAACACAAATAACTTGGCAAATAAAACATAGAAGTTTCAAAATAGCTTTTTTATCATTTTCAAATCCACACTAAATTTTTAAATCATTATAATCCTCCTTTTATTTCATGTCTACTCTAAAAACCCTAAAATGCTAAAAATTATTTACCACAAAAACAATTCGGATGGCCCCCTAAATTTGCATGCCAATTTTAGGCCACTAGATGAAGGAGTTTGTTCTGGAAAATATGCCTAAATTGAAGGAATCTATCCCCAAATCTATTATTTTTAATTAATATTTATGTTCTCCATATACTTTTTTTTAACTTGGTCCTACGAGCCACTTCAATATCAATTATTTAATTGTTATATATTTTATATTTGTATATGAAATAATTTTTATAAAATATATGAATATTATAATTGTTGATATGTTATATATATTCATGAATGTTTAACAATAAATTTTTATTTGATATGTTATATATAATTATATAAAAGAATACATTTATTGGTTGTATGATAACAAAGGTTTATCAAAAAAGACAATAAAATAGGCACAAATTTAAGATAATTTCTAGACCGTACAATTGAACAATAGAAGTAATTATAAAAGAATTGAATTTACACTTAATATGCAAGTGGCTGGAAATGAATAGACGATGAAAGAATGGAGAATGAAAAAACATGTTTTGTGATAAAAATGTCATGCGAGGTATTAAAATGGAATGACATAAAAAATTTGGTGCAATCCAATATTAAATTCATATTAATGAATAAAGAGAGATATTCCAAATATGTAGGTAAGAGGAAATTATATACTTCACCTTCTAAGAAGGCTCTTCATGTTCGCATGGGAAATCTCGAGCTATTCACTAGAAGATAAAAGTATTCCTGCAACTACTCTTAGGAAAATAATTTATTGCATACAAAGTATTAGATTTATTCTTTTGTTAAGGTGATGACCTTTGCGTAATGTTTAAAGGCAAAGGTGTGGACTAATAATTTCATTGAAACCAAATAACAATAATTCTACTCCCTTTCTTGATGAGATTGTTTCCATGGGCTCTCTTGGAAACAAGATCATGAATAACATAGACTTCACTCTAGTACATCATGACTGAAACAACCAAGCCTTATTTTGTAGCTTCCTCCATCATGTCTTACCACAAAAACCTACAAACCATATTATTTGTACGATATCAATGATAATTTTCGAGTTTATGTCATTGATATGACCTTCACTATTATCCCTCTTTTATTATTATTTGGACCACACTTACAAACATAACTATATATCATTTTCGTTGTAGATGTGTCAAAATTTAGATATAAAGTTTCTTAAGTACATGTGCCAAAGTTTAGATATGTCTAAATTTCCATTAACTTGTAAGATTTTTTACTATGAAAATAATATTTATTAAAAAATATTATTAATGATTATTATTTCAATAATATTATATACACACCCAATTTCATTACATATATATATATATATATATATATATATATATATATATATATATATATATATATATATATATATATATATATATAATCAAGTGTATATATCTAAAATATGGTAAAAGAGACGAAGATGTTAACTAGACAGAAAGGACATAAAATTTGTTCAAGACATTCTCAATATTAACCTACCATGTATTAAAGTTGAAGTGAAATACTACTTTTATTTCTTTAGGGGCTCAATTGATTAAATATAGTAGTCTCTATTTCATGGAAGATAAAGCCTCTGAATAATCCTATAAATGTAGGGGAAAATATTTGCTTTGTTATTAAAGTATAGTTGAATAGTTAACCCTCTCAAGATATCACACATGATTTAATATACTATGTGGATTATTCATCTTATCTTACAATAAGGACCAACACTTTGTAGTTCACATTATTCAAAATATCGATACTGGCATCTGTAATGGAGGTTTCATATTTCATATTGGTACTCTCACCATTATTAATGGCATTTTAAAAAGAATTAGTTGGTAGGTTAATTATGAGATGTATACATCTATTTACGTGGTTTTTCTCTTCTATAAATGTTTACTTTACTACCTAAAATCAAATACGCCTTCACTACATCTTGGAATTGCTTCTCTTACTATAAATATCCTTATGTCAATAGGGGTGACACCACGCATTGAAGTGTCATCTGTAATGGAGGTTTCATATTTCATACTGGTACTCTCACCATTATTAATGACATTTTAAAAAGAATTAGTTGGTAGGTTAGTTATGAGATGTATACATCTATTTACGTGGTTTTTCTCTTCTATAAATGTTTAATTTACTACCTAAAATCAAATCCGCCTCTTCACTACATCCTGGAGTTGCTATTTTTACTCTAAATATCCTTATGTCAATAGGGGTGACAACATGCATTGAAGTGTCCCTTTTATTAATATAATTACTGATTCGTTGTGGGATGAATATGATTGCTTGTTCATCTTTCCTCTCTCTTTGTTATAACTTCATAATAACAAAAATCATGTACAAATACAAACATGGAGGCTCAATTTCACAAAAGATTATGTTACATTATGGTCTTATGAATACTTTAGTAAAAACAATTTTTTCTACTAGGGCATTGCTTCAGAGCTACCCTCTTGAGGAATTTGAGACCATACAATATACTTTTTTCGTCTTATTTAAAACAAAAAAATATGTGTCAATGCCAACAAATGAATATACGAAATGAAATCTTTTATAATTAAAAGAAGCAAAGATCATCACTTATAGCATTGGTTTATTAAAAAAATCTAAATGGTTTTGGATTCATTCATTGATCTGATTTGTTAATATTGAGAAATGTTGAAATTTTAGCTTTGCTCATTTATTTTTAACTAATATCAAGGAAACATGTATTTTTTCGTTGCTTTTTAGAAATCTTCTAGTCACTTTTTTTTCCATAGTGTTAATGGAGGATGGAAAATTCAAGGGTATTCATTGATATGGTAAAGGGTGGCATATTGGTCAGAAGAATCGATATGGAGATGATTGTTGTCATGACAATAAAGATGACATATAACTTCATGCCGTTGTGCATGGGTAAAATGGGCACAGATAAATCTAGGATGTGTATGTAATAGAATGTTTTTCATTTGGCGATTGATGGTTTCATGTTCACAATCATTAACAACACCCATACTGGTATTAGTTATCTTAATATTTTTGTGTACATTTGTGACAAAGGATGGGTAATCCAAAGGTATTCATTGACATAGTAGTTATTGGTAATGTTGACTAGAAGAATAAATATGGAAATGTTTATCGTTTTAATGAAGATGTTAAATCAAAATATAGGGACCATGATTTTTTTTGGAAAACCCTTTGCTTTGATATTAAATCGTGGCTTAAGAATCAACCCTCTCAAGGTATTTTAAACGATTCTAAATACTTTGTATATTATTCAAGGTAGAGGAATTTATCTAAATAGAAAAGGGACAATTTATGTATTGAAATCTTGTATTACTTAAAAAATGGAACGTTACTACTCATAGCTTGGGTTATTAAAAATAACTCTAAATAGTGTTAAAATAGAGTGCACGTTAAAATCTTTCCTTTGCAAATATATTATTAATTAATTTAAAGGAAAAATATATGTTTTCACTTCTGGTTAGAACAATTTGTTTGTCTTTATGATGGAGAATGATAACTCCAAGTGTTTTCATTGAAATGGTGGTGGGTGGCATGCAAGAAAATAATTAATATCAAATAGTTTTTTGTCACGACGAAAAAAATCATGTCATTGTGGATGGAAGAAATAGGTTCGCACAAACTTGGTATGCACCTATAATGGAAGGCTTTCACTCGATGATAATTGGTTTGGTGACCTGGTGTTTTCCATTAACAATAGGACCCATGATGGAACTAGGCTGCTTGATTACCTTTTTTGTGTATTTCTAATAAACGATGGAAAATTCATATGGTATACATTGGCATAATAGAAGGCAATATCCCAACTAGAAGAATTTTTATGGAGATGTTTGTGTCCAAGATGGAAGGTTTTCACCTGATGATCATTGGTTTTGTGACCTGGTGTTTGCCATCAACAATAGGACCCATGATGGAACTAGGCCTCTTGATTAGCTTTTTTGTGTATTTGTAATAAACGATGGGAAATTCATATGGTATACATTGACATAATAGTTGGCAATATCTCAACTAGAATTTTTATGGAGATGTTTGTGTCCAAACTATCAAAGAGGATGAAGAGTTTCATGTCATTATGCATACCTGTGAAATGGGCAGACACAAATTGGGGAGGTTCTCACATTACAAAGTTTTCACTAGATGATCACTGGTTTGATGTCTTGATGTTCATTATCAGTAGTAGCACCCATAATAGAAATGAACATCTTATTGAAATAATGGTTTCTTAGTTGTGAGATGCATACGTTTACTTGTTTGTTCTTTCCCTCTCCTTCTCTAATTGTACTCCTTATTACCCTAATTCGGATATGCCACTTGAATGCATCTTGGTATCAGTTCAACGGTACTAAAAATCCTCATTCATCAAAAAACTTAATCCCATATTATTTCAAATATTTGGTCCACAACATCATATACACCCCATTATACTATGATATTTAAGTTGATAGGGACGATATCCAATAAAAATAACCTTCTTACTACCATAATGTATTGTGCGATAAATATCTATCTTACCTAACATTCCATTTTCTTCCTTTATGGCTTCATGATCTATTTTTTGAATTTAAATCTCTTTTTTCAGTTAACACAATCCCCTCATATCCATTAATTTTGAAATGGAATACACACACACACACACACACACACATATACTTCATTAGCATTCAAAGATTAGGAGGGTTGTTTTCTAACGAATGGATTTTGCTAGGTAGGTACCACTTGGTATTCCTACTTATGGTTTTTTCGAATGCTCAGTAAGCCCTGAAGCTCGTTGTCAAAATTACACCCGACGCCCGTAATGAAATGACAATTGAAAAGTAATCATTAACTCGAGATTTGGTGGCATTGTATCCACAACGAATCAATACAAAGATGTTTCCCGTCCTTCTGAAAAACGACGACACCTATACGAAGATTGAGTCTTTTTGAGTTTTGTGTCTGAAATTGCATGGTCAATTTGGAGGCAGGTATTTATTAACTTGCACAAACTCAACAATTTAAAGGCAAAGGTTGTTGATTATATTGCACTTTACAATTTTTGTATACTCAACGAGAGGCAATCCAGTCATTAATTTTTCACAGTAGCATAGGATCAAACTTGTCAGTTTTTTCAAATGAGACTTACCAGGTATTCTTATCAATTGGGTACAATTGCAAATATCCAACTCAGACAATTCCTTGAGTAGATTTGGAATTTCTTCAAGAGATGGAAATTATTTAAGTTGAGATTGGTTAAATGAGTAAGGTTATAAACGTTTGGTGGCAATTAGTAGAAAAAATATTTTCTAGGTTGATGATTTCCAATGGAAATAAATTTCCAATCCCTTCATGAAGGCCATCTAATAGATTGCAGTTGCATCAAACTAGACCAACGAAGTAAGTTTGGAAAATCTTGAAGGAGGTCGCATTAGATTAGTATTATGCCTCAATTCTAGAATTCTAGGGTATCATGGCACGTGCGACCTCTTAATTCCAAATTCCAATATTGCCCAGAGGTGTTCTCCCTCTCAGAAACTATTTGCCCTATCTTTTAATTAAATATTTTTTGGCGCCGTTTAAACTTTCACCGTTATTTGACATCACGGGCCGCTGATCTACAGTAAGATTACAAATATTGTAACCATATTTGCATAATTGATCACATAAAATAAGATTTCATTTTTGCTTCATCTTGCATCAAAATATGGAATTGTGAGATTTGAGATTCGCAAAGCCTCTGCCTCAAAATCCTGCATCAATGAATATGAAATTAATGCTAGCATTAATACAATAAAATACTAAAACAAGGATTGCAATTTAATCAATAGTAAAAAAATATGATGAATTGCCTATTGTCAATTTGTTATCCAAACAAGATCCAAGTTTGCAATTATTTCCAATAGGACATGAGACTGGTGTGGACTAAGCTCTATTATAAGAAAACAAAAGACCACACAATTTCAAGAACTTAATGTGAATTTTATGACATAGATCATGTATTTTTTATGGAGAGCTGAAATTATATATTTTTGAAATAAAAATTAGAACATATAGGGAAAATATATCTTGTTGGTTGTAGTTACGTACATGTTAAATGAGTTAAGATGGGACACAATCTTGAATCACCAGCTCTGCATTGTCTCTTAATTCACCTAACTCAATAGGGAGAAAATTACAGTTTCACATTAATATTATGGGATTCTATCTATTTGAATGAGAGGGATGGAGGCCTCAACTTTCAAGATATCAATAGAAACAAAAACCTTTGAATTGTCAACAAAGTTCTCTAAAATCCCCCAACTCCTCATGGAAAATGATACAGGGAGAAAATTATAGTTTCACATTAATATTATGGTATTCTATCTATTTGAATGAGAGGGATGGAGGCCTCAACTTTCAAGATATCAATAGAAACAAAAACCTTTGAATTGTCAACAAAGGTCTCTAAAATCCCCCAACTCCTCATGGAAAATGATCAACCAGAATAACATCCGATGCTTCCTTTTCCTTCTATTGCAGAGACATCTTTCTTCTTCTAATCACATAATCGTGGAGTGAGGATATAAATTTTCACTCTTATTTTACACAACTAGCCATACATCCAAAAAAGTAAGTGCATTAACATTCATTAACAAATGCAAAAGAACCATGGAATATCAACACATTGACTATGTTATGAAAGCATTATCACAAAGACTTACCACCATAAAAACCATGATGCTTGTGGTTCTTGCATCCTCTAAAGGGGGTGGACATTTATATTTGATACATTATGATGTAAATTTAAGAACACCCTACATGACACGCCTATTTACTTAAAAAAACGTGATCATATAGTAAATATCCAAGAATAATGAGTTTCAATGTCTAACTAATGGAAGTCCATACTACAATGAATAATAAAGTAATACAACCACATTTATGACATCACTGGGAAATCTTGAGAAAGGCCATGCTTTTCATAGGCATATGCTAACATTTTTCCAAGTTGAACTTGTGCCTTTGTTGTCAAGTGAAGCTTGTCCTCCTTGAGAGGTAGGCCTTTGACATAAACACAATACACATTTGGAATGTTAATTCCCAACTTTGCTTCCTTGAAATTTTGCACATGCTCACTAAAATGGAGGATCACCCACAGTTATACCAACTTATAACACACCGCAATGAGGTACACCTATGAAATGAATGAGTGCATAGATTCATTTATGATCTTATGAAAGGTAGTCAATCAAAGAATCCTGCTAACAACACCAAATAAAATTTTCAAATTGAATTAAAGAAAGCATAAAATTAAAAAAATCCAAGAGGAAAATTTGATGATGAATGCCTTTTGATCTTGCCTCTTCTCTACATATAAAGGAATGCACTTGATCCTGATTGTGTGAGCATTATATCACTTCAAAAATTGCTGTAAATTTCCATAATAGAAGAAATACTCATGGCATATGTCAGAGTAGGCTACCCAATTGAGTAGGGAAAACCTTCATCGGGCATAGATAAGTGAGATTGATAACTTTTTACAGTTTGCGATGTTGGGGTACTTTCTTCTAAGATTAGGTGTAATCCCTAGAAAATCGGGATCACCTAAGCTTTAGTAATTCCCACCTGGAAATTTCTCCACAACCAAGCTTTTCTCGGGTGCCCTAACAAAATAATTTGAGCCTTGAGGCTTAATGACTCAAAATCATACTTCAAATATAAGAACCCTTTACTCCAAGCTTCTAATAAAGAAAAGGAATTGAGATAAATCCAAAGAAGCCATGCATTTGAGAATTTAAGTGTTGATGGAAGAAATAAAGCATTTTAAAATCATTTTAAGTAGATTTATTTTATTAAGATGAGAAGCCAAACCAATAAGGTGGTAGTATCTTTGTTCAATATGAGCATTAAGACCATGCTCTTCTATGTACTATATAGTCTATAACCTCAACATGCCTAATAACATTCAACACAGAGAGGAAATCCAAATAGTGGGGAAGAATCAGACGAAATATTTACCAACAAAAAATGCACCCACAACTGTCTCATTTGATTTACTTTGATCTGATGTTCTCTCTCAAAGAATAAAAAATCAACAAAAATATTCACCCATAAACCTGTCAAAATATATTAAAACAAACCAAAAAAAACTTAGAACACGTAAATACAAATAAAAACAAATAGACAACTAAAAAACTAAAAATAGTGTGTCCGTGCCACAAAAAATTCCAAACAATAAGCAAATATGAAATAAAATAAACTTGTAGGGAAATGAATACAGAACATAAAAAAGATCAAACATAAAAGAAACCATGAAATGTTCTTCTCTAAGACGGATTTATAATTTTCTTCATCAACAGCGCCTTATTTCAACAAATCAATCCAACTGTTAGCCCTCATCCTCATCCATTATAACTTTTTCTCCCCCAGAATCTTCCAGAGATGATTGTGTATAGGGAAAGATTAAATATAATTGTAGGTACTTTTTCCACCACGCCTTTTCTCTTCCGCAAGATGACTATGAGCTATGTTGCCGAAAATTCTTTGACTGATTATTTTACTGCTGATTCAAATTGAAAAATCAAAATTGTAAAACCCCAGTGGACAATTCTTATTATCGTTTTCTTTGTAACCCCTGCTTTTCAAAATCCCTCCACACATGGAAAATTATTTAGAAGGAAACAAGACAAGATGGAGTGTGACAGTCCAATGACAGTGGGAGATTGAGCCGTGCGGATGAAAAAATACACTGAATTTAGATCCGTCGATCACCCTGCACATGTTAGAGACCTGAGAGGCTTTCCCCATTGTAAGAAACACCTTCGACGTGATTATTATTTTTATTACACCGATAGGCATTCCATTTTATAGTCGAGCTCCTAACTTCTGACACGACGACATAAAATTGACGATTCTGTTTGGTTAATTAGGACATGCGACAAAGTACAGTGATATTACGATCGTCGGTTTTGACACCTCAGCGGGGTTGTAGAAGCATGTGAGGAAAATAATAGATTTGTAGGGCTGTGTGGGCAATCCTCTCCATGGTATATATTCAAATTTGCAATCTCTGTGTGGCCTCGTCAGGAGGAGGTGCGAGGCTCGAATCCTGTGACAACCATGATTTTTTCACTTCTGACTCTACACATTCCTGTCGACGAATAGCTCATCAAATATGGATCCCAATCACAATGTCCTTCGCGACGAGCTCATCAAATATGGAGAATTCACTTAGGCCTACTACGACGCCTTCATTTTTGATCGTTATTGGTGCTATGGATATTCTCACGCCAATGGATTTTAACTGTGATCATCCCGATCCTCGTGTCAAACCGGAGTCGAGGTCTCCTAGTCTCTACACATCATGAGAAAAGGAATGTTGGTTTACAAAATGATTGACCCGAAAGGCTTTCCCCATTGTAAGAAACACCTTTAGCGTAATTATTATTTTTACTACGCCGATAGGAATTCCCTTTTATAGCCGAGCGCCTGAAAACTAACACGAAGGCATAAAATCGATGATTTTGTTTAGTTAATCAGGACATGCGACGAAGTACAATGTTATTATGGTCATCAGTTTTGACACCTCAACGGGGCTGTAGAAGCATGCGGCGAAAATGACAGATCTGTAGGGCTGTGTGGGCTATCCTCTCCATGGTATATATTTAGATTTGCAGTCTCTGCGTGGCTTCGTTAGGGAGAGGTGTGAGGCTCGAATCCCGCGACAACCATGATTTATTCACTTCCGAATCTACGCATTCCTGCCGAAAAAGAGCTCATCAAATATGGATCCCAATCACAATGTCCTTTGCGAAGAGCTCAGCGAATATGGAGAATTCACTCAAGCCTACTACAATGCCTTCATTTTCGATCGTTATTGGTGTTATGGATATTCTCACGCCAGCGGATTTCAACTGTGATCTTCCCGATCCTCGTGTCAAAGTGGAGTCAAGGTTTCCCAGTATCTACAAATCACGAGAAAAGGAATGCTGGTTTACAAAATGATTGACCAAAATTAGTCAACATCTTGGCGACGTTGCTGGCCTGGTTACCTGCTAACCAACCATGAATGTCAACGAAAAACCTGTACTAAACCTAAGCATGCATTCCAAAGGCTGTATAACGATGATAAGGATTGAAATTCCTCCCCGGAAAAGAAATAACAACTACAACACTGTAACATGTGCATAAGGAACTTGGAGGAAACAAACAACTCTTATGAGGTTTGTCAATTAAGTTGGCAGCCATTTATTGAAAGCAAAATAATTACCTACTAACTAACCTCCACTTTGCTGATCCTCCTGAGTCAAAAGGGAAATTTTTGAATTCATCTCCATGAGGCTACAAAAAGGAAAGAAAACTTCTTGTTGGCCCATTACCCATCTTTATGGGTTTTAAAGGCATGTTGCAATCTGACTTATCTTAGATGAACATATCCCCAATGAATACCCACTCTTTTGGTGATACAATTTAGATGTCTTGATGATTTATTTCAACTTGGGAGGTATCATCCTTCTTGTCTTCACTTGTAAGTCCTTCCAGCTCATCTAAGAGCTGTATATATTGCTTACAATATTCATCACACTCTTTGGGAGACAAACTATGATCAAACTCCTCTTGAACCTACTACTTCTTGATATCCCTCAAGCTGATAATCTCCTCTGATGAAGTAAGAGGTTTACAAAGAATTTGCATCTCATCAAGGAGCTGAGAATACTCCTCCCAATCTAAACCTGAATCTTCCACCCACTGTCCCAAGTTAATTTTTAGGTTGCAAGAGCTTGCATTCTCCTCAATTGGGGATGTAAGTACATCTGAACTATCGAATTCTACAATTTGATCTTGTTCTTCCTTTATGAAGCTAGCCTCCGATGCTTGCCCAAGGTCTTCTTTAATCTCTTGATGACCTTCTACATGCTCAACTGCAGTTGTGACTTATTGTATCGTGATCTCCTTAACTGGTTTTGTAATGGCATTAACTCCTTGTTCTCAATTCTGTGACAACACAAGGTTCAAATTCTCAGAATCATCCTCTCACTGCTCATGGGGAACATCATCCTCCTTAATGTCCTCCGTAAATTGGTTGCCTATAAGCTGATATAAGATGAGTTATGCTTCATCTTTCTCATCTTTGTAATCATTTTATTCTAGCAAGAAGACAGAGAGGCAAAAATCCTCTAGTTGCTTATCATGAATCAACTCTAGATCTGCTGATCTTTCTGCAAATTGGATCTGAGAATTACATTCTTTCATATTGGTTTCATGACCACTTATGGGTAGCCTTTCATACATTGTTAGCATATATTCATTTTCGAAATCAACAATATTTAAATCAACAACAGGTAAATCAACAACTAAAATTGGATCATTTTTTAAACTATAAGATGATGCAATCTCAAAATTGTTGGTTTGAAGCTCAGAATCCTCTACATGCTTACTTAAAACATTATCTGTACCTTTCATCTCAAGAGATAGATGAAGTTCTTGTCTAACCTCTGTTTATTGATTTGAATATTTCTTTTGCTCCGAGATTTACACCTCTTTCTTGCAGTCTTTTTCCAATTGCGGAAGCTAGTTGAACTCAAACTTTGCAGTCCAAACCTACAAATTTTCCATAATTTCAAATGTGCTATTTTCTTCATTGGCTACCTCTCTTGGTTGATTTTATGATCATCACGTTTTTGCATCAAGCTTACAGATGAAGGAGAAGGGGTGGGTTGGTTAGCTGCTTGATTTTATAATTTTTGTACAAAAGGATGGGGTTCAAAATCTGGTTTGGAAGCAGAGGGGGTAAAAACTTGTAAATTGATAGGTAGGCTGAATGGTTGACAAGGAATAGGCACTGGATTCTGATGAGGGATGTAAGTGGGAACACCCCATTTACAAGTCTCCTCAACCTTATGCTTATCATTCTCTAATGCTTCAAAATACGTAGTACAATCATCCATTTGAGGGAGAGCTTTTTATTACCTCGAGCTTATGTTCTGGGCTAAGCCAACTAGGTAGAGGACTTCCCCATTAATAGCGATGCTCTACAATGGGATTTTTAGCTTGTAAAATTTTCAGTCTCTCATTCACATAATGCCACATCTGCTCTATTCTCTCAACACCACTTTCAAAATATTCCTCTGGTTAGAAATTACCTCCAAAATCTGCATACTGCTATTCATATCTTGCATAATCTGCATAACTTGGAAAATATCTCTATTCTTGAATAAAATAATGGCTATAAGGGTGGTCATATTGATTAGCAAAATTAGGATCGTAGGGATAAGGGTTATGGTATTGATTTGATGGAGGATATTGACAAAATGGAGGTGGATTTGGATTTTTCAGCTTTTGTAGGGAGGAATTCCTCCTAGGAATTGTTATCATGACTCCATGACCTCATAAAGGATTAAATTTTTTGGAAATCAAGTCTGCTGGAAATAAACAAAAGCTGTTTGAACCAAAAATATAACCAGATATGTATAGAAATTTACCTCCAAAAGGCTGAAATTTTACCAAGCATAAATCAAGCCTAGAAAAACCATGGAATTTTGAATTCAAAGTCCCATCAGGCGTGCCAAAATGTTGTTATCAGTCCAAAGTACACTTTTTGCTAGATGGCTATTTGACTTTGGTCGGTACAATGTGATCCCCTCCAAGTTGTGGGCATCTCGGAATGAGGGGAACCTCTAGAAAGGGCTAAATCCCTTTGATGAATCACTAAATTTTGTATTTTGATTGAGTTGAGGGTTAGAAGAAATTTAAAACTGAAAGCTTGGTAAAAGGTGATTCACCAAAATTTTGTGGGGACTGAGCTTGCAGAAACACACTTATTGACATATAAAAGTCTATAATTCACTTAAATGATTTCTTGACAAACTCTGTATTCATAAAAGGTGTTTGACACACTTAAGTGACCTACAAAAATGAAAAAATTGCTTGAAAAAGGTGATGGAAAATCATAAGCATGTAAGGAAAAATAAATTTCACTGTTGACACACCACACAATGTCTATGCCACACTTGTAAAAGCATCAAATATGGAGGAATAACTAGTATTTTATTGCACAAAGGTGAAAAATTACAATAAATTTTGTAGCATAAATGTGTAAAATACTCAAGCCGCCCTTGTGCTTTGCAAGAGCACACAATATATAGGAACATTATTCACCCCCTCCAAAAATAGCTAGTAAAGGCACAATTCCACCCTCAGTCCTATTTTGAGATAACTCCCAAAATAGCCTTTGCAAGTGATTGGTAAAACTATAGTTGACCCTCTAATTACCTCTATGCATAAATTGCATGACCACCTTTGCATATTTTAAGGTAATAAAAAACTTACTTAATACACAAGGCAAGGACTATTTTTAACATTATCTCACAATAGAACACACTGCCACATGTGCATGAAAAGGTGAATTTGTCTCTATTTTTCCTGGACTATCTGAATGGAGTCAATGATTATGTTATGCACATGATTGCAACTTTTGGATAAAGTATAATTTGCATGGTTTCTGGTTTACAAATAATACTAAGGTTTTATCATGTAATTGTTCATGTGGGCATACAAAAGGGGTTTAGGTAATAACACTTATGTAAAGCTTTAACCATCATTGCAACCTTTGACTTTTCATAGTTTCATGACATAATAATTGAGGCCTTTCTATAGTAGTAATGTGGAATGAACTTTAAATAACTCAACACATAATATAATTCCATTTCAGCATAAAAATTAACCTAAATAAATTTTACCTATCCTTCAAATCTTCCACTTAATTGTAGTTCCAGAATGTAATCCTGATACATGTTACCCTTCCTGCCTTTCTTCGGGCCCTGCAATTGTCTTTCAGAACTATTGCACAATTTTGATGAAGGTGAAATCTTGGAACGACAACATCTATGAGGCATTGGCTTCTTTAAAAAACAATTAAGTTACAGATTTGATGTTATATCACTCCCAAAACCTTCTAAAACAAGCAACAATGAATTTTTTTACACCCCTATCTTATGATTGGCCAAAATTGGTCAACAGGAATTGGCCGCTATGCGGATCTTGTTAATATTAACGACCTAGTTTTGTTTGGACCCTTGGAGGGAGTTTTTCCTATCCATTTCACTTTTTGTTTATGAAAGAGGATTTTCCACTGAGCCAATAACAAATTTTTTAAGAAGCCTACCCATAATCTTCTTGCAACTGAGTGAATGGGTTTAAAATTATCAATATGTGGAGCAATGATGAAGACTCAAAAATCACTAGGTTTACCATTCATTGCCTTTTTTTGTATATGAAGTCTTTATGCATCTAGGGCACTTTCTGACTAAAGGACATTCTTTTAATTTCCAAGAGTGGACAACACACAATACCAGAGCATATAATACCTAAAATAGGTAGCTACATGTTTGATTATAATATTAATTAGTTGATAATTATTTTCTTGTATGGTTCAACAATACAATGACAACATGCATACACACGTTCAAACTATTATGCTTCAACACATGATTTATTATGAGCAGAAAGCTTCTTGATGCATTGTCTAGACCAACCATAGCCTCTTCGTTTGGAGAATATTTTGAGACTTGTTTTATCAACTTCAACTTGGTCATTTATCCATCCTTCCCTCTTTTTAAGGTTACAATTCACTTTCACTATTTGTTATATTGGTGATATAGCCTTCTAGTCTCATTAAAATTTTGAGCTCTTTTAAAGCGTACCTATTTAATATCAGGTTTTTAGTTATCACGATTGTGTATCTATATTATGTTGATTATTATGTTTCATCCTAGGCATTTTATATCGATTGTCTAAAAAGGACTTGAATTTATGAACTATTTTTGTTAATTTACCACTTAATAACCTACACTTAACCTCACTGTGCAGATAGGTTTCTAGTTGTCATGATTCTGTATCTATATTATGTTGATTATCATATTTCATCGTCGGAATTTTATATTGATTGTCTAATAAGGACTTGAATTTGTGAACTATGTTTGTTACTTTACCACACAACAACCTACACTCAACCTCACTTTGTAGATATAGTTTGCACTCATAAAGTAGTCACGTTTTGGATTGCACATATAAATTAATCACACATTTGAGTTAGATGCAAATAAGCAATTATGAAATTTACAAACATCATATTAATTTTCAATTTCAGTTTTGCATTAGGTTTAGATTCAAAAATATTTCATTTCAATTTTCAGGTCAAATTTAAGCTGTCACATTTTGGTTTATAACAGCTAATTCCTATATCCATTATCATTACACAAGACTTTGTCAATGTACAATTCACTTTCCATTCCCTTTAGCTCATTGAATACGTTCTACAATAAAGATTCATTTATTTCATTAAATATATAATGGATCATATCCTTTCTTTTTCCTAAGTAGTTTCAATAGATGTTTTGAAGATATTGTGAATAAATTTATAGTTGTAGTTACATTTACCATTTATTTATTATTGGTAAAAGTTTTTGGAGGGACCTTACCCAATATTATAACTAGAGGCTCAACAACCAAGATACACAAATTAAAATAGTGTGGTTTTTTGATCTGTGGGGTCTATGTAACGACCCAAATAATCACACACGAACAACACAGTGAAATACAGGATAACTTTTTTTTTTGACTTGCTTGACACATAACATGACGCAACATGTCGTCACCAAGTATACAACTAACACTGTGAACAACTTGATACAAGGATGGCCATAAAGGCAGCACGGAAACGTTCACACATATCAAGGACAATTTACTTTTCTTTTTGACAAGACAACATAGAAGTCCAATCACAGAACACACTTACAGTTAGGGCCAACCACAAGGAGATATTCTTGAGGGTTATTTATTTTAAAAGGACATCTTGCAATTCTTAGCTTACGTTTTCAAGGAGGCTCAAGATATGATTCGTATGATTCAACTTGCCAAGCCAAGTTTATTCCTTTGACACTGAGTAATTATCTTTAAATCTTCTCTATTATGACATTTATTTGCTTAATTCGTTTATCAAGAAAAAGGAGTAATTAAATTCCACAAGGCCATCTGCTCACCACTAACGCTACTAAGATTCGTTCTTGCTCACAAGACAACATGGTTTTAAGTTCAACACACTTAAGAGAAGAGATATAAGGTGCCTTGAAAAAGGGATAGAGGGAGAAGGTCGAGATGAAACATTTTTAGGACCTCATTAGTTATTGCCAGTATTAAATTGAAGCTAGGGCTCTTAACCAGAATTAACAACAACTTTACTTAGGCTTCGCTAAAAGTATTAACAAGGAGTAAAAGAATTTACTTTCCAAATGGCTGAGAGATAGATTGTGTGGTTTCAAAATTGTTTTCTCCTGTTTATTAAATCTTATTATCTTCAAACAATTAACCAGTTCATTTCACCTTAGGGTCATTTTACAGAATCTCACCGTAAAAGGGAATAATGTTCACTAGAGGAGCTAGGGGTATCAAGATATAAAGTTTTACTTGCAATGATAGTCCTGCCCTTGTTTACTTAAAGAATTTCTTGCTCTCAAGTTGGTGACCCCTACGTTACTTTATTTGAATACAACTTTTAATTTAACTTCCAGAAGTATTAAACAATCCCATGTTAGTTTACTTATGACACTTTATTACTAAGTCATGGCAAGGTTTAACTCAAAATTTATTCTCAAGGCAAGGTTGTAGCAACACTCATTTACAAGAACAAAACAAGATTACATCAATTCTTAAAATACTGATACTCCAACAATGTCACTCAACAACAATAACCAAATTTTCTTATAATTTCAATGATGGTCAAACAATACAAGGTTTCCAAAGTTCAGATGACAAAGTCCACAATACATTATACTAAGACATTAATCCTCTTTTAAACTTTCCACTGGACGTTAACAATAGTTGAACAACATAAAAAGGTTTCGAGCAAAGGATCTTCTCAACTGAGGTTGATGACAAAAGTCTACAAATCTATCCCTCATCTACACGCAAGATCCATCTGCAGCAAATTTTCTACAAGAGTCAGTTCACGAGAACTGAGCAAGATAAGGCTACACAAAACCACCATAACTATTATCTAACAATATCACGAAAAGGAAGCACTTTATTACAAGAATTGGTTCAAACCTCTAAACACTATTAACACATCAAGCTAAAATAAAGTCTTCATCATGCCAATCAAAGAAGGAGAAGACCTTGTACTTCAGTTAGGAGTATATAACAACGAAAGTATAGCAATCGTAAGAGAATGGCCCTTGGCCCTATAAGGAGAAAACAAACAATCTAGCAAAAACAGAATTCCCATCAAGTAAGTAATTAAACAATAATTACAAGATTGAGATTTGATATGAATACAGACCAACCATCTAGAAATTTATCAAAGGTACCAACGCATAGGCTAAAATAATACATTTCTAAAACAACAAAAGTTGATCGGCCCAAGAAAGGGAAACACGGGTTCCAAAATTTAACACAAAAAGTCATGTATAAATGAGTTTCAAACCGGAAATCAAATAGAGTATACACACAACATAAGTTTCGAAGCAAAGGCATAGTATACTAGTCTTGACCATTAACTACAAAGAGATTTACCAATCATCCAGGAAGGGTCAAAGTCTTACAGGCTAGTAGCAAACACGCGAGAGAAGAAGGGGGTTCCGTCCAACAAGAGTATACAATAATGTCATCAACAAATTTTTATAACACTAAAGATTTGCAAACCTCCACTACAGTACTAATGTTTGGTTAATTTAAAATAAATTACCCATATCCCAAAACAACCATATTTTACGGCAACCCTGGGTAACACAGTCAACCGTCGCACAAATAGATACAACATAATTTCTAAGTGACATTATCAAAACAAAACCTTCCGCTATGAATCCATAAGATTATCAAATGAAAGCTGAGTTTTTCCCTGAAGATTAATCACATTTAAGGAAATTTCCATCACAAACTATTACGGTAATTACGTGCATAAAAACCGACCAATAATAATTAATAGCGTAAACATTACAAGGGAGAAAAAAATGCAAGTTAGGAAAAAACAGAAGAGCGCCATCAGCAATAATTCTGAGAGGGGGATTAGACCAAACTATTCCAGTGTCAACGAGGTACTAGATTCGCACAAAGAACCTCGAGCTTAGTTGATCTGTAAGGCTAGTTATGGTTCAAGTTGCCAGGGATGGTCAAGGTACTTCCTGAGGATGGCCTTAAAAGCCTAGAAACAAGATGAAAGATAATATAAGAGTCTACACCCGCGAGACGGAAAACACACTGCACACAACCTTTTCATTCAAAAAGTTTAATACCGAAACTCAAGCTGGTTAGCCCCAAGCCTTGATCACACAATCCTACAACCTTTCTTTCTCGATGCCAAAAGGTTATCAAAGGGACTTGCGAAGGAGCTAACAAAAACGTCAAAAGACAACTTGGGTGCTAGGGAGGAGCTTCACAGTTATCGTAACTTACTTCCATGATATCGAAAATACTAGTTAATCAACATAACAACTTGCAACTCAATCGCAGAGAAGAATTAATACATAAACAAACAGACAAAGGTCTATCATTCGAGTAAGAGAAACATAACATTCAAAGGAGAGGGCACACGCATCCTTTCGACCCACATACTGTCAACGATAAAAGCTAAAACAAGAAGACACAAGCAGAAAGGGAAATCTCCCATCATGACATCCAACTGACAAATCAATGCAAGGAAAAGTGGTTCGATTTCACAATATTTTTAAATAAAATAACAGTAGAAAAGTGTAGAAATATCTTGCCTTTTTCTCCAGATTCAGAAGGTTTCAAGGACACCGCCCGGACCAGCAACAACCATCCTCAGGTCGAATCTCCCCCTTTTTTTTTTGGCTGGGCACTCAAGCTCCATTCTGATGTCTGAATTTTCCCACCCAATGTTCTTTGGAAGCCATTTTCAATTCCCCAATCTGCCTGTCACTAGAATATCTCAAGTCTCTAAGACAAGTGTGACTTTCATCAACACGTACAGAATCCCTAGCACTGAGCTTTCTCCCACGCATACAGGTGGGAGATATTTGTTTTTCAGAAAGATGCTCCTCATGCTTCAATCTATGTCTGCTGGATTCTTTTTCTTTCACAGGTGGAACCACAGAAGGTTTAAGGTTAATATCATAACACTTTTCAGAGGAAGCAACATCAGAATATGACTTAGAAGTCTTGAGACCCTCTGCTCTTATTTGATGAAAAGTTTCAGTATTGGTGGAAGCATTGTCATTCAGTGGACCTACAGATCCATGCATTTTTCTTTCCCAGTTAATGTTTTTAGATGTGTAAGATTCCTTTCCCCCAGACACTGCAGAAGAGGGGGCAGATCCAATAGGATGAAATTTGTTCATTCTTAAAGAGGAACCATTCAGTTCTCCTCGCGCTGCAGAGGATGGTGAGATGCTGTCTGTCTCTTCACCTCTCCTGAAAGACAAACCTTTGGCATTTCCACCGGTTTCCTCAGACACTGGAGAGGCTTCAACTCTGCGACATCTACGTCTTCCATTATTCTCAAATTGCAGTCGATAAGACCTTTGATGAGGACTGAAACATGCTCGAGAGTTCCACACAGTCCTGGATGATAAAGCAGAAGTAAAATATGGAAACCTTCGAGTATGAAATACAGTATTTGGATGATTCGAAAAGGATGGAGGTATGTGAACTGTAACAGTGGGAAAAGATAATAATTCCATAAATTCGAGCGGATGACTGTCCAAATACAACTACAGCATCGTCACAAAGCCAAAAAGGGTTACGCAAAAAGAAACCAGAGCCAAATTCGAGCCGACACCATCAGATGGGTTTGAGCAAGCAGCAAGGCAATTTGTGCTTCGTGAATATACTGAAATGAAACAGATCCGTCTCTATGAGATCCTCTTCCATGGGTTTCATCGCAAAACAAGCAAGGTCTCAGTAGAGAATCATTGCAAAACAAATTCATCAGGTCTCCTGGTAACACTCTCACTGTCACACAGTCGATTTTGATAAAAATATCTTGTAGGAGAATCCAAATTTGAGGATGCAGAGATACAGAACAGAAAACAACCTAGTTGGACAACCTGCCTGTTGGAGGCGCTCACGAAGGCTTCTACCAAACTGTAGCATGCCTGTTGCCTGGCTATTTACTGTTGCAGGTAGTTGCTGTGGATCCCCAACAAGAACACACCTTACAGCTCCCAATGAAAGTGGAGGTAACACGCCTACATCCCTAGCTTGTTTCCACGCCCCTCCTCCACAAGGAACCAGTCTCCACCTGGACGGAAGTGACTTTCCAAAATGAAAAGGCAAGACAGCTCAACTAAAACTTTATCTCGTTCTTCTACTACAGCTGCAAGATTTTGCAACAACTGATCACGACTGTGGTCGCGTGCAACCAGAACATCAGGATCAACACCAACGGTTCCTTGGGATCGCCCTGCAGCAGCTGTCGCACTTAACTCTCTCTGGAGGCCACTGATTTTCTGGGATAAGTTTACTTCTCTACCCTGTAGCTGCTGCATATAGCCAATCACTTCCTCACGGCACTTTCCTAGGAGAATTTCAGTTCTACGCTCCACTGATACTGCCTGTGCAGCACGATTTTGAGAACCCACACCCACCCTCGCAACATCAGGGCGACAGACCTTCATTTCACCATCAATGAATCTACTATCCAGAACACGCTGTAGCAATTCATCTGTTGCAGCATTTGATGGAGCGCAAACAAGCATTCGTGGTTAAGGGCAGAAAACAACAGGTAGCCCACGTGAAAAAGCAGATGCAAGTCAACATTTTAATAAAAGGGTAGGTGCGGCCACCAACCAGGAAGTTGAACACGCCAAGAAGGTGCAGGGGGTTTTAAATGAAATGGCAGGTGAAAAGACAAGCACATGGAAGATCAGTAATAAAATCTGATTTTTTTTTTTTTGAAAGCTACGCGGCCAGCAGGGAGGAAGACATACGGTGGGTGGGTAGAACAAAATTAGTTTCATTAATTTTCACCAACCATATGCCAAACAAGGCACTACAGTCCACACCCCAACCAAAAGAGAAAAGAATAGGAAAAATCAAAGGAATGCGCCATCTGCCTACAAAGATCCCAACATCAAAATATCTACAACAAAACTACAGCTAGAAAACAACACAAAATCAACTGCACCGAGAACAAAGAGACAACAACACTACCCAACAAATTTGCTAAAAAATTTTACTGTAACCCTGAAAGCTTGATGGAGTTTCATGGAAATGATGATAGTGGGGTCCCAGTTTGAAGCTTTAAACTTTCTTATAATCTTGCCATTCTTCCAAGCCGTGTTTGGAATGCCGCTAGAGTCACAAATTTGGCGGATGTGGACTTACATAAGATCTAGTATAGCACTGTGCATAGCCAAGTAATTGTTGTTTTTCCCCTCAAGAGATTTAATCTTAGTTTCCAAGACAACAATTTCTTCTTTGAGGCCGGTGTTGGGGTCCGAATCTTGTTCCTTAACAATAGACTTAAGTAGGAAGTCTACATTTTCCTCAAGGGTCTTAACAATATTAGCTTGCATGTTGAATTTATTTTCCAAACTAGAGCCTTCTTCCATGACAAGGAAGACAGAGGGAGGGCTATTATCCACTGATATTTATTTGCCTTGTTGGCCAGAGACCACAACATCCTTTCCTTTCCTGCTACTGTAAAGAACCCTTTTATGGGGTGGCTCTGAGACAAAGTCACAGTACATTGGGTTTTTGGATCGAATGTGAGTTTGTTTGGGAAGGGGAGAAGCCACAATAGGGCATGGGTTGTTGGAAACAACATTAGAAAAGTAATGGTTAATGAGTTAAATGATACCCTATTGTAGAGGAACAGTCCTCATGTGACCCTGAACTTCAAGAATAAAATTTTCCATTGACTACAAGATGTAATAGGAGAGACTCAACTTCACCTCACGCCTGAAGTGATTAAGCAAGACTAGGCGATACTGTAGAATGGTGGAGAATATTCCTTCTAATGTGACATAACACACCATCACAAGTGTCACCTCATCATAAGGCGTCAGGATAGAAGAAACCAAAATGCCTTCCTTTTTTATGTTGAGCTTTTCTACATCATCTAGAACAAGCTTTTCTTCTACTTCCTTATCAATTTTGTTCCTAAAGAATTTGTTCCTCTCTATGCTAAGATCAATGATAAATGAGATGAAATCTTCAGTGATTTAACAGTCCATATCACTAAAAGAGATGTTACGGTCTTTCCAATTCACCATGAATTGTAAAGAGATATACTGGTCATACCCTTTTATGCGTTGGATGAAATCGGTGAAGCCCTCCATGTTTATGGTCTCCCAAGGCTCAATCTGATCCTGCCATTGAGGATCGAAGATAGGTTCTACACGGCAAGGGGCACCACCCATTCTGAAAACCCTATGAGAATTCATTGAGCTGAACTGAAAGTTGTGAGTAGTATAATTCCCAACAACTCTTTGACAACCTGTATGCATGTGTGTTCAGAAATGGAACTTGCTTCCTTCTCCCTAAAATGCCTAGTATGAGAAAAGCACTAAGTTTTCGAAAGCATGGAAGAATAAATTCAAGCATGCCCAAATTTCCATGGAGATCTTGTTGTAGGTTTACACATGTGCTGGCACCACCGACTGAGAAGTACTAATGAGTGTGTTCGTTTCATTTTAAATTACATTTCTAACTTTAGTGGGAGTGTCATTGAAGTCATGTCATTACTTGTAATCATTAATACAAACTCCTATATTTGTAAGTGAATCCGCAGATTTGTTCCCTTCTCTATACACATGCTTAAAAATGATACTTAGACCATTGCATAGATTGTGAGCTTCATTAATGAATTCTCTAATGGTCCAAATAGGAGTTAGGTATTTAGAGAGAATATTGAGAATGTTCGTTGAGTCACCTTCGACATTGATGTTTCCCACGTTGAGTTTCCTAGCAAGGTTGATTCCCCAGAGAGCTACTAACATTTACCATTTAATTAATTTAGTATAATTAATGGCGATTAAAAATTGTACCAATATTGATCCAAAAATGGATTTGAAAATACTCAATTCTATGTATTCTCCATATTTGATACAATATAATTTTCAACATATTCTTTCTTCAGTAGATGGTCTAGTCAGGCTGAGGGTGATCCAAAAACCTTTGAATGACAATTCGGGCCATCATTGTTCTGTTCAATGGATTTTTAGGTGATGGTTATGTAAATTCCCCACTAGTTACAGGTATCAGTGGTTTTTACATAACTGCCAATTTATTTTCACCGGTGATTCTGTCCCTGACAATGCCAGAATTCAGGAAACTGAATAATTTCAAAAGTTTGGGCTTCCAAACGGTTTGGTTCATTTTTTACATTCGTCCTTGGGTAAGACAACTATAAATACAGGGTTATAGAGGCATTCTAGCAAGTGATTTTGAGTGAATTCAAGTTTGAGCAAAGAGGAGGAGTTGAAGTTCTTTCTTATTTTCTTCATCACGAGTGAGTTTTCCATTTTTGAGAAGTGTAAGAAAGAAAATACAAAGAGAAGTATTGAATCCTTCTTGAAGGGCCATTTATTGGAAATAGATTTGTATTTTGGAGAATTACATAGTGAAAGGGAAGCAATTTTCTTACCCGTTGGAGTGTTTCCCACCTTGGGTTTCTCCAGGATAAATTATTATCTTCTTTGCATTCTATTTCTCAACTTGCAGTATAGTTGTGATTGTTTCATACACATTACATTAGTTAAAAGGAATTTAGTCAATTTCCATTCAATTATCACTAAATAGGATTTGTTAATTGTTAGGAAAATGCATTTTATGGATCGAATTGGTATAATAGAAGTTAAGATTTTAGTTTTTATGTGGTTAACTTTTGTTACTCAATTGCAATTAGATGCCCCTTACAGGAAAGGGAAAAGAAAGTGGTGAATGTATCCTTATTCATTTTGAAGCTAATATTTCCACCATGAAGTGGAAGTAAGGAATCTGAGACAAGGATCGTAGAGAAGATGCAAATGATATTAGAGAAGAGTGTTTCTACAAGTTGGAGGCAAATGTGCCAAGTTTTTTCAAGGATCCAAGCAATATTTCCTTGTCCATAGGGAAATTGGATTCCATCATGGGATTTCTCATGGAGAAACTTGGTGTTCCAAATGAGACACTAGAATTCCATGAAGAAGATACTCATGAGTAAGAAGAAGAGAAACCCCGTGCCATTTGTACACTTCCTCCATTCAAACTAGAGGAAAAGATAGAGATTCAACCTTACAATGGAGATGTGAATGATGAGAAGCTAGAACATTTGCTAGCTCAAATCGAGGTATATTTCAGTTTCCATCAAATCAATGAGAGTCAGTATATTTCCTTTGCAAGGTTAACATTGACTAATCATCTGTTGACTTGGTTTGAAAGTTATGATCATTCGTTGGTTGTTATGAAGCTTTCTCTGATTAATAAGTGGGATGATTTCAAAAAGCTAATAAAAAATCAGTTATATTCTATTTGTTACGAGAAAGAAAGGTCCATGTATTAGCAATATTTTAGTTAGAAATAATGCCAGAACGTGTAGGAGTACATTTGTGAGATTCAGAAGAAAGTTTTCCATATGGGAAAAGATATAACAGACTGGGACCTTCTGATGAAGTATATTTAGTGGAATTCATAGCTACTTGAGGATTTCATTCCTCTTGGCCAAATTGATGGATGAAGACGAGGCTTGTTGTTAAACCCACTAATTAGGGATGGAAAAAAAGAAGAGTTCATCTACCTCTCAACATGCTTCAAGAAAACCAGGTGACACCAAGCAGAAGGACAAAGGAAAAGGGAAAGGTATGAAAAACGATAATTTTGTTTCGAAGAAGGATACTAAAGTTAATTGTGAACATTGTGATGTTGACACTCATTTCAAAGAAAAATGTTGGAAGCTCCACACGGAATTACATCCCTTAAAAAATAAGAAAAATAATAAGAAGGCCATGGTCATCCTCTAGGGTAAGGAAGTATTTTACAGTGAAGAGGTGGATGAGACTATGTGTTTTACCTTCATCCACAAAAGGGTATGTTTAGGTAGTAATAATATTGTTCAGTAAAAGGAACTAACTAAGCTTTTTCATCTAAAAATTCAAGTCAAGAAAATTAAGGTGGACATTCTTTTTGATACATGTTCTAAAGCTAATTTGATTAGTAATGAGTTAGTGAACATGATAAAGTTGGAAAATTACAATCACCCAAGTCCATTCATTGGGTTGGGTAAAGAAAGGTGTAGACATCAAGGTTACCAAACAATGTAAAATCACTTTTGGAATTAATAAGACATTTTTTTCACGAAGTTACAGTATATGTTGTTCCCTTTGATGTGTGTAGTGCAGTGTTTGACAATCATATTTGTATATCATGGAAATTATCTTCATAAGGAGATCCAATCAATATTGTTTGGTGAAGGATGACCTAAGAGCTACATCATTTTATCCTTTTTAGGAGACTCAAAGATCTCCCTAGTGTGCCATTGTATGGATGAAAATTGACACATGACCTTCAATCGCACTTGACTCCTCAAGGTTGTGTTGAGGCAGCTGGTGTAGAAAATTGGATGGATAAATGGTAGTGAATGTGATAATGGATGAAAGTGTGCAAAAATGGTATGTAAAGGTTGTCACCAAAGCAACAACTGAAAAAAAAAGTCCACCAGACCAGCTGAGACTTGAATCCTGGAACCAAAGCGAGTTGATTATCGTTGTAAGTGAAGTTGACTTGTTGTCTAGAAAGATCAATCACCTCCACATCCATGTACCTCTGAAACAAATTTCATTAGTTCGGCAATCCTCACTGAAAGCGTAGAAATGACTCGACGAGCCTCCTCCAATGACATACCATCTGCCCCAACAAATTGAATAGGAGGAACAAAATTCACACCCTCAATCGCCTCTTCCAACTGAACTCAGAAATGACTTGATAAAACGCTCAACAATAGAAACGACTCCTTTTACCCTAAACAAACAAAAGGTGAGCGACAATCCATGAAGAAACCTCATTGTTAACCCTTGATCGAATTGAAGTGTGCAAATACTCATCTCGAAAAATTATTTTAATGGCATCGCCCACCGCTTCATAGTCTATCCAAAAAATAGAATTGATTTGGGCGCTAGAGATGTCATTGATAAAGGCCACCTCCCGATAACCACAGTCGAGAAACAAGCACGAAAGGGGAGGAAAACCCATTGAGTAGACTCAAAACCAACCCTCCAACACACTAATTTAAACATAAGAGAAGGGAGGTGGAGTGAAGGTGATTAATTTCCACAACTGTCATTTAAAATAAAAATGACCAACCCTTCCCATGGATCCACACACCTGGATATAGTGGTGTTGTCACATCTAGTAACTCCTTCATTAGTTAAGAAGTTTGTCGTTGAATTTGCCTCTCTATATATGTGGGAGGTGGACTAAGAAGGAATTTTGCCAAGCCAAAATAAGATATTTTGGAAATAAAACTCCAAGTTCCAGGCTAAGGCTTTACCTCTTTGCACCCCACTTATGATCACTTGTGAATCAAGAACTTGTCGTTAATATTAGTTGTACAACGTTGGCCACTGAAGATGATTCATAGGTGATCATAAGTGGGGTGTAAAGAGGTAAAGACTTAGCCTGGAACTTGGAGTTTTATTCTCAAAATATCTTATTTTGGCTTGGCAAAATTCCTTCTTAGTCCATCTCCCATGTATATAGAGAGGCAAATTCAATGGTGGACTTCTTAGCTAATCAAGGAGTTATTAGATGTGACAACACCACTATATCTAGGTGTGTGGATCTATGGGAAGGGTTGGACGTTTTTATTTTAAACGACGATGGTGGCATCTAATCACCTTGGCTCATATTTGGCAAACAGGACACCATTTACCAATTTACATCATATGTGCACTACTTCACCACCCTTTTAGGTTTTTAATCAAGAAGACTTTCCAATAGAGCTCCCTTTTGGGTTTTCAATTTGTAGAAACTTCCTTATATACTGCCATTTTTGGTTTTTAATCTATGTGGTCTTGAGTACAAAGACTAAATAATAGTGTAACAGTATATTTCAAAAAAATGTATTACCTACCACAATATTTTGTTGCTCCTTTTCCTTATGGCTATTTTTTGGGTTGTTTGGCTTGTGATGGGTGACTAACTGGAGTGAAATTCAGAGGTGGCATTATTTGAGATGCTTTGATTTTATGGAGGAGAATATTTACTAGGACATACCATGGGTATTCTTCATTATCTTTATAGTGAAGAGTAATGTTTCTAATTCTACTTTGTACACATTCTAGTCTACGCGTTTTTCATTCACTTTATCAAAATATATCTACAACATTGATAATGTTTGTATGAATTCATACAAATAATATTTATTGGCATTGTTTATATCTTTCCCATGAAGAGTGATGTCACTTTGGATGCCTTTTTGTAATGTTTCTAGTCAATCCAACATTCTTTGAGATTATACTCCAAAAAGGTATTGTGTGGTATATTACACTCACATTCTAACAGTCTACCATTGACATTGTCTTAAGCATGTAGGGATGTTTATAACGCCTTGTAAATCTATTTCTCATTAGTTTCTATTAGAATCTAAGTGTGCATATATTTTCCATGTATTTAACCATGTTTTGTTGGGCATTGTATATTACAACTAACGATGCTAATTACGGAGATCAAAAGTAAGATTCTTAGCTTGCACCTCGAGTTGTTGAATCATTTTCACATACTTTTGCAATAGGAGCTCAAGATCCTTTGCCTCCTTCTTGAATCGGGTTACCCAAACTTTTAGTTTCTTTACAGTCTCAATATCCTTCCAATTTTCCACCAATTTTCTGATTCATAGCATATAACACTTCTACACACTCAACCAAGTTAGTTTGATTCAAAAAAAATCAATCAAGTATTCTAGCTTGCTAATCGCTTGTTTCCCAACTCAAGAAACCTCCAAATCTTGCCTTTTTGACCTCAAATATTCAAATGGCTTGATGTACCAACCTCATCGCATAAGCTGGAGCCAGCTTCTAGGGATGCCAGATTTGACGGCTGGCCCTGCTGGAAAATAAATTGAAATCACTGGATGGTTAGTTATTTTGGCTCTCTCATTAGCTAATACTGTCAAGTAGGCTATCTTGATATCAAGGACTTTATTAAGTTGTGTGTTTGGAACAATATATAGAACTTGTATTGGTGTGAGTTATCAATTGTTTAATGGATATCCTATTATTTATAGGATCTATCACTGTGTACTAAATTATAATTATTTCAACTCCTAATACAATTGTTATTATTTCTTCACCACCTTGTTTTTAAGCTATGATATATCATATATATATATATATATATATATGCATCATATATATTCATGGTAATTTTGACAGTTTATACAAATATGTCTCCTAAATAGTGCTATCGAAGACAGTTAGTTGAGGTCTGTAAAAACTATAAATCTACGTCTTAAAACCAGGTCAATGAAACATTCGGGATAGACACCAAATCTCAACTCTAGAGCCAGCCATTAGATCTTGACGATCTATTTCGAATGCTTTTAGTTTTTTCAATTGGGAAGGGTCTTCACGTTTGTGCCTTAGTGCCATTGACCTCACTCGTAGGGTTATTACATTACATTGTATTGTTACTTAAGTACACTCGAATGATGGAATACTCTCCATTTACTCCTCTCAAATTTTCAAGGTCTAAAACTACTTTCTTTAGGTCTATACCAATGTCACCAAGCTTATAATCTTAGTAGTTTATTATAATCAACCACAAAAATATGTGCATGCACTAACAATTACCCTACCATACCATAGGAAAATAGGGGTTCCACGGGTTTTCCACAGTGATACAACTTAGTTATCGCTTTTCTTTCCCTGTTAAGGTTCTCTAAAGGTTGTTAAAGCTTGAGAGGAATCACATAATCCTTCATATTCACAAATTTTAAGTCTCTCACTACAAACCTTTCCTTAACTCTTCCTTTTCTTGATTGTACAATGATGAATACCCTACTATAGGCTAGTTAAGATTGTTCTTAACAAACAAACCACGTAATAATTATGAACCTTCCTTTAAAGATACAAAATTGAGATGATAGACACACTTAATCAATCAATGGAATTTTGCCTCCTAGGATTTTTTTTGGAAACACCATTTTTAGAGAGTTTGTAACATTCTTTCAAGCCCAAAAAGGTTCATTTTTGTAGTGTATTTTACAACATGGGCTCATAGCTTGGTATCGACTCAAGCATATGCGTGTTTACCCCCACCTGACTAGTCTACCATCAATCGAATTCTATCAAACATATTTTTTCTTTCATTTCTATCCTTCTCATCCGACCTTGAAATGGATTGATTCCCCTAATTTTCAACTCTTTTTTCAGTAGTTATTTACGTAGATAATCATTCTTTTGGGGGACATGGCCTTGGTGCCTGCAATTTATAACAAATTTTAGCACATCTTCAGAATTGATATTATTCATCTATGGAAAGACATAAATAATGCAATTTTTAGTAATGTTCCCATGCATAGAATATTTTTTGTTACTAATAAATTGGTTGTTCTCTCCATAGTGATCTTCCAGATCTAAATCTAGGCCGAAAAAGTTTTTTTGGAGATTGATAACCTCCAACGCTTTCTCGACTATTAGGCCTCCGCCACCTGTGCGATAAGTCGGGTACCTTCAGATGCTCCTACTCATCGCGTCGGTCACGACAGTCCCCTCCTTTTCCCCAAGGCAAAAGGTGTCACTGATGGTACCCATATAGCCGAAGGATCTCGTTTCCTTGATGACGAAGCTCTTATCCTCGCAAATGGGGGTCCCCTCACTCTCGGCCCCTTTCCTTTAATCATGGCGGGGCATTTGTTGGGCTTGGTGATTTTATACTAGCACTGGTTGGAATGCCCCTTAATAGGGAAAATTCCAACTAGTGGCCCTTGTCATTTATCCCTCATGGCCATCTTCTAATAATTCCAAGAAACATTAACACCAGTGGGAAGATTACCAGTTCGCTTGTTTCATTATTACTTAGTTTTTTTCCTTAATTGTATTTATTAACCTCGACTCTCAGTATTTCATTTTTTAATATTTTAATTTTCTTATGTTCTTCGATGCCCAATAGAAGTGACATCACAATGCAACACAAGAACCAAACACAACACTAGGTATCCACAAGACATATCTCTGCATACTTATACGACTATATCACATCACATGAACTCAGCCAAACCATGGAAGGAACATACATGATCCACATAACATAGTACTTAAGTACACATGCTCCTAACACAAACGTACTTGTATCATAAGCAAATTTCAATAACAAGGAATTTGAAACATGTACACATAGAGGGGTTTCACACAATTTGGGACACTAACTGTAAAATGACCACACCTAAACCTCATTAAGGAACTCCAAAGACTAAAAAATGTCTACATCAATATAAAACATGAAAAAATACTTCTAGAACCCCTAAACCTAACTAGAAAGCCAAAATTGGCTTAATAGAGACTCAAAAATTTAAATTTGTAAAAATGGAGGGAAACTCCATAAATTGAAAATTTGACATCTAGAGCACAAAAAGACAACTTGAATGACTCTTAAGACACCTTTAAAGACTTAACAAGCCAAAATTGATCCTAACATTCCTATGTTGGCCTTTGGAGTGATGTTCCTGCATTATACACCCTAGGGTAATGAGAAGTATTCTCATGTTTCTTTTCTTGCAAGCTTCTTGTTCTTTCTTCCTTCGCTTCCAATTGCATATGAGATTCTTAAAGTGATATTCATCTAAACTCCATATTTGCTTTATCTTCCTCAAATATATTATACACATTACTAACTCCTCCATCTTTGAAGTATTTTTCTTCGTGAGCCCATTGATTGTGTTAGGAATGTATATTGTCCTTTCCAAATTCTGACTAAGATTATACATGTGTTTCATCTCCTTTTGTGATGTTTCTTCATGTTCTTTTACTAGTAAACTATCTTTGATATCCTTATTTGGATCTTCATGGTTCTTTTCACTTTTAAGGCAGATAAATTTTAGCTTTTTCTTAAGTTATACTCCTTTATGTGACTGTTCCTTCACCTTGCCAAGTGACAAACTTGTATACACAACATCAAAGGAAGTATGAGATATAAAATTATGAGTTATCTCTTCATTGTTGACCAGTATGTATTCTTCATGCTTGTTCTCTCTTGGTCCTTGCATTCTTGTGTCTTCTTGGATTGTTTTGTCACACTTTACAAGAGTGTTTACATCTGTCACTATATCTGATTGGTTATCGTCTTCCTCAAATTCTAAGTTAGATCCATTCTTGACTATCTCTACTAGCTGATCATTGTCCATGTCCTCATCATGATATGCAAATTCACCTCCTTCACACTCCTTACTCACTCTTATTTTCATATTACTTTGGTAGTTCTTCTCTCCACTTAGCCATTCCCACATCTTCTTAACTGTGCTAATTCTATTTTCTTTCTCATCATCCTCTTCTTCCTGCTGAAAGTATGCTTTCAATCCCATGAACATCACTTTTGATTTCTCTTCATACCATGCTTACCTATTGTTCACTGGATTCAGTGTATGCCTAACTCTATCCTTCACCAAAGTATATGTGGTTTCCCATCCATAATGGATGAGTTTTCTTTCAAATTTCCATGGTATACTCAACAGAAGATGTCATGAATCCATGGGCAATATATTACACAAAACTTGGTCATGATATCTACTAACTTGAAAATCAGCTAAACATTGTTGATTTGCCAATACTTGATGATCTTTCTAAACCCAATACATCTTATAAGGGTGAGGATGCTTCATTATTTTGAAGTTTAACTTCTAAACCATCTCAAAAGAAAATAATTTATCAGTACTACCATTATCCATGATGAGAACGATGCAACATTTATATTTTGCCTTGCATATGATTCAAAACAATGTCCTTATTTGAACTAGTTCTTCACTCCTATTGCCTGTATTCATCACCTACTTATTGACAATTTTGTACTTGTGCAAAAATGGGAAACTCGAAACTTCATTTTAGATGGACGAACCTAACTAAGGTGGGTACATACAGTTTTCTTAGTTTTTTCAACTTGCAACAATTGATTAACAACATGTAATCTTCAGCTATGTGTGTTGGTGTGGAATGCAACACCTCGCATAGGCTTCCATTCCATGTTTGTCTTCAACAAGGAAACACAAAAGCCACGAAGGACCAATGCATAACCTTGATGAAGGCATGAATCATAGTACATGTGGGATGTTAAACTCCGAAATAACAAACAAAGTTGTTGATTACATGTACATCAAATTTCATTATTTCTTTATGTTTAAATGCTATTAATAATGTAATTGAGTTTTCTATTTCATTATACAATCTGTAACGCCCACATCTTACACACAAATAGAACAATAGAAATACTAGGTTAATTTTATTTTTTACATTGCTCACTACACAATGCCACAAGGGCTCCAAGTAGAGAAACTCAACAACGCATAAGACACTTACATAAGTCATTGAATCACATAGACACATGATAACACCATATACATGTCAATGTCACACTTTCACCAATGAACGAACACTAATAATGACCCAATCATAAGAAGGAGACCCAAGGATTGGAAAACCCACAACACATCATTACCATGATTACATCTTAGTTACAATTAACATTCCAAGAACATTATTATGCAAGGATAATTTTATTCTTTTTCCACCTATAGGTTTTTAAATTCATTTCACATTCAACTTACAGTGTGACCATTTAAGTTGGCTCCTTATCCCTTACAACAATCTCCATAACTTACATAATTATTTTCCATATTTCAAATTTCATACAAAGTACCTAATTCTCTCGTTCTTATGTTAAGATTATGCTTCCCAAATGTTTATTCAAAGTTTAAATTTTACCCTTGCTACACAAGTGAATCGGACGTGATACGAAGAAAAAAATATGAGGATTTAAGGAAGATTTAGATTCAAGATACCTTTTTCCCATAAACATTCTTCGATCACGGTACATTTATTTCCCATCATAGTTAAAAATGGTTCAAAAACTTGTTGAATCCATTTGACATTTCCACATTAAGAAATTCTATTTAGATTTAGATATATATTTTGTTTTCACGAAGTTTGATCACACCAAGGCAATTCATATTCTTTTTAACACAAGTAAATGTCTAATTGGGTTACAAGGACTCCAAGAGTGACATTATTCCTAACCTCGAATATCATTTTTCTCTTATATGTTTTACTCTGACATCGCACTATGGTCTCATTAATAGCATCACTTTATAACAAAAGAATTACGAAAGTACTTATCTAACCTCTTGAATAAGTACATTGTTAGAAGTATTATAAACTACACATGAAGCAAAAGTGATTTGTGTTCAAGGTAAGATCCCATGATTCTACATTTCACGATTCCGCATGTGAAATTTCTTTTATTCTTAATATCATAAAATGCATGACAAGGGATTACGGGACAAAGTTTTCGGTTTCCCTAAAGTCAACATATTTCAAATCAATTTCATTTGCAAGGAGTTACTTACCATTTTCTACCCACGAGTTAACCCCCTAATTAGCCAAGGTTTGGCTTAATTCCAATTGCACCTAAGGATCTACACCCAAACTATATATGAGTTTAAGGTGAGAGTACATATTTATGCTAAACAACCTTCATGAAAGACTAAGGTGTTGTGTTGTTAGTAACCCAAGGCAACACATTTATCTGTGAAGAACTAAGGGGATCATTAACAAGAGTTTAAGTCAAAGCACAACTATTTCCCTAGCTCCATTTGTGTCATTTGGATCGAAAAAGGAATTCATTCAATGATAAAAAAAATTCTAGATCTAACTTCGTGAGACTCGGGAGTCCACTAGGATATTAAGAGAGTAACAACTCTACTTACTCCATATAGGGTAAGGCTACATTGCATAGTCATTGCTTTGAAAAAGGACTCTTAAGGTGACTTCTAGAGTGGTCTTCACCACTCAACACCGTGTCGGAACTGAAGAAAAGACATTCCCCTTACCCCATGCACGGTTACCAAACCTAAAAGGAAACTACATACTCCGAACAAAGTTTGACCATGCCATTCCTTAAAGTTGGGTTCACGACAAAGTCGCTAAACATACCAACTATGACTGTAAAACAGACTTGTAATCTTGAGTACTTAATCTATAAGGTACCATAGAGTGCAAATTTTAAGTTCATTCTACATTTTCAATTTATTCTATGCTAAGAAGGAACGTGCGAGAAGGGGAAATATGTGCAAGTTCTAAACTAAGGTCGATTGTCTTATTTATATTTCTCTACTACATTTTTAAGGTAAGGAACACAACACCAATTATTTAATCATCTATTGAACACTAAAAACATACTACAAGATATTTGATTCAAATTTATTTACATATATATATATATATATATATATATATATATATATATATATATATATATATATCAATCCTTTCTACCAAAAGTAACCTATGAATCACATTGCACCTATGATTAAATGCATGTTTCCCAAGGTATCCCTAAAACTAACATCTCAGAAATATTAGCAATTTCAAACACAACCTTTCTGTAACATGGGACTACATTATACATATATACATTTTACAAGGAACTATATAAATTACAAAAATAAATAATAAATTGCACAACGCCTTTTCGCCGTCTTTCTTGCATCCTGCAAAACCATTTGAGCATGAAATCAATGATATATCGCTGACATGGCATCCACCCTAATATAACATAATTAACATTTTTAGTTTCCCATTTACATAATAACATTAATAATTTTGTATTTGAAGGAAAAAGGTTAGAGACACATTTATTTCTTTTTCAGTTTGATTTATTTCCTAACAAAGGAGAGAGAATAAATAGGGAAGAGAGAGAAACACTATTTTGCCAAAAGTTCAATTTCACACAAAAAATCACACAATAAAGTTTCAAATAGTTATATATAAGTGTGAAAAAATTATCATGATGGTTTGGGCAACCTGACATGGGTCATACAACTTCCTTCTTACGTTTCCTTGCTAGCTACAAAAACGTTCAATTAACGCTCGGAGGCTAAGAAGCCAGCTTCAACGTTGTCCTCTAATGAGAAAAGACACTCTAGGTAAGTTTCTACGTGTCCTCCTATACACCAAGAATTCATAGGAACTGACGGAATTGAGGACTGACAGAATTTAAAACTGACGAACGGTTTACAAACAATGACATGCCTTCTGGAGCCTCTAGTCATAGTTGGCCCCGTTTGACCTAGTCAACTACAACCGAAAGCCTACAAAATGGCTTTGCCAGTCTCTCAAAAAAAGTGTTTTTCGTTAGACTGAAAGTACTAGGTAATTGTCTAGTAAAAATACTAGAGGTTTGGGAAGATGGATAAGCATTTCATTGTCCTGGATTCAAATGGCGGTTCAAAACAAAAGCCAACTTTATAGTTTTTGTAGCTTCTTACTACTACAAAATGGTGTAACATTGCTCTTAGTAGGGCGTAAAAAAGATCACAAATGTTCATTCGGGGTCAAACCAAAGGTTAAGGTGACTCCCTGTAATGCCCCCAACCTACCTTTTCTCGGTCAGCATTATCTCCTGCTTGGCGTGGGATGGAGGGAATTCTTGTTTTTATTGTTGTTAGGGGCCTCTTTGTGCGGACTGACTGCGTGGAGGATGGAGACATTAAAATCTTGACGTGTTGGAGTCTTCTGGCTGGTGGATGTACCTCATTTATTTTGTCTGATTTGCAAATATTTCCCTGATTTTTCTTGTTGTTTGCTGCGTGGAGGGTTGGTGTTTGTGTAGGACTTTTGTACTCCTTTTCACCTGCTACAGCCTGCATTTATTTTTCTCTGGTGCTGGCCGTTGAGCTTTCAATCGGATTTTATTAATTGTTCTTCCCTGTGTTTACCTTTTACCGGCTCTGGCTCAGCGTTCTTTGAAATTTTCTGCAGCGACTCAACTTTCTCTGCAGTATTTCCATCTATGATCACGGTCTGTGTAAATTTCTTTTCGGATTTTGCCTTCTTTGCACTCCGTGCACTAGACTGCTCGGCCTCCACATCCTCTGCATTTTTCTGCTTGGCCTTTACATCCTCCTCATTTTTATGCTTCGCCTCCCCATTCTCTTCTTCTTTCGGCGCTGAAGCTACAAGCTAGTGAAGCTGTCATGTTGCAGAATAATAGAAGCTGTTTTGTTTTGAGCGCTTCCAACAGGCAGGCTGTCCAGCTATGTTGTTATCTGTTCTATTTCAACTGCATCCTCAAATTTGGGATTCTCCTTCAAGATATTTTCATCAAAATCGATTAAGTGACAGTGAGAGTGTTACCAGGAGACCCGATGAAATTTATTACAGAGATTCTCTACTGAGACCTTGCTTGTTCTACGATGTAACTCATGGAAGAGGATCTCATAGAGGTGGATCTGTTTCATATCAGAATATTCATGAAGCACAGTTTGCTTTGCAAGAGAGATTTTAGGAGATCGATGAAGGATAGAGGAATTAAAAAGAAACTTGGTGTAGTTGGATTAAAGCCAATAAAATGGCGCATGCTTTTTGTGTTGGTGACAGATCACACCCACAGGCACAGGAGATCTATGCAATGTTGGAGAAAACGTCTTGGGAGATGAAGGTAGCAAGATATTTTTCAGATTCAGAACATGTGCTGAGTGAAAAGGGAAAGTAAAAGTATTCCTCTGCCACACTGCATCAGTCCCTTGGAACAAATGCTTGTTTGTTACCTTCATTTAGAAAAACTGTTGGAGTAAAGGCTGCTCCTGAGCATACAACAATTGAATTAACAGGGACTGAAAGGCGTCTACATCAAATGATGTTTGCAGATCGTGACTATGAAAGAGTGCATAGCATTTTGCTAGAATCCAGGGATGATACAACCAGACCTATAGCGACTGTGCAGAACTGTGTTGAGAAAGGTTATTCTGTCATTAATATTAAGTCTAAGGACAGACCAAAACTTCTCTTTGACACGATTTTCCCTTTAACCGACATGTAATATGTTGTATTTCATGGAGCAGTTGATTCGGATGGACCTGATGCATTCCAGGAGTACTACATCAGACATATGGATGGCTGCCTAGTGAACTCAGAAGCAGAAAGGCAAAGAATAATCCACTGTTCAGAGGAAGCTACAGAAAGAAGAATCTCTGAGGGAATGAGACTTGAACTATGCAGTTGTGACCGAGTTGGTCTTCTCTCTGATGTGACTCGCATATTCCATGAAAATGGCCTGTCAGTCACTAGAGTAGAAGTGAGCACCAGGGGTGACAAAGCAGCTGCATTGAAGCAATCTAGTGACTGGTCAACCTTAATTGAGGATGCTAAGTCTAGGGACTGTTTTATGGATATGGAGTCTGTACCAAGAGATTGTTTTTGGTTATAAAGCCATCTTATTTTGCTTTGTCTCAGACTAGGACTGCTCTAATTTTGAGAGCACCAAGGTTAGGAGGTCTAAATTAGAAACAATTAGATGCATATGGAGATGGTGGAGGTGTTTGGATGAATGACGAAGGATCAAGTTCAATTGCCAAAAATGGGGCCTACAAAAGTTCTAGGGCTAATCTTGGAGCGGTGTTGGGAGGATGATGGCAAGTATTTTAGACCACCCACCCTGGCTGTGAACTCCTACCTGTGCCAATGTGAAGATGTTCGATGTTTGGGCGCCCAACAAGCTTGAAGAAAATGGAATTAGGCTTGGGTTGCTGTTGCAGGCCCTGTCCATCTTGATTTCGACTGCGGGAGCTTAATCAGGCACGATATTTTCTATACCATTGATTCTTATGCTGTTATTTAACTGATTCAATTAAATAACTCTAATCTTCATATAAATGTCTCGTGTGATGGTATGCTGTTTGGTTTCCACTTCCCTTGCTCTTTTGTATTTTTTTTGGCGTTAGAAATGATTGCGCTGGTTGAAGCCTTTTATATTGTTTTCTAGGTTTTAATAAATATTAGTTGGGTGAACTTTGTTCTTAAGACTAATAAAACAAAAGAGGTGGGGGTCCTGCAATGAAAGTTCCTGAGTTGTTTGTGTTGGTCTCACGATTTTGAATGTTTTATCAAACATTGTCGTTGGACTCAACTTTATAGTTCCTGTTTTGTTCTTATTCTTGTTTCGGTTCGAGATCTGTAGTTTTGGTTTATGTTGGGTATTTGCGAAATAGTGATTGAGTACTGTGAGTGCATTGTGTATAGGTAAATGATGCTATTCCTGTCTCTATCCTTTTCTTTTAGTTGTTTTAGGTTCTAGTAACCCTTTTTGGTTGGCTTAGTGTGTGCTTAGCTTGACTGATCTTTGAATTGAGCCAAGTTGATATTACTCTCAACTAGGTTAGTTGCTTTTGTTATTTTTTAAAATCACTCGAAGAAATACCTTTATTCTTCAATCGTCATGGTTGATCTTCATAATTTGATATCAATTCATGTTCACCGTTTGGAGATTGTTTTCTTTGGAATTCACCTTCTCTCCCTTGGTGACTGTTGTTTGTTTTGAGGAATGTAGATGATCCTATGGAATGTATTCTGTAGACGTTACTCACATTTCTTTTGGATAGCTTAAAATGTCAGAGGAAATACTCTTTTTCGTACCTTGATTTTGTTTCACACGTGTTGGAGGATACGAGATCTACTGGATCCTTATTGAGGAAGTTTTCAAATCTTAAAATTGGGATGTTAGTTTTATGCGTAAGAAATTACCCTACGTTTTGCTCCATAAAGATGTTTAAATTTCATTCTCCTGTGACTTAGAGGTTGGTGTGTTTGGAAACTCATTGGTTGACTGGTTTTTGTGATGCTCGCTGTGATACGACCTCCTTGCTGTCATTGTAGTAGAATGGTTACATGTTGACCAGAAAGGTTAAAGTCAACTTGTTGTTGACGATAGATCCTTTGGAAGCTATGTATCCTGTGTTGTGTTCTTGGGAATGATTGAGTAACCCTCCTGTAAGATTTATAATGGTTATGTTTGGTCTTGTCAAGTTTGTCCTTTTTCTTAAGACATTCTCTTGATTAGAAGAAAGTTTAATAGAAGGATTGTTAGGATAGGATGTGGCCCATACGGGGTCATTTGTGCGTTTCATTCCTTTTCTTTTCAATTTATTTATTCTGTACTGACATAAAATTAACTGTTTTAGGCACATCACCTTAATATGAATGAGTCATGTTGGTTTAGATATTCTCATGTCGATTGATTGTTTGGGATCTTCCAGTGGCATAGTGAATCCTTGGCTTGGTGAACTAACTTAAACAAATAGGGACAGATCATGTTTGAAATTAATTCCCTTCTTGTAATTGTTTTTGTTTCGAAATGTTATCTTGTTAAAATGACGACCATTATTGTGATATGGGTGAAATTCACTATGAGGTTTATTAATTGCTCCTATGAGAAACTGAGAATTAAATAGAGTTAGTGTCGTCCCTTTTTATTTAGACATTTTATGCTTTTGGACAACTCTTTAATTGCTCTTGTTTAGACTCTTGGATTATTGTTTTCTTCATCAATGGTGCTTTTCTTCCTTGAAACAGTTAGATAACAACATATTGTCTTAATGTTATAGTTTTTATCGTGCTCAGTTCTTGCGAACTGACATGTGCTAACAAATGTGCAGGAGGATTTCCTGAGTAGAAAAGAAAAGAGAGAGAGAGAGAGAAAAAGAAACACGTGTAGAAAGTGGATTCCAGCCTTCTTAGGAACTGCTGTTGTACGAATGTTTTTCTTTTGCTTTAAAACATTGGTATGGAAATTGTGGAGACTATTTAGAAGGCATTGCGTTATAATTTTGTATTGTTCTCATGTAGGTTGTTATCATTTGAAAGTCAATTTGAGAAATATTATTGTCAATAAGATTAAATGAACTTGCTTTGACATGCGTATCCTTTGTTGAATTTTCACTTTTTAAGAATATGATTTATCCTTGAATTGTCAACCTAATTATAATTATCTAAACTTGAATCAACTTACATCACTTTGGTTACCTTTGGTCATGTGTCGTTTGGTAGAGGACTATGTTTTGAACCTAGCAAAAAGAAAACAAGAGAAACAAATATACCTTGTGATCCCACGTAAACTAATCAACAATCTCTTATTGTGGTGAGTCCTTAGAATGGTCTTAAGGTGAAGTCAATGATTAAATCTTAGAAGATAATAAAATTATAATAAATAGAAGGAACTTGATTAAGAAACTCTTCGATCTATCTTGCCCGTTGAAAATGCAAACAATATACTTATGTTTATCTCTTCAAGTGAAGCCCAAGTGAAACCTTTAATAATTCTGGTTAGACTCTTGCCCCCAATGAAATCCTTTTTTAACCACTAATAAGATCTTAATGATGAATCCAAGTCTTAGACAGTCATGTATTGTAAAAATAAAATAAAATAAAAATATGACCGCTTAAAAGGGTAAAACATATATGTTTAAAAGCACAATGTTGAAAACAATTTGATGAAGTTAAGAGCCTTGATAAACTAACTGCCTCCTAACCAATGAATAAGTTAATCAAGTTAATGAAGCAACCTCTTACCATCCAATAATTGATTTACATTGTATATTAACATTAACAAGGTAGGGGAAAATTCTTCAAAGGAGACATGAATTTCAGATTCTCCTATCATGATTCCTATGGGAAAAGTAAAGAATGTAAAAACACTTACAGCTAAAACATGAATCTAAAGAAACCTTCTGTGGGAAGACCTTGTTGTAAGACTGCATACTTTAGATGAACCATTGTGTCCTTAGTGTGTGCCTCATGTTTATCTGTAATCAGTGTGGGTCCGTGTTGTGGAAAGCATGTCTTTGGTTGGTTGTATTCCCTAGAGAACTTGTGTAGTGTCGTATTATCTTCAAGCAAGTCAAAAAAAGAATATCCTGTCTTTTACCGTGTTGTTCGCATGTTGAAATGTTGGGGTGTTACACTCCCCACATAACATGGTACACAAATGAAGCTTAACATCCCATTTTCGGAGTTACGAAGGGAACTTAACGAGTCTCCGAAAAACACAAATTTATCTATTTAAACAGGGAGATGGTCAACATTTTTACCGGGAAGTCAATTTTGTCTTGTCGATAAAAAAATATTGTAGATATCTAGTTTGCGCAGGAAGTTTTCTAAACCACCTTACAATGAGGGTTGAAGTTCATGGTTTAATACAAAAGGGTTATTTTGATTGCGTGAGTTATGATACGACATTTATTGATTTGTAACCAGGTAATATAACAATTAAATGTATGATAATTCTAAGCTTTTAAAATTATCTTTCATCGCAAATGAGAAACTAAAGTATGATAATTACGAAGGACAAGGAGAGATGAACCATGCCTGGAGGATCGATGTAATGCCATAAAATTTGCAAACTAAAAGAATGTCTAACTTTCATTTTTTTTTTTGATAAAGTAGACAACTAAAAATTTCAGTCTTGATGCAACATGCATGATCATACTTTGCAGATTTATACACAACAAGGCTTTCAAATATAACATGTAACTAAAAGAAAACTCATGTTTTCAAATGATAATATTTCAATATTCTAGCAACAATGAAAATAACAACTCTCTTAGTAACAACCAATGTTTACAAGAAGCAATAATTACAATAATGGTTATTTACAAGAGTGTATAGACTTGACAAGTCACATTCATTTACAAAGTGATGGCAATGTCCTCTAAGGATGAGAAAGGACAAGATGGCAAGAGGCTCTACTATCTCCAACTTGAGCTCCAACTCCAAGAGAATATGACTTGTTTACCACCCAACCAATAGGCATCATCACATGCCTTTCCATGGTTGGAAGTCATGCTAGCCTCCCCCAAGCCCATGGGAGAGAGGAACTAGCTTCCACAATGTGCACAAGTAATGGGGATTTAAACACACAACAAGAGAAAACATAAGACCATTCAACCACTTAGACCTACTATACAATGAAAAACCACAACATGAGGAGAATAAGATCAACCTCACAAGGGGGAAGAGAGGAAGAAGGATGCCCAAATCAAGGTGTCCAACCATAGGAGCACCAATAAATACACATATATAAAAACTCCTTATACCTCCTAATCATACATCCTTCTTATTCCTCCTTATGCTATAGAAATCCTTCTTGGGAGGATTTTCAAACCCAAAGGGTTTCCTCACCAAGAATGGGGAAAGGTTCAAGCCATATGAGCCTTTCTCCCACCTCAAACCATGTGAGGGGATGAGAAGGGACCTTCATGGCTTGATCTACAACCATGAGGTTTGAGAGGGAAATCCCTCTCTCTTCCCCTACATTCTCCAAAAACCATCAATCCAAATGATGGTGGAGAGAAAACAAGAAAAACCACAAGAACAAACAACTACATTCATCATACACTTCTCAACACATATGTCACACACATTATTTCATTGATCAAGAAAACATACAAGATAAGCACAACTAAGAAGAAGAAGGTTAAGAACCCTACCTCTATAATGCTTTCCAAGACTCTAAGCTTTTCCCCTTTGTCCAAGCTCCCTTCCAAGCTCCCAAAATTCTCCAAGTGCTCCAAAAAAAAAAATGAACCAAGAAGACCCATTCTTCCCACATGAGGAAGAATAAAAAGAGGATCCTAAAAGTTTCCTCACCAATGGGAAAGTGACAAGTGTCACCCCCTCTCCTCTCAAGAGTCAAAGATTCCAAAAACAAAATAAGTAAGAGTAAACTCACCTTTTATCCTTTTTCACCCAAAATACTAAAAACTAAGATAAAACAAAGTGGAGCAACTTTTAACAATTTCACACAACCCAACCATCTTACATGGATGGTGACTAAAGAGGGCTAAATGGGAGGGAAACTCCCTCCAAACCTTGGAAATAGGCCCCCCTACCTATTAGGTAGGGTCCAAGGGCCCATTTTCATGCTAAGGGAACCCCCAAACTCAAAAGGGGTCCCTAAAATTACCCAAAATAACCCAATTTCGGGTTTGGCATGCTTGGGCACATGGGTAGAGGGTGTGGGGTCCACCCAAGGCTCACATGTGGTCCCCAATCCCTTCTACCAACAACACACACTTCCCAAAACCAACACTTAACTTAAGATAATATCATTAAACCCCTAAGCTAGTTTACTTAATAAAACACACCCTAAACCTAATTAATTTTACAAAACAATATTACATTACAATTGAGGGGTTCACCCATGGTGCCCAAATTAAATACATCTATTCTAAGGCCTCAAACATTTAGCATGGTTAGGACTCAGCCCGTGGGCCGCTTGTGCACAATTGCGTAGCTGCCCTGAAACCCATGCTCTCCTATACCTGTCACCTGCACACTCATTGCACACATTAACCGCATCTGTCCAATATAATAAACATCATCTATACATCACAATCTCAATCTAACTTATAATGTCCTAACATTATTAAACAATTGATAGTGCAATGTATACAATTATTCACATAGTTTGCCATGAATCACCACTAAATAAAATTGCAACGACATATACTTAGGTTAGCATGAAAATTACCATCATTGAATCCAAAACACTATATTATTAATCCAACCAACCACAAGAGACTAACATCTAATCAATAAATATACCATATAACCCTGTTAGTGTCATCAACATCATATGAAATATATCAGTATACGAATCCAATCCAATTGGCGCTGTGCGCCCAAAATGCCATAATGTCCATGAGGATAAAATATCATAGTAAAATGTCCAAATTCTATCAGAGTCTCAATCAAAATATGTCTAGGAATAAAGGAGCCAATAGATAACTGGAGCTATAAAAATGTGGGCACTACATCCCCGAAGTCAGTCAAACCCGCGAGATTTAGTTCAGCATGACACTTTAGCATTTTGTGAAACATTTCACAAGCATTGATCTATCCTCCACGACGAAACATAAATCTTTTCGATCCCTTGAAAATTTCAAACATGATATGTTTCCCATTATGTTTTGATGATTGACTAAGGCCTGCTCAAGAATCCAAACTGAACATACCCTACAACCATTAAATTCCATTTTGACCCAGGCTGGGAGGGTGTTGGCAAGGGTTGTAGAAATATGTATTTGCACCTACCCGCCATATTTTTGTGAGAGTTTCTAATACTTTTCAATGAACTTAGTTTTTGTATATCCGACAAAATTTGTAGTCCACAAGCCACATTTCATGTGTTTAAACGAATAGTTCACCTGTCAATGCATTCTTCCATGTTTTTGCATAGGGTTCCACATTTACATACATGTCCCACAAGGCACTTGCAACTATGATGTGTACTGAAAATATTTATTAAGCTTTGAAGGATGAGTAAGGCTCTCATTTTTAATATTGGCTAAGAAAAAGTTTCCTTCCAGCTGCCCATTATGTGTATATCCTGAGACTTCCATTGACAAGGATAAGAATGAAAAACATGGGAAATTTCATGTAGAGGGAGAGTGAAAGAAAGACAAAGCATTGCAGGCATACGTGGAATATAAGAGAAGGGACTTCCAATATATCAATCAATAACTCAAAATAAATGATAAATAAAAACAAAATGGAGTGGTATATGTTGGATAGAAGTGTTACAGAGGTTATAGTGCACATAGCACCATTTCAGAAGCAGCAATGGTAATTCAATACAACCAGACATCCTGCCTGAAATGAGTGCCTCTAAATCTATTTTTTTTTTTCCCCTTCTTTTGCATACAACAAGAATAGAGAGGAAGGCATACACTTTCTTTAAGAGGAAATTAAAACCATTGCCATTGCAGATCTAGATCAGATGATTTGTATATAAAAATATGAACTGATAATAGTATTACAAGTTTATCTCTGAGCAACACTGTCCCACTTAACATTCTATTTATTTAATTATAAGTGAGCTACCCACCTACTGCATTTTTTTCCACAATACAAGTATTGGCAAAATTTCAGATTTAACTTGGGATACAATATGGATAACAGCTGGAAATCTCAATTCATCTGCTTGTATTCTTATGCAAGGAAAATGACATACATGATGGTCTTTCGAGGCATCCGCATGCTTGTCAAAGAGCCCACATGCCTTGGCAGTTGAAAATATTATTATGCGGTGGGAAATGATAGGTTTGAATGGACATTACTAGAAGCCCATGCCCTATCCACATTTGACAAGGACATCTCTCCTCCAATTACGCCTTTCCCAAATCCACTCACCCACCATTCACACATTTCACTATTTATATATTTTTTAAATTTTATTTTAATGTTATTTTATAGTTGGCACTACATTTACCTCCCCTTATAAGAGAATCGTCCTCGATGTGACACAACATCGATGCTTGAGGAATACATAAGCAAGAAATTCAATAACGACACATATCACTAGCAAAACAACTCGTCGGTACAAAGTGACCACCAGGAAACAACTAATTCTGGTAGTATCTTAAATTTTAATGTTCTGTGAAGATTGATAGTTCTCTTTTACTTTAATGTATTTATTAATCTCAACTCTCAGTATTTCATTGTTTAAGATTTACGTTTATCTATCTTTGTGGGAGCCCAATAGATTCTCACATCACAATACCACATTAGGGTCAAAAACAACACCAATGGTTCACAAGACATAACTTCACATACTTCCATGAATGTATCACATCAGAAGAACTCAACTAACCCATGGAAAGAACATACATAACTGTTACAACATAGTACTTGCCACGCATGTTCTCTCGACACAATATTACCCATAACATAAGTAGACTACTTCAACATGGAATTCCTAACAAGTAGACATATAAAGTTTTAAAACAACTCAAAACCACAATTGTAGCTATATAGGGTCAAGATGGAAACAAAATCATACCAACATTGAGGAACATCAATCCTCAACATCACAAAACACAACCGGACTCACAAGAGTACACATAAATCATAACACCAACAACATACACATCCCAAAATATCACAAAACAACTCCATATACCTCCCAAAGCATCACAAACATTGATATATGCCTCTCAAAGCATCAGAAAACAACTATATAATCCTCTCAAACATCACAAAACAACTCCACATACCTCCCAAAGCATAACAATACAACAACATAAACCTCCCATGCATCACAAAACAACTCCATATACCTCCCAATAAATCAAACACACCCACACAATTTCCTTATACCTCCCATAAGTCTCTTATGCCTCCCTCAAGTATCTTATGCCTTTCTCAAGTCTCTCATGCCTCCCTCAAGCAATAAAATAAAGATAAAGTTTTCCTTTTCGCTCCCCAAAAGAGCCCAGTCACCCTATGGCCATAGGCACATAGATTCTAGATACCTCTAACCCAAGTGACATAATAACTCATGGTTCAACAATCCACTAGTTATCTATAACTCCTTGGGGTGTACCCCCATACAATGATGCGGGTCCATAGGTCCCAACACTCCATGGTGAATCCCATGACCCTATTCCAACACATTACGCCATTAGAACCATCATAACAATCCATATCAAATGCCAATTGGAAAAAATACCAAACCTTGGGCTAGGATATAAAATTTTAAAACTTGATACGTAATTTAAAATTGAGAAAAGTAAATGGCTAATTAGCCATGGTTAGTGAAAAATTTGAATGTTAGCGCAACATCCAAATAAATGCCCAAAATATAAGAACATGTCAGTCAATAAAACTGCTGGTTCTAGCAAGAAAAGGGAAAGTGTTCAATTTACGAATAAAATACATGTATAGAAATAACACATTACGATAACTATGTGGCCTTCTACAACCACCAAGGGGATACTCAACGAGTTGCTGGAACTCAGAAACATCGAGCCTCAGTTTGTTAAATATCATATCAATAATACAACTGTCATCATATCTGTTTGAATCATCCCGCCACCACTTTGACAAGGCTCAACATAGTCAAAATCACATAGGTTGAATCCATATGATAACCATATCGAGAGAGAGAAAGGAGTACACGCCGCCATCTACTGAGCCTAAGGTTTCCGCAAAACACAATATGTATGACACCCGTTGAGCAAGTTCCACACATACCAAACGAACAAAAGTGGGTTTTCAGCCTATGTAAGGCTCCACTTCCTATCTCATACTCGACTCGTCTGACTATTCAATGGTACACATTTCCTCACTCCAAACATACAACTTTTACTGATTTCCCTTAGGGTCGATTAGTGTAGGGTCTACAACATAACACATAGCTACATCACTAACACAATGATGATTAACACAATTTAACCATAGTGTCTTACGCATGGTATATATATAGGGTAAAACACAATCATTGCTTTCACGAGTTATGATACATCACATTACCACATTCTGCACCAAAAGTGTAATCAATGTACAATAGGGATCATACACTCACCATATGCCCCTAAATCATGATGTGAACCATCACATATTACATGAATTATACTTATGAGGAACACAATGTCTAATATTACAACATATAGTCAATTGCAATATAACATGGTGATGCACACGATTCCTCACAATATAGTGACAACATCATGATATAATCTAATTCACTTTACAACAATTTTTTCATGCAATACATCAATACACCTACATATCACATAATGAAAAAATGCTCTTCACAATCCACAATAACATTATTTTGTCACACACAATAAGGCGATACATCACACATGAAATCTTCATAGAATCCATGAAAATGAGAGAGAATACTTTGATCACAAGCACATCAACAAGATAAAAAAATGCGCACTAAGTGACATACACAACATGTGCGTTCACAATTTCACAATTACGTCATAGTTCACATCACGCTTATATCACATTACTCTTCCTATATCCACCACCATCATGCAACTCCATCACAACTCAAATCATGCCCCAGAGGTTTGAGAGCATGAACCTCCACTCTAGTACCAAATATAACGCCCACATCTTACACACAAATACAATAGTAGAAATACCAGGTTAATTTTATTTTTTATTTTTTTATTTTTTACATTGCTCACTACACAGTGCCATAAGGGCTCCAAGTAGAGAAACTCAACAACGCATAAGACATTTACATAAGTCATCAAATCACATACACACATGACAACACTATATACATGTCGATGTCACACTTTCCCTAATGAATGAATACTAACAATGACCCAATCATAAGAAGGAGACCCAAGGATTGGAAAACCCACAACACATCATTACCATGATTACATCTTAGTTATGATTAATATTCCAAGAACATTATTATGCAAGGAAAATTTTATCCTTTTTCCACCTATAGGTTTTTAAATTCATTTCACATTCAACTTACAATATGACGATTTAAGTTGGCTCCTTATCCCTTACGACAATCTCCATAACTTACATAATTATTTTCCATATTTCAAATTACATACAAAGTACCTAATTCTCTCGTTCTTATGTTAAGATTATTCTTCCCAAATGTTTATTCAAAGTTTAAATTTTACCCTTGCTACACAAGTGAATCGGACGTGATACGAAGAAAGAAATATGAGGATTTAAGGAGGATTTAGATTCAAGATACCTTTTTCCCATAAACATTCTTCGATCACGGTACATTTATTTCCCATCATAGTTAAAAATGGTTCAAAAACTTGTTGAATCCATTTGACATTTCCACATTAAGAAATTCTGTTTAGATTTATATATATCTTTTTTTTTCTCGAAGTTTGATCACACTAAGGCAATTCATATTCTTTTTAACACAAGTAAATGTCTAATTGGGTTACAAGGACTCCAAGAGTGACATTATTCTTAACCTTGAATATCGTTTTACTCTTATATGTTTTACTCTAACATCGAACTATGGTCTCATTAATAGCATCACTTTATAACAAAAGAATTACGAAGGTACTTGTCTAACCTCTTGAATAAGTACATGGTTGGAAGTATTATAAACTACACATGAACCAAAAGTGATTTGTGTTCAAGGTAGGATCCCATGATTCTACATTTCACGATTCCACATGTGAAATTATTTTTATTCTTAATGTCATAAAAGACATGACAAGGGATTACGAGACAAAGTTTTCGGTTTCCTGGGTTGTCTAAAGTCAACATATTTCAAATCAATTTCATTTGCAAGGAGTTACTTACCATTTTCTACCCACGAGTTAACCCCTTAATTAGCCAAGGTTTGACTTAATTCCAATTGCACCTAAGGATCTACACCCAAACTATATATGAGTTTAAGGTGAGAGTACATATTTATGCTAAACAACTTTCATGAAAGACTGAGGTGCTATGTTGTTAGTAACCCAGGGTAACACATTTATCTGCGAAGAACTAAGGGGATCATTAACAAGAGTTTAAGTCAAAGCAAAACTATTTCCCTAGCTACATTTGTGTCATTTGGATCAAAAAAGGAATTCATTCAATGACAAAAAAATTCTAGATCTAACTTCATGAGACTCGGGAGTCCACTAGTATATTAAGGGAGTAACAACTCTTCTTACTCTATATAGGGTAAGGCTACACCACATAGTCATTGCTTTGAACAAGGACTCTTAAGGTGACTTCTAGAGTGGTCTTCACCACTCAACACGGTGTCGGAACTGAAGAGAAGACATTCCCCTTACCCCATGCATGGTTACCAAACCTAAAAGGAAACCACATACTCCAGATAAAGTTTGACCATGCCATTCCTAAAAGATGGGTTCACGACAAAGTCACTAAACATACCAACTATGATGGTAAAATAGACTAGTAATCATGAGTACTTAAACTAGAAGGTACCATAGAGTGCAAATTTTAAGTTCATTCTACGTTTTCAATTTATTCTATGCTAAGAAGGAACGTGCGAGAAGGGGAAATATGCGCAAGTTCTAAACTAAGGTCGATTGTCTTATTTAGATTTCTCTACTACATTTTTAAGGTAAGGAACACAACACCAATTATTTAATCATCTATTGCACACTAAAAACATACTACAAGATATTTGATTCAAATTTATTTACATATATATATCAATCCTTTCTACCAAAAGTAACCTATGAATCACATTGCACCTATGATTAAATGCATGTTTCCCAAGGTATCCCTAAAACTAACATCTCAAAAATATTAGCAATTTCAAACACAACCTTTTTGTAACATGGGACTACATTATACATATATACATTTTACAAGGAACTATATAAATTACAAAAATAAATAATAAATTACACAACGCCTTTTCGCCGTCTTTCTTGCATCCTGCAAATCCATGTGAGCATGAAATCAACGATATATCGCTGGCATGGAATCCACCCTAATATAGCATAATTAACATTTTTAGTTTCCCATTTACATAATAACATTAATAATTTTGTATTTGGAGGAAAAAGGTTAGAGACACATTTATTTCTTTTTCAGTTTGATTCATTTCCTAACCAAGGAGAGAGAAGAAATAGGGAAGAGAGAGAAACACTATTCTGTGAAAAGTTCAATTTCACACAACAAATCACACAATAAAGTTTCAAATAGTTATTTATAAGTGTTAACGAATTTCCATGATGGTTTAAGCAACCCGACATGGGTGATACAACTTCCTTCTTACGTTTCCCTACTAGTTGCAAAAACGTTCAATTAACGCTCGGAGGCTAAGAAACCAACTTCAGTGTTGTCCTTTAATGAGAAAACACACTCCAGGTAAGTTTCTACCTTTCCTCCTATACACCACGAATTCATAGGAACTGATGGAATTCAAAACTAGAAAACGGTTTACAAACAACGACGTGCCTTCTAGAGCCTCTGGTCATAGTTGGTCTTGTTTGACCTAGTCAACTACAACCAGAAGCCTACAAAATGACTTTTCCAATCTCTCAGGAAAAGTGGTTTTCCTCATACTGAAAGTACCAGGCAATTGTCTAGTAAAAATACTAGAGGTTTTTGAATATGGATAATCATTTCATTGTCCAGGATTCAAATAGTGGTTCAAAACGAAAGCCAACTTTATAGTTTTTCTAGCTTCTTACAACTACAAAACGGTGTAACATTACTCCCAGTAGGGCGTCAAAAAGATCACAAATGTTCATTCGGGGTCAAACCAAAGGTTAAGGTGAGTCCCCACACAACAATTTACATGAATGAAGCTTAACATCCCATTTTCGGAGTTATGAAGGGTACTTAACGAGTCTCCAAAAAACACAAATTTATCTATTTAAATAGGAACATGGTCAACATTTTTACCGGGAAGTCAATTTCATCTTGTCAATAAAACAATATTGTAGAGATCTTAGTTTGGGTTGGAAGTTTTCTAAACCACCTCAAAATGTGGGTTGAAGTTCATGGTTTAATACAAAAGGGTTATTTTAATTGTGTGAGTTACGGTACAACATTTATTGATTTGTAACCAGTTAATATAACAATTAAATATATGATAATTCTAAGCTTTTAAAATTATCTTTCATCGCAAATGAGAAACTAAAGTACGATAATTACGAAGGACAAGGAGAGATGAACCATGCCTGGAGGAACGAAGCTGGTCAAACCCGCGGGATTCAGTTCGACATCACACTTTGGCATTTCGTCAAACATTTCACTAGCATTGATCTATCATCCACGAAGACACACAAATATTTTTGATCCCTTGAAAATTTCAAACAGGATATGTTTCCCATTATGTTTTGATGACTGATTAATGCCTGCTCAAGACTCCAAACTGAACATACCTTGCAATCATTAAATTCCATTTTGACCCAGGCTGGGAAGTTGCTGGCAAGGGTTGTAGAAATATGGATTTGCACCTACCTGCCATATTTTCTTTAGAGTTTCTAAGACTTTTCAACGAACTTAGTTTTTTATATACGGAAAAATTTGTAGTCCAAAAGCTACATTTCATGTGTTTAAACAAATAGTTCACCTGTCAACGCATGCTTCCACATTTTTTCATAGGGTTCTACATTTATATACATGTCCCACAGGGCACTTACAATTATGATGTGTAATGAAAATATTTATTAAGATTTGAAGGATGAGTAAGGCTCTCATTTTTAATACTGGCTGAGATAAAGTTTCCTTCCAACTGCCCATTATGTGTATATCATGAGACTTCCATTGACAAGGATAAGAATGAAAAACATGGGAACTTTCACGTAGAGAGAGAGTGAAAGAAAGACAAAGCATTGCAGGCATACGTGGAATAGAAGAGAAGGGACTTCCAATGTATCAATCAATAAAATCAATAACTCAAAATAAAAGATAAATAACAACAAAATGGAGTGGTAGACGTTGGATAGAAGTGTTGCAAAGGTTATAGTGCACATAGCACCATTTCAGAAGCAACAATAGTAATACAATACAACCAGACATTCTGCCTGAAATGAGTGCCTCTAAATCTATTTTTTTTGTTTTTCGCTTCTTTTGCATACAACAAGAATAGAGAGGAAGGCATACGTTTTCTCTAAGAGGAAATTAAAACTATTGCAGTTGCAGATTTAGATCAAATGATTTGTATATAAAAATATGAGCTGATAATAGTATTACAAGTTTATCTCTGAGAAACACCGTCCCACGTAACATTCTATTTATTTAATTATAAGTGAGGCGCCCACCTGCTGCATTTTCTGCCACGATCCAATTATTGGTAAAATTTCATATTTAACTTGGGATACAATGTGGATAACAACTGGAAATCTCAATTCATATTCTTGTATTCTTATGCAAGGCAAATGACGTACATGATGGTCTTTCGAGGCGCCCACATGCTTGTCAAAGAGCCCACATGCCTCGGTAGTTGAAAATATTATTATGCGGTGGGAAATGACAGGTTTGAATGGTCATTACTGGAAGTCCATGCCCTGTCCACATCTGACAAGGACCTCTCTCCTCTAATTATGCCTTTACCAAATCCACTCACCCACCATTCACGCACTTCACTGTTTATATATTTTTTAAATTTTATTTAAATATTATTTTATAGTTGGCACTACACAATCAATACATATCATAAAAGCTAAATGCAGAAAGAAGTATACGACTCGGTTACATAATTTAAAGTCATTTATTCATGAATAAATTTAATGTTTCCCACTCAAGCTAGGGGATGTAACTTATGATTATAGAAGTAAAAGATACATGTTCATGAAACTAAAAAACAAAGGAATATAGAGGAAACCCATCATTTCCTTTGGGTCCTTTTGGTTGGCAACACCTTCCATTCCAGCTCTTGTATATTCCTTTACATCATCATTTCATTGCATCATGGTATCTGAGGAAAGAAAAATAAAATACATTAGTGATTGAGCTTAGGGTTTAATATGTATTCATGTGCTATTTAGCTTTATGAAAATGAATCATTTGAAATCAATAGGCATAAGGTACATGAAGCTGATACAAAAAATAGAAAGTACTATCTTGAAGAAGCACATATGATTCTCAGAATCATGACAGACAAAATAGAAAAGAATAAAATAAAGTATTATGGAATACAAGAGAGGCTAAGGCATTTTTTCCTCTATCTATTTGATTAAGTGTGCAAGTACATATAACATATGAAGAAAACAAATTACATTGAAAAGGTACAACATCACAATAAAGATCACTTGATTATGATGCATTGAAGGATTTAAATTAAGGTATGCAAGTTGCAACAGTGGTGTATGATCTTGCTCTATAAACTGATTTGAGAAAATATGCTCTGGAAGTACAGTAAATGAATGAAGATACATTTTTCCAAACAAACACAAAATATTACAAAGAGTGCAAACCTCTATGTAAAGAATGAATCATAATTCAGAAATGAACTCCAAGATATAGATCAAAGGAAGCCCAAATATCCTATTATAGGTTATAGTGAAAGCTGAATCAAGAAAAACCTCATCAATAAACTAAAAGTACTTCAAGATATGCTTTATGGCTTCAAACATTTAGATACAAATATCAAAAGAAGAAGTACATATTCTTGAAGTTGAACAACTTCATTATTTTTTGCAAGTACAACATGAGTATTAAGATCTATAACAACTTCTCAAATAAGGTATGATTTGCACGAGGAAGACATTGGAACACTGAATCAAAAGTAAAGAAGTAGAGTACAAGCAACATTTCCAAAATTTGAACAAAGTTTCTATTGGGAAGAAAGCATGCTACATTGAAAGAAAGAATTGTTTCAAGATTAGAAATAAAATCATCAAAATATAGAATTCAAATGAAGATACATGAATGAATAATTTCATTATCTTCAACTCATTTTTGGAAGGATAATGGTTCAATTTTAAGAAATTCACAGAGTGCAAGTTTTATCATGCTATATAAGTTCAAAAGACCATAGTACCTCCGTACATATCAATTATTAAACTTATAGCTATACAAATCAAGATTGTAGGTACTTCAAGAAAATAAATCAAGTTACAGAAGGATTCTATCAACCTCCAAACAAAAGTACATATTTCTAAAGTAGAACAACTTCATTATTTTCTCAGCACACTAAAAAGGACTAAAATTTCAATGATAGAGAACTAACTAAGCCACAAGTATCAAACAACAAGATTATCAAAGAAATTTCAAAATTTATACCATTAAAAGGGTATTCAAGAATAATTACATGTGTAATTGAGAAAGAAAAATAAAACAATTGGGAAGCTACAATGAACAAGCATCCTTAGAATACAATGTTGATTTTTCATCAAAAATCAAACCACGTGTTCTCGTCAATTAAAACTGTAGTTTCCTTCAAGATTTAACTAACATGATCATTGAAGAAAAACATTCAACTAAAAGAGATCGACAAAATCATACTTCTGCAAAGACTTTCTAATCAAGCCATGACACAATACAAAGCAAAGCACAACTACATACATCAAATGATCATGCACTATTAATCAAAATACTCATCACAGGTCTTCAAGATTAAAAGTATTGAAGATTTGCAACCATGCTAAAAAATAACAAAGCATTAGGAATGAAATAGTTACATATTGAAAATAGTGATGAAAAACATCAACTATCAAATATGGAAAAATTTTCTTCGACATTATCATATCATAAATTGGCTACAACTAGAGGCAATCAAGAAAAGATAAAATCACAGCTAAGGAACATATTTTTAGACCTCAACAAGGTCCTTTTAATTTCAGAAGAAAAATAAGGAGTTACAACAAAGATCATTAAGCATGTATTCTTTTCCAAATGAAAAATCCAAGGCTACAAGTGTGAGAACAAATATATATTCTCAGAACAGTTCAAAAAATTATGCTTGATTCAAATACATTCGAAAGATAAGAACAAAACTTAAAAATGACGACCGAATGATAGCAATGATACTAAGAGAAATGAAAATGAACAACCCAGTTTTGGTTAGGATAAAATTCAAGCATAATAGAGCTATCAAATGCACAATAATGACTACCATGGAAATATTACAGTCAAGTTATACCCCTGTTTCAAAATTACAAGGCTTGAAACAATATCAAAGGGACCATTAAAGAGCTCAAAGGTCTAAGAATTTAGATCCCAGATTTTTTTAAAAGGATAAAATGAGCTGAGTGCAATTGATAATGAAGGCACAAAATATCAAAAACTTCAGGAATACAAGGATGAACTCGAAGCTCAAAAAACACTCAATGTTGCAGACCCAAATTTGGGTAAAACTCAGTAAAATGCAAATACCCACGTAGTTTCAGAAATCTAGAAGTAAAAATAATGCAGAGCAAGGAATGAAGAGTTCGAAATGCACTATTAAAAGACAAGTACGAAGTTCATTTTAAATGAAAACAAATTTAGAGAAAGGGAATTTTTTTACAGTTAATGGTCATTCTAGTTTCTATCAAAATTTGTAAGGACTGAAGAAAGGATTATGAACTCACCATTTGTAATCAAGATTTCAAAAACCCTTAAGTGAAGTGGAGTGCAGAATCAAATATTCAATGCCTAGAACAAGTCTTTAACTTGATTTTTTTCCATTAAAAGAAAACACAAAACAAGGCAACAAGAAGATATATCAATGCAAGAAAAAGCAAAAATGACATGGAAGAATTGTTACAATGCTCAATGACAACCATAGCCTTACCTTCTTTAGTCTCTGGCGACACATAGCAAAAAATGAGCTCTAGATGCTCGATAATGGAAGCCGACCCAAAATAAAATCTCATAGATAGCTCGAAAGAGTAAAAAATGGCAAAAAACTAGGTATTCACACTCGCAGATTCTCACACAGTCTAAAAATGAAAAGAACCAAGCTTGAAGATCAAATTAATGGCAGTCTGGAGAAAAATTGCAAGGGATTCATAACTTAGGAGAGCAAATGAAAATGACAAAATGATAAGCTCGATGAGCTTTTTACTCAACTTAACTCATTTTGAGTTAGCAATCAACAGTTCAAAGTTGTAAGTACAAGATCAAATGATCGAAAACACAAACCACATCCCAACTACCATGTCAACAAGGATTAACAAATCAATGGTTCAGATTGGAATAGTAAAAGATCAATGACCGTGATCCATCATCAAATTCAACATAACCACAATGGAACCTAGCTAATCATGATACACAGATCAACGGTCAAGATTAATGAGTACAAGGATCAATGGTTATTATATGATGGAAAAGTGACAAGTGAGCATGGGAATCTACAAGTAACTCTTCTTCGCACCCGACCTCCTGAGGTTGTGTCGAGACAGCCGGTGGGGATGCAGTATGCGTGGAATGCAGAAAAGCTAGTTAGGAAATCTTATGTCTTCGACGCGCACTAGTGGAATCTGCGAATCTAAGGCAAAGAAGGCCCTCCTAACCTAAGTTGGCATGATAGATCAATCGGTGAGGATGACTGCTCGAAGGCTCCAATCAATATCAAGCTCTGGCGTAATCCGGTCTATAGGTTGTGGGATGCGAGGAGAATGACCTGGGATTGTTTCATGTATATCTCCAGATAGGGTCATAGGATGGATGATGGATATAGTGGATTTTACGAGTGATTCTCCGGTCTAGTCCAAAAATCCTTAGCTTTGTTAGCTGTTATATCGAGAAGGGATAACTGTGTGATGATGATAGGTAAAAGGGAATGGATCTAAATACTAATGTGCGTAAGCCAGCGTCAATGTCAGGTTGACCTGTGGACTCGTTGGGTTGTGGGATTTGTGGATCACAACCGTAGGTTTGTGGTTGTTGTGGACCTGCTATGGTCATGTGCGGAATCAGTCCCTAATCCCTAGTATCCAATAGTCATATGCCTTTTTGGCCTCTATGTTTAGAACTACAAGCTGTGCAATCTTCTCAGAGTACCTTACATGTGTTTTGACAACCTAAATTCTTAAGCTAGTGTTTATATCAGTGAGAATGCATCCTGTGTCTGGCTGTGGGACCAAAGGGTCACAATCGAATGTTTGCTCTCTTTCAAGCCCTTCTACAATCATGTGGATTTTTATCTAGGGTAACCTGTAGTTTGATTGGTTTGACCAAAATGTGTATGCTTTGTCGTATTCTATGTTTAGCCCTCTTAACTGTGAGCTGATTTCTTGTAGGTCTGTTGTTATTTGGAAGACATGGATTCTGAGAGTTTGGTCTATATCGGTTATTGTTGTAACAAGATTGGGTTGAGGCACGATTGGCTCGAATACGTATTCTTTGGGCTCTCTAGGTCCCGTGATTGTCATAAAAAAGGAAATGATATAAAGCTAACTAATGACAAAATAAATTAGCTATGCAAGATATATCTATGTATATTCCTAAATCTGATTTTATTGATACGCTACTAAATAGAATTTAAAAGAGCAATTATCTAATATATCTAGAATTTGACAGCTGAACTAATAACGTAATTAAAACAAACAAAGCAACCGAGTATAGCTACTTGTCTGTGCAGTTTGTAGATATATTCTAAATAACCAAATAACTGATCTTCTCTATTTGAAAGACTCTTGATCCTACCTCAGAAGTGAGGAGTGAATCATAGTTTCTCAGAAACTATCAATCCCCATAACTTCCTCGGCAATATCGAAAGTGATATTAACTAAAATAAAATGATTGACTATTCTGTTTGATATATTTTAACTAGAACTTTGAAAGCTTGAACCTAGACTTTGTAGAACAGTGGTGAATCCAATTGTGTATGGATTTCTCCCCTCAGTGTGATCTCCTTGTTCCTTCGTGCTCACGTGGATCTAGAAAAGTGTGTAATGCTAGCATCAACATAAGTAGATATTGGAACAATGGCAGTTTAGGATACAGACTGAATACAATGTGAGTAGGAGAGGGATAACACAAGAGAACAAAGCTTGGCTTATGTAATTCCTAGCAAAATTTATTGTGAGTCATGCAACACAAAACATCCAGAACCTGAAACTATTGTTTTTGACGAGAAAAAACTGCAACTTTAATGGCTTCCTACTAAAAATCAAACTATCCTAATCCAATTGATTGGATGAAATAAGAGCAACACTTGCACAAGGAAAATATGTGGCTTCCTAATAGCTAAACAATACTAACCATGCATACAACAAATGAAGCTATGAATCCTAAGCAAAATTGAAAGGCTAAACTATTGAAATGAGAAATTCAGAGGCAAATTTGAGGGGCCATTTGCTTAAGCACATGCCAGCTATTTATAGAATCCCATTTACACAAAGGTGAAAAACCAATTTGATCTCTTAAACCATAAACAATGCCAAAACACTATTCTAGGGAACCAAAATCATAAATACAAGCAAATGCGGTGAAAAAAGGCTGGTAAACGTTGAAATTTATGTGAGTCGCATTAAAAAGGACATTCTGGAAAACGCATGAAGCACTGCCACCCTGAGCAGGGCAGCGGTTACAGGACCGCTGCTCTGCTTGGGCGGCGGTTTCATAACTGAAGACCAAAACACAAAGAAAAGGAAGGGAGAAGAGGAAAACAAAGCACACAAGGGCTAAGCGGGGCATGCGGGATGTTAACGCATACTTGGAGAGATTTTTCAGACCCAAACACCTTGCGAGGAGACCTGTATCATCATTGGGGCACGTGTAACTGTGTTCCGGTAGTGCAGTACCCTATAATTTTGGGTAGGTATAGTTACAGATCAAACCATCAGTTTCCAAGGCATACCACAAGTTCCTCTAAACTCAACCAAGGTCAAGAAAAGTGCACATGTCAAGTTTTGAAAGAAACCCCAACCCCCATGATTAGGTTTAAAGTTTGATTGCCATTGACAAATAATAAGGGTCAAGTCATCATGTGGATGGGGACCAACACCTTTTTCAAATAATAATTGCATTTACCTTATCTAAGGTCTTAACCATGTTATGTGATCAAATAATAAAAAAGGTCTAAAAACCATGATGTATATGCCGCAAACTATGCAAAAGCCGACACCACTATGGGTGTATTGTTAAATAAAATAAAGGGGCCAAATTATACCATATAGTTTGTGCTATGATCAATAAAAGGAGGCCAATAATTACCTTAAAACTTGCAAGATACCTTAAAATTTGCTAAATACCTCGTATAAAAGAAGAAGACCTTATTATTGCATGTGCACAAATGGTCCCACAACGGGGTGTAACTTTTTTGCTAAGTGAAGAATTAAAGGAATTATTTTTTCTTGCACATGAGTATTTTTGCATGTGATCACAAGAAGACAGATTAGAGAAGAAGACAAAGATCATGCACTCGCAAAATAATACTTGCACATCAAGTAAGGGCTAAAATTAGCTAAAGTATTCACCCAAATTATTTATTGTAATAGAAATAAAGCGGTCAACTGCACTTTGACTGAAGTGTATTTTTGTGATGAAAGGATATTATTGCCTCATTGTAAATTGTATGATTATTTTTTCCCTTTATTCATTCATGATAAAGGTTAAAAATAACATGCATGGGTGAGTTCAGACTGTAGCTTATTTTTAGGAGTGGTTGGGTGAATTATTTTTCTATATATTGTGCACATTGGCAAAGCACAAAAGAGGAATTTTTGGAGGTAGAAGTGCTGAAGAATTTTTTTTCTAGTTTTTCCCTTGAATGAGAACTAATTATTGCCTTTCCAATTATTTGCAGTGGTGTGTATCTTTCTATTAGCTCTTGTGAATGTTAATTCCCTAAATTAATTATCTTACCTTGTTGCTAATTTGGTGTTTTCTGTATATTCTTAGTGTGCATGTTAGCTTGTTGTTTTGTTGTGATTTATCCCTCAACACATAAGTTTTTTCCTTAGGATCAAGCTGAAACCCATTGGTTCATGCTTCTCTAATTTTTTCTCAATATATTGTGCATGTACCCAGTCAAAGCCCTTAATACTTTTCGTTTATCACCCCATTTTAATTTCAGTTACAACCATCTTGTTACCCTTAAAACTCTAAAAAAATAAGTTTATGATACATCAATAAGGAACCGACCTTGTAATCCCAGAAGTTCACCTCAACAATAGGGATACCCAAAGCCCTGAGGTGTTTCCATTGTATCTACAGAAGTGAGGTAAGAGATAACACTACTTCTGGTTCCTCCACTAATGATGTTGATGTTAAACTCCCTTCCTCATCTGCATGTGCAATCTGATTTATTGTCTCATTAGCTCTATTGCTACTTGATTGTGGATTTTCAGGACATTCAAATGACCTATTTGCAAAAAAATTATTATAATTGAAGCAGTTACCAGTGAAATCACATCTTCCTCTTCCAAATCGAACTCTACCTTTGTATGAGTATTCACCTCTAGTATATCCTCATTTGAATGTAATATTTGTTTGTGAGTTACTTACTTCTTCCTCATTAGTTTGTTTTTATTGTTTTCCTTTAGTGGATTTCTGACCTCTTCCTCTACCTCTCAAGTACTGTGTTTTCTTTCTTAACAATTTATCCTCTGCTTGATATTCCTCTTCCACTGATCTCAAATTGAAAAAATTGATTTCATATTGTATATTTAACCTTAAACCATTCACATACCTAGCCACTTCTTTAGCATCATCCTCTATGTGACCATATTTCATAACCAATTTGTAGAATTCATTAATATAGTCAGCCACACTTAGCTCTCTTTGTCTCAAATTTTACAACTTTTTAAATAAACTAGTCTGGTAGTCTGAAGGAATGAACTCACCCTTCAACTTTACCACCATATTGTCACATTTCTTGATCGTATCCTTACATTTGATCACTCTTTCCTCTTGCACAAACTCCCACCAAATAACATTATGTCCTCTAATCATTTTACATGTAAATTTCAACTTCTTATCCTCTGCTATACTCTCAAATTCAAACTACTTATCCATTTTTTCTATCTATTCTATTATCTCTTTTGGATGCAAACTTCCTCCATACTCTGTTACCCCCATCGTTGGCTTAGTACCTACTCCCATGACTGATTTCAATATTCTCACTTCTGGTCCTTCTACTTTTGTCTGTCTATTGCTTCAACTTATCTTTCTTTCTCTTCTTCACTGTCTTCATCCAATGTCTTTCCTCTTCTCTGAGAAACTTGAAATTCTCCTAATGTATCATGTATGTTTCTCAAAACAACAACCAATTCAAAATCCATAGGTTGCTCCTTATTTCCTCCTTTAACAAATCTTCTTGGTGGCATTTTGACAAACCCTTCACTTACCTAACAAATATCTTCTCTTCATTACTTCTTTCTCTTTCCTATGTATTTATCTTTATCAATTTATTCTTGTTCTCATATTTGATACCAAATTATGTAGAGCATACAACACTTCTACACACTCAACCAAGTTAGTTTGATTCAACAAAAATCAATCAACTATTCTAGCTTGCTAATTGCTTGTTTTTCCCAACTCAAGAAACCTCCAAATCTTGCATTTTTAACATCAAATACTCAAATGGATTAATGAAAACCTTATAACACACTCACTAGCCTCTAATCATGCCTATTCAATCATCAAATGGATTGAAATCACTAGATTTAGATTTTTGTCTTCATTTAGCTAAAACTTCCAATTAGGCTTCTTGAGAACAAAGAGGTTGGTGAGTTTGAATTTGGAACAATCTACAATGACCTTGGAAGAATTATTAATTATTTTGGATACCCTTTATCAAGTTCCATGTGTGTACTAAATTATTTGGTTCAACTCCTAATACACATGTCTTTTTCTTCACCACCTTCCTTCTAAGCTTGACCTCCTCTACTAGCCCTTCCTCAAGGAAAGTATATCTTTTGTTTTAATGACTCAATTCACAAATCAATTATCTTTTTAGATACCCATTTCAACAAAAAAATTATATGAAAGGTATCACAATCATATTCTTTGTAAAGAATTCTTCAAAATCACAAATCTGGTTTCATAGTAGGTCTCCTAAACAGTGTTATAATACCTTATGAGGACTGTCACCTTTTTCTCTTAAAACCAATTCAATGCAAAATTCCTCAAGAATCTGCATGAAGATAAGGTCATCATTGTTTCTTGAGATTTTTAGATTTTTATAACACTAGTATGGTCTTCAAATTACTTGGTTGCATCAAACCCTACTAGAGTTTCACAGTGGACCCAATAGAGAAGATTTCCTCTCAATTTACTCCTCTCAAGTTTTCAAGGTCTAAAAAAACTTTCTTCAGGTCTGTACCAATGTCACTGAGCCTTTAATCTTAGCAATATATTATAATGAACCACAAAAACAAGTGCATGCACTAACAGTTACCCTACCCTGCCTTTGGAAAACAGGGGTTCCACAGGTTTTCCACATTGACACAACTTAGTTATAGGTATTCCTTCCCTGTTAAGGTTCTGTAAAGGCTGTTAAACCTTGAGAGGCATCACATAATCCTTCATATCCACTAATTTCAAGTATCTCCCTATAAACCTTTGTTTAACCCTCCCTTGTCTTCATTGTATAATGATGAATACCATGCTACAAGCTAGCTAAGTTTGTTCTCAACAAACAAACCACATAATAGTTATGAACCTTCCTTCAAAGCTAAAAAATGAGATGATAGAACACATACCAATCATGAAATTTTAAGAAGGCAATCACTCACACTGTTTCATCCTTTTCTTGGCAGTTCATATATCACATTCCATGTTACACAATATGCATACATTCAATTAACACCAAAAACCTTTCTTAGATATCCAATCTTACTTTAGCTCAATTGATCAATGTAGGAAACAATTACAAAATGATATTTTTATACCTCTTGCTCGAGTTCCTCCTCATAACCACCCATTTAGGTAATTGGGAAAGGTTAGATGGAGGTTGCATACTTGCAAAAGGAGCTTAAACAAGGTTTATGATTTACAATGACCACACCTAAACCTCAAGAAGGAACTCCAAAGACTAAAAAAGGTCAACATCAACCTAAAACATGCAAGAAACACTTCTATAACCCCTACACCTAACTAGAAATCCAAAATTGGCTCAATAGATATTTAAAAATTCAAATTTGCAAAAATGGAGGGAAATTCTATAATTAGAAAATTTTACCTCTAGAGCACAAGAATACAACTTGAATGACTCCAAAGACACCTTTATAGACTTAACTAGCCAAAATTTATCCTAACATTCCTATGTTGGCCCTTGGAGTGATGCTCCTGCATCATTTTCCTACAAGCATAGTTAATTACATTTACTCACTCATTACTTGTTTACCTATGGTATTAGTGAAGTTATGAATAGTTGTCTTCGATTTGAGATTTGATATTTCATAGGGCCTTCTCCAATGTTGTTTTTTGATATAATATTTTCTTGCAATGTATTTGTGTCCTCAATTTATGTCTGTATTGGAAAATTCTCCAAATCCACTTTTACTATGATCACCAACGCTTGAGAAGTGGTAGCTTGTACACTCATATGAGAATTATTGGGGTATATAATTCAAATATGAGATGAATGAGGACTAGATTTTTAATTCATGTTTACATAGTTTATTGTGAAACCCAACAATATTTTTGCATGTCCCTTTCACAATTTCTTCAATGGATGGTTATTATGAACTTGAGGCTCTGACATTAGCGACACTTACTAAAAGTAGTTTTGTAGTGTTTGATTACACATGGAGAGTTATTTTGGTTTGAAAAAATGCCCCCATTTTGTTCTCCTCCTAAATTATTGTCTTCTATGCTTCTGCTCTTTATTTTGATGGTGTTTGTTATGTGATCATTTTAGCTTATACCTCTACTTTTACAATTACTTCCATAATGCAGTGCGCATCCTTGACCTTTTTTCCTTGATCCTCGTTATCCTTTGTATCCTTTTTTTATTTTATCATCTTCTTTATTCATGCTTTCTTCCTCTTTCTTCTTGTCTTCTTCCATTTTATTGGCCTCTTCTTATTTCTTTACTTTCTCTTATTCTTATGCCTTGGCCTTAGCATTTACTTATTATTTCTCTTACTACTCTTTCTACCTTCTGTTACTCTTCCTCATGGATCCTCTTTTTCTATGGATTTTTGAGCTTTGATGTGCAAAATTTCCTGTCTTTGTTGTTATACCTCCTTCTCCTTCTTCCTATCTTATTCCTCTTTTTTTATTTTTGCATCCTCCTCAATATATTATTCTTTATTTTTTGTGTTTTTCTTCCTAGTATTGTTATTTTCTAATGCTTTTTGATTGCACAAGAGCTACACTCTACTATGGAATTGTTTGCATGGTAAAATTTGTGATCACCAGGTCTACTTGCATAGGTTCTAAATTTTTTTCCTCTTGTGTGAATTTCTTTGGAGGAATAATTAAATCTTATGGAAATGGAGGAGGATAAGGTATACTCTTTTATGGCTTCATGGTATCTTTTGATACTATCCATTGTTAGGAATTAGTATTTACATTGTTTAGATAATAATTACATTTGGTAATTATTATTATATTAGTAATTTGTTATTTAGTTGTTATATAAAACAACTAATAACAAATGTGTGTTGAGTTGTTTGGTTGTTACAAACAACTCACGTGATTAGTATTTGTTAGTAGAATAGTTTCCTAATTTATAGGAAACTATGTGCCTATATATTTGTAATTGCATCTTATGTAAATTATCTGGAATGAATTGAAAGATATATCATTATTCCATGCATTTTATTCTGTAAATATAGTCCAGCTCCTACATTTGGTACCAGAGCAGGTTATTCCTATGAGAGCCAAGAAGATTTAAGAGGCCAAAAAGAATATTCAAAAATCCGTCCAAAAAAATACAGCAAGTAGTGTTCAGTAAAATAAACATATCTTCCTCATAAAACATCAGATTGAGGCGATTATTTTTGGGTTGAAAAGATGACAAAAAGATGCACAACTTTGTAGTTTACATCAGGGTCAGATTAAGCATCCAGATATGACAAAATTTCTATCAAACAGACGTTTTTGTGGCTGGAAATGCACATCCGGTAAAAGAAATGCAACACACAGGTTTTTTCTTATTGGTCAATTTTTTTTAATTATTTAGCAAAAATATAGTTTAATATATATATATATATTTCTATAGTTTTTTCTTAATAATTTAATTTTGGGGGAAATTCAATTTTATTTTAATTGGACCAATTTACAGGAAATTGTAACCTCAATAACTTTTGCACGGTAACTCAAAATTGAGCACCGTTTTTTGCAAAAGTGTTTATTTTTTAATTCTCATTATAGTGGTTCTGATTTTGGGATAAAATACCCACTTTGAAAAATATCATATTTTTTGGCTATTTTGTGGGACGCATTATCGGTTGTACTCGACGTCCTAAAACTAAAATGTTTCACATTGCGGGGGGAGAATAACTTCAATGTGGAAACAAATGAGCTTAAAATTTTCATTTGGCTGAGTTAGAAGCCACAAAACTAGAGGATGGAGGCATAGGAGGCTGGAGGTCATTCAGTGACCTCTCATCAGTCACCAACGACGGGGCCGCGCAGAAGCTGTGGTGGCATATGTATGGTGTGAGTATATAATTTTCAGTGTGGTTTCCATTTTTTTAGTGTTCTTCAGTTTGTAGTGTTCCTGTTTTGTGTGGTATTTGATGGATGTTGGAAAGAGAATTGTGTTGGAGCGCAGATGACTGTTAGTGATCCTCTGACTGACTTGGTCCTCTGACTTCCGTACTTCTTTGGAAGATGGTCAACTAGAAGAATACGTTCACTAGCATTAGTGACCATGTGCAACAAGACATAACTAGTAAGATCCATTCAGGAGTATGTTCTTCGATGCATTTTGCTTCTCAGTATCTATTTGAGTGGAATTTCACATTGTGGGGGGGAATACATACCAATGTTCCATTCCCATTCTACACCCAAAATGACTTAGTCAAGGAAAGCTTCCAGTGGCAGTGGCAGTTTTCTATTCTGTTCGAGATCGAGTAGCAGCGATCAATGACAGAGACTATGATTAAGAACATTACGATTCTTATAGGAAGTAATGTTTATGATGAGAGAGCATGGTTCTATTGTAAGTTTCACTAGATTTGTAAGCTTTACTTTTGGATTCATAGCTTTCACTCTTTGCACTACTTTCCATGTGACCCTTTGTATCTCTCTCTACCCATGTCTTCTAGTTCCATTGTGTGTACTTTATTTCTTGTGACTTTCGACTTATAAAAATCTATGTTAGAGAACCAAACATGCAGTCTTGTGTTTAATTCAACTTATGGTTGGGTCTTTACAAATTGTATAGAGGCCTTTTACTTTATTTTTTCCTACCTTCTTGTTTGTACTTCCATTTTTTTGCAGGTTGAGCTTCAACCTCTAGTTGTGTAGTTCCTCTAGCTCATAGGCCTCCCACCGTAAATTATTTTTTAATTTTGGTGTGCAATACCTTTATATTGGTGAAAATAATACCATGCTTCTTGTTTAGCTCTACTTGTACTATACTTATGTTAATGAAAGATGGGAGTGTGTTTTGGGTATTGGTGTGTGCTCCTTTAGATCACAATGTGACCCCATTATGCAATAAATCCATATTGTTTATGCATCCACTTACTTTGGTATGTAGGGGTTTACACTCAGTATATCCCTTATTATATTGAGCCACTCTCTCATACTTTGCATGCCTTTGTATTTTTTATTTGGCTTGGATGGAATGAATTATATAAATTGATCATGCAAATAATAAACATCTTCAACTTCAATATTGCCCTATAGGGTGCACTAATATGTATAATAGAGTAATATGACCAACTGTTGATATATACATACCTTACACATAATTTTAGTGACCTTCTGTTTATTATTTTTGAGTTCATATGCTGGAAATTTGGGCCATTTGAACTCATCTCCTTCCTTCCACATTCTTGTGATAACATTCATTACACTCAGGGATTTTCTCTTGATTCCTTATGTAGCCTTCCAATATCGTTTGGCTACAATTTTTGCTAAAATGTGCACTGTGTATTTCACAATGGGTTCCAACAAGATTTGTCTTCCCTTACACAGATGACCATAGATGGTTGTATTTTACTATTTCATCGATGTTATAGTGCTTTGTATACAATCATAGATATGCCTTTGTTTGGAAAGTCAATGGCTCAAGCGATTATGGCTATATTGAAGGGGGGTACATCCTACAAATTGAACCAAATGACACCATTATAATACTAAATCATGTTTCTTTTCATGATTACAGGGTGATCTCACATATATGGTAGTCTGGAGATCCTATTAGTAATTTTTCGTTACACTGGATCCTTTACTATGAAATTCCCTTCTGTGGGTTCGGTCTAGATTGTTGTGCTCTTTATGCCCCAAGTTTTTTATGCTCTTGCTATTAGGTTATGATGTGGTGGGTCTCTCCACTTTGTTTGTCTCAACATTTCAAAAATTCTCACTTATTCCTTCTTTGAATTAGTTAAAGGAAGGAATGTGATGCCTTGTTATTCCATCATGCCTTTGACCTTAGTTTTGATGGGTGGGATGAATGAATATGTCATTTCTATTATTGTTCTGTCTTCACAAACTTGATCCCTAACTTTTCAAATATTTGCAATTTCAAAATATATTACTTCGTGGTTGTATCCTCTAAATTCAAAATTAGTAAATACATTTAGAATTTTATTCAGTCTATCTCCAATTTATATATCTTCCTAGTGAAATTTGGCTATTTATAGGTAGTATATCCCTTGATCTACCATTGTATTACTTTTTTCTGATGGAGATTTAGCATGATGTCTCACCAACTTGTCTCTTTAGTTTAATTACTGTAAAAAATTGGTAGCTTTGTGTGTCGGTCATACCAATCAATAAGTTGGTAAATTTCCATGGTTTCAAAAATTTTAAATTTCTTTTTGTCTCATCTACTTTCTTATTTCTTGTGTGGGTTTCCAAAACTTATTTATTTTCTACACTTTTTATTTCACTTTAGTTCCCACATTATCATTTTTGTCCATTTGAAAGGTGATCTTTGAAATTGTGATTAATTTACACACGCTCAACAAAAAATGATCAAATATACAAACTTCTATTAACCAAACTTGCATAAATTTTACAAAGTCCTACTCTAAATCATGTGATAAAGGAATTTATTGTTGCTTTCATGTCGTTGCACAATTATCCATTGTATAATTGTTTTAACCTACATCCACTCTATTAGGTATCACATTCCATTATAGATGCCACAATACAATTGTGCCTTGTTTTTTGATGTGGTGAATTATATAAGGGCTATTCTATAGAATGCACAATGTACCCATGCGTGCTTTAAATCTGATTTCATACACCAATATTATCTACCCCGGTTGAAATTATTCATACCATGCATTCTAACTCTATTTATGTTTCTCTTAATTCCATTATATAGTTTCTTGTATTATTCCATTTTTCCCAATCCGAAAGTTTATTTTCAATGGAATCATTATCTCCTAACCTTGTAATTATTACAATGTGGAGACTTAATATAAAATATTACATTAGAATTATTGCTTCTATTCTGTAAACCAATTGGAGTGGTGGTTATCTTATACTATGTTTGTAGTATTTTATGTATGCCCAAAGTACTGCAAGTATTCTATCTTCCCAATCATCTCTTTGAACATTACAAATATTTTTAAAAATTCTTTCCAAGATTTTTTTATTGGCGTGTAATCATTAACTCTTATGTCAAAATTTTGATTGTGTTGTTTAATAAATGTGTTCCATTGTCATTAAATTCTACAAGTATCTATACTTGACTACGATGTTTTCATATATGAACTTAGCTATGTCCCTCACTACGTAATTCAGTGCAGTTGTGGATTTGACCTAGTTTATGAAATAATTAGTTTTCATGATGATATACCTATCTCTGGACCTTCTAAATGGTGGATGAATCGATCCAATGAAATATGTGCCCCATTGTTTAAATGGTTGCGTGTCTAAGACCATATTGAGTGTCATTTCACACTTTTAATTGGTTTTCCATGTGCTCTAACAAATATCATAATGCTTCATAATGTGGTGTTCATTTTGAAACAAATTTAACTCCTAGATTCCACTACACAAGATCTTTTATATAGTTAATTCACCTACAAAATGTCCTCCTACTATTCCTGCATGTGCCTTATGTAATATTGATTCCCTTTTATGTGATAATGTGACTTTGTGCAATACTTCATCCTTCCCCAATTTATACAAAAATACATTTATAATTGTGTATGGAAATGCTTTATTGACAAACATCTTCTTCTCCTTTTCTGAATAGTGATCTTGTAAAATTCCCTACGAAAGGAATTACACAATCTCCTAAATTTTCTCTAGGATTGTGCTAATCCTAAATAAGTGTTTTTTTTGTTCATATTTATCCAATTCTTGAGGTTCTTCCCCTATGTTCATATAGCTCAATTGGTTTGGTCCTACATGTTCTCCTCCCATCTTAACATTTATCTTAAATCTATATTCTTGAAATAACATTAGCCATCTTGATATTTTTTCTCCTATAAATGTCTTATTTACTAGATAGTGCAATGCGTGATGATCCATGAAGAATTCAAGTATTGTTTCCAAAATATATTCCCTAAGTTTATGAAGTGTGAAGACCATGGATAAAGCCTCCCATTTTGTAGTCATAAAGTTTTTATCTGTAGGTGATAATTTTTGTCTTGAAAAATGGATAGCGTGATAAATTCTTCCTTCTCCAAATTACACAAGGAATTATCAACTTGCACTTCATGAAGCGTCAAAATGTACATGAAAAAATTTGGTCCAGTTTGAAAAAATAGTATTGGAACACCGAATATTTTTTTCTCCAATTGTGTGAATGCATTTTGACACCTTGTGGTCCATTAAATTTTTTCCCCTTTCAATAATAGTTGTTCAATTGGTTGCACAATGATAACATATCCCCTTATGAATTTTCTATAGTACCCAATATGTTTAATAAAAGTGTGGATCTATGAGGGGTTTATAGGAGGTTAATGACCAATTATAACTCTAAATTTACTTGATCTACTAGAATTCATTATTTGCAAATGTGGCCAAGTAACACTCCAAAAGGTGTACAAATAAATCATTTATTCAAATTCAATATAATAAGTATTGCCCTACAACGTTTTAATATTAGACGTACTTTAGAGATGTGCTCTTTGAATAGAGATAAAACTACCCAAAAAACCAAATAAACTTCCATGAAGTCATGTATGATATCTTTAAACGTAGTGATAATAGCTTTGGAAAATATTGTGGGTACATTATGTAATCCAAAATGAATTACCTAGTATGTAAAACTTCCCCATTCGATTGCAAAATTATTTTTGGACTGATCTCATTGCACAATTTGAATTTGGTGATGGCCACTAAATATTTCTACAAATGAATATACCTCATTTCTTTCTAAATTTCATCAGTAAATTGTGTTGGAAATGGATTATTAACACACACATAATTCAGAGATCTATAATCACTGTTGGAGATCAAAATTGTACCCTGCTCTAAATCATGGAAGATTTCAAATTTTGAGGCAACATGAGACTATCTCCAAGAGTGGGACTTATGGCTTGAGACATACCTTTGGAGACATCCAGATTCCTCTGTTCCGCAGATTGGGAAAACTCACATAACACAACCTACACTAATGTTAAAACTAATCCTACAACTAATATTACACTAACATCTCAAAGGGATTGGGGAGAGAGATGTAATAAATATAAAAACTAATCTAAAAGGGGCAGTGATATCACTAGAAATAAAGTGGAACTACTCCTACTCCCAGTGACACAGATGTAAGTTTACAGAGAGGAAGATCATTGAGATGCATGCAATTTTAGTGTAAGCGGGTAAAAAAATACAAAGCATGCAAGAGGGCAAAGATATTCATGTAAAATATAGAGTATTTAAAGGAAAGAGAGAAATCATACTTACATTAATAAATCCTTTACAGTTTACATGTAGAGTGGAGGTGAGAAAATATCCTTTTACGAGTTACATAGGTCGATTCCATAATATTTTGAGTTTTAAAAAGAAGAGCTCGAAAATTGCTAAAGAATAAAATGGGAGAAGAACCCTTACAATATGTGCAAAAACTTACATTTATACCATTAATGGAATGGAGAAGAGAAATAGAAGAAAGGAATGCTATGCTAGAGTACAATTCTCCTTAAATCGTGTTGGAAAAACATGTGCCTTGTGATTCTTCACATATATTTAACTTGTAGTACAGACATGGTGCCATTAGAGAAGATCCAACAACCACAACATGGTACTTTGATTCTATCGCACACCATCAAACCATGCAAAAATATGCCATACTTCATTAAATTTTGGTGGTTTGGTGGTTGGTCCTCTAGTTCAAAAATAGGCATTACTTCAAGACCTTCCACGGAAGTCTGATATTTAGATGACTTCCTAAGGATTCAATGCAACTTTCCATCTTTCCTGAATGATGAGTAAAGCCTCCTTTTTTGGTGGTGTTTGAGTGTTTATACACTTTACCATCATATGTTTCAATGTTTTGGAGGTATTTATCTCTTTTCACGCATCACCATGACTGTAGCTAAGTTCCTTTTTTTTCTGTAGTATTGACAACCCATGGAACACTATGATTCACAGAACCCACATAACACTGGGATAGTGTTTCATAGTTTTGACCTTCGTATTTTCAACTTTTATTTTCTTACCGTGTGGATCTTCAAGCTGCATGCACTATAGCTTCTAACTTTGTAGCTTTATATTTGGTTCCACAAAATTGAAAAACTCTGTAGAATTCTACGTATTTTGAGTCCATGTAATATTGTGTTTCCATGCTGTGAAGCTCTAACTAATTTCTCACTTCCTTCAATCCATGGATTCGTCCTTAGCCAATTTATAATTTCCACGTATGTTATCCGATGGTGCTCTTACTTACCTTTGAACCGAGGGTACTAAATTATTTAGTGCCGCAAAGGTATAACAGAATCCACGATGCACTAAATTTACTAGAATATTCCTAATTCAAGCACTCATTTTAGTGTTTTGTGGGTTAGGAAAACCTGTGGGACACTACATCTCCCGCATTATGTGGTACACTAAATTATTGTTTCACATCCTTCCCGGGTAAAAGTGGATAAGTTCCAGACATAAATGAGTTATTCAAAATTGAATGGGGTGTAATTTTGGACAAAATTTTGGCAATCTCTAGGGGACATCTTCTTTCTAGATGATAAATACTAGTAACCTTGAAGCATCCATTAGGCATGGAGTTAAGCATAATCTTGAAAACTGATCTAAACTTTAATAAACTTATCTTTTGGATCCATAAGAACTTAGAAATGATCTGGAACTTCTTGAAGTTGATTGTTTGGAGATGAAGAATACTAAAAAATGCTCCAACCATCTAATTATTACATGGAACATGCTTTGAAATGACCTGTGAATGACTTTAAGGGGCTTCTAAAACCTATGTAAAAAAGGGAATATCATACATGTTTCAAGCAAAACATGTAGAGAGTACATACACACTTATTACAAATAAATATGATCACCACAAAGACTGAAGAAAAAACACTAAATCAGTGATCAACACACAATAAAAGGAGGTGACCTACAACAATATACAAAAAATAAGTATTTACATGATGCGATGAAACAATCTAATGGGAATTTTTGAGATAAATATCGTTGATTAGGATTTTTAATGTTTATCCATCAATCTTGGACAACTCGAAAGAGTTATCCTTTTTATAGGTGGTGATTATGTATGGACCACTCCAAAGTGATCAATCTTGTAATGCTACCCTGGATTATCTCTTTTCGCATCCCACTTGAGAACTATGTCACTTAATTGAAATCTCGCGGTTTAGTTTTCTTGTCAAACCACTATTTGGTTGTCCTCTAATGTTTTTCCAGCCTAATCATGGTAGATTGTCTCAGTTCTTCAAGTTCAATTAGTTCCACCATTCTAATTTATCTTTAATCTTTACCCTCAAATTCAAACTGTTGATCCATCTCCCATGAAGGTAACTCGAGTGAAAATGGGAACCTATCTTGTCTTCCATAGACAAGTTTATAAGTATTCTAATTTCTAATTTCCATTTTTGATGTGATTCTTTCATCCTAGAGAGCAGTACTCACCTTTGTATGTCATTTTATTTGATTTATTTCCATAATACTTTTCATGATCCTGATCAGGTTCATATTGGTTGATTTCTCCAAACCATTACCTTGTAGGTAGTACTTGGATGAAGTCTTAAAATAAATTCCATGTTTGAGAGACCAATAAAAAACTTTAGAACCCAAGAATGCCTTAAAATGATCATAAATGATGGTTTAGGGAACCCCAAACCTTGTTACTACATCTTCTAGGAAATCAAGGATGACTTATTCAATATCCTCCTTGAGCGGTATGGATTTTTTCCACCTGGTAAAGTAGTAGGTTGTTGTCAATACCCATTTGTGACCCACACTCGATGGAGGATTAATCATACCTATAAAATAAATTCCCCATTGAGAAAAAGGTTCGTTTGACTGAATAGGATGAAGGAGAAGGGACACCATATTTTTGTTACCAATGAAGAAGACAAGCTCTTTACTCTTCTCGACCTATTGATGCACATTCACGAACAATGTAGGCCATAAGTATCTTGTTCTAATAATTTTCATTTCTATAGCCTTCACTGAGAAATTTATTCTAGAGAAACCATCATAGAAATCCACGAAGACTTTATGTATCTATTCTCCATCAGTATACCTTAGTAGGACATCATCTTGATTTCTTTTGAAGATAATCATGTCAATTAATATATACAAAACTAATTGTAACCACAAGTAACTTCTCTTAGATTAACTCAAATCAGGAGGGTAACAATCAATTGGTATAAATGTTTCCATGTTGTTGATCCAACTGTTGCATCTACGTCGAGTTCCTTTGGCTCACAAAAAAATCTGTATTGCATGGGAGTTCAATGTTTTTCAGCTCTTTTGCATTATGCACATCCCCATTATTCTACAAATTTGTAGCACTCCACATATTTTCCTGTTGATGACCTCCCAATTCCTATGGATCCTCAGCATCTTGTCCTTGCTCTTCCTCCACCAAGAAAGAAGCTTATTTATTATCCTAAACATTGAAGGCAAGGTGCTCACATAGTGTTTTGCCTTTGACCAACTTTGTGGCATTTATGGTCACGTAAAACACCATGATTTTGGTCACCCATCTGGATATATTCTCTCTAATTTTCACCCCCATGATGAAATATCTCACTTTGGGGTGTGAGACTAAAAATTTTATGTGGTTGGTGGCTAACATAGGCTTGAATTTTTAGAGCCCGTAAGATAGCGAAAAATTTCCTTTCTAAATGACTATACCCAAGCTTGAAATGTTTTAGTGGTTGGATGAAAAAGGCCAAAAAATGATTCAAGTATTCATTTTTTCTAAGTTAGAACTACGGCTATACAAAGATCAACACCATAATCATAAAGGATAAAGTCCTTTACAAAATATGGGTTGATAATTGTTGGTGCTTGGGTAATCACAATTTTGATTTTGATGAAGCTTTTTTTTCCTTATGTGGTCCATTTGAAATTTATGTCCTTCCTCAATATCAAGGTGATGGGCCTAACTAATCTTGAAAAGTTAGGAATGAATTTCCTAATGAAATTGATCTTACCTAGAAAGGATTAAAGGGACTTCTTGTGATTTGGAAATGAGAGGGAGAGGATGGAAGGTATTATTTTTAGGTCAATTTCAATTCCATCTTTTGAAGCAATGTGACCCAATAATTTACCCTGTGGAACTTTAGAAGTGCACTTCTTGGGGTTTAAGGACACTTTGAATTCTCTACATCTCTAAAAAAAAATCCAAATGCTCCATGTGATGTTGGCCCTGCTTTGAGAAGACTACGATGTCTTCCAAATAGACAAGGATGAACTTATTAATAAGTCTTAAAAGATCCATGTCTATTGCTCTCTTAAATGTGGCACCCACATTTGAAAAACCAAAGGGCATTTCTAGTATGCATATGTTCCCCATTTAGTTATGAACTCGATTTTATATTTCTCCTCTTCTTTAATCTTGATTTGATTGAAACTTGAATAACCATCAAGCATAGAGAATATTTTAGGTTCTACCATTGTTTAAAGGATTTTTTCCATAGAGGGGAGAGGATATCGATCTTTCAAGGAGGCATTGTTCAAGTCCCTCAAATCCACACAAAGTCATATTTCTCCATTCTTCCACACTGAGACCAATTTAAACCCCCAAGATGATTAATTGATGGGGGATATAATTTTTGACTCAATGAGTTTAAATAACTCCTTCCTCATGAAAGACTCAATCTTGGGGTTCATTGGTATTTGTTTATGCCTGGATGGCTTGGCCACTAGATCAAGATCAATGGTGTGTTGAGAAATGCCATAGTTAAAATCTGTAAGGTCTTCATACTCCATGAAAATACATTGTGAATGCTCTGACACAAGGAAATAAATCTTGTTCTTCCTTTTGATCACACACCTTTCCAAGCATAAGCTCCTTACCTTGTGCAATGATGATAGGCTTGTAGTCTTTGTGACTACCATATATGTTTTATATTCCACCCTTTGCTCTCATCATCAGGATTGAATATGTCCTCAAGAGTCACAAACCCCTTAGGTAATTTTTTTATTCGCAACTCAATAATTTGATCCCCATAACCTTGTTACAAACTGGGTTACATACTAGAAGATAAATTAGCCTTGTTTTGAGTGAATTGTACTATTTACTCATTGTTTGCAGAAATAATTCTAGTTGACATCATTAACTAAAACATATGGTCTTATAACCATTCTGACATGTCATTTTCCTTGAACAATATTTTTCATGGGAGAAAATTGAGATCAAACAGTTTCCATTTGATTTGCTTCCTTTTTTGCTTTTGTGGTACCACCTAAAGTTTGACGGTTTTAAGATGTTCCAAGATATCCTCAACTAAATGTCTATAAGATCTTAAAATCTGATTCTTGGTGGCACATTTCCATGTAGCTTGGTGGATGAAAAATTCATTGTTGCCAAAAATCTACAAGGTCTTGATTTGTTTCTTTTCATCAATGAACAAAACCATGAACCAATGCTTTATATTCCACCACATTATTTGAACATGAAAATTATAGCCTATGTGCAAAGAGAAATTTATCATCCGTGTGAGAGAAAATAACTACACCAACCCCATCTCTACTCCTACTTCTTGAGTGATGAAGAGCCCTGCATACACTCATCAAATCACCAATAATTTTTTCTATAGAATTCCTTAACTCACTTGTACAAACATCAAATTTCAATGAACTCAGTCTTTTCTTAAGAAGGAAAATCTTTCTCAAAAGCACTAAATTGATTAAAACACTGAACTAAAGCACAAAATCATTCTAAACATATTTAAGTACCCCATACAAACATGATTAAACCATTCAATAAGTTTCACAAAACCATTTTCAACAACTTGCTTTATAAACCTCCTACTAGCCTTGTAGCCCTAAAAAACCTATTTTTTCTACAAAATTATCAAATTACTCATATCTAATCCTGATTGGTGAAATGTTTAGACACCCTTTATCCTCATTGAGATGTATATCAAATTTCAAGAATTAACTCTTCACCAGTAAAAAGTTATGCTTCTTTTAGTGTTTTTCTAGCCTTCCTAATTGGCCCTCCTAGAGCACAAATCATGAAATTGGTAGACCTACAAAAAACCAATAAAACTAAAAAGTGTTATAGATACCCTTTTTTTGAATCTTGATTTTTTCCAATTTGTATTCCCTAACTCTTCTTCTATCACTCCCCACTTCAATTTTCACTTTTAGGCTTGTTTAATAAGCCTAGGCTAGGGTTTGATAGCACAAAATAGATTTCTAGCTCTTTCACTCTATTCCAACTCCTTAGGCCCCTTACACCTCCTCATTACACCTTGTTTAAATCATTTCCATCATACACATACTTATTTATCTTCATTTTACTTATTTTCTTGGTTTTAGGCTTCATTGGTCTTAACCTTGTTCTTGACTCTATTAATTGACTATACTTTGTTTTGCTTCTTCACCTATGACCTCTGAATTTGTTAACTTCCTCACTCCTCACTCACTCATTACCTAACTCTCTTTGTCATCCTTATCATCCCTATTTCACTTTAGCATCAACCTTCACTATTTGATTAAAGTATTTCTATCTTCTTCCTTATACCTTTTCATGCACTCCTCTGTCCTTATTAACTCATTTACTTCATATACTCATCCACTGTATCTAGGCCTTCATTATGATTGTGTTAGGATATTTTTTACCATCTTACCTTATCAAAGACTTCTGATACTTATTTATCAATTCTTCAATATCTCAACAGGATCATACTATTACTTTATCCATCAAATCCTTGAATTATTCAATAATGCTTTGTTAAAGGTACTTTTACTCCATTGAACACTTCAAGATTACCAAGTTTCTTATTTTGAATATTAAGAGATATGAAAGTAAATTCAACTCTCAATTTTGGTTCTAGATGGCTCAGAGTAATTTTTCAATGGTTCTAAATATGTTAGAGTAAATTCAACACACTTTTCAATCTTTCACCTAATCATAAATGACCAAGTAGCTAGTCTTGTTTGTATAGCTTCTAAGTTGTGCATGCACGTTTTTAATGTTACAATTTATAGTTTTCCCTAGCATTTTATTTCTCATGGGTTTCCATAAAAAAATCGCACTCTTGGTATAAGGTTCTAAGCTTCTCCTAAACACCTTTTAATCCATGTTTTGGTCCTTAGCCTCTATATCTTGGTTCAAGACATCTTTATCTCCTCAATTTTTGACTATTATAGGCATGCCAAGAGACCTTTTTACCTTTATTCTTAAATATGGTTAAATTAAAATTACCTCTAAAGATTATTGGCACCTTACCAACTCCATTACATTCTCCATCACCTCGCATTATTCCTTAAAGACAATATTAGAAGATTTATATAAGAAAATTGCTCTGTAACCCCTACCTGGGGGTATACATAGTCAAACTAGAGCCTTCACTATTAGATTCTGATGCAGCTTAGAATTTACCATGAACAACCCAAGAATGCTGGCACATCACCCACCCTGAGCTGAGCACTCACTCGAAGCATACAAAGATACCAGGCCCCTCCTTAGAGTTGTTTATGTAGGATGTTAACATGATGAAGATATAATGTATTGAGATCCATAAATAGCATAAACATTCCACAAAACATAAATAGATCTAGATATTAAAGAATCATTTATTAAATAATAGCAATGATAGGATTAACCATACAAGAACTAGTTACAATTATGTTTAACACCATTATCTAGGCAATGCACTCCATTATATTAAACACAGTAAATACCAAAGATTCTTATAATAAATAACATCATAAGATTATGCGCACATCAGATCAGGTAGCATAACTACACAATAGCTCATACACAGTGTCGTTGTATATCTAACTACATAGTTCAATCAATATTTATAAGGGTGGGGACTTTCCCTTCACCGCTTATGCACTTCTAAAAATAGGTCATATGATGAAAATAACCATACACCTTTATAATAATATGCACACATGCAAGTGTGTTAATAATAGATCTCCTATAGTTAACTGACAATAGCAATCCTATTATTATCTTCAACTTGTGCATGGAGCTCATCAAACGTTCATCCCAAAATAGTAGTTGCGTGTTGCGCAAGTCTCCATCCTGATGTGTGCTCTGCACGCTATCACCAAAAATAGCCTGAAACCATGAAAACCGGCTAAGTCCCAAATTAGCTTGTCTTGGCACACGTTTCCTTCCCTATCCTTTTTCACCTTCAAATGTGCCTTATTCCTGTGCGTAAATATTCTGTGTGCCTTCTCATTAGTGTCATACTATGTCTGCTCAACATTACCCCACACTAAACTACATTGCAGCCCCGACAATGGGGTTTCCTTTTGACATTCCCAATCAATAAAGAATAAGAATGGAAATAATGTAAAGAATTACTGTACAAGGAATGGAATTCTATTATGTAGCACCCTCTGATTCTACTGGGAGGATCAACCTTGGATATTCTATTTTAATCTTAGCCTCTAATGTTTGCCAGTCATCCAGTGTGTTTCTCGTTTTCTCTAGAATGCGTGTGGCAATAGCTTCCAACTCATCTTGGGTTATCTCCCCCTTTTCATTCTGCAGTACTAGGTGTTTCGCTCGGAATGTTTCGACTTCTAGGAATAGAGTTGCTTTTATCCTTTCATTCCTTTTAGAAGCAGATAAGGGTTAGGGCTAGGAGGAATACCTGTGAAATGTCGAGATGGTGTGCGCGTACCGTAGAGGAAGATCAGGCTGACTGCGAAGAACTCCTTTTTGTCTTGGAAGGACTACCTGCAAATAAGAACACAAGACCACAAGATTTTGATTAGACAATAAATGAGGAAACTGCCTTGGGCCTAGGAAATATAAAACTTCCTTTCGAAGGTGGTCAGTTTCCCTGCTAATATGAATTAACACAAAAGACTGTAAAATATCAATCAAATTACTTCGTTTGGAACAGATAGGGGAAAGGCTGATTTCTGGTTTGTAGTCTGGGTAACCGATACCGGTTACTGGTAACCGATGTCGGTAGGGTTTAGGATCTGTAGGTTGGTTGTTTTGTGGGGTGTTTGTGTTATTTGGTAGCTGTGTTATTTGTAAGGCTGTATATGGGTGATATTAGGAAACAAGGTGATGAGAGGTAGATGAATGATAGTTAGATGTAATATGCACGTTGGGTAGTGGATTCAGGGATGGATTTATGAGGACTGTGATTCAAAAGGCATAAGAAATGTTATAACAGAGGAAATGCAAGATGTGACTTACTGGTTTTGACGAAGATGCAAGCTGATCTCCTTTGCTGTAAACACTTCTGGTATCTCCACTCGTCTCTGCTCGGTCAAGTGAAGATCTGGACTCTGTTCCTCGCTCCCAATGATCTCTATTGATTCAAAAATCCTTCCACCTTTGATTTTGGTTCAGGGAGCCATTTACAGGGAGCTGATGGCGGTTACGTAACCGACGGCGGTCGAGTAGGAACCGGCATCGGTAAGGAAAAAGTAGGCTATTTTTAGTAAAATAGCCCACCTTTCCTGCTTTTCTCCCGAGAGATCAGTTGTGGGCTTGGTCAAATGACTAGAAGGTCGGTTTTGGGTGCGAGAAAAGGGTCATTAGTTATAGGTGTAGGTGTGGACCAAGTTATGGGTCTTAATTAGGTTAGTTTAGGGTTAGGGCTAGGTCATGATGAGGTGGCAAAATGAGGTGGTAGGTGAGGTGATGGAGATTTATCAATTACAAGGTAATTAATAAATAATTGTGTAAGGTTTAGGTAATGAGATTAGGTTGCGAAATGGGATGCGGGTCACAAGGGGTCGTAAGACATGAATTTGGTGTCTACATTAGCCCCTTATTGTCATGTAGCTTGTTTTATAAAGCTGCACGGACAATAATATGAAGTGGTTTTCCCTGTTAAGGGTATAGGTAATCCCCCTCAAATCTATCACAGATTGAGTGAACGGGAAATCAGGGATAGGGTTGATAAAGGGTAAATGGTGTAGAGAGGATGGTAAGATGGTGGGGTAGGTTCAAGGAAGCAGACGCATGTTGAAATGCCATAGTATGACTAGGGGACATGATTTGACGAGCAAACCAGCAGTGCAGAGGCAAAGGTCGATAGTTTATCCAAACAAGGGTGGTATAATCCTGGTATCCAAGGCATAGGAAGTAGCTCCAGGGTATATAACAGGTAAGGTACAGGAACGTTTAGGCATGTCCGACAGCACCAAATGGTTGGTTTGGTTGAGATAAACGTCAAGGTCTAGGTCTGGGAAAAGTTGGTCGACAGATCAAGTCAAGAACCCTAATCATGCTAAAACACGAACAGGTGAGCTCGATTGAACAAAAAACTACAGGATGGGTGGATAAAAGTGTATGGTGTTGATTTTGGGTAAAGTATTGAAGTGGTACAGCCGTGGGTTGGGTCGAGTTTTTGGGTTGCAGCCTTGGGTCGGGCCAGAAGGGTAGAGTGAGGCCTTGGGTCGGGCCAAGTTGTTGGGTTACGGCCTTGGGTCGGGCCGGATGGTTAGGGTGAGGCCTTGGGTCAGGCCAAGTTGTTGGGTGGGGCATTGGGTCGGGCCACATGGGTAGGGTGAGGCCTTGGGTCAGGCCAAATGGGTAGGGCGAGGCCTTGGGTCGGGCCAAATGGTTAGGGCGAGGCCTTGGGTCGGGCCAGTAGGGTAGGGTGAGGCCTTGGGTCGGGCCAAATGGTTAGGGCGAGGCCTTGGGTTGGGCCAGTAGGGTAGGGTGAGGCCTTGGGTCGGGCCAAATGGTTAAGGTGAGGCCTTGGGTCGGGCCAGTAGGGTAGGGTGAGGCCTTGGGTCGGGCCAAATGGTTAGGGCGAGGCCTTGGGTCGGGCCAGTAGGGTAGGGTGAGGCCTTGGGTCGGGCCAAATGGTTAGGGTGAGGCCTTGGGTCGGGCCAGTAGGGTAGGGTGAGGCCTTGGGTCGGGCCAAATGGTTAGGGCGAGGCCTTGGGTCGGGCCAGTAGGGTAGGGTGAGGCCTTGGGTCGGGCCAAATGGTTAGGGTGAGGCCTTGGGTCGGGCCAGTAGGGTAGGGTGAGGCCTTGGGTCGGGCCAAATGGTTAGGGCGAGGCCTTGGGTCGGGCCAATAGGGTAGGGTGAGGCCTTGGGTCGGGCCAAATGGTGAAAAATGTTTGCATCAAAGGTGGATATAGGTGATGTTGGTGGAAAAGGGCAAATAGTAAATAAGGGCAAAATGTTGGGTAAAACCGATATCAGTTATCTATGACCGGTACCGGTTAGATAACCGACGCTGGTTTCTTAGGGCACGATTTGACCAGTATCGGTTCTATGTGAAAAACCTATAAAAAGAAAAATACGGCCGGTCATTGTCACTTTTGTAATTTGGAAACCAATTAAGTTTGTCTAAGGTGGATTTTGGATAGCGGTGCATTTGTTGGCTGAGGTGGCACTAGTTGAGTGGAGAAGTGAGTTGATTGGTGGGCGTGAGTCAGTAGCAGGCAACATTTGATTGGTAGAGGACCCAGCAAAGCAAAGTTTGACCCATGGCACAGGCAGGAGGAGCAGGAGGGGCTGGACCAGCTGGACCACCACCACCCATCCCACCACGACGACATGTCGTCGTACGGGTAGGTTCGAAACTCTTTAATTTGTTCATTTTATTGCATTATGCGAAATTTGGGGTTTTGGGTAGGAATCCAAGTTTTTGATAAAAGAAGGAGTAAATGGAAGTTGTTTGGAAAATAGAGAGGGTAGGTAGGGTAGTTAGGTTAAAACGGTAGGGTGGGTAGGTTTGTAGGGCTTTTTAATGGGTAAAAGGGTAGTAATAGGCAAAAAATAGGTTTGGGGGGCCGCGTCGGGTTCGGCTCCGCATTTTTACAGCGACCGACATCGGTCGCAAATTTCAGGGGCAGGGTGTTTTGTAGCTGACCGGCGCCGGTCATATATCGGCCAGCGTCGGTGGGGTGGTTTTGGGGATTGTGGGTCGATTTGGGGTTTGTGGAGGTTTGGGTGGGTTAATTTGGGTTTTGTGGGTTTGGGTTTGGGTTGGGTTGGTATGGGTTTGGGGTTGGGTATGGGAGGGAGATAGTGGAAAAGGTAGGTGACTAGAGGGGGGGTTAGAGAGTCGGGGTGTGGTCGGGGGGATAAAAGGGGGTATAGAGGGTAAAGTAGATGATGTGATAAAGAGTAGGTCTAAGGTTGTGGGTTGGTTTTGCAGGCACGTCAGCAGTTGAAGATGCATGATAGGATGCCCCTGCTGTTGGTGCGGATGCGGCCACGCATATCCGCGGAACACTGGGATATCATGCGTGAGGTGGGACTCGGCGGAGTCCAGCGATACAGAGCTATTGATAGAGATCACAGCCTGATGGTTGCCCTCATCGAGAGATGGGATCCGGTGACCAATGTGTTCCATCTCCCGACTGGGGAGATGACTATCACATTGGAGGATGTGTATCGCATCCTTCGACTGCCGATCGAGGGAGAGGCAGTGTTCCAGGTAGATTCAGAGATGGCGATGGATAGCATCCTGCAGGTTTTTGGAGATGCAGCCGCGCTACTTACCTATCACAGCGCGAGTATCGGGTATGGTGACATGTACCGTGCGCACCGACATGAGACACAGCTAGCCGTGCTGATGATGATCGGGATCACCTGCTTCGCCCTCCCGGACTCAGAGGGATGGCGCTTTCCACGGGCATTGATGGGGGTGCTGCTTGAGATGGTGGAGGAGCACACCTGTTACGCTTGGGCACCAGTATCCCTGGTGCAGTTATACAGGGAGCTATGGGGCTATCGCCGGATGAGGCGATTTGGGATTTGCTCTACCTTTTTACTTCACTGTTGGGCATATGAGCACATCATATGCATCAGGCCAGTAGGGTTACCCCAGCAGCCAGGGCCACAGGTCATATACAGATATGGCTTTCAGAGATGGTTGGGGGTCGTGGGCCAGCCACGAGCAGTTCTTGCAGGTCGGGATGTGGTGTATTATAGACATTTGTTAGAGGGCCTGAGAGTGGTAGACATTGTATGGAGACCTTACAGAGGTCATCACCCTCGCAGAGGAGCCTGTTTACAGTTGCGCCTGATCCAGTACACATTCTGGATAGCAGGACGGAGGCCGGGAGAGTACGGGAGGATACCCCTAGAGAAGGTACGCAGGCAGATGGGGCTGCGACAGGATGAGCCACCTCCCTTCCCTCAGTACAGGAGGGATGATGTAGAGGCCCCACTGCCTGCACCACAGCCCTTGGACCCAGATTGGGCTGCTGAGAGGCCGGCAGATGATGGTGTAGATGATGCTGGTTGTACGGGAGCATACATGGTGTGGTGGGCTGGTCAGAGAGCAGCTAGGATAGCACCGCCTGCACAGCCAGACTTGGCTGCAGTGATAGTAGAGCGAGATTAGCTCAGGGGCCAGGTGCAGTTATTACAGGGGCAGTTGGCTGCTGCACAGGCACAGATAGGTGTCCTACAGGGGCAGCTAGCCCAGGCGCAGGTACAGGCACAGGCACAGGCACCACCACCAGCAGCGGCACAGCCACAGCCCTAGGCACAGGTACAGATACCACCACCAGCAGCGGCACAGCCACAGGCACCACCAGCACAAGCACAGGGGGTACTGGTAGTAGGAGTCTAGGGACAGCCCCCAGACCGATGGTGGGCACGGGATAGATACATGGAGGCAAAGAGCGGGAGGCCCGGTACTTATCAGGATTGTCCTTGATAGTACCGGAGCTGAGTACAGCCATATGCGGACACCGAGCGGAGACCTAGCATAGTAAGAGACGTGAAGGTAGGTAGGGAGGGAAGCACAAAGACGGAAGTATACTTGTAATTACAGGGGTAGGAGGCGAGAGGCACCACAGGGACCAGCAGGGAGAGGTGCTGAGGGTGGTGGGGAGAGCTGATCCCCACATAGTTTTTGTATATGGACATGGGCACTGGTCTGCGAACCGGTTGTGTTGATAGAGGCCTGTGTGCCTACATTTATTCATGTATTGATTCTTTTATTTATTATATACCGGCCTACGAGCTGAGTACGGGTTGTACAGTTGATACCGGCCTGCGAGCCGAGTATATTTTTGATATGAGGGACCGGCCTGCGAGACGAGTCGAGGTGATTGATATTTATTGCAGCCTGCGTGCCGGCTTTGTTGTTGTATTATGAGATCACAGAGGCCCTGATGCAGGGCACATTGTACATTTGAAACTTGTATATATATATATATAGCTGATGTTTTGATCCACATGTTGTGTTCAAAATGTTTTAAGTATTTTGTCGATGGTTTGTGATATTAGAATGTATGATGAGTTTAATTGCACCATGTTGAATATGGATGATGTGTTATATGATGAAATGTTGCATGTTTTGGTTGCTGGTTTGGGACATTGTTATATATGTGTCTGTGAGTTGGATTCAAATGATGTATAGATAGATAGTTTTTTGTTTTGTTTGTTTTTGTTTGGATCCTTAGCTGATGGCTGGCTGGTTTGTTTTTGTAAATAAATGATGTTAAGAAATGAATTGTATGTATGGTGGATGGAAAACAAAAAAATTGGATAATGGTGATGAGATGTAGGAAAAGAGGCGGGTTGGGCGCGACAAAAATTAGGTTGTAAAAAATGACGAGAAAAGACCATGTTTCAAACGGTAGGTGTGTTACCGATATCGGTTTAGGGAACGATGTCGTTAGATGTGAGTAGACCGGTATCGTACATATAACCGATATCGGTTATTAGGGATGAATGAGCTTTTATAAAAATAGAAAAGCGTAGGGTGCAATTAAGTTCTTGAATTTTGAGAAGCCATGCAAGAAGTTAAAATATCGCGAACGCGACGCTTTTTGACGACTGGGACAGGTTATTTGCATGAGAGATTGGAGTATAAGGAGAAAAGAGACAGGGGTTATTGCATGAGAGATTGAGGTGATATAAGAAAAGAGACAGGGGAGTGAATGTGATCTGGATTAGACGATAGAAAGGTGAATTTGAAAAAGAGTGGTGATCATGACAGAAACGAAGGAGAAGCACCAGCAGGCAAGGGGACGAGCGGGAGACAAGTGCCACCGCAAGCTTGATGGAACCCAAGAGGTGGTAAACGTTTTGGTTGTGTGATTTGATTTTTGCATGTGTTGGAAGGGAGGAGGGAGAGTAAGTGTGGTTAGTATGAGAAAGAAACACATGATAGCAAGGGTTATAGATGGGGGGGGAGTGTTACGGGGTAGGTAATCAGGGTTTTCAGGTATGTTTGTATGTCAGAAAGGAATAAACGCTCAATATGTCGTAGGTGGTGTATTTAGGCAGGCTTTGTATTAGGTGGTAACAGTGAAACGGATAGGTTAGAGATAACCGGGTATCAGTACCAACCGGTACCGTTAGCTGTATAAAAGATACGGGTTGCTTTGTAGGAATTTCCAGGATTTGAGAAAAAAAAAACCCGGGGATGAGGAAGGAATTGAAATGGTTGTTTGTTTATTTGGATGTATGCAGGGGGGGGGGGGCAGAGAGAGGGCAGGGTTTGAGGAGAATGATAGTGTGATTTTTTTATTCGCCACTCATAATTTGATCCACATAACCTTTGTTACAAACTGGGGATTACATACTAGAGAAAATTAGCCTTGTTTTTGAGTGATGTGTATATTTAATCATTGTTGCAGAAATAATTCTAGTGACATCATTAACTTACAACATATGGTGTGTTTGTTATAACCATTCTGACATGTCATTTCATTGGAACAAATTTTTCATGGGAGAAAATTGAAGATCAACTAGTTTTCACATTGATTTGCTTCCTTTTTTGCTTTTGTGGGGTCACCTAAAGGTTGACGGTTTTAGATGTCCAAGATATCCCAACTAAATGTCTAAAGATTATTAAAATCTGGATTCTTGTGCACATTTCCATGTAGTTGGGGGGATTGAAAAAATTCATTGTTCGCCAAACATCGTACAGGTCTTGATTTGTTCTTTTCTATAAGGAACAAACCAGCCAATCTTTATATCCACCACATATTTTGAACATGAAAATTATAGCCTATGGTGCAAAGAGAACAATTTATCATCCGAGGTGAGGAGAAAAATACACACCAACCCCATCTTACTCCTACTTCTTGAGTGATGAAGAGCCCTAATCACTCATCAAATCACCAATTAATTTTCTATAGAATTCCTTAACTCACTTGTTACAAACCTCAAATTCAATGAACCCGTCTTTTCTTAGAAGGAAAATCTTTCTCAAACAAGCACTTAAATGATTAAATTAAACACTGAACTAAAGCACAAAATTCATTCTAAACATATTTAAGTACCCCCCATACAAAAATGATTAAACATTCAATAAGTTCACAAAAAAACCATTTTCAACAACTTGCTTTATAAACCTCCTTCCTACTACCTTGTGGTAGCCCCCTAAAAAACATTATTTTTTCGACAAAAATTATCAAAAATTACTCATAAATCCTGATTGGTGGAAATGTTTAGAAACCCTTATCCTCATGAGATGTATATCAAATTTCAAGAATTAAACTCTTCACCAGTAAAAAGTTATGCTTCTTTTAGTGTTTTTCTAGCCTCCTAATTGGCCTCCAGAGCACAAAATCATGAAAATTGCGTAGACCTACAAAAAACCATAAAAACTAAAAAGTGTTATAGAACCCTTTTTTTGAACTTGATTTTTCCAATTTGTATCCCAAATCGTTTCTATCATCCCCACTTCAATTTTCACTTTTGCTTGTTTAATAAGCCTAGGCTAGGGTTTGATAGCACACAATAGATTTCTAGCTCTTTCACTCTATTCCAACTCATTAGGCCCTTACACCTCCTCATTACACCTTGTTTAAATCATTTCCATCATACACATACTTATTATCTTCATTTTACTTATTTTTCTTGGTTTTTAGGCTTCATTGGTCTTAACCTTGTTCTGACTCTATTAATTGACTATACTTTGTTTTGCTTCTTCACCTATGACCCTATGAATTTGTTAACTTCCTCACTCCTCACTCACTCATTACCTAACTCTCTTTTGTCATCCTTATCATCCCTATTCACTTTAGCATCAACCTTCACTATTGATTAAAGTATTTCTATCTTCTTCCTTATACCTTTTCATGCACTCCTCTGTCCTTATTAACTCATTACTTCATATACTCATCCACTGTATCTAGGCCTTCATTATGATTGTGTTAGGATATTTTTTACCATCTTACCTTATCAAAGACTTCTGATACTTATTTATCAATTCTTCAATATCTCAACAGGATCATACTATTTACTTTATCCATCAAATCCTTGAATTATTCAATAATGCTTTGTTAAAGGTACTTTTACTCCATTGAACACTTCAAGATTACCAAGTTTCTTATTTTGAATATTAAGAGATATGAAAGTAAATTCAACTCTCAATTTTGGTTCTAGATGGCTCAGAGTAATTTTTCAATGGTTCTAAATATGTTAGAGTAAATTCAACACACTTTTCAATCTTTCACCCTAATCATAAATGACCAAGTAGCTAGTCTTGTTTGTATAGCTTCTAAGTTGTGCATGCACGTTTTTAATGTTACAATTTATAGTTTTCCCTAGCATTTTATTTCTCATGGGTTTCCATAAAAAATCGCACTCTTGGTATAAGGTTCTAAGCTTCTCCTAAACACCTTTTAATCCATGTTTTGGTCCTTAGCCTCTATATCTTGGTTCAAGACATCTTTATCTCCTCAATTTTTGACTATTATAGGCATGCCAAGAGACCTTTTTACCTTTATTCTTAAATATGGTTAAATTAAAATTACCTCTAAAGATTATTGGCACCTTACCCAACTCCATTACATCTCCATCACCTCGCATTATTCCTTAAAGACAATATTAGAAGATTTATATAAGAAAATTGCTCTGTAACCCCTTACCTGGGGGTATACATAGTCAAACTAGAGCCTTCACTATTAGATTGATGCTTGCAGCTTAGAATTTACCATGAACAACCCAAGAATGCTGGCACATCACCCACCCTGAGCTGAGCACTCACTCGAAGCATACAAAGATACCAGGCCCCTCCTTAGAGTTGTTTATGTAGGATGTTAACATGATGAAGATATAATGTATTGAGATCATAAATAGCATAAACATTCCACAAAACATAAATAGATCTAGATATTAAAGAATCATTTATTAAATAATAGCAATGATAGGATTAACCATACAAGAACTAGTTACAATTATGTTTAACACCATTATCTAGGCAATGCACTCCATTATATTAAACACAGTAAATACCAAAGATTCTTATAATAAATAACATCATAAGATTATGCGCACATCAGATCAGGTAGAGTGTCGTTGTATATCTAACTACATAGTTCAATCAATATTTATAAGGGTGGGGACTTTCCCTTCACCGCTTATGCACTTCTAAAAATAGGTCATATGATGAAAATAACCATACACCTTTATAATAATATGCACACATGCAAGTGTGTTAATAATAGATCTCCTATAGTTAACTGACAATAGCAATCCTATTATTATCTTCAACTTGTGCATGGAGCTCATCAACGTTCATCCCAAATAGTAGTTGCGTGTTGCGCAAGTCTCCATCCTGATGTGTGCTCTGCACGCTATCACCAAAATAGCCTGAAACCATGAAAACCGGCTAAGTCCCAAATTAGCTTGTCTTGGCACACGTTTCCTTCCCTATCCTTTTTCACCTTCAAATGTGCCTTATTCCTGTACGTAAATATTCTGTGTGCCTTCTCATTAGTGTCATACTATGTCTGCTCAACATTACCCACACATAAACTACATTGCAGCCCCGACAATGGGTTTCCTTTTGACATTCCCAATCAATAAAGAATAAGAATGGAAATAATGTAAAGAATTACTGTACAAGGAATGGAATTCTATTATGTAGCACCCTCTGATTCTACCTGGGAGGATACAACCTTGGATATTCTATTTTAATCTTAGCCTCTAATGTTTTCCAGTCATCTAGAGTGTTTCTAATTTTCTCTAGAACGTCTGTGGTAATAGCTTCCAACTTGTCTTGGGTTATCTCCCCCTTTTCATTCTGCTAGGTACTGGTGTTTCGCTCGGAATGTTTCGACTTCTGGGAATAGAGTTGCTTCTATCCTTTCATTCCTTTTAGAAACAGATAAGGGTTAGGGCTAGGAGGAATACCTGTGGAATGTTGAGATGGTGTGCGCGTTCCGTAGAGGAAGATCAGGCTGACTGCGAAGAACTCCTTTTTGTCTTGGAAGGACTACCTGCAAATAAGAACACAAGACCACAAGATTTTGATTAGACAATAAATGAGGAAACTGCCTTGGGCCCAGGAAATATAAAACTTCCTTTCGAAGGTGGTCAGTTTCCCTGCTAATATGAATTAACACAAAAGACTATAAAATATCAATCAAATTACTTCATTTGGAACAGATAGGGGAAAGGCTGATTTCTGGTTTGTAGTCTGGGTAACCGATACCGGTTGCTGGTAACTGATGTCGGTAGGGTTTAGGATCTGTAGGTTGGTTGTTTTTGTGGGGTGTTTGTGTTGTTTGGTAGCTGTGTTATTTGTAAGGCTGTATATGGGTGATATTACGTAATAAGGTGATGAGAGGTAGATGAATGATAGTTAGATGTAATATATTGCTAGGTAGTGGGTCCAGAAATGGATTTATGAGGACTGTGATTCAAGAAGCATAAGAAATGTTATAGCAGAGGACATGCAAGATGTGACTTACTGGTTTTGACGAAGATGCAAGCTGATCTCCTTTGCTGTAAACACTTATGGTATCTCCACTCGTCTCTGCTCAGTCAAGTGAAGATCTGGACTCTATTTTTCACTCCCAAAGATCTTCGTTCATTCAAAAATCCTTCCACGCTTGATTTTGGTTCGAGGAGCCCATTTATAGGGAGCTGATGGTGGTTACGTAACCGACGGTGGTCGAGTAGGAACCGGCATCGGTAAGGAAAAAGTAGGCTATTTTTAGTAAAATATCCCACCTTCCTTGCTTTTCTCCCGAGAGATCAGTTGCGGGCTTGGTCAAATGACTAGAAGGTCGGTTTTGGGTGCGAGAAAGGGGTTATTAGTTATGGGTGTAGGTGTGGACCAAGTTATGGGTCTTAATTAGGTTAGTTTAGGGTTAGGGCTAGGTCATGATGAAGTGGCAAAATGAGGTGGTAGGTAAGGTGATGTGGATTCATCAATTATAATGTAATTAATAAATAATTGTGTAAGGTTTAGGTGATGAGGTTATATTGCGAGATGAGATGTGGGTCACAAGGGGTCGTAAGACACAAATTTGGTGTCTACATTAGCCCCTTATTGTCGTGTAGCTTGTTTTGTAAAGCTGCACGGACAATAATATGAAGTGGTTTTCCCTATTAAGGGTATAGGTAATCCCCCTCAAATCTATCACAGATTGAGTGAACGGGAAATCAGGGATAGGGTTGATAAAGGGTAAATGGTGTAGAGAGGATGGTAAGATGGTGGGGTAGGTCCAAGGAAGCAGACACATGTTGAAATGCCATAGTATGACTAGGGTACATGATTTGATGAGCAAACCAGTAGTGCAGAGGCAAAGGTCGATAGTTTATCCAAACAAGGGTGGTATAATCCTGGTATCCAAGGCATAGGAAGTAGCTCTAGGGTATATAACAGGTAAGGTACATGAACGTTTAGGCATGTTCGGCAGCACCAAATGGTTGGTTTGGTTGAGATAAACGTCACGGTCTAGGTCTGGGCAAAGTTGGTCGACAGATCAAGTCAAGAACCCTAATCATGCTAAAACACGAACAGGTGAGCTCGATTGAACAAAAAACTACAGGATGGGTGGATAAAAGTGTATGGTGTTGATTTTGGGTAAAGTATTGAAGTGGTACGGCCGTGGGTCAGGCCGAGTTGTTGGATTGCAGCCTTGGGTCGGGCCAGAAGGGTAGAGTTGTGACCTTGGGTCGGGCCGGATGGTTAGGGTGAGGCCTTGGGTCGGGCCGGATGGGTAGGGTTGTGACCTTGGGTCGGGCCGGATGGTTGGGGTGCGGCCTTGGGTCAGGCCTTGGGTGGATGGGTAGGGTGAGGCCTTGGGTCAGGCCAAATGGGTAGGGTGAGGCCTTGGGTCGGGCCGGATGGGTAGGGTGAGGCCTTGGGTCGGGCTGGATGGTTAGGGTGCGGCCTTGGGTCGGGCCAAATGGTTAGGGTGAGGCCTTGGGTCGGGCCGGATAGGTGAACAAATGGTGTTTAGCAAAGGTGGATATAGGCGATATTGGGAGAAAGGGCGATTAGTAAATAGGGGCAGAAAGTTGGGTGGATAAAGTTGGTGGAAAACAAAACTGATATCGGTTAGCTATGACCGGTACCGGTTAGATAACCGATGCCGGTTCCTTAGGGCACGATGTGACCGGTGTCGGTTTTATGTTAAAAACCTATAAAAAGAAAAATACGGCCTGTCATTGTCACATTTCTAATTTGGAAGCCAATTTGAATTGTCTGACGTGGAGAGTGGAGATTGGAGCATTTGTTGCGTGAGGTGGTGTTATTTGACCGGAGGAGTGAGGTGTTAGCGGGCCCGAGTGAGGAGGAGGCAGTAGTTGATTGGTGGAGGACCCAGAAGAGGATATTTGGAGCCATGGCCCAGCCAGGAGGAGCAGGAGGGGCTGGACCAGCTGGACCACCACCACCCATCCCACCACGACGACGTGTCATCATACGGGTAGGTTCGAAACCCCTCATTGTGTTCATTTTATTGCATTATGCGAAATTTGGGGTTTTGGGTAGGAATCCAAGTTTTTGATAAAAGAAGGAGTAAATGGAAGTTGTTTGGAAAATAGAGAGGGTAGGTAGGGTAGTTAGGCTAAAATGGTAGGGTGGGTAGGTTTGTAGGGCTTTTCAATGGGTAAAAGGGTAGTAATAGGCAAAAAATAGGTTTGGGGGGCCGCGTCGGGTTCGGCTCCATATTTTTACAGCGACTGATGTCGGTTGCTAAGCGACCGGCATCGGTCGCAAATTTCATAGATAGGGTGTTTTGTAGCTAACCGGTGCCAGTCGTATATCAGCCGGCGTCGGTGGGGTGGTTTTGGGGATTTGTGGGTCGATTTGGGGTTTGTGGGGGTTTGGGTGGGTGGGTTTTGTGGGTTTGGGTGGGTTGATTTGGGGTTTGTGGGGGTTTGGGTGGGTTTTGTGGGTTTGGGTGGGTTGATTTGGGTTTTGTGGGTTTGGGTGGGTTCATTTGGGGTTTGTGGGTTTGGGTTTGGGTTGGGTTGGGAGGTGGGTTGTATGGGTTTGGGGTTGGGGTTGGGTATGGGAGGGAGATAGTGGAAAAGGTAGGTGACTAGAGGGGGGGGTTAGAGAGTCGGGGTGTGGTCGGGGGGATAAAAGGGGGTATAGAGGGTAAAGTGGATGATGTGATAACAAGTAGGTCTAAGGTTGTGGGTTGGTTTTGCAGGCATGTCAGCAGTTGACGATGTGGGATAGGATGCCCCCGCTGTTAGTGCAGATGCGGCCACACGTATCCGCGGCACACTGGGCTATCATGCGCGAGGTGGGACTCAGCGGAGTCCAGCGATACAGAGTTATTGATAGAGATCACAACCTGATGGTTGCCCTCATCGAGAGATGGGATCCGGCGACCAATGTGTTCCATCTCCCAACTGGGGAGATGACTATCACATTGGAGGATGTGTATCGCATCCTTCGACTGCCGATCGAGGGAGAAGCAGTGTTCCAGGTAGATTCGGAGACGGTGATGGACAACATCCTGCAGGTTTTTGGAGATGCAGCCGCGCTACTTACCTATCACAGCACGAGTATCGGGTATGGTGACATGTACCATGCGCACCGACATGAGACACGGCTAGCCGTGCTGATGATGATCGGGATCACCTGCTTCGCCCTCCCGGACTCAGAGGGAGGGCGCTTTCCACGGGCATTGATGGGGGTGCTACTTGAGATGGTGGAGCACACCTGTTACGCTTGGGCACTAGTATACCTAGTGCAGTTATACAGGGAGCTATGGGGCTATCGCCGGATGAGGCGATTTAGGATTTGCTCTACCTTTTTACTTCACTGTTGGGCATATGAGCACATCATATGCATCAGACCAGTAGGGTTACCTCAGCAACCAGGGCCACAGGTCATATACAAATACGACTTTTAGAGGTGGTTGGGAGTCATGGGGCAGCCACAAGCAGTTCTTGCAGGTCGGGATGCGGCGTATTATAAACATTTGTTAGAGGGCCTGACAGCGGTAGACATTGTATGGAGACCTTACAGAGGTCATCACCCTCACAGAGGAGCCCGCTTATAGTTACGCTGGATCCAGTACACCTTCTGGATAGCAGGACGGAGGCCAGGAGAGTACGAGAGGATACCCCTAGAGAGGGTACGTAGGCAGATGGGGCTACGACAGGACGAGCCACCTCCCTTCCCTCAGTACAGGAGGGAAAAAGAAGAGGCCCCACTACCTGCACCACAGCCCGTGGATCTAGATTGGGCTGCTGAGAGGCTGGCAGATGATGGTGTAGATGATGCTGGTTGTACGGGAGCATATATGGTGTGGTGGGTTGGTTAGAGAGCAGCTAGGATAGCACCGCCTGCACAGCCAGACTTGGATGCAGTGATAGCAGAGCGAGATCAGCTCAGGGGCCAGGTACAGTTATTATAGGGGCAGTTGGCTGCTGCACAGGCACAGATAGGTGTCCTATAGGGGTAGCTAGCCCAGGCGCAGGTACAGGCACAGGTACAGGCACCACCACCAGCAGTGGCATAGCCATAGCCCCAGGCACAGGTATAGATACCACCACCAACAGTGGCACAGCTACAGCCCCAGGCACAGGGAGTACTGGCAGTAGGAGTCTGGGGACCAGCCCCAGTACCTACGGTGGCACGGGATAGATATATGGAGGTGAGAGTGGAGGCCTGGTACTATCAGGATGTTCTTGATAGTACCGGAGCTGAGTATCAGCCATATGCGGCACACCGAGCGGAGACCTCGCATAGTCATAGATCGCAGGGAGGCGCAGCCATAGCCGGCGTGTCCGTTATAGGTAGGAGGCGAGAGGCACCACAGGGACCAGCAGGGAGAGGTGCTGAGGGTGGTGGGGAGAGCTGAGGGATCCCCACATTTGTATATTGGACATGGGCACCAGTCTGCGAACCGGTTATGTTGATAGAGGCCTGCGTGCCTACATTTATTCATTTATTGATTCATTCATTATAGATACCGGCCTGCAAGCCGAGTACGGGTTGTATAGTTGATACCGGCCTGCGAGCCGAGTATATTTTTGATATGAGGGACCGGCCTGTGAGCCGAGTCGAGGTGATTGATATTTATCGCAGCCTGCGTGCCGACTTTGTTGTTGTATTATGAGATCACAGAGGCCCCGATGCAGGGCACATTGTACATTTGAAACTTGTATATATATATAGAGAGATGATGTTTTGATCCACATGTAGTGTTTAAAATGTTTTTAAGTATTTCGTCAATGGTTTGTGGTATAGAATGTATGATGAGTTTAATTGACATGTTGATATATGGATGATGTGTTATATGATGAAATGTTGCATGTTTTGGTGCTGGTTTTGGGACATTGTTATATATGTATCTGATGAGTTGGATTCAAATGATGTATAGATAGATAGTTTTTTATTTTGTTTTGTTTTGTTTTGGTATCCTTAGCTGATGGCTGGTTTGTTTTTGTAAAATAGATGATGTTAATGAAATTGTAATGATATGTGTGGTGGATGGACAAATATGGATAATGGTGATGAGATGCAGGAAAAGAGGCGGGCGCGACAAAAATTAGGTAAAAAATGAAGAAAAGACCATGTTTCAAAAAGGCAGGTGTGTAACCGATATCGGTTAGGGAACCGATGTCGGTAGCTGATAGACCGGTATCGGTCATATAACCGATACCGGTTATTTAGGGATGAGCTTTTCTAAAAATAGAAAAGCTAGGGTGGCAACTTAAGTTCTAATTTTGAGAGCCATGCAAGAAGTTAAATACGCGAACGCGACGCTTTTTGATGACTGGGACAGGTATTTGCATGAGAGATTTGAGTGATAAGGAGAAAAGAGACAGGGTATTGCATGAGAGATTTAGGTGATAAGAAAAGAGACAGGGGGAGTGAATGCGATCTGAGATTCAGACGATAGAAAGGTGAATTTGAAAAAGAGTGGTGATCATGACAGAACGAGGAGAAGCATCCAGCAGGCAGGGACGAGAGGGAAGACAAGTGCCACCGCAAGCTGCTGCAACCCAAGAGGTAAACGTTTTGGTTGTGATTTGATTTTTGCATGTGTTATGAATAGGAGATTAAGTGGGTAGATATGAAAAAGAAAACATGATAGCAAGGGTTATAGGTGAGGTAAGTGTTACGGGGTAGGTAATCAGGGGTTTCAGGTATGTTTGTATGTATAGAAAGGAATAAACGCTCAAATTATTGTCGTAGGCAGTGTGTTTAGGTAGGCTATATGAAGGTGACAGTGACCGATATCGGTTAGGGACAACCGGTATCGGTTACTGAACCGGTACCGATTGACTATAAACGATACCGGTTGCTGTAGGAATTTCCAGAATGTGAGGAAAAACCTGTGGGGATTTGATGAATTGAATGGTTGTTTGTTATTTTGATGTATGCAGGCAGAGGCAGGGTTGAGGATGAATGATAGTGTACCAGCGCTGTTGTCACGAATCCGAGCGGATGTAACGCCAGCTGAATGGACATTGATAAATCATTTGGGGTTAAGTGGAATCCGCTATTATTCACGAATCACACGTAACCATGCTATGTTACAGGCGTTGATTGAGAGATGGAATCCTGAGAAAAATACCTTCTATCTGCCAACAGGGGAGATGACAGTAACATTGGAAGATGTGTTCCGTATTTTGAGGCTCCCTATTACAGGAGAACCAGTATATCAGGCATTACCTAGTGCGGCGCGGGGAGCGATAACAGCAGTATTTGGTCCATACGCACGAGATCTGACACAACGAGGTTTGACATTCACATATGGGGTAATGTATGTAGCACACCCTGAGGAGACAAGGTTAGCAGTGATATTAATGATAGCGGTAGGGTATTATGCGTTACCGAGGGCGGAAGGGGGAAGATTTCCAAAGGCATTGATGTGTGTTATTTGGGAGATGATAGAAAGGAACGTGACGTTTGCATGGGCACCTGCATATTTGGCGGAGCTATACAGGGGTTTATGGGCTTGTAGGTGAAATCACAGAACGACACTGGATTGTTCATACTTATTACACTGTTGGGCCTATGAGCACATTGTTTGTGTGCGACCAATAGGCCGACCCATCCAGGCAGGAGAGACCAGAGTACAGAGGTTGGGATTCAGACGATGGGTCTAGACATAACAGGAGGCAAGATCCCAGGCTGTGACGGGTGACATTGTGTATTATAGGCAGGTATGGGAGAGGGCGACGATTGCGGATATCTGTTGGAGGCCTTACGGGAACTATATGGTAACAGAGAACATAGCTGAGGAGTTGAGGGGTGTAGAGCGATTGAGGTGGATCGCGGGGCACAGGCCAGGTGAATATGAGAGGATTCCTATAGATCGCGTGCGGCGACAATTTGGATTTGTGCAGGACATACCACAGGCTTATAGACCATATATGAGGATCGACGCAGAGGCAGCATTCTCACCTCCCCAGCCAACACCTCCAGAAGGTCCTGAAGAAGTAGCAGCCGATCGCAGGGTAATGGACGCAGGAACGACAGAGGCCTATAGATTATGGTGGGTAGCAGAGCTGCAAGGTGTACGTGATCGTCCTGACATAGCGGTGATTACAGCAGAGAGGGATCGTCTGCAGCGTTTGGTTCAGCAGCTCCAAACGCAGGTGAATGAGACAAGAGGATTGTTAGCGGTTACGGAGTCACGGGCGGAGAGACTAGAGGCTGGAGTCCTCCATGCGAGAGGGCGTATTCATATGTTACAGGAGAGGTTGGCAGATCAGTGGGCGGTACCAATAGCCGTGGTACCTTTGAGGACAGAGAGGCCTGGCGAGAGGGGTCGACGATCACGATCCTCACCTAGTTCGGGATGAGGCGTAAGGGTCTAAATAAATGTTAGCAAGGTATAAGAATTAATAAGGATGCCGACCTGCGTGTCGATGATAGAGAAGATGTATTTGTTTAACATCTAAATAAAACTGAATATGTATGTTGATTTGAGTTACGATAATAATAAGAATGTTTTCGTTTTGACTTTCGGTGTTTTGAAAAAGGATAAAGAGGAATGTGATTAAATAGAAATACACAAAAATATTTATATTTACCACACATGATAGGTTATGGTAGGGGATGTTCGAGCTAACCTTGGGAGACCCCATGTCTCCGAAGTGCTGCCTACATAGCCCATTGCACAAAGCAAGGAGGGGCCTCAGACCGATGTAGTTCTCCCTTAGGACCAGGGAGAGGTGAATTCAGGCAATTTAGGTATGGTTAGGCGATTGGTTGGTTGGTAAAGGTATTGAGAGTAATATTGGTAAGGTAAGGTTGATGGTGTTGGTAACGAATTGGTGAGGTTTGTAAAAGGTATAAGAGAAGTGAAAGTTAGCCTACCCAAGTGGTAGGGAACCATGTCCTGCTTAAGATCAACACACAATCCTAGATGCGAGGCAAAAAGGAAAGATTGCTCCGTAGGTGAAAAGAGCAAAACGAACCACACAACATAGAATGAACGTGAAGCCCTAGGTACCGGTGCATAGACGAGAAGTCAATAGGTGAAAAGAGTTGTATGATCACATCCTATCAGGTGTACGTCACGTCCCTTGAGTTGAAACAAATGGTGAGGTGAGGTGAATGGTATAGTTGAGGTATGGAAAACTTATTACAAAGTGAGTGTTCGGACGAAAGAGAACCTACCCTAAATAGACAAGTCCATGACTCAAAAGTTCTTTTGAATGAGGCTTTTATTTTATTGAATATAGACTGATCGATGCGGGAAGTCTACAAGGGATTTTGATTGTTTTATTCTTGAGGTCTTCACGAAGCTGATCAATGCGAGAAGCTTCTGATAAAGGCTGACTGTGTATAGCTGTCCTTCGAGGGAGCAGTCTATTTATAATAGCAGATATGATTTTAATGCATAGCTGTCCTTCGGGGGAGCAGTCTATTTATAATAGCAGCAATAGTTCGGCATATAGCTGTCCTTCGAGGGAGCAGTCTATATTTAATTTAGATGACTAGATGTTCTTTTGGCATGAAGCATCTAGTTTAGTAGGAAGTTTGACTCAAGAAAATCCCATAAGAATACGGCTTATTTTAATACTTTGAAGTCATGGACTAGACTAAAAAGGGGAAGGCATCGTCAAGGGGAGGTGAGAAGTGATCTTGATTTTATTTTGAGATGTAGAAAACAAAGTGTATGTAGCGGTAAATGAGCTCAAGGGACGAGCAGTAGGTAGATAAGAAGTGATATAACACTAAATTCAACAGTAGAATGGTCGAAGATGCAAGGCATTAAGGGGCTCAGGCTCAGGTTTACCATTAAGCGAAGCTAAACGATAAGTGCCTGATCCATAAGTGTGAGTGATTATATAAGGCCCAATCCAATTGGGAGAAAATTTTCCACGTTTGCTCTTTTCTAGTTTGGTTACATGTTGATTCTCTTTGAGGACAAGATCACCAACCTTAAAGGTACGCTCATGAAGTCGCTTATCATAAGCACGCTTGATGCGTTTTTGATAGATTTGAAGGTGATCGAGAGTTGTAAGACGACGTTCGTCAAGAAGCTCCAATTGGGCTAACCGCTCTTGGCGGAAATCATCGTTGGTGAGAATATCCTGAAGGGATATTCTGAGGGAGGGTATTTGTATTTCGAGAGGTAAGACAGCCTCGGTACCATATACCAAAGAAAAAGGTGTGGCATTAGTAGAGGTACGGATGCTAGTACGATAAGCCCAAAGGGCAAAGGGGATGTGATCGTGCCAATTTCGTCCGGACTCATTGACAACTTTCATGAGGATTTTAGTTAGGGTTTTATTAGAGGATTCGGCTTGTCCATTTGCTTGTGGATAGTATGGTGATGAGAAGCTGAGTTTGATACCAAAGTTGTCACAAAGGTCTTGCAACAACTTATTTTTGAAAGATTTGCCATTATCTGTAATCAGGCGATGAGGAACACCAAAATGACAGATAATGTGGTGGTTAATGAACTCTACAATTTTTTCTTTTTTAGTTGAAATGAGTGGAATAGCCTCCACCCATTTTGTGTAATATTCGGTTGCTGTGATAATCCATTGGTGACGTTGCGAAGAGGACGGATGAATCTCACCAATAAGGTCTAAACCCCATTGTGAGAAGGGCCAAAGATCTCGAGCGACCTGGAGCGGGTGGCTAGGAGTATGTTGAAGGTTGGCATGTTGCTGACACATAACACAACGCTTAACATATTCGTAGCAGTCGTTATTGAGAGTAGGCCAATAATAACCAAGGCGAAGGATTCATTTGGCCACGGCAAGGCCGCTAAAATGTCCACCACAAATACCGTCATGGACCTGTTGGATGGTATGGGTGACCTCCGCGCCGGTGAGACATCGAAGGAGGATGCCATCAAAGCCACGTTTATAAAGGAGTCCCCCCATAACTACATAACGAGAAATGCGTTTAAGAAAAGCGCGTTTACCAGTACTAGTAAGGTCAGAAGGGAGAACAGAGGTTGTAAGGTAGTCATGGAATTGGTGATACCAAGTATCCTGCGAGTTAGCAGACACAGTATTTATCGTACAAACAACCGGGGCTGAATAAGATGGGGCAAAGAGTTGTTGGACCAAGACGAAAATGTCAGAGTCAGTTGATGAGGCTGGAATTTGTGAGGCTAAGCAAGCCATAGTATCCACAAATTTGTTAGTGGAGCGGGGAATGGTTTGGATAGAATAGTGAGTAAATAAGGCTAGAAGTGAATCCACGTAGTGTTTGTATTTTTGAAGTTCCTCATTTTTACATTGGTAGATGCCCATAACTTGATTGACTACCAATTGAGAGTCGCCAAAAATATTGATAGATTTGATACCTAAGTGCAGCGCAACCTGGAGACCCAGAACAAGGGCCTCGTATTCCGCTGTATTATTAGTGCAAGGGAAATCGAGTCAGAATGAAAGAGGCATAGGCTCGGCGTCGAGAGGAATAAGAACAACGCCGGCTCCTCCACCGCGTTGGCATTTGGATCCATCGAAGAAGAGACTCATTGAATACGACTCCTCCTGGAGTGAAAGAGTGGCAATGAGTTCGTCGGGGAATGTAAAATTGGTAAATTGTTCCCCAGGTAAAGGGGCTTCCGCAAGTTGGTCTGCGATGGTTTGTCCTTTGATTGATTTCTGGTGGACAAACTCAAGGTCGAGGTTGGCGAGGAGCATGAGCCATCAGGAGATGCGTTGGTTTAGATGAGGTTTGGCATACATGTAATGGATGGGGTCCGTGTTGGTGATGACGAAATTTTTGTGATTCAGAAGGTAGTGTCGGAGTTTGGTAGCCACGAATGATAGGGCTAGGCACAACCTTTCTACATGTGTATACCTAGTCTCATAGTCCACCAAAGTACGACTTATATAATAAACGGCTTGTTCTCTATTTTCAGAGTCACGATGTGCAAGCATGGCCCCTATAGCGTGGTCAGTGGCGGAAAGGTAAAGGTAGAAAGGGCGGTCGTCTTGAGGTGGGATAAGCACGGGTGGCTGCAAGAGATAAGTTTTGAGAGCTTCAAAGGCTTGGTGGCACTCTTCGCTCCATTGAAAATCAATGTCCTTTTTAAGAAGGTGATGAAAAGGTTGACATCGATCCGAGAGTTGGGAGATGAAACGTCGGATAGATTGGAGCTTACCTTGTAAACTACGTAATTGTTTGAGATTGGTAGGTGGGGGCATTTCTAGGATAGCTTTGACTTTAGATGGGTCGACCTCGATGCCACACAAAGAGACGATAAAGCCAAGAAGTTTTCCCGAAAGGACACCAAAGACACATTTTTTTGGTTGAAGACGGACAGAATATTGTAACAGGCAATCAAAAATAATGGTTAAAACATCGAGATGTTCACTGCGATGTTTAGACTTGCCAAGAAGATCGTCGACGTAATCTTCAAGGATAGTGTGCATAATGTCATGAAAAATGTAGGTCATAGCCCGCTGATAGGTTTGCACCAACATTCTTAAGGCCAAATGGCATACACGGTAACAGAAGGTTCCCCAAGGAGTTATGAAGGCAGTTTTGTGTTGATCGGCAGGGGCAACCAAAATTTGGTTGTATCCTGAAAAGCCATCCATGAGAGAGAGCATCTCATGGCCTGCAGTGAGATCAACAAGTTGGTCAATACTAGGTAGGGGGGAAGTCATCCTTAGGGCAAGCGAGGTTAAGATCCCAGAAATCCGTGCATATCTGAAGTCCCCCCATCGCTTTAGTGACAGGTACGATGTTAGAAATCCATTGAGGATAGTCAATAGGCAGAATGAAGGAAACAGAAAGGAGTCGTTGGAGCTCCTCTTTGACCAAGAGGGCAATGCGCGGATGCATTTTTCTCAATTTCTGTTTAATTGGCTTGGAATCGGGTTTCAGGGTAATGTTATGGACAGCAATGTCAGGATCAATTCCTGGCATGTCAGCGTAGGACCAAGCAAAAGCTTGGTTGCGAGCACGGAGGAAAGTAGTAAAGGCGACTTGTTCTGATGCGTTAAGGGATTGTCCGATCTTCACAATGTGAGGATCCTCCTCCGTGTGGATGTTGATTTCTATAGTAGATTCGTTCAGCATGGTTTGGGTTTCAGATGGTAAGGCTCGTTGAATATAAGAGTCATCCGCGCCAAGGTAAGTGAGGATGGAGTCATCATCCTGGCACTCAATAACGTTAATTGAAGGGGAGTCCTCTTCAATCATGTCTGGATATAGAAGGGGAATAGAAGAGGGGTCCTCATTATCGCGTTGATAAGTGAGAGGACCTAGGAAGATAGCATTTATGAAAAAAAAAAGTTAGGAGGGATAGATTCAGGATCTATCGACTCGGTGGGAGACGAAGGCAAAATGGGTGATGATGGTTCGGTAGGGGTGACGTCATCGTCTTCTAGAAGACAACTGACACGAGGTTCCGTCGATGTAAGTGTTCCTGGAAATCCGAGACCACTACGATCATTATGTTTGCGTGTGGTGATGGGGATGAGCGTATGTCGGCCTTGTTCATAAAGGCCAAAACCAAAGCCTTTCCAAGCACAGCGAGTCAAGAAGGTGAGGGCGAAGCGACGATTTGTCAGGTATTGAAAATCGGATTGGAAAGGAACCACACCAAGAGGAGGCTCAGGGGCAACGGAAGATGCGTCGACACCCCCATATGTTAGGTTAGTACGGCAGTGCGGTGGTCCGTAGGAGATTACTTCTCCCACACGACGGTCATAAGTAGGATGTGCATGTACCTGTCCGTACTCCTGTGGGGTATGGAAAGAACTAACGTTATATAGGCGATACTCCCCCAGCGTAAGGCGTTGAAAAACATCTACTAAGGGATCAACGGTTGGGATGTTAGCTGCGGGAAGGGAAGTGGTTTTTGCGATGGTAGTTTCATCAGTTGAAGGCGTAGGTGCGGTTGAGGTGGGTGGTTGAGGCACAGTTGAAGAGGATGGTTGGGTTGAGTGAACGGGTGTCTTGATTGGTACAAGCACATCGTTTGGGCGGTATAACATATTGCAGGTTTTAAAGGGGGGGGATCAGCTTTTACGGTGTAGGATTTCCCCTCGTACTCAAATTTTATGCATCTATGTAATGTTGAGGGAACGCATCCCATGGCCCAGATCCAAGGACGACCCAGCAATATATTATATTGGAACTCTCCCTCAAGGACATAGAAGAGTTCGGGTAAAGTACGTGGTCCTACCCGAATGTTGAGGATCACGGTGCCTAAGGTAGAGGTAATAGCGTCATTAAATGACCGCAACATGATGGGGTTGGCACACATGTAGCTAGAAGGGATATTCATTTGTTGGAAGGCTTTTGAAGAGATGATGTTTAGGCTAGCGCCCCCGTCAATCATAACACGACGTACCCGAATGTCCCGGACGTAAGCGGAGATGAAAAGGGTAGGGTCAGGGTCTTCTGTACCAAAGTCAACAATTTCATCTTCAGAGAAACTGACTGCAGCAGCTTGTGGTACAGAGACGGAAGTGGTTGGGGCGGTGGGTTGTTTGGTGAGAGAGGCAACGTGATTGGGTGTCAGAATGGAGGCAACGGGCAGGGTTTCATTAGGTAAGACCTCGATCCCCTGAAGAATTTCAACGAGAGCTTGTCGATGAGATTCAGAAGTCTGAATGAGATCATATAGTGTCATTTTTACGGGTGATTGGTGAAGCTGTTTGATCATGGCTCGATGGGCAGCTCCATTAGAGACGGGGTAAGCGGGTCCACGAATAACCACTTTGGGTGGTGGTGCAATCGGGATGCTGGACGGAGAAGGAGAGGACGCAGGTGTGCTTTCTTTTGCTTTCTCATTGTTTTTCTGCCCTCGAGTAGCAACACTAATCATATTAATCTCGTAAACCTGAGATGAGGAAGATGGTTGGGATAAATCATGGTTTTCAAGAGGTGGGGTTATAATAATGATAGATCTTGGTGAGGCGGGGACAGATGGTAGAGGAGAGGGAATGGAAGCTAAAGGTCTCTCCCTTCGTAAGTTGTCTTTCTTAACCTTTCTATCTGGGAGAGGTGACTGACGAAGGATGGTTTTTAAAGCTTTGCATCCCTCCACATCATGTCCTGGTGTGCGGTGATAAGCGCAGATTTTAGACTCATCGTAACCTATAGGGAGAGGTTTAGAAGGGTCATAAGGTCTAAGTGGGGGTAGAGAAATGGTCGCATTCTCCACCAACATAGCAAGGATTTTGGCGTAAGATCCTTTGAGTGGGTCAAAATCGGAGGAGGATGAGGGCATTGGTTGTGCGGGTTTCGGTAATGTTTGGGCGTGGTTGGTTCGTACGGGTGGTGGTTTAGCCAAGGGGTGTTGACACGTGGTTTTCACCAAACGTGGTTTCTTTGGCGCAGGAGCTACGTTCGGCTGGTTAGATGATGAGGCTACAGATGACGTGGTAGCGGGAAACAACCACGGAGAAAGGGGAGTGACAGAAAATAAATCCTTTGATGATGGAGTTTGTTTAGGGTTGATGGGTGGACAGGATACGTGGGGTGATAATGTTGATATACCCTTAGATCTCTGTATAGGTGCAGAAGGCGTAGGTCGTTTTGAAGAAAACGCAGGAGGTATGATATATTGATGCAAGGTGGAAGGATGAGGTCCCAATATGGAAGGTAGGTGTGACGATGATGGTTTTGATTGTGATAGAGGCACGGATTGAGCTTGTCTTCTAGGTGGCGGGGCGGCTTTATTCTTGGATAAATCTAGTCGCTTAGGCGGGTGTGTTAGACTGGGTATGGGTGAGGTCCCAAGTGTAGGGGAAGGTTTGGTTAGGTTAATAGAGGTGGATGGGATACTTGATATAGATACGGGGGGTGAGAATGAGGACATAGGCATTTTGAGTTTCTGTAAACACTTAGGATATATGGTAGAGGTGTCGGGATCGGTCATCTGCATTTGAGTAGAATAAGGGGTACTCAAACGTTCCCATAGGATTCGTCTATCTTCTGGAGAATGACAGTCTTCAGGTTTGAATTGTAAATTTGGTACGGAAGAAAGACGGGTTGTGATTCCAGTCCACTGTGGGTGTGATACAGGGGGTAGATGAGGTACTGTATCAATAGATATTAAGAGGTCAACCGGTCGTTGAAAAGATTTAGGCAATGAAGAACTAATAGGTAAGAGGGCATGTTCGAGAGGATCCGTCATGGTTAAAGAATTTGGTGATGTCGGTGCAAGAGATTTCTCGTCTAAGGATGTCAAAAGGAGTGGCGTACCTTCCTCTTGTGCAGCAAGAGCGGTAGAAGGGGAAGTCTGGGAAATAGATAGATTAGATAACATCTGTTCGTAGTCTTGTAGGGATGTGGTATAAGAAGACTCATCGATGGGAAGAGAAGTCTGGGCAGTTAACTCCTTTATGGGTAAAGGAATGATTTCGCTTTGGCTTGATGGTGGTAAAGGAGGTTCGGGCTCCTGTGTCAGTGAAGAGGCTTGATTCAAAATTTTCTCGATAGAGGCTTTTGGCTGGGTATCGAAGACTGCATGGATCTCATGAACACTCTCCTCGGCTAAGATATCCTGGTTTGTGTTACTGTTGGGAGAGTGATTCGGGAATGGTTTGTTGAAGATTTTCAAATTTCGGTTGGCAGGGGCATTAGGATTATCGAGGGTTATATCCCCTGCGTCAACCATTTCCTGCACTATGTTTTTCAACATCTTGCAGTTTTCATGACTATGTCCTTTTACACGGTGAAAGTTACAGAAGTCATTTTCTTTGTACCAGGAAGGTATAGCGCGAGTGGAGTCAAACCCAGAGTGAGGTTTAACAGGAGGCAAGGTGATAGCTCCGGCCTTGAGCAATTTTTCCAAGATGACACCATAGGTTTCTCCCAAGGGAGTGTAATTGATGGGCTCTGCTTTATACTTATAGGTGGTTTTTGGTGGGGTATTAGATGGTGTTTGAGATTTAACCATCACCGCGTGGACAGCTCCTTTTGATTTAGAAGAAGTGGACGCGTGAGGAGTGGTGGTATTTGGTTTATTGGTAGAATCAGGAGTTCGGAAATTGGGGTTTTTGTTGCGCAACCGCAATTTCTCTTCTTCTAAGGCTCGAATTTCTAGTTTCCGAGCCATGGTAAAGGCCTCATCAAATGTGTGGAAAGTTTGAATTTGAAGAGTAGGAGAAATGTGCTTAGCACATGCCCGCGTGAAAAGTTTGATAAGTTCAGCCTGAGGCAAGGCATATGTAAGTTGGTTGATAAGGCCGCACCATCGTCCGACGAAATCTGTGATAGATTCGTCTTCGAATTGTCGAATGGCATAAAGGTCGGTGATGGATACTTTCTTAGCAATGTTAATGGAGAAGTGATCCAAGAAAGATTGGGCTAGTTGGTTAAAAGAGAAGATTGAGTGCTGGGTTAAAGCACTGTACCACTCCAAGGCGGGTCCTGATAAGGACATGGGAAATGTGCGGAGTAACAAGGCATCATCATGGGCAATCAAATAACAAGCATGTCTAAATGATCGCAAGTGTTGTTGAGGATCCTCTTTACTATTAAAACGAGTAAATTTCGGCAATTCCCATTGAGGAGGATATGAGTGAAGGGGGACAGAAGGGTGAATAGGCTCCCGACAAACTTGCTCGTATGTCAAGGCACTACGACTTCCCGAAACAGAAGCCTCTAGATTTTGCATTTTGTCCATCATTTGTTTGATGAAATTTGTGGTTGGATGAGATGATGGTGCGGTTGTGGTAAACGGAGGCAAATTGGGCCAAGGGCCTCCGCTGGACAATGGTGGGGTTAAGTGTTGATAAGGTATGGAGGATGAATATGTTGAGGCGACCGAATAGGGATGTCCCATATAAGATGTTGAGGTTACTGGATACGTGTATGGGAATGAAAAGGTAGGCGGAGCTTGAGAAGGAAAGCTCGTGTGGATAGGTGGCAGAGAGCAAGTCATGAATGGAGTGGTCTGCAAGAGAGATGAGGTAGGGGCAGTCGGTGGTAATGATATGTGGGGTCCAAGATTAGTCAAAGGAAAGCCAATCTGAGTCGTATGAATCTCTGAAGCTATCGGATTGGGAGATGGGGCTAAAGGTGCAGGAAGCAAGGTGGTGTTATCAGGCGGAGTGGGCGCTAAATGAGCAGCTATAATAATAGGCATGCCAACAAGGAGCTGACCATCAGGCGTACGGTTAGGGGTATGAGACAAATAGTATTGTACAGCACTAGGATTAGCATCTAGAAACTTGGCAAAGTCCTTATCTCCCACAGGAATTTTAGGAACCTCGCTGGTATCCGTAGGATTCCCCACAGAATGTGAAGGGGGTGATTCAGGTAAAGAAATAGAGCAAGCATGTGAAACCATAGCGGCAGCTTGCTTTCGAGTGATAACAACCATGGACATGTGTTCACAGTAGGGTTTCAATCTGTCAGGAACAGAAACAAACTCAGACTGGTGAAATTGGTAGGTTGCTGGTTTGTCAGGAATTGGGAAAGACAGTAACCGATATCGGTCTAGTAACCGATGTCGGTTATACTATAGCCGACGTCGGTCAGGTAACCGATGTCGGTGTAAGAAGTCTGGGCTAACAAGATATAAAAGGCTGCTAATTTGATTTTTAACAACGTTTAGTATACTTGTCCAATTATTGATCACAGAAGACAGAGTATGAGAAAGAAAACAGAACTAAAAACAAGCAAGATGTACACGCAAATCTAGAGATTAACCCTAGGGTTAATTTTAATTATTGTGGGCTTATGCCTTTAGACGTAGAATGATGTCAGAATCCTAAACAAAAGACTTAGGGGAAATGTCAAGTTTGTTTTGGCTTATAAGGTTACCTCAATCGGGCGGAGGAATACCACGGAAAAAAGGGGGGGATGTTTGAGCTGTTGTGTTAATTGTGAAGTGATTCGGTATGTGTTGTGCAGTGAATGTAAGATTAGTTTCAAGTCAATACCGTGGATATCACCCCCACGTGTACGGCCTGTTACTTAATCTATGTTCACTAGAATTGAAAACAACAAGCAAGGATGCCAATGCACGTGTTTTAAACCCAAATCGAAAATGATATTCGATGAAGCAAAAGAGATGACTTTCACTAATGCAAGATGCAAAAAAACTAAGTAAGTTCTTTTACCAAAATAATAAAATACCTTGTGAATATCTTTAGAAGAAGAAAACAACAAGTATGCTCCCTATATGAAAGCAAGCAAGAAATAAAGAAACCCAAAATGGGTCCCACCGGGCGTGCCAAAATGTTTCACTCGGAATGTTTCGACTTCTGGGAATAGAGTTGCTTCTATCCTTTCATTCCTTTTAGAAACAGATAAGGGTTAGGGCTAGGAGGAATACCTGTGGAATGTCGAGATGGTGTGCGCGTACCGTAGAGGAAGATCAGGCTGACTGCGAAGAACTCCTTTTTGTCTTGGAGGGACTACCTGCAAATAAGAACACAAGACCACAAGATTTTGATTAGACAATAAATGAGGAAACTGCCTTGGGCCCAGGAAATATAAAACTTCCTTTCGAAGGTGGTCAGTTTCCCTGCTAATATGAATTAACACAAAAGACTGTAAAATATCAATCAAATTACTTCGTTTGGAACAGATAGGGGAAAGGCTGATTTCTGGTTTGTAGTCTGGGTAACCGATACCGGTTACTGGTAACCGATGTCGGTAGGGTTTAGGATCTGTAGGTTGGTTGTTTTGTGGGGTGTTTGTGTTATTTGGTAGCTGTGTTATTTGTAAGGCTGTATATGGGTGATATTAGGAAACAAGGTGATGAGAGGTAGATGAATGATAGTTAGATGTAATATGCACGTTGGGTAGTGGATTCAGGGATGGATTTATGAGGACTGTGATTCAAAAGGCATAAGAAATGTTATAACAGAGGAAATGCAAGATGTGACTTACTGGTTTTGACGAAGATGCAAGCTGATCTCCTTTACTGTAAACACTTCTGGTATCTCCACTCGTCTCTGCTCGGTCAAGTGAAGATCTGGACTCTGTTCCTCGCTCCCAATGATCTCTGTTGATTCAAAAATCCTTCCACCTTTGATTTTGGTTTGGGGAGCCCATTTACAGGGAGTCGATGGTGGTTACGTAACCAACGGCGGTCGAGTAGGAACCGCAATCGGTAAGGAAAAAGTAGGCTATTTTTAGTAAAATAGCCCACCTTCCCTGCTTTTCTCCCGAGAGATCAGTTGCGGGCTTGGTCAAATGACTAGAAGGTCGGTTTTGGGTTGTGAGGAAAGGGGTCATTAGTTATGGGTGTAGGTGTGGACCAAGTTATGGGTCTTAATTAGGTTAGTTTAGGGTTAGGGCTAGGTCATGATGAGGTGGCAAAATGAGGTGGTAGGTGAGGTGATGGGGATTTATCAATTACAAGGTAATTAATAAATAATTGTGTAAGGTTTAGGTAATGAGGTTAGGTTGCGAAATGGGATGCGGGTCACAAGGGGTCGTAAGACACGAATTTGGTGTCTACACTAGGACAACATTAGTCATAACAGACATTCTTCCTTCCATAAGCTCCATGTTTTGCACTATGAGATTCCCAATATCATCCAACCTTTCCTTATACGGCTTTTGTTCCACTGTAAGGGCTTCACGCTTTTGCTTTACTAATGTCAATCTCTCTACACGTCCTAAAGTCTCATCCTTCATTTCTTTCAGAACTTCATTATCTTTTATTATAGTTTTGATCCTGATCAATTCTTCTGGAGCTGTACATATGTTCAAAGCTTGATCTGCTTTCTTCAGCTCTCTTGTAAAGTTTGTAGTAATGCCTCGTAAGATGAAATATTTCTAACCACAGAGGCCTTGGCTCTCTTTGCTTCTTGTTCAGGATCCTTCGGCGCTGGCATTCGAATTGGTCCATCCTCAAGCACCAAATCAACTAATGTGCACACATAATGCATAGGTGAAGAAAAATTTTCAGGTACCTTAGACTCTAGATGCGATCTTGCTTTTAGGACATAGTCACCAATTTATTTTACCATGTTTATGAAGGCCTCATTATTTTTCTTCTCTCGATCCTTCTCTCCTTTTAGATGCATTATTTATGTAGTTTTTACCTTATTATCTTCAAGTAGCACTCTAATAGTGGCAGCCTTATCCATGTTCCTCCACACCACCTTTGTAGATACCTTAACCAAGGCATTTCTCACCTTCTCATTAGACACGAGAGTGGGATTTATAGTCATGTGCCTACTCTGAGGTGCCTTCTTCACTCTTCTTGATACACAAGACTCCTCACATACATCAAATTTTGGCTCATCTATGTGACTTTGTATGGACCAGGACAACTGTTTCCTTGCACATGTAGTGGCCATGTTTGGGTCCATCAGCGCCCACCCATATAACTCCTTCATGTCCACTATGCTTTGAAAATGGTCACGAACAATTTTTCTTGTGTCCTCAACATAGCCCATACTTGGTACAACATATTCTTCACTTTTTATCCTTGTTCTTGGTCCCTTAGGAACCTGAGCGCCAAGGTTTGAAGTTGACCCTTTGACGTCCTAATTAGTGTCATGCGTGTGAGGATACTCATGATTTGATTATTTCTACCTCCTTCACTCCTTCCTCTTCATCCTTTATGTCCTTATCTCTCGTATCCTCCATATCTTCTAGTTGCACTAGGGTTCCATGCGCGCTCTCGGCAGACTCCTCCACCTTCTCATTTAGCTTTAGATTTCTCTTCTTCTTCTTAATTTCCTCTTTATGAGGGTAGATTCATGGTGATCTTCTTACAAGATGTGGAGTTCCCACACCTTAGGTTCCTATTCTTTTGAATACCCTCTTAAAACGATGCTCTTCATGGACTGCTTCTATGTCCAGGTCCTCATCTCCTTCCTACGCCAGTGGTGGAGTATCTGCACACTCAGTCTCCACTCTGTTTGTGGGTTTCCTCCAGCTTATATGATCTAAGCCATCACTATATTTGTGTTCTTCTTCTTCCTCATCTACCTCTATAGTCACTGCAGGCTTCAAAGCTAGCACATTCTCCAATGTATGCTTTCCCTTAGGCCGCTCTAAGAGCACAAACTCATTCTCCACATACTTGTTATTCTCTAGCTTAGGATTAAACTAAAGGTATATGAGTGTGGCTCCACTATCCCCAATAGCCAATATTATTGGCTTCATACTTATAATGTCTGAGATGAGCCTCTCGATGTAGGCAGTCTGACCTGGATAAACATGTCTTCCTAAGGGTGTGGTAGTCATAGTCTACCTTGTCTGCATTGAAGTTCAGACGACACACATCAGTAAATCGGTGAACTGAGGCTTGGAAGTAGAGCACTATTAATGCATAGGGAATTTTTCACCATGGGATCCATGTCCCATCCCTCATTGCAAACCACGTGATATAAAAGTGTTAGTACAACGCGAAATGTACTACCTTTCCCACCACCGAAGGTAGCTCCTTGGGAATGTGCCACTCCTCAAATGACGCATGAAGTTGGTCATACCACATCTCCGCCCTCTACTTAAATGAACCACTCATTAATCCTTCAAATAAATACTTTTCAAACCTTTTCATGATGCAATTATGTTCCAAGGGGTACTCCCAGATCTTGTTCTTTGGCCCATCGGGCACTCCAATTCCTAAAAACACAAGAGAAAGAAGGATAGTGCCAAAAATTATCTTCTCTCCTATGTGTGATTCCTTAATAATGGTGTCTGCAATATAGCCTGCTAGGTTGTATACTACTCCCTGAGACATTTTCTTTGCAATGTGAAGCCACATGGTGTTTACATGCAGCCATCTCTCTTGGTCATTCAACTTGGTTAGCAAATGCATAAATTCCTAGACCATAGGAAACTTCTTCAGTTTATCAATGTCCATTCCGCGTGGAACCTTGGTATACCCCAAATCCTTTCTTGTTTATATGACTGCTGGCTTTATTAGTCAGATCACTAACAAGGTCTACCCCTATGCCCTTCAATCCTGTTAGTGTCGAAACCAGGGCTGTTGTGATCCTAACCCTCCATCTGATGAAATAAAAGAAGTCCTCATGGACTCTACTCATCAACCATTGGTATAAGGGTTCATATTTGCCAAAATACGGGAGCTCATACAACTGATAAAATCCTACCTACTTCAATAATTTATCCCCAACGTCGTCATACACTGGCATATCCTCCATCGTGCCCTTGTTGGTCTTCTTATTCAGCAACACGTCCAACTCTCCCTTGTTGTCAGAGGTATGGTGGTTGTAGTCACTTATCTTGCATTTGTGAATGTGGGAATCCCACTCTTATTTGACTATTACTCCTTTTGGGTATTGCATCTCTGAAAAATTACTCTCAGGAATAATTTCAACTTCATCTTCTACCTTCTTCTTTCCTTTTGTGCGTACTCCAAGTGCTTTCTTTGGTGCCATCATAAAAAATACCACCAATTTTTTGTTTGTAATGAGAAAAATCAAACCCTATCCTGAATCTGCGTGCCATAGCTCCTTCTCAACGCTTCTACTTAACTTAAACCCCTTACCAATGGAGATGCAAGCCTCTTCCACGTAATAGTCTTCTCTCCACATTTGGTTTCACAACGCTCCGCACCTCAACACAATTTTCTCAGCTCGGTCACACTTAGATCACTTAATTACTTGTGATCGCAAAAGTAAAAATGAACCCACATTACTTCCTTATATATATTTTCAAAAAGTTAATGCATTTATTACTCCTTCACCTACCAATAATACTCTCATTAATTGACCATTTTCACAATATCTGTGCGGTATATCTTTAGGCCCCAGCTATAACCTTCTAGCGCGCCTTCCTACCTTCTAGCTACAGACATCTCTTCAATGCGCTTCCATGTGCTCGAGTACCTATCATCACCAATCCGGCACTATGATAATTCTTCACCGGGAACTCCTTGTGCTATGATTATTTACTAATGCAAAGCCTTTAGTTTGGTGGATGTAATCTGGAAACAAAACAACAACCGAACACAAGAATACCATTGACTATGATAGGACGGAAATGATGACAAATCTGAAATATCAAAGTAAATTATGAATATTAACATGAAATTGTTCCAATCTCACCCATGAGGTACTTCAACAAGACTATGGGAGAGAAACTTTACAATTACGCCTCTTGATGGCTTCTTCAACACACCTTTAACTGATGGCTTCCTTTGCACACTTCCTACAATATTTCTCACTACTTCTTTCTATGCTAAATGAGGGGGGGGTGGCCTCTCTATTTATAGAACTTCCAGGCTTATCCATCCTATCTCTAAGATAGGATAAGAAATCCACTCTGACGAATCATATTCCTATACCTTAACTCTTATCTGTACATGTAAGCTTATCTCTTTAGATAAGATAAACCTTATCATTTTACATGGGTTCCACATTTTTAGACTTTTTACAAATAAAATACACAAAATATTTATGACCTCACTCCTTGTCCGTTATTACCAATATAATATTTATAATTCCTAATCATGTAGACCCTACTTCTCTAATTACCCAAACTTTGACATTTTAACATTACCGGACCACTTACGACAAATATTTACTTTTTACAACATTCCTATTGTACTTTGACTGTTACCGTACTCCACATTATTGGTGGCACCGTACTGATGGCGCTGTTATCTTCTATCAGACGCTACTACTAATTACACTTAACAACATCCTATTCCTAACACATACATTAATGAAATAGAAACTATGGAGGAAAATTTTAGTGTCGACATCTTCCCCCTTCCTAGCTTCTACTCCGTCCTCGGAGTAGACTATTCTGGTGCTTGGAAAATCTTCAACTTGTCGTGGTTGACCCATTTTGTAATGGGGAGTGCCATCCAATTCCTCCAGTTGGTACGTACCATTTGTCATGCACAGCTGCTATTTTGTAGGGCCCCATCCATTTTGGAAGAAATTTTCTCTGTCTTCTTTTTTTTGTATCTGGAATCATATACTAGGACCAAGTCATTCACATGAAATGGAGACCATCGGATCTTTTGATCAAAGTATTCCTTCTGCTTCATTTTCTTCTTATGGCTTGTATCCTTTGCTATTTCCCTCATTTCCTCTAGCAAATGAAGATGTACCAACCTTTCTTTTACCGAATCACTTTCATCCATCCTTTCATTTTTCATAACTCTCACAGTGGGAATATCAAACTCAATAGGAAGAACTGGATCAATGCCATAGGCCAACTAAAATGGGGAGTATCCTGTTGCTGACTTTGATGTTGCCCTATATGCCCACAATGCTGCATGAATCCTCTTATCCCATTTATGTACCTGCAAGGCTCGCATCTTTTGCTAGAATTTGACACAGCACAAAAATTTGTTCGTTCCACCTGTTCATTTGTGCTTGGCTTGTATGTTGTTGCCTTCCTGTGCTTGATAAAAAACTTATTGACTAGGGCTTCTACCACCTCATTAATGAAGTGGCTTCCTTGATCTATTAAAATTTCTAATGGACAACCAAATATGGTGACAATGCATTCATATATGAACCTTGCCACTTCATCCATGGAAGCTATTTTCAATGGCCTGGCTTCAACCCACTTGGTTAAATAATCTGTGGCAACTACAATATACTTATTTTGACATGATGTAGTTGGAAGTGGACCTACAATGTCTATTCCCCATTTTTCAAAGGGACCAAGGGGAAGAATAGGACATAATGGAGTTGATGAAGTCTTACGGTTACCATGTGTTTGACAAATATCACATGTCTTACAATAATTATAACAATCTTTAAAAAGAGTGGGCCAGTGATAACCTGCATCCAAGATCCTTCTTGCTGTAAGTTGTCCAGAGAAGTGCCCTCCACATGTACCATTTTGGAATTCTTCTAGCAGCTCCTTTCCTTGATCACGTCCAACTGCCCTCTTGTACTGTCCATCAGGTCCTATTCGAAATAATGCTCCATGCAGAATAGAATATGGACGACTGGCTTGAGTAATCTTTCTCTTAGTCTTTGCATTGGCACCATCAGGAAACTTGAATTCATTCAGATAATTCCAAATATCTATGTATTCACTAGGGATTGTATCAAGGGAGAACAATGCTGCATCGGGAAAATCATCATCATCACAAGATGATCCTAAACCATCATAGGCTCGAGAGAGTGCATCTGCATTGACATGCTTCTTTCCTGGCCTATCTATAATATCAAATTCAAATTCTTGCAGAAAAATTATCCATCTTGCTATCCTCCCTGATGGGTTAGGCTTATTGACAATATATTTCAGAGCGTGATGATCTGTTACAACTATAAATTTCTGCCATAGCAAGTAATTTCTAAACTTCTTTACAACAAAAATGATAGCCAGAGCCTCTTTTTCAGTTACAGTATAGTTTACCTCAGCACTACTCATTTGTCTGCTCCCAAAGTAAATTGGATGTTCATTCCCATTTTCATCCTTTTGGCTCAAAGTACTTCCTAGTGCTGCATCTGAGGCATCAGTGTACACAATGAATGGCTTGCTCCAATCTGGATTCTTTAAAACAGGTGAAGACACCAGGGCTTCCTTCAGTTGTCCAAAAGCTTCATGCGCCTTATTTCTTGGTTCATAAGTAACATCCTTCTTCAAGAACTGGGTTAGTGGCTGTGTAATCTTTGAGAAATTCTTGATGAACCTTCTATAGTAACCCACATGGCCTAAAAATGATCTCAACTTACTTCTATTCATAGGAAATGGTAAATCTTTGATTTTTGAAACTTTATCAGGATCAGTACCAATACCATCTCTGGATACAACATGCCCTAACAAAACACCTTTAGAACATCCAAAGACACACTTTGTAGGGTTTAGTGAGGCTTGTGCTTCATCTAACCTTTGAAATCCTGTCTCCATCTGGTGCAGGTGGTCCAACTTGCTCCCATAGATGCAAAAATCATCTAGAAATACTCTGATGAAGGTCCCAATGTAGGGTTCGAACACCCTATTCATCAAACGCTGGAATGTTGCTGGAGCATTACACAACCCAAAAGGCATAACTCTATAAGCAAACGTTCCCCAAGGAGTGGTGAACGTGGTCTTCAGCTGATCTTTCTCTACTATACGAACTTGGTTGTAGCCGCTATATCCATCAGCAAAACTATAGCACTCCTGGCCAACTACTTCGTCTAAGATCTGATCTGAAAATGGAAGAGGGTAATGATCCTTCTTTGTTGCCTTATTGAGCTTCCTGTAATCAACACAAATGCGTAGCTTCCCATTCTTTTCTATTGAGATCACAATGGGAGAAACCCATTCTGAATTCTCCATAGCAAATATGAATCCTGCATCAAGCAACTTATCTATTTCTTCTTTTACAGTCTTGGAAAAATTACGATTCATTCTATATGGTATTTGCTTTATGGGCTTAGCACCATCTACTAGCTCAATACAATGTTCTACCCAACTTACTTGACGGAGTTCCTTGTAATCAAAAGTGAATAGGTGTATGTACCTTCGAAAGAGCTGGAGGTAGGATTCCTTTTCACTCTCCATCACAGCATCACCAATCTTTATTTGTTGGAGATGATCATCAACTTCTTCTTCAGATAATTTTATGGGGTCCTGGGTTGGTGTGACTGGAAGAATATCCATGACTGAAACATCAACCTCACTTTCTTCATCTTTAGTGTCCACTTCACTGGTACTAGAGTAATCAGAGGATGTCCAATCATCAGTTTCATCACTTGAATCCACAGGTTCTGCTTTATGATGTCGAGGGATCACGTTTATATTCACCCTCTCTCTACCATGTCCAAGTGTCATGAAACCTTCATTCCAGTAGTTTTTTGCATGAACTCTCCTTAGCCATGGTCTTCCCAGTAGCATTGGGTATGCAACAGTACCATTTTTCATCACCTGAAAGTCTACCACACATACAACACCCATAACAGATATTGCCACATTTGAAACTACACCTTCTGGTTTAGTTTTTCCCTTATTTAATGACCTTAACATAAGTGTTGAAGGGCGATCAATTTTTAAACCCAACATATTCATTATAGACTCGGTCATTACATTAACTGCAACACCTCCATCAACTAAGACATCATGAATTGAAATACCATTACATAATACCTCAGCTTGTGGAGCATAGGGATCTGCCTCTGCCTCCAAAACAGGGACCTCAACCTCCTTCCTTCTTCGAGCATTGAGTCCACCTCGCAACCCATGCCTCTTCTTAGAAGACAGCCAAGAGTTGACCATATGTAATATTTGCAGGCCTTTTGGATAGATCTTCCAAGATGGAGTATGGTCCTTGCCCCTATGAAATCAGAAAATCATGCACACCCAACTTTCTTCTCCTATGTTTCTTGCTAGTTTCTTCTTTCATCTTCTTAGGATAATTTCCATCTTGATTATCTTTTTCTTTCTTTCTTTTTATTACAAACACATCTACTTCATTATTTCTGCTCTTATCTACTACATCAAGAGAATTTGCAGGTGCTTTTCCTTTATCATTATTTCTTGTACTAGACGTAGAAGCTCTATCTGGACAATTATACTTATAATGACCCTTTTTATAATAACCATAACAAACAACTCTAGAAATATTTCTTTTTGGACCTTTATCTCCTCCTTGAGAACTAAATTCCTTTCCTTGAAGAAGATTAATAGTTAACTGGCCCATCTTCCTAAACAGATATTCATACTCAGTAGATGTACTAGGAGAAATATTTGTGCTCACCGGGAGTGGTTGTGGATTCTGGACCAAAGGTGCTGGTGTAGGCTCTACTTTAACAACAATTTATTTGGGCTCCACTTCCATGCTTTCTTCTTGCCTTCTTGCAATCTCCTTTGCTTGTTCAATGGTAGCTGGGCGGTCATACTTCACTCGTTGTCTAATCTCTGGCTTCATCCCAAGAATGAAGTGCTTACAGAGGAGATTATCCACGCCATTCATCAACCCATCCGCTAATCCTTCCTTCCGGATCTGGGCATCGAGCTTCCTCCTTAGCTCTAGAACATGAGCATGATAATCCCTTATCTTCTCCTTCTCTCCTTGGGATAGCTTTGTGATCTCGATCATGAGGTCTGCATATCTCTGTTGTTCACCAAATTCTTCAAGAAAACTTTCAGTTAATAAATCCCATGAGTTTTTCACATTATCACCTAGTGTTTCAAACCACCTAAGTGCTGAACCATCCAAAAAGGTAGGAAAAAATTCAGTCCATTGTTCCCTTCTTATAAGGCCATTACAAATACAAGATCGGTTAAACTCTTGAATGAAAGAAGAAGCATCTTCATTAGATTGAGCTGAAAAAACAGGAATCTTTCCCATTTTCAAAAGTAACCACCGTGAAATACCAACCCACAAGTACAATCAACAAGACTTATGTGCACATATAATTGGAATTACTATAGAAATGACCACGGTAAACTATGGTAAAACTTGACTTACTGTGGTAAAAAATGATTTTACTGTGGTAAACACTATTCACGGTAAAAAGTGAAGTTACTGCGGTAAATACTATTCATGGTAAAAAGTGACTTTACTGCGTTAAACACTATTCCCAGCAAAAATGACTTTACTATGGTAACTACTATTCATGGCAAAAATGACTTTACCATGGTAACTACTATGCACAGTAAAAACAAGGTTACCATCCAATTGATTTTTGACTAAGTGGGAATATCTCTCCAGAAAATCCACCAACACGTAACGGAACCAAAATGTCATCACCAATCCGGCACTATGATAATTCTTCACCAGGAACTCCTCGTGCTATGATTATTTACTAATGCACAGCCTTTAGTTTGGTGGATGTAATCTGGAAACAAAACAACAATCGAACACAAGAATACCATCGATTATGATAAGACGGAATGATGACAAATCTGAAATATCAAAGTAAATTATAATATTAACATGAAATTGTTACAATCTCACCCATGAGGTACTTCAACAAGACTATGGGAGAAACTTTACAATTACACCTCTCGATGGCTTCTTCAACACACCTTTAACTGATAGCTTCCTTTGCACACTTCCTACAATATTTCTCACTACTTCTTTCTATGCTAAATGAGGGGGGTGGCCTCTCTATTTATAGAACTTCCAGGCTTATCCATCCTATCTCTAAGATAGGATAAGAAATCCACTCTGACGAATCATATTCCATACCTTAACTCTTATCTGTACATGTAAGCTTATCTGTTAAGATAAGATAAACCTTATCATTTTACATGGGTTCCACATTTTTAGACTTTTTACAAATAAAATACACAAAATATTTATGACCTCACTCCTTGTCGTTATTACCAATAGAATATTTCTAATTCCTAATCATGTAGACCCTACTTCTCTAATTACCCAAACTTTGACATTTTAACATTACTGGACCACTTACGACAAATATTTACTTTTTACAACATTCCTATTGTACTTTGATTGTTACCGTACTCCACATTATTGGCGACACCGTACTGACGGCGCCGTTATCTTCTATCAGACGCTACTACTAATTATACTTAACAACATCCTATTCCTAATACATACATTAATGAAATAGAAATTATGGAGGAAAATTTTAGTGTCGACATACCTCACCAATGCACCTTCCCATGGTAGTCTCCACAGCCACTACTTACCTCGAGTTATAATGTTCCCTCATTTATCTTCATCTATGGTCATCTTTTTAGAGAAATATCATTTCTAACAGCTCCTTTCCACACTTAACTAGCACCTGTAAAAATTCATTCTCATGTGTACCCAATTATGAGTAACCACCCCACACCAATGGTATGTGCAGTCTTCTACGTATAAAAATACTTCAAATGGTAATTAGATTCCAACATGCAAATGTGCTTATTACACAAAACACCAAACTAAATTCACAAAGCATAGCGGAAAAAAAGGAAATACATTAAGGAAATACAAAAATAAAATCTTATTCTAAATGATAAAACTACCTTATTACAAACACTAAGAAGAGTTATTTATAGTAGGGCTTCAGCCTACTCCCATTGAAGTAACTAGGTAACCGTATTCCATCAAGCATCTGTAACTGGTAAGCGCCTGATTCACGTATATGAGTGATAATTTACGGTCCCAAACAATGCACTTTAAGCTTTCCTAGATGGCACAAAAACTTAGAATCATAGAGAAGCACCATCTGTCCTATCTTAAGCTTTTTTTCCCTGATGTGTCTGTCATGCCATGCCTTCTACTTGGCCTTTTCCTACTAATAGCTCCAACATGCTATGACATGAATCTTATCCAACTGTATCAATTTATCAATTATTTCTTCCAAATATTGCTCATCAGATACACCTCCAACGTGTGCAATACACAAAGAAGGTAACATGAATTCCATAGGAAGAACTGCTTCTGCACCAAACACCAACTAAAAGGGTGTGGAATTTTTCAACCTCTTGTATGTTGTTCTATACACCAAAATCATGGAAGAAACTTTATCATCCCAATCTTTCCTTCTAACATCACAAAATTTTGTAATGTCTGGCTCAAAATCTTATTGAAGGCCTCAACAGTCTCATTTTCCTAAGGATGATGGGGTGTAGTCTTATGGTGCATAATCATAAATTCATCCAATAGTATCTTAATTGTCTCATTCAAAAAATGTGTACCCATATCACTTGTCAAGCTAAGTGGGCATCCATACCTTGTGAGAACATTTTCCCATAAGAACCTGGTTGTTGTAGCTGTTGTACAATACTTGGTAGGTGTTGCTTCTTCCCACCTTGCAAGATAATATGTGCAAGTGATGATGTAGTGTGATCTAGTTCTACATGCGGATGGTGAAATAGAACCCACACAGTCTAAAGCCCATTTATCAAACAACTCTGCATTAGGAATAGGCCTTAAGGGAATTTCATCTCTTTGCCTAGGTTTACCAACGCGTTGACAATGATCACACGTCTTACAATATGCTTTACAATCTTTGTAGAGGGTATCCCACTAGAATCCAACCAGTAGAATCTTGCACACAGTGGCATCACATACATAGTGCCCACCTAAAATACCACCATGAGGATCTTCCATGATATTTGTGTGCTCATGCTCTAGTACACACCGACACAATACTTCATCACGACCTAAATTGTATAGGTCACCACTGATCAACATAAAAGGTTCCACACGAATTACATGTTGTTTCTTCTCTAAGGCTTTCATCCCTTATGGTGCCATATCTATATGTATAAAGACAACAATATCTCTAGTTAAAAAGGTGCACGTTGTAACCTATACAACTGTGCATCCGACATTGTATCGTTAATTATTTACACGTCCTTCCCTGACTAAATTCTTGATAAATGGTTTGGGCTAGAATTACTTTTACCTGGTTTTACCATGACTATGAAATCAAATTCTTAGAATAAGAGCACCCATCGACATATGTAACCCTATAATATGGGCTTGTTTACCAAGTATTTCAATGCCATGTGATCGATGTAAAATACAAATGGTGTTGCTAGTAGGTATTGTTTGAATTTATGCAGTGAATAGATCATTGACAAGGCTTTGCACTCAATAGTTGTATAATTCTGCTCTGCAAGAGTCAACCTTATAATAACAAAACATATAAGATGATCTACAATACCTTCTCCAGGCTAAACTAACACCGCACCAATGGCCATGCCAGAGGTGTCGACATGTACATGAAATGGTTGGTTCTATGAGGGAAAACAAAGAATAGGCGTTATAGTAAGTATTTCCTTCAATGCCTCAAATGCGTGCTACCGTAGTTATCCCCAATAGAATGTCCCTTTTCCCTTTAGTTACTCTTCCAAGGGTGCGGAAATATTATCATATCCTTTGATAAATTTTCTATAATATCCAGTGTGACCCAAAAATCTACGCACCTCACTTTGACTGGTAGGCTTGTCTAGGCTGACAATAAATGTAACCTTAGCTGGATCCACTAACAAACCTTCTTTACAAATGACGGGCCCTAACAAAGTGCCAAAAGGTGTAGAAAACACACACTTCTTGATGTTTAAAGAGATGCTTAATTGTCTACATATTTCAAAAATGAAGCACAAATGGTCACACTGATCCTTAATAAGTCTATACTCCGTCCAATCATCCAAGTAAACCTATAAGAAAATGTGAATACAATCCTGGAATGCTTTAACAACTATGCATGAAAATATAACAGGCGTGTTTTCAGACCAAAGGGCATCACAATATATGTAAAACTTCCCTATTCAGTGGTGAATTTTTTTTTCTCTTGATCCTCCTATGTAATCGTGACTTGATGATACCTAAAGAATCCATCTGTAAAAGAAAATATTTCGTGTCCTGGAACGCCTTATAATATATCCTCTTTAAAAGGTGTAGGAAAGGGATCAATCACACATTTAGCATTCAGTTCTCTGTAATCCACACAAATCCTAATTTGACCATCTTTATTTATACTGATAACCATGGGGCTAACCCACTCTGATTCTTCTAGGGGCTTGATGATGCCAAATTTCAACAACTTGTCAATTTCTTCCTTAACCTTTACGCATAGGTTATAGTTCATTCTGTAAGGTCTTTTCTTGACCAGTCACACACCTTCCTTAAGCTTAATCTTCATCTCTCCTAATGATTCATGTACTCCTTTTAATTCATGGTAGTCCCTAGGAAATAAGTCATAAAAATCACGAGTAACTCAATGATTTTTGCCACTTTAGAGTCATACCAATAATCCCCAATTATTGCCTCCTTAGGTTCAACATCCTTACCAATATTCACTTTTTTTGTCTTTATGGGTTCATGACAGGCATGCACATTTTTATCCGCACTGTCTAACACCTCGCGCATACCCACTGAATGATCTATATCCAGATATTCTACTTCCTCATCATCCACTATGTAGACCATCTTTCCTTTTTCTTTCTCTAAGAAAGTGTGCTTAAGTAGTGCGACATCAGTCTCTTCTTCTTTATCAAATCACACTCCTAATTCGTTCTCATCAAATAAATCCTGAATGATTTCTTCCACCTTTGCACTGTCTCCTATAGTTAAACGCTTTATAACCCTTAATGCGTTTTCCACTGGAGGGTTAGTACAAAACTAGCCAAAAGTTTGGACCATTCCTGTAATAAAATCCTGCCAATTTCCAATTTCTCTATGTAGCTCCGCATATACGTACCAGGCGCGTGCACAACCTTGTAAAGTGGAATAAAGTTTATGTACCCATAACGAAGGTGGTAAAGCTTCCTACCCCTCTGTCAAGAGCTTCTCACACTGCTGAACGTGGTGCTAAATAGGTTGATTAGCATCATATGTGTAGATTTGAGTAGGTGTATTGCTCTTGGAAAATGGACTTGTTAGAGCAATCCTGACTTCATTCCATTTTAGAAGATTATCCCTGTGAACCACCCACTAGAGCGCTGCTATCCCACATAGGGTATATGCTAACATATTTCTTCCTTCAAATTGGTTTATCCATTGTTCCTCCATGGCAAGTAGGAATATTGTAGGTTCTCCTTCTCCAATGTACCGAGGTACATAGTTGTTACCTATCCTCCTCATGCAATAAGGTTTTCTTTTCTACATAAATGCGCTCCTTACTTTGCACCAAACTATCTCATAAGTTCCATGAGACCAATTATCACAAGAAATACTTGTTGTATCAATAATGGAATGTGCATCTTCCCACTGAAGGATTCCTTCCTTAAATGGATCGAGTAGTTCTGGGTCCCGAATGACGTATACATAGATCCTATTCAAATATTCTTCAATCAAAGGCTCAACATAGGGTGAAAATTTCCCATCCGTTAAAGGGATAATAAATCTTTCCTCCTTGTTCTCAAAACTTATATACCCTTTGTTGAGTCGAAGATAAAAATTATTTTCGTAGCACCAAGGGCAGCCAAACAGAGCTAGGAAACTGTTTTCTTCTGCAAGTGCTAGAACCTCAAAATCCTCAGTGAACTTGGCCCCTTGTATAGTAATGGATGCATATTTTAAAATTCCAATGGGAGTGGCCTTAGTTCGATTATTTATAAACAATACATTAGAAGATGGTTGTAATGGATTTCTCCCCATTTGTACCCATGCATCTAAAGTAAGCACATTTAGCTCCGCACTTGTGTCAATCAATATATTACTTGAGAGCCATCCATCCACAATATCATTTAGAGTGATCTTCTTGTTGTAATCTAAGCTATGAGGGAGAATATTTTCATGCAAGATTTGATGTCCATTCTCAATATTTACACATGGAGTGTTTCTCTTTAGCAAACTCCCTAGTAATGGAATGATATTTTCCTGGTGCAACATTTTGCATACCTCCTTCAAGTCATCTATATCTGAGTGGACCATCTTTGTTGCCTTATTTTATTCCATCTTCCGTGATTGGTCCTTTAAACACTTTATTTCCACTTGAAGGTCTCTGAGTACCTCTATGGTTTCCTGATAAACCTTCTTTTAGTGCGCAGGATCCAGATACCTTACATGCAAAACATCTTCCTTAGTGATGGTAGGCTTCTGTTGTAACACTTCTTTGGTGTGCGCACCTTCAGCGCATGTAGTAATCTTCACATGTAATACCTCAAGTTCCAGTGCCAACTTTGACATCCATTGATTTTCCATAGCGCATTGTATCCTTACAATTCATGTGCCCTTGTTTTCTTGTTTATGGTACTTGCTAAGATGTGCATATAGATCCGGGAATTCCTCATAGCTATGAATCTTACCACAAAAAGAACAAGTAACATTCTGAGGACATTTGTGTCTGTAGTGGTTAGGTGATCCACATGTAAAACATCTTCCACAAGGGAATTTTCCTCGTCCACCATCACGGCCACGACCTTTGAATTCACCACGGTATCCTTGACCTCTACCATGTCCTCCTTCATAACACCCCTCGTTTTGATGATAGTTCCCTTGATTTTGATTCTGATCCTAGTGCTCACCTTTACCTTTAGAGCTATTTGATACTCCTGTCTGTCATACACCAAAATCTATAGCATCATGGATCTGACCAATCAACATGGAGTCTTCTGTATCATGATTCATGGACTAGAAAATTTTACAATAACATGATACATTCTTCCTTATTGCATGTTTTAATAATGGGCAACGCATGGCATCATGGTTCAGATGACATATCTCATAGTCTAGCAATAATGAATGCACTGTCCTATGGGGAAAACTATGCTTAGTGTGCCCTTCAACTTCACAGTCTGTACACCAAATCCCAGTGCGCGTCTCATGTGCCAAATTTTTTGATAGTTTCTCCAACTTCTTCACCATAGATGCAATCTATGCTTCCAAGAATGGGCTAACTCCAGTGTCTATCCTTCCAACTGCCTCTACGTGCAAAGTTGCCTCAAGTGCTTTGCACGGATAAGTTTATGTCTTATGTGACAACACCCTTATAAAAGGTGTGATCACTCCTCCAAAAAACCATTGTGCATGATGGCTTGCATGAATATCATAAGAAAGCTTAGATAAAAGTGTTTTGAAACATGCATCATACTCCCGGACACTCTCATTAGGGCCCTGCTTAATATCCTTCAGCATACTTATACTCTTCTTCTCAAATTTAGGGATATAGAACTCTTTAAGGAATGCATATTTTAATGTTGCATAATATATGCAAGTTTGATCAGGGTGAAAATTCATGTACCAAATGTGTGTGCGTCCCTGTAGTGTAGTTGCAAATCAACTTTCCTTTCTCTAAGAAGTTGTGATCCCCTTTGTGTGCCACAGTATCTCACACATGTGCACATGTTCAACAACATCTTCTATGCCTATATACTATGGAAGACGGAGAGACATTTCCATGTAAATATTCTAGGGTTGGTGCGGACCCTGCCCACCTAATCCAAAACCTCCTATGTTACATCTGCCTCTAGAACTACCAGATCCACTAGAACTAGAGCCATCTATACCCCCTGATCCTCCACCTGTAGTCAGAAGCAGTCCAGAAGATGTACTTCCTTATGTCCCAACATTAGTACTAAATTGAATTCCTACAGTTTGCGTGGTGGTACTACTCCCGAAAGTGATTCCAAAAATATGTGCAATCGAATTGTGTGCTGACGATGTGCTTGAAAAGGTACCTCCAAACAACAACAAAGATGTCTTCCCTACCATAGATGTACTTGCTATGTGATTTACCCATGGTTCCTTACTACCCATATTAGCTTGCTGACTATTGGATGTACTAGATAGTGGAAAAGCAAATGCAAGGGATAGGTTTCCAGGTAGATTCAAATGTGCAGCTATGGCCCAGGTCGTCTTTGCTGGCGTGCTCCTATTTGAGGCTAAGGAGGGTTCCCTGTCATGCTTTCCTAAATGGGGGATTTCCAGATGCTCTAGCTCAATGCCTTCTGCATGAGCTCCAAATCCTTCACGAACCATCTATATCCTCAATGCCATCTGCTATGCAATATCCTATTACTTTTCCATCTCCCTTTTGCATGCCTCATTATAATTAAGCATCCTTTCTTCTCTTTGACTTTCTAATCCTAGGTCTGCCATCTTTCACCAAACCTTCTCCTGCCCCTGCATGTGGTGGGGTTTGGATATCCATCAGTTTTTCTTCCAAGTTTATGGTCACCATCAAGATCTTGATCGCCAGTGGAATGCCTTTCAAGTAAGTTCCCCTAGGATACCATAAAATTTGGAACTCAGCTACCTCTGGGAAATAATAAGTGGAAATTGATTACTCTAGAATATAGTTGTTCAAAACACCACAAAACCAAGTATCCACAACGCGTTTCCAAATCAGATCAACATCATACAGGGCCTAAAATTCTTCGTACATATAGAAAAGAGTGTGATACCTCAAATTCCTTTTAGATGCATAAGCAACCAACCACTCGTACAGTTCTACCAGGAAAATAACAAAGAAGCTCTCATACAAAAATTCATACAGATTCTTTTCCACCCACGTGCGTGCGTCAAAATCAGATCCAATGTTGAACCTCCATGCTTACTCTTCTTCTAGATATTTTATCCACTCCTTAACACTTTGTAGGGTCAACCGATACGTCTTCATTGTGAACCATCCTGAAAAAAACTGAAAAAATAGTCCCGGAAACGGAACTAATGATGCAGCCTAGAATTTACCACGAACAACCTAGGCGTGCTGGCACAACACCCAGCCTAAGCTGAGCACTCACCCAAAGCACACAAAGGTACCAGGCCCTTCCTTATAGTTTCTTGTGCTAGATGTTAACGTGATGAAGATATAATGTATTCAGATCCATAAATAACATAAAAATTCCACATAACATAACTAGATCTAGATCTTAAAGAATCATGAATTAAATACTAGTAATGATAGGATTACCCATACAAGAACCAATTACAGTTATGTTTAACACCATTATCCAGCCAATGCACTATATTATATTAAACACAGTACATATAGAAGCTTCTTACAATAAATAGCATCATAAGCTTATGTGCACATCAGATCTGACAACATAACTCCACAATAGCTCATACATATTGTCTCTGTATATCCAACTACATAGTTCAATCCATATAATTAAGGGTGGGGACTTTTCCTTCACTACTTATGCACTTCCTAAAATAGGTCTCATGCTAAAAATACCCATGTGCCTTTACAATAATATGCACACATGCAAGTGCACTAATAATAGTTCTCCTACAGTTAACTGGCAGTAGCAATCCTATTATTATCTTCAACTTTTGCATGACGCTCATCAAACACTCATCCCAAAATATTAGTTGTGTGTCACAAAAGTCTCCATCCCAATGTGTGCTCTGCATGCTATCTCCAAAAATAGCCCGAAACCGTGAAAACTAGCTAAGTCCCAAATCAACTTGTCCTGGCACATGTTTCCTTCCCTATCCTTCCGCGCCTTCAAATGTGCCTTATTCCTATGCGTGAATCTTCTATGTGCCTTCTCCTTAGTGCCATACTCTGTCTGCTCAATAGATTCACAAAGTTTGTATCATTTATCCATTAAAAGCCGTTATAGTATGCATGCATGAATCCTTCTTCGAGATTCTACGAGATCACAATAAGTAAGAACATGAGAGGTTTTTACATTAATGATCAACTTATATTAGAAACCCTTAGAATAGGGTATGAAGACTTTCATGACTGAAACAAGTTTCAAAAACTTACCAAAGATCCTTCATATGATCCAAAAGCATGAAAATACTCTCAAACAACATGTTTTAACCTTGCTCAAGGGAATTAATAAGTTTTAAAGCATAAGCCTAATAAATTACTTCTTTTTCCTTATTATAAACACTACTATGTTTCTCAGAACGAGAGCTTAATTTTTTGCATTTATTATTCACTTATCCTTTATCAAATATGTCAAGCTTTATAAATATTCTAAAAGGACTTAATCCATGATTGTTTAACTTCTTATTGTGGTCAACACTCCTGAGTTATGAATTATGTTCTAAAACATTTCAAATAGTTTGAACTCTTGGGAATCCCTTATACCAGAAAACTTACTTTGGCTACCATTATCATACCAAATTCTTCATCTCAGAGCTACACTTGAACATTTCAAAAAACATTCATTCATGCATTTTATCATTTATCAAATATAGAACACAAAACTAGATTCATAATCTAATCACAATCAAGAAACACACAGTTCATGGATTCTCCACAAAGGATATCTAACTTTTTTTAATTGTCCAAGCCATTAAAAAATCCTTGAGCCATCTCAAGCTCTCTTTCACGTGTCTCCACTCAAAATCCTTCCTCTATCATGGATAACTACCTCCTCCATTCAAATTTCACCTTTTGTATGCTTCACCCAAGGTGGTTTCACTAACCTCTCACTTGGCTTATAATGGTTAAGGGATTAGTTAACTCATGAGCCCCATTACAAAGGTTGATTACACTTAACTTACCTATTTTAAGGTCTTGAATGATTTCTTACAACCAATAATGGATTTTTTTCAATAGTACACTACCTACCCTAGACTTTCATATTCAAAATTCAAATAGACTCTTTTTGGAGGGAAAATCAAAATTCCCCATCTAACACACAAGAAGGTCTTGTAAAGACCATGGAGGAGTTATAAGTCACCTAATAAGACCTCTACGACCTTACACACCCTTTACTTACTCAAAATTACAAAATTTTATGCCTTTACAGTGATTCTCCTGCATCATTGAGCCATCAAAATACATTTTCCATAACCCAAAAGCATCATTATATTCTTCCTTGTGCAGCATGGGGATAGTTAAATTCTCCTCATGAATGTAATAAGTTCCCAAAATAGTTTTCACAAATGTTCATGGAGGTCATACTCATAATTCTCCTTGGCTCATTCATCTAACATAAGATCAGAAGTCAAAATTGATGAATGCACTGATTTGGCATATTCAAGATCATTGCTTATTTTTCCTTGGATCATGTAATTTGTGTTAACAAGACTAGGATCATGAACTTACACATGATAAGATGAGATAGTTTCAGCTTTAATTGTAAACCTAGTTCCATACTTTTTCCTTAGTAGCATATGATAACAATATGAGGAAATATATCTGCCCAATTTGGCTTTGAAATCTTTGGAGAGGCCGAGGGCAAAAAATGTTGACAAGTCAATCACAGAGATGTCTTATGTTATAGTATGCCTGGAAAAACATTCATATTCAGCTCCAAATACTTGATTACACCTAAGACCTACACTATTGATCCATCAATTTGCAAGATACCTTTTGAATTTGGAGTATATTAAATGCATAGGATATTTGTAATTTTCCTTGGCATCACCTAGGTACTAAAACCAATAATCTATCATGTAATTGTGTACAAGGTGTTTGCCAACTATCATAGACATGTAGAAAGGACAAGGCTTAATATTTTCACTTACTTGCTCTATCTTAGGATGACACATGTTAAACACGAAATCTAATTTGTGTGTTGTAATTTCTAGAGGTGGAAGCTACTTCAATGATTCCTAGAATATATACCTTTGAGATGGGATAGATATGGCATCCCACATTATGATGTTTAAATTCATCCTTTTCATATATTCCATAATGTTAAGGAGAATACCCATGGATTTTTGCAAAGGAGTGACATGTTATTTAATTCATTGTTCTATTGACAAAAGGTCTTTGGTTGACGTAATTTACATGATCCAAAAACCTAAAGTGTTTTGTGGATCTTGTATATTCTCGAGAATTGGATTGTTTTGTGGTTGTTAAGTAACCCACGATAGACTGGATGAAGTTTACTTTCCATCCAAGTCTATGGACTAACTAGAATTTTTATGTGGAGTTGGGGAAACATGAGGATACTTTACATCCACTTGTCTCTTTTTGGACCTTTTTTTGTTTGCCACACGAGGTTAAGACCTATTCAAAATGCCTATAACTTGATTAAGAACATAAAAATATTGAAGTATAAAAGGCATGAAATTAGGTTTAGGAGTTATCTCTTGTATCTTATATGTATTGTGTTATTGTGGAGTCATGGCTTGTTCTTACTAATAAAATAGATTTTTCACCATAAAATATTTCTCATATGATGAATTCATTCCAATTTCACATGCATATTAGTCATGAGGTTGATCACAAGGATAAAATCATTCAAAACCTTGGGCCATACTATTCTAGACAGGAACAATGGATTTGCTTAAGCTAGGGGCTGGTAAATATTATGGGTTTAAATTTGGCAGTCTTCTGGTGGGAAATTTTGTGCAAATATATTTCTTGGATATTGATATATTTGTTTCAGGTAGCCCTATGGAGGATTATGATAATTTTTCAGGGATTGATATTGTTATATCTTAAAGGGGACAATCTCATTTGTTAATTTTTTTAGTTGAACACTAAGGATTTCAATCTCTTATTGATTTATGGTGTAATTAGATAATGATGTAGATGATTAAGTATATGGTTGAGGAATAAGAGTAATGGTTGGTTGGGTATCATGCTGCAATTCATGAAAAATGGGCATTGGTAGTCTATGGGTTATTTTTCTTGTTTGTATTAAACAGTTCTTAGCCCTAATGGCTATTATATAAGTAGTTGGTAGTTGAATATCACCCATAGACTTAATCATCACTACTATATCAAAATTCAAAGCTCTAAGAAAGTATAAAAAATCACCTTGAGGGGTTGGTCTTAGAAGGACTAGAATTATGACTCATGTTTTTTGGAACCTGAAGTTGAAATCCGCGATGAGTTCATTTGTTTCCCACTTGATTGTGTTCAGTTTCTCAAGAAGTGAAATGTTGTCTACATTTTCATCAAATTGTAGATAAAGAATGGTCCCAAGTTCATCCCAAGTGAAGATTAAAGTAGTAGGAAATTTTTTATACCATTATAATTTTTTTTCTTTGAGAGATGATTCGAATAGACGCACCGCAACATCATCTTTCATGAATGCATGTACTAAAAAAATGTTTGAAATATCTTGAATGTGCTCCATGGGTGTGGCATAATTTTTTCTAGTGAAGAAGATGATACTCTTCAAGGAGGATATTGGGATATCATGTCGTGCAGCTGGGAGAAAAGGACTACCACAATTAAAAATTACAAATGGAAAGTTTATTTGATACACTATGAATGGAATAGGTCTGATAATTTTGATAGGAAGTGGAAACAATTTACCTAGAGGTGGAGTTGAAAACATTCTACTTGTGGATACCACATACCTCTGTGGAGATCGTTCCCTTCTTCTTCTTCATGGGGAAAGTTGTAGATAATCGAATTGATCACTTTTGGATATGCTTGACCTTGTTTGCACTCTTGTCATGAAATAAAAAATATTAAACTAGTGGAAACTAAAATATTTAATTTTGGGGAGATACCATATATATTGAAGAATGCCTCTAAAGGATAAAACTACTAAGTTACACACAAAAACTCAATAGTGATGAAGTAAAGCTCATTTAACCTATCCCATCGGGTGTGTCAAAACCATTGGATCTCAAAATTGAACCCTGGTCTGAATCATGGGATATTCATAATTTTTAGGCAACATGGGACTGTATCCAAGAGTGGGACTTATGGCTTGAGATAGAAGTCTAGATAAGGTAGGATTCCTCTATTCTTGAGATTGGGAAAACCCACATAAAACAAGCTACTCTAATTCTAAAAATACTCCTACAACTAATCTTACACTAGCATTTCCAAGGAGTTAGGGAGACAGATGCAAGAAATACAAAAAATAAGGTAAAAGAGGTGGTGATAGCACTAGAAAAAAGGTGGAAATCCTCCTACTCCCAATGACACATATGCAGGCTCACAGAGAGTAAGATCATGAAGATGCAGATAATTTCAGTGTAAGTTGCTAAAATAATACAATATACGTGATATTACAAAGATATTCATGCGAAATACAGAGTATTAGAAATAAGGAGAGAAACCACACTTACATTAATAAATCCTTTATAGTTTACATGTAGATCCGAGGAAATAAAATATCCTTTTGTGTGTTACAGAGGTCAAATGCATGAAATTTCAAGTTTCATAGAGAAGAGCCCAAAAATTATTGAGGAAGAAAATAGGAAAAGAACCCTTAAAATGCGTAAAAGCACTTACATTTATACCATTCATAGAAGGGAGAATAGAAATAGAAGAAAGAAGAAAAGACTTCCATGTTGGAGTACCAATCTCCTAAAATCATGCGAGACAAGCATGGGCACCATTATTTTTTACATAGTTAACTTGTAGTATAGATATGGTGCCATTAGAGGAGAACCAAAAATAAAATCATGGTACCTTAATTTTATCACATGCCATCCGACCATACAGAAAGACGCCATATTTTATTAAATTTTTGTGGTTGGGGTGGTTGATCCTCTGGTTTAGAAATAGGTGCAAATTTTAGACCTTCTACATAAGTCTTTTATTTTTAATGTTTCCCCTGGATTCACTTTGACTTTCCATATTTATTGAATAATGAGAAGAGCCTCCTTTTATTTGTGTTGTTTGAGTGTTTCTACACTTCTCCATTAGACTCTCTTTCAATTATGTGAAGTTCTCTCTCTCTTTTCATGTGGCATCATACTTGAGGATAAGTTCCTTTGTTTTATGACATTGACAACCCGTGGAACACTATGATTTAAGGATCCCACATAACACTAGGATAGTGTTTCGTAGGTTTTGACCTCATCCATTTCAATTTTTTATTCTTACCACACATGCCTTCAAAATTCATTCACTATTGCTTCTAACTTGGAGGTTTTATATTTGGTTACGCATAATTCTACATCTTCCATGTCCACGTGATATTGTGTTTCCATGCCGCGAAGCGCTAATTCATTTATCACTTCCTATGCTCCATGGATTCCATCTTATCCAATTTCTAATTTCCACATAAGAATGTGGTCCCGTGGTGCTCTTACTTACCTTTGAATTGAGAGTATTGACTTCCTTATTGTCTTGAAGGTCTAAAAAAATCCATGAAACACTAACTTTTCCAAAATCCTTCTAATTCCTAAGTGCTCATTTATTTGTTCCATGGGTTAGGAGAACTCGTGGGACACTACATCTCCTGTATTCTATGGTACACTAACTTTTTTTTCATGGATTTCCTAAAAAAAAAGTGTCTAAGTTCTTGACTTATATGAGTTGTTCAAAATTACATGGGGTGCGATTTTGGACAAAAATCACCATAAAATTTGATCTCTTCTATTTTATTTGGTTGAGTAACTACCAATCTCACCCAATATGATTTCTCTATGGGATATATTATTCCTTCTTCCACCATTTGGTTCAATTACTCCTTGACCTTTTCCTTATTTTTTACATTAAATTTGTGAGGCCTCTTTTTGACAATTTTATCTCCATCCTTTAATTATATGTAGATTTACCCTAATGATAGATCCACTCCATTAATTTCACCAAATTTAATGAGAAACACATCTTCATAGTATTTTTATAATTGTAAAATATCATACATCTATTTTTCCATCCAATAGTCTCCATTAGTGGCTAATTTTATAGTTCTTAAAGGATCAATGTCTTCTACCCTCTTGTGCACTAGTTCATCATATCTTTTAGACTTTCCTTTATCTATAGTGTCTTCTACCATTCTTGAGCCTTCTTTTTCTTCTATGTTTACATTACATATATGTTCTTATTCATCCTTGCACAATTCATTTTCAACTAGAAGAGGTTTAATGCATTTGTATTCAAATGTTCCTGATAGTTCCATATCATCCTTGACAGCGGGTTCCTCTTTCTTATTCTTTTTTATATCCTACTTTATAACATACCTCTACTTTGTGATACATCCAATTTTTCGCTGTTTCAATCCCATGGCTATTATCGGTGTAATTTCTCTAATTGGTTTATTTGGGATCTAGGAATTTTGCTCCTCCTTATTCAATAGTTCTATGACATAAGAATGTTTAGATCTTCTAAAGAGAATTATCTACTAGGGAATTCTTGTATTTAAATGTAAAGGTTTGAATAAATTCCTCCTACACATTTCTCCAAGTGTGTATTTTTATTATCCTCTCCAAATGAAAATACCAATCCTTTTGCATTGGAGTAATTGTTTACAGGAAGACATGAATCCTCGATTTAGAATCAATTTGTTGTATTTTCTAGGACTATGTGTACCCTTAAATGTGAATAAACATACATTATTTTGTATGGTACCTAGGCCACTTTTTAGTTAGTCCAGGGGTGGTATAATACGTGTTGCATACATCATGCCTACAAAATTCATTACATATGAGGTTATTGGTTTTATGCATGAACCACCATGTAGCTAATATTCCCTTTAGTGTATAGTCTAGTGCGTTGATTATCATGCCTTTTTAAGGTACATGTTTATATGAAATTCAACCAATACTGTATCTAGACTAGAGGTCCCAAAGAATTGTGGAGTTCATTTTTTTTCTACTCGAACCATTCTCATTGGAATGAATTTTTGTCCTCTCCACATCCAATGGTTTAAATATGCATCCCAATCCCCGCCAATTGAAGATTATATCTACAATGGGATATGGATTTATCCAGGTGTATCATTATAATCTTGATTATGTTGTGTAAATGAATATAATTATATTATCCTGGACTCAGTTAGAGACCTAATGTTGTATTAAAATTCTTCATCTATGAATGGTTTCTATGTTTTTGTAGTGACAAGAATATCTCAATTCCTGAAATCATCTACATTCATTTCCTTTTTGTATTATAGAGCTTTAGAATTTTTGTGATGTCTGGTCTTACAACAACATTCAATATCCTGAGCATAAGGATACATCTAGGTTATTTAGGAATAGTGTATGGTTTTTGTATAGTCATGTTCACAGGTATCCCAATGATACAATCATCAAGGTTTGCTTCTATCTAATGTTTTACCATATTGCTTTTCATATTACCATCAGACACCTAGTTCTTTCTGATCAACACAAGATAGTTTGTTTCATGTGTTTTCATGTCAATCACTTTAAAATACCCATTTAAAATCAAGTGCATGACATGTATTTCTACATTTTGAAGATGATCAATTGTATCAACTCTCCCGTATTCTATAAGATTGATAATAACAAGGATATAAGCCAGAATTGGAGCTCTCATGTCTTCTCAAGTGGATCTCAACATCATATTGATATTGCTTCAAACATTAAAGACTGCATATTTCATTTCATATCCCCCTATAATTATATTCAATCTATTATCCAAATCCGATGGCTTCTTAGTCTTTAAGTACCATATTGGTTTCTTTGCTTGTACTGCTCCACTTAATGAGCTTTCTAATGGTGTCTTGAGTAAGTTAGAGATGTTTTGTAAAATATTCTCATCATGTAAAACATTTTCTATTTTCATAAGATTATATAATGCAGACACCACTCCCTCTTGCTTTAAAATTATCATCATCTAGCCATAAATATTAGCTTCCACTTCCGTCATATTTTTCCATTGACATTTTTTTTTTGAATTGAGTGCAACAATCATGTGTCTTCTTTAAACAAATTTTCCCTTACTTGGGTTGGGCTACATATCCTTATATGCACATTGTATTTGGGGTTCATTTGTAACCTCCACATGTTTAAATCCTTTCTTTTTCCTTTGAGCTGTGGTGAAAGCTTGGAGAATTACATTATATTTGTGCGCAACATTGATAATTTTACCATAGAACAAATCCTTTTATTTTCTTTGTTTCTCCAACATGAGACAAGCTTAAATTTATGTTGCAAGTGTACGCTACAGTATGCATAAAACGCTTCCTACTTTGTATTTTAAGGAAAATTTCATGCAATGTGATTTCATTCTCCACAAAGATAGTAAACCACTCCTTAAATTTGTGGTCAGGGTCCTATCCTCCTTTGTTAGTAACCATCATGGTATCCTCCTTTCTACACACCATACTGCCTCTGTAGGGTGTTTTATCTTTAATTTGTGCTTTATATCCTCCATAAAGGGATCACAGAGTAGGGTCATTCTACCCATGTGATTTCTATAGTGAAATAGGTTCCCAAACCATATTATTTTTTAGAGATGCTGGAGCCAAATTTAGACTTGGTTATAGACATTGTGGTGTCCATTGTGTGTTTGATTGTGGTGAGGAAGGATCCCACTATATGCTTGGTCAAGGAGAGGAAACCTTCTTTATTTTGGGATAGGTGGTTGTGCAAATTTCATTTATACTATAAATAAATTCCTACTTAAACTCCTTAAAATCTATAAAAAATATTAGCTTTATGTGTGGTATCTCATCAAAAATTGCATACTACATTTTGAGGTTACCTACCATAATGTTGTAGCAAGTGATAGTTATTAGGTGAGTGTCATCATATCCTACATACTTCACAATATTATCCTCCTCCCTTGCCTTATTTTTAGTGTAGTCATATTTTTGGTGTCCCTCATCTCTGCACTTTGTAAACCATATGTTGAGCCTCAGTTTATTTCCTTCAATCTGCACATTACTGCATCTAAATTTACTTTTTTGGATGGACACATTAATTTATCCATAATTTTTAATCTTATCAACCCATATAATTACTGTACGATGGAAAAGTGACATGCGAGCATGAGAATCTACAAGTAACTCTTCCTCACATTTGACCTCCCGAGGCCATGCCGAGACAACCGGTGGGGATGGAATACACGTGAGATGCAAATAAGCTAGTTAGGTAATCTTATGTCTTTAACATGTAATAGCGGGATCTGCGAATCTAAGGAAAAGAATTCCCTCCTAACTTGAACTGGTGTGATAGATCATTCGGCGAGGATAGCTGTTCGAAGGCTCCAATTAATATCGAGCTTTGTTGTGATCCGATCTATGGGTTGTGGAATACGTGGAAGATAACCTGTGGGTGCTTCGTATATGTCTCTTGACAAGGTCATGAAAATGGAATGGCTAAATATGTAGTGGATCTTTTGGTGCCTTATGGATGATTCACTTGTCTAGTCCAGAAATATTTAGCTTGATTAGTTGCTACGTTTAATAATGATAGTTGTATGATAATTTCTGGTGGGAGTGGAGAGGATCTAAACACTAATGTTTGCAAACTAGCATCAACGTTGGATTGATTTGTAGGCCCGTTGGGTTGTGGGACTTGTGGATCACAACCGTAAGTTTGTGGTTGTTGTGGACCTCCTATGGTCATATGAAGAGCCAACCCCTTAGTCCGAGTATCCAGTAGTCGTATGCCTTTTCAGCCTCTACGTTTAGAACTAAAGTTACATGATTTTCTCAGAGTACCTAACAGGTGTTCTGGAAACTTGGATATGTAAGCTAGTGTCTATGTCAACGAGGAGGTCTCCTGCATTTGGCTGTGGGACTAGTGGATCACAACCGAATGTTTTCTCTCTTTCAGGTCCTTCTACAGTCATACGGATATATATCAAGGCAGTCTATAATTTTTTTGATTTGACCAGAACGTGTGTGCTTTGTCGTCTTCTATGTTTAATACTCTTAGCTGTGCACTGATTTCTTGTAGGTCTGCTGTTGCTCGGAACACCTGAATTATGAGATTTTGATCTATGTCAGTTATTATTGCAAAAATATTTGGTTGAGGCACGATTGGCTCAAAAATGTATTCCCTGGGCTCCCTAGGTCCCGTGATTGTCATACAAGATCAATATAAGCCTAGCTGAAATGAAATAAACTAACTATGCAAGATATATCTACAACATATATATATATATATATATATATATATATGTATATATACATATATATGTATATATACATATATATGTCTCTATTTTTTTAGTATTTTTGATATATATATATATATATATATGTAATATATACCTCTAATATTTTTGAATTTTAACAGAAAGAGTAACTAATCTAATATATTCAGAAAATGACAACTAATCGAATAAAAAAATTAAAACAAGCAAGGTAGCCCGGTGTAGCTATTTGCCTCTACAATTGTGAATTTATCCTAAATAACTAGATAGCTGATTAACTTAATTGAAAGATTCTCGATCCTACCTCAGAAGTGAGGACTGAATCATAGTTTCTTAGAAAATATTAATTCCCACAGCTTCCCTGGAAATATCGAGAATGAAATTTAACTGAAATGAAATATTTCACTACTCTATTTGATATGTTTTAACTAGAACTTTGACAGATAAAACCTGGAATTTGCAGAACAGTCGCGAATCCAGTAGTGTATGACTTTGTCCCCTCATAATGATCTCCTCGTTCTTTCATGTTCACGTGAGTCCATAAGAGCGTGTATATGCTAGCATCAACAGAAGAAGGTATTTTGAACAATGAAAACTTTGGATATAGACCGAATACAATGCGAGTAGGAGAGGGATAACGCAAGTGACAAAGCTTGGCATATGCAATTCCTAGCAGGATTTATTGCGGGAATACAATGCAAGTGTACCGAGGGATTCTAGAATCTACGTTCTATGAAGAACACAACCTACAACTCTAATGGATGTAATCTACAAATGACACTAATCTGCTCTAAACTAATTTGTATGGACAATAATGAACAAGACTGAAGCAAGAAGATCGAATGGCTTCTAACAACAAAATAAAACTAGCATGGCTGCAAATATGAGAACAACATGAATTCTAAGCAAGAATTTGAAAGACTAAACAATGAAAATGAGAAGTTGAGGGGCCATTTGATTGAAAATAAGCTAGATACTTATAGATTTCACATTCACCTAAAGGTAATTCCTATTAGAACTCGTTTACCATTAAAAAATGAAGAAACACTATTCCAGGGGACATAAAACATTAATATGAGCCAAGGCGGTGGAGAAAATCTGGTGAAAGTTAAAAAATTACACAAGTCGCGATCAAAGGAGCGTGCTGGAAAACGCATGAAGGACTTCCGCCCTGAGTAGGGTGGCAGTTACAGGACCGCCACCCTGCTAGGGCGGTGGTTTTGTCACTAAGGGTCAAAATGCTAAGAAAAGAAAGGTAGAGGAATAAAACAAAGCACAAGGAACATGGATAAAGCATTTGGGATGCTAACATATACTTCGTGAGCTTCTCTAGATCCAAACACCTTGTGAGGTGACTTGTATCATCATTGGGGCATGTGTGACATCGTTTCGGTAGCACAATACCCTATAATTTTGGGTACATACATATTGCCCCCTCGGAGAAGCATTTTAACCATGAAGAGGCATAAAATGGTGGGTCCAAGTATGGCAGTCCCAAAATGGGAAGTTATAAATTATACCTGACACGCCTGTGTGTTGAAATTTCTCCATCCGAGTTCCCGCTACTTGCAAAATGGAAAGAGGACTCAAGTGCAGATAGATAAAATAAATAAAAAAATGAATACTAAATTAGTATGAAATGAGGACTTACCATTTGCGCGGGGATAAGAACTTACCTCTGTTGGTGCTTTAAACCTGTGAAAGGGGCATTCAAAAATGATTCAAAACACCATATATATATAAAACGGGACCATTTTCCTATTAATTTGCGCTTATCGATTTGATAGTTTTTGAGCTCTGAGACCCATGGTGATGGTTTTCGACGAGAGTATAGTCGAAACATTCATAGTGAGATAGCGATCATGCCTCCATGAGCGGAACATCAACCTGCGAGATTTCAGGTTAGTTCTTCTTGTTTTAACGTTTTTGCACTAAAAATGTTAAAATGTCGAAATCTTTGTCTTTGGGGGGTCATATTTAGAAATGTCAGTTTTAAAAGTGTCTCTTAGGGGGGGCACCTAATGGGTAGGCCTTTGTTTTAGCTAAAATGGTTGATTTTTAGCATTTTAAGCATTTTTAGGGCATGTGACCCATTTTTAATTGCGGGATAGGACCGCCGCCCTGAGCAGGGAAGCGGTTACAGGACCGCTGCCTTCCAAGGTAGCGGTTATGGAACCGCCACCCTACTTAGGGTGGCGGTTCTCTCCAAAATACTAAAACAACACTAGTTTGAATTAATTTTTGCATTTTTGGTATTCCTACTTGCTTTAATGATTTTTCTAATGCAATCTTGATGCTAACTTGTTTCTTTTTGCGTGTTTTTGTGTGTTTTGCAGAAGAAAGAAGAGTACATTAGATGGACCCAAGAGAGAGAGTGTGATTGGCTTCCAGCAGTGTTAGATGCACTCTCTCAGGATGAGCAAGATACTCTCCAGAGGGTAGGCATATTGAGGATTGCATGGGTCCCCCACGTTGCACCTGCCAGTCACATATTATGTGACTTATTTTCTTATTGGGATGTATATCAGAACACTTTCTGATTTCCAGGTGTTAGGGGTGAGTGGACTATCACCCTAGAGGATGTGTACCGTATTTTGGGAGTCTCGATTATTAGGAGGAGACTTTCATTTGATATAGCAGTATCCAGAGTTCAGGTGACTCAGTGGGCCACCTATATGGGAGACACAGTTGTCTCTACTGGTTCGAAGAAGGGGGTGAAGGTTCATTCTATTCCTGGCTTGCCCATCCCTCTAATCCGTTAGGCCATTATGGGCCTCCTTGCTTCTAGATTGATTGGGGACAAGGGAGGGGATACTTTACTCTACTGCTGGGCCCCCATCATCGCATAGATTGAGGCACATGGTTAGATTTATGCTTGGGGAGCCAATATACTTGGGACTATGACCACCTATCACATAGAGGTTATACAGGGTGGTCAGCGATTACAGGGACAGTCGACAAGAGCCATCCGACCCTAGTTATGAGCAGTGGGTTTCGGTATGAGTGCATCATCCCTTAGGTCCTAAAGGGAGTAGGCATAGAGGTGGCCGGTGTTCCTCAGATCTTTAGATCACCACTGGCCTACCCACAGTGAATGACCCCATTATACAGAGATGGATAGAGATGATGGTGCTTAGAGCACCCCACCAGCCATTTAGGAGATCTTCCCTGACTACTTACAGAGGGGTGATATCAAGGAGTCAACCTAGGCGGCGTCTGTGGTAGGCACGGATCCTAGAGATCCTTCTTGGAGGCCCAGAGATCCGAGTGAGTTGTCACTCTTCCTTTGATATTTATTTTTAGCTAGGATTGCCTTAGTTGGTATCTTTCTTTTCATTCATCCTTGGTTTCACCTTTTGATCATTTTATAATTTGTTTTTCTCCTTTGCTTACAGAGACTGCTGATGAGTGGCAAGACTTGATTCGTTGGGTATGTACTAACACCCTGATGCTCCCCATGGAGAAGACTCGTGTCGAGCTATCCATGGATGCAGGGGAGCCTTTAGTAGGGTAGGCATGTGGCCAAGATGGTGACCTCCCTCCGTACCAAGTTAGCTGGGTATAGGACTGTAGAGCACCTGATGAGGAGGAGCCACTCTCATAGCGAGGCTACAACTACTGTATCGGACCGCGAGCCCTCAGTGCACTCAGAGCGCCGGCATAGCCAAAGTCCCAGGCATGATCGTGCACCTTCTGAGGGATCTCATAGGGATTGAGAGGCCACTTGGCTCCTTTTGTAGTGACTCTTGCTAGATTGTTTATATGACCATTTTGTATTTTCTGGGCTCATTGAGCATTTTGACCATGCCTAGTGCATGATGGCATTGTACATAAAACCTGATTATATATATATATATATATATACATCTCTTTTTGGATCTAGATCTCTTTGTACCTAGAGTTTTGTGATTCATTTTCACATGTATATTAGATGTTTGTAAATTTTTTATTTTTATATGCTTTTCAGAATGTATGCAATGGAGAACAAATATCACAAATGTTTTCTTTTTGTATTTCGTGATGCTGATGTATGATGATGTGGACACTATGTGATCTTGAACTTTAGTTTCTATAAGCAATTTTCTGGTACTTCATATTGTTTTGACAAAATGTGATGATGAGCTGGTATGATGAGAAGATGAACTTGCCCCACTCCTAACTCCACGCAACCAATAAGATGTGAGGGCTCACCACCGAGAGCTAGAAAGGGCACAAGCTATGAGGTGTGTTGAAATGGTAATGATGGGAGATAGACAAAGAGTTGGTGGAACCAAATTAGGATGCTACAAACCTATCTTACTCAAGTGACTCCATAGTTTAGAATGCAACTTGCTTTGTAGTTTATCCAGACTTAGATCCGTAGATGGCCACTTGGTTGACAAAATCTAGTTTTCAGGGTTTTGAACTCTCTTGGAATTTTGGACATCTGATTCATTTGTTTTTGACTCAATATTTCAAAGGTTTGTTTGAACTATTTGCTTACGAATTTTAATGTTTTTTGTCAAGCGGACCCCCTACACCTTGCCCCATGCTACTAGTAGGAAGCATGGGCTTATCACCATGGGCACGGCATAGGTGAGTAAAGGCATTCCCATCCTTTCCCAACCCTACGTCACTAGTAAGAGACGCAAGTTCAACACCAAAGGTTGGTAGGGCAAGGAAATGTGTAAAAGTAAAATTTTCTGTTTGATCTACATTTGACTTACTTACTTGAGAAAAATGTCAGGATGTTCTTATTTCCAACGAGATATATATACAAGATAGATGTGACACCATGAAGCTTCTAGAACAGACCATAGGCAAGACACCTACCCTATGAAGAAACCAAAAAGTGAGAACAAGCATGCAGGCCTTGGTATGGCTACCGTTAAGACTTTGTCATATCTAGCTTTAATTGATGAAATGATTCTGAAATAGTTGATGATGTTATGAAAATGAAGAAGTATGATTTGAATGCTCCTGCCAATACTATCAGAAGTTTGTAATGAATTTCTTAAGAATAAGTCCCTTGATCACCAAATTTTATGAAACGAGTGAACAAAATGAACCTATCTAAATGAATATGTAATGTAGATATAATTATACAAATAGTGCCGATGCTTCATGCATAAAATCATTTGAGATGACAAGGAATTAACTGATTCATTGAACTCCTCACCCTCGGAAATGTGTCGTTCCTTTTAGAGATACGCATAAGGTTAGGGTTAGTAGGAATACTTGTAGATGACCCGATATGGTGTGCGCGTACCATTTGGAGAAAGAAGACTTTCTACCCTCAACTGTTTTTATTTTCGATCCGGACTTCCTAGCTTAGAACTAAGATCTCATATATTTCTCACTCATAGACTTTTCTATTAAATTGCTGGCACATCCAGTCAGCATGAGGAAACTATGCCATTTTAGCGTTTAGCCCAGGAAATCATCAAGGCTTCTCTAGTTGAGAGAGGTGGTCAGCCTCCCTGCTAAGCTATGAATCATCACAGAATACCTGTAATGAGATGTGGAGATTGGGTATTTCAGCCTCAAGCTGGGTAGGGAAAAGGCTGCTTCTGCTGTGAATACTGAGTGAGAAAGGAGTTACTCCTGTTGGTGTACTTATAACCGAGGTTCGGTGGGCCCACAACCGCTGGATGGTAGTTTGTAATGCCAATCTCATTTATTCTCCTTGACTGTTATTAAGGAGAATGAGCTTTTGAGAGGTAAAAGTTTAACACTTCGACCAATGCCACATTGGCTTAAGTGGACTCAGTAAAGGGAGGTTGTAGTGATGGTTTATCTTGAGACTTTCTACATAAGCATCACGAACCTCGTTGTTCTTAAAGGACATGCTAAGATAATGACTTGTGGTTTTGACCACCATACCTAGCTGATCTCCTTTGGTGTCAAAATGAATTCTGGTAATTCCATTCCGAACTGCTTGGTCAAGTGGTGAGAGGGACTCTGTTCCTCGCACCCATTTGGATCCAGAAATCCTTCCACTGATCTCCATGATTATGAAATTCCGATGGCCATTGGTTTGATGAGGGAGGAGAATTTCTCATTTACAGTCTAGACCCCAAGTGGAGAAGTTGCCACAGAGTCGACTATTGGTTGCAAGGAGTGCTAGGATGTGGCATCTCGTGAGAGAATTATTAGACTATTTTTGGCAAAATGCGTACAAATTCCACTGCGTCATGCTCAAGAGTGGGCCAAGCTGAGTGGCTTGGTCAAGTGACCACTGAAGGTCGGCCCCCACATATCCCACTATGGGATTCGATGAATAATTCTCATTAGATTATGGGTCTAGGTGTCAGACGCACCTTTTAGAAGCATGTCATCAATTAGGCTCTAGTGATAGAGTACTTAGGTCTAAAACAACATGATTTAGCTACGATAATGCGGTAACACCTTCTTTGTTGATGGCGTGGCATTTCTGGATTACAAGGTATGATCCATGATAATAATTGTGTAAAGTATTAGGTATACCAGGTTAGACATGTAGAGATGGGATGCGGGTCACAAGTTTTCGACAAAGACACGACATTTCGGGAAAGTCTAGACATCTGAACTCAGCTCACCTCCATCTAGTTGATTGTTAGCCAACTAGATACTGCACTGTTTCTCCTTTAAACGAATCTTTCATGGTTTACAATATGGTAACTCAACCATTCTGGGCCATTAACTTTATGAATTCATCCAGCCTTCTTATCGATCAAGGCTACCTTGTCTTGAGGAACTAGATCTCCATAATATGGTCTGTCTTCACTCATGACCCTTTTTTTTTAATTTAACATGTAATGTCTTAAATGTTTTGTTAGCATAGGCTCTATGCCGCTGTTCGACGTTTAACCTGGACTCGTCTAGAATTTCTAGTTGAGAGAGGCGTGCCTCCCTGTAAGATTCTTCATCCAAAATCCCTTGTAATGAGATGCGGAGATTGGGTATTTATACTTCAAGTGGGAGAACCGCTTCTACTCCGAATACTAGCGAGAAAGGAGTTGCTCCTGTTGGTGTTCTTATTGAGGTTCGGTGGGCCCACAAGGCCGGATATAGTTTTAAATGCCAATCTCATTTGTTCTCTTTTACCATTTTGAGGAGAATAGCTTTTAACATTTTGTTTGTTCACTTCAGCTTGCCCATTGGCTTGAGGCTATTAAAGAGAGGCCATGTGATGGTTTATGTTAAACTTGCTACATAGCTCATGAACTTCATCATTCTGAAAGGATGTGCCATTATCTGAGATAATGACTTGTGGGACACCATACCTACAGATAATTTTGTTCAAAATGATATTTGGCAATCATCTAACCTGGTACAGTGGTGAGAGGCATGGCCTCCACCCATTTGGTAAAATATTTCATGGATATGATTATAAAATTATGGCCATCAGTTGACGAGTGAGAGAATTTCCCTATTAAGTCCAGACCCCAAGTGGAGAAGAGCCACGGAGTCACTATCAGTTACAGGGATTGTGTTGGCATGTGAATCTCATGAGAGAATTCTTGACATTTGTGGCACTTACGTACAAATTCCACTATGTCATGTTCGAGAGTGGGCCAAAAATAGCCCATTTGATGTATTTTACGAGTGGTGGCATGACTACCGAAGTGGCCCCTGCATATCCCACTGTGGGATTCATGAAGAATCCTCTTGGATTATTCTATGTCGACACATCTTAGAAGTATGTCGGCTTACAATAGAGAACTTGGTCTAAAACAACATATTTAGTGGCAATAATGCATAACCGCCTTCTTTGTTGTGATGTGGCACCTTTTCGGGTATGTATGGTCCATGATAAAATTGATGATATCAGTATACTAGGGACATGTAAAGATGGGGGGTCTAGTTTTGAAAAAGTATACACATTCATCGGGAAAGTCAATATCTACTAACTCGCCTCCATCTAGTGGATTGTTAGCTAGCCAGTCTGTAATGATTTTTTCTTTTATGGATTTTTGGTTTACGAATGTTAACTCAAATTCTCCCATTAGGGTTATGAAATGTCTAGCCTTCTTAGACAAGGACCCTTGCATGAGGAATGTCCGTAAATGGTTTGTCTTTACAATGAACCTTGTTTCTTGATTTAACATGTAATGTTTTAAACATTTTGTGGTGAAGACTATGGAAAATAATTCTCTTTCTTCCTGTGTATAATGTGTTTGATAATTGAGCAACATTCAGCTAATGAAATAGATCACGTGTTCTCATTTATCATCATCTTCTTGAGCTAGCATGTAGGGAAGCCAGACATGAGTGGCTTATGAGTATAGGATCAAAGGACAGTCTAGCTTAGGAAACATTAGCGTGGGTGGTGACAACAAAAAATTCTTAACTTCTTTGAAGGACCTACTGCAATCTTCAGTCCAATCGATGCTATAATATTTCTTGAGTAGATTGTTGATTAGATGAATGGAAAATCTTAAATCTAGGATGAATCTTTGGATTGCACTGAGTTTCCCAAGAAATGACCTAATTCCAGACTCGTTCAAAGGTGGGATCATATTCGAGAACAGCCCATATTTTGGCTGGATCAACATCAATCCCTCGTGAAGATATAATATATCCTATAATTTTTCCCCCATGTTACACCGAAAATGCACTTCTCTGGGTTTAATGTGACACCATACTCAATAAGTCGTGAGAGGATGATACAGAGCACTTCCGGATGATCACAACTGTTTCTTGGCCTTGGCCAACAAGCCATCCACATATGATTCCACGATTTTATGGATAAGATCATGGAATATATATGTCATTACTCGCGTATATGTAGCACTCAGCGGTCTTAAGACCAAATGGCATGACAATGTAAGAATAAGTTCCCCAGGGAGTTATAAATGTGGTTTTGGCTTGGCCTTGTTTAGATATTTTGATTTGATTATATCCCTAAGAACCCATCCATGAGAGACAAAATTCAAATCTAGTTGTTGTATCAATGATGACATCAATGGATGGTAATGGGAAATCATCTTTGGGACAAGATTTTTTAATATCCCAAAAGTCTATACAAATGCGTATCTTCCCATTTTTTTTAAGGATGGGAACGATATTAGACACCCATTGTGAATAGTCAATGGCTTTGATGAATCATACTTGGAGAAATTTTATTACTTATTCTTTTACCATGAGAGCCACTTTCGGCTTCATTGGTCTTGACTCTTGTTTAATTGGCTTCGTATCTAGTTTAGTGACAAGATTATGTACCGCAAATTGTGGTGCGATACCTGTCATTTCTTTATAATTAAATGCAAAATTATTTTGATGTTCTTTGAGGATTTGGGTGTGTATTTCTATTTCTTCCGGAGTTAGCGAGGATCCCAACTTCAAAATTCTTGGTTCTTCCTCCATTCCAATGTTTATGTCAATGGTTTCTTCTATCAAAGAAGCGTTACCTTCTTTAAATTCAGGTGGGGCTGGAGGTAGTTCCAAGCTTTCTCCATTTTCTATCTCGTAGATATCGAGATCCTTCTGTGGAGGAGACTCTACCGTGGGATTTCCAAAGTAGGAAGAGGAGTGTGGTATTAGGGAAAGATCAACTATAGAGTGAGCAAGGTGTAGCTCTGCATAGGTGTTTAGATATTCGAGAGTGACTTTATCACTGTCAACATGATGTAAGATAGGAGATTCATTCTCAGCTGTATGTGTTACAAAGAGGGTTCGTTGAAATTTTCTTCACCAATGGTTCAGTACGAAGTGATACTTTGAAACTTGTATCTTCCAACTCATTACTTGGGGTAAAACGTGAAGCTGAGGTTGCTATTGAATCTGCGAGAAGGTTCTATTCTTGTGGGATTGCCTCAATGGATATGAAGTCGAATCCTTTTCTTAGATCTAATACCACCGTTTTATAGAGCTGTAAGTGCTCAGCTTTAGTCTCATATACTTTAGAGACTTGGTTTGAAACTAATTGTGAGTCTCCTAACACTTTGATGTCATTAACACCAATCCTTTTGGCTATGATGAGGCCAAGGAGGAGGGCTTCATACTCAGTGATATTGTTTATACATTCTAAGTTTAACTTAAAAGAAAAAGGTAGGATCTTTCCCTCAGGAGAAGTAAAGATCACACCTGCCCCGGCTCCATAGTGACATCTAGCTCCATCGAAAGTGGAGAGTCCAATACTTACTAGGAAAGATGGATGCTTGGGAAATTCTTTACATCTCTTTCTTCTATTTTGGTTACTTCTACCATGCAAAGTTCCTATGTTGGAAGAGAACAAACTGCCTAGGGTACATCCCATACCTACGGAATCAAATGGTAGGAAAATTGGTAGATCTTGTTCCAGTAACTTGAAAATTTTTGCAGTAGTTCCTAATGACATTGTTTCTACAATGTTATCTTCAGCCTTAAGGGCTGGGATGCCCTTGACTAGGTTCATAATTTCTAGTTCTGTTGTAGGTATTAATTTTTCTTCTGGTTTTGAGTCGATTGGTTTGTTAAGCTGGTTTGTTGGGAGTTCAAACTCACAGTGAACACCTGGTCTTATTCTTCAAGTTTACTTGGTGTTTGTACCAATGTTTTTTGGTCACCTGTTACTACTGAATATCTATCCTAGGTGTAAGAATCTGGATTTCCTGGAATGACGAAGAAGGGATTGCTTGTGCATGCGATGTATCCATGGTCGACCGAGGATCATATTATAGTTGGTTTCCCGCTCTATTATCTAAAACTCCACTAGACCAACTGTCTTGGTTCATAAGGTGACTGGTAATATTATAGTCCCAATTGAATTAGCTTTAAGGCTACAACAGCATGGATTTAGTGAAGTTTGAGGCTTCATGATCATTATTTCCTATCATTACACCTTTGTTCATCCCATTCAGATTTAATTTATTATTGTGATTTGGAAGTGGATCATTGAAGATCTTAAGAGGTGCACTTTGAGGGGAAAATACCCCTGTGAAAGTACTTGGCATCGGTATCATAGAATCTGTTAAGAACATATCTATGAAGAGTTGCCTTTTTTCTTTTGGAAAACTTTGCATGAACTTATTGTAATCATGACAAGTCCTAGTGTCATGGCCTCAAATTTTTTAAAAACCACAATACGAGTTGGGATTATAATTCCTAGGTTGTTGGTTTGGCACATGTTGTTATGTCCAAAACTCTGATTAAACTGTAGACTGTTAGGATTAAAGTTTTTCATTTGTTGCCTTTGGTTTTGGTTTTGATATCTAATCAAGTTTTGACTTGGACCCTGTGTCTGGATTTTACGTTGTTGTTGTTGTCATTATTGTTGTTGGGGATGATTAAAATCCACCGTGTTGATTGTTGGGGTAAAATTGTTGTTTCGTTGATTGTTAACTGGTGGTGGAACATTTACAACATTTTCTGGCCTTTTTAGTCTGATTAGTCACTCCATCTTTTATCACTCCATGGTTTTTGTTAAGGATTTTAGGTCCTTGATTAGTGTTTGTGGTAGTAGGATAAGTCGTAGTGTTTTTTTTTGATTCGGGGATGATTGACCTACCGTTTGTTCCATATGTCTTGCGACTGCTATCTATTGCAGCTTAATCTATTCGAAGAGCGCTCTTGAGAACCTCATCATAAGTTCTTAGTGGGAACTTCTGGACTTCTTCCTTTATCTCTCTACTGAGAGAATGAAGGAATAAATTGCATAGTTCCATCTAATCCATGTTTGGAGCACTTGATGAAGAATAGAGGACTACACGCCATCTTTGGATGAAATGAGCAATAGATTCATTATGTTCTTGTTTAATATGCAAGAACTCCTTGATTCCTATTCTCAACAACTTGTTCATGTCAAAAGCCTTGATGAATTCTGACATGAGTTGTTTAAATGAATGTATTGAGGTTCAGGTATTCTATAATACCAATCAAGGGTGATACCCTCTAAAGTTTTGGGGAATATTTTAGCAATAACTCCATCCCAAGGGAGTAGTTCTCGAATGGCTATGGAATAGGCCTTAATATGTGCATTTGGGTCTCCCTCTCCTTTGTACTTAGGTAGATCGGGGAGAGGTCTTGGAAGCATGATGCTTCGTATAGTGAATTCCAAAGGTTGTTTCAAATATTATGAATAAGTTCTTATTGCATAGGTTTCAACCATTGATGGTGTTTTCCGAGGGGGGGAGGTGGAATGGGTTGTTGATATGGCATAGCATATGTATTTCCAGGGGCATAAGGGAATCCCTGTGGTTGAGAAAACATGCCGGGAGAAGAGAACATATCTCCCTCTGGTGATTTGTAATACATGTTTAAGTATGGAGGAGCATTGCTCAGGAATGGATTGTTTTGTACTAAACCGGGAGATATCATATTTTCCACTGGATCGGTGTTAGAAAACATGGTTCTAGTTGGTTTATGTTCTGAATACTGAGGAGGAATGCCCAACGTGCCTGTTCCTGTGAGGAGGTATACTTGGCTAAGATGATGTGGTGGATTGGAAGTTCCTGCCTACATGAATTATGAATTTTGACTTGCTTGAGTAAGTTCTAACCCTCTAACTTTCTCAACTAAGGCTGAGATGACCTCATTTAGTGAAGACATGGTATTTTGCCTTAGTGGTGTTTTTTATATACCTTGATGTTGTATAAGCATATGGTACCCAGCTATTAATTGATCGGTGCCCTACCAAGTTTCACTGAGGGCATTTCCTATAGGTGGAGGGATGGGGGTGTTTTCTTGGAATGAGACCTCGGGTTGTGTTTGTAAACCTCTTATAGATGGGTACATATTTATAGAGTGTTGTTCACTCCTAGCATAACGTGCTAAGTATTCGTCATCTAACAATAGATATGGATCTGATTGTTTACTAATTTGTGGTCTAAGTAACACCTAAGGAGATGAACCGGATTCTCAAGTTAGCATCATATTGTTTGAGCCTGAAGGCTCTAGTTGTTACGTTTGAGTGAGCTGATCCAACTCCTCTATTTTAAAAGAATAACTATATCTATTCCTTTGAAGCAGAGCTTGTGTTAAAAATCAGTTAGTTGAATAATTTTCACCCCATGCTGAGAGCTAGGGTGATGGTTGTCTATTTAGTTGATTGTAGTATGCTTCAAGACCTAGGAGGGTCTTCCATATGCATCCTATCTTGACATATTTGGGGGATATATGAATACCCGTAGAATAATGGGAAAGAGCGAAGGTGGATAAAATTAAAAGAAGAGTGTGAAAGTGAGGCAATTGTTCCTTTTACATAAGTTTCACCAATTTTGTTGGTAAAGCTGATGTGAAGGCTAATGTGGCGGAAAAGATGAAAATTATACTAATTGGAAGAACAAGCAGAAATAAGACTCTGAACTAGAAGGTAGGAAGTTTCACATCAGGTTCACCAATTTTGTACGATGGAAAAGTGACATGCGAGCATGAGAATCTACAAGTAACTCTTCCTCACACTTGACCTCCTAAGTTCATGCCGAGACAGCCAGTGGGGATGGATTACATGCGGGATGCAAATAAGCTAGTTAGGTAATATTATGTCTTCAAAATGCAATAGTGGGATCTGCAACTCTAAGGCAAAGAAGGCCCTCCTAACCTGAACCGGTGTGATAGATCATTTGGTGAGGATAGCTACTTGAAGGCTCCAATCAATATCAAGCTCTGTTGTGATCCAATCCATGGGTTCTAGAATACATGGAAGATAACCTATGGGTGCTTCGTATATGTCTCCTGACAAGGTCATGAAAATGGAATGGCTAAATATGTAGTGGATCTTTTTGTGCCTTATGGATGATTCTCTAGTCTAGTCCAGAAATATTTGGCTTGATTAGCTGTAATGTTTAATAATGATAATTGTGTGATAATGTCTGGTGGGAGTAGAGAGGATCTAAACACTAATGTTTCCAAACCATCGTTAACATTGGATTGATTTATAGGCCCATTGGGTTGTGGGAGCTATGGATCACAACCGTAAGTTCGTGGTTGTTGTGGACCTCCTTGGTCATATGAACAGTCAACCCCTTAGTCCAAGTATCTAGTAGTTGTATGCCTTTTTGGCCTCTACATTTGGAACTACAAGTTGCATGATTTTCTCAGAGTACCTAATAGGTGTTATGGCAACTTGGATACGTAAGCTAGTGTCTATATCAGCAAAGAGGTCTCCTACGTCTAGCTATGGGACTAGTGGATCAGAACCGAATGTTTCTTCTCTTTCAAGTCCTTCTACAGTCATATGGATATCTATCAAGGCAATCTATAATTTGTCTAATTTGACCAGAACATGTGTTCTTTGTCATCTTCTATGTTTAATACTCTTAGTTGTGTGTTGATTTCTTGTAGATCTACTATTGCTCGAAAGACTTGAATTTTGAGATTTTGATCTATGTCTGTTATTGCTGCAACAATATTTGGTTGAGGCATGATTGGCTCAAAAACGTATTCCCTGGGCTCCCTAGGTCCTGTGATTTTCATACAAGATCAATATAAGCCTAGCTGAAATGAAATAAACTAACTATGCAAGATATATCTACAACATATATATATATATTCCTCTATTTTTTTGTATTTTTGAAAGAATTTAAACAGAATCAAAAGAGTAACTAATCTAATATATTCATAAAATGAAAACTAATCTAATAACAAAATTAAAACAAGCAAGGTAGCCCGGTGTAGCTATTTGCCTGTGTAGTTGTGAGTTTATCCTAAATAACTAGATAGTTGATTAACTTAATTGAAAGATTCTCAATCCTACCTCATAAGTGAGGAATGAATCATAGTTTCTCAGAAACTATCAATCCCCACAACTTCCCTAGCAATATCGAGAATGAATTTTAACTGAAATGAAATATTTCACTACACTTTTTGATATGTTTTAACTATAACTTTGATAGATAAAACCTTAAATTTTTAGAACAATGGAAAATCCAGTAGTGCATGACTTTGTCCCCTCAGAATGATCTCCTCATTCCTTCATGTTCATGTGAGTTTAGAAGAGCGTGTATATGATAGCATCAATAGAAGAACGTATTTTTAACAATGGCATCTTTGGATATTGACTGAATAAAATGCGACTAGGAGAGGGAAAACGCAAGTGACAAAGCTTTCCGTATGTAATTATTAGCGGGATATATTACAGGAATACAATGCAAATGTACCAAGAGATTCTAGAATCTACGTTTTGTGAAGAACACAACCTGTAACTCTAACGGATTCAATCTAAAAATGACACTACTCTGCTCTAAACTAATTTCTATGTATAACAATGAACAAGACTAAAACAAGAAGATCGAATGGCTTCTAAAAGCAAAGGAAAACTAGCATGGATGCTAACATGAAAACAAAATGAGCTCTAAAAAAGAAATTGAAAGACTAAACAATGGAAAATGAGAATTTGAGGGGCCATTTACTTGAAAATAAGCTAAATACTTATAGATTTCACATTCACCAAAAGGTAATTCCCATTAGAACTCTTTTACCATTAAACAATGAAGAAACACTATTCTAGGGGACATAAAACATTAATACAAACCAAGGCAGTGGAGAAAATCTTGTGAAAGTTGAAAAATTATGCAAGTCGTGATCAAAAGAACATGCTGGAAAATGCTTGAAGGACCGCTACCCTAAGCAGGGCAATGGTTACAAGATCGCCGCCACCTGCCAGGGTGGCGGTTTCGTCACTAAAGGTTAAAACATTGTTAAAAAAAGGGGGGCATGGGATGAAACAAGGCATGAGGAACTTGGATAAAGCATTTGGGATTCTAACATATGCTTCGTGAGCTTCTTTGGATCTGAACACCTTGCGAAGTGACCTGTATCATCATTGGGGCATGTGTGACATCGTTCTGGCAGCACAGTACCCTATAATTTTGGGTACGTATAGTTACTTCAATGCCCTCATATTTCACTTCAAATTTCATCTGTGTAGTTCCAAAATGATAGTTATTGTGTAATCCCTCTACAAACAAGGTTACTTTGCTTGAATTGTCAAAATTGAAACTAGTTTTGTTCATTACGTTATGAAACCTTATATCATATTATGACAAACTCTATTGGTTTCCATTTTATCTCCTTCAAGTCCTGAATAGTCTTCCCCACACACTTATTTCTTTTAAATTCTTATGTGAGTGCATTATACACATCCTATAGAATTTTTGCGCTAAAATTTCTTGAATATATAAATTTCAAGTATCTTACATGTAGATCCCCTATGATTTCACAGTTCTTGGTGGTATCATAAGTTACCTCTTTCCCCACAACCCATATCAAAAGTTATCAGGTAACACTCAAGGTCAATAGACTTTTCATATGGTTGTAAGATTGTTGAGGGATTAGGATAATGAACCATCTTTCCTCTCATTCCCAACTTACTTCCTGAATGAATTTGTGTAGTATTATACCTTAGGATATGATTTGGATTTAATTGCATGCTTAGTTGATTATTACTCACATAAGTATGTATACGAGCATTATTGGATTATGTCTCTTCTTCTTCTAATTCTTCCTACTATAGAAGTTCAACCCTATATTTTGGGATCACAAAACTATTGTTACTACACTCCCCACTCTTTTCATGGTATCCCTTGAATGTAATCCTAAGAAATGGGTATTTGTACAATGATATCTCGAATTCTCTTTAATTTTCTTCCATGTTTATCACTTTAGATCTTTGTATGTAATGCAATATGTATTGCAAATGATTGACTTAATCTTCTTCGTAGTTATTGTAAAATTAAAAACTACTCCAAGTTGTTTTTATAATACCACATAATTGATTCTATGTGTGGATTAAGGGACATACATCCTAGAAGTAGGGTATTATCTATAGATGCTAAATCTATGCACTTACGTACATTTATAGGTCCTAAAGCATACTAATGTATACATGGTTCCTAATCAATAAAACTAGTGGTTGACAACTTCTTTTGCACCTTTTTCTTTATCTCTTACACTTTTATTGGCCTTACACACCTTATGAATTTGTCGGAAATTAAATAATTTATCTTTTATGACCTCAAACACTAGTGCCCAACTAGGAAAGAAGTGCCCAAGTGCTCTTGTCCCTTCTGGTAACTCTTTCCCCTCTTTTCCTTCTTCTTACTCTTCCGAGTTCTTTTCACCTCTTTGGAATATTTTTACACGTTGGGTTAGCCTTTTAGTTATCAATTAAAAAATTCAAATAAGGAAATCATATATACTTAGTTAATTCTCTCAAATAAGGGGCTAAATATTATAAGCATTACCTATCATTACCTAAGCTTGCATTCAAAGGCACAAGATAATTACAAGGCATACATCTATCAAATCCATACAAGAGACAAGGGTTGCATCAATATGCATACACATCATAAGAGGGGATTCCATTCTATTCCATCACATATATTCTATATACTTGGTACATTCTAGATCTAGCCTGTAACACCCCTTTTTGCTTCATCAGAACTAGGGATTTTTTGTAATATACTAAATCATTTAATAAAAATTATGCCTTCATTAAATTTAATACACGAAAATTAAATTCCAGCATACGAGACTTGTAATTTCCTAAGTTATCTTATGCTGAAATGAATAACGTCATTTACAACAATAGATGAAGTAAACCAACTTTAAATAGTGTTTAAAATCCAATCAGACAATCTATGATAACCATGTGCAACTGCAAGGGTTTACAAATCTACCCGATCCCCCCTTCAATGCTCTACCTTGGCCAATATAACCAGTATATCATTTGGTTAAGCCTTATTACAGGTTGAGAGAACTTTTGATATCTTCTTAGCTTCCTATGGAAAGCTACTACCGTAACCATCATCTGAATCTTGAAACTACAACAAGAATACTTGGTGAACAAACAATGCATCTAGTTACATGCACTACTATGACCATAGTTTATTTGGTGTTGCACTAGAAATCTAGATTCGAAGACTGCACATAATCCTATGGAACATGTCTTCCCTTCACCTCACAACCATTCTATTCATATTAATTAGGATTCATTTCCGTTGTTTAGGTTATTACGTTTACTATTAAACATCTTTGGTGATCATGTATTTAATAAGTTAAATTACCAAAGTTATGAGTATCATGGCTCGATAATTGAGTCCCATGAATCTGGTCAGTACTATCTTGGGATTGCTACGAGAAGGGTTTCACCCGTATAATGACTTGCGTAATTACACATTTGATAATTTCCCCATAGCCATCCCCAGCTGGTATAGACAAGGTTCCTGTGACATGATTGTCACTCCTTGATTATCACACTTTGCTGCTAATTTAGAAAGATAAAATAACATCATTTATGATCATTAATAATTACTTAATCTTACCTATTTCACTTACGTTATATGGAGACAACTTTACATTTTCAAGTGATCACAAATTAATTTTGTACTTCATACCATAAAAGTGTATGTTGTTGCTATAATATGAAATTGTTTAATTCTCATTACCTCTGATATGTAAAGTGATTTATAACATTTGAATTAGGTTTAGTCGGATGTGACTATAGTCAATTCTTAACACAACTCATTGATCCTTCCATTCCATTATTAGAAAACAGATAAATTTAGTTCACCTCAGACTAATATATGTAGCGGTAATTTTTAAGCAATCATAATGTACTATCATACTTATTTTATGTCAAAGTAGATGTCATACCCCTAGGGTAGTGTAATCATCATGTATATATAAGTTAATGGGATATATTGTTATACTAGTTCTATGTGGATGTACTTGTTCACACAAGGGTGCTATGAACATGATACTTCCTCACACTATATCAATAGTATTCCTGTGAGATACTGATATAAAAGACAACAATAAAACTCTCGTTAATTCATAGTTGTATATTGGTTATACCTTCATGCTTACAAAGATTAACATGTACATCTTTCATACTTAATTCCTTTAAGCATGCCTTTTTAATTCTGGTTTTCGCTCAAGAGGGTTATTAAACTCTTCATACTTATTCCTAGATAATGCACTTGTTTACCACATGAACATTGTAGAAATATCATTACAACATATTTGAATAATTTGTAATTAAGTTGCAGTTACAAAGGACTACAAAAATGATTCTTAAACATAATTGGTATACATCATTTGTTATAAACAAAGGGCCATAATATTTTACACACATTCTTAACCTCGTTTAATGTCATACTAATTTAGTTTCATTATTGTTTGTTAACATGTTTGTAAAGAAATATCATACGATAATATTTTGGCTTAATTATATATATACAGAGTACTTGATTGATAGCAACAATCTCTAATAAAGTCATATACCCAATCTTGATATTCCTTTCATCAATAAATAACATAAAAATTGATACTTTTACATAACTCAAAAGGTGACTATAAAAAGAATGTCAATATGTATATAAGGTATATAAGGTCAGTGAAAAAAGATTGGAATAAAAAGTCATTTATAATCTACTTGTTATACTCTGAACAAAATGAACAAAGTAAGGATTATCTCATATCACTTTCATATAATCCAAAATCTATAATAAGCCACAATAAGCAAATAAATGAAATCAATATAAGAAATAGATCAATTCTTCCACCAACACCTTAACACAACCTTACAATAAATATTCATGACCTCCCATAAATGTTATTTATAAAAGTATCATCATAGCAACACAGGAAAAACTTGGCCATAACTGTAAATACTAAGCTTTTCACTTACTTATAACCATTTCGTTTTTGGTATTTCATATCACCAACAAGATAGTTATTTGAAAAAGCGACAAAATATTCATCACTAAATCTGTTGTCGTTACTGGACACGGTTAAACCCTCAATCTAATTAAGGATCAGGAAAACATAAACTTAGTACATCTAATTTTGACTATTAAGAGTTATGTAGGTTATCCATAGCCATATTGACTCAAATCAATCTAATTCCAAGTCAAGACAACCATCTATAGGAATAAAAGATCATAACCTGATAAGAATACACTTCTATCAATCTCAAACCTGCAGTAATATTAATTTTTTTTGTATTATATTAATAGTCTTTAAGCACATGATATCAGTCTCAAAGGAGATCTCGTGTTAAAATCTAGCCTTTAACACATCATCAAATAACTCAGTTTGAGATAATACATATTACCCACAATCAATAATAATAGGTCAGATAAATACTCTTACCCACACCCTCCAACCATTCATCATAGTGACTATTCGGGAAACGATTTTAGTCTACTCAACCATAAGGGGAAAGGGTTTACCTATGCACTTCCATACAAAATAATCCCCAAAATTTCTTCCATAGTGATTTAGGATGGATGTCTGATTTTGGGGTAAAATAACAAATCTCTTACGCAACTCTATGACTAAAGTCAACATTATGATTTCAAAAGAACTTTAGGAATAATTTCCTAGCCCCTAAAATGCAATATACCAATCCTTAACAAACAAGGAGATTCAAACCTAGATGCAAACATACTTTGCAATTCCTTGTTAAATTTATATAAGTAACCAAATGAAAAAATAACTACATTACTGTATTTCCACAATTTTCCAATAAATTGGTAGAATTTACCCAACAAAAAACATAAATATTCCAAATATTTTTGAACATATTAGAAATAAAACATCAAGAGGAAAAATGATACTCCATGCCTGATTTAGTGCACTGTCGAATCTAAACATTTCTTCACAAAATCTTCACTTAAATTCCCCATCAAAATCAGGAGTTGAAAACACTACAAACCCCCTATTCCCAATCTCCTCTATGGATTTATACCGATTTAAATATGACCATGTAGTAAAATATAGACATTTATTTTAACATAATCAAATAGCTCAACCGAACATAACTGATAAGATGTACACTTCATACAATGTTAGTAAATAGATTGATCAAAGGAGGAGCTCAAGTTTACAACTCAAAAAATAAAGAACCATACAAGGTTGCATGCAATAGATTCCGTGAAAAGCTTCTCATTTTTTGAAACTGTTTATTTAGTTATTCGAATTAAATTTTACTAGTGCCACATTATGTCCAAACAACTTACCCACCGCCAACCATTTCTCCTCGCCAAATCAGGTTAGTGGAGTTTTTAACGAACAATGCAAGTTTATCATAAATGTCTTACCCATTAATTTTGTATGGGCACACTACTTTGAAATTACAAAACAATGATTAACCACCTGACTCAACTTGGTAAATCGACCGCCACAATAATCAACAATCCATGCAACTCAAGAATAACTAAATGCAACCCTAATTACTTGTATGGCCATTAACCAACCCCATAAAATATTATTAGTATTGTCGAAGATAATTATTAACCAATCGTGCCATTTACATAGGATCAAAGAGCTTATTCAAAAATTCATCCAAGTGAAAAATTATTTAATCAATCTAATCATTAGGATTATGGTTGACCAACTGATTAATATCATTAAAATGCCTTTACTAATCATTTAGACCTTATGGTGGTTAAACATCCTTTTCTATTTGTCAAGTCAGTAAACCTTAGTCAAGTTTAATCAGAAAATCATACATTGAAGCTACTCTTCCCCATATGTATAATAAAAGGCCTTATTATGCCTTTTCCATGGTCTTAGACCATTGTAAAAAAAGGTTAATTGTACTAAAAATTATGGTTAAAAGAAATCAAACCCTAATGACCTTCAAGTGCTAAGGAGTATAGATTAAACCTTGTAATTTATAATGCTGATTCTAAGACCAAATCATTACTTAACAATATGATAAATGTCCTCTTAATAAAGAGACATTATCAATTAGATTTATGATCATACATACAAGTTTCACTTTAATGCATAGAGTGGTCAATATGATCATAAAACAAAGTTAATATTTTCTTACAATTTAAGGAGTTGCTTATGAATTACATATGCGACATCATTAACCCATCATGTCTTTTAACAAGTAGAATAATATTATGAATGATAGGTTCACTAACCTAAGAATATGTCGATGCATCAACCATCACATTTTCAGCAAATTAATCATATCAATTAAACTGAATCATTGATTAATAATATTTTTTTAGCAATGTATACATTCATTCCTTTGCAAGTCATTCATTTCAGCAAGATAGTTAAAATAATTATCTCAAAGACATGTACAGTTAACTAAGTAAGTATCCAATAATGAAAATCATCTCTTTCAACAAAGTAAGTATTCTGCAACACACAACATAACAACATAGCCATCCAAGATGGTTATAGAAACCATCATCAACAGAAAACAAGGTAATGTACATCCATAACAACAAGTACACAAAATGAATTACAACATTAATCAATTTGTGACTACGTGACAACAAGAGCCGTTACGATGTCATGCATATAGTTTTGCATGAGTATGCATACCCTTTTGTATATGTGAACATCTACACAATGGTATATGTAACATTGTAGCGATACTGACTGCCCCATTACTTGCAATTTGTTTAATGCTACAATTTATTTTACGATAACACATGATGAAAATTATGGGATGTGACATACTTCGCCCCTTAATGAATCATCGTCCTGATGATTTTTACTCATAAATCAAAATCAAAACATTCAAACAATGAATAATATCATTCAACAGGGAGAATTATCAACATTTTAATCCCAAAAACTTACAAGTTTTCTAGATTTCATCCTATTTGTTTTCAAAATTATTGGCTGTAAAAACCTTTCAACCAACAAAAATTGTTACCCAGTCAGAAATATGACATGATTTTTGGCATTACAACCAGTCATATCATACAATACTGTTTATTATTCATATTAGACAACTAAAAAATTTAATCATCACTTAAACAAATAAGGAAAACATTTAATTTAACTCCACCCAAGATTTCTAAATTATTTTGTTTCATTATTCCACTTGTCTTTCCAGAATTTTCCTTGTACAATTTCCAATTTCTTTGAAGTGCACCCAACAATTTTCCTTTTTCCCATTGGTTTTACCAAAATGCATCCATGGTTTTCATCTTTTAGAAATCATCATCCATTATTTCTTACCAATGAAAACTTAAATCATTTAATATGTTACTTCCTTGCCATTTAGGCTTGTTGTTTTCGTACACTTCCAAGTATTGGTTTTCTTTCATATCAACAAAAACATTGATTTACATCAGAATAGTGAATAGTAATCACTATGTCTTAAGTCCTTAAATAAGCTCACTTATAATACTAAGTTTCGTGATGAAGCCTAAGGAACATTAATATTGCATTTACAAACATAGGTTTATTGCTTTAACAAATTTCTTTTCATAAGATAAATATAATCATATTTCTCGTTTTGTTTTCATCTAATCACTAGCTATGAGGATCTATGTTGTATTAATATCAAACAACCATAGGAAGTTATACTTAACTTACATGATATTACGTTAGAAATGCTTGTTCCTTTTCTTTAGCCACTACAACATTGTTATGCTCCTTTCTGAAAATTACAACAAGTCTTTCTTGTTGTTTTCATCCTAGCAATATGCATTTTCTGCCATATCATTTCCACAACTTTTCCTAAAGTTGTAGGTGAAGAATAGATAATGCTCTTGTATAATTTTACTCTTTTCGAGTTAGTATTTATTAAATATTTCATCCCAGTCTTTTGAATTTTCTTAACATGGTTACCATAGTAGATAGTCCATTTTTTCTACTTCATCTACCCTTTTTGGGTTTAATTTCATGTTGGATTTAAGTTCCAAAATCTATTGTGAAAAGAAATTCTAGAAGTCTATCAACTCCTTCATTGATTTCCTTTAATTAGTTCAAGTTATCTTACCTTGAATGGATCATCTTAACACTTAACAAACTAATCATGCATCCTTCAGGTCTTGTGTATCACAAATGACTAGTAGAGTTTTTCTCTAACTTATTTACCTCCGAAACCACATAATTATATGATCTAGTTTGTTTCCCATAATACATCCGTCTCACATTCATTTTATTTTATTAACAAAATCAGAATTCGGTTAGCGTAAGTACCCAATTAGTCCAAGAACTGTAAGCTTCAGTTATGATACTAAAATGTAACAATCAATTTCACTTCATCAAAATTAGGGATTTTTTTATACTAATTCATTTAATACAGATTATGCCTTCAATGAATGTAATACACAATAATTAAATTCCAGCATACGAGAGTTATAAATACCTAAGTTATCTTACGATGAAAATGAATAACATAATTTACAAAAACAACAAGAACAACTGAAATAAACAATCTTTAAATAATATTTAGAATCCAATCAAACAATCTATGATAACCATGTGCAACTATAAGGGTTTACAACGTTACTCGATCCCCCTTTCAATGCTCTACCCAAGCCAATATACCCAGTATATCATTTGGTTAATCCTTATTATAGGTTGAGAGAGCTTGTGATCTCATCTTAGCATCCTACGCAAAGCTAATACCGTAACCATCATAAGAATCTCAACACTGCATCAAGAAGACTTGGTGAACAAACAATGCATCTAGTTACTGTTATGTCTCAGAAGTGCACCCTAATTAAAGGATAACAATAAGAGTTCTAATCTTAGTTTATTCTCTCACTTATGTACAGATATAATGGAAAAAACACAAGGTCTGTGGGTATACCTATTGTTGAGGTGAGTCTTTGGGATTATCAAGGTCAGTTCCTTATTGATGTATCCTAAACTAATATTTTTGGGGTTTTTTAGAGTTTTAAGGGTAAAAATATTATTGTAGCTAAATTTAAAATGGGGTGATACACCAAAATTATTGATGGATTTTGACTGAGTACATGCACAATAAATTGAGAACAAATTGTAGAAGACATGAACTAATGGGTTTCAATTTTGATCCTAAGGTAAAACACTTGTGTGTTGAGGGATAAATCAACAACAAACAATGCAACTAACATGCACACTAAGACAATGTAGAAAGCACAAAATTTGCAGCAAGGTAAGATAATTAATTCAGGGAATTAACATTCACAAGAGTTAATAGAATATAAACAACACTGCAAATAATTGGAAAGGAAATAACTAGTTCTCATTCAATAGAAAAACTAGAAAAAAATTTCTTCAACACTCATGCATCCAAAAATTCATCCTTTTGCCTTGCTAAAGCACACAATATATAACAAAAATACTTCACCCAACCCTCCTAAAAATAGAATGCAGTTTGTACTCGCCCATACATGTTAATTTTTAGCCTATATCATGAATAAATAAAGGAATAAAAATAATAATGTAGTTTACAATGAGGCATTAATAGCCTTAGTTTCAAAAATACACTTAGTCAAAGTGTAGTTGACTGCTTTATTTCTAATGTAATAAATTAACTTGGGTGAATATTTTATCTAATAATATCCACTTGTTTGTTGTGCAAGTCTCTTTTCCAATGTGCATGAAAAATATTTCCTATTCTTGTATGTGTCCTGATTAAATAATCATACTTAATCCTCTTATGTGACAGGCTTGAATATTCACCCACTTGCAAAGGGTGATTTTCATCATCTTCTCGTAGTTCTGTCCTAAAATTATCACATGCAAAAATACACTCCTGTGAGAAGAAAAAATAATATCTTTGTCTCCATCACACTTATCAAAAATATTCATCCATGTGTGAGGCCACCACCTATAGAGCATGTGCAAGAAAAATAATATCCTTATTTTGTGCAAAACTTGGCATAAGTTAATCTTGCAGAGGACTCAAGGTTTGACTTTCACCTATGGGCATATGGGCATCATGATTAAAAATATACTTGGTTCCTTTATTTTACCTTCTTTGGATTTTCACACGAGGTCATAATAATCATTTTGATTATTACACACTTCTTATTCAAGGAATTAGATTTGATTTACATTTTTTGGACGAGGTGTCCTTTTGATTTGAATCGTCATTGCACATATTATGGGTAAGAGCTCCTTGAAAGTTTGGAATCTTAATGATTTTAGATTAGGACATAAAGGTTAATGTAAATAATATGCTTGGCCCTTGAATTTGATTTCACATTGCAATAATAATGTTTTTTGCTAGGCATTGCCTTTTGACTTAAACATTAAAACCCTACAAAGATTTGTGAACCTTTGATTAATCATTGCAATGTTTTTAATATGACCATCAATGACCTTGATTCTAAAATGGGATCATTGTTCCCCCTAACGTCGATTCAGAACATTTCTAAATAAATGTCAATGCAATCATTTATTTAACTATGAGTTTGCATAAGAATTATTCTTTGATTGAAATAGGTCCCCCTGACTCATCCCTCGACCCTCAATTGATTCTAATTCGTTTGATTGGTCTATGATTACTATCTAAATGCTTTCTTGATGCGAATGAATACAATGTTTGTTGATTTGTGAGTTATGAGTTGGCCTCCCCACCATTGAGTTAGTAGTATGATGCTTGCAAATGCCTTATGACAATTGTCCCCTAGTCCATGATTCTTTACCATTCATGATGGATCCAATGTGATTTTGATTTTCAGGTTGCAATCGATTAGGTACTTTGAATTTGTCTCCATTGAAATCTGGTATTGTTTAACTATTTGGACCGTTGATTTTCTAACTACATTTGAAGTTAGGGTTACTTGTAATTTGGTTGCATTGGACCTTTTGATACTTGATATTCCTCTAACAATCCCGCTGTACATTTGAATCTATTGTAGATCACTCTATGATGCCTATTTAGATCATTGAATCTATGCCTAATCATATTCCTCGACTCTAAGAATCACAAAAGCTTCACTAACTGAGCGGTGAATAAGTCGATCTTAGTAATCTATGACACTCTGACTGCAGCCCTAAACTTGGATATGGGGTTCCATACATTTTCCAACCTTTTGATTTAGCTTTTTTGAAAAAATTGGTTGTAGCTCTTAGTTGTTTGATGCCTAACTTGAGATGAGTTAGTTGGCTACTTAAAAAATAGCATCGAGATCCATTTTGTACTTATTCAAGGAAAATGTAGGAGTGGCAAGCTCTGGAAATATTTATATTTTCAGGCTACCATTTTTGGTCCTTACTGAAGCTTGATTTTCTGGGAGCTGGTATTTCTTCTGAGCATGAAAGCCTGAATTTGAAGCTATGTGGATTCTTGAATCTATCTGGGCTCATTGTTTGCACTAATCCATTAGAATCCTCTTTGACTATCTATCCACATCATTTTTGATATTTACAAGGGTTTACTTGAAGGATGGACCTCGTTGTTTTCATGAAAATATGAACCAAGCTCATTGTATTTTGAGCATTGATAGTTTCTTCATTTGGCCATTATAAATGGATTTCTTAAGCTCAAATATGGTCTCTTGATATCTCAATCCTTTGATTATTTCAGAAAGTGATTTTTGTGAGCAACTTGTTTGATGAACTAAGATATCTCTATCTTTAATTTTGTAACTTCTCATTTCCAGTGAGATTTCATAGTTTTGAAAATCTTAACTGATTACTTTTAAGTCATGTGTTCATCGGTCAAGATGTTTCCTTTGCAAACTTTGAGATTTGTATTTTTACTGGATGAACCTCTATCAACTGATGTTATATGTCCACCATAATGTTTTGCTCTAATCTTTAGCTGGTTTTCACCCCAATTTTACAATCCTGATTCTATAAAACATGGAAATTTCCTTATCTCCTTTAGATCTCATTGTTGGCCTTTGATGCTCTAATTATGGGTATCTGAAGCATGGAGTTGTAAAGAATTTTCCATACACTAGCAACTATGAATCTCATGTGTTGATTACGTTTTCAAGTTTTTCAGCTTCCAACTATTCATTTCATGGTGTATTTTGCTTCATCTTAAAACTTCCTTTTAAGACTTGTATGAAAAATCTATATGTGTTCAATGATATATTAGTTCCCCTTTCTTCCTCAGGCTCATCATAGTTTTCGCTGTATTTCTTATTTCGTTTCAAGATGCTTTATTTGTCTGGGATGATCAGCGATGAATGGATCCAAAACCTTCAAGGAATTGCACCATTAATCTTGTAATGGTATTCATAGTTTTCATTCATGCCTTCACTTTAGGTTTATTCACAATGTTGTAATGATTCATTTTAGTTCTGAGGCCATATCCTTTCATTTTTGAATTTTGGATCGAAGGGTTTCCATTTTGAACTTATGGATTTTAGATTATAGTTTCCTCTCTGTCATTTTCATAACTCGAGAGTCTATGGATTGTTGAAGGAAATTTTCACTTGGTACTGTTTGTCAGCTGTATAATGGATTTACAAAACCAGATTTAATCATTGAGGATTTGGTTCTCATTCATTTGATATTAAACTCATTTTGTTCTACTATAACTTTGATAGTGGAAAAATTCATGTAAGTTATTTACTTGTAATGGCATTATGTTAATTGTAACTCATATCAATCTATTTTCTTTAAACTAGCTTCTGAAAGTTGTTTCAGCTATATGGGTTTCATTAGCTCTATATTTTCAAAATGGCCATGCAATTGTATGGAGTAATCGGGTTGTAACCATTTCTCAATAGTGTCTTTGGGAAATTGTGATTTACTCTGTTAACTTCTTTATCAGCTCGATTTTAAATCATTAATGAACTTTGTAATTATTGCTTCAAACCATTCTTCCTTGAGCTAAGAATTGTATTTATAACCTCATTTGTAGCTGTCAATGATGAATGATTCTATTTGTTTCATTGTTTTGTAGCTCCCACATTTTTATTTCTCTAGAATATAAAATCTGATTACTGAGGTTCCTGATAAATCTATGTGTATGCTATTTCTGATCCAAACACATGTATTCCTTGTATGCTCCATTAAACAAGACTGATCTTAGCTTAGAAAGTGTTAATAAAGCTCCGAAAGCTACGAAGGTTTTGACTTGCAACTCTGAAATACCTGGGACTAGTATTTGTTTAATGTGATTACATATGTAATATTTTCTCATTGCATGATACTTTTAGAGTCTTTGCAATGCTATTTCAACTTTTAAGTTGTGACCATTATCATTTTGATTCGTATTACTTTTGATCCCTTCTATTATGAGTACATCCGGAGTTTGAAATATTTTTTGTGTACTCTGTACAAAAAGTTGATTTTTAATAAGAAGTTTGTATTTTGAGACCATTACTGAATTATTTATCATAGTTATTCAAATACATCTGTTTTGCATACTTGAGCAATCTAGGAAATATTTTATTCTTATGTATTTCCCCTCTTGAGATCCTCATGTAACCTGTCTTTAACTTGAGAGGTCTTTTAAACTATGTCAGGGACTTCATACTTTGATGAATGAGTATCATGGGAACTTTTACTTGTGGTTCTTATATCTTCCTGTATCTATCTGAAACTCTTGATTTGTTCTTCAATGTGGAATCTGAAATGTTTCCTTTTCATACATGAGATACATTTGTAGCTCTTGACTTGGGCATCATTTTGCAATGTTCCATTATAAAACTTTGAAACTATGAACTTTAATTTAAAATTTCATCATTTTGTCTCTTTTTTGATCCAAGTTGAATTCTGAAATCTATTCTTGAAATCATTTGGCTTATGTTCTTTGTATCAAATGTAAATTATGAGTTCCTTTTCACATGCAGAAGATAAATAATTTATTTTGACTCAGTTACTGCAAAGCTGATAACTTTGTACTTACTGTAACACCTGATCTAACATTGTATTTCCTATGTCATGCTTTTGTAAAACTATATCTTCATTTCTTCATTGATCAATGGTCATTGCTAAAGATTTCATGATTCCTCTTTTAATTACTACTCATAATTTCTGATTATGTGAACTTGAGATCTCATTCAGTATCCTTTAGTCTGAACTGTTTGTATGACAATTTGTAACTTCTATTATCTGACTACATCTGTAATGATAACAATTTCCTTTTAGTTGGATTCATGAATCATGTTTTGTATTCAATTAATAGTCTGTCTTATAGCCTCATCAATTTGTAATGTAATTTATACTTGATATAAAATAGTTTAAAACATGCATTTTCTTCTTTCTTACCTGAACCTACACATCTAGACAAACTAGTTAGAAAATAATAGGCTTTTTGGCCTCTATTGTGTTCCATAGTATTTCTTTTCTTTCCCTTTATTTTCTGTCATGATTATGAGAATCACATGTGTTTTTGTAAGATACTGCTTTCTCAATTATGTATCTATTACTTTGATGTACCTTATGCTTTTTGATCTTAAGATGATCCATTTTCCTAAAACTAGATAACACATGCAGTAGATATTAAACCGTGAGCTCATTAATTGATGTCATTTTATCTTTTCTCCTTTCAGGTACATGATGAAATGGAGGATGCAGAGAAGATGAAGATGATGGAGATTGAAACTGTAAAAATGAAGACCAAGGAGAAAACCCAAGGCAATGATGGGTTCCTTCTATATTCCTTTTCTTTTAGTTTCATACACATGTATCTCTTATTTTGAGTAGTTATAAGTTACATCCCACGGCTTGTGTGGGAAACATTGAATTTCTTAATGAATAAATGATATTATTTTTATAATTGAGTTGTGTACTTCCTTTTACTTTCAAGATTTTATGATATGTAATGATTTAAAATGAATTAAAAAACTCAATAACATACTTAATAACACTTAATCATAGGAAATGATCAAATTAGAAATACCTGTAACTTAAAAATGAACTTTTAGACAATGCAATCAATCAACTATGTTTGTTGATTTTGACGATGTAAAATCCCACATATCCTCTATTCCCACCTTTCATCAAGGTTTTAATGCATTGGTTCTTTTGGGATTTTATGTTTCTTTGATGAAGGTGAACATGGAATATCAACTATATGTGAGGTGTTACATTATGTAACAATCACACATAGCTGCAATTTGCATGTTGTTGATTACGCAACTACACTAGAAAAAACATTATTGCAAACTAATAATGAAAATGAATGACTTTCCCCTAGTTAGGTTCCATCTCATCAATGTCATTCCATTAAAAACAAAGTTTTGAGTTTCCCAATTTTGCACTAGTGTAAAAATTGTCAACATTTCTAGCAATCCTGCAAGGAAAGTTTGCTTACTAGCTTGTAGGACCAATTACCTTGTTCTTGTCCATTAGGCATGGATTCAAAGCATATAACCAAAACCTAGTTTTTTTCTGAAAAAATTACCCTTTCTAAAAACAAAATAAAGTTGGGAAAGGATATGGGAAACCAGATCACGTGCATGACTACACTTATTGAATTGAAAAAAATTACAATGCACATGAACTGCAATTATTGAAATGGAAATCCTACTCTAACCAGGACATTGTAATATTTTCAATAACAATGTTTGAGAAACATACCATTCAAAGGAATGGGAAGTCCTCTCTATTCATCCTTGAAAGATGAAATGCATTGTGCTCTTTGTAAAATTAAATCATGTAAGGACCACTCCAGATTCTATCAAATTTTGTGTGGTTTCCTCCGCTTTGCACGATCAACATCCCATTTTAGCACAATCTCTCCTTCGATTAAATACTCTAAACTTAGCCTTTTTATCAAATGTTCTCTTGATCTATGTTTTGATTCTTTTCCATGTTCAGAATGAGCTTGATCTCTTAGCTCTTGCAGCTCCATTAATTCTGCATAACGAACTCTGCATTGGTTCATTCTCAAGTAATTCCATTTGATGTAGTAAATCCAATGTGGGCAGCTCAACTGAAATAGGCATTATTTCCTCACGTCATAAACAAATCTTATATGGTGAATTGCTAACTGATCTTTAGGAGTCACTCTATCAGCCCAAAGTGTTGAATTTAACATTAGATACCAAGCTCTTTGGTTATCTTTGAGTGTTCTTCTAATAATCTTAAGCAAGTTTTTGTTAGTAATTTCAACTAATCCATTACCTTGTGGGTAATAATTAGACAAAGTACTCAAATAAATATTGTGCTTAACAACCCAATATGTTACCTTTGCACCAAGAAACACTAAGGAATTATCTAAAATGATAGTTGTTGGAACACCAAATCTTGCAAACTATACTTTCATAAAATGATAAGATTGAAGTCTTGTTAGCTTCTTATAAGGCTACTTCTTCGGTCCAACGTGTGAAATAATCTGTGGCAGTCAAGATCCACTTGTGTCCTTATGATGAAGGTGGATTTATCATCTCAATGAATTCAAAACCCCAATGTATGAATGGTTGATCCACTGAAATAGGCTGCAAAGGTAGTGAAGCTAAATGTTCTTTTCCAATAAAGAATGCACACTTTTTACATTTTTTAATCCATTCGAAACAGTCCTTGAATATGCTGGGCCAATAGTAACCATCTTTCATAGATCTTAAGATTGCAGTACTACGTGCTGAAGAAGTGACCTCCTAGTAGGTCCTTCATGAGACTTAGATACTAATTGCTGCATACTCTATCATAATCAATACAATGCAACAAAACTCCATGGCTATCTTTTTTAAACAACACACCATCAATAAAAGGATAATGTATGGCTTGTAATATTAAATACCTTCATTTTTTCTCTGTCCATCGCCTTTTAGATAAGTACCATGTTGTAAGTAATCAATCAAATTTGACATCTAACTTGATCTTGGAACCTCCGGATTGAGTTATCAGTTGCAGATTTTCAGGCTCTAATAAAATTTCAGGTTGCTGATACGAAAATACAACATGTTGTGACGGATGTAATGAGTCTGAAGCTTCATGTTTTTCCAATGTCAGAAATTAGATGTTTACATAATCCTTTACCTCATACCATTTTCGCAACACAAATGTCAACATCATATTCCATAACCTTTCTAATCCACCCTGCTCTGATTCTCATTCATTTCTTTGGTCAACAAGAACACTTCAACACTTGGATGAGAGACTAAAACATTTATCTTATTATTGAAAAACATGTACTTAAATTTTTTTAGTCCTCTAAATACAACAAGTACTTATTTTTCCAGAAAAGTGTACCTTGTCTCATAGTCATGTAAACTCTACCCAAAGAAAGTAATGGTCTGTTACTATATTTTCATCACTAACCTAAGTTAATATGGCTGAAATTGTTGTCAGCTCCTGCAAGTTCATACATAGTGAAATATTTATCAAAATTGGGATTTGCCAAAAATTAGGAGCTTGAGAAATAGATGATTTGATGGCCTTCAAATCCTATTCTTCCTTCTCTGGTCCAAGAGAAAATTTTATCTTTCTTTAACATAGCTATTAATGGTTTGACTAATCGTTACAAAATATGGACACAAATATTCTAACAAAGTTGGATTTTTCCAAGAAAAATTTGTTAATTCCTTCTTATGATGAGGCAAGGACTAGTTGTCAAATTGCTTCAATTCTAAAAGGATCAATAACTAAACCTTTCCTAGAAACAATATGACCAAGTAGTTTACCTTCATGCACTGAAAAGATGGACTTTTGGGGATTTAATGATATTCCAAAAATGTCTGCAAAGCTAAGAAGGTCTAGTCCTTAGATGCATAAGACGATCATCAGAATTCTTATGAAAATATAGTAACATCATCTAAATAAACCAAGATGTATTTATTTAATAAGGCTATGAAAATCCATATCCATTGCACGTTGAAACATTACACCAACATTAGAAAGTCCAAAAGGCATTCTTTTGTAAGCATAAGTCTCCCACTTTATGGTGAATGTTGCTTTGTATCAATCTTCTTCATGCACACTAGAATTTGACTATATCCATTGTAACCATCTAACATGAGATAGCATGTTTGATCCTAAAATTGTTCTTAAAATATGATCTATATTGGGTAGTGGATAATGATCTTTTAATGAAGCTTTGTTAAGACCTCTAAAATCTAAACACAACTGGATTTCACCATTCTTTTTCTGAATAGGCACAAGATTAGCTACGCAACTTGAATGCTTAACTGGAAAAATAATGCTTGATTCAATTAACTTAGAAAATTCTTTTCTCATTAATGAATCAATTTTGGGATTAACAGGTCTTTGTTTCTTCCTAACAAGATTTTTAATTTAGCTACAATTCTATGGTATGCTAAGCTAAACTGGGACCAAATCCTATCAAATATTGGTATTTCCAAGAAAAAACATCTTTAAATTTTTTGCATAAATGTAATGAAATATTGTTTTTCAGCTAAGAGAACATACCTTTCCAATAAATAACTTATTTTCATCATCAACTAAGATCTCTTCGTAATTATCAGCATGTGTTGAGATATTTCCTTTGTGCTTTCTGATTTAATCATCTGAACTGAAAATGTTCTCTATAGTGACAATTCCTTGAGGAAATTTGTTTGTATTCAACATGTACAATATGATCACCATATAAGTGCTGCAATTTCTTCTTGATTAACTACAGAAAATTCAACTTCTTGCTGCATAAATCTATAAATTTGTCCATCATCTTCAAAAACTTGTTGTTTTTATTAATTATTAGGCATTGAAGGTTTGATAATAAAATTTATATGTGGTTGTAATTTTTACATTTTCAATATGTTCTAGCACTTCAAATCTGAGCACCAACTACTAAAAGTTTTTCTACGTGTTTGTTTTCAGCTCTTGAGAACAAATTGCATGTTAATGGCCTCAAAATCATCTATTAAGTCTGAAACTCTATGTTTGTCAGGATTTCAACAACGAGTTCTTACAAAAATTAAAGTTATTTACTTGATTAATCACTAACTTATGAATCACCAAACAACTTGTAACATGTTGATACCTCTTTTTCTTTCCCATTGTAGGCCATGAATTAATGCTTCATATCCAACTACATTACAAGTACATGAAAATTGTAGACATAGAGATGAAAAATACCTTTCATTCAAAGGAGAAGTAAGCATTAAACTTGCACCTTGTACCTTTTTTTCTTTGCTCCATCAAAATGAATCTTTCATAAGCCTTCTAGTTGTATTTTATGTTTTGGACAATAAAGGAATATGTACATTCTTCCTCATGCAAACAATAAACACCATGAATAAACTCTTGTTATACTTATCCTTGTAAGGGATGATAAACATTTTATTCTTGATTTTTTTCATCCATAAACAAGTGAGAAACACCATCTAATGTAGAAACATGTGTTGTGACCTCAAAATCAGTTTGATCTATTGCTGCATAATTTTCTACAACATTTAAAGCATGAGACTCAATATGAAATCTAGCCAACGGCTTTGAATTAACTATAACTTTAGTTCCATACCTTGTAGTGAAGAAAAAATGACCAATCCAAAGAAAGATATTGTTGATCAAAGAATACTTGTCAAAGACCACATAAGGAGTCCGTGTGGGATAGAAGGCCCGAAACCAAGGGTGTGGAAGGATAGGAAGGACCCGCACGTAGAAGGAAAGTTCAGATTTTAGGACTTAGCCGATTTTGAGCATGAAGACCTATTTTTGGAAGATGGCGTACGGAACACACCAACGATGTAGAGATGTGCGTGCCATGCATTGTCTATCTTTGGAGAAGCAGTTCGAAGCATTTATGCATGGAGACAAGCTGAGAATATAATTAACAATTCAGTTAATTGTAAGAGGACTATAGATAGCGCACTTGCATGTGTGGCTATGATTGTAAATGGTGTGTGGTTATCAATAACATGTGGCCTAATTGTGGAATAGATAAGCGATGAAGGGAAAGTCCCCACCATATATATATATATATATATTGTAGATCAAGAATTTCGCGTTTGTTACCTGTCCAAGTTAATGTACCAAACTAAACACAAAAACCCTGAAAAACTCCAATGAGATCGATACCTGATGAAGATGTAGACGGATGAGGAAGCTGATGTAGACAAGACAGGCGCACACGAGCAATTTGCACAATAGCTCCGAATAACCTGCAAAACACCGATGCTTGACAGAAGAAGACCACGTTAAAAGATATTTAAGTGGACTGCCCAAGAAGCGGGTCCGAGAAGCGATGAGCTTCCTCGACGGATGTCAGTCCACGTTTTCAATAAAGAAAAGAAGCATACATGATAAAAGATATAAATAAAGACTAGATTTTCTGATTGCAGTAATAAAACAGAAACTGAACAGCAGACAGAAAGTACAGAAAACAGGGAACTACGAAATAATGCTGGATTTGTGTTACCTGTGACCTTTTACCTGTCTGCAGTGAAATCGGCGTCGACTGGGTATAATCAGCGGCGACTGATGTGATCGGCGTCGACTGGGACTGATCGGCGTCGACTGGATAAGATCAGTGTCCACTGAAGGCAGACTGACCAATCAGGGACTGTGCGATGAGATTCGGGGATTGGAAGGTGAATGTAGTCTGCAAGATGTGCCGAAGATGGAGAGACGCTGAAACAGAGTCACTAGATGATAGATGATGGTGTATGATGTTGATATGATACGGGCAGAGTAACGGTGCTCCTCTCAGGGATTGATTAGGACAGGATCTGCCCTAACTGAGACAATTGATGCTAAAAAGATCTCTCTTTCTTGCAACCTGAATCTTTCTCGCTCTCTGTTCGTGCGTAAGTGCTTTCTTTCGCTCGTTCGTCTCTTTTTCGGTCCTTCGAACTGAGCCATGGACCTGCTTTTATAATCGGTGCCGCTCCTATAAAATTGGCGCCGACCAAATGGGTCGGTGCCGATCGCGGAGAAGACTCCCGAGATGGCCAAAATTGATCGATTCGAAAAAGACAAGACTTATCCCGACCACGGGAAATATCCCGCTTAGGGAAGATTTAAAAATGGATGTGATACATGGGTAGAATAAATTTGGGGTAGATAAGTGATTAAGATGCATGGGAAGAAGCGTAATTAAATATTTAATTATTTAATTACTCATGGGTAAGATGTGATGTGATGAATTAAATTTAGAGTAAGTGATTAAATCACAAATTGGATAATATCCCAAGGGGATAGTTGGTGACGTGAACGTGCCCCAGGTTACCTAAAACGAATGTGAGGGACACTAAATTGAGAAACCAATTTTAGGTGTCTACATTTTGACCCTTTTTGTCAAGTAACTTGCGATAAGCAAGGTTATGAGACAAAAACAAGGAGATGGAAGAAGAGAAGAACTTGTGGTGATGTGATCCCCCTCAAACTAGGGATGGGATGGATGATAGAACAGACGATCCCGAGTTTGAAAGAGGTAGATGGAGAATGCAGGATGCCCCAGTCGGATAGCTGGAGTAGAACTGACCATTGAGGATGCATAAAAATAAACACAAGGGCAGCAACCTAAGGAACTCACATTGGTAGGGAAAACTAGCCGGTCTCCTCATGAGACGACGTTAGTGCCTACAGACCCATGAGTGTAAGGAGAACTGCAAAATAGTCAGCATCTAGAGAGAGACACATTGGTAGGGAGAACTAGATGGTCGATAAATCAGACGACGTTAGTGCCTACAGACCCGTTTAACTCTAAGCTGCCGAAAGATACGAGTGTCCCATGCAAAGGGAACAAACCCGAAATAGACAATGACATCTAAAAGATGTGCCAAAAGGCAAGATTCAGCACACAACAATGATCAGATAGATGAGAAAGCCAAGCATCAACACTATGGCAAACAGACATGAAAAATCAGCGGCGACTAAACTAATCGGCGCCGACCAAATCAAGCGGCGTCGACCCAAAAAATCGGCGCCGACCAATCCAGACGCATATAAATATGCGGACGGAAAACGTAAACGATTAATTTGCAACGTGACGATTGATTCAGACAGAGATAGATTTTTGATTTGAACACAATGGAAGCCTCTGGGAGCGGACAGAAGCGCAGGAGGACACGACCTGGGGTAAGTAGTCACTGTTGAACCCACTTTTCTTAGTTTTTTTTTTTTGTTTGATTTTCCATGCGTATGGGAGGCCAGGGTCTGGTTTACGCCTGGCCTCGCAGTCGGCGCCGATTGGTATAATCGGCGTCGATTGGTTTGGATCGGCGTCGATTGGTAGTAATCAGCGCCGACTGGAATGAACGATGCCGATTTGACCAAATCGACGCCGATGGAAATATTTTTAGCATTTCCTTCTTGTTTTGGATGTTATTGTTTTGGAAGATGAGATTTATGAAAATAAGAGACTAATTATGCTTTTGATGTCGTGGATGCAGGCACGAGAGGTTCTTCATATGAGGGATGCCATCCCTGAGCTATTAGAGACGATCCTTCCTGATGTGACAGATGCAGACTGGCAGCATTTAGAGCGAGCCGGGCTCGGGGGTTTCAGATATTACAGACGAGTGCCATGGGATGTGGAGCTCATGCGGGCATTAGTGCGACGGTGGGACAGCCACACGTGCACATTTTGGTTTAGGACGGGTGAGATGACTATCACCCATGAGGATGTATACAAGATCCTCCGATTACTGATTACGGGGGACCCGATTGAGATCACACCCCGAGAGCAGCAGCAGAGGGCCCTGGTGAGATTGTACAGAGACAGATCAGATGACTCGGAGATAGTATCTGGGGCAGTGAGGATATCCTCACAGTACAGACAGGATAGCCCTCAGAGCAGGCGGATAGCCCTGATTTAGATGGCTATATCTTATTTTGCCTTGCCAGACTCAGGAGGTGGGAGATTCCCATTGCTACTGCTAGACTGCGTGTGCGACATCTTGCAGTACAGACAGATTTTTGCCTTCGCTGATGCCCTGATAGCTCAGATTTACTATGAGCTATGGATGTACACTACTGGTCGGAGGACAGGGATTGACGTTAGCTTTGTGCTCCATTGCTGGGCGTATGAGCACATAGCAGTGATTAGGCCATCCGGGCTTCCGTGGATGCCAGCAGCAGTGGGGGGTGTGGACTATGGATTTCGGAGATGGCGGGCTGACATGGCCGCTGGAGACATAGGTAGATCAGCTGAGTGGTACTCGGAGCGTTTTAGGACGCTTACACCAGATCAGGTTATCTGGAGACCATATCGGGCATTTCCGATATGGGTTGGTCAGGATGCCCACTTGGTAGGATTGAGACGGAGCCGAGTGGTCAGAGGTCGCAGACCAGATATGTGGGAGCGAGTCCCATTCATGCGGATACTGAGGCAGTTCGGCTTAGTTCAGACAGTGCCGGCCACATATACGCCATATAGGCGGGATAGCAGAGAGACAGATTTGCCGATTTTGATCCCGGCAGACCCATTGCGAGAGGCTCCACCTTCCACGGACAGTGATGATGACGCGGGGGGTGGATGAGGGCTATGCAGCGTGGTATGACACAGAGCTTCCATGACATCTCCCGCCCTCTATAGATACTGGTGAGGAGGACATAGCTGCGACACTAGACAGGTTGGAGGGAGAGCATGCCACACTGGTACAGACACATCAGGTAGCTCTGGAGGAGATCAGGGCCTTGACAGAGGAGAGGGATTCCCTGATAGCAGAGAGAGACACCGCTCGCCAGGAGCGAGATACAACGATTCAGCAGAGGGATCGCTATCTTCGGCACAGGGAGGCCCTTAGGGCCAAGTACGGAGAGACTGGTGCCACATCAGAGTCTGGGACATAGGGCACGGCTCTAGGAGGGGCACCACCAGCAGCGCCAGCAGCCCCAGCAGCACCTTTACGAGCACCGGGTATGGTGAGCCTGAGCACATACCAGTCTCTCCTGGCTGAGGTGAGATATTATGAGGATGCTCTAGCGCAGCATGCCCCAGATGTGCCTCGGTACGGGGCGAGGAGGAGAGGAGCGACAGCTACAGCGAGTGGAGCCTCAGGCGGAGGGAGCACTGGGAGGGACCGAGGTGGGCCGAGACCTCCAGCAGCAGGTGCTTCGAGCTTGATAGGCGGCGGTCAGGAGGGACAGCCGGGTGCAGAGGAGGGTGGAGGAGATAGTGTCCTCCACGCTTCTGATTTCACCATATAGAGACTTGGTAGATTGTGTATTTGTATAGTGATGTAGCCTCGATTGGAAGGCATTGTATAGATGGCTCGATTGGAAGCCACCCATTTTTTTGTAAAAACACACATGTATATATAGATTCATCATATTATTGGTCATATGATTGTACTCATGTTTGTAATTTTGATATACATGGATATATGGATATAGAAAAATAGATATGATTAGAGAGATATAGACTGATGGATGATAGAAATAGATGTGATTAGATAGATTGAAATGTGGATAAAATAGATGTGATTGGATAGATATAGACTGATATATGATAGATGTAATGTGATTAGATAGATTGATTTAATTTTGATAGATAGATGTGATGTATCTTGGATGGACATAGCTTTTAAATATTTTGATGGATAGATATACAGATGTACTTGATGTATGGATTAGATATAAATAGATGTAATGTACCTTAGATGTACGTATTTTTCGATATTTTGATGGATAGATAGATAAATGTGTTTGATATATGGATGTAATTGTAATGAGAAATGAAGACAAATAGATGTTTTGATAGATAAGATGAACCTAGATAGAAGAGAAATTTTGATTGAATTAACATGTGAAATGCCAATTTGACAGGGTTGCGAGACAAAGAAATGGAGAATACTCCTTACAAGAGCTAAAGATGAAAGCGGAAACAACTGTGACTTAGAAGAGAAGATACTCGGAGAAGAAGAAAAATGATAAGTTGGACTTCCAACGACCATAGATAAAATCCAGAAAGGGAACCAAAAGACCAAGCATACAAGGCCCTATATAAGATTAAAATAAATCTGACACTAACTAGTCGCAAACCAGATCTAGGATAGAAATGGAAAGAAAAGTAAGTAAGTATCTTGTCGGAACCTACAAGGGACAGAATACATGTCCATAGTGGGGAAATAGGATTCTCCATATGATCGACAAAAGGTCCTAAATCTCAGCTTCATGACTTTGACAGATAGGCAAACTGATCAATGCGGGAAGTTTGCTTGATATGGAAAGACTGATCGATGCGGGAAGTCTTTCAGTGATGCTAAAAAGTGTATAAACTGACTGGAAGGCTGATTGATTACAAGAAGCCTTGAATATTTCTTTGAGAAACAGCCGTCCTTCAAGGGAGCGGTCTGTATTTTGAATTTTAATGATAGCCATCCTTCGAGGGTATGGTCTATTTTCTTTTTGATTCACTTGATAATGTATGGATAGCTGTCCTTCGAGGGATCAGTCTATCTTTTTGGATAGCATCTTTTTTTTTTTTTTGTGAAACTTTTTGAAAGAAGCTGAGTTTAGACCTAGATAGATCAGATGGAGGGGAAGAGAACATAGAAGAACATGCATTCATGACCCGAGTAGATCCGATGAAGATAAGTACTTGGGACAGATGAAGTGGTGATTAAGGTATTCCTACCATGAGGAGGAACATATCCAAAAGAAACGTGCAATGAGTAGAGCCGCGATACTCATATTAAGGTAAGCGAGGCAATAGGCGGAGAACCACACAATTTCAAATCACCACGAAAGTAGATGACTGGTTATTAGACGGATGGAAGATCTGAGTTGTGACTAGATTTATATAAGATATATTTTAACAGTAGAAGGGCCGTAATGCAAGCATTAGAGGTTCGCTTCAGGATACCTACCATCCATGGAAGATAAACGATAAGCCCCAGACCCATATTTATGAGTGATAATGTAGGGGCCCATCTAGTTGGGAGCAAACTTACCACGTTGACTCCTTTCGAGTGTAGTGACATTTTGATTTCCTTAAGAACAAGGTCACCAATTTTGAAGTCACGATGTTGCAAGTGCTTGTTATAAGCACGTTTGACACGCTCGAGATAGACCTGATGATGCTCAAGAGCGTTAAGACGTCGCTCATCTAATAGTTCAAGTTGTGCTAGACGATTTTGACGATAATCCTCATCGGAGACAAATTCTCTGAGAGAAAACACGGAGAGATGGGATTTGGACTTCCAAAGGAAGGACAGCCTCAGACCCATAGACGAGAGAGAAGGGAGTAGCACCCAGTAGGAGTACGAATGCTAGTCTGATAAGCCCAGAGAGCAAAAGGGATATGTAGATGCCAATCCCTACCAGCTCGACTAGTTACTTTGCGAGGATATTACGCAAAGTTTTATTGGAAGCTTCGGCCTGACCATTAGCTTGAGGATAGTGGAGAAGAAAAACTGAGCTTGATATTGAAAGCATTGCAGAGATTCTGCAAATCAGCGTTTTTGAAAGATTTACCATTATCTGTGATTAGCTTGTGTGTGGAACGCCAAAGCGACAAATGATGTGTTGATAGACGAAATCAACTATGGGTTTAGCCTTTGTTGAAGAAAGAGGGATAGCTTCTACCCACTTAGTAAAGTACTCAGTGGCGGTAATGATAGAATGATGACGTTGTGAAGAACGATGGGTGAAGAACGGATTGATGAGACCAATAAGATCAAGACCCCACTGCGAAAAAAAAGGCCACAATCCGCCGCAGGTTGCAAAGCCTGACTAGGGATGTGCGTGAGATTGGAATGTTGCTGACACTTGATGCACATTTCTTAGTGTATTCACAACAATCTTGATTAAGACAGAAGGCCAATAATATCCCAAACGTAAAATACGCTTGGCTATAGCTAAGCCACTAAAATGTCCACCACAGATACCATCATGGACCTCCTGAATAGCTTAGATGATTCAGGGTTTTGAGGCATCGAAGCAAAATACCATCCAAAGCCGCGTTTGTAAAGAAGGTTACCTAGAATAGTATAGCGGTTGGCGCGTTGGACAAAAGACCTTCTACCATCGGGAGTCAGATCTGGAGGAAGGACCGAATAAGATAGATAATCAACTATCTGTTGATACCACTCATCCTGAGTATGGTTGTGACAGAGCATTGATTGACGTTAGTTGCCCAAGATGAGATGGTTGATCCAATCGTTGCACAGCCACATAAAGACGCGAGTCTTCGGTAAGTAAAAGGCGGGATAAGAGAGGCTAAAGAAGCCATGGTATCCGCGAATCTTTGCAGTACGAGGAATGGCTTGGAAATAAATAAGAATCATGCTTCATTCACTTCATTCTTTCAACATAAGTAGTCGTTGGCCCTATAACCAGAAACCTTCATCTCCAAAATGACCTAGATTACCCATCAAATAAAAAATCACAAAGGACACAAAACTTATACCAATGTGTAAAAGACATAAAATCATGCATTTTGGGTATCTATTTATCTGATTACATACTACTATTTATATGATTCTATTAAGTAGAAAAGTACTAATTAACCCATGTCTTTGGCCACCTTTCTTGCTTCTATTGCCATTTTTGGTCTTGCCATCCTTACTTGCTACAGAGTATGAATTTTATTACCCCAAAATTTATCATCTTAGACACCAACATCCAACACCAGGACGCCAGCACCAAGTGTGCAATCGTTTCCCTTGGGAACCCCTGGACCTCTTCTTTGCACTTGTTCACATCTTTTCGGTCCATTTTATCCTGTGAGCATCTTATCTTTTTGGTAGTCATCCTTTTCAGGGTTAGTTACTAAATTCAAGAAAAGGAATCAATAAATATAAAGTTATGTGATTCATAATAAAGGACCAAGACACCTAAGCATGGTATAACCACCTAAGGTTGACCCCCACAAGAATATAAGAGCCTCCATTGCTTCCATCTTCTAACACCATCCAAGGGAACCTAAGGCTGTTAATTCTCCATTACCTTCATAAGAGGGAGTTTATTTTTATTTTGCACAAATCTATTACATTTTTACATCTAGCTGCCTACTTTCTCACTATAAAATTGTGACACGTACAAAGAGCCAGATAGGGCACAATTCCACACAACACACGCAGGAATAATTGGGTCTGAGATGTATATTGTAATAATTCATGTGTTAAGAGAATAACCATTGTGAAATAAGCCTAAGGAATAATTCGACCCATCATTTCTCATCTTTATTTTTTTAGGATTTGGTCTATTTGAGGTTTGCAGGTTCATATTCATTGCAGGTTTCAAATCGACCTCGACGATGTTGCGTGCCCTGCAACTACGACGAAAGGAAACAAAAACACAACACTTTGTAGTGTAGATTCAGAATTTTCGCGTAGTGTTACCTGTCCAAGTTAATGTACCAAAAACTAAACACAAAACCCTGAAAAACTCCAATGAAATCGAATACTGATGTAGACAAGACGGGGGGGGGGCGGCGCAACACGAGTAAATGCACATAGCTCAGAATAACCCTGCCAAAAAACCGATGCTTGACAGAAAAAGACCACCGTTAAAAGATAGTAAAAGATATTAGAGTGAGACTGCCCAAGAAGAAGTGGGTACGGAGAAGCGATGGATGAGCTTCACTCGACGGATGTCAGTCAACGTTTAATAAAGAATAAAGAAGAGAAAAGAAGCAACAGGGATAAAACGATATAAATAAAGACTAGATTGTCGATGACAGTAATAAAATAGAAACTTAACAGCAGAAGAAAGTACAGAAAAGGGAACTGCCCGAAATAATGATGGATTTGGTACATGTGACCTTGACCTGTCTGCAGTGGAAATCGCGTCGACTGGGTATTAATCGTCGGCGACTGATGTGATCGGCGTCGACTGGGACTGATCGCGTCGACTGATAAGATCCGTGTCCATGAAGGCAGACTGACCAAACAGGAGACTGGGCGACGATGGATTCGGGGAGTGGAAGGTGAGATGTCGGCCCAAGATGTGCCGACGAAGATGGAGAGACGCTGATGTGTGAAACAGAGTCTTTCTCCTTCGGATGATGATTGAAACGATGATGAGAAAACGGAATGATCTGAAACAGAGTCCTAGATGATAGAGATGGTGTATGATGTTGATTATGATACGGGCCAGAGTAACGGTGCTCCTTCTCAGGGATTGATAGACAGGATCTGCCATAACTGAGACAATTTGCTGCTACAAAGCTCTCTCTTTCTTGCAACCCTCTCTACAAAGGAATAAGGGATAGAGACAGACCCCCCAATCTATGTTAGTGAGTAATAAGTGATTTCTTAGATCGTTCGTCTCTTTTTCCGGTCCTTCGAACTGAGCCATGGCCGGCTGGTTATAATAGGAAAAGCACTACTCACCGCTCCTATAAAATCGACGCCGACAAAGGGTCGGCGCCGACGCGGAGGGAGACTACGAGATGGCCAAAATTATCATTCGAAAAGACAAGACTTATCCCGACCCAGAGGAAATATCCCGCCTTAGGAGAAGATTTCAATATGATGTGATACTGGGTGGGTAGAATAAATTTGGGCGTCGATAAGTGTTAAGATGCATGGGAAGCAAGCGTAATTAAATATTATTATTTAATTATCAGGTATTAAGATGTGTGTGGATGTGATGAATGATAAATTTAGAGTAAGTGATTAAATTATAATGAAATCACAAATTGGATAATCTCCCAAGGGGATAGTTGGTGACGTGAACGTGCCCAGGTTACCTAAAACGAATTGTGAGGGACACTAAATTGGAGGAAACCACTTTAGGGCTGTCTTACATTTTGCCCATTTTGCAAGTAGTAGTAACTTGCGATAATACTAAGCAAGGTTATGAGACAAAACAAAGGAGAATGCGAAGAAGAGGAGAGAAGAATTGGTCGGTGCTGATGTGATCCCCCCTCAAACTAGGGATGGGATGGATGATAGAACAGACGATCCGAGTTTGAAAGAGGGGTAGATGAGGTAGATGATGAAAAATGCCAGGATGACCACAGTTGGATGGCTGGAGTAGTAGATCTGAGTAGATCTGATAATTGATGACGCATCCAAAAATAAAACACAAGGGCAGCCCACCGCAACCTAAGGAACTAACATGGTAGGGACAAGGAGGAAGGCGAAGAAAACCAGCCGGTCTCCTAAGAGACGAAGTTAGGTGTATTACAGACCCATGAGTGTAAGAGCGAACTGCAAAAATAGTCAGACATCTAAAGAGAGGACAACATTGGTGGGCGAACTAGAGACGGTCTATAAATCAGACGACGTTTAGCGTAGTGCCTACAGACCCATTTAAAACTCAAGCTGCCGGAAAAGATACGAGTGTCCCACGGGCAAAAGGCGAAACACCGAAATAGACAATGACATCTAAAAGATGTGGCCAAACCGGCAAGAGTCAGCCAACAACAATGATCAGATAGATGAGAAAGCCAAGTATCCAACACTATGGGCAAACAGACATGAAAAATGGCGGCGATCAAACTATCGCGCAGACCCAAGACCAATCGGTTCTTTGTAGACCCAAAAAAATCGGCGCACGACAAATCCAGACGCATATAAAATTATGCGAACGGGAAAACGTAAACGATTTAATTTGCACGTGACGATTGTCAGACAGAGATAGATTTTGATTGAACCACTGGAAGCCTCTGGGAGAGGGACAGAAGCCGCAGGAGGAGGACATGACTGGGGTAAGTAGTCACTGTGAACCCACTTTCTTAGTTTTTTTTTTTTGTTTGATTTCTATGCGTATGGGGGCCAGGGGTTCTGGTTTACGCCTGGCCTCGCAAGTCGGCGCGATTGGTATAATCGGCGTCGATTGGTTGGATCGGCGCGATTGTTAGTAATCGGCGCCGACTGGAATGAACGACGCGATTTGACCAAATCGACGCCGATGGAAAGATTTTTAGCATTCTTTGTTTTGGATGTTTATGTTTTGGAAGAGGAGGATTTATGAAAATAAGAGGACTAATTATGCTTTTGATGTAGTGGGATTGGGGATGCAGGCCGAGGAGGCTCTTATATGAGGGATGCCATCCTGAGTATTAGAGATGCTCCTTCCTGATGGACAGATGCAGCTGGCAACATGTAGAGCGAGACGTTCGGGCTCGGGGGTTTCAAATATACAGACGAAGTGACACGGGATGTGAGCTAATGCGGCCATTAGTGCGACGGTGGGACAAGCCACAGGTGCACATTTTGGTTTAGGACGGGTGAGATGAATATCACCGATGAGGATGTAGACAGGCTCCTCCGATTTACCGATACGGGGGACCCGGATGAGATCACACCCCGGAGAAGCAGCAGGAGCACGAGGGCCCTGGTGCGATTGTACAGAGATCCAGACAGATGACTCAGAGGATAGGAAGAATAGTATCTGGGGCAGGTGAGGATATCCTCACAGTACAGAACAGGATAGCCCTCGGAGCAGGCGGGGATTAGCCCTGATTCAGATGGCTTATCTTATTTTGCCGTGCCAGATCAGGAGGTGGGAGATTCCCATTGTACTGCTAGACTGAGCGTGTGCGGACATCTTGCAGTACAGAAGATTTTTGCCTTCTCTGATGCCTGATAGCTCAGATTTATATGAAGCTTGAATGTACACTATGGTCGGAGGAAGGACGGGATTGACGTGAGCTTGTGCTCCATTGCTGGGGTATGGCACATTAGCAGGATTAGGCCATCCGCGGCGGCTTCCGTGGATGCCAGCAGCAAGCAGTGGGGGGGGTGTGGACTATGATTTCGGAGATGGTGGGCGACATGGCCTCTGGAGAAAGGTAGGATCAGCTGAGGTGGGTAGGTACTGAGGGTAGTGTGAGATTCTTGGTTGGAGCGCGGCTTTTAGGGGAGGAATAGAGGGTGAATGAAGTGGTGGTGTGAATTATTTGAAATTTTCCTTAATAGGTGAAGTAACACTATTGATGGGAGAAGGGAGTGATGAAGAAGGAGTGCCTTGTGGAGGCGAGAACTTCTGATGTAGTTGGAAAAGAGATAGGAAGGGTCAAGATCGAAGACACTTCCGTCGAAGTCGGCACAATTATGGGTACATTCACCAAAGGCATAGTTGCGGCGGGAATGGGAGCAACGGAAGTAGATGTGTCCGTAGTGGAAACTCGTAAGGGATGTGATTGCCTCGAGCATTGAAAGAATGTCTGATGATGAGATAGATGCGGATGACACTGTCTCAGGGTATAGATGGAAGGTCAGTACAAAGGAGCGGAGAGAGATGAACTCCGTGCTTGTAACTGTAGGGGATATTCAAAGGACTGGGTTAGTCTGAAGATATTGGGAACTCCGTGATTGATGAAGAGGAAGGAGATCTGATTCGATTGATGTGTTTGCAGATGGATTGGTTTCAGAAGAAGAGTCCTCGGTAGAGATGAAATTAATAGTGTGGGTGTTTGGTTTTTGAGATTCCGAAGAATTATGATTGGGGCATGATTGGGGAAAGGTTGTTTAAAAACGTCCAGTGCTTGATTTGGGGGAGCATTCGGATTATCCAGGATGAGCTCGCCTTTGTCAATGAATTTTTGGAAAAGATTTTTGAAAGTCTGACATCGTTCGATGTCATGACCTTTGGTTCTGTGATAATGACAGAAATCGTTTTCCCTATACCAGAAAGGACGTTCTCGACTTTCATCATCAATATCCCTAATGGGTGGAAGTTCGATCATGCGAACTTCCAACATTTTTTCTAAGATAGAGGCATATGATTCCCCCAAGGGAGCAAAGGATCGTGAAGATGAAGGCCCTTTTCGAGTAGATGAAGGGTCTCTTCGTGATGGTTGATTAGGAGTACTATCGGTTCTTGGTGTTTTTAATACGATAGCATTTGTGGACCCTTGATTCTTATCTTTAGGAGGGAAAGAATTTGGTTTGGTAAAGCGAGAGAAATCTGGTTTAGATTTGGAGCGAAGTTTTAGCTTCCCTTGTTCAATGGCGCGAGATTCAAGTTTGCGTGCCATTGTAAAGGCCTCTTCAAAGGTATGAAAAGTTTGGATCCTTAGAGTGGAAGAAATGTGATTAGCACAAGATCGGGTGAACAACTCGATTTGTTGGGATTGAGGAAGGGAGAAAGACAATTGGTTGATTATCCCTCTCTGGAACGAGTGACAAAGTCTGCTATAGACTCATCGTCGAATTGGCGAATGTTATAAAGATCTGTGATCGAGATCTTATGCGCGATATTTATTGAGAAGTTTTCAACAAACATCTGGGCCAATTGAGAGAAAGAAAACAAAGAATGTTGAGGGATGTTATTGTACCAGTCCAAAGCGGGACCCGCTAGAGACATAGGAAAGGTACGGAGCATGAGTTCCTGGTCCTGGACGATAAGGTAGCAAGCATGTTTGAATGCTCGCAGATGTTGTTGAGGGTCTTCCCGACTATGAAATTTTGAGAATTTGGGAAGTTCCCATTGGGGAGGATAAGGCTTAAAAGCCACTGAAGGATGAATGGGTTCATTGCACACTTCTTCAAAGGAGTATGAAGGACGGGCTCCTTTTGTGGAGGCTTCCAAGTCTGCAATTTTCTTGAAGAGAATTTGAACTACGTCGGATTGGGGAGGAGGTACATTGGTATGTCCTACATAAGAAGCAAGTGGTGGATGTTGTTGAGGTGTCAATGGGGGATTGATTTGTTGATTGGTGGGATGGTAAGAGGAATAACCAGGTGTTTTGGGTGACGCCTGGTGAGGTATTTGTTTTGAGGTAGCTTGCGTATAGGCAGGCTGTGAGATAATAAGTGGTTGAGAAAATATAGGTTGGGTGACGGATGGAGCCTGTGATTGGTGGACTCCTATGTTTGTTGATTGAATAGGGACAGATTGAGGAATATGGGTGTTGGTTAGATTGGACATGTTGGGGAACAAGACCTGAAAGGGGCCTTCTACCACCGAATTTGGTACCAAGGGTGCTGATACTAGGGGATGGGCGAAGGTCACAGTTGCTGGAATATTGGAAGAAAGATTTACCGGAGGACGAGAAGTAGGAACCAATTGACTAGCCGAAGGGGGTTGGCTCATGAAGAGGTACTGACCTTGAGACACAATAGAGGGCATAGATGAATTAACAGCGATATGCGGGTGCACAGACGCACTCGTTATCGCCAAGGCAAAGACCTCTCAAAGGTAGGTTGAGGAATAGTTGAGGTAACTGCAGTATTAGGAATAGGTAAGGCAATTTGAGAACTAGTCAACATGGTTGGTGGAAGAGAAAAAGGAGGCACAAGAACCTCCCCCTTTTCCGTGGCTCGAGACGGGAGAGAGGATGAAAACTGTTCTACATAGGCCTGGGATGAACCATGAGGATAATCGTACACTTGTTGGATTGGTGGTCCTTGATCAGATATTCGAATGGACTTGTGTACTAGGTAGTCCATGAGGGCTACCGGATTGCGATCAAGGAGAGCCTGAAATTCAGGATCCCCGCGAGGAATAGACTCCAAGTCAGAAGATATTTCTGATGGACTAGGAGAAGCTGGACGTGATGGGATTGTTTTGGCTTGATGGAAAGGATTATACGACCATGAGGGGGAACCCACTAACAGTGGTCCCGAGGAAGATTGGAGGGGTGCCGAAACATCCACGCTGGTGGTGATTTCGGAGGAAGAAGGAACCTGTTGGGGCCATTTTCCTAGATTGTGACCGGGTGATAACCGTCATAAGCAAGCAAGAAAGAAGATTGTCCTAGCTAATGCACAAACAATTCAAGCAGCGCAAGTGATTATCTCCTTTAAATTTTGATGCTTTTAAGAAAAGAAAATGTTAGGGAAGGCTTTTTAGAACAGGAACTACTCAGATAGCCAAACTAGGGATGGTTTGGGTAATGTGTGGTGAGGAGTCCCGAAGGCACTTCAGTAAAAGACCGGTACGTGGCTTGATATAGGGGCCTACCCCCGCACTTCACACACCGCTGCGATAAGGGAGTCGGGTGCTTTGCCAATATATACCAAAATCTTCTGTGAATTTATAGCGCGGCCCGAGTACCGCGTAGGCTCTTCCTCTTGGATATCACTTCCAAGTAGGCGAGGCCAGGGAAGGAGTTTTGTTTAGATGCTTTATACCTAGTGATTTTGGCTTTGTGTGCAAGGATGAAAAATAAAAATCAAATAGTGTCACTACCGATTTTGATCAATTCTCCAACCTAATTAAGACTAGATGAAAAAGCATGCAGCAATGACAAAGAAAAGGTTCTTTTTAAGCACTTAAAATGAAATGTTTGATTTCGATGAAGACAAGTCAAACAAGTTCTTTCCCAAATGCGATTAAGTTCCTTTTAAGCACCAAAGATTGAAGTGTTTGGATGTGATAGACAACCAACAAAGAAATCCTAAAAAGGAGAAAACACTGAAAAAGAGGAATACCTGTAGGTTTAGCTCTCCAAGGTGTGTGGACTTCAAAAAGCGCGTTGTTGAGCTCTTCCCCTCGAACAATCCCACGAGCAAGCAAAGTGCTCCGCAAGAAAAGATCAAGCAAACAACAAACAAGATCCGGAAAGATACATCCAGATAATGGTGAAACAAAAAAATTTCTAAAAATAGAAAAATTTCCAGATAATGATTTCGCCTAAAAAGCAAGATTGAAATGATGAACAGAAATGCTCAAATAGGACCGATAGAAATCAGTGAAGAAAAGGAACAAAGTTCAAAACTAGAAAAGAAATGAACTTACCAATAAGGGACTTTGGTTCATGTCCCACCGGGCGTGCCAGTATGTAGATCAAGAATTTCACGTTTGTTACCTGTCCAAGTTAATGTACCAAACTAAACACAAAAACCCTGAAAAAATCCAATGAAATCGATACTTGATGAAGATGTAGACGGATGAGGAAGCTGATGTAGACAAGACGGGCGCACACGAGCAATTTGCACAATAGCTCCGAATAACCTGCAAAACACCGATGCTTGACAGAAAAAGACCACGTTAAAAGATATTTAAGTGGACTGCCCAAGAAGCGGGTCCGAGAAGCGATGAGCTTCCTCGACGGATGTCAGTCCACGTTTTCAATAAAGAAAAGAAGCATACATGATAAAAGATATAAATAAAGACTAGATTTTCTGATTGCAGTAATAAAACAGAAACTGAACAGCAGACAGAAAGTACAGAAAACAGGGAACTATGAAATAATGCTGGATTTGTGTTACCTGTGACCTTTTACCTGTCTGCAGTGAAATCGGCGTCGACTGGGTATAATCGGCGTCGACTGGGACTGATCGGCGTCGACTGGATAAGATCAGTGTCCACTGAAGGCAAACTGACCAATCAGGGACTGTGCGATGAGATTCAGGGATTGGAAGGTGAATGTAGTCTATAAGATGTGCCGAAGATGGAGAGACGCTGAAACAGAGTCACTAGATGATAGATGATGGTGTATGATGTTGATATGATACGGGCAGAGTAACGGTGCTCCTCTCAGGGATTGATTAGGACAGGATCTGCCCTAACTGAGACAATTGATGCTAAAAAGATCTCTCTTTCTTGCAACCTGAATCTTTCTCGCTCTCTGTTTGTGCGTAAGTGCTTTCTTTCACTCGTTCGTCTCTTTTTCGGTCCTTCAAACTGAGCCATGGACCTGCTTTTATAATCAGCGCCGCTCCTATAAAATCGGCGCCGACCAAATGGGTCGGCGCCGATCGCGGAGAAGACTCCCGAGATGGCCAAAATTGATCGATTCGAAAAAGACAAGACTTATCCCAACCACGGGAAATATCCCGCTTAGGGAATATTTAAAAATGGATGTGATACATGGGTAGAATAAATTTGGGGTAGATAAGTGATTAAGATGCATGGGAAGAAGCGTAATTAAATATTTAATTATTTAATTACTCATGGGTAAGATGTGATGTGATGAATTAAATTTAGAGTAAGTGATTAAATCACAAATTGGATAATATCCCAAGGGGATAGTTGGTGACGTGAACGTGCCCCAGGTTACCTAAAACGAATGTGAGGGACACTAAATTGAGAAACCAATTTTAGGTGTCTACATATATATATATATATATATATATATATATATATGATGTTAGGTACATAGTAGATGGGTGGTAAGAGATGTTTATATGTGTAACAAAGAATATACGCATATGAATGAATCACTTTATTGGTTCCATACGCGCATTGATATAGATTGACAGTACTATAAGGAGATTATGTATTTATTAATAGATGGAAGATATTGGCTAAATCTAAGTGTCATTCTATGTGTAGTTGAGTAGTGCATGTTATTAATTCAATCATGATTACTATTTAAGCTTGTTCTTTCATAGATATGAGGGTACCATGCATTGTAGAGTGATGGATTAGTTATGAATCTATATGTTTCTTCCTTCATCATGTTAAGTTCCTGTTACAGTAAACCTAAAGAGGGACTTGGTACCTTTGCACACTTTGGCTGAGCGCTCAGTCTAGGCTAAGTGATGTGTCAGTGCAAATAGGGTGTTATCTGATAAACTCTAGGCTGCATCATTGGTTCAGTTACCAGGACCTCTTTTTTAGTTATTTTCAGGATGGTTCGTGATGAAAACGTACTGGTTAACTCTAACAAGTATTGAGGAATGGATACATGATTTGGAGGAAGAATATGCATGACGGTTCAGTAGTGGATATGAGTTTAACACACGTACTTGGGTAGAATAGAATACGTATGATAGCTTATATGAGAGATTATTTGATATATTTCTAGTAGAACTATACAAGTGGCTTACTACTTATGCATCTCAGCGGAATTGGAGGTATCGCACACTTGTTTGGACACAAGAATAATTTCAGGCTCTCTATGATGCTAATCTGATCTGGACTCACATGGTGGATATGTGGTTTCGTGGTGTTCTAAACAACTATATTTTGGAATATTCAATTTTGACGTACTCTTTCCCAGAGGTAGCTGAATTACAGTTTTTTCGGTATCCAAGAGGAACATATTTACAAGGTATTCCATTGGCGATCAAGATCTTAATTGTAACTTTGAACCTGGAGAGTAAACTGATGGATAACTAAACTTTTCCACGTGTGAAGGTAGGAACATGTTTGGTTTAAGATGGCATACCTAGTGGCAGAGAAATAGAGAGAGGAAAGGCTCATTAAGTATAATGAGGCACGTGAGAGGGAGATAGAGAAGTAGCATTTCGTTACAGAGAGTATGGCATGGAGGAGACAGATGGCTCATGAAGGATTTACAACTCACGTAGAATACATGGAGCCAGAGCATCATGAGCTCCCCCATCTTAGAAATTATGATAGAGATCCCCCCTCAGCCTCACATAGAAGTGCACCAACAGAGATTACCCAGACCACAGGCGCGCATATTAATCCACCTGGTGACCTAGCCCTTGCATTTGGTTTTTCAGTATCTAGTACGACAACCAACAAACTAACTTGGGAAGTAGGAGAGTAGGAGTAAGTTAGGGATCAAGTATATCAATGGCAGGACAAATGAATTCAATGTCATTTGGAGGTGCATTCTTAGGCGCATCATCCACACATAATGTGAGCATGCAAAATGTTGGATTAACCTCTGGAAGTGGAACTACCTCACAGATCATAGGGGTGCAGTATAGTACTACTATCGGAGCACAGGGGAGTACATCTACATGCCCTATTCTGATTACAGGTGGTAGATAAGGAGGTATAGGTGGTTCTAGTTCTGGTGGATCTAGTGGTTCTGGAGGTAAAGGGAACACATGAGGTTCCGAATTAGGTGGTCAAGGTCCATAGCAACCACAAAATATCTATATGGAGATGTCTCTTCGTCTCCCAGAGTATATAGGTATATAGGATGCTTCCAAACATGTGCATATGTGTGAAATCTTGTGGCACACTAAAGGGATCACATCTGCTGAGTGAAAGGAAAGTTAATTCGCCACTACATTGCAGGGGTGCGCACACAGTTGGTATAGAAATTTTGTCCCTGATCAGACTTGCGTGGATTATGCAGCATTGAGATGCTTTCTTAAAAATGTTCCATATCACTGTGTTTGAGAAGAAGAGTATAAGTGCGCTCAAGGATATCAATCAAGGCACTACTGAGAGTGTATGTGAGTATGATGCTCATTTTAAGACACTTCTATGTAAGCTATCTTATGATATTCACGCTAGCCAACATTCTCAGTGGTTTTTTGGAGGATTGATTACACTATTTAGAAGGTTGTTGTCATATAAGACATACACTAATCCATGCAAAGCACTGGAAGTAACTTTGCGTGCTGAGGTAGTTGAGAGCATTAACACTGGCATTAGTCCATTCCTAGAGGCATAGATTGTAGCTATGGCGAAGCAGTTAGAGAAGCTATCAGAAAATTCAGCCCATGAAACGTGCTCAAGAATTTGGTGTACAGATTGTGAAGTGGAAGGTCACATCAAGGATAGTTGCCCTCGCAGATCTGTACGCTCATTACTGTTGGACTGTGAAATTTTTTATTTGAATCATTATGCTAGTCACTGTCCTTTCTTACAATGTGCAATAAGGAAGAATGTATCTTGATTTTACAAAATTTACAAGTCCATGACCCATGATACTGAGGATTTTTGGCTGATTCGTCAGATCTGGGATGCTATAGACCTTGGGGTACGATAGATAAGTATAACAGATAGTTTTAAGGGTAAGAATGAGCACCAGGATCAGGATCATAATCAAACACGCTATGACAAGAATGAGGGGCATTTTGAAGGAGGTCATGGAAGGGGACATGGATATTGTGGTGGATATGGAGGATGAGGCCGTGATGGAGGAAGAGGAGAGTTCCCTTGTGGAACATGTTATACATGCGGATCTCCTGACCACTATAGGTGAGAATGTCCTTAGAATTTTACATGTTTTTTCTACGGGAAGAACCATAGCTATGAAGAGTGCTCGAACTTATATGAGCATCTGAGTAAGTAGCATAAGCAATAAAATCAAGGCACCAAGATGGTTAGAATCTAGCACGTAGTAGAAGATCAGTGGATGCCCAAGATAGCAGAAGGACTTGAGGCATTGACAGTGAAGATTACTACATGCACTAAACCAACATGCGCAAGAGAGGCATTTCACTAGAAGCCTACAATCACCAAGGAGGAGGTTTTGCATGTAAGGTACCCAGATCCTGCTCATCAGAAGGAAGTTTACCAGGATACCATGGAAGTGCTGAGGAATATTTAGAGTGAGATACATTACCTAAAGGAGAAAAAAAAACATCAAAGATAGTCCAAACTGATATCGATGATCTACGAGAGGTGTGCAAGATGTTACACCAGGAGAATATTATTCCACTATTAGGAAGCTGGTTAAAAGGGAACACCCCACGTGTAAGTCTTGAGACTGGATGAAATATTTTGCATGCAAATATTCCCCCTGATAGCATTGACTATGAGAAAGAAATTACTCTGAATGCTATTGTGGATGGGTGGCTATTGAGTAATGGTACAACAATATTGTCACACATGAAATAATAGTTTTATATTATATTTAGCATAATTACAATCAATACTAAGGCTAATAAATAGCCATGGAAATAGAAAACCGACCTCCTACAAACTAGGAAGTCACTCAACCAAACAACCCGTTAATATCATTACGGGTATAACAAAAATATGTTGTTGAAACAATATAACAAACCTATATTCTTAATAATGAGTTACAATGTAACTCATATTAATAATATTACAATATATGCACTTATTCATAATGAGAGCACTATAATATTTTCCTTACATTCCCCCCACTTAGTGTGAACATGGGGAAAACACCATCTTCAACCAAGTAACATGCCGCTCCGTAGCCTGCACATGGTCTCGATCCTCAACACTGACTGTGGGAACTACATCATCCAGGGACCGTTCAACCTATTAGATGAATACATGAATTGGGACCATTCAACCAATTCACATTAACCATCAAATTAGTTTGATCAAGAAAACTTCCTGCAATAATATCAATGGTACAAATGATTATCATCACGGGGGACACACAAGCACTGAACTACACTGCACACAGGAACATGGATGCTCATCTGTTCTTATTCATCACAAAAGACACAAAGATGTCACCAAAGAAGTTTGCAGCCTTTGAGGTAGTGACGAACTCAAGGACGCTGATTTTCCTCCTATCTTCATTGCCTCCATCCTCCAATACAAGGATAGATGCTCATTACAGATAATCTTCATCACTAGAGTAATTAATAGGTTCATTGTCACTTGCAAGATTATAATAATCATCCCGATATTCTTTAGCAGCTAAAGCCTTTTGTTCCAACTTATCATCTAAAAGATCTTGAGCTCTTGTATTACAGTTCACAAAACCATGTCTTGGTTGTTTACAGTAATGACTCAAAAGACGTTTCTTTGACGATACAAACCTTTTTTTACCTTTCTAAAATGATGATTTATTGTTTGTAACCATGACAGTTTCTTGTTCTGGTACATACCTTTTGATTTTTTCTTCCTCATCAAGCAACAAGGAAATTAAATTTTCCAAACTAGGATTGATCTTACTAAGAGTAAAAACAATACTTGAATATTCTTTTTGCAAACTATTTAGTAAGATTACTTTAGCATCTTCTCCATCTACCTCTTCTTTTATTCCTGCTAATTGATATAAAATGGATTGAAACTTACTGATATGTTGAACCATATTGTCATTTTCTCCCATCTTTAGCCCAAAATGTTTTTGCTTCAGTGCCATTGCTGCACTACTTTCTTGAGATCCAAATAACTTGTTCAATGTCACCCAAATGTTATTAGATGACTTGGTTAGATCAATATGATGCAAATATGCATTGGAAAGACCAAGGCCAATAATTTCTATTGCTTTCTGATCCTTACTTTCCCATTTCGTTGCTTCATCTGCATCATTCGGTTTTTAATTTTTCCTTCGACAATGTCCCATAAGTCTTTATCAATCAATTGTAATTGGGTTCATACTTGCCACATGTGGAAGTCTTTACCATCAAATCTTTCAATAACATTTATCTTTTCCATTTTGAAACTCCACAAAATTAGGAAACTTGAACCAGACAATAATAAAATCTTTATAGTGGCAGAGATACTTGATTTTAATAAAGGAAATATATCATTACTTGATAGTTAATTGACTCACCGATATAAGCTAGCAGATTTTGGAATGATAGGATTTAGAAAACAGATCGCTTAGCCAAAATTTCATTATTCAGGCATCTGCTAAAATTTAAAGTGAGTTTTCATGCTCCATCCACAACATCCGTTCCTTCTCGATTTGTAAATCAGAAGACAACTTGAAGACAAGTGAAACTCAATGCCATCATCATTAATTAGATGCTATTTAATCTTCCGCATACATAAATAAAATCTTAATCTCCAAATCAGGGAGATCAGATATGGCATTTTATATTCACTCTTTCCTTCCACAAAGATGGACTACTTTCTGATTTGTAGTTCAAGTTGAAGGTGATCACGTTGTCCAAAGAAAACAATGCAAATCTCTGAGTTTATAAGATAGAAGCGGCTCTACTTTTTAAGATTACTTACAAGATGTGAATGTAGTTATAGGTGTCAGCACATCATTATCCTGAAAGAAAATTTCTGATGGAGATAACAAATCTAATGAAAATACAAAGAGATCAACATAATGGGATTTGTGAATGCACCTATTGCAAAATGCTAGTCTTCTCCTCGTTGAGTGCTACGTGTTGATCACTCCTGTGAAGTGCTAATAATATGGATCAGGTCATAATTTACTCATTTGTTGACTTCACATCTTGCTTCGGTGTTGGATTGGAGCATGGTATGTGAGATTTAAACACATCTATCCACCTTTAGAGTATCCGACATCCCTCCACTTCCAAATATCTTCATCACACAGTTATCGTTGTTAGACATAACAGCTAACAAAGCTAAAGATTTCTGGACTAGACCAGAAAATGTCACACAGGATAGAATCCGCTATATATCCATCATTCAGCATCAATGACCCTATCTGGAGACATACAGGCAAATACAATAGCCATGGTCATTTTCCACTGTATCTCCTACAAACCAGGATAGATTGGATCACAACCAAACAACTCGATAATATGATTATGGAGCCTATAACAAGCAGTATATCCTTGCCAACCAATCTATCACGCCTATATTCAGGTTAGGAATGAGCCTTACAATGTAACCTTAGATTCGTAATATTCCCCTATATGCACTGTCGATTAGATAATAAGAGCATTACCTAACTAGTTTATCCCTACATTACCCAACATGTTGATCGATTCAGGTGCACCGGCTATCTCGTGCTTACGACCTCGGGAGGCATGGGTACAAATGAGGAAGAGCCTACATTGTAGCCATTCCCATGCTCATGTGTCACTTGATCCAAAATCGTACTAAGGACACTCCCATAAGAAGTTTTGAAAGATGCATCTATAACAATAAAAGGGGCCAAGTTCACAGGGGATTTTGAGGTATTAGCACTTACAGAAGAAGAAAATTTTCCATCCCTTCTTGGAAACCCTTGGTGTTATGCGAATAATGTTGACTTGAGGATCAATAAGGGGTATATCATCTTTGAAAACAAGGATGAAAAGGGTTGTGATACCTTTGATAAATGGGAAGTCTACACCATATGTTGAACCTCTAAGTGAGGAGGATTTAAACAGAGTTTATGTACGCGCTATTTAGGACCTAGAGGTCAATGAGCCATCAAAAGAAGGCATACTACAGTGGTAGGATTCTCATTATATTAGTGATACTACAAGTATTTCTTGCGAAAATTGGGCTCATGGTACATATGACTTGGTAGGGCACAAGGTAAAAAGCATGCGGTTACGCACAGGAATGGATTTGTTTCAATTCAATGGATAGGTAGCACAATACCTTGGTATATAGGGAGTTGAAGATCTTCCTTGCATTTTTAAAGGCCATGGAAACATAGTGGACATATCAAATTAGAAGAAGAGCTATGTTAGTATATACCTTGTGTAGGATAGCAGTGCACTGGTGGGTAGTCCATAGAGATAATATTATAAAATGGGAAGAGATTGGAGTCGCTTTGTCTATTAGGTTTATAAGGAACAATGCACCTATGCAAATCTACACTTATCATGGTGATCAACCTGTTTAGCATCATATTTAGTAGTGTGAGAGACTTTGGATAATAGGACAGGAAGCATTACCACCTTTCACTTTGGGTGCATATACCTGTATTCATACGCTACAAGAATGCACACGTGCTTGGTAGGTATATGCAAAACTACATCGAGAGATTGGCAAAGTGGACAAGATTTTATTATAGGAATGATCCATAATTTTGACTACTTCTTGACTAAACCTCTTATAGAAGAGGCATTAAAATTTGTAAAGCGCTTAACTATGGGAGATAGTGCAAAAGAAGAATAGCATATTCAGGAATTATTTGGTGAGATAGAGTTCGGAGCATGTTTGGAAAAGGAATAATAACTGGACTCCATACTACTTGAACACACTTGCCTTGAGAAAGAGAAACGAAATATGGTTTACATCGTAGATGATGAGGAAGCTGAGAACCTAGATATTGAACATTCACAAGGGGTGCGCGAGGTCTTGGATAGTGCAGACAAGGATACATGTGCCTATCATGAACCCATGAAAACAAAGAAGGTGAATATAGGTTCGGAGGTTGAGACTAAGGAGGCCATAATTGAAGACTACTGGTTAGAATCAGAGGTAATAAAGATCATTTAGTTACTCGTGGATTATCAAAACTTATTCCTGTGATGCTATCATGAACTTAAAGGTGTGCATAAATCACTTGGGGAAATGAATATCAAACTTAAGGATGATGGATGGCTAATTAGAAAGAGACCTTACAAAATGAATCCTAATTTGTGTGAAAAGGTAAAAGAAGAGATTGATAACATGTTAAAATCTAGAATTATCAAGCCCCTTAATGAGTCATAATGGGTTAGCCCAATGGTGATTAGTATCAAAAAGGAAGAATGAATTAGAATATGTGTGGACTACAGGGAGTTGAATGCTGCATGCGTCACAGATCCATTCCCTACGCCATTCACTAAGGAAACACTAGAAGGAGTTGCAGGGCAAAAAATATATTCCTTCATAGATGGGTTTTCCATGGGTATCATCAAGTTAGGATCACTCAGAAGGATCAAGAAAATACAACATTCACTACTGAATGTGGTATTTTTTCCTATACTCTGATGCCTTTTAGATTGAAAAATGCTGCTTGCTGTATTCTTGCGCATAGTTATTTCAGGCATTCAAATATTCTATTCACAACTTCTTACAGGTCTACCTAGATGATTAGTATAGTATATGGGCTTGTGAAAGATCATTGTGACAATCTGCGCTTAATGTTTGAATGATGCAAACAATTGAGTATCTCTTTGAACATCAATAAGTACATATTTGCTACGCCATTTGGGATATTGTTAGGACATATAATCCGCAAGGAAGGTTTGATAGTTGATCCAGCGAAGGTTATAGTCATTTTAGGCCTGGAAGCACCTACCAGTCAAAGTGAGGTGCGTGGATTTTTAGGTCATACAGGATATTATAGAAAATTCATAAAAGGGTATGCCAAAATTGTTGCACCCTTGGAAGAATTACTGAAGGGGAAAGGTACATTTTATTGGGGAGAACTGCAACAACGCACGTTTGAGATATTAAAAGAGAAACTTACTACCACTACCCATTCTGTGCTTTCCCTCATGGGATAAACCATTTCATGTGCATGTGGATGCTTCTGCCATGGCCATTGGCACTGTGTTAGCTCAACCTAGAGAAGGTATTATAGATCATCCAATCTGTTTTTGCTAGTAGGAAGCTGACTCCTGATGAATGGAATTATACAACTAAAGAGCATGCGAAGCTTTGTCAATGATCTATGCATTGTACAAGTTTTGACAGTACTTGTTAGCAACACCATTTTTGTTTTATACAGATCACATGGCATTGAAGTACTTGGTAAACAAGCCCATCTTACAGGGGTGCATATGCAGATGGGTGCTCCTATTTCAAGAGTTTGACTTCACAGTTGTGGTGAAGCTAGGGAAAAACAATTCTGGACCAGACCATTTATCTAGAATCAATTCAGGAGAGGATGCACAGAAAATTAAAGAAACAATGCCAGATGCATAGTTATATAGGTTACAATGTGCACCCATGGAATTAGAAGACATTGTTGTCTTTCTACGAATATGTATGGCACCAGAAGGAATGAAAGCATTAGAAAATAAGTAGCTTGCTATACGCGTGAAACTGTTTATGTTAATCAGTGGTGACCTCTACAAGCTAGGCAAAGATGAAGTATTACATCGTTGTGTATTAGAGCATGATCGTAAGGATATTATGGAAGAATCTCATGGTGGTATTGCAAGAGGCCATTATGCAGGTGATGCAACTGTCTAGAAGATCCTACTTGCTAGATTATGGTGGGAGACATTGTATAAGGATTGTAAAGAATATTGTAAGGCATGTGATCATTGTCAGTGCCTAGGAAAACCAGGGCAAAGAGATGAGATGCCTTTGAGACCAATTACTAGTGCCAAACCATTTGAGAAATGGGCCATTGATTTTGTAGGACCTATTTTGCCAGCCGCACGTAGGACTGGATCACGCTATATCATTACTTGCACAAATTATCTCACATGATGGGTAGAAGCAACACCTACTAAGGACTATACATCAGCTACAGTAGCTAGGTTTCTATGGAAGAATGTTCTTACAAGATATGGATGTCCCTTAGGCTTGACAAGTGATAGGGGTACACACTTTTGAATGAGACAATCAGGGTCCTATCAGATGAGTTTATGGTTGGACACCATAAAACTACACCTTACCATCCTCAGGAAAATGGAATTGCTGAGGCTTTCAACAAGATTTTGAGCTAGACTTTGACAAAAAATTGTGATGTTGGAAGAAAGGATTGGGATGAAAAAGTGTGAACTATTCTTTAGGCATATATAATAACTTATAAGAGGTTTAACAAAGTCACACCATTTTCAGTTGGTGTTTGGCGTACGGAATCTATTCTCCCTATAGAATTTATGTTACCTTCTTTGTGCATTGCGTGCACTAGAGGTCTAGCTGATGAATTGGATTTATAAGAACATATTGAAATGATGATTCAACTAGATGAGCAACGAGCCATAGCACGATGGAGTCAGAAGTAGGAAAAGGCCAGGTAGAAGGCATGACATGACAGAAACATAAGGGATAAGAAGTTTGAGATTGAAAAAATGGTACTTCTTTATGACTCAAAGTTATTGTGCCATCTAGGAAATCTTAAAGTACATTGGTTGGGGCCATATGTTATCACTTCTATACTTGAATCAGGTGCTTTCCAGTTAGAAGCACTTGATGGAACACATGAGTACCCCGGTTACTTTAACAATGAGTAGGCTGAAGCCCTACTATAAATAAGTCTTCTTGGTGTTTGTAATAAGGTAGTATTTCCATTTAGTTTAGGTTTTCAATTCTATATTTCCTTAATGTATTTCCTTCATTGTCGATATGCTTTGTCAATTTAGTTTTTGTTCTTGTGTAATAAGCACGCTTGCACACCTGAAGCTAATTACTGTATGAATAATGTTTATGCATAGAGGACTGCACATACTTTTCATGTGGGGTGGTTGTAGTTATCCAAGAAAAAGAATGTGGGAATTGAAAGGTGAAAGGAATAAGCTGCTACGGGTGTGCTTTAAGTGAAAAGAATATTTCTTTTCAAAAGTGACCAAGGATGGAGATGAATGAAAGAACAATATAACATGAGGTAAGTGGAGGCCATGATAGCTACTAAGAGAAGGTACAGTGATGAGGTACTTGGGCGCAAGAGTACGTGCTGAAGAGAAGTCTATGTGACTAGAGGGTAGGAAGGTCACGCTAGAAGGTTATAGCTAGGGTGTGAAGATGTACCACACATGGAATGAACGGATTTAGTCAATGAATGAGGGGATATTTGGTAGGTGAAGGAGTAATAAATGGCATCAAAATTTGAAAAAATTTATATAAGCGATGGGATGTAGATTCATTTTTACCATTTTGACTAAGAGAATTTAAGGAAAGAGCCAAGTGTGAAGCGCCAAGTGATCGAGTTAAGGTGTGAAGGGTGTGAAACCAAGTGTGACAACCAGATCTATGTGAAAAGAAGCTTGTGTTCCCAGTGATGAAGGGTTTGAGTGAAGTAGGGAGACAGAAAAGAGTTAGGGTATGGAGTTTCCACCTAGGGAATAATTGAATCAATCTAGGGTTTGATTCGATAAAGTTGTAGAGTTGAAGAGGAGACATTTGCAAGGTAAAAATGGCACCAAAGAAGGCATCTATAGCAGCAGTAAAAGGAAAGAAGAAGGTGGTCATCGAGGAGGAAGAGATGGCACTCGAAAGCCATTTTTCAGAGATGTAATATCCAGAAGGAGTCATCATTGGCTAAGAATGGGATTCACCCATTAGAAAGAGAAAAGTGAGTGAATATAATCACAGGACTGCAAGAGAACAAGAAGTAGCTCGATTCCTTGCTCACTGGCTAGAACAAACAAGCACAACGATGGATGACATGCCAGTATATGATGATATGCATGAGAAGATTTTGAAGAGAATTGGGGTCTACCAATTATATGAGCTTCCATATTTTGGGAAGTATGAGCCCTTGTATCAGTGGCTCATGAGCAAGGTGCATGAAGACTTCTTCTACTTTACAGGACGTAGAGTTAGAATTTCATTTGTGCTTGTCTCATCAATTATAGGTCTGAAGGCCACATGAGAAGACATTAAAGGTGACTTTTAGATAAATCCATGATTGTAAAGACTAAACAGGAGTTGGGATACCTGAAGGGTCCGTGCGAATGGACATAGATAAATTGAAAAACTGTCCAGTTTGGTACAAGCTGCAACACACCTTGTTACCAAGTTGAATGATCAGGAGTGGTGGTCACAGGTGAATACTATGTGGTTACATGTGGCGCGTAAGATGTCAGAAGGGATAATCTACAACATTGTAGGCTATATTGCAGAGAAAATAGTCGAAGAAGCATGCACATAGAGGGAAGATCAGCTTTGGGGCTGTTCTACTATCACTGGTATTTATGGAGATTGGAGTACCAGATGGACTAAAGGAGAAATTATGGGAATACCCCATGGAGAATAAGTCCACGAGCTGAAATATTTAGCAAATACCTATGACAAGGGGGCCATGAAAGATGATGTAAAGAAGAGGGTGAAGAGAAGTGGTATGATAGGCTCCCATGTGGCATTTAGAGAAGAGTGGCGCATCTCCAAAGGACCTACCGAGCAGTGGTGGGGAAAAAAGTTTAGTTTGTTGTATATCAACATTTCTGAATCACACGCTTCCTAATGAAAGATGGAGTCTAGATACCTTAGTGCAAGTTACCATACACATTCACTGTAAGGTATTTTCAAGAGTTTATTCATAGATTTACAGACTCGTGCCGAATGATCTTCAATGTAGATAAGGTAGACTGTGACTACCATACATCGAGGAAGAAGTATGTATATCTTGGAAGAAGCGCTTATACTAGAGAGAATAATTTCAAAGGTTCTGAATATCAAACCAATAAGTCTTGGTTATAGTAGATGCGGGGGAAACATTGGTGTATCTCTAGTTGAAGCCAAAAATGGAGATTAACAAATATGTGGAAGGTGAGTTCACACTTCCAGCACCACCAAAGGGAAAGCATACAGTGGAGAACATTCCAGAACCTAAGCCCACATAGCTAATTGAAGTGCAGGCTGAGGAGGAGGAGCACGAAGATAGTGGTGGTTTAGAGCATAGGGATAGGAGAAATCCTATAAGTCAAGAGTGAAGTTGAGTGTTCCGTTACCCCACATCAGCCATAAGAGGGGGATGAATGAAGACTTAAATGTAGTCTAAGGGGAGTTACATGTTTAAAATGGTACCGAGGAGCACAAGGACCCAAGGTGCTACTCTAACCACTGTGCGCAAATCACCCAGAGTCTCTCCAGTAGAAGGAGGCTGACCACACAGAGAAGGAGGAAATATGAAGTTGAATGAGGAGGTGGAAGAGTTCATAAGAGAGCGTGTCTAATTCTCTTACACTTCTAGAGGACACATAGAGAGAATAGGGTGAGGCATCAAAGGAAAAATAAGAGGAAGAGAAAAGACCATAGGAGATAGCTGCAGAAGGATGTTCAAGACATGGAGATGCAAGTCCCAAATTTAAAGGCTAAAGTTCCTAAGCAGCAAAGGTATAGAAGGAAAAGTGGAGAGAAAATTCCACTAACCACGGGGTATGCAGAGGACATAGGAAAAATTATCTACACCCACTTCTAGAGCATGATAGCGCATAAGGATTTACTTTCAGCTGGGAGTCGATGGATGAAGATATGGTGAATGTGCACGTACTAGGAAGAAACTATCATGGTCGATGCACACCCACATGGATGAGCTTGAATTTAATGTGTGCATGAAGAGTCTTGTGTTTTGAGATGACTGAAGAAGGCACCTTAGGCTAGACACATGTGACATTAAAGGCTAATTTCATGTCAGACGAGCAGGTTGGTAATGCACTGGTGAAATTTTTTAGCTGAGGTGGCTAGAAGAAACATTGAAAAATCTACCATAGTCAAAGCATTGAGAGAAGAGTTGAAGATAAAGGACATGCAGAGATAGAGCACATAACATAGGAAAAGGACTTCATGCAAAAGAAGAATGAGGTGTTCATAAGCATCGCAGAGGAGATTGGGGACAATGTAATCAAAGCAAGGCCACACTTGGAGCCCAAGGTACCACAGACATTTCCTTCAACGATACACTATGTGGGAAAATTAGTGGACTTGGTACTCAGAGATGAAACTTTGTGTATGCAAGTGCCAGAATGCTCTGAACAAGATGTCGATCGAGAGAAATCATTTTTGATGAGAAAAAATTACATCTTATGAAGGGGTTATTACAGGTATTATAGGAGGTATTGAAGAAAGTAGACCATGCTTTAAATGTATGCACGGCTCTAGAGGAACTTATCAACAATCAAGACCCTTGAAGATAATTAATGAGGTTTAGAGAGGCGATGAAAGATGATACGTTGGGCCGTGCATAGAAAGGTTGTCAATGGTTAAATAGAAGTGTGAGGCCCTGGAATTAGCACAAGAGCCACACAAGACTTAGCTGGAAGAGTTTGGAAAGCTGATTGCATAGAAGATGGACCTTTTGGAGGGAAGAATGACATCAATTTCTAGTGTTGTGTTGGTTTTACAAAATGAAAAAGGAGAGATTGTGAGTGATGAGTTGGAATACATTGCTGTGGACATCCTAGAGAAAGCAAAGCAGGAACTCACTGAATTGACAATTTTTGGAGGCAGCAATAAAAGAGGAGTATCCAGAGCTGATACAACAGACTGATATAGAGGAGGCTACCTCATAACCTTCATACTAATTCTTTATTTATCCACATTATTTCATTCTTATTCTTTCCATTCTTTCCTTCAATGTTTGGAGATACCCATTGTCGGGATGACAATGAGATTAGTGTGGGGTAATGTTGATCAATGAATACTTTTCTAAGATCACACAAGGATTCTGCATGCAGGATAGAAGGCTAGAATCTAAGGGCGTGGAAGGACAGGAAGGACCTGTGCATGGAAGGAAAGTTCAAATTTAAGGACTTAGCTGATTTTGAGCATGAATACCTATTTTTGGAAGATGGCGTGCGGAACACACCAATGACATAAAGATGTGTGTGCCATACATTGTCTATCTTTGGAGAAGTAGTTTAAAGCGTTTATGTATGGAGACAAGTTGAGAATATAATTGAAACTTCAGTTAACTACAAGAGGCCTATAGATAGTGCACTTGCATGTGTGGCTATGATTATAAATGGTGTGTGGCTATCAATAACATGCGGCCTATTTCTGGAATAGATAAGTGGTGAAGGGAAAGTCCCCACCATATATATATATATATGATGTTAAGTACATAGTAGATGGGTGGTAAGAGATGTTTGTATGTATAACGGAGAATATACACATATGATTGAATCACTGTATCAATTCTATACTTGCATTGATATAGATTGACAGTACTGCAAGGATCTTCTATATTTATTAATAGATGGAAGATACTGGCTGAATCTAAGTGTCATTCTGTGTGGAGTTGAGTAGTGCATGTTATTAATTCAATCGTGATTATTGTTTAAGCTTGTTCTTTCATATATTTGAGGGTAGCATGCATTGTAGAGTGATGGATTAGTTATGAATCTATATATTTCTTCCTTCAACATGTTAACATCCTGTTACAACAACCCTAACGAGGGACCTGGTACCTTTTCACACTTTGGGTGAGAGCTTAGTCTTGGCTGAGTGATGTGTCAGCGCAACTAGGGTGTTATCTGGTAAATTCTAGGCTGCATCAGATATCCTCTAATCTTTGTTGTAAAATCTCTTAATAAACACAAGGAAAAGTAGGGAGGTAGATCTACAATAGTTATATCTTGTAAAATTGAAACATTGGGACAAACATGTAATGCTACCTCTAAGTTTTTGATGATACCGACTATGTTGGTTGTTATCCTGTCAAGCTGTAGTACACTCTTTTCTGTTGGTTCATACTGTAGGCCTAATTTTTCTACAATTATTTTAGGCATAACTGTGCTACTTGCACCACTATCAACCATGCAGTTGTGAACTAAATGATCACCAATAATATGAGAACGATAAAAGGGTGGTGGCTTTTTAATATCATGAGAATTCAATACTTTCTGCACCATCCACTTAACCTCTTTCATATGATCTTGGTCAATTCTACTAAGGACCTTATCAGATTTATGAGATTCTTTCTCTGCTGGTTTTGAAGAAATGTACAACTTAGCAAGCTCATGAGAAAGTAATTATTGTTTTCCTGGAATACTCAAAGCATCCCATGATGAAATATTGATATTGTGTATTTTCATAGCCTTAACAACATTAAATGAATCTGTAACAATTTTAGAATAAGCTTTAGTAAATATTGACTTTGCTTCAAAAAATTTTGAAATCTGAGGTATGAACAATCTTCTAGGATTAGGCTGCAACTATTTTTGTTGCTCTTTTGGAGCTTAACTGCTTGCTATTTTTAAAGATGAGACATGACTATTTGTTGTTTTTGGACCTGCACTTGCTGATTTGTCAGTAATTGTAGGTAAAACAGGTCTTTTTTGTTATTTTTCTTCATCTTGAGCCTTTTTTCGAGACCTAGTTGTAATAATAATAAAATATTCCTCTCCAAATCTAACCATATTCTATTCAAGTGCTTTTTGACTCTGAGTATCTTGCTGCCCACCCTCCATTTGAGGCATGAATAATGTTTCAGGTTGAGGTTGTGAAACAAGGCTCAAATTCAAGAATGAGTTTGGAAAATTAATAGCTAGATGAGGTTGATTGCAAGGTGAACACCACTCTTTTGAAGCCATGTTGACCGATACAAGAGCACTAGATGAGCTAAGAGCTTTAGGATCAAAGTTATTTGGATGATAAGGCTACCTATAATTATGATTTTGCTGGTATGAATGCTTATATTTCTGATAAGGTGCTTGATAAGGTTTGATAGGCTGAGCCAATTATCTCTTTAATGCTGTTATTTCATTTGTATGTGTTTGCAAAGCCTTAAGTACTTCATCCTGAGGTGTTGAAACAACAAGTTCTATTATTGTAACAGGATGTGGAATAGATGCTAAATCTGTTGTAAGAGGCATATAAGGCCTTGGGGCTAATTTACCATCTTGGATAAGGTTATTTTCAGCTCTAATAACAATGTTATAAGCTACTAGAATTGTAGTTCCTCCCATGGACTGCATCATGGCTGAAATATCACTATTTAAAGCTTTGAGATAGTATAAAAATGCATGATCAACTTGAGGCTTAACGGAGGATGGAATTATTTCCCATGTTCTAGAAAATATGATATTAAAACTAGCCATAAATTCATGAGGAAATCTCTTGATTATGGACAATTGTTCTATAAGAGATAAATGATCAAAATTGTGTTGAAACTACTTAAGTAGTTGATTTCCTAATTCATCCCAAGTTGTTATACTCCCTATCGGTAAAGTTCTATACCATTGCAAAACTTGTCCATAAAATGATGCAACTAAAAGTCTTAAAGCTACATTTTCATGAGTTACGTTATGGACTGCACAAAGGGCTGCAATGTATTTAATATGATCAGTAGGGGTAATCTAATTTTCACCAGTAAATGAGGGTAAACCCTTTAAGACAACAAAAAAATGTCATGATAAACTGGTATTACTAAGGGGATGCCATTGGTGAAGGTAACCAAATTCCTAGATTGTGGTGGTGGTGGTTGAGTAATTGGAATAACATGGATTTAAATAACAAAATTAACACGTGGCGAAGCAAGGGGAGGAGGGTTACCAAAAATGGGCCTGTTATAAGGTAAGGTATTGCCACCTCTTCTTCTTCTTGCAGAATTTAAAGGTAATGAAATACAATCAGTAGGAAGTCCTCTTAGTGATGAACTTGTAGTCACTTTAGGCATGGAACATGCTGCAAAACTAGTTTGAAATCAGCCTTACAGAGTTGCCAAATAATTTCTTTTGATCTGCAATGAATTTCTGTAGCTTTGTCCTTTCAAAAGTGTTGTTTCTTTGCTATAAATCTAATGTAAATTTGCTATAAATTTCACTGCAAATCTGATTCGTGGTCCCACCAGGTGTGAAAAAAATTGTTATCTCTCAAAAGTGCACCCTAGTTGAGGGATAACATCATGGGTTCAAAGATTTCTTTATTCCCTCACTTCTATAGATACAATGGAAACACCTCAGGTTTGTGGGTATACCTATTATTGAGCTGAGTCTTTGGTATCAAGGTCAGTTCCTTATTGATGTATCCTAAAATAAAATTTTGGGGTTTTTTAAAGTTTTAAGGGTAAAAATATTATTGAAACTGAATTTAAAATGAGGTGATACACCAAAATGATTGAGATCTTTGATTGAGTACATGCACAAAAAACTAATAACAAATTGCAGAAACATGAAGCAATGGGTTTCAGTAGAATTCTAAGGCAAAACACTTATGTGTTGAGGGATAAATCACAAGAACACAACAAGATAACATGCACAATGGCACTATGTAGAAAACACTAAATTTACACCAAGGTAAGATAATTAATTCATGGAATTAACATTCACAAGAGCTAATAGAAGATACACACCATTGCAAATAATTGGAAAGGAAATAAATCGTTCTGATTAAAGAGAAAAACTGGCAAATTTTTTTCTTCAACACTCATACATCAAACAAGTCCTCATTCTTCCTTGCCAATGCACACACTATATAGCAAAAATACTTCACCCACCCCTCATAAAAATAGGCTATAGTTTGTATTCACCAATGCATGTTATTTTTAGACTTTATCATGAATAAATAAAGGAGTAAAAATAATCATGTAGTTTACAGTGACGCATTAATAGCCTTAGTTCCAAAAATACACTTAGTCAAAGTGTAGTTGACTGCTCTATTTTTAATATAATAAATAAATTGGGTGAATAATGTTAGCTAACAATATCTTTTGCTTGGTGTGTAAGCCTTCTCCAATGTGCATGTAAGTATTCCCTTTGTGCTATATAGGTGATCATTAAATAATCATACTTAATTCTCTAATGTGACACTTGCATATTCACCCACTTGCAAAGGAATTTTTTTCCTCTTCTCTATTCTTCTTGTAGCAATGACATGTAAAAATTTACTCCTATGCAAGTAAAATAATACCTTTGTCTCCAATCATTAGAAAAATTATTCACCCATGTGGGGACCACCTGTGAGCACATGTGCGAGAAAAATAATACTCTTATTTTTGTGAAAAATAAGGTAATTAGGCCTCCATTTAAATCATGCATACTTTGATGTTGACACTTTGTTTCTGCATTGTATTTTTTGTCTTATCTCAATGTGGAATATACATACTTGACAAAAGATAATTTGTAAAAATTAAGGTAATTATTCACTTTTCTTTGGTATATTCCTTTATCATGATGAGGTCTCTGGACTAGGCATATGCATTTGTTTTTATAATGACCACATTGATTACATGGCACAAAATGTAGTGGCCCCCTCCTTTTGACTTGATATCAACATAGACTAAGGTAATGGTATGAATTTTATTAATAATAATCAATCCTTGATGTGTTTGGCCCACTTTGGTTATTACTTGGTCTACCTTTGAAAACATTTTCACATGTTATAATCCTTAGCCCCTTTTGATTATTTGATCACATATATTATCATGTTGTTGACTCTTTTGAATTTTGTGGCATCATAACATTTTTTGGACCTTAGTAAGGTCAATGCAATGATTTTTTAAATAATTCAGGGCTGGTCCCCTTCTGACGATGAATGGAACCTTCTTTTGTCAGTGCATTGTGACTAACCTAAGTGAATTAGGGTTTTTCTACTAGCGTGCCACGTACATTCTTCGTAAGCCATGATTAGGTTTTGTAACCACCGGGGTTTTGATTTTGAGTCATTGATTGATGTACATCAAAATTTGTGCCATTGATCTTGGTACCTTTAACTATGGGGAGTTTGCTAACCCTGCAGTGAAGTAGGTGGTATGCATTGTGATCCATTGGACATGTACGAATCGATCTCCTCTGTTGATCTCTACATTTTTAGTGTGGTCAAACTATGGTAACCTGGTGGAGTTTGCATTGAAGATAGTAATTGATTCTTGATCGTTGATCACTATACTCATTTGATTTGAACCATTGATCTTGTACTTTCTCTAATTTGGTGGTTGGATTGTGGTTTGCATTGTGCACCATTTGATCTTGTATAGTCTAGATCTTTGCCATTCGATCAAACCTAGATGAGTTAGGTTGTTTACAAAAAAAAAAAACCAAAATCATTTCCATTGTGCGACGTAGGAAAAATAGGGTGAAGCACTAGAAAAATTCTCCGAGGTCGCTATGAATGTGTTTTAAAGATTGATTTCTTAGCATTTATGTGACTTTAAAGCTCTGAACCTTGACCATTTGCATATTTGGATTATCTTTCATTTTTAATCCATTTTGACTCCTTGTGATTATCTAATCTGCCATTATTTGAGCATTTTGATATTTTTACTAAGGCATGTGTTGTTGTTTTGGAGAAAAGATGGTAAACTCATTGTTTTTAGCACTGTAGTTACTTGTTTATTCCATTTCAGATTAATTCATACTGATACTTCAATCCTCTTCTTTTCCTTGTGTTTTTTGAGCAACTTGAGTTCGAAACTCATTCCTGGCTCTTCAATTTTGGTCTACATTTTTGATATTTCGAGGGTTTCAAAAGCTTGACTGAAAACTGGTAAGTCCAAGTTCATCTTCTGAGTTCCTTTGAAAAATATGTTTTTATGGTTGTACCTGCAAAATTTTGTGTTATAGCCTAGAATAATACGTCTTTTCTTAATCTTCAGTGGGTATTCATAATTTTGATTTTAGTCTGCAAGATTCAAGCTTTGTATTTTGCCACTGTTGGTATTTGCACTAGTTTTGAAGCATTATTCTGAATATTTGAACCCTGCTTGTTAAATTCTATGGTGATTTTGATCTTTTCTTGTAGTTAATAACACGAAACTTTAATGATAAGTCTATTTGATGTTAAGGATCTACATAAGTATACTTTTTGAAAAGCTGGAAGTTTGATATTTGGACTTTTGATTGAAGGCTAACATTTTGTCAGAGAGGCTTTATTCCTGTATTTCATTTCAAGCTACTTATTTTCTGGATGCTCACCACTCTAAAAACTTTGAACCCTACATTTAATCTCCTTCGGTATAGTTATATATTTTCGTTCGTGGTTCACCAAGATTTGAATATACTCTATTGTATTAATCATTTATTCGAGGGTCTGCTTCGTAACACAATTTGTTTCTGTAAATTTTGGGGTTTCAACTTGGTTTTAGATCTATTTGTTATCATTCATAACTCAAATTCTGTACTGGGTGAGCCCACTTTTCACTTGCACCAATCGAATGTATATGCTTTCAAAACTGAGTTCTCAATTCAAATACGGTGCCATTCTTTTGAGATTGTAAACTCATTTTTCTCTACTATATTTGGTGGCAACATTCATGGAATAAAATTTTGATTTTTATTGTAGCTCATATCAATCTATTTTCTTAGACACCTTTTGAAAAGTTACAAACTGTAATGCTCATTTGATCTATTTTAGCTTTTCCAAAATGTATGCGTGATGGAGTATGGGTTGTACTTGTTGCTTAAACTTTTGAATGCACTTTTTAAATCCTTAAAATTTTAAACATTAATGATCTTTGTGCTTGTCTCTCAAGCCAATATGATCCACTTCAAGCTTCGAATTTGTTAGCAATGTGACACTTAATTTTTTTTAATTATTATAGGCTCATTCAGAAGTTTAAAATGGCTAAGTATAGCTCCTTTTACTATAGATTTAGATCTTTAATTTGTTACAAATGTAAGGGATCCTTCAACTTGAAAGTTCATTAATGCCTAAAAGTTCTCTATGAAGTCTTAGTGGACTCTGAAATCCTGGAGCTAGTATTTTTACACAAGCATAGCTGTAATATTTTCTTTATGATACTTTCTAGAGCTATAAAGAAATGTTGTTGTAACTATTCTTGAAGACATTCACTTTATAATTGTACTTTTCATCCCTTCTTTATGAAACATTTTCATTCAATGGTTTTCTTGAATGTACTCTTCAAAAATTACTTTATAATAAACAATTTATGTTTTTGATCACCTTTACTCGATAAGAATATTGTATCATTTTTGTAAGTGCATTTGTTTTATGACTTGAGGAATTAGGAAATGTGTTTGATCTTATGAATTCAGTCCTATACTTTGATGTAACCTGTCTTTAACTCAGAAGTAGTCCTTTTCCTATCTCAGCTTCATGACCTAGGAATGAGTATCTTTGAAACATTTACTATTTCCTTTGTGTGCTGAGAAAATAATGAAGTTGTTATATCTTCAGGAATTTGTAATTTTGTGTTTTGATAATTTGTACCATGTACTTGACAACATTTTCAATGTAAATGAATTCTGAAGATGAAAAAAATAAAAAAATGTAATCTATTTTGTCCTTTGATTATGAAAAAACTACAATACTCTTAATCTGTTCACTGTAAATATATCTAATTTCTTCAAAAAAAGTTTTGAATGCCTTTCAAGAGATTGAAAAGCTTTTAATCTGTACTCAAATACACTTCAAAGCTACAATTTATTTGTACATGTGTTTCTGAACTTGTATTTCCTTTTTGGATTTGTAAAGCTATATCTTCATCCTAAATAGGGTTACTTGTAACCTTTCATGATTTCTTTTCAAATATGTATCTAATATGGTGAACTCTAAGGTTGTTCTTACCTTCAGTCTAAACTGAAACTATGACAGTAATTGATCATTTATTCTTTGATTCATATTAGAATGCAACACTTTCTGATTTGTTTGTTCATAATGTTTCATTCAATGATTGCTTTTGTATAGTATCATCAATACTGTAATGTTTCTTTAGATAAACAACAGTTAGTGTCTCTTTCTTCTTTCTCACCTGAACCTGCACATCTAGAAAAACTAGTTAGAAAACAATAGGATTTTTGGCCTCTCTTGTATTCCATAGTCTTTCTTTTCTATCACGATTTTGAGAATCACATGTGTTTCTGCAAGATATTGCTTTCTCAATTCTATATATGTTACTTTGATGTACCTCATTTTTATTTTTTATCTTAAATGATTCATTTTCCTAAAATTAGATAGCACATGAGTACAAATTAAACCTTGAGCTCAGTAAGTGGTGTCTTTTTCTTTTCTTTTCAGCTACCATGATGCAATGGATAATGTAGAAGATAATGATGGAGCTGGAATTGGAGCAGTGAAGACCAGGAGAATCCAAGGCTGATGGGTTTCTTCTATACTCTTTTGATTTTATTTTCATATACATGTATCATTTATTTCGATAATCATAAGTTACATCCCACGACTTGTGTAGGAAACATTGAATTTCTTTATAAATAAATGATATTATTTCTGTAATTGAGTTGTGTACTTCCTTTTACTTTCATCTCTTATGATATGTAATGATTGTACAATGAATTAAACAAATTAATAAAATACTTAATAATACTTAATCATAGGAAATGATCAAATTGAAAGTACCTATAACTTAAAAATGAACATCTTTAACCTGCAATCAACAAATCTATTTGTTTCTATGGGATCTAAAATACCACATATCCTATGATTCCTGCCTTCATCAAGGTAATGCATTGGTCCTTTGGGGATTTTATGTTTCCTTGCTGAAGATGAACATGGAATGATAACCTATGTGAGGTGTTACATTCTGTAACAACACACATAACTACAGATTGCATGTTTTTAATCAATTACCGCAACTAAAAACATAATGAAAATTGTATGAGTTTCTCCTAGTTAGGTCCATCTCATTAATGCCTTCCATATAAAACAAAGTTTCAAGTTTCCATTTTTTACACAAGTAAGAAAATTGTCAACAGTTACATGCACTACTATGGCCATAGTTTACTTGGTGTTGTGCTAGCATGCCAGATTCCAAGACTGCACATAAGCCTATAGAACATGTCTTCCATTCACCTCACAACTTTTATAGTCATAGTTATTCCGATTCATTTTTGTTATTTAGGTTATTAAGTTTACTATTAAACATCTTAGGTAATCATGTATTTAATAAGTTTAATTACAGAAGTTATGGGTATCATAGCTTAGTAATCAAGTCCCACAAATCATGTCAGTACCATCTTGGGATTGTTACGAGAAGGGATTCGCTTGTGTAATGAATTGCGTCATTATGCATTCAATACTTTCCCCTATCCTTCCCCAACTGGTACATACAAGGTTCGTGCAACATGATTGTCATTCCTCTATTCCCGCTCTTCACTGCTAATTCAGAATGATAAAAGACCATCATTTATGATCATTAATAATTACTTAATCTTTCCTACTTCACTTACGTCAGATGGAGACAACTTTACATTTTCAAGTGATCACAAAGTAATTTTTTACTTCATACCATAAAAGTGTATGTCGTTGCTATAATATGTAACTATTTAATTCACATTACCTCTAGTATGTAAACTAATTCATGACATTTGAATTAGGTTTATTCGAATGTGACTATAGTCAATTCTTAACATAACTCATTGATCCTTCCATTCCATTATTAGATAACAGATCAATTTATTTCACCTTAGATTAATAGATGCAACAATAATTTTTAAGCAATCATAATGTATTATCATACATGTTTTATGTCAAAGTAGATGTCATACCCCTATGGTACTGTAATCATTATGTGTATCTAATTTAACGGGATATATTTTTATACCAGTTCTATGTGGATTTACTTGTTCACACAAGGGTGTCATGTACATGAGACTTCCTCAAAATATATCAATCGTCTTCCTGTGAGATACTGATATAAAATACATCAATAAACCTCTCATTAATTCATACTTGTATATTGGTAATACCTTCATGCTTACAAATATTAACATGTACATCTTTCATACTTAATTCCTTTAAGTGTGCATTTTTAATTTTGGTTTTAGCTTAAGAGGATTATAAAAATCTTCATACTTGTTCCTAGATAATGCACTTTTTTACCATAAAAACATTGTAGAAACATCATTACAACATATTTGAATAATTTGTAACTAAGTTGCAGTTACAAAGGAATGCAAAAAGGATTCTTAAATATAATTGGTATACATAATTTGTTACAAATGAAGGGCCATAATCCTTCACACACATTCTTAACCTCATTCAATGCCATACTACTTTATTTTCATTATTGTTTGTTAACATATTCATAAAAAAATCTCCTATGATAATTATTTTTCTTAATTATATACAAAGTACTTGATTGATAGCAGCAGTTTTTAATAAATTCATATACCCAATCCTTATATTCCTTTCATCAATAAATAACATAAAATCTATAAATTTTGCATAACCCAAAAGGTGGATATAAAAATAAGGTCAATAGGTATTAGCCCTAATGGCCTTTTGTAATTAATAAGATTATATTTCTCTTTCAGTCAAATGTTATACATTCCTTTATTTAAAAAACAGTTGTTCCAAATATTCAAAACACGTCTTAGTATTATTATATAATCAACTCTACGTTTCCTCTCAACCTTGCAACCGAAAATGGGATATAATGTATACAAGGTCATTCAAAAATAACTAACATGGAAAGTCATTTCTAATCTTGTTGTTATATTCCAAACAATATGAACAATATAAGGATTATCTCCTATCACTTTCATATAATCCAAAAGCTATAATAAGACACAATAAGAAAATAGATGAAATGAATCTAAGAAAGAGATCAATTCTTCCACAAACACCTTAACTAAACCTTAAAATAAATATTCATGACTTCTTATAAATGTTATTTATAAAAGTGTCATCACAACAACACAGGAAGAACTAGGCCATAACAGTAAAGACTAAGTTTTTCACTTACGTATAACCATTTCATTTTTAGCATTTCCTATCACCAACATGATAGTTATTTGAAAAACCAGAAAAGATTCATCACTAAATCTATTATCATTACTGAACACAGTTAAACCCTCAATCCAATCAAGACCCAAAACAACATAAACTTAGTACATCTTATTTTGACTATTAAGAGTTATGTAGGTTATCCATAGCCATATTGACTCAAATCAATATAATTCCAAGTCAAGACAACCATCTATAGGAATAAAAGTTCATAACCCGATAAGAATATACTTCTATCAATCTTAAACTTGTAGTAGTATTACATTTTTTTGTATTATATTAATAGTATTTAAGGACACAATATCAGTCTAGAAGGAGATATCATGTTAAAATCTAACCTTTAACGCATTATCAAATAACTAATTTTGAGTTAATACATGTTACCCACAATAATAATAATAGGTCAGAGAAATACTCTTGCCCACACCCTCCAAGCGTTCATCATAGTGACCGGTCGGGAAATGATTTCACTCTACTCAGCCATAAGGGGAAAGGTTTTACCTATGCACTACCATACGCAACAATCCCCATAGTTTTGTCCATACTGATTCAGGATGGAAGTCTGATTTTGGGTTAAAATTGTAAATACCTTACGTAATCCTAGGACTAAAGTCAACATTACGGTTTCAATAGAACTTCGAGAATAAGCCCCCAAAATGGAATATACCAATTCTTAACATAACAGGAGAGTCAAACCTAGATCTAAACATACTTCACAATTCCTTGCTAAATTTATACAAGCACCCAAATGAAGAAATAACTACATCACTGTATTTCTAATATTTTCCAATAAATTGGCAGAATTTACCCAACAAGATAGAAATATTCCAAATATTTTTCATCATATTAGAAATAAAACATCAAGAGTAAAAATGATATTCCATGCCTGATTGCGTGCACTACCAAATCCAAACATTTCTTCACAAAATCTTCACTTAAATGCTCCAATAAAATTAGGAGTTAAAAACACTAAAATCCCCATATTCCCAATCTCCTCTCTGGATTTATACCAATTTGGATATGTCCATGTAGTAAAATAGAGACATCTATTTTAACAGAATCAAATATCTCAACCGAACATAACTGGCAAGAGGTACCTTCATGCAATGATTGTAATTCTATTGATTAAAGGAGGAGCTCAAGTTTACAACTAAAAAAATAAATAACGATATAAGGTTGCATGTGATTGCTTCATTAACAAGCTTCACATTTCATTTATTCACATTAAATTTCAATAGTTCCACGTTTTGGCCAAACAACCTACCCACCGCCAATTATTTATCCTCACCAAATCAGGTTAGTGGTGTTTTAATGAAGAGTGCAACTTTATCGGCAATGTCTTATCCATTAACTATGCATGGGCTAACTAACTAGTTTAAAATTATAAAAAAATGATTAACCACTTAACTCAGCTTGGTAAATCGACTTCCACAATAATCAAGAATCCATACAACTTAGGAATAACTAAATGTAACCTTAATTACTTACATGTTCATTAACCAACCCCATAAAATATTATGAAGTATTATTGAAGATAACTATTAACCAATCACGCCATTTGAATAGTTTCAAAGACCTTATTCAAATATCCATCTAACTAATAATTATTCAATCAATCCAATAGTTTCTATTATGGTCAACCACAAGATTAATATCGTTAAAATTCCTTTACTAATGGTTTATACCTTATGGTGGTTAAACACCCTTTTCTATTTTGCAAGTCAATAAACCTTAGTCAATTTTAATCAGAAAATCATACACTAGATGTGTTCTTTCCCATAGGTATAATCAAAGGCCTTATTATGCCTTTACTACGGTCTTAGACCATTGTAAAAAAAAAAGGTTATCAATAATTCTACTAAAAAGTATGGTTAAAATAAATAAAACCCCACAAATAAGAGCATACACCCCCAATGACATGTTTCTCACTCCTGAGGTGCCTTGGAGCCATCATGGTTCTCCTAAATTCTTCTAACACTCACCGTGATGATTATTTTTAATAAATAATTATTGTCGCACATGTTTTTCCTACCCTGGGGCATGTTTTTACTTTCCGGCAACCTTTTCTACTACCTGGGTGATATTTTTGTCTCACGATGACTTTTGGAAATGTCCCACAAATTCGTTATTTCTTCTACAATATTTTCTAACTAAAAATTCAAAAATCAAAATAGTATAATTTGTTTTAAAAAAAACAAAAAAAATGGTAAAACCATTAAAAATCCAAAAAATTGTAAAAATTCAAAAAATGTCAAAAATTGGTAAGCGGTGTGCACACAGCTAAATCATGTATCAAATGAATTGTCCTCTAACATTGAAATTTGTCCTACAAAAACATATTTCTTAGATTCTTGTTTGTTCTTGTCTCAAACGACTTGTGGATCATTGTGATCTACCTCCATTAACAAAGTTGGGCCTGCTTACTATGTCGGTACTCCCGTGTAACAGTGAGTTGTTAGAGATTGTTTCATAGTGCATGAATTCTTTCCATAGGACTACTTGTGTCCTCCGTTTTCCCCCTCACATGTATTCTTTCTTGGAATACCATTTTAAACCCTAGTCATTACAACATGAACATTAGGGAATTAATGCTTGATAAAAAAATATTGGTGCAATTGTCTTGAACGTTGTTTGTTTGAGTATGTGTGATTGTACTGGTTTCTCTGTTAGCTTGGATGATTTAATTTCTCATATTGCATTGCATTATGTATGTTACTTGGAGTTAAACATCGTTTTACTTTCTTGTATTGCATTGCATTATGTATGTTGCATGAAGTTACGTATTTTTTGCAATGAACAAATGTTGGTTATTTAGATTTTCATGTTATCTTACACTTTTGTTTATTTCAATAAAGGCCGATGATGTAGATCATAGGGGAAATATGATGAAATAAATTTTTCTTATTAAAGGTTGGATGCAAAGAGCTATTCCCATTCTCCATTATCATTTCTTATCGCTACTAATTTTTCTTCCACATCACCTGGGGCAATAAACAATCCTATTTATTCATGTCATATTTCTTCTATCTATTAGGATCATATTTTCGATCACCGATTGACTTCTTCTATCACCCCATCAAAACTTAAGGGGTTATCCTTCATTCTACTATTTTTTATTAAAAAATTTACTTGTTTATCATTGTCTACTATATTTGAAGTGAAGTCACTTACTTCACCTCAAACAGGGGCAAATGTAAACACCTAAATTCCACTTTTACAATCTTATTGCCAAACTCACACAAATCACTCTGATTCTTACCATTTCTATTATAATTAGTGATTTCTGCTAATTAACTAATGTTTCTTACCATTTTGGTCAATTAACAACGTACTGTTGATTGCCTAACCTCTTTTGCATTCAGGATGCCACTTTGCTACAAATCGTAAGTCAAAATCCTCTTCCAAATAGAAAATTAGAGATTATTAGCTAATTGGGCCTATTCTACACTTATTTTGGTCAATATACCCTATTATTGGCTCAAACCCCTCTTCCAACCACTCAAAATTACACCACTTCCTTCCACAACATCTCATATGGCTTCAAAATCTTATCCTAGCCTCCTAATTGACCCTAAACAGTTGATTAAGGATCCTCACATCTTAATCACTTGTTAATTCACTAATCAGGATTAACAATCCTTTAATCTTCTTTGTACTTTTAGCCCCACATGCACCAAGATGTAATTTTTCCTCAAAGAAAAACTATAAATAAGACTAAGTACTACCTTTCAACTTTACACCATGTTTTGAATTGTGTATCATATAAAAAAAATGATTAATAGCCAAGCTCAATCCTTGCCTCAAGTCTTCAATGGGGTTAGTATATGGGTATTCAATATTATATTGTATTGATTGTTGGATAAGCCATCTCACCTTCTTGGATTAGCAAAAAATGCCCGATTTGATTTCTCTTAGATCTATTTAGGTTTATGTTAGTAATTGAACATACTAGTAGACATGCTTTAGCTAGGTTTTGAATTATATTCATGTTAGTTAGCATTCCATTAAGCTTTTATCATTGATGTAACTATTGTTAGATCCCACAAGGATTTTTTAAACTAGGATATTAGTTTTAGTCTGATTAGTTTATCTTTTCTTAGAACTTTTAGTAGTCTTCAAACCTGTTGGTTGTCAAATAAGGACTTTATTGAAAGAAACAGTCAGGGGACAGAAATTCCCTCCTCTTTAATGGGAGAGGTTCCCTTATTAAAGGCAAAAACCTATTTACAAATGTACAACATTGAGTTTTTATGAGGAACTCTGATATCATGAAAGTGTTTGATATAACAAATCATCAATACAAAAGGATAGAAGAATTAAGGAATGAGAGGGGTAGAATAACACTCTTAGGAAATATAGATAACAAAATAATTCCTTACTCACGCCATAAGGGAATCATATAGAACATAATCATTTGCATTTAAAACCACAAGATGTTATTTCATAGACACAAAGTTCCAGAGATGACATCCACAATAATACAAAGCTTCTTGAAGTAAAACAAACAAATGATTCAATAACTTTAAATAGATAGCAATGAAAGAACAAGAGCAGATGGGAATAGAAAGAGAGATATTCTTGTATTGATAGTTTTTAACTCCTTTACACCTTCAAAAATAAATAGAGTTCCAGCCCCCTGAAAATGGCGCAGAGAGCCCATTATATAACTTATAAATTGGTTACACTTGGTAACCGTTTCTTTTAACTAAAATGCTAATTAAGGAAGTGCTCAACACAAGGTCCTTAATTAGTTTACAATGAGATCAAATTCAGAAAAAGAAGGAGAAGAGGAGAATATATAAGAGAAAATATCCGTTTATTACTGGGGATGGCCCACCGAATTGAGAATCCATTGCCTGAATATTTTCAATGCTTTAGCTATCTCTTTGCCTCGTGGGACTGATGTGTTGGTAGTGGCTTGAGACCAAGTGCCTAGAAATTTCTCCACGTCCTTATCAAATTTGGTATGTTCAAGGTATTCTTTGTTAGCCTCCTTAATAGCAGATTGCAGAGAGCAAATCTCCTTTATCTTCTCTTTGGTAATTAATTCCTCCTTGAACATGTTTTCTTTAACAAATGCCCTGAACTAAGTTTTAATCTCTTTAAGAGAGAAAGGAACACTTGAAGTTTCATCATGAAGATGACAGTGAATATCCTTAAAGGCAGACACACCACAAGTCTTGAAAGATTCTCCTTTCTGCTAACTATTCCTCAATTCTCCCAAGGCTTCTTCCAAAACTTTTATTTTCCATTTAACACTGAAAACCCATGACCTTGACAAGTTGTCCTTGGCATCATCAAAAACTTTATTGGCCATCAATATATTTTAATCAGCCTATTCCATTAGGTGAAGATATATGATGCAACTACTCCAAAGCTTCAATTCTTTGTCCATAGTTCCAATAGAGGAGGATATTTTTTGTTGCAGGTTGGCCACCTTTTCATTGAGTTTGAAGGCCTCTACAATGAAATTCAATCCTGCAATGATCATGTCATCAACCATGGCTTCCATAGCCCTCCCATAAGTGGAATACCTATGTATATCTTTGATACTATGAACCTCATCCTGACTGAGAATCATAGGAGGTGGAAGGGCAGCCAGTGGAGCAGGATCTAACACATTATCTTTAGTCAATAATGACTTGATGAAGCTAGAAAGAACCTGATTTTGTTCCTCTAACTGTTCTATAGTATGTTTACCCTTCTCCACTCTCTCAATAACCTTTGTTATTGTTTCCTGGAGGTTATGCACCTCATTCTCAGGAGTAGATTATCCCATTGGAATCCTAGAAATATCCAGGTCAGAGGCTAATAGATATTGCTCTACCTTATCAAATTTAGGCTTTGCAACCTCTAGAAATTGTTGGCCTTGAACATCTGTCACTATTCTTGAAGTTGTTTTAGCTTTCTTTGCTAGAGGAGGAGGAGTAGTGCCCAACAAGGCTGCCACAAAATTAAAATTTTGTCCCGACAAATGGGAAGAAGGTTTCCTCTTTCTACTGTCAACCAGGGGTTGCACCCATGCAAAAGTAGAGGAAGAAGAAGAAGGAACAAGAGGTCCAAGAGCAAGTGAGCTCATGGCACTTAAAGTATTCACCACTGTTGCTTCCAGTAGAGATGTGAGGGAGGCATCTGGAGCTTCTTGAGTAGAGGAATCAATGGTACTTGGAGGTTCAGTGCTAGGAACTTCCTTCTCTTTTTCCATTGTGACTTCTGAAGTTCCTGCAGGGTCTGATACTTCACCATCATCAATTTCAATGAGAAAAATAACGTTCTCAGGCCCTGAAGGTAGTTTTGAATTCCCTAGAAGAGGTTTTTCCTCAATTGGCTCTTGTTTAACATCTTTTATCTTCTTTTGGTACACTTGAGTAGAAGAAGAGGGAGTAGATGATTCGGGTTCCTTAATTAAGGAAGCAGGAGGGGTTTGAGTGGATACCTCCATGCTAGGTGTATGTGATTCCTTCCTAGGTGTTGAAGTATCTCTGGGGGAAGATCCACTTTGATTCTTCCTAAGCTCTTGAACCTTTCTATCAAACCAAACCTTGGTTCTTATAAGGACAGGGGCCAAAATCTCAACCAAGTCATCCTTCTCCTTCTTGTACAAATCTAGATATTCCAAAGGAGTATGCTTGATTAATGTCTCATATTCATAAGATAGCCAGTCTTCATTATCCTCTTGGAACCCTTCAAGAATTTGGTAGAGATTGATCTCCTTTATCAGCTACAGAGAGAATCTGCCATAGTACCTCTGTCTTGCTTCAAAATCATCCATACAATCAGCCTAGTAGTCCTCAACATCTAACCTGTAATGATAATTTATTCTGAGTTTTTGTTTAATGAACTTCTTCAAATCAAAATAGGCCCTAGGCCTAAAAAAGTGGACAGTGATGGGATTGAGGGCCCTTTCTATATTTTGAGCATCTAAGGTTGTTTTACATGTATAATTACGCAAGGAAATAGGGAAATGCAGACCAGAGATTTTCTTGTCCCTGCAGGTTCTATGTAATTTATCCAATTGCCTTCACACTTCAATTAGAGCCATCTTGTCATTACAAAACATGGGGAGCTTGAGAGGTGTTTTTTCATAACCAGCCAACCTGATATATGAAAACCTCCTAAACTGAATGAAGAAAGCTCCATATTTAGCTATCAGGTCCATGGCCTCATTAGAAAATCTCCTGGCAGTATCACCTTCTAATAGCCTCACAATATACATGGTAAAGGCATCATTAACCCTCCTAAAGTTGTGGTTGCTAGTTTCAAGGGTGAATTGAGGGCAGTATGCATAAATGGGTTCATCCTTCTGGCCCTCCATGTATGTGAATCCAAACCACTGTCGGGATGATGCTAGTGAATACATGAGATAAGAAGTCATATAGAACTTCTTAGTTTACTGCACATTAGATAATTGTTTAGTCAAATTCATGCAAATGATTTCCACCCAATTTATGTTCTAACCATTTTCGCAGATGATGTTGATGAGAGGGCACATCTAGAAGTGAAACTCATTGGTAGAGGGCAATCCCATGACACGAGCTAGCAAGATGATGAAATCATACATCTCTTTGTTGAAATCAGCCCTAAATAATGCCTTGGAAAGTTGGGGCACTTCCTTCTTAGGGTTCTTCAACCATGATTTTTCTATCCTTGCCTTATATTTATCACTATCTTTCTCAAATAGGGTCTGAGCTTGAGCCTACGTGATAACGATGGAGTATTCAATAGATGGGATCCATAAAGCGATAGAAATGGCAACAACATCCCGTTTGGCAATCAACTCCCTATGCACATTAAAAAATTCCTTGGTGTTTGGGTTAAAATGAGTCCCACAGGTGAGAATGGTGTCAACACATTATAATGAGATAGGGAATCCCACTGCATATGCAAGACCACTATCATTGATCATTTGTGCCATGGGGGAAGGATTAGGGCTAGTCAATCTATTCCAAAAATCCCCAAAATCTAGGTGTCGAACCTCACTATCCCCGATATTGGGAACAAAGGAGTCAAGAGGTGAAACATGTTCTTGACCTTGGAATTTAATCTTCATGTTTACAATGTACAGAGAAACAACCTTCAAGGATCAAATTCACAATAAAAAATGTAAAGGGAGCGAGAGTGCGAGCAAATGATCTTAATTGTAGGGATTCGAGAGAATGATGGCAAGTGAGCAATGTGTCAAATACATAGAGGGAAATCCTATTAAATATCCATTTAGGAGAGATAAGGTCATTAAATGTGCATTGAATTCATATTACACCAACTCAAAAAGATAAGAATCGGGAAGAGTGGAAAAAATTGGCTCGGATGGTTTTTGGTACATTTGGGACATGAGGGACGCGAAGACGTGATTTGGCCGACGTGGGCAATGCGGGCCAAATGAGCACAAGTGGTCTAGAAACTTAGAAATTTGAGGGACATGAGGAAAGCAAAGACATGATCCAGTCGACGCAGTGAAAGTGGGGATGAAAGGCATGCGCTTTTGGGACAGATGGGACAAAAGTACGCGAAGGACCCAATGCGGGTGATTAGGGAACAAAAAGCCCAGGTGAACTTGGGACATGCAGGACAAAAAGTTTTGACATGACCAAAAGTTAAAAGATTTTTAGGGAATGTGGCCAATTAGGGAACAGAAATCCCGGTAGAACTTGGGACATGCGGGACAAAATTTTTTGACAGACCCGCAAATCACCAAAATGACTCCAAAAAACACAAATTTTACTATCTCCTTAACTTTTCACTTCACTAGAACATCACTAAAGGGTGTCAACTCAAAATTTTCAATTTTTGAATTTTGAAAGAGAGCATATTTTGATAGGACAATAAAACCCCAATGACCTACAGGTGCTAAGGAGTATAGATCAAACCTTGCAATATATAACGTTGATTCCAAGGCCATATCATTACTTAATAATCAGAGGAATGACCTCTTAACAAAGAGTCACAATCAATTAGAGTTATGATCATACATGCAAGTTTCACTTTAATGCATAGAGTGGTCAATACGATCATAAAATCTAGTTAATGTTTTCATACAGTTTAAGGAGTTTCTTATGACTTACTGATGCAATATCATTAATCCATCATGAATTATAGCAAGAAATTAGAATAAAATTATGAATGAAAAGTTCAACAACCTAAGAATATACCGATGCATCAACCATCACATGTTCAGAAAATTAATTAGATCAATTAAAGTTAATCATTGATAAATAATATTTTACAGCAATATATACGTTCGGTCCTTTGCAAGTCATTCGTTTCGGCAAGACAATTAAAATAATGCTATCAAAGATAGGTAAAATTAACCAAGTAAGCATCCAATAGTAAAAATCATCTCCTATAGAAAAGTAAGTATTCTGTAACACACAACATAACAACATAGCCATCCAATATTGTTACAGAACCATCATCAACAGAAAACAAGTTAATTTACATCCATAACAAGTAAAAAAATGAATTACAACATTAATCAATTTGTGACTACGTGACAACAGGAGCCATTTCGATGTCATACATACAATTGTGCATGAGTATGCATACCCTTTTGGATATGCATACATGTGTGTAGTGGTATACATAAAAACGTAGTGGTACCAGTTGCCCCATTGCTCGTAAAGTTTTTAATGCTACAATTTATTTTACAACATAGGATGAAAATTACAGGATGTGACATAGTCCACTATCATCATGTAACTTACAAAAGGGATTCCTAGGGCATCATCACACACACAAGCACAAGGAACTACATGGATTCTAAGATGTAGTGCAACACTTGGTTGTAATTTCACTCTTCGGGTGATTGTTGGGGTCATCCCAAATCTCCATTCTACATCTTATTTTTCAGATTTTATGTGGTTTGTGGTCATGTGCAAGTAGATATCTATTTTTGTAGCTTATAGGTATAACTGGTGACATTACAATGAAATTATAGTGACAAAATAAAATCAACAACCAAGCTCCTTCATCCTAGAAATGATCAAAACTTGAGCATTTAAGTAGTCACTAGTGCCCAAATCAGTCACTAGTACTCGGGCACTCATGTCCCCCTGTTAGTGCTTTTTTCCTGCACAATCATGAGTTATAGAACTCTCAGCGAGTCTTGATGACACTGTTCCGAACCTATTCCAACATATACCTAGTCTAGATCATCATCATATTCTATTAAAATCATCTAAGTCGTCTTCATTTTCCATATGCTTAGGGTTTCATATCTTTGAATGCTTATTGCTTTTCCATTATTGTATATCATCATCCGTATATCATTAGTTAAAGTAAATTACTCTGAAATAAATGTTTAATTCAATTAATATTAAATCATTTCACCCATCTCCATTCTACCACATATTACCTCTATAGTTCATACTCGACTGTTGAGGGGGAAATTCTTAAATGAACCTCAAACCATCTACTTTTGCTTTGTGTTTCAATATCAACATTTCTAGGCACTTTCACATCTCGGGTACACACCTTATACTATCATTACCTAATGATGCACTCTTGTTCTATGGTTCATGATTGACTGTTGAGGGTGGAACCTTGAACTTATCACATCTTACCTACTCATGATCCATGCTTCATGACTATATTTTTGAGCATCACTACATCTATAGTAAGAATCCTTTACCACTCATTACTTGATGATGTACTCTAGTTCCATGGTTCACACTCGACTGCTGAGCAGGGAAATTCTTAAATGAACCTCACATCATCTAATTTTTCTTTGTACTTTATGATCATTATTTTTACACGCTTTCACATATTTGGTACACACATCATACCATCACTTCCCGATGAAACACTCTTGTTCCATGGTTCATGCTTGACTGTTGAGGGTAAAATTCCTCCATGAACCTCACTCACCACATCCTATCTACTCACTATTTGTACTTCATGTCTATCTTTTTGAGCATCACATCACCTCTGGTAAATGCATTTTATTTCATTACCTAATGATGTACTCTTGTTTTATGGTTCATACTTAACTGTTGATGGATCATTTCTAATTGAGCCCCATCTCACCCACATCCAATAGTGGCAATGTGCATCCTCTCATCTCCAAATCTTACATATAAGAGCACACCATCACACAACATTCACATAGCTTGGTTATATTTTCTCTATTTAGCTTATACTACTTACATGTTACACTTTGTTTCATGTGTTAGTTGGATACTTATTATGCCATTATCTTTTCCATACATACATGTGTGTTCGTTTGGTATCTTGAGGTGAATGTAGAAATTTTACAGATTTTCACATGATGTATGATGTCTGACACTATTCTTTACTAGATCTGGTGAGGCTCTGTGGGAGTGTACCTTCACTACTCTCATAATTTTTGCATCATAAGTCTTATTGTTACATTGGGTAAGTGCACCAAGTTGGGGGGCCAAAAAAGTGGACAAAAAACTAAAAATGAACAAAATACGATCATGTTTTGCAATAACATGATCGTGTTATGTTTTTAGGCTTGAGAATGTATGAACTTAAAATGTGTACGTGTTATAACGCGCTCGCACTATAACTCATACACATTTATAGTACTATGAGACGCGTACATGTTTTGAGATATATGAAGTTTAGGAGGGTCAGAAGGAGCCATATTTACTAAAATAAATTTAAAGTATAAGAAATAATAAAAATATAAAGAAATAATAAAATATTTCTTTTATTATTTATTTACACTTTTATTATTTCTTATACTTTAAATTTATTTTAGTAAATATAATAAGTTAGGGTCACTTTGCACCTGATGGAAGTGGTCTCGTAGCTCTCATAGTTATAATATAGAAGATAATTTTTCAAAATCTAATCTGGATAGTACTTACTCATTTTTAGAGTTTTAGCAATGACCTAAAACTTTCAGGCCATATATATTGTATCCAGTCTTTGTTTTGCAAAAACATATAGTCATTTTGTAGGTTTTTTTACCTTCTAGATTGGATTTTGGTCCAAGCACTACTTCTTTTGGTAAAAATTTAAAAATTTGGTCCATAATTCACTTTAGTGAGACCACGAATCAGCTCTATGATGTTTGTCTACTTCTTACTAAAATGATATCCTCACTTTATAGATACAGGATTGCTCCCTGAATGGGATTCCTTTCATATAGAAAAAATCACATGATTTTAATGTGCCTCCTCCTTAGGGCTCAGGGCTCAGGGTTGAGGATTTAGGGTTGAGGATTTATGGCTAAGGGTTTAGGGTTTAGGATATAGTGTTTAGGGTTTATGTTTTTGGGATCATGATTTGGGATTTAGGGTTTAGGGTTTAGGGCTCATGGTTTAGGGTTAGGGATCATAGTTTATAATTTAGATTTTAGGGCTCAAGGTTGAGGGTTTATGGTTTATGGTTTAGGGCTTAAATTTTAAGGTTTAGTTTTTAGGGTTTAGGGATAAGGGTTTAGGTTTGAGGATTCAAGGTTTAGAGATTGGGCTTAGGGCTTAGGTCTTAGGGTTTAGGGCTTAGGGTTTAGGGATTAGGGATTAGGGTTTAGGTTTTAGGGCTTAGGGTTTAGGTTTTAGGGTTTAGAGTTTAGGGTTGAGGGTTTAGGGTTTAGGATTTAGGGTTTAGAGTTCAGGGCTCAGGGTTTAGGGTTTAGGGTTTATGGTTTAACACTCAGGGTTTACGGTTTAGGGCTTAGGTTTTTAAGTAGTAAAAATAGAGTTTAGGGTTTAGGGATTAGGGTTCTAAGTAATAAAAATAGGGTTTAGGGTTTAGGATTTAGGGTTTAGAGTTTAGGGTTTACAGTTTAGGGCTCAAGGTTTAAGGTTTGGGGCTAAGGGTTTATGGTTTATGGTTTAGGGCTCAAAGTTTAGGGCTCATGGTTTAGTGTTTAGGGCTTAAGGTTTAAGGTTGAGGGTTGAGGGTTGAGGGTTTATGGTTTAAGGGTCAAGGTAAAAATTTTAGGGTAAAAAGTTTAGGGTTTAGGGTTTAAGGCTCAAGGTTTAGGGTTTAGGGTTTAGGGCTCAGGGTTTAAGGCTCAGGGTTTAATCTCACCCATTCACTCACTGTAACATTCTGTGTCTCACCCATTCTTATTAGTATTGACAGATAGTGTTAAAATAAAAAGGGTTCATCTACTTCGTAAGAAGAACATTCAAAGGGAGTCATCAAAAGTTGATGCCTTTCATCTGCTGATATTTTTAAGGAGGGAAATTCCAGATATCTAAGAACAAGTCAGTATAAAGAAATGTTACCCAATACAACTATCTTCTTTTTCCAATTGCATGAGAACTATTTCACTCACTGTAATGTTCTATTTATTACCCATTCTTATTAGTATTGACATAGATTATTCAACTGAAAAGGGTTCATCTACTTTGTAGGTAGAACATTCAAATAGAGTCATCACAATTTGATGCCTTTAAATTGTTGATATTTTGAAGGAGGGAAATGTCAGATTTTTAAGAACAATTTGGTACAAAGAAATTTTATTAACACTTTTTTTGAATAATTATTTCAGTTGTAAGCTGTCAGGAACAAAGGTTTATTTTGAAGAACAAATCTTGATATGTCTAGTGCTTGTGTAAGTTAGAAATTTAAGAGAATTTTTTAGGTTCAATTTTATTTTCCAAGATGCATTACTCCAATGTTTGAAAATGTTTCTCCAGATGCAATGACATTTTGATTCAGATGCTCAATGATTCCTGAATGTACAATTTTACCACAGACATCAGTAGTCATGGATCCTTAGATACATGGAGACACCGTTACTTGGATTCCATTTATAATGATAGAGATATTTGTAAATTCATGTTATGACCTCTAAATTTGTATGAATTTCAAGTTGTTTGGAAATCACATCCTATCTGAGCTTGAAACTATTCTTAAAATCACATCCTATGTGAGCCTGTAACTATTCTTAAAATCACATCCTATCACATCCTATCTAATATGGACAACCTATCTGAGCCTGAAACTGTTCTTAAAATTTGATCGATATTAGTTAGTGTATAATGATCTTTTAATGAATCTTTGTTAATATATCTAAAATCCACACATAGCTGAAAAGCACCATTCTTTTTCCTAACATGCACAAGATTATCTACCCAACTTGAATTCTTAATTAGAAAGATAATACCTGATTCAATCAACTTGGATAACTCTTTTCTCATCAAGGGTTCAATCTTAGGATTAACATGCCTTTTCTTTTTCCTTTGTGGTTTTGAATTTGGCTGCAACTCTATGGTATGCTAAGCTAAATTAGGATCAAATCCTCTCAAATATTGGTATTTCCAAGCAAAAACATCTTTAAATTATTTGCATAAATGAATGAAAGACTGTTTTTCAGCGAAGGAACATAACTTACAATAAATAAGTTCTTTTCATCATCAACTAAGATCTTTTCATAGTTATTTGTATGAGTTGAGATATTTCCTTTATCCTTTCTTAGTTGATCATATGAACTGAAGATATCCTCTAAAGTGACCAACCCTTGAGGCAACTTGTTTTTTTTTTCAATTGAACAATCTAATCACCATATAAGTGTTGCAGTTTTCTTTATTAACTACAAAAAATTAAGCTTCTTGCTGTGGAAATTCGTAAATTTGGTCATCATCTTCGAAAACTTGCCATTTTTATTCATTATCAGGCATTGAAGGTCTGATAATCAACTTTATATGTAGTTGTAATTTTTTGTTTTTAATATTCTCTAACACTTCAAAACTAGCACCAACTGCTGCAAGTCTGTCTGTATGTTTGTTTTTAGCACTAGGGACTGATTTAATGTTAATAGCTTCAAAATCATCCATTAAATCTAAAACTCTATGTTTGTAAGATTTCAGCAATGAGTTCTTACAAACATTAATTTTTTTACTTGATTTATCACTAACTCAGAATCACCATAAACATGTAACATACTTATTCCTTTATTTCTAGCCCATTGTAGGCCATGAATTAATGCTTCATATTCAACTATGTTACAGGTACATGAAAATTGTAGACTCAGAGCTAAAAAATACATTTTGTTTGAAGGGGAAGTAAGCATCAAACTTGCAACTTGTCCTTTTTTGTTCTTTTCTCCATCGAAATAAAGCTTGCATAAGACTTTTGTTCTATTTTCTATTTTGGACAACAAGGGGATAGGTGCATCTTCCTCATCAAAAAATAAACAACAACTAAACCTTCCTCTACTTCCTTGAAGGGATCATCAACATGTTCTTCTTGACTTTTTTCATCCATAAAAAAGTTAGAAACACCATCTAATGCAGAAACATGTATTGTGACATAGAAATTAGTTTGATATATGGTTGCGTAATTTTCTACAACATTTGAAGCATGATGTTCAATATGAAATATAGCCAAAGGATCTGAATTAACTGTAAATTTAGTTCCATACATTGTAGTGAAGAATAAAAATAACCAATTTGAAGAAAGATAATCTCCTATCTTTGATGTAAAATCTTTTGATAAAAATAAAGAAAAGTAGGGAGGTAGATCTATAACAGTTACATCTTGAAGAATAGAAAAATTGAGACAAGCATGTAATGTTACCTCCAAATTTTTGATGACACCAACTATGTTGGCTACTATCTCATCTAGCTATAACACACTCTTTTTTGTAGGTTAATACTACAAGCCTAACTTTTTTGGAATTGCTTTAGGCATTATTGTGCTGCTTGCACCACTGTCAACCATGCAGTTATGAACTAAATGATCTGTAATAATCAAAGATAGATAAAAAGGTGGTGGGTTTTTAATATCATGAGCATTTAGAACCTTTTGTACCATCCACTTAACCTATTTCATGTGGTCTTGATCAACTATTCCAAGAACCATATCAACTTTCTGAGCGTCTTTCTCTGCTGATTTTGAAGATATCTACAACTTAGCAAGTTCTTGAGTAAGTAAATCTTATTGTCCTAACAAATTTTAAGCATCCTATAATGAAATACTAATATTCTATTTTTTCATAACCTCAACAAAATTAAAAGTAGAAACAATTTTAGAGACAACTTCTATGGTTTTAGCATAATCTTTAGCAAAAAGTGACTCTACTTCAACAACTTTTGAAATTTGAGGTATGAAAAATCTTCTAGGATCAGGCTGTAATTGTTTCTATTGATCTTTAAGACCTAATCTACTTGCTATTTTTGAAGGAATGACAGGGTTGTTTGCTATTTTGTGACATGTAATTGCTGATTTATCGATAAATGTAGGTAAAATTGGTCCTTTTGTTGTTTTTCTTTATCTTGAGCCCTTTCATGAGACCTAGTTGTAACTGCGATGAAATATTCTTCTCCAAAACTGACTAAGTTCTGTTCAGGTGGTTTCTGACTCTGAGCATCTTATTTCCCACCCTCCATTTGAGACATGTACAATGTTTTAGATTGAGGTTGTGCAATAAGGCTCAAATTTAGGAATGCATTTGGGAAATTAGAAGCTGAATGAGGTTGATTGCAAGGTGTACACCACTATTTTAAAGCAATGTTGACTAGAAAAAGAGTGGTAGATGATCTAGGAGCTTTAGGATCAAATTTCCTTTGCTCATAAGGCTGCCTATAATTCTGAATTAGTTGGTATGGTTGCCTATTCTGCTGATTTTGCTAATAAGTATTATCATAAAACCTATTAGGCTGAGATGATTTATTATTGATTGATCTTAATCTGTTTCCCATGGTCTGCAAGGCCTTAAATACATAATCTTGAGGTGTTGTAATAATGAGCTCTATTATGGTAATATGTGTTATGGTATAAGTGTCAAATCTGTATTAAGAGGCATAGAAGGTCTTGGGACTAAATTACCAGCTTGAATGATGTTTTTCATCCTTAATAGAGATATCATAAGCTATTGGGAGTGTAGTTCCTCCCATGGATTGTATCATGGCTGAAATGTCACTATTTGAAGATATGAGATAGTATACAAATGCATGATAAGCTTGAGGCTTAACATTGGCTGGAATTCTTTCCCTTGTTCTAGCAAATCTGATATTAAAACTAGCCATTAATTCATGAGGAGCTCTCTTGATTGTAAAAATGTTTTCTATGAGAGATAAATGATCAAAATTGTTTTGGAATTACTTAAGTAGTTGATCTCCTAATTCATCCTAAGTTGTTATACTCCATATCTGTAAAGTTCTATACCATTGCAAAGCTTTTCTTTTATAGGATGCAGCTAAGAGTCTCAAGGCTACATCTTCATGAGTTATTTTATAGAATGCACAAATGGATGCAATGTCTTTGATATGCTCAGTAGGTGTAATCTTATTTTAACTAGGAAATGAAGGTAAACCTTTTAAGGTAGCATCAGGTATGTCATGATAGACTGGAATTACTAAAGGGTTGTCATTAGTAAAGGTAACAAAATTTCTTGGTGGTGGTGGTGGTTACTGCATTTTGATTACTAATATTTGAGAAACAAGATTAACACGTGGTGAGTCAAGGGGACGAGGGTTTCCAAAACCATGTTTATTATAGGATAAGGTATTGCCAACTCTTATTCTTCTTCTTGTATTTAAAGGAAAAGAAAAAAATTATGAGGAATACCTCTTACCGTTGATCTTGTAGTCACCTTAGGCATGGAACATGTTACAAAAATGGTCTGAAATCAACTTTACAGAGTCACCATATAACTTTATTTTTATTTTTAATGAATATCTGCAGCTTTGTTCTTCCAAAAGTGTTGTTTTCTTTGCTTTAAATCCGGTGTAACTTGCTGAAAATTGCTACAAATCTGATATGTGTCCCACGAGGCATGCCAAAAATTGTTATCTCTCAAAATTTTACCATTGTTGAGAGATGATAGTAGGGGTTCCAAGATTTCTTTATCTCTCACTTCCGTAGATACAATGGAAAAAATCTCAGGTCTGTGGTGAGTCTCTGGTATCAAGGCCAATTCTTTATTGATGTATCCTAAAGTAATTTTTTGGGGTTTTGAGGGTAAAAATATTATTGTAATTGAATTGAAATGGGGTTATACACCAAATTGATTAAGGGATTTGACTGAGTACATGCATAATATATTGATAAACATATTATGGAAAGCATGAACCAATGGGTTTTAGTTTTATCCTAAGGCTAACACTGTATATCCTCAATAATATCCTCCTTGCCCTTTAAGCAAGGCTCTTTTGGTAAGATAAAGGTATATTTTGTAAAAGTTAAGGTAAGAAAAAGTTGACCTTAGCATATAAATCATTGGCTTCTTTGCATCATGGTATACTCCTTTATTAATCATACTTGGGCATCTTTTAAATAATTGGCACATAATATGGTTTTTTTAACCATGTTACATATAATAATGCTTTCGGGCCCCTTTTTTATTAATCATATGACACATATCATATTGTCAAGCCTTTGGTGTAGTCTATGGAATATACGTTATAGTTTCAGACCTAAAACAAGTCCAAATGCAATGATAATTTGTTTATTGGGACAAAGTCCCCCTCCATATGATGGCTCGACCCTTATTTTGTTATCGGTGGCACCGATTTGACTTTGAGTTTGCATAAAAAATGATGATCCTATTGTGACCATTGGTTATTGTACTTGATTAATCTGCAACCATTAAAATTTAACTGTGTATGAGTTAGTTGTAATGGAGGTCAAGTTGGCATTGATGATATTGAGTTAACCTTGAGCCATTGATCTTTTGGTGTTAGATCTTGATCATTTAATTTTGTATCTTCTTGACCATGGTAAGGTGGTATCGACTATGGTTAAGTTTTGAGTTTATGTTGAAGTTGGTTTCTTGATATCGTATGTTGATCCCTATTATTGATTGATCTTGGGACCATGGTGAAGTCTGTGGTTTGATCACCAACCATTTGATCTTATACTATTAGATCTTGATCCTTCAATTTTATACCTGGATTAGTTAGGTTTCTGAGCTAAAACCCTTTGAACCTAGCTCATTTTCACTGTGCATTGTTAAAAAAAATGAGGCAAAGGACAGGCATAATTATGGCTTGCGGCCATGAATATGATCCTTGAAACTCATTTCCTGTAATTTTAACTTGTGAAGCTTTGAGGCTTTGCATAATTCATGTCATTTTTATCTTTTCAAGCTCACTATGAAAGATATTTTAAGTGGTTGCGATGAATGTCACCTCGAGCCCATTCTTTTGAGGAAGGTAAGGTTGTGATTGACTTTGAGAAATGTATCAATTCTTTCTTGTCTTTTCCGCTTTTCATGTGCTAATGCATCGATTTATTTGCATTTTTATGTGTTTTCTTGGTACTCAATTTTGAAACTCATTAAGGGTGTTGTCGTTTTGCTTTGCACATCGTGATCTTGCGAGGGTTTGGAGATTCTCACCTAAAATTGGTGAGTCTTTTCTTTGAAACTTTTTGTTTTCTATAGAAGTTAATAACCTTTACGTCTGTACGATATGAAGCACCATTTTCTAGGCTTGTTGTTTCATTTCTTTGTAGAGTTTGTACTTGCATTTGGTTAGTTGCATCTATATCTTCTTCATTTGACAGTCTGTTTCAACCGTGACCGTAACCTTTGAGCTCTGGCTTGAATAATTTTAAGTGTTCTAAACTCTGTGCATCGATTTCTTGATCTTGAATATGTGATTAATTTGTTCTGTTTACTCATATTGAGATCTGGTATTTTATCTTAATGTTATTTCATCATTTATGACTGTCAAGTTTGTTTCTGGGTTGCCTTGTGTGCATTTGTAAAACAAAAAAATTCTAAACCTGCTCCATTTTTCGATGCTTTTGGATTGGGTAATTGATTTTATCGTCTTTTCTTCACTGTTTGAAATTCTAGGTTTATGTATTGTAATCCATCATGAATAAAAACCTAGGCATTGTATTTTTTTTTCCATCATTGGCCGCCATTTCAAGTACATAGCTTCTAGCTTTCATTATTGGCCACCATTTCATTACTTCTCTTTTCTCAAAATGGGTCATTATATTCATGAGCCAAAGATAAATTCTTCTGTTATTTACTTTTCTGCTTCAAAGGTAATGAAATTTGTTTGTATAGTATTGTTTCATGGATTCTGATGAACCTAGTTTGCTTTACTTTTTCTCTCAAACTATTGTATGATTACCTATCTCGTCCTTCGTGGTATAGTTGAAATTTGATGGTAAGACATTTCCCTATTACGGAGTGCATTCTGTGCATGTTGCTCACCATTGGGGTTTGTGCCATGACCTTGCTTTAATGTTGCACTTTTTCAACTCTTGTTATGTTGAAATTTCTCATTATTATCATGGCTATGTTGATTTCCCTTTGTTCTATGCTATAGATCCACGAGCTGTCATAACTAAAACTAATTTGTTGTGAATTCATTATTTACTATTTTGCATTTTAGCACTATGTAGTCTGTATTTTATTTTGATAGAATCTGTATTCTCATGCCAATCATAAATACAATCCCATCCTCATTTGGTTAATCCATACTCAAGACCACCAAAATTAAAAAAAACTTAAACAGTGAATAATGTAAGTTCCGAAGAAGAATGTTCTCGTAACTGCATACATCATATTTCTCACTAAGCCTTGATGATAGATCTCTGTACTTGACATTTATATGCAACCTTTGGGGAATAAGCTTGAATAATATGCTTCTTGGTTACTTCAACTCTTTTGAATTTGGAAACATTCTACTCATTGTTAAGACTTTATGTAGTTTGAATGCTTATATTTTTTATCTGTCATGATTATTTATAGGAATTTATATGCAACCTTATGTCATGGCTATAATTTGCTGAATATTTGGTGCTATAAAAAGCAATTTGTGCCTTCTTTTTTTGAAAGCCTTTGAAATTTTTTTTTTAACTGTTCACTTAAAGATGGTAATCATAATGCTTTACACTAGAAGGCTACTCTTTTTCATTCCTTTACCTCTTGTTCTTACTTGCAACTTATGTCATTGTCATGCTCAACTTGCTGCTTTATGTTATATTGGATGAGATTTTGTATAGACTTGAAGACATGTATCTCTTATTTTCTAGGGATCGGTTCTACTGTGAAGGGCTTGAGTCCATCTAGATAGCTTGATCACTTTTTTATTGTATGAAAATATGCATTTTAACTTCTATAGTACTGCTATAAAATATGGAGATCATCTCTAAAAATTTGTACTTTGTTCTTCATACATAGAATTATGTAATATTTTGCATTTGTAACTTCTGTAAAACTTTAATTCCTGTACATGCGTTTGGTATTGAATTCTGGTTGAAAATTGATCTCACTTGAAGAATGTTGGATTATGGTGACTAATTCCTCTTCCTTTGATATCATGAATAATTTCAATTGATGGTGAACTTGAAACTTGGATTTTTTAACCTTGGCAACATTTATGCTTGATCTGTGTTTTGATAATTCTCCTCAGGATGTATTGATAAGGCTGAAATGTTTTGAGAATTTATTTTAATAAATTGAATGTCCAAGACCTGTTATCTTTCATTGATAAATACAGATTAAATATTTCTTTACTTTATCTTTGTACCTTCTATTTCGGAGTTATGAATTACTCCTTGCACATAATTTTTAATCTTGACTTTTGGTAGCTCTGAACTCCTTTTGCATCTTGCAAAGATGAAATGCATTTTGAATCTATAATTCTAAATGTATACACATTAAAATGGTTACTTTTCCTCTCAATGAAGTTAACTGTGACTCATTGTTCCTCATTATTGTATACTTATAAGTATATCCAGAAGGTCATTTCATTTGAAAGTTGAAACCATTCATTTTTATTCCCTTTGCATTAAAGGCATTAATTTGTAGTGGTAATGTGCTAAGAAGATGTATTCCAATAATTGTGAAAGGTTGCATCTTTACAATGCATGCATACTATGTAAAATATCATTCCTTGAAACTACTACTTTGATTTCATTTGTTGGACTCTTGCAAATTGTAATTGAGCCTTGTTGACTGTAGTGTTGTCTTTTGTAGCTCATTTCAAGAAACATGGTTGGATCTGTATGATGAGAAGTGATAAAAATTTGAAGTACCACCCCCCTTTTTCTAACTGATGAACCTGTTTGATTCTGCTTCTTGAAGTTGAGGCATTACATCTGTACCATGGACTAATTGATATACGCTGTTGATTCATTTGTACTTGATCATTTGAAACCTATGCACATTTCTTGTAGACTGTAGTACCTTTTAACTTGAATGTTTCAACATGTCATGTAATGATTGATGATTGTTTCTATTCTGTAAAATAAAATAGTTAGTGTATCTTTCTTTCTTCTTACTTGTACCTACACATTTAAACAAGCTAGAAAAAAAAGGATTTTTGTCCTCTCTTGTATTCCATAATGACTTTCTTTCTCTTTTATTCTCTATCATGATTCTGGGAATCATATGTGCTTCTGTAAGATACTAATTTTATTTTTGTATCAGTTACTTTGATGTATCTTATACCTATTGATTTCAAGAGATCCATTTGTCTGAAACTAGAAACACAGGTATGTAGATTAAATCCTGAGCTCAAATTTGAGAGTTTATTTATTTTTACTTTCAAGTACATTGCTACAATAGAGTGATGCAGAGAAAATGAAGCTCAAAAGATGGAGCTGGAACAATGAATACCAAGAGGAAAACCCAAGGCAATGATGAGTTCCTTCTTCATTCCTTTTCTTTTATTTTTATACACATGTAGCTCTTATTTCAGTAGTTGTAAGTTACATCCCATGGCTTGTGTGGCAAACATTGAAATTATTTATGAATAAATGATATTATTTATATAATTGAGTTTTGTAATTCCTTTTAATTTCATATTTTATAATATGTAATGATGGTACAATGAATTAAACAACTCAATAATATATTTAATAACAATTAATCATATGAAATGATTAAATTTTAAATACATGTAACTTAATAATGAAATTTCAGCCATGCTAACAATGACTATGTTTGCTGTTCTGGAGCCCAAATCCTTAGGTCTTCATATATTTCCACCTTCTTCAAGGTTGTACTTTTCTTTAGAGATTTTGTGCAACTTTGATGAAGGTGAACATGTAATAACATCATACATGAGGTGTTGTATGCTGCAACAACAAACATAGCTGCAATTTTCTTTGTTGATCCACTTATTGCACCTGAAAACATAATGAAAATTGTATGTATCACCCTAGTTATGCCCATCTCATCAATTATTTTCCATCAAAAACAAATTTTCGAGTTTCTCATTTTTGCACAAGTGCAAAAGTTGTCAACAGGTTTTAGGCACAAGACTAGAAAATATGGTCCTAATATTGATATTCAAAAAGATGAACTCACTCATGAGACATAATAGAAATATATGAGGTTTAGGGGTTAAATCTTAGGGATATGGATTTAGTGTTTATGGTTTAGGGTTTAGAGCTCAGGGCTTAGGGCTCAGGGTTCAAGGTTTAGGGTTTAGGGTTTAGGGTTTAGGATTTAGTGTTCAAGGTTTAGGGTTTATTATTTTGGTTTTAGGGTTTAGGGTTGTATAGTTTAGAGTTTAGGTCTTGGGTTTAAGGGTTTAGGTCATAGAGTTCAAGGTTTAGGGTTTAGTGTTTAGGGCTCAGGGTTTAGGGTTTAAGGTTTAAGGTTTAAGGTTTAGGGTTTAGGGCTCATGGTTTAGGTTTTAGGATTCAATTTTTAGGGTTTAGGGTTTAGGATTTAGTTTTTAGGGTTTAAGGTTTAGCATTTAGGGATCATGTTTAGGGTTTAGGGTTTAAAATTTAGGATTTAAGGTTTATGGTTTATTTTTTAGGGATCAAGGTTTAGGGTTTAGAGCTTAGGGCTTAGGGTACATGGTTTATGGTTTAGGGATCAAGGATCAAGGTGTAGGGTTTAAGTATTAGGGTTTAGGGATTAGGGTTTAGGATGCATGGTTCATGGTTTGGGGTTCAAAGTTATGGGTTTAAGGTTTAAAGGTTAGAGCTCAGGGCTCTGGATTTAGGGTTTATGGCTTAGGGCTCAGGGTTTAAGGTTTAGGATTTAGGGTTTAGGGTTCAGGATTTAGTGTTCATGGTTAAGGGTTTATTATTTTGGTTTTAGGGTTTAAGGTTTATAGTTTAGGGTTTATGTCTCAGGGTTAAGGTATGAGGGTTAAGGGTTTAGGTCATAGAGTTCAAGGTTTAAGGTTTAATCTTTCAAATTAAGGGCTAGGGTTTAAGGCTCAGGATTTAGGGTTCAAGATTCAATATTTAGGGTTTAAGGTTTAGGGGTTAGGGTTTAGGGTTTAGGATTTATTTTTTAGGGTTTTGGGTTTTGGGCTTAGGGTTTTAGGTTTAGGGTGTGGAATTTAGGGCTCATGGTTCATGGTTTAGGGTTTAGGGATTAGGACTCATAGGTAAGGGTTGAATGTTTAAGGCTCAGGGTTTAGGGATCATGGTTTAGGGTTTAAGGTTTAGGATTTAGGGTTTAGGGTTTAGGGCCTCAAGTTTAGGGTTTAAGGTTTAGAGTTTAGGGTTTTTATTTTAATTTAAATTTTAAAAGCTTTAGGATGACTGATGAAATCCTGAAAATTACCTATGTACTGACTTGATTATACTACAAAAAACTATCTCCTAAACCGTGACTAATGGAGTTGTGAGACTAGATCCATAAGGTAAAAAGTGACCCTAATTTATTATATTTACTAAAACAAATTTAAATTATAAGAAATAATAAAATATAAATAATAATAAATGAAAAACATTTAATTTTGTAAATAGAAGCATGCTAAAAGCACATATAATGTTCATACTATGAAGAATGTGTATGCATTTTGTGTTTTTAGTTTTTCCAAGCCATGCTTCAAGGCTTGGATCCAGTTTGGATCCCCAAGCCTGACGTATGGACCTAGAAAAACACAATAAACAACATGTTTTTGTAGGAAAATAAAAAATTTTCACTTCCACCATGATAAATCAACATAAAACGATCGATTCGTTTAAAAAAATTATACCACAACGTAGAACAGAGTTTCTTCTTTCTAAAAATATATTTTTTCAATTTTTTTGACTAATATAAGGTTTCCATATTATTTATTTTCTAACTATGCCTTTTTATAGCTATTTTTGGAAGTTTAAACATGTATATATTTTGTTGTGTATATTTTTTTTTGGCTCATATAAATTAAAAAAAAATTATACTAGCCCAAACTAGGCCTAATTCTATACATATTCAAAAAAATATAATTTTTGAGGTATTTGGCGGGGGGGGCACGATCAGAGCTCCGTTATGTTTTAAAACTTAAAATTCATGTACTAGAAAAATCATAAGAAAAAAATACTCGCAAAAATATTCTAAAAAAATGAAGTCCAAACTAGATGCTTGTAGATATCTTTTTACCAAAGGTTTTTCAAAAATACTAAATGGTTCTCAAAAAATGGTGGCAGCACGGAAGTCACTCTATTTTGTTTTTTAACAAAAACTGGAGCACATGTTCATATTATAGGTATTTGACCCACTTAAACTTATCCATTTTCAATAAAATTTAGTAGCTTAGAAACTAGACTCAAAATTATATGATTCATGTTTATACAACATCTTCCAATTTTGAGTGTAACTATTTCAAAAAACTCATACAAGTTGAAGTTTTTTATTTTTCAGAAAAATGCATCCACTTAAGACCCCCTTTTGGCCTTCCAACTTGGTGCACTTTCCCCATTATTGTGACTTTAGTCTTCGTTGAATTATACACGCTTTGACATACTATTTATCTTAGGTGATTCATGTGTAGGATTTTCCTTGCAAGACTCTATACAAATATGGTTATATGTTACTACTTGTTTACTATTGTTTGCCACTATTTGCAGGCTATGCCCTATGAATGTCTTGTTCATTATTTTATTATGGCTGCTTCGTCCCTAATTATCTTGTAAAATTGTGATTGATATCCCATGTATAAAACCCACTTTTTGTGGTACTGTCATCACCAATCCGGCACTATGATAATTCTTCACCGGGAACTCCTCGTGCTATGATTATTTACTAATGCACAGCCTTTAGTTTGGTGGATGTAATATGGAAACAAAACAACAACCGAACACAATAATACCATCGACTATGATAAGACATAATGATGACAAATCTGAAATATCAAAGTAAATTATAATATTAACATGAAATTGTTACAATCTCACCCATGAGGTACTTCAACAAGACTATGGGAGAAACTTTACAATTACACCTCTTGATGGCTTCTTCAACACACCTTTAACTGATGGCTTCCTTTGCACACTTCCTACAATATTTCTCACTACTTCTTTCTATGCTAAATGAGGGGGGTGGCCTCTCTATTTATAAAACTTCCAGGCTTATCCATCCTATCTCTAAGATAGGATAAGAAATCCACTCTGACGAATCATATTCCATACCTTAACTCTTATCTATACATGTAAGCTTATCTCTTAAGATAAGATAAACCTTATCATTTTACATGGGTTCCACATTTTAAGACTTTTTACAAATAAAATACACAAAATATTTATGACCTCACTCCTTGTCCTTATTACCAATATAATATTCTAATTCCTAATCATGTAGACCCTACTTCTCTAATTACCTAAACTTTGACATTTTAACATTACCAGACCACTTACGACAAATATTTACTTTTTACAACATTCCTATTGTACTTTGACTGTTACCGCACTCCACATTATTGGCGACACCGTACTGACGGTGTCATTATCTTCTATCAGACGCTACTACTAATTATACTTAACAACATCGTATTCCTAATACATACATTAATGAAATAGAAATTATGGAGGAAAATTTTAGTGTCGACATCTTCCTCCTTCCTAGCTTCTACTCCGTCCTCAGAGTAGGCTATTCTGGTGCTTGGAAAATCTTTAACTTGTCATGGTTGACCCATTTTGTAATAGGAGTGCCATCCAATTCCTCCAGTCAGTACGTACCATTTTCATGCACAGCTGCTATTTTGTAAGGCCCCATCCATTTTGGAAGAAATTTTCTCTGTCTTCTTTTTTTGTATCTGGAATCATATACTAGGACCAAGTCATTCACATGAAATGGAGACCACTGGATCTTTTGATCAAAGTATTCCTTCTGCTTCATTTTCTTCTTATGGCTTGTATCCTTTGTTATTTCCCTCATTTCCTCTAGTAAATGAAGATGTACCAACCTTTCTTTTACTGAATCACTTTCATCCATCCTTTCATTTTTCATAACTCTCATAGTGGGAATATCAAACTCAATAGGAAGAACTGGATCAATGCCATAGGCCAACTGAAATGGGGAGTATCATGTTGCTGACTTTGATGTTGCCCTATATGCCCACAATGTTGCATGAATCCTCTTAACCCATTTATGTACCTGCAAGGCTGCATCTTTTGCTAGAATTTGACACAGCACAAAATTTGTTCGTTCCACCTGTCCATTTGTGCTTGGCTTGTATGTTGTTGCCTTCCTGTGTTTAATAGAAAACTTATTGACTAAGGCTTCTACCACCTCATTAATGAAGTGGCTTCCTTGATCTGTTACAATTTCTAATGGACAACCAAATCTGGTGACAATGCGTTCATATATGAACCTTGCCACTTCATCCATAGAAGCTGTTTTCAATGGCCTAGCTTCAACCCACTTGGTTAAATAATCTGTGGTAACTACAATATACTTATTTTGACATGATGTAGTTGGAAGTGGACCTACAATGTCTATTCCCCACTTTTCAAAGGGACCAAGGGGAAGAATAGGACATAATGGAGCTGATGAAGTCTTACGGTTACCATGTGTTTGACAAATATCACATGTCTTACAATAATTATAACAATATTTAAAAAGAGTGGGCCAGTGATAACCTGCATCCAAGATCCTTCTTGCTGTAAGTTGTCCAGAGAAGTACCCTCCACATGTACCATTGTGGAATTCTTCTAGCAGCTCCTTTCCTTGATCACGTCCAACTGCCCTCTTGTACTGTCCATCAGGTCCTATTCGAAATAATTGCTCCATGCATAATAGAATATGGATGACTAGCTTGAGTAATCTTTCTCTTAGTCTTTGCATTGGCACCATCAGGAAACTTGAATTCATTCAGATAATTCCAAATATCTATGTATTCACTAGGGATTGTGTCAAGGGAGAACAATGCTGCATCGGGAAAATCATCATCATCACAAGATGATCCTAAACCATCATAGGCTCGAGAGAGTGCATCTGCATTGACATGCGTCTTTCCTGGCCTATCTATAATATCAAATTCAAATTCTTGCAGCAAAATTATCCATCTTGCTATCCTCCCTGATGGGTTAGGCTTATTGACAATATATTTCAGAGCCTGATGATCTGTTACAACTATAAATTTCTACCCTAGCAAGTAATTTCTAAACTTCTTTACAGCAAAAATGATAGCAAGAGCCTCTTTTTCAGTTACATTATAGTTTACCTCAGCACTAATCATTTGTCTGCTCCCAAAGTAAATTGGATGTTCATTCCCATTTTCATCCTTTTGGCTCAAAGTACTTCCTAGTGCTGCATGTGAGGCATCAGTGTACACAATGAATGGCTTGCTCCAATCTGGATTCTTCAAAACAGGTGAAGACGCCAGGGCTTCCTTCAGTTGTCCAAAAGCTTCATGCGCCTTATTTCCTGGTTCATAAGTAACATCCTTCTTCAAGAATTGGGTTAGTGGCTGTGCAATCTTTGAGAAATTCTTGATGAACCTTCTATAGTAACCCACATGGCCTAAAAATGATCTTAATTTACTTCTATTCATAGGAAATGGTAAATCTTTGATTTTTGAAACTTTATCAGGATCAGTACCAATACCATCTCTGGATACAACATGCCATAACAAAACGCCTTTAGAACATCCAAAGACACACTTTGTAGGGTTTAGTGAGGCTTTTGCTTCATCTAACCTTTGAAATGTTGTCTCCATCTGGTGCAGGTGGTCCAACTTGCTCCCATAGATGCAAAAATCATCTAGAAATACTCTGATGAAGGTCCCAATGTAGGGTTCGAACACCCTATTCATAAACCGCTGGAATGTTGCTGGAGCATTACACAACCCAAAAGGCATAACTCTATAAGCAAACGTTCCCCAAGGAGTGGTGAATGTGGTCTTCAGCTGATCTTTCTCTGCTATACAAACTTGGTTGTAGCCGCTATATCCATAAGCAAAACTATAGCACTCCTAGCCAGCTACTTTGTCCAAGATCTGATCTGAAAATGGAAGAGGGTAATGATCCTTCTTTGTTGCCTTATTGAGCTTCCTGTAATCAACACAAATGCGTAGCTTCCCATTCTTTTTTATTGAGATCACAATGGGAGAAACCCATTCTGAATTCTCCACAACAAATATGAATCCTGCATCAAGTAACTTATCTATTTCTTCTTTTACAGTCTTAGAAAAATTAGGATTCATTCTATATGGCATTTGCTTTATGGGCTTAGCACCATCTACCAGCTCAATACAATGTTCTACCCAACTTACTTGACGGAGTTCCTTGTAATCAAAAGTGAATAGGTGTATGTACCTTCGAAAGAGATGGAGGTAGGATTCCTTCTCACTCTCCATCACAGCATCACCAATCTTTATTTTTTGGAGCCGATCATCAACTTCTTCTTCAGATAATTTTATGGGGTCATGAGTTGGTGTGACTGGAAGGATATCCATGACTGAAACATCAACCTCACTTTCTTCATCTTCAGTGTCCACTTCACTGGTACTAGAGTAATCAGAGGATGTCCAATCATCAGTTTCATCACTTGAATCCACAGGTTCTGCCTTATGATGTCGATGGATCACATTTATCTTCACCCTCTCTCTACCACGTCCAAGTGTCATGAAACCTTCATTCCAGTAGTTTCTTGCATGAACTCTCCTTAGCCATGGTCTTCCCAGCAGCATTGGGTATGCAACAGTACCATTTTTCATCACCTGAAAGTCTACCACACATACCACACCCATAACAGATATTGCCACATTTGAAACTACACCTTCTGGTTTAGTTTTTCCTTTATTTAATGACCTTAACATAAGTGTTGAAGGGTGATCAATTTTTAAACCCAACATATTCATTACAGACTCGGTCATTACATTAACTACAGCACCTCCATCAACTAAGACATCATGAATTGAAATACCATTACATAATACCTCAGCTTGTGGAGCATAGGGATCTGCCTCTGCCTCCAAAACAGGGACCTCAACCTCCTTCCTTCTTCAAGCATTGAGTCCACCTCGCAACTCCCGCCTCTTCTCAGAAGACATAGCCAAGAGTTGACCATATGTAATATTTGCAGGCCTTTTGGACAGATATTCCAAGATGGAGTATGGTCCTTGCCCCTATGAAATCAGAAAATCCTGCACACCCAACTTTCTTCTCCTATGTTTCTTACTAGTTTCTTCTTTCATCTTCTTAGGATCATTTCCATCTTGATTATCTTTTTCTTTCTTTCTTTTGTTACAAACACATCTACTTCATTATTTCTGCTCTTATCTACTACATCAAAAGAATTCACAGGTGCTTTTCCTTTATTATTATCTCCTTTACTAGATGTAGAAGCTCTATCTAGACAATTATACTTATAATGACCCTTTTTATAACAACCATAACAAACAACTTCAGAAATATTTCTTTTTGGACCTCTATCTCCTCCCTGAGAACTAAATTCCTTTCCTTGAAGAAGATTAATAGTTAACTGACCCATCTTTTTGAGCAGATCTTCATACTCAGTAGATGTACTAGGAGAAATATTTGTGCTCACCGGGAGTGGTTGTGGATTCTGGACCAAAGGTGCTGGTGTAGGCTCTACTTTAGTAACAATTTCTTTGGGCTCCTCTTCCATGCTTTCTTCTTGCCTTCTTGCAATCTCCTTTGCTTGTTCAATGGTAGCTGGGCGGTCATACTTCACTCGTTGTCTGATCTCTGGCTTCATCCCAAGAATGAAGTGCTTACAGAGGAGATTATCTATGCCATTCATCAACCCATCTGCTAGTCCTTCCTTCCGGATCTGGGCATCGAGCTTCCTCCTTAGCTCTAGAACATGAGCATGGTAATCCCTTATCTTCTCCTTCTCTCCTTGGGATAGCTTTGTGATCTCGATCATGAGATCTGCATATTTCTGTTGTTCACCAAATTCTTCAAGAAAACTTTCAGTTAATAAATCCCATGAAATTTTCACATTATCACCTAGTGTTTTAAACCACCTAAGTGCTGAACCATCCAAAAAGGTAGGAAAAAATTCAGTCCATTGTTCCCTTCTTATGAGGCCATTACAAATACAAGATAGTTTAAACTCTTGAATGAAAGAAGAAGCATCTTCATTAGATTGAACTGAAAAAACATGAATCTTTCCCATTTTCAAAAGTAACCACCATGAAATACCAACCCACAAGTACAATCAACAAGACTTATGTGCACAAATAATTGGAATCACTATACTAGAAAGTGACTTTACACCTTTCTACAGTAAAATAGAAATGACCACGGTAAATTATGGTAAAACTTGACTTACTGCGGTAAAAATTCACTTTACTGTGGTAAACACTATTCACGGTAAAAAGTGAAGTTACTGCGGTAAATACTATTCATGGTAAAAAGTGAAGTTACTGCGGTAAATACTATTCACGGTAAAAAGTGACTTTATTGCGGTAAATACTATTCCAGCAAAAATGACTTTACCATGGTAACTACTATTCATGGAAAAAATGACTTTACCATGGTAACTACTATGCACAGTAAAAACAAGGTTACCCTCTAATTGATTTTTGACTAAGTGGGAATATCTCTCCAGAAAATCCACCAACGAGGAATGGTCCCGGCAACGGAACCAAAATGTCATCACCAATCCGGCACTATGATAATTCTTCACCGGGAACTCCTCGTGCTATGATTATTTACTAATGCACAGCCTTTAGTTTGGTGGATGTAATATGGAAACAAAACAACAACCGAACACAAGAATACCATCGACTATGATTAGACGGAATGATGAAAAATCTGAAATATCAAAGTAAATTATAATATTAACATGAAATTTTTACAATCTCACCCATGAGGTACTTCAACAAGACTATGGGAGAAACTTTACAATTACACCTCTTGATGGCTTCTTCAACACACCTTTAACTGATGGCTTCCTTTGCACACTTCCTTCAATATTTCTCACTACTTCTTTCTATGCTAAATGAGGGGGGTGGCCTCTCTATTTATAGAACTTCCAGGCTTATCCATCCTATCTCTAAGATAGGATAAGAAATCCACTCTGACGAATCATATTCCATACCTTAACTCTTATCTGTACATGTAAGCTTATCTCTTAAGATAAGATAAACCTTATCATTTTACATGGGTTCCACATTTTAAGACTTTTTACAAATAAAATACACAAAATATTTATGACCTCACTCCTTGTCCTTATTACCAATATAATATTCTAATTCCTAATCATGTAGACCCTACTTCTCTAATTACCTAAACTTTGACATTTTAACATTACCGGACCACTTACGACAAATATTTACTTTTTACAACATTCCTATTGTACTTTGACTATTACCGTACTCCACATTATTGGCGACACCGTACTGATGGCGCCGTTATCTTCTATCAGACGCTACTACTAATTATACTTAACAACATCCTATTCTTAATACATACATTAATGAAATAGAAATTATGGAGGAAAATTTTAGTGTCGACAGTACCTCTTTTCTTCATACTTTTTTGTTAGGTGGTCTTCTCTTGCATGATATCTCTTTTTACACTAACACTAATTTCTATCCTACATTGTTTACATGTGCCTTGTTTGCTACCATGCACATCCCTTACCCCCTGCATGTATCCAATACATGATATGCATATTATATTCAAGTCCTCTCGTTTGGGTTGAATCCTGCTACACTCGTCACATTCACCCCAAACAAGGGGGCATATATTGAGTGAATAAATCCTTCTTCTAGTAGCTCAGGATTACAGATCAGCACAACACAATACATAATTACCATAGACACACAATCACAGAATGGTCTAGAATCAAGCTTGGACCAAAAACACAGAGTGAAAACTAGCACCTAGTATAAACAGGAACAGTGGGTTCTTTTTTCCTACCTGGGCACTTGTGTTCTGGGAAAAAAATAGTTTCTTAGTTTAGCACAGTTTCCAGTAGTTTACAATATAGTTCTAGAGTATCAAATACTTTACTCTAGTTACATAATTTATTCAATCAACTATAATTTAGTTACATTCAGTTTCAATAAGTTACAATTAAGGATGTGCTATCTGGAGTGGCATTTATTTAAGAAGCATAATGGATGGAGAGAAAAACAAACCTCTCTCTTCAACATTCTTCTCTCAGTGTGAGATCGCCTAAAACCTCACCCTTTGGAAAAAAATTCAATAACATCTCCAAAAGAAAAACAAGACAAATTTCTATCTTTTACTCTCTCATACATTAGGTGCACACTTTCCTTTTAATTTCACACACTTTCACTCACTCATGCACATATTACTTTGATTTTTCACATATGGGACTTTGACTACTATTTTTCTTTTCTTTTGCAAGTCCATCCTTATACACAATAAGAAAAATCTCACGTCTACAAGCACAAGATCCATCAACATGTTACTATGTATACACTTCAACCCTAGGGTCTATTTCCCCTTCCTATTTTTCACGCTTTGCATTACAATCACTTCACATTTCACTTGCCCACTTGACACGCTATCGGCCACACTCTTATCTTCTATCTACTGTATGTTATCAAGTATTTACTCAATAACATACAATGGGGGAAAATGTGGACACTAAATCTATGGACTTGGGTACATTTCTATGTCCTAAAGCATACTAATATATACATGATTCCTAAGCAAGAAAAATATTGGTTGAAAAATTCTTTTGGGACTTTTTATTTATCTCTTGCACTTTTATTGGCCTTACACACCTTACAAATATGTCGATATTTAACTGATTTACCTTTTATGACCTCACAAGTTAGTGCCCAGCTAGGATAGAAGTGCCCAGGCGCTCATGTCCCTTCTAGGTTCTCTTGCATATCTTTTCCTTCTTCTTACTCTTTTGGGTCATTTTCACCTCTTCGGAATATTTTTACACTTTGGGTTGGCCTTTTAGTTGTTAATTATGAAATTAAAACAAGATCACATATACTTAGTAATTGCTATCAAATACGGGGCCCAACACTATAATCATTACCTATCATCACCTAAGCTTGCATTCAAAGGAACAAAAGCTTTATAACACATACATTTAGCAAATTCATACAAGGGACAAGGGATGCATCAATCTACATACACGATATAGCAATGGATTCCATTATATTCTTTCACACACATTATATATACCTGGTACATTCTAGATCTATCTCTCTATTATCATGAAAATTTCACAAGGGAATCCTAGGGCATCATTACACACACAAAAATAGAGAAATACATGGATTTTTAGATGTAGTGCATCACTTTTTCATAAATTCCCTCTTCCAGTGAGAGCTAGGGTCATTCTGACTCCCCATTCTACATTTTATTTATTATATTTGATGTGGTTTTGGGCATGTGCAGGTAGATATCTATTTTTTTACTTACAGGTACAACCACCGACATTGCAATAAAATCAAAGCGAAAAAATAATATTAAAAAAAAATCCTCCATCATAAAAAGGATCATAACATGAGCATCTAAACAGTCACTAGCCTAGATCAATCACTAGCACCCGAGTGCTCCTATCCTCACATGGGCACTTCTGACTTGCACAATCTTGAGTTACAAAACCCTCAATGATTCTTGAAGAAACTATTTTGATGCAAGATAATAACTCTAAGCATGTAAATATGTCTTGCAACATCAAATTTTGGGTTGATATTATGTTTGTATGTTTAGGGAGTTGTTTGGAGTCATTTAGAGTTAGTTTTGTTCTAGTCCTTAATAATTTTGAAATTTGCATTTTCCTTCCAAAAGTGTAACTTTGAATTTTAAAGGCCATTTTGGATTGATTTACGAGTTTGCATGTACTATATAGGTCATTTATAGATTATCAATCATGTAATAAGACTTATAGAGGTTCAGGAGTCATAACTAGTCTTAGGAGTTAGGTTTTTGGAGTTCTAGCCAAAGTCTTAATTTTGTCTTAAGAAATAAACATGTGACCAAGAGGCCTTAAGGGATTGTATTCGGTTGGAAACTGATGGAAGGGATATAAAATGAAAATGTAACTAATCATCATTCATTACATTTGAATGAGAATCAAAGGAGAGCTCCAAGAAAATTTAATTCTTGTGTATACACTTGTTTGTTGCATTTTGGTGAGCATTGTTCTTCTGCATTTTTAGTGATTTTTGGACTTTTACATGCAATATGATATATATGATTAAGGGTAAGAAGTATTTTTCTATAAATATAAATATTTTATTGTGAGATTTCATTGTTATGGAGGGATATAAGCTTGAACAATTGTACAAAATTGTATCAATCAGTTTGAAAAGTCATTCAAGTTAAGTTTGTCAACATTGTTGAGGGTGTGTTGTCTAAAAGGTTTAATAATATAGTCAAGAGAGGATATTGAACATCCATAGACCCATTCATTCTAACATAGGTTTTACAAGGAAATTTGAGGTTTATTTCTTTGTGTAAACTGATATGAGCTAGGAAACCCCTGTTCGTAAGGGGAAAAGTAGTGAGTTTATGATCATTTTCAAAGTTTGAGGACATCCTAAGCCTCACTGGTAAACTATACACGTGAGGGAGGTTACAATAATCATTTGGGTGAAGTTTCAAGTCTTGGAGTGAATTATTGTTCATTTGGTGGAAAAACTACTCCTACCAGGTTTGTAGGAAACCCCACCTAGGGTTTGGAAACAATTGGTTGTTTGAAGGCCTTAATGGTTAAATTAAGGTATGCAAATTTAAATTTATGATCTAAACACCTTACTCTTCCTAATTTTGGTGGTTTTAAAACTTGATAACTCTCAGAATCTCTACATTTTGTAGTGCCCACACCTTTTATAGCTCAGTAACTTGTTGTTTCTTTGCTCATAGACATGTTTGACAGAGTTTTGTTATATCGTAGACATTATATTTATATATTTGATCTTATTAGACATGTGTGGACATCTAGGCGTATAGCGCCAATTTAGCTTAATTTCTATATTGTCGCATTTTCTTATAATGTCATGGATACTAATGGATATGATGCTGTGTTTGGAACATAATTATAATAATGGATAGTTTTTGCATGTGGAATTCTATGGTTATATGCCACGTATCATCTTGTCTAACTTTTGGAATATTGAGTATAATTGTGCACGTTGTTGCATCTTGATTTCAGTAGGATGTTAGGTTAGTTTAGAATAGAACGCATTGATATTTTTATTATGTCATTGAATTATATTGTATTGGACGGGTGTGGTTAATGTGTGCAATGAGTGTGTAGGTGACATGTTTATAGGAGAACGTGGGATTCAGGCCAGCTACTCAATCTTGCACAAGCAACCCACGGGCTGAGTCCTAGCCATGTTCATTATGTGAAGCCTTAGTATAGGAGATTATTATTTTGGGCGATATGAGTGACCCCAATTCGTGTAATGTATTGTGCTTTGAATTATTAATTTTGTTTAGGGTTGCTAGTGAAATTGTAAACTTGCTTTGGGAGTTAATAATTCCACTTTCATTTAAATTTTAGATTTTGTTTAATGAGTCACTTAATCACAAGGGTTTAGGGTCACATGTGAGACCCTTGGGTGGTCTTCACACCCTCTACCCTGGTGCCAAAAATGCAAAACCCGAAATTAGGGTATTTTGGGCATTTTTGGGGACCCCTTTGTAGCTTGGGAGTCCCCCTAACATAAAAATGAGCCCTTGGACCCTACCTAATGGGTAGGGGGGCTTATTTTCAAGGCTAGAGGGAGTTTTTCCTCCCTTTTTACCTCTTTTTTAGTCACATCCATGTAAGGGATGTGGATTTGAGTGTTTATAAAAAGTTTCACTTATTTTTGTCTTGCTAACATTTAGGGGATTTTGGGAGAAGAGGGCAAAAAGATAATTTTACCCTTTCTCTCTTTTGTTTTGGCATCTTTGACCTTGATGAGGGAGAGGGGTGACACATGTCACCCCCTCATTTGTGAGGATGCTTGCTTTCTCCTCTTCAAATTCCCATTCATGGGAAAAAAGAGGGACTTTTTTTTTAAAACTTCTTGCTTGGGATGCTTGTGGATTTTGAAGCTTGGAGATTGGCTTGAGTCAAAGTGTGGAGAAATTTGAAGTTGGAGAGATTTTTGGAGAGCTTTCCTTGAGGTAGGCTCTTATGTCTTTTTGTTGTGTTGTTTTTCCTTTTAGTTGTTGATTTGGTTTCTTGAGATTGTTATTTGTTGTATGTAGATTTTGGTCACTTGCTTGTTTTTACTCCCTCCATCATATGGCATGATGGAGTTTTGGAGTGTGGGGGAAGAGAGAGGGAATTTTCCCTCTCAATCCTCAAGGCTTGATGGACAAGCCTTATAGGGTCTTGTTATTTTCCCCTCAAATGGTTGAGGTCGGGAAGTTGATTCATTTGGCTTGAATATCCTTCCCCATTCTTGTTAAGGAAATCCCTTGGAGTTTGAAAATACTTCCAAGGAGGACTTGGAGAAAGATAGAGGAATAAGGAGGGCTTGATTGAATTAGGAGCAATAAGGAGGATATGGAGATGTTTATATTGTGCAAATAATTTTGATGTATAACTTTGAAGAACTTTCTCCTCTCTTCCCCATTTTTGAGGAAGAACATGGGTTCTCCTCCTTGTAAATTTTGGAGTCTTGTTTTGTAATTGTCTTTTTTTTGTGTGCTTGCATCATTGTTAGTGTACCCTTCATCTTGTGCAAGTTTTGATTAGTTAACCTCTTTTCCATGGGCTTGGGGGAGGCTAGCATGCATTTCAATCTTGGAAAGGCATGTAATGATGCCTAAAGGTTGGGTGGTTAAACAAGCCTTGTTCTCTTTGTGTTAGATACCGTGGAAGGAAAGTTGGAGCCTTAATATTGAGGATTGTTGGATAATCCTTAAGGCATGGACTTGTTATGTCTCTCTTCATTTTTGGAAGAAGGTTTTGATTCTTGATGAGAATATAATTCTTGTAGAAATATCGATGTGAGCTCCTTTGTAAACCTTACATTTTAGATGTGTGTATATAGTTTGAGGAAGCATGCTTTTTTCAAAGTGTGTTTATCCCTCTCTTGAATATAGTTGCATAGTTGTATGTAATATGTAAAACTTACTACTCTCAATGAGAAGGAGAGTCTTGTTGTATTAAGAATTACTTTCTCTTCTTGTTTGTTGAAAAGAAATTATATATATATATGTATATATTTAGATCTTTAACCAAAAGGTGGAATGGAGTAAATGATACCACATTAGATAGTGTTTCTTTTTCCAACCTGGTAAATAAAATTTGTATAGTGCTCCTTTATGCATCTTAGGCATCTAGACATAAGATTCTTTGTGATAATAAATTTTAGAGCTTAAACTCCATTGTTATGTAAGCTATTACCGCATGGTAAACATCGTAAGAAAGTTTGCATTTGAAAAGAAATCTGGTTGTAACATGGTGCTTGAGGTTTAATATTGAATGGCTAAACACCTTTCATGTGATATATCTCCTTGTTAATTTTTGTAACATTATTGAATGGAATGAAATTAGCTTGCTTCCTTTCCATGTGGAAACTTAACAAAATGATCATATTAGGAAATCATAATTAAAACCTATTCATATTCCATAAAGTTGTGGAAATTTTAGTACTACCCTTCAATGCTAAAATCTTACTTCAAAAAAAAATCCATTTAAAATCTCATATAGTTATAAAAATTGTTGTGACTAAAATCTATTTATTACAAATGATATTCAGATTTTAAGTAGATTATTGAGTGATGTGCTTTTATAAATCATCAAAACCCCGTATATATTTGTAGACTTACAAAAGATAACCTATTATTTCACAACCTAAAATAGTTTTTAACATTATTTATAATATAAATATATTAAAATATATTTAATATACTTATATTATATAATATAACTATGTTACATTCAAACATAAATATATATTAATTAATATATGAATATATTTATATATTACAATATAATATATTAAAATATAAATATATGTATAAAAAAATTATAAGAAGTAATAATAATAATAAAACAAAAAGTATAATATTGCAGCATTCAGGGCCATAGAGGAATTCATCGAAGGTCATGCAAGAAGTGTTTCGCATCTCAGCGGTGTCCCGATGACTCTTTGGGGCAATGAGAAAGAGAGTAAAAGAACCAGAGAGGAGCTCGATAAGACGGATGCTGCTCATATGACCACGCTGGGTATGTACCATGCTTGGAAAAAAGTAAAGATGAGTATTGATCAAGCGGCCAAGAAGTAGTCTACTACTGCTTCTTGGCTGTAGGCTTGCTGTTTTGTTGCCGTTGTTTTGCTGTTAAGTCTCGTTTGTGTTGCTGTTTCTAGGCTTCGGTGTTCTTTGCTGTAACTTTTGTGCTTTGATACAGCTTCTCTGCTCCTCTCTCTTATTCAGGCTTTTAGGCCTCCTTTTGTACACAAGGGTATAGTCCCTTTCAAAAAACTATTTACCAATATTAAAAAAAAATAATAAAACAAAAAGGTTTCGGTGAAGTTTGTTTTAGATTTTTTTTTTTAAAAAAACAAAGGTAATGGGGAGGGTCGAACCCCTCCCCGTCCTCCATCTCCCTACACAAGGGCTGCCCCAACCACCACCCTCCACACTACCACCATTCCTCCCTTCCTTCCCACGCGGCCCCAATTCCCTCCTCCTTCCCACACACCTCTTCTTCGCACCCCTATAACTGCCATGGGGGGAGGGCACGGGGGGGCTCTGCCTCCACGGACCCCCACTGCACACATATGCCGCCGCCCCCTCCCCCTGCACCCACAGTACCTCCGCCTACGCCTCGCCCCAGCCGCTATCCCCATGGGTGCCACCAGCCTGTCCTGCCGCCTTGACTGCCCCCCCTCCGGTCTGCTGCGTCCCCTGCCGCCTCCCTAAAATATAAAAAAAAATTAAAAGAATAAAACTAAACCCTAGCCGTCATTGATATACATAAATACATATAAATACATATGTATTTTACTCTAGCTTGATATAAAATTAACAACTGAAAAAAAAAAAAAAAATGTAATTACTTCCTTGGAAAACTCTACGAATCCAAGAACATGTACATTCCAAGAGCCAAAACCAAAACAAGATGAGAAAAAGAATAAAGAGAAAGAGAAGAAAAGGGGCTATTAGTGGATTAGGGAAAACTTTAGTATTATTCCAAATCTAGGGCCCAGAATGGTTTGATCCTAGGGCTCAAGAGAATCCCTACATACTTTTGAAAATGAGTAATATTGTGGGATTAACCTTTTGAATGGGAGAGGAAATATTAATTAAAATTGGTAGCTATTTTCTCTTATAGGTTGTGTTAGTCATTAATACATATGTGTTTTTTAAAATGTGTGAATATTGTTAACAACAGGATAAATCAAAGTAATTAAAAACTATGTCTTAGCAATATGTTTAAAATTATATCATTAAGAATATAATTACTTAATGAAAATATTCGGGTGAAACATTAGTTCACCTTTCAAATTTTTTATTTTTTTTACCCCAAATTTGAGCAATTCCTGGTTTGGTTCGTTGCCCCGGGAATGGGCATTACAGTTGGTATTAGAGCGAGGTTTGCACACACGGACCCTGGGTAACTAATTAAAATAGTTAATGGTAATTTTAAAAACACAAAATTAACTAAATGAATAAAAATAAACAATTAGAATAAATCATCCACAACCATTAAATTTTAAATTAATAAATTTCTCGCTCACCTCATGCGCAGGATGGCGCCCAAGCAAGGATGGTCAGCTAGAGGATTGGGGTGTAGTGCACCTAAGTGGGAGCTGCCGGCACCCAAATTTGGGCCTCAGATATTAGAGGTCTTGCGTCAGCTGATACACGTTGTGGAGCAGTGTCTACCACCACCACAGGAGATGAGAGTGGAGACACCTTTGGGAGGTGAGGAGCCATAAGGTGAGGACGCGCATTCAGAGCTGCCAGAGCATGACACACCGAGGCGGGAGAGATCACGTAGCCCTTTTGTTCATCATGAGAGGGTAGCCTCGTTCCATCGTAGCCGCTCACATAGTCTCGAGGGACCATTCGAGGATAGGTGACCCCCTTCGCCTGTTGGACTACATCACCAAGATCGAGATACAGGAAATGTGATTAGGGATCTTCTTCATTTGCAGCCGCCCACCTACACTGGCTCTATAGATGGCCTTGGGACTAAGTCATGGCTCCTTAGCTTGGTTAGTTGCGTTGGCTTGCACTCTTACACGAGCAATGTCAAGGCAAGTTTTGCCATACACCTCCTTCGAGACGCAGCAGGCGTTTGGTGGAGGAATGAGGAGCGGAAGCTCCATCTGACTCGAGAGACAGTGACCTAGTAGTTGTTCGAGGAGTGATTCAGGGCTCGCTATATGTCAAAGTATTTTGTGTAGAAGAGGATCAATGAATTTCACGACTTATGATAGGGATCTAACACAGTAGCACAGTATGAGAGCAGGTTCCTAGATCTCCTACAGTATGTGGATTACCTGCAAGATGAGAAATTGCAGGTTAATAGGTTTATTCGAGGGCTTAATATAGATATAGCAGGAGTAGTTAGGATGCTATCTCCTCCCACACTTGAGAAGGCCATTGAGAAGGCCTACTTAGCTGAGGAGAACATGAACAAGGCACAAGAGCATCATGATAGAAACAAGAGCAAGTTTTAGGAGAGGATACATGCCTTTCAGAGTTAGAGGTCATGAGGTACTGCACCACCCCCTAGAGGAGGATTTTGGCCTCCGCTAGCGGCCACGAGGGCTCCACCACACCCGCAGTGACAGACATAGGAGCAGGGCCACCCACAACAGGGTGCTAGATAGACACAGGGATTTCAGAGAGGTGTTTCTAGAGGTGGTTTTAGTGGAGCCAGAGATAGGAGGCAGGGCACTCAGCAGGCACAGCCAGCTCACACACAACAGTGTGCTAGGGTTTGACCGGTAGGATCAGTACACCAGAGTATAGGAGGGACCCCATCTCAGAGGGGTACAGGAGGTTGTTTTATTTGTGGATCTCCATATCACTATGTTTGCATGTGCCCGCACAAACCAAATACCATGGATGCATAGAGAGATACTAGATCCAAGCAGACGGTGGGTGATGTAGGACGTGCTCATCATGTATATGCAGTGGTTGACAACCGCTAGGCTGAGCATCAGGCCACAGTCATTGAGATGACAGGTACTATCAAGGGTATTTCTTTCTCAGTAATTTTTGATTCAGGTGCTTCAGATTCCTTTATATCACCTTCTATAGTGGACCAGTCTGGGCTAGTGGTGGCTAGGCAACCAGATAATTGGCAGGTTGAGTTGGCCTCTGGGGCTAAACTCACCATGGACTCGTATGTGGAGAGTTGCGTACTTGATTTAGGAGCCTTCTCCACTACTCTTGACCTCCGAGTTATCCCTCTAGGTTCCTATCAGGTAGTTTAGGTATGGATTAGCTCGAGGCTCATCGAGCTAAGGTGGATTACAGAAATGAGGACATTGAGTGTCAGGATGATCTTGGGAATGTAGTTGTGATATCAAGAATGTAGAGACCTATCTCCTTACGCATGATATCAGCTAAGCAACTCAAGCGGAGTATGCGTAAGGGGGTGTCAGTTGTTTGCTATTACCATCAGTGATCGATCTGAGAGTATTCCAGAGCATTCACCCTTAGATGATCATGCGGTTTTGACAAAGTATGCAGATGTGTTTCCAGGTGAGCTTTCAGGGTCTACCACCCCGCAGAGAGGTAGATTTCACCATTGATTTAGTACCTAGATCAGCACTAGTTTATAGGGCACCTTATTGGATGATGACTCCAAATATTCATGAGCTCAAGATTCAGTTAGAGGAGTTGTTGGATAAGGGTCTCATTCGCCCTAGTGTATTTCCTTGGGGAGCACTAGTCATATTTGTGAAGAAGAAGGACGGTTCTCTCAGGCTTTGTGTAGACTTCCGACAGCTCAATAAGGTCACAATAAAGAACCGTTATCCACTCCCTAGGATTGATGACTTGTTTGATCAGATGTGGGGAGCTAGAGTGTTCTCCAAAATCGATCTCAAGTCAGGATATCATCAGTTGCACATTTCAGATGCAGACATTCATAAGACAACATTTCACACACGTTATGGGCATTATGAGTTCACAGTGGTTCCATTTGGTTTGACCAATGCCCCAGCTGTCTTCATGAGCCTCATGAATGGAGTATTCAGGACATTTCTGGATCGCTTTGTCTTAGTGTTCCTTGATGACATATTGATATATTCTTGTTCCGAGGAGGAACACGAGGAGCATTTGAGGCAGGTACTTCAGGTTTTGAGAGAGCAGAAGTTGTATGGGAACTTGGAAAAATGCAGCTTCTTTCAGACAGAGATTCAGTACTTGGGTCATATCATATCAGGTGAGGGTATCTCCGTAGATCCCTCTAAGATACATGCTATTTTGGATTGGCCAGCACCCACATCAGTTACTGAGGTGAGGAGTTTCATGGGTTTAGCAGGGTATTACCGCAGGTTTGTATCAGGACCTTTTCTAGGATTTGCTCACCCTATTACTTCTCTTCAGAGGAAAGGGAAGAAGTTTGATTGGTCAGAGAAGTGTGAGCAGGCCTTTCAGTTGCTTAAGGAAAGGTTAACCATGGCGCCCATCTTAGCAGTTCCAGACCCGACAGAGGATTTTGTTGTTTGTACCCGATGCATCACTAGAGGGTTTGGGAGAAGTTTTTATGTAGGAGCATCGAGTTATTGCTTTTGAGTCTCGTAAGCTCAAGGACTATGAGTTTAATTATCCTACTCATGACTTGGAGCTTACAGCAGTTGTACATGCTCTAGTGCGTTGGCGACATTTCCTTTTGGGTAGACATTTCATTTTGAGGACAGACCACCAGAGTTTGCAGCATATCTTCTCACAACCAAACCTCAATGCTCGCCAACGGCGTTGGATGGAGTTCCTATGTGAGTATGACATGGAGGTTCAGTACATTAAAGGGAAGGAAAATGTGGTTGCAGATGCTCTTAGTAGATGACGACATGTCCTTGCTTCGTTGACACTTTAGTCAGATTTGAGAGGCAGGATTCTTGAGCATCTTCTAGAGGACAGATTTTATGAGGGAGCTAGACAGATGTTGGAGTCATCAGGGTTCATTAGAGGGTATATATTCTAGGTGTGTTTTAGAGATAGATGGTTTGCTTCGATTCCACAGGCACATCTATGTGCCTAAGTCAGGTGATCTACGTAGCTTCATCCTCTCAGAGGCTCATCGAGCCCCATATGCGGCACATCCTGGAGTGAAGAAAATGCATGCCGATCTAAGGGAGTTATATTATTGGCCAGGGCTTTGACGGGACATAGCAGATTTTGTTGCATGCTGCCTTGAGTGCCAGAGGGTCAAGGCAGAGAATTCGCATCCCACAGGATTGTTACACCCTCACGATATTCCCAAATGGAAATGGGATGTGATTTCCATGGATTTCATAGTCGGGCTTCCTATGTCTTCTTATCGGCATGATGCCATTATGGTCACCGTGGATAAGTTCACCAAGGTTCCGCACTTTTCACCAACCAAGGTCACCAATAATGCACAGGCCATTGCCAAGGTATTTATGGAGGACATTGTTAGGTTGCATGGGATTCCGAAGACCATCATTAATGATAGGGATACTATCTACACTTCAGTATTCTGGACTTCTTTTCAGGCCGCTCTAGGTACTCAGATCAATTTTAGTTCAGCTTATCATCCAGAGACAGATGGGCAGACAGAGAGGGTTAATCAGGTGTTAGAGGACATGTTGAGAATGTATGTGATGGATCAGCAGAAGAAATGGGAAGATTATTTGCATTTAGTTGAGTTTTCTTACAACAACAGTATCATAGTTCCATTGGTATGGCTCCTTACCAAGCTTTGTATGGACGACCTTGCAGGACACCTTTGAGTTGGGATAGACTAGATGACAGGATTATTTTGGGACCAGCCTACCTTCAGGATTTAGAGTAGCAGGTTGTGTAGATTAGACAACGTCTTGAGTAGGCCAGAGCATGCCAAAAGGCGTATGTAGACACCAAGAGGATTGATCGTCACTTCTCAGTGGGTGACAAAGTCTTCTTGAGGGTTCATCCGCATAAGAGTCCAATCCATTATGGAAAGGGTTCTAAGCTATCGCCTCGTTTTGTGGGGCCTTTTGATATTTTAGAGGTCATCGGTCTAGTTGCCTATCACCTAGCTTTGCCACCACGCCTTATACGGGCCCATAATGTTTTTCATGTTTCTGTATTATGTAGATATGTACCTGATGCTTCTCATGTTTGGATTGGTCAGCATTACAGGTAGAGGATGGAGGACAGCGGAGACTGGAGCCCGTACGCATAATGGAGCACCGGAGGTTGGCCCTTTAGGGTCGAGACTTGGACCAGGTTAGAGTACAGTGGGACCGGTATGACGAGACAACAGCTACCTGGGAGGATGCGATACCTTTGAGGGCTAGATATCCCTATCTCTTTCAGTGACTTCCAGGAGGAAGTCTAATTTTAGTAGAGGGGGATGTAGTGCCCACACTTTTTATAGCTCAGTAGCTTGTTGTTTCTTTGCTCATAGACATGTTTTGACAGAGTTTTGTTATATCATGGACATTATATTTAGATATTTGATCTTATTAGACATGTGTGGACATTTAGGCGTATAGCGCCAATTCAGCTTAATTTCTATATTGTCACATTTTCTTATAATGTCATGGATACTAATGGATATGATGCTGTGTTTGGAACATAATTATAATAATGGATAGTTGTTGCATGTGGAATTCTATGGTTATATGTCACGTATCATCTTGTCTAACTTTTGGAATATTGAGTATAATTGTGCACGTTGTCGCATCTTGATTTCAGTAGGATGTTAGGTTAGTTTAGAACGCATTGATATTTTACTATGTCATTGAATTATATTGTATCGGACAGGTGCGGTTAATGTGTGCAATGAGTGTGTAGGTGACAAGTTTACAGGAGAACGTGGGATTCAGGCCAGCTACTCAATCTTGTACAAGCAGCCCACGGGCTGAGTCCTAGCCATGTTCATTGTGTGAAGCCTTAGTATAGGAGATTATTATTTTGGGCACTATGAGTGACCCCAATTTATGTAATGTATTGTGCTTTGAATTATTAATTTTGTTTAGGGTTGCTAGTGAAGTTGTAAACTTGTTTTGGGAGTTAATAATTCCACTTTCATTTAAATTGTTGATTTTGTTTTAATGAGTCACTTAATCACAAGGGTTTAGGGTCACATGTGAGACCCTTGGGTGGTCCCCACACCCTCTACCCTTGTGCCAAAAATGCAAAACCCGAAATTAGGGTATTTTGGGTATTTTTGGGGACCCCTTTGTAGCTTGAGAGTCCCCCTAACATAAAAATGAGCCCTTGGACCCTACCTAATGGGTAGGGGGGCTTATTTTCAAGGCTAGAGGGAGTTTTCCCTCCCTTTTTACCTCTTGTTTAGTCACATCCATGTAAGGGATGTGGATTTGAGTGTTTATCAAAAGTTTCACTTATTTTGTCTTGCTAACATTTAGGGGATTTTGGGAGAAGAGGGAAAAAAGATAATTTTACCCTTTCTCTCTTTTGTTTTGGCATCTTTGACCTTGATGAGGGAGAGGGGTGACACATGTCACCCCCTCATTTGTGAGGATGCTTGCTTGCTCCTCTTCAAATTCCCATTCATGGGAAAAGAGAGGGACTTTTTTTGAAACTTCTTGCTTGGGATGCTTGTGGATTTTGGAGCTTGGAGATTGGCTTGAGTCAAGGTGTAGAGAAACTTGAAGTTGGAGAGAGAGCTTTCCTTGAGGTAGGATCTTATGTCTTTTTGTTGTGTTGTTTTTCCTTTTAGTTGTTGAGATTGGTTGCTTGATATTGTTATTTGTTGTATGTAGATTTTGGTCACTTGCCTGTTTTTACTCCCTCCATCATATGGCATGATGGAGTTTTGGAGTGTGGGGGAAGAGAGAGGGAATTTTCCCTCTCAATCCTCAAGGCTTGATGGACAAGCCTTGTAGGGTCTTATTATTTTCCCCTCAAATGGTTGAGGTGGGGAAGTTGATTCATTTGGCTTGAATCTCCTTCCCCATTCTTGGTAAGGAAACCCCTTTGGGGTTTGAAAATCCTTCCAAGGAGGACTTGGAGAAAGGGGGAGGAATAAGGAGGGCTTTGATTGAATTAGGAGCAATAAGGAGGATATGGAGATGTTTATTTTGTGCAAATAATTTTGATGTATAACTTTGGAGAGCTTTCTCCTCTCTTCCCCACTTTTGAGGAAGAACATGGGTTCTCCTCCTTGTAAATTTTGGAGTCTTGTTTTTTAATTGTCTTTTTTGTGTGTGCTTGCATCATTGTTAGTGTACCCTTCATCTTGTGCAAGTTTTGGTTAGTTAACCTCTTTTCCATGGGCTTGGGGGAAGCTAGCATGCCTTCCAACCTTGGAAAGGCATGTAATGATGCCTAAAGGTTGGGTGGTTAAACAAGCCTTGTTCTCTTTGTGTTAGATACTGTGGAAGGAAAGTTGGACCCTTAATCTTGAGGATTGTTGGAGCATCCTTGAGGCATGGACTTGTTATGTCTCTCTTCATTTTTGGAAGAAGGTTTTGCTTCTTGATGAGCATACGATCCTTGTAGAAATATGGATGTGATCTCCTTTGTAAACCTTACATTTGAGACGTGTGTATATAGTTTGAGGAAGCATGCTTTGTTCAAAGTGTGTTTATCCGTCTCTTGAATATAGTTGCAAAGTTGTATGTAATATGTAAAACTTACTACTCTCAATGAGAAGGAGAGTCTTGTTGTATTAAGAAGTACTTTCTCTTCTTGTTTGTTGAAAAGAAATTATATATATTTAGATCTTTAACCAAAAGGTGGAATGGAGTAAATGGTACCACATTAGCTAGTGTTTCTTTTTCCAACTTGGTAAATAAAGTTTGTATAGTGCTCCTTTATGCATCTTAGGCATCTAGACATATGATTCTTTGTGATAATAAATTTTAGAGCTTAAACTTCATTTTTATGTAAGCTATTACCACATGGTAAACATCGTAAGAAAGTTTGCATTTGAACAGAAATCTAGTTGTAACATGGTGCTTGAGGTTTAATATTGAATGGCTAAACACCTTTCATGTGATATATCTCCTTGTTAATTTTTGTAACATTATTGAATGGAACGAAATTAGCTTGCTTCCTTTCCATGTGGAAACTTAACAAAATGATCATATTAGGAAATCATAATTAAAACCTATTCATATTCCATAAAGTTGTGGAAATTTTAGTACTTACCCTTCAATGCTAAAATCTTACTTCAAAAAAAAAATCCATTTAAAATCTCATATAGTTATAAAAATTGTTGTGACTAAAATCTATTTATTACAAATGATATTCATATTTTAAGTAGATTATTGTGTGATGTGCTTTTATAAATCATCAAAACCTGGTATATATTTGTAGACTTACAAAACATAACCTATTATTTCACAACCTAAAATAGTTTTTAACATTATTTATAATATAAATATATTAAAATATATTTAATATACTTATATTATATAATATAACTATGTTACATTCAAACATAAATATATATTAATTAATATATGAATATATTTATATATTACAATATAATATATTAAAATATAAATATATGTATAAACAAATTATAAGAAGTAAAAATAATAATAAAACAAAAAGGTTTTGGTGAAGTTTGTTTTAGATTTAAAAAAAAAAAAAAACACAAAGGTAATGGGGAGGGTTGAACCCCTCCCCGTCCTCCATCTCCCTTCGCAAGGGCTGCCCCAACCACCACCCTCCACACTACCACCGTTCCTCCCTTCCTTCCCACGCAGCCCCAATTCCCTCCTCCTTCCCACGCACCTCTTCCACGCACCCCTGTAACTGCCATTGAGGGGGGGGGGGGGTTGGGGCTGCCCCCACGGACCCCCACTGCACACATACACCGCCGCCCCCTCCCCCTTTACCCGCAGCACCTCCGCCTATGCCTCGCCCCTGCCGGTGTCCCCATGGGTGCCACCAACCTGCCCCGCCACCTTGACTGTCCCCCCTGTGGCCTGTTGCGTCCCCTGCCGCCTCCCTAAAATATAAAAAAATATTAAAAGAATAAAACTAAACCCTAGCCGCCATTGATATATATAAAAACATATAAATACATATGTATTTTTCTTTAGCTTGATATAAAATTAACAACTGAAAAAAAACAAAAAAAACAATATGTAATTACTTCCTTGGAAAACTCTATGAATCCAATAACCTGTACATTCCAAGAGCCAAAACCAAAACAAGATGAGAAAAAGAATAAAGAGAAAGAGAAGAAAAGGGGCTATTAGTGGATTAGGGCAAACTTTAGTATTATTTCAAATCTAGGGCCCAGAATGGTTTGATCCTAGGGCTCAAGAGAATCCCTACATACTTTTGAAAATGAGTAATATTGTGGGATTAACCTTTTGAATGGGAGAGGAAATATTAATTAAAATAGGTATCTATTTTCTCTTGTAGGTTGTGTTAGTCATTAATACATATGTTTTTTTAAAAATGTGTGAATATTGTTAATAGCGGGATAAATCAAAGTAATTAAAAACTATGTCTTAGCAATATGTTTAAAATTATATCATTAAGAATATAATTACTTAATGAAAATATTCAGGCGAAATATTGGTTCACCTTTCAAATTTTTTTATTTTTTTTACCCCAAATTTGAGAAATTCTTGGTTTGGTTCGTTGCCCTGGGAATGGGTATTACACATTCATTGATAGTCCTAATTACTAGTGAGGTTACAGTTTGGAGGCCTAATTGAACAATTAAAACAATGATTTTGGAGACATTTTTCTAAAGGAAGGTGCCTTAGAAGTTTGTACATCATTGAAAACCCCAAATTGCTATCTAGAATGGTATTTTGTTTGTTGATTGGGTGCCTAAGTGAAAACTTGGGGCAAAAAAACATAAAAAACTAGGGCTACAAGGAACTCAAATTAGTGTAAAGGGAGTAAGAGTGAAAAAGTGGTATGCTAAAGGAATTGGAGAATAGAATTTTTCATACACCTCGAAGAGGTTACTTGGTGCTTAGAAGTGGGTTTAGTTTGTTCTGGGTAGTTGTAGTTAGCTCTAACCACCAAATCATCAATGACATTTAATTTGAGAAGCCTAGAGGCAATTTTGGAAGAAGGTAAGCAAATTTAAAAAAATATTGATTTTATTCAATTTGATGATTGATTTGGCTTAGTCTAAGGCCTCATGACATGGTCTAATGATTGGATAAGTTTAATAAGGTCAAAAACTTAATTTTTGCATGGTTAAGGGGTTCTTGTCAAGAAAGAGATAGCTAGTTTTGAAGGTCTAAAAGACGGTTTTTAAGTATTTTGAATATTCTAAAAATGTAGATTGTTTCTAAGTGATTTAGCTTTGCATCATATTCCCAATCTATTCTAGCAGATACCCATTCCAGATCATCCCCAAATTGCATAGAAATCAGCTAAGTCGTCTTCCTCTTCCATTTTATTAGGGTTTCATATCTTTGAATGCTTATTGCTTTTCCATTACTGTATATTATCATTTGTATATCATTATTTATAGTAAATTTACACTGAAATAAAGGCTTAATTTTATTAATATTAAATCATTATCATTTTATATGGGCCTTTATTGATCTAGTCTAGCTTCCTCAATGGAGATTGTGTTTTCTTAATATTCATAATAAGATGGATTCCATGATGGTTTCTCCAATTATAACACCAACTAATTCATAAATATAATTCTATCTACTTCCAATCATATACCTTCAAGTTGTTCTTCTAGTTCCTCAGCTTCCTCGACTTCTTTTTCAGCTTCATAATTAGGGTCCACACCTCATTTCACACCCTCTTGGTCACTTCGATTTTCCACCTTATTGTTCTCTTTAGTTTATCTAAGAAGATATTTTCCTCCTTTGGTCAATTTCTCTACCGTACTCCTACTCATAGTTGGTTTCATCTTTCCCTTAGAAATAATTGAGCTTCCTCATTTATTGCATTATGTAGATTCTCTATGTAGTCTTTCAATTCTTCTTTTTCTTCTTTTCAATATTTTTCAGACCCTTTAAGATTCCTCCTTAATTCTTACCCCTTCCCCTTCATCTTCCTCTTTTAGGATTACATTCCTTTGAAACCTACCCAACTACTCCATACTACACAAAATAAGCACCATGGTATTTTTGTAGCTAGAATATTAACCAAAAAGGTAAATTTCCTAACAAACTATCCTCATAATCCAAAAAAATGCTTCAGTACAATAAAAACCACATTTTTGGAAAATAATCTAATTACATACTCATAAATTGTAGTTCACATCTAATGATCTATAACATGAGTCCATATAACATCCAAATTGTGTAATGTTTCCCTTTTGTCTTCCATCCATTCATATTCTTCTTTATGTTCATGTCTACAATAATAAAATTACAACCGAGATATCTAGGTGGCTCATGGTTCAAGAATTTTCTACCATAAAATATTGTGAATATATTCGTATATAATAATCCAAGATGATTTTTTCAGTATGAATTCATGTCATGGTATCTTCAACTTCTACAAATCATTTCATTTTCTCTTCTAACCATCATTCCAAATATCTTTATCTTAGTATCCATCTTAACATTTTGAGGTCCCATCATCATAACCATTGTTAGTAGAATTCTTTTGACCATGGCACCAATACTTGCAATAAAAATTAGTTTATACTGACTCATATTATTTACATTAATCAATACATATAAGATATAACTAGACTTATCTTGGTAGTCATCTTAACATTTTGAGGTCCCAACATCAGAACCATTGTTAGTAGAAGTCCTTTGATCATGGCATCAAGATGTACAATAAAAATTATCTTATACTAACTCATATTATTTACATTAAACAATACATAGAAGATATAATAAGACTTAATTCACAATTGCATAATAGTTACAAACTAGGCATAATTCAAAGAAGAGAAAGAGAATGATCGGGAATGTGTATAAGAAAAAAATAGAAATTCTTATTATTAAATCATACCACAAAAATGCTTCAGGATAAAATTCTATTAGGATCAAATATAAACCTTTGGCACATTGTGCTTACATAATTATTTATAAAAGTAGGTGATTAAGCTTACTTCCCTTATTATTCCTTCCATATACAAGAGGCTATTTGCATTCCCTATGTACCCTAAGAGAAAACTATATCTTCTATACTTTTTCTTATCTATATTGTGAATATACAATAGGATTTCACAATTATATAAAATACATTCATGTCAACTTTTAATCATATTTACATTCCCAACAATCTAGAACACTTATTTACCTCACCTCATATATTTAATGACATATATTGTAAATATAATTTCAAAATCACTCCAAGATCTTCTAAATCATGTCAACGGAGAAAACATCTTAGGAGTATCCATTACACATGTTTCCAGCACTCCCAATTATGTTTAAGAGTCGATATTCTCATTTTAGAGACCTTCAAAGTCAAGCTTAATTGCTACAGGCCATTATTTTTCATTATCAAAGGATCAAGTTATCAAAGTTGTTGCATCTATATATATCACATGCAAGTTGATAAGTACATATTTTTTTAGTCTTCTTTGCAGTAGTGTTGATGTAGGCAATGTAGGGGTGCTTAAAACCAATGGATAACCTTTTTGCAGGGTCTCCTACTCATGGTTAGGGTGTTAAGTCATTTTGTATCATATAAATGGTTTCACTAATGCATGACACCTAGGTTTTGAACGTAAAATTCATCACAAAGTGTTAAAAACATACACTTAGTTATAAATGCTCAATAAATCATGACTTAAAGTCATACAACATAGGTCCAAACCATACCATACCCTATAATAGTTTTTATAGTTTCATACCATCCTAGTTTGAAACTATAGTTATAGAAATGAAGCATCTCCACAACATTTCAAAACTACATAGTCACCATTCTTTGTTAGATGAAACCTATGTCTTTATATTCATAAAAGTACACTTATCTTATGCTTTTAGTAATCATATCTATCATTATATCTTGAAAATTGCTTTGGAGCTATATTTTGATTTATGTATTAATGTTTATTGATTAATTTAAATGTATACCATGTTTCTAACTCTTATACCTCTAAGTAAATAAGAACCACATCCTAATAATAGGTCAAAAATTATTTATTTATTTATTATGGGTGTAATCATTTTTGAAATTGATCATTTCTCAACCCCTTAGTCACCTTAGGGACCATCCTGCCTTCTTTTATGCCTTATCGCTTTCAACTTTATTATCCTTTTTATTTTCATGGCTTACTCCATAGTGTCTTTCTCTTATTCCCATATTAATGATCCCACATTGATGTTGTTATTCGGTATAGGCATGTGTGAAGATATTATTGTTGTACCTGATAACTTACCTCAATATTTGTGTGATGACACATGGGGCTTATTTTTCTATAGTTCATAATATAGGAACATACCCTACTAATTTTATCTTTGCTAATATTATATCTACTACCATTGTTGCTCCTTCTCAAGGGATGGTTCTCATTTTGACTTTGGTACCAATGACCATGTTATTACAAAGGAAGATGGAAAATATTTTTAAATTTTCTAAAACACAATCCTCGGTACATTGACACCCTTTTATACATTTCTACAAATGAAAAAAGTAAATAAATACATATAATATCCATAAATATATTGTTAAATCTTGTATTATGGATACATCTACTATAGCTACATCCACTTTACCTATATCTTCAAGGGAAACCCATACCATACCATAAATTATTTTAATATCTATTATTTATGATACTATTATTACATTTCTTATGTACACCCATGGAGATTCTTGTTTCTCTACACATGCTCTTGAGCACCTTATTCACAATTTCCAAGCACAAATATTACTATTGTAATAAGGTCCATCTACCTCTTCATTTTTCATGGACTCTATTCAATTTCTTCATAACCCACTTGCACCAAAACCGATGTCATATAATTATCATGTTGGTTTTATATCTCCCACACTTCCTATTTATGATAGAAAAAGTGATTTTGAACAACTTCATGTTTTTTTGTGTCACTTTCTTATAACGATGCTAATTTCCAATAGTTTTCCTATAAGTCTAAAGGAATATGATTTATGGTGATTTTATGACCTTCATATTCATTTAGTGTTGGATTTTATCCCTTTATCTAATCATTTCCTTATAAATATTTCAATCAATATTGGGTATAAGTTATCCTACTCTTAAATGTCTAAGACGCAACAAGACTTCAATGATCCCATTAATGATATATTTTGTGCTACAAGACTATGCTTACTAAAATAAAAAATATCCTTACAAAAAATGAGCTTCAAGATTTATTCGCCCAAATAGTTTTTTCTACTTTACAAGAATCAATTATATTTGATAAGTTTAAGTCATTCGATGAGTTATGTCACACATTAAAATATTGAGAGGCTAAGATCATTACATTGAAATGTTTTAATTATTTGTCTAATGATCTTTCCTTGGTGGATAAGTGTTTCATCAAGTATAGGAAGGAAATGACCTAGAAGACAAATACAAATGAGAAAGTGGATTGAAGAAACCATGTACTATGTCAAATTTATCAAAAGGTACAACTTTATAGGTGTATGCCCATGATAAATGGATTCATGATGCATATAGGGTATATAGGGATACATCAAAGTCAACAAAATGATACTCTCCTTTTCATCTAGCTTATGATATTGATCCTATTCTTCCTATTGAGTTTGATATCCAACCACATGAGTTTTGGATAACGTAAGATGAATTAGATAAATTCAACAAATGATAGGCTGGTACATATTCATATGTGAGAGTAAATAAAGGAAACAACAAACAATACAATTTACATGAAAAATATGTAGCAAAAGACGTATTCTGTGAGAAGTTAAAATGGTCTCTATTTTAGGTGAAGACTTAGTCCTAGTATATGATTCATTATTGTTTGAGAGAAAACACAGTAAGCTCCTTCCTATTTTTTTATAGAACCCTATATCATAGAAAATGTGCATGATAGTAGAACATATAGAATGAAGGAATTGAACGGTGCTCCCATTGAAATATGGATTGACCATGAAAATTTAAGTATTTTCCAAACACTCTTTCTATATTTATCATCTATTACAAATACAATAGAATCTGATTAGTGGGAAGATGTCAACATTATAAATTTCCTCCAAATTTTGCATTTCATTAATATACATGTTGTTAATAGGATATTGTAAATTGTTGTTGGTAGTAGTGTTCACCTATAAGTTAGTGATGACTGTTGATAAATTACGATGCACATGGAAGTAGGCAATGAAGCTATTAGGAAATATTATATGGTAATGGTAAAATTATAGTAAAGGAATATTATGAAAGTGATGGTCAATGGTAAAAAGTAAATATTTTTCATAAATGGGCATAGTAATTCCAAAGTTTCATTGTCATGGTAAATAGGTGTAGTTGTTATGGTAAGTAGGTAACTAGGGTCCATGTGATGTAATGCTTACAAAAGGGTGATATCATGTCTTTTGAAATATTTTATTTATTATTTTTTAAATTCTAGAAATATGTTCATAATATCTTTGGTGATAGCCATCATTATAAAGGATGATAGTTATAATATGTATTATAAATGGTTAGAGGTGATTTACTATCTTGTATTAATGATAAGGTGGATGAGCCTTAAAGGCCTATAACTAAAGATGCAACTACCTCATTTGGGACATAAGAAGGTGGATAATTTTGAGATATGCAATTAGTGAGACTCTATTCTATTTTGTAAGAGTATCATAAAAGTTGTCAAGAAGTGTGTTTAGAAATTTTCTCCTAGAAAGGTTGTTGGAAAGGAAAGTGAGTGGAGTCCATGTGGATTTAGAAACACATCAAGTGGAATCCAATTCTACCTTTTAATGTGTTATTATAACACATATCAGATAATCAATTAAATAATTATTTGTACACCATTTGTGTTGCTAAGTGTTTTTATTAACTTATATGTTAAGTGTATATTGTATATGATGGTGTGTTTCTGGATTCATACCACCATCTTGAAATTTTTATTCTATTAATTCAATCATAACATAAGTAATTCTTGGTGAAATATTAATCGAGGTTCCATATTAAGGTTAAACGTTCCAATTTTTTTGTAAAGTGTTGTGAGAGAAAATGGGTGTTGTACAATGTTATGAGATGTTTCAAGTGTTATGAGAATGTTGTAAGTCATCTAAAATGTTTTGAAGTTATTAAAAATATGACATGGGACATTTCTCCTCAACTTTGCACTAGTTAAGCCTATAAAATAAACACACTTTGTGCCTATTGGGTGGATTGTGTGATGTTCCGTAGCCCTACATAGGGGTTGCATGATGCAAGGGGTTGCGTAGAGTGGAGTGAGTGACAAAGGAACACATATAAATCTGGTGAGGTGGTGTACCTACACATGAATCATGTCACTATAAGAAATATCTAAGAGGGAAGGTTGAAAGGATCTAACGAGTTGAATAAGGTAGATTTTTTCCATTATATAATGTAAATTTAGGAGTAATAAAAACAAGTGGAAATATCATGAGCCAAATGTTTTAAGAGTATATCATGATAAGTGATCATATAAATTATATTTTGAGACCTTCTAGATAGACTTTAAAATTAACTTTGTAAATAACATAATGGATTCATTATTATAGTCATTTCAAAAGTTTGTATCGATATAGGAGGATAATTAGATGAAATTGGAATATAAGTAGTCATAGGAAAATAAACAACAAAGTAGGAGGAACTAAAGAAACCATATATGGTTATATTTGAAGAGTTTGGGAATATTATTCAAAATAGATACCGATTGAGAAGGCACATAATCCTTTCGTACCTTTCAAGTAATTACACTAGGAAATGTAATAGAAGCATTATGATCATTTGAAAAGATAATATTTTGAGAAGAATAAAGGGTGGGGAGACCTTAGAAAGCAAATTATTTTACTACATCTACACATCTAAAGATATTAACATGGATTTTTTATAACATATATTTTAATATTAGCAATGTGTTAATCTCTATTTTGATTTTCTAATTGAGTTTCAAAATCACAATATATATCATTTTCATTCCAATAACCTCTTAAGGGGCTATAAGATCCACAAAATAAGCACGAATAAATTTATTGTATCATGTCCTGCTAAGGGAGGAACATGTTGTTTTACATATTTAGGACCAAATCCATATCATGCAAGTCTATCACATTTTCCCTTAATAATTGTTCCTCTCATATCAAAGTTTTGCATCCCTGTATCATGAGGTTGTATCAAAGAAAATCATAATCTTGAAAAATACTATTGAAGGTGTGAACCATTATAACCACACTAGGGTTTGAAATGTAACACATAAGAGCTATAGCTAAGAGATTGGAGTATATTAAATATATCTAGAAAAAATAACCATATTCAATCCTATAAGGAAATAAATAACATGAGACAATACATGTTTAACAAAATATAGATATGGAAATTGATTTTACATTTAAAAATCCACCTAAGCTAGCAATAACACATTATCGTTCATGTTTAATTCAGAATAAATCAATAAAATATACTTAACTACATAAATGAGAGGCTATCTATATCATAAAAAATAAATAACAATTAAAGTTCAAGAGAAATTATGGTTTGTAGAGAAATAATTTGTTTCATATGAATCTCAAGGTAGTCATCACTGATAAGTGGCGGAATGTAGGTTTAGTAAAAAAGTGAATTGAGCTTTAAGTCCACAACTTGCAAAATAAAGGTGATTTCTTTCATAATGGTGAAGAAACTAGCTAGCCATAATCATAATGGCCTTTATAGGAAATGGAAAATTTGATTTAATGAATGTGATTATTCCCTAATATTAAGAAACCTCTTTCAATTTTATTAGATTCACCATGAGTTGTTGGGAAATTTATCTCATTCTCTTAAAACCTAATTTGGCCTCTAGGTCTATATAGTGCACAAGGAAATCAAATTTGTTTTGGGGTTTAATGCTAAACCAAAAATAATCAAAGTTTCCTTGATATTTATAATACACCTTAGTTGATTGATAAAAAATTAGTAGTCAGGACACAAGTATAATATATTCCACAAGTGATAAGGTAAAGTGAAAATTTCCCAACCCTTATTTTTTCAATGCATGGATGCACCTACTAAAGTCTATATGGTTCTATCTTCTTGAAATTTTTCATTTAGTATATGGATACTTCAAAAATTCAAAAAATTATATGGAGTTAGGGTCTAGTTATAGCTTTGAATGTTACTTTATACAACAGTGTTATCACACCACTAACATGTCATTCAATTTAGGTAGGATTTTGATTACTCTACACATTTATTGCATTAATTCATTCCTACCTTCCACCCTTTAGGAAACATAAAATTTTATATTAATTTCCATCTCTTCGTCCCTTACATATTTTAATATAGGTATCGTCACCAAATCTTTAGATAAAAATGGCACCAAATAAGGTAGGGAAGTTTTTACCAATGGTATTCCATAAGGTATTGGTTTTGACCTAGGAAACCCTTTACTTGATGTTCTTATTAATTAGATTCAATTTTATAAATCATGTCATCAGATTGAATATTTTATCCTTGTTGGTTATTTATTTAGCCAAATCTCCTTAGAGATCCTATTTAAAAAATGGGTCCACAACCACTTGTAATCCCATGGTATTAAGTTTGAGGGGGTTTAAAAGCTAACTAAGATATTTTTCTATTTAATTTTTATATCTTTGAGAACTATAAATTCATTATTAGTCATGGTTTGTGGTTTATCCATAACACTCTATTTGTTTTATCTCACTAGACCTGAAACTTTTAAGTGCTTGAACAAGCTAAGATCAAAATACTGGTTTGGGTTTAGTTTCCTCTCCTGCCTCTCCCCCTTTTGGGATTTTTTAAGAAACTCATCAAGCCCCTAAGGAATTTCATTTTAGTAGAACAACCCAAATTTTATGTATCCAATCCACAAAATCATGTATATGTTGAAATTGATTTGGCTAAATGCCTTAAGGAAACCATTGACATCTAGATTGGAAGCACTTAGTTATCTAAACGTGTGATTTACATTAACCTCCTAAATATCTACTTCTAGTGTCATACCTCAGACCATATGATTACATAATTCCCTCTAATGGCCTACATGAACCACTCCCATAGGAAAAAATATAGATGGGAATCAAACCCTCGAGTACTACATCTAACGAATGGACCATAGTCACAAATAAAAATAATATGTCTCGTGGTACTTTTTGACCCCCACTAGCCTTGTACTACCATGTTGGTTCATCCATAGATATCTCCTCTACCACTTCCACTAAAAAATCTACACTTCGCTCTACTAAATCTTCACCACCACTCTCTCACACCCCACTCGTTACCTCTTCCATTATGCCCTCTATTTCTAATTTGCATGCTTCACAACCCCATTATGGGGTGAATAATATAGATGACAATTTTGTCTTTATTAAACATAATTTTGTTCCTTGCCATTCTCGAAGCCCTTCCCCATTGGAAGACGGATAAATTTCCCAGGAAAAATGATGAGTGTTCTAAATTTTTAATTATGTTTCTCTCTCCCTACAAAAAATTGGTAATAATAATAAGTTCTCTGGCATTGAAGACCTTGAAGATAGGGGATCCATACACCTTTATGTTTCCCAATGATTTTGTATCTTGGAATGTATGTGTCATAATGAAATGATCCATCAATATCTATTCCAAGATAGTTGTCTTCTTTTCTACAATATGAAATTTTTGTGCATGCAAGAAGTTAAAATTTCTAGCTTTCTTCTTCAATCTGTTACTCACACTATTTTTCTAGGTGTTACCTGTTAGATGTCCAATCATAAGATAGTTCATGAAGGGTTCATCACATTGTCTATGCCATATATTTCTTAGAATATCATCTCGTGGGGCTTTGAATCTACCTACATAATGACTCTTTTTATTTTGAGGGGCATATAATTGGGTTATAAAAGTTATATGCATCCAACAATGCAATTGAATGGTCTCCTTTTTTCATTGGTTAGTTGATTAACTCCTAGATCACAACTCACTTTTATGTGGGGATTTCAACATGGTTGAATATAATAAAGATAATGAAGGACACTTACCTATGTTGTGGTGTTTTACATCTTTGTTCGACATGCAACTTAAAGTTGGAATTTATGACTTGAATCACTATCGTAGGAAAGATTCCAATGATTCTCGGTACACTTGATATGATTGTTTAGAAAAGGAATTATAGGGTGGTAAAGAGGTTATATTTTAATCTTTTTACCAAGAAATGTCTTTTTTCCTTTTCCTCCAGTAATAATATACTACTTTCAGTGGTCAAGATTTCTTTACCCTCAACCCATCAACCCATCTTTTTTTGCATTACATGAAATGTTCCCTGCCAAAAAATTAAAAAGTCCCAATAGTATATCAACTCTACTCATATTTGACATGAGAGAACCTTAGGACATATCACAAGGATTTGGAACTTGGTTCCTAGACCCACAGTGGATACGATATGGTTTGAATGGTGGTTTGATGTTACTAAAAAAATCACCACCTTTCTCATGCTATATGGGAAATAAGAAGCCACTTATAGACAAAGATATCACGAAGAATCATACCATGCATTCCAAAATAATTCATAGGAAAATAATAGCTCTCCTTTTAACATCTCTTTGCAAAATAAATCTACTCATTAGAGGCATAACTGTAAGGTGGAAGAAGCTTATAAAGTTATAGGATCCCAACTCAAATCAAGGATATATTATATAAAAATTGGAGATAGAGCATCTAAAGAGTTATTTTCTCTTCTTTGATCCAGACATATTGTAGACAAAATTAAATCCATTCCAATAACCAATGTTAGACTCACCAAATTTTTATTCATTTGTAAGATTCCATTCACCTTTACTATGTTATTTTTGATTCTCAAAATTCCTCCCATGAAAGAGAGGATGCTCTCATGAAATTTCTACAAAATTATCCCATGCAAGCTCTACCAAGCGCAAAGAGTTTTTGATGAAATACCCTTTTCCCTTAATGATCTTAAAGAAGCATCTATGCAAATGGCTTATGATAAAGCCCCTATAATTGATGCTTTCACTTGTGAATTTTATTAACACCTATGGGAATCTTTCAACCTTAAGCTTCAAGGTCCTTGGGTGAGCTTATCAATTAAGGAAGCACTAAATTTATTCAATTTAGTGACCTTGAACAAATCTCTAATTAGAGACTCATTTCTCTTCTCAATGTATCCTATAATATCATAGCTGAAGTTTTGGAAAAAAGACTCAATCATCTCATTTCTCTCATATTATGTAGTGAGAAGATTGGTTTCATTCAACACAGATACATTCTTGAAAATGTTATAGTTGTTTGGGAAGGCATGGAATGAGTCAGGGTCTCTAACCAAAAATCTATTTTGTAGAAGATTGATTTTGAGAAATTCTATGACAAGATAGAATAGACTTTCATTATTATCATGCTCCAAGCCCTAGGTTTTGGGAATTTCTTTTTACATTCTGTCAATATGATTTTTCAGGATGTAGGAGCCTGTATTTCCATCAATGGATCCCAATCCTCTATATTTGGTCTCTTTAGGTCCATAAAACAAGGTTGTCCTCTTGCACCATCGCTATTTGTTTTGATTACTGAAGGATTAACTTATTTATTGGCCAAATATTTTATTTAAGGCTTGGTTAGAAGAATAAAACTCCCTCAATCTGAACAAAAACTCATCAATGAACACTTTTTATACGATTCTTTCCTCACCTAAATTGAGGAATAAGTGTCATGCAAGACTGTCATGGAATTGCTAAATATTTTTTCCTTTCTTCTGGTTCTACCATTCAATGGAAGAATACCCAATGCTATAGATAATCCCTCATTCCCAAACCTTAATGGTTAGATGGATATCAATGGAAATGGATTCAACCTGGTGTGTAATTAAAATTTCTTGGCATACAAATTTCTTTCATATCCTCCCCATCTAAGTTTTGGTCATATGTTGTTCAATGATAGGAACAAAATTTACTTATTAGATTATAAAACCCCTCTCTCTTGCAGGAAAATTATCGATCTATTCTAAAGTCTTAGTTTCCACTATGTCTATTATTCTTCTTGATGGAATCCTTATCAAAAAACATATGTGAAATAGGAAAAAATTCTTATGGGCTAACTATGATGATCATAATGGTTTTCATAGATTTGCATGCGACATTTTCTATAGGCCTAAAAAAGGGGGATGCTTGGGAATTTTAGATATCAAACTCTAAGGAACCATCCTCAGCGACAAATGGATAATTATAAGACTTACGGATTTGAAGCATGGAAAATTATTCTCATACATTGTATCAATCAAGAGACCCCTTTATGACATCAAGCCTAAAGAGGACCGAGTTTCCAAACTCTTCTTCTCTCACTTATGCTAGTGAATATTTGCAACACTTTTATGGAAAAAATCATATGGAAAGCTTGGTAATTTCTCCAACCCAATATCATATGGGAAAGGGACACTTTCATATAAGGACTCTCAATTAACTCTCTCTGCTTTTGGTGGTTGTATGCCTTAGAATCAACATGTGACTCTTCGATGCATGTGACCTCTCAAGGTCATATCGAGACAGCCGAAATGGAATGGATGGGATGGTAATAGGATGGGTAGCTAAAAATAGGTGTAAAATAGATGTAGAATAAGTCAAGGAAAACATACATTCTCAATTGGAAAATGGGTATTTGCTCATTGAGTGCCATGAATTCCTGTATAACTTGCTTAGGTGTAATGGTACAATTAAGGATGATTGAAACATGCAAATTTGGGTCAATATCAGTAGAATTTGTAGACACCTATAATTACACCCAAGCAATTTAAATACTTAAATTGCGTTAATTATCTATCTTCTGGAAAATTGATGACATATTGTCAATAAAGCTCATTTTCCCTCATATCATCATTAATTAATTACACTAAGCTAATTAATTAAGTTACCCTAATTAATGACCTTCCATTAATAAATCACCCCTTCTACCTAGACTAATTAATTATTATTAATTAATTAGCTTTCCCTTCCATTTAACCAATAAATCAATATTTAATTGATTTAATCCCCTTCTAATAGCCTAAATCATACTAATATTCCTCTAATTAGCCTCTATAAGCTTACATCTACCTATTAGTTAATCACCTTTGATTAATTAAAGCACCCCTCCAACTCCCATGACTTGCTAAGCATAAATTAAACCCTTCTAAAGTAAGGTTACCTTTTATAAAGCAACCTTATCCATTCCTAATCATGTTTTACCTTTATCCCACATGCAAAGGGATGAAGTGTTTCCTTTATCCATTGGGCTATATAAGGAGCCCTCCTTCTACCTTTATACCTACACCTAAACTTCTTGAGAAAGCAAATGCAAAGCATATAACAAAATAGACTAAGAGCTTGCCTTTTGTTTTCTTGAGAGTTCATCATCTTGAAGAGTTAAGCCTCTTTCCTAAGTGCTTAGGTCATATGGGAGGTGTCAAAAGGGTCTTGTAGCCCAACTTTGACAAGCCCTCATTCCTAGGTTCTTGGAACACCAAAGACAACCATTTTTGATAGCCATGGAGCCTACATAGGTCCATTCATTTATTTGTTGGTAGAGAATAGAGGATTTAGATGCTTAACATTGTTAGTTTCAAAGTTTTGTATATTGATGAATGTTAGCATCTAACCTTGTTCAATTCTTATCATGATGGTGATTAATATGTTGTTTAATACTTGCTAATTAAGGCTATTTAGGTGTTAGTCTTTTACTCATATTAGCATTAGTTTAAAAACAACACATGCACACAGAATCAAATAAGACTCTACTAGGCTATGAAATGCAAGGAAACTTTCCTTTGTCATCTATGCATTCCTCTCCAAAGAGGGTCATGAATATATGACAAAAAATATAATAAGGAACAATATAACCCTACTCAGATGGTTTTCCTAGAACTCCTTGGCAGTTCCTACCTCTTCGTTCAATGAAATCATATATATGATAATGGTAGGTGGGACTGAGGCAGTTTGAAAGATAAGTTGTTTATTACCTTGGCCAATATCAGTCAATCATGTGTCAATGTTTAGTTTTGGCATGGTTGAATCACAAACTCTTTGTCTTGGTTGATGTGGATGCTGAAAGGTCATGTGGGCACTAACCACGAAATTATAGAAAGAAAACAAAAAATGCAAGAAATCAAAGAGGTCTGATGTTAAGGATGGGTAATTTATGCCGATATGAAAACGTGGGAGTTGTTATTCATTCTCAATCTAATTAAATCTATATTCCTATTTCAAATAAAAAATGTAAACAAATATAAACTAAACAAAATTTGATTACTCTCCTTTTAATTTAATTAAATCTAGATGTAACTACTTAATTTAAACAAATGCAAGGCAAATTAATCCACTTGTTTTTGGTGTTTATAATGAAGCTTTTGAATGCAAACAAATAAACAAATCTAGGCTAATTTTAAACAATGTTTTTGGATTTTCTTGTAGACTGGAAATAAATAAATAAATAAAGTTACAAATAAAGGGAAATTATTTCTAATTAAATAAAACTACTTCTATGCTAAAATGAAATGAAACAAACAAGGAATAACTAGATGTGGCTATTCCTCTGATGCAATTTAATGAATTCTAATCTAATTTGAATAGAGGTTATTTTTAGTTTATAATTATGGATTGTTTATTTATTCTAATGCATCATCTCAAAGTCACTAGAAGAAATGAAGATTTTATCATAAGCAATTTCTTTCCCTGAACCTTCGCTGGTAAAAACACTAAAATTTCACAGAAGCTTTTTAATGTGAGGAAATGCAACAAGATGCACATACACAGAAGCTTTCCTTAAGATTCTTTCACTTACAGATCCATAGGGATAAAAGGGAGGAAAATATCATTAAAAGATTTTTCTATGTTTGTATTTAAATCTAGCCAATGAATGAAAAGAAAGCTAAAAGTGATTCTTACTAAATAAATGAAGAAGTATGTGCACAAGAAATTCCTCCAAATCCTTTCCCAGAAAAATCCACAGGGATAATACGAGAATGAATTATTAATGGAAGCTAATAATTGATAATTCTACCCTCTAAAACAAGTTATTGATTTGATAAAGAAATCTAAATTCTATAGGTCATAAAAGCTTTAGGAATTTGAATTACACCCCCAACCTGGAAATGTAGAACTATGACAATATCTAGAGGTAATTGTGCTTTTCTTCATCCCCTCAACTTCTTTTCTAGTGATGAATCCAAAAATTCTATAGAGTTGTGTTGGTTGGTATACAAAATAAGTTGTGTAGATGTTGGATTTAGTTATAGGCTAGCTAGTCTCAAATGCAAGCAATGAAGTAACAAGGCAAGGCTATGAGTTGCATGTGTGCTTCTTGGAAAGATTTAAGCAGAGTAATAGTCCAATCAAATTCAAGAGACTCAAACCAATGCTTCGGGAAAAAAAATTGGTTTTTATAGAAAGTTGGCAGGAAAAAGGTCCAACACGCTTGGCAATCAAGAAGTGCAAAATCACTCAAAGGAGGGGCAGTTAACTTACTAAGAATAGTTAGTAAAGAAGAATAATTTCATACGCATCTATCAAGCTCAAAAACAACTTATTTGGTAAAGAAACATGTGAGAAATGACTTGGAAGCAAGAAAAATGTGTACAAAACACATTGTTTAAGTCTCAAATTAAAGTACATGGAACCATCAATCTGCACAGAGTGGTGATTATGCAACTTCTGCAGTGGTCACATAACCGCTCCTCGAGGAAGACTAGAGGTGTTGTAACCATCATGCCGGTTACGTAACTTAAATGCAAAACACTAAGAAAAAGTGGTCGAAAAGAAACTACAAAAGCAAAAAAAGCTAGGAAATTGATAAACAAGGTAGAATAAGCCATATAAACATGTTGCAAGTGAGAAAATGGGATGTCAACATCCTCATTTATTTTGGAAATTAAATTTATCATCATAGGGGATTTTACTTTTCCAACAATATAACACCGTGCAATTATTGGTATGTACATATTGACCCCTCGAAGAATTGTTTTGAGTCATGAAGAGGCATAAAACGTGAAGTCTAACTATGGCACTCCCAAACGGGAAAGTTATAAATTATACCTTACACACCTGTGTGTTGAAATTATGCCAATCTAAGATTCCCTCCACCTGCAAGAGAAAATGCGAATCAAGTGCATATAAAAACATAATTGATAAAACATTCCCAAATTAACATGACAAGAATACTTACCATATCCACGAGGATAAGAAATATATCTACACCAGCAGTCTCTCCTTGCAAAATGCACACTCAAAAATATATTAGAAAACACACTATATATATCAAAATAACTATTTTTAGAAATCATTTACACTTACACACTTGGTGAATTTTAGATATCTGGATTACCTGTGAAAATTTTACATGAGAGTATAGTCGAATCGATGAGCACTTCGAGATGATGGAAGCACAACCAAAGACAGGAGCAATGAGTCATGATAAGGTTAGTTTTCTGCATTTGTTCATTTTTACCCTAAAATGCAAGAATTGATCAAAACTAGTTATAGGTGGGGTAATTTTTAATAAATTAATAGTGGAAATGATCAAAACAGGGAAGCCATGTAGGATTTATCTTTATATTAGATTTGGTGTAATTTTCTTTATTTTTTCATTTTTAGCCTTTAGGGTATGACCTGTGTTTTGTGGGAAGAATCACTCCGGTGGTTACACTGCCACTCCTCTGCACAGAGTGGTGTTTGCACAAGCATTGTGGAGGTTACACAATTTCAACTTAAAGGCAAGTGATGAATACACAACAGTCGCTCTACTAAAAGTGGTGGTTGTGTAACCATGAAGGAAGTTTCTAAATTTTGACTAAGTATTGATTTTTATTTTTTTTTAGTTGTACTTGTAATGTTTTTGTGAGATTATTATGCATCTACATGATTATCACTTACTCCTTTCTTGATACTTATGAATGTAGGTGAAGTATATTAGATGGAGTAGAGCCTGTGAGAAAGATTGGTTGCCTCGGGTCTTGGAGAGGTTGGCCTAGGAGGAGAGGGACTTATTACACCAGGCTAGTATTTGGAGGGGTTCACAGACACGGTTGGTCACACCTTCTAGTCACTTACTTTGTGAATTATTGACTTATTAGGATGCATACTAGAACACTTTCTGGCTTCCTTGAGCTAGAGGTGAGTGTTCTATAACCTTAGAGGATGCCTACCTATATTTGGGAGTTCTTGTCATTTCCAAGAATTTCGTATTGGTGATTGTTAGCTCAACATCTCAGGCCTGCAGTCAGGCTACCTATTTGGGGGATGGACATGGACCTGATACTAGTGCCAAGCAAGGCATTATACTACTTTTAGTTGACTATAGACTTATCCCTACTCTGCGTAAGGCCATCATTGGTATATTGGTCTCACATATAATTAGGGATAAGGGTAGAGACAAGTTATTGTACTGTTGGGCCTTGATAGTACAAATATTGAATTATATAATATAGTTTATTCTTGGGGAGTGGATATCTTGGGCACTACCTATCACAATTTCTACAGGCTTTTTAGACTGAAGGGAAAGTCCCTCCTCATTCACCCTACTTTAGTTATGACTTGGGTTTATGAGAGGATGATCCGTTATCAAAGGGGAATTAGGATAACAGATCCCACAACAGTCAGAGCAGCCATATGGGTCAACATGGCTCCACATAGGGGAAAATATCAGTTGGTTTCTACACTCACCATAAAAAATATTGTTACACATCCATATTAGGATATGGTTAGCATATGGGGTGATGAGACTATTACTTTGATAACATGCAGTTCTACAGTTCAGTTAGTTGACCGGACTAGCCAAGTAGAGACTCATCTATTCCTCAGGGTACCTCAATAGTTTGGGTCACCTTATGCAAATGCACTCCTAGTAGTACCTCCAATGTACAAAGGCATTTGAGAGTCAAGAGCTTCCTAGAGGGGTAACTTAGAGTTGATAGTTGTTACTCCAACAATTCCCACTATTATACCACAGGTTGTACCAGATCCTAGTGCCGAGGAAATAATTAGGCCGAGGTTGATAGTTATGATTGAGGCAGGCCTAAAACGCAGCGGAGAGTAGGAGGAGGAGGATGAGAACAATTTGGCCTCAGAGGAGGAGAGTGATCGAGAGTAGGAGGCCACTAGAGAAGCTTCAGAAGTTGTCAGAGATGAGGAGGATGTAGATGAGGAGATGATACACACAGAGGAGGACTTGACTATAGGAGGAGGAGACAAGGAGTCATTCTATCCATATCTGATGGAGGAGGAGGTGAGCGCAAAGGAGGTGCATGTACTAGATCCTACGCTAGCAATAGTTGTAGACCCAAGATGGATACCTAAAGATCCAAGTAAGAAAAATACTCTTCCCCCATATTTACTTTCTAGACTAGACCATTAACATACTATCTACCATCTCTCTTTTTTGTTTTTAAATTTTTTCTAACTCATCATTATTTACTTACACTTTTCAGCTACTGTGGATGGATGGAGAGATCTTATTCGACAAATTCTCCTTGACACATTTACAATCCCCACAAGGATAACACATGATCTACTGCTTATAGATATAGGACACCCAACAATGGTTTGATGTCACACTAATGTGTTTGCGCTAGCATGTCATGCAACAGAGGACATGAATCAAATGAGGACCAACCTTTCTACATACGAGGTAATTGAGAGGAGACAACAACGAGAGAACACATGCAACAGAGACACCATTGGTCACTCACCTACTCTGATGCATGGATTTTTTCACAGAAATTCTCATTGATCTATAAACAGACGCTCTCATACTGCACCCAATCATTCTCACTGTAGGAGTGACAATAGGATTCCTCACCCTGCACCTTTGCAAGGATCTCAGAGAGAGGGATAAGCCACAGGGATTTATTACTTTTAGACCATTTTTACATATATATCAATTTTTTTTATATTTTCGGCTCATAAATGAGTGTTTTAACCACACTTCCTATACTGTGATGACATTTTATATGAAAACTTGATACTATTATATACATATATGACATATTATTTTGGTTTCAAAATTATTTGTAAGAGTTGACTTCATTATGGTTCATTTCATCTATGTAATTTTAGATGGTTTGGAATTTCTGATGTTTTTATGGTTTAGAATGTATGTTATAGATGATGATGTAATGTGGTAACATAATGATTTCCTTTGTTTTATGGTTGTGTGTATGAAAAAAAATTGTAACTTAGACACTTTATTTCCCAAGTAATATTTATCATTTCTATCTCATTGGAAAAGTGTGTTGAATATTGTATGGTTCAAAGATGAACCCACTCCATTCTTAAATCCACGTAGCTAGTAAGATACGAGGGCTCATTTCTGAGAATTAAGAAGTATGCAAGCTATATGACTTGAAGAATAGTGAATGTGAATGATCCAGAGATAAAACTCTGACAAAAACCCAACTAAAAACTTGCAACTCAACCCTAATCAAGATCAACTAACCAGTCTAGAATGAATTTTGCTTGCAAGTTCGTCTAGACTTAGATTTATGGCTGGCCTATTGATTCAAAAAATATAGTTTTGAGGAACAATTCTCTCTTAACATACACAACTAGTTCATTTTCATGGGGATTTTTATGAAACACTTTTATTTGTCTACTTATTTACAACTTGTAATATATCTTTAGGACCCCCTACGTATTTTCCCAATTTACTAGTAAGAATCACGAGCTCATCACCAAGGAAAAAAAATAAGCGAGTAAGGGCACTTACCTCCTTTTCTAATCTTGTTCTTCTAGTAAGAAGCATGGAATCATCACTAAATATTGGTAGGGCCGAAAAGTGTATTTTTATTTGTAAATGAAAGTATTTTGTATTTATTATTTATTCATATTTTTAAAAAAATTTTAATTAACCTTGGATTGTGCTTTTAGGATGGAATATTTTCCCCTGGCCTCAACCCCACACAAAAATAAGATGTGAGGGCTCACCACCGAAGGTTGAGATAGGTGCACAAATATTTTGAGTGAAATGTTCTAGAAAGTTTCTATCATTGAGAGAGATTTTTAAGGAAATATTTTTCATCAAGAAGCTTCTAGATAAAATATAGACAAGAAGCACCTAAATTAGAAGAGATAATGAAAATAACTAAGTGTACAAGTCCTTGTAGAGTTACTGTAAGGATTTTGTCTCATAAACTGAAATGATGAGGTAAATTGAGTAATTTGAGGAAGTGAAATGGATATTGAAGAGGTATGATTTGATATATTTTCCAATGTTTGAAAGCTTCAAAGTTACTTGAAAAGTAAGTTTCCAGTTTACAATTTCATGAGATGATAATACAAATGACAAGTAATATGAATGCAATAATGTACAATAAGGAAATGCAGGTGACTATGCATATAAGCGTTTAAGGTGAAGTGAATTGAGTGATTCACTAAATTCTTCACCATATAAATTACACAGATGGTATGCACCATTCTTATACTCTTCCATTACTTGGTACGGGCCTAATCATTTTGGTCTAAATTTCCTTACTTCACCGACCTTCTTGTTGATCTGGTTGTCAATTCTTAACATTATGTCTCCTACCTATATCACTCGCTCATGAAATTTCTTATTATACTGGCAAAACATTCTATCAATGTAGACCTGGTGATGTTGTTTAGCTCTAAGACATGTTTCAATCAGGGTTTATAACTCAAATAATTGTGCTTCTTGGTACTCGTATTTGTCAAGGATACCTTGTAGAGAGACACGAAGACTGGGTAATGTTGTCACCAAATCACTGCACCCCTCGAATGGCCTGGGAATTAATCACAACATTTGGTGTGATTGGGAAACATGGGATCACCTCTCAAGTTGTGGGACTTGGGATCAAGGTGAACCTCTGGAGAAGGCCAGCTTCCTCTTCCTAAATTAAACACAACACTACTTCTAATGCACGAAAAATAGCTAACTAGTCCTATGCTAACATTTCATGGGATTAGGGAAAGATATTTACAAGGAAATGAAACCTACACTAGAAGTGGTGATGCACCAAATTAAGGGATGTTTAACATCTGGAATGGCTAATGTGGTAGGGATGCTTGCATCACTGATCACCTTCACCTATTGCAACTAGAAAGGGTACAAAATACCACAAGCTAGGGAGGATGTTCCTCTATTAAACATGATCAGACAACAAACTACTAATCTCCCAATGAAAAAGGATGAACTTGAGAAGGGTGAACAAGCACCACAACTCAACTGCATGTAATATTTCACCACTTAATAAGCACAGAACTCCATGAACCTACAATGGAAACCAAAACTTGCACTATGCACCTGAAAACATGAGAGAGGCAAATAGAAGCAATAGAATCATGAAAGGACATATATCTTATCACAAAACCTAATTCTTATTACTTCAATAACTTACACAGTGCAACATTACATCAGGTGAAAAGGGCATAAGTCACCATTACAATTCAAGCAGAAAGGCTTAAGAGCCTGCAAATTCATAGATTATGAAAAGAAGGGGAAGCTTGGAATTGTCTAACTCTCCAACTTGTGAGACCTGTTGGAATCCACTTATTGGAACCCCCTTGAATGGGCTTCTAACTTACATTTATAGAAAACTTTGAGTGGTTGAGAGAAAGAAATCCTGGAATCTAGGCCAGAATATAGGAAATAATTCCTCACTGTTGTTGGCCATGATGCATCATTAATTACACCTCCACCTTTCGAGGCACCATCCAAGGAATGAGGAAAACCTAAAAATTTGGAATGAAAAACTGCCAAAAATTCACCTTCTAGTAATACCATCACATAGTTCTCGTTCCCCTAATTCCAACAACTGTAATTTTGTAAAAAATGGGCAATTGGGGAGAAAGTTGTGATTTTCTAAGAAAAAGTCATTTTTTAGGGTTCCCTGCACACCAACTTAGCAAATTCAATGCTTTGATAGCTCAGTGAACTCCAAAATTGATTTAGTGAGTTATTTATTTTCCCAACTCGAGCGGTTCCGAAAATGGCTCATCAGGATCTTATTTATTTCCTAGCTCGTGCGGTGGAGTTCAACTTGCTTCTTACCTCATATTGACTCTCCTTACACAATTTGCTTGTTAGGCCAATCGACTGAACTCCTAAAAAATGACCCACTTTTACCATTTTGGGCATGCTTTGGTTTTCTCCAATTCCTTCGATATTAGACCGAGCCCACATTGCTTTAGGGATGAGCCTCATGAATTAACTCTCACCAATGAGCCGAGCTCCCTACTCCTCTATGTTATCATTCATTTAATTCTACATGTTCTTGATACTAAGATCCTCATATCACGTTGACTGGGTTGATTTCATCGGCTCAATATGTAACATTAACTTGGCATGCACCATTTACGATGTAATTTTACCTGACCAACCATTTCAAACACCCACCATGTATTCACTAGACAGTCTCCAACTTGTCATATGACTCGTTCAAATCCTACCGCGAGTTGGGGCACCTGACCCGTACCACTAACATTACCTCCTAAAAATTTTCCATGTGTTCTTGGTGGCTCGGCACTTGTCTCAGCATTTAACCTAGAAACCTCCCCAAAAATACATTGACCAAATCAAAATGGTCTTCGGAAGTGCTTAGGCTTTGCAACCCACCGAGCTCCTACCATCTTGAGAATCCCAAACCTCGAATGTTCAAAAGTCTGAAATTCAAACTTTCAGACTTTGGACATTTGTTTTTGTTTTACCAAATTCACCTCAACAACTTCTAAAAATACGATCCCCGAAAGCCTGAAAAGAGCTACTTCTGAAATGAGCTCCTTCATTTCTCATTGTCTAATCTGTCACTGCTGAGCTTGACCTGAATCCACTCTAGCCCCATTTCATGCTCATAATACCTCAGACACACAGGTTTCAATGCTTCTCCCTCGAGCTCTTGCACAATGATACATCCTTTTCCCCTCATGGCTTGATGTGCTCGAGCTCTATCTTCTTCGCACTTCCGAATCCCTGTGTTACCTATGGTAACTCAAAGTCTCCAATGCTGGATCCACAACCTCTGACTCCCGAAAACATTATCTCTGAAGAAAAACTCTAAAAATGTGACTCATTTCTAATTTCAGACTTCAGAAAAATTCAATTTTGGACATTTGTGACTTGTGGATTTGGGAAATTTCCTTGCTAAGTTCCGAAACCATTTATTCTGAAACTCTGAAGAGCTTATCTCCGAAATGGCTCCTTGGCCTACCTCATTCCCTCTCCATTAAGACTTATTCATTGAACCCTGCACTGAGCCATCTGCCCAAACATTATTCTTTGAGGTCTCATTTACATTGATGATTTATTCCATAGTTCAACCTATGAGCTCGAGATCTCATTTGAGTATGCATAGATGACTCGACTGGGTGCATGGATCCTATAATGGCTCAAACTAGACATCTTAATTGGCTCGTTTTCCTTTTTTGGTGCAATAAGATCGGTATTCAATGATCTTGTTCAAGCTCAAACCTAAACCATTTGAAATGATGCATCTTCCTCGAGATCCTGCAGATATCTTCCTTCTGATTTCATTAAACCATGCGCTCACGCCAATGTGTTGAGTCATGCATTACTTTCCTCGACTCGACAACACCACTTCTCACGACGAGCTTACATTCCCTGTACATCCATTTTGAGTGATGTCACCAAGATCATCTACTTGTGGCTTTGAGATCACCTATGCATCGAGCAAAACCCTAATTCCTTCCTACCAATCTTGCCACTTGTTCAAGAAAACTCGCGAACTCTCAGGGATGCTTCAATGACCTTTATTGCTCACTGTCTGAGCTCTGTCTTCCACATCAGACACATGGGTCTTAATTTTTCTTCCTCAAGCTCTATCCAGAATGATACACCATTTTCACCTCACGGCTCATTTTTCCTGAACTGCTACAATCCTATGCTTCCAACAATCAAGCTCTCCCCTTGTAAAACATTCAACCACCACTGTTTAAGCTAGGTGTCCCCTAACAACAAATCGATAGCACTTTAAGAAATTGATCCCTTCAAATCATTGGCTCGATGGTCAAAACAAAATCAACGAGCTTGGAGAGTTTGGTGCATAGTGACAAAACTAGCTCGACTCCTATTATCTGGCCTGTGTAAAGATTTCACCCATATACATGGCCCGAGATCTCCAATGAGCCATTCCAAGGCTATGTTTGAGCCTTAATGAACCCCGATGATTTTTTCCGCGAGCTTGAACCTTAAAAATTTGATAAGTGTTTTGTTGAGCTCCCGAATGAGCTCATATTGATCTTATGAGAACAAATCAATTGAGCTGCATGGGCTTCGCTTGATCTACTACAGGCTCACCCCACCTGTGTCAAGGTCGAGTTGGCTTTAACCATTTTTCACATTAACCACAACCTTAACTTATCTTGGCCGACCGAGCTCATTTTCCTAGTTTGTGAGATGAGGACAACTGTACACCGAGCGAAACCCATCCTGGAGCTCACTTGCATACTCCATTACCATGTCACCTTTTGCACCAAGCCATCCCCCCTCATCTCTTTCGAGGTCACTGTGTGATATCATTTCAATGAGCTCATCTCTCCAAGCCATATGATTTGAGCCATGAGCTCTCCCCACTAAGCACCTCTCAGACTTCCTTCATGAGTTGATGTTAAGCTATATATGCTCTATCCAATATGTGTGATCAATGATGAATACCTCGTATAGAGTCACTACAACCATAACTACAAGTCTATGTCATCGAGCCAAGAAACACTGAGCTCGCTTCTGAAAATGGTAAAGGTCGAGTTCTTTCAAAAAATTCCACCGTAGCGAGTTGTGTCCCATCAATCCACCGAGCTTGATCTTCTGAATTGAATTTTCGAGCTCATAGAGTGAGATTTCCACTAATCTTCAAACTTACTATTGACTAAACTTGGGGCCTTTGTTGAGCCCAAATATGAGCTGAGCCAGACCCAAGTGAGCTCCTCTTAATACACAACTTGACGAGCTATTTTTACATAGTGATAATTTTCCTTTATGTTACTTATTTTTAAACCCTGATTTTAAGAGTATGGGGCTTCTCCTCAAACCAGAGGGTAGAAAAGATACAAAAAGGCATAATAAACATGATGTATTAATTTTGATCATTTAGCATGTGTGCCCACTAGAGTTGATTTTCTTGTTCAGAGATCAATTCAAACCTCCAAGAAATGGAAAATAAAGAGCAATCTAGGAAGATCCGAAAACTTCTTGAACGACATACAATACTTTCAAATCTTTAAATTATAATGATAACCCTAAAAACCTTATGGAAGAATATTCGGTCTCAGGGTATTATCCTATTGTCAAATTTTTGCTTTGGGGGGGGGGGGAAATTGACAACATTTTTGGTGACCTCTCGGGGATGATTGCCTACTAAGCATTGGACAAGTAGCCTTGTCTATCCGTTGAGCATGGAGTCACTATTTTTCAATCTGAAACCTATCTGATCCTAAAATCCCCTTGAGCATTGCTGATCTTGGTCCTCCCTCGAATGTGAAGCATGAGGTATACTGAATCTGATGAACACTTAGCATCTATAACTTTGAATGAAGCAGATCACGAAACTCTTATGGAAACCTTGAACCTTTTTTCTGTTTGACACCTTCCAATGATGCAATAGTGTGCATAACAAAAAAAAAGTGAGAACAAAAAAAAACACACTGAAACTGAAAACCATACATGCCCCCATTTGAAATATGCAAGGTGTGCAATGTACTTATTCTACTAAAATCAAACCTATACTACCCTACACTAACAAGAAGAACATGTGAGCTAAACAAAACCTGTAACTGGTTGTACAAAATAGCTTCCTTCCCTCACAATGTATTGCCATACAAATGATTTGATAATGGACATGGCTGAAAATGAGAGTGAAAAACTCAAACAGGCCCAATCCTCCACTTGATCCACTAAGACATCAACTGGAAAGAGAAAGAATTCCTCTTTTAGTTGTTATGCATTTGTCTTGTAGAAGCATTGCAACTGATCCTCATAATCTAGAAACTCATCCTCACATTCTAAAGTGAATGTGACTGGTTCTGGCTTCTCTTTTGGCTTCAATGAGCCAGGTACCTGATAGGACATGGTCTAAACCATTGTACTTCAATTTTAACAAGAAAGTCTTCCAGAAGAAATTCTCAAAAAAGATGGTTATCCATGACCTGATTTTCCTCTTGTTTCCCATTTACAAATAATAGATCTTCCTCCTGTGTGAATGATATGAAATGGATATCTTCTTCATTCCTTTTTCCTTCTTTGACAACAAGGAGTTCCTCTTTGACATGCAACTACTTTAGACCACTTACCACCTCAAATGAAGTTATTGGAAATTCACCGCAAGTGTTTAAAACATACTGATTATATAGGAGTTCCACTTTCATCTATAGGAAAAGTTGTTCAGCAACTCTAACCTCTTCATCCCACATGAAACCTGCAAGATCACATCCTTTCACCTGTTGTTTTTCAGGAAAATTAAGGGAAGAAAAAATTCCTTGGTTTTCTTCCACCATCACTTGTTCATCAAACAAATTTGGCCCCACAATTGAGAGTAAGAAACTCTCAATAATATCATCTTCGTCCAAAACCTTCAAATTGGATTGTTTCCTCCCGCATGCCCCTTTCTTTCTTCATTCAATGAATATTACAGATGATCCAATTCTTCCCGTTCAAGGAGATAACTTGAAACTACTGGTGTTCCAGAAGTGAGTATTTCTATAGGCTCTTCTGCATCCAAATACTCCTTCGAATCTGACAGAAAATCTACTTCTTTGTTCTCCGAATGTGCAAAGGGTTCAACCTCCCTTATGGTGTTTCTTGAATTAGCAACTAATTCCCCATGACCTTTCTTGTCTTCAAACATAAAATTTGCAAGATCGAATTCATGTAAGAGAACAGAGTTTTAAAAAGGTGAAGAAAGGGAAGAATCTGAAACTTCCTACACGGTATAATCTATACTTAAAACTTCTGAGTCCATCATGGAAAGAATCTTGCTATGATCAGTTGTTGTATTCGATGATGATATTGGGAAGTTGCTACAATGCTCCAAAAGTGATGCAAGTTCTTGACATACTTGACAGGTAAGATCATTACACTCATAATAATCAGCTTGTACACTTGAGAGTCTTTCTTCTTCATCTTGCACATGCTCTTCTCCAATAGACTCTACCACCTTTGGTGATTCAAAATCCTCTGATGGAACTGAGCCAATATGAATACTACATTCTGAATAAGTAGACTGATGACCCCCCTCATTCAAATCTAGGTTTGTTTCTAGTACAAAACTAGTTTGTTCTTGTTTTTGAGCCTCAAATTCTGTAGAAGGTTTAGTTAGGAATGAAGTTTACTTGATGTTAAGTTTTTCAGCCAATTACTTTAGATTATAAGCATTTTATCCTTTTCTATTCTCTTCGACCATATACCCCTCCCATTTTCTCATTTCTTGACAATGCTCTTCCCATAATGGATTTGGGACTACAAGAGAAGGGGTGGGCTGGGAGTTAACTGATTCCCTCACTGTTTGAGGAAGAGATTCATTATCTTGTATTGATGGATCTTATAGAAAAGAAGGAACTATTAGCTCTCGAAAGTGCACCCTATAGAGAGATGGATGTAGATTTTCTAAGCTTGCACAAATTATCTCTCTCTTTCGTAGATAAAATAGAAACACCTCAGATCTGTGGGTATACCTATTTTGAGGTGAGTCTCCGGTATCAAGGTTGGTTCCTTGTTGGTGTATACTAAACTAATTTCTGGGAGTTTTTAGGGTAAAGGATGACTGTAAAAATGATTAAAACTAAGGTGATACACCAATTTTGTATGAGGGCTTTGACTGAGTGTATGCACAACTGATCTGTGAAGGATTTTAAATGCATGAACCAATAGTTTTATGTAGAGTATCTAAGGGAAAAACACTTGATTTTACTAAGGGAGAATCACAACAGTACTAATAAGTTAACATGCACATTAAATTTAAGCAGAAAGGAATGAAAATTGCAGCAGGGTCAGGTGGTCGATCAGGGAATTTGCATTCATAAGATTAATATAATATACACAAGACTAAAACGTAACTTGGAAAGGTAGAAAACACTTCACACTCATAGGGAAAAACTAGAAAAAATTTCTTCACTACTCATATATCCAAAAAGTCCTCCAATAATAATCTTCTTGTGCTTTACAAAGGCACACAATATATAGCAAAATAAAATTCACCCCCTTCCTAAAAATAGCCTAAGGCTATACTCACCCATGCATCCTAATTTTATCCTTTATTTAATAATAAATAAAAGGATAAAATAATACAAACTAGTACAAGAGGCATTAATAGCCTTTGATTACATCTCAGTCAACTGAAGATGACTAATCTATTTTTAAGAAAGAGAAGGGTGAATAATTTGCTAATAATAAAATTGCTTTCTAGGCAAGTCTTTTTCCTTCGAGCATGCAAATTCGTCTTCTTCTCTATTTTGTCTTGTTGTGAAGACATGCAAAAATAAACTCCCTGTATGTGAGAAAAATAATTCCAAATATTTGTAATAATACTCATCCTTATATTAATCTGGCTGGGACTACGCTTTCCTCTGATGCTGACATTCATTGTGTTTGCTACTCCAACCTCCTTTTGTGGGGACCACCTTCACATTACCAGGTTTGGCCACCTTGTGGAATTTAGCACATATAAAAAGGGTGACCATCTTGATTAATAAACATGCCATATATACACTATCTTTTGATTAATTATACACATGTATATATGTGTCGGTCTTTTGCATAGTTGGTAGCATGTAGTTTGGAATTCACCTTTTAGGTGATCATTGTGACATGTACATTCAGCTTTGTATTATTTGGAAATGACTATGGTTTTGGACTTTTGAAATTCAAATGCAATGATATTTTTTGTGGACATGTGGGTTGGCCCCTTCTCACGGTGACTCAATCCTTAGCAAACTCAGTTGGTGGTAATCTGACCTATGTTGAGTTAGCTTTGATTTTGGAAAATCATCTCAAGCCCTTGATCTTTGTACCTCTGTGTTCAATGTTGTTGATTCTGAACTCACGGTTAGGGTTTTAAAGTTGGAAATTACTGTGGTCAGTGGGAGACCAGCCGTGGTTATTCTTTGATCTCTGAGCTCATTTTTTGACCATTGCTCTATTGTAATTGGTGATTTTTAGCCATCAATTCTTGATCTCTGATTAGGGATAGGTTAAGTTGAGCTCAAGTGGGTGAGTTAAAACAACTCAAAGCCCCTCATTTGATCATTTCACATTTTGGTTTTGAGGGCGAAGCCGTGGAAATTTTTTTGTAGACCACCATGGATGAGGCTTCGAAGCTCAGCTTTTCTGATTATTTTTGCCTTCTCTGCTCTATTACTTATATCTTCATGAGATCTCCCTATCATTTTTGGACTACAAAGCTCATCTTTCCGTGCAGAGGAGGTCTCTGTATTTTGTTGGCCACCATGTTTGAAATTTTTGAGCTTTGTTACTTCTATATTTGCTCGACCTTCTGAACTATGTTGTATTTACATTTTATGTTTTCTTTTGAGGAGGTGGATGTGGTATTTTACATGGCCGTGGCTTCTGTGAACCTGAAGTCTTGATTATGTGTCACTCTCAGCCTTCCAAGCTCTATTGTGAGGTTGTTTGGTATAACATCTTGGCATTCGAGATTACCATGTGAGGCATTGTGGTCGTGACCGCATTTTGTAAACTCATAGCTTGGAATTGTATTATTCTCTAGTCTCTATCGAGCTTGGTTCTTTGTTACTGGCATTACTATTTGATGAAGACAATGTTAAGTTTTAATCTCTGAACAAAGTAATTTGATTGTTTTCATCACTGTCACTTTGTCCTTCGAGAAATAATGATAATGTTCTCTTTCTCTACATTTTTTCGGTGTCTTGTGACTCAGCTTTGGTTTTTACTCCTCTGATTGAGCTTTTTGATGACTAACTCAACTTCGAAAAACTAGTAAGTACCGTTTCTTACCCCGATATTTCCTTAAATACCCATTAATGGGTCTACGATAAAGAACTAAGCTCTGTGTTTTTCATTTTCTTTAACTGTATGTCCTTACAGGCCTGTGTTTTCCTCTGTACTTTGAATTCTCTAGAATTAAAATGGTGACTATAGGTCTTGGAAGATTTGGCCTGTTTAGGATTTACTCCGTATATTCATTGTCATTTCTTTAGATTTGTACATTTTATAATATGGGTATTTGTAGATCTATGTTTTATCAGACGTTTAATTGTAAATATGGTCTTGATATGCAAGTTCGAAACATAGTCATTATGGAATTCTCCCTTACATGTTGTCTCTTAAATGTGGATCCGTAACTTTACTCTACTCTTCAACTTGAAATAATGTACTCTACAATGAATTTCTCCTTTTTGATTTTTGGGTTGTTCATAGATCTGTAACTTTTGTTCCTCCCCAAATATGGGTTCTGCATTATTTTGTTGGCACATTCCTGAGAAGGGTTTCCATATTTTAATATCATGGGATAATCTATGCATTTATTCACTCTGTGGAATTTGTTTTCTTTTCTATGAAGATATCATGGGGTTTTGACTAAAAAACTAGGCCGTCATATTTTCTTTGAGCCTTACTATATAACTGTACTTTATATGATTTAGCTTCTTTTGCCTTTTAAACTCCATCAATAGCACTTTGAAATCTGTCACTAAACTGTGAACTCTATAGGAACTCTACTTTGCAATTAGTGTATCATGCTTTGAACAAGTTTAAGATGAGTTGTATTCTTCAATAAATTTGAATCATCCTCCATTTCATTATTTCTGAAAACTTCTCTCCTAGATAGATATAGACCTTTGGAGAACGAAACTTCTAACACTCCCGTAGATTTTCCTTTGTGAGTTACAAACATTTGTTCACGTTCCTGGTGAATATATTTTGTAACTGTAATTACACTCACACTCTTTGATATCTGCAGTAATTTTAAGCAATTCTTGATCTATTTTGATATCACTATTTGGCACAAGCCTTGATTCAAATACTTTACCCTGTTACTTTCATTGCATTTCTTTGATTTTCAGTTTGATATAGATGCTGAAAAAGTTGTAAATGTTGATTTTATAGGGCGAAGCCTTGCCAAATTTTTCCCAAAATTATCTCTCTTTCAAAATATTTTCAAACTAGACATGTTCCTTGCTCACAAGAATCCCCTCTATTCTGAGAAGTTGAGCTCATAAAGACCTATAGCTTAAACTGGTCTTTGATTATATAGCTATTATATGATGATCTTTCATGCACATTGTGTCTTCTGTAGCTTACTTCAAACTATCATCATGAGATAGATTTTTTTCACCTGTAATGGCTTCTGCGTATGTTTTAGATGAGTACAACTTTTCTTGAATGAATGTATTTCATTGATATTGTAGTAATTATGTGCTCGCATATCTGCTTTATTCTGAAAACTGTAACTTAGAAAAGCTGAAATTTCTGAGATTATCTTGGAATTTCAATTCACTTCAACTGATTAAGCTACAAGGAATTCTTTTCTACAATTATATACTACTTTTTCTTTCATTACAACTTTGATATGTATGCTGAAAAATATGAAATGTTGATTTTACATGGCGAAGCCCTGTCAAAATTTTTCTAGAATATTCTCTCTCATCCTATTTCAATTGTAATCCTTTTGATTTTAGCCTCAGCTTGTTGAAATCTAATTCTTCTTCTTCTTTACAAACTGAAAAGTGTACTTTTATCTTCCATTCTCTCTTCTGAGATCTAACCTCTTCCATTTGCAGAATGTTTGCTAAACTTTGAGTTGCACTCTTCCTTCTTCTTAGTATGTACTTATGACTTATTTATTTCCCTCTTTGGCTATAACCTGTACCTGCACACTTAGGAAAACAATTAGAAATTAATTAGTCTTTTTGGGCCTCTCTTATCTCCATGTTTTTTCTTTCTTTTTATTTCCTTCTTTCTGAGTGATCTTCAAGTAGAATACATCTCCTGTTTAGGGAAGATTCATATGCACGAAGTAGGATAGTGTAGGAATATGGTTTGATCGCTGAGCTTGTAACTGATGATTGATTTGTTTTTCTTTTTAGGTATCATGACTTGATGATGAAGGAGCTGGCATGGAGATGCTCTACACAAAGAAGAATATACAAGGCAATGATGGGTTCACCCTCATACTCCTCTACTTTCTCCTTCATGCATGTGTATCTTTCTTTTCAGTAGATGTACTTTAATTTTAAGTTACATCTCATGGCTTGTATGGGAAACATTTGACTCTCCTTGTGAATAAAACATTGAATTATGTAAATGAGTTTTATATCTCTTTCTACATTTCTACTTTCTGTATGGATTGTATAATGAACTAAACAACTCAGTAACATAATTGAATGTCTTAATCGTAAAGGAAAGAACATTGAGTAGAACTTGTAACATTCAGTAATGAACTCTAATTTTTTGAGATCTGAACTTATGTTTGTTGTTCCAAAACTTTACACTTCACCTACTCTACAATCGGATATTCTCATCAAGACAACACAATTGTCCTTCGGGGCTTGTGTTGTTTTGCTGAGGATGGTCACGAAATTGCAAATTATGTGATCTGTTACATTTTGTAACAACACACATAGCTGCAGATTTCATGTAAATGTAATATTTTAAATAAATCAGCAATAATAACATAATCTGATGTGATCTCCCCTAGCTTAGGTATACTTCACCTATTCTATTCATTGTAACAAAGTTTCAAGTTGCCCATTTTTTCACAAGTGCAAAAATTGTCAACAGGAACTTTAGAAGTACAAGACATGGAAGATTCATGATTGAATGGAGGAATAGAAAACAAAGGAGTGAATTCCACCAAAGGGGTAAAAATTGGAAGGTTAGGACTATGGGGTTCAAGTTGAAACTGCATGGCTAGAAACACAGAAAAAGGGTTGTAAGGTGGTAATGCAAGAGCCTCCCATTAACAGGATTGACTAACATTGCATTCATGAATGTCCCTTTTCTTGATCCATTCTCCAACTTAAGTCATCGTCTTGATTATGAATTGAAGCTTTTGTTGAGGGTTAAGCTCACATGGTATATGGCTAGTCCATGGGTATGGAATGTTGAAGCCAATCTGGGCTTCCCTTGTCATTTCATTGATCCTTATTTGCATCATGTTATACTCCAACTCTCAAAACTTCTTCTGCAAGTGATCTTCTTCAGGTGAACAAGAATCTTCATACCATTGTTCCTTAGTAGCACCCATGTTTGGTGGATAAATGAATTGATCTGCATCTTGCTCATGTAGACATGCATGCTCAAACTGATATTCATCATGAAATTGGTTTGGAGGTGTATTGTAATATCCTGAAGATGGAAAGAATCCCCGCTACTACAAGTGGGAGTCCCATTGTGGAAGTGAAGCCATGATTGCACAACTTCATGAATGAGAGAAAATGGAAAGATATGGAAGAAAACTAGATGGAAAATGGATAAAATGAAAGTATGCACACAAAGAGCAGGGTACTTAGACCAAAGGAGTCACCAGTTGTGCTTGGGTATACCTCCTAAGGCTGAAATTTCACTAAGAGAACAAAAAATTAATGAAATGAATTGAACAAAACACACACAACTCTAAAATATGTGCCTCTTGTCCCATCGGGTGTGGCAAAAACTATTGTCACCAAATCACTGCACCCCCTAAATGGCCTGGGAATTAATCATGACATTCGGTGTGATTGGGACATATGGGATCACCTCTCAAGCTATGGGACTTGGGCTCAAGGTGAACCTCTAGAGAAGGCCGGATTCCTCTTCCTAAACTAAACACAACACTACTTCTAATGCAAGAAAAATGGCTAACTAGTCCTATGCTAACATTTCATGGGATTAGGGAAAACGATTTGTAAGGAAATGAAACCTATACTAGAAGTGGTGATGCACCAAATTAAGGGATGTTTAACATTTGGAAGGGTTAATGTGGGAGGTATGCTTACATCACCAACCACCTTCACCTATTGTAACTTGGAAAGGGTAAACAATACCACAAACTGGCAACATGCATTCTTTTGTTAAACACGATCAGATAATAAACTACCAATCTCCCAGTGAAAATGGATGAACTTGAGAAGGGTGAAAAAGCACCATAACTCAACTACATGCAATATTTCACTGCTTGATAAGCACAAAACTCCACAAACTTGTAATGGAAACCAGAACTTGCATTATGCACCTAGAAGCATGAGAGAGGAGAATAGAAGCAATAGAATCATGAAAGGACATATATTTGATCACAAAAAATAATTATCGTTACTTCAAACACCTCTACAGTGCAACATTACATCAGGTGAAAAGGGCATAAGTTGTCATTACAATTCAAGGAGAAAGGTTTGAGAGTCTATAAATTCATAGATTGTGAAAAGAAGGGAAAGCTTGGAAAGTGTTTAATCCTCCAACTTGTGTGACTTGTTGGAATCCACTTGTTAGAACCCTTTGGAATGAAGTCCCAATTTACATTTATAGAATAATTTTAGAGAGAGAAGAAAGAAACCCTAGAATCTAGGCCAGAATGTAGGAAACAATTCCTCACTATTGCTGGCCATGACTGCCTCATAAATTGCACCTCCACCTTTCGAGGCACCATCTGAGGAACAAGGAAAACCTACAAATTTAGAATGTAAAACCACAAAAAATTCACCTTTTGGTAATTCCATCATGTATTTCTCGTTCACCCAATTCCAACAACTGTAATTTTGTAAAAAATGGGAAATCAGGGAGAAAGTTTTGGTTTTATGAGAAAAAGTCATTTTTAGGGTTCCCCGCACACCAACTTAGAAAATTCAATGCTTTGATAGCTCGGTGAGCTCCAAAATTTATTTAGCAAGTTATTTCTTTGCCCAACTCAGGTGTTTTTGAAAATGGCTCATCGAGATCTTGTTTATTTCCTAGCTCGTATGATGGAGTTCAATTTGCTTCTTGCCTCACATTAACTCTCCTTCCAAAATTTGCATCATTAGGCCAATCGATCAAATTGATGAAAAATGACCCACTTTTACCATTTCAGGCATGCTTTGGTTTTCACCAATTCCTTCAAAATTAGACTGAGTCCACATTGCTTTAGGGATGAGCCTCATGAATTAACTCTCACCAATGAGATGAGAATAGCTCGCAAGTCGATCTCCTTACTCCTCCATGTTATCATTCATTTAATTCTACATGCTCTTGATACCAATATCCTCATATCACATTGAATGGGTTGATTTCATCAACTCGATATGTAACATTAACTCAGCATGCACCATTTACATTATAATTTTACCCAACTAACTATTTTAAACACTCACCACATATTCACTAGACGGTCTCCAACTTGTCATATGACTCATTCCAATCCCGCCACGAGTAAGGGTACCTAACTCAGACCACTAACATTACCTCCTAAAAATTTTCCATGTGCTCTTGGTGGCTTGGCACTTGTCTCAGTATTTAACTTGGAAACCACCCCTGAAATACGTTGACCAAGTCAAAACTGTCTTCAACAGTGCCTAGGCTTCACGACCCATCGAGCTCCTACCATCTTGAGAATCCCAAACCCCGAATGTCTAAAAATCTGAAATTCAAATTTCAAACTTTGGACATTTGTTTTTATTTTACCAAATTCACCTCAACAACTTCCTAATAGACAATCCCCAAAAGCCTGAAAAGAGCTACTTCCAAAATGATCTCCTTCATTTCTCATTGTCTAATATGTCACCACCGAGATCGATTTGAATCCACTCTAGCCCCTTTTTCATGCTCGTAATATGTCAAACACATGGGTTTCAACATTTCTCCCTTGAGCTCTTACACAATGATACATCCTTTCCCCCTCAGGGCTCATTGTGCCTGAGCTCTGTCTTCTTTGCACTTTCAAATCCCTGTGTTACCTCTGGTAACTCAAAGTCTCGAATGCTGGATCCAAAACCTCCGACTCACGAAAACATTATCTTTGAAGAAAAACTCCAAAAACGTGACTCATTTCCAATTTTAGACTTTGAAACAATTTGATTTCAGACATTTGTGACTTGTGGATTTGGTAATTTTCCTTGCTAAGTTCTGAAACCATTTATTTCAAAACTATGAAGAGCTTATCTCCGAAATGGCTCCTTGGCCTACCTCGTTCCCTCTCTATTAAGACTCATTCACTGAAACTTGCATTGAGCCATTTGCCCAAACATTCTTCTTTGAGTTCTTGTTTCCATCGATGATTAATTCCACAGCTCAACCTTTGAGCTTGAGATCTCATTTGAGTATGCATAGATGACTCGACTGGGTGCATGGATCCTATAATGGCTCGAACTAGACATCTTAATTGGCTCATTTTATATACTTTACACAATAAGCTCCTCTACTTGTGGCGCTCCGAGATCACCACCTTGGCTCAACAACACCACTTCTCATGATGAGCTTACATTCCCTGTACATCCATTTCGAGTGATTTCACTAAGCTCCTCTACTTGTGGCTCCGAGATCACCTATGCATCGAGCAGAACCCTAATTCCTTCCTACCAAGCCTGCCACTTGTTCAAGAAAACTCACAACCTCTTGGGGATTCTTCAACGACCTTTATTGATCACTGTATAAGCTCTATCTTCCACCTCAGACACACGGGTATCAATGTTTCTTCCTCTAGCTCTATACATGATGATACACCGTTTTCACCTCATGGATCGTTTTTCTCGAACTATTACCATCCTATGCTTCCGACAATCGAGCTCTCCCCTTGTAAAAAATTCAACTACCACTGTATAAGCTAGGTGTCCCCTAATAACAACTCAATAGCCATTTAAGAACTCAATCCCTTCAACTCATTGGCTCGGTGGTCAAAACAAACTTGACAAACTTGGAGAGCTTAGTGGATAGTGATAAAACTGGCTCAACTCTTGTTATCTAGCCTGTGTAAAGCTTTCACCCATCTACATGGCCTGAGCTCTCCAATGATCCATTCTAAGGCTATGTTCGAGCCTCAATGAATCCCGATGTTTTTTTTCCTTGAGCTCAACCCTTAAAACTTCAATAAGTGTTTCATTTATTTCCCGAATGAGCTCATATCGATCTTATGAGAAAAAATCAATTGAGTTGCATGGGCTTCGCTTGATCTAGTATGGGCTCACCCCACTTGTGTCAAGGTTGAGTTGGCTTTAACCATTTTTCACATTAACCACAAACTCAACTTAGCTTGGCCGATCGAGCTCATTTTCCTAGTTTGCTAGTTGAGGATAACTCTACGCCGACTGGAACCCATCCTGGAGCTCACTTGCATATTCCGTTACCATGTCACCTTTTACACCAAGCCATCCCCCCTCATCTCTTTCGAGCTTGCTGTGTGAGATCATTTCAACGAGCTCATCTCTCCAAGCCATATGATTTATGCAACGAGATCTCCCCACTGATCTCCTCTCAAACTTCCTTCATGAGTCAATGTTAAGCTATATATGCTCTGTCCCATATGCGTGATCAATGATGGATACCTCGCATGGAGTCACTACGACCATAATTACAAGTCTATGTCACTGAGACAAGAAACACTGAGCTCACTTTTAAAAATGGTAAAGGCTGAGTTCTTCCACAAATTCCACCATAGTGAGTTGTGTCCCATCAATCCACCAAGCTCGATCCTATTAACTGAATTATCAAGCTCACAGAGTGAGATTTCCACTGATCTTCAAACTGACTGTTGACTAGACTTGGGGCCTTTGTCAATCCCAAATATGAGCTGAGTCAAACCCGAGTGAGCTCCTCTCAATACACAACTCGGCGACCTATTTTTACTTAGTGTTAATTTTCCTTTATGCTACTTATTTTTAAACCCTGATTTTAATAGTCTGGGGCTTCTCCTCAAACCAGAGGGTAGAAAAGATACAAAAATGCATAATAAACTTGATGTATTATTTTTGATAATTTAGCATGTGGGCCCACCGGAGTTGATTTTTTTGTTCAGAGGTCAATTCTAACCTCCAAGAAATGGAAAAGAAAGAGTAATCTAGGAAGATCCAAAACCTTCCGGATCGACATACAAGACTTTCAAATCTTGAAATTATACTAATAACCTCGAAAACCTTATGGAAGAATATTCATTCTTAGGTTATTATCCTATTGTCATTTTTTTTTCTAGGGGGTAAAAATTGGCAACAAGTAATTCTAACTCCAATGGTAAGACTGCTTCTGCGTCAAAAACTAAAGAAAAGGGGGTTTCCCCCATAGGTGTTCACACCAACATTCTATAGGCCCACAAGGTCGGAAAAAACTTTAAGTGCTAATCTCTTTTGTTCTCCTTAATGGTCTTAAGGATAATGGACTTTAATGTCTTGTTTGTAGCCTCATCCTGTCCATTGGCCTGAGGATAGTATAAAGAGGTTGTGATGCATCCTAAAATTTACCAGTAAAAAGCCCATGCACGCTGGCACATCACTTAGCCTAGACTGAGCACTCACCCAAAGTGCGCAAAGGTACTGGGCCCCTCTTTGGGGTTGTTGTTGCATGATGTTAGTATGATGAAGACTTAAAGCATTCATTTCCATGACTAATATATCATTCTATAGTGCATGTTCAGATCTAGATCTAGAGAATAATAGACTTAAATGATAACCATGATGAAATCAAGCATGAAAGAACCAATTATACTCAGGATTTGATACTCTATTTCAGCTAATACACCCCATTGCATTAAACATGATAAATACACATAAGCTTATTACAATAGATAATACCATAGTTTATGTGTGCATTAGATTTGGCAGCATAACCTCACAATAACTCATCTCTTACATACTACATATCTAACTCTGTTTATATCTCTCATACTAATAGACCAATACATATTTATAAGGGTGGGGACTTTCCCTTCACCGCTTATCCAATCCCAAAATAGGTCACATGCTATTATTAGCCACGTGTCGTTACAATAATAGCCTCACATGCAAGTGTGCTAACAATAGACTTTTTTTAGTTAAATGTCAATAGTAAATATATTCTCAACCTGTACCCATGCAAAGTGATTCATAGACAATCCTCCAAAAATAGCCAATGAGTGTCGTGCAAGTTTTTAACTTGTTCATGTGTTCAGAATGCTATCTCCAAAAATAGCTCATCATTGTGAATATGGCTAAGTCCCAAATCTATCTCTATCCTCAACACGTGATTCCTTGCCGATCCTACCGCACTTTTGAATGCATTCTACTCTTCCATGTGAACCTTCTGTATGTTTTTCGCTAAGTTTCATATTTTGACTGACCAACATTATCCCACACTAATTAGATTTCTTCCCCAGTAATGGTTGTCTCCAAAATGAATCAAAGAATATGAATAGAAGAATAGAAAGAATTTTTATGAATAAAAGAATGAATTTACCTTGTAGCATCTTCTACTTCAACCAAAAGAATCAATTCTAGATATTATTATTTTATTTCCACCTCTAAAGTCTATCAATCATTGAGCGCAACCTCTGATTTTTTTGGGATATCCACTGCAATTGAGTCTAGCTCATCTTTTACAATCTCTCCTTTCTCATTCCGCAAGACCAAAACAATGTTGGACATGGCAGTTATTCTTCCTTCTAATAATTCCATCTTTTGCGCCATGAGTTTCCTGAGCTCATCTAGCATTTCCTTGTGTGGTTCTTATGCTGATGTAAGTTCCTCATGCTTCTGCTTGACAAGCACTAATCATTTTGTGTAGCCTAAGGTCTCATCCTTCATGGATTTTAGGACTTCATTGTCCTCTATAATGGTCCTGGTTCTTATAACGACTTCTGGGGATGTACAAATATTCATTTCTTGATATGATTTCTTTAGTTCCTCCTGTAAGCTTTGGATTAATCCCTCATATGATGCAATCTTCCTCATCACCGAAAAATTTTCTCACTCTGCTTCCTTCTCAGGATTCTTTGGTTCTGGCATGTGCAGAGGTTCATCTTCAAGCACCAAGTCCACCAAGGTTTGTACATAATGCATTGCCGAAGGAAACATTTTGGGTGCCTTAGGCTCTAAGTGTGGATTTGCTTTCATGATATTTTCCCCAATTTCCTCTACCATACTGACGAAAATAGTGTTCTTCTTTTGTGTAAAGTATTTTTCATGCTTTAGGCACACTAATTCTACATCCTTGGCCTTGATCTCTTCCCTTAGTGCCCTAATTAGTGTAGCCTTATCCATAATTTTTGTGCCACCTCTATCGAGACTTTCACCAAAGCATTGCTCACTTGTTCATCTGATATAACAGTAGACTTTACCATTATGTGTCTGGCCTAAGGTGTTTTCTTTGACTTCCTTGATACACATGACTCTTCACATACATCAAATTCTGGTTCATCCATGTGTGTGTGCATAGACCATGACAGCTGCTTCCTTTTGCACATGGTTGTCATATCTTCATCCATCAGATTCCACCCGTACAACTCCTTTGGGGTCATTGTTCTTTGAAAACAGGAACGGAAAATTTTACCTATGTCCTCAGCATAGCCCATGACTGATGCAACATATTATCCACTTGTTCTTTTTTATCTTGGACCTTTAGGAACTTGAGCTTCAATATTTGGAGTTTTTTCTGCTATGCCCTGAGTAGCCTCATGCGTTGTCTCGTCTACCCCCTTTTCTCCTTCTTCTCTATCCTTTGTTTCTTCATCCTTTGGATCTTCCACGCTCTCTGGAGGTGTAGGAGATTTGGGCATGCTCTCCCTAGACTCTTCTTCCTCCTCGTTTAGACTCAACTTCTTCTCTTCTCATCATTATCCTTCTATGGAGAGATTCGAGGTGATCTACACACTGATTGTGGAGTAGTACCTTAGGTCTTGGTTCTTCTGAATACCTTCTTGAAATGAAGCTCTCCTTATAATTCATCTAAGTCCCCATCATTCCCCTCTTGAGGCTAGGATGGAGTAGTCACGTGCTCAGCTTCTACCCTACCATAGGTTGCCTCCTACCTTTGTGATCCAAACCACCACTATTTTCACACTCCTCCTCTTCATCATCTACTTCTATTGTCTCTGTGGGCTTAGGTGCTGGAACATTTTCCATCGTATTCTTACATTTTGTTGGCCATGGGAGCACGAAATCATTCTCCACATACTTATTTTTCTCCAACTTAGGCTTGAGTTGAAGGTATAAAAGTATTTCTCTAACTTCTCCAACGACCAAGCTTACCAACTTCATGCTTATTATATCTGAGATAAGCCTCTCAATGTAGGCAAGGTAGTCACAATCTACCTTATTTGCAATGAAGCTTAGGGGGCACACATCCAAAAACTAGTGAACTAATGCCTGGAAATATCGTGCTGTAAAGGCATATAGTAATTTACACCATGGGCTCCAAGCCCCATCTTTCATGATGAACCGTGCGATATAAATTTTCTGTTAGACTATAAAATGTACTGCCTTACCCACCATCAAAGGAAATTCCTTGGGTATGTGCCACTCCTCTTCAAACACTGTGTGGAGCCTATCATACCACATCTCCGCCATCTATTTGAATGGCCCACTTGTTATCTCTTGAAAGTGCACCTTGTAGAGAGATTGGCTACATGTTTTCTAAGCTTGCAATATTTGATCTCTCTGTTTCATAGATACAATGGAAACACCTCAGGTATGTGGGTATACCTATTTTGAGGTGAGTCTCCGGTATCAAGGTCGGTTCCTTATTGGTGTATCCTAAACTGATTTATAGGAGTTTGAGAGTAAAAGATGACTGGAAAATAATTAAAACTTAAGGTGATACACCAAAATTTGTATGAGGTCTTTGAATGAGTATATGCACAACTGATATGGGAAGAATTTTTTATGCACAAGCTAATAGTTTTCTGCAGAATATCTAAGGGTAAAACACTTTATTATATTGAGGGAGATTCACAACAGTACTAATAAGTTAACATGTGCATTAAAATTAACCAAAAAGAATTGAATTTGCAGCAGGGTAAGGTTATTGATCAGAGAATTTGCATTCACAAGACTAATAGAAACATACACAAGACTGAAAAATAACTTGGAAAGGTAGAAAATACTTCACACTCAGAGGGAAAAAATGGAAAAATTTGCTTCAGTACTCATACATCCAAAAGTCCTCCAGAAGATCTCCTTTGTGCTTTGCAAAGGCAGACAATATATAGCAAAAAATGTTCACCCTCTTCCTAAAAATATCCTACGACTTGTACTCGCCCATACATTCTATTTTTATCCTTTATTTAACAATAGAGAATTAATAGGAATTAATCGCCTCGATTATAATTGGTCAACTGAATTTGATTGATCTTTTTTTAAGAAAAAGAAGGATGAATAATTTGCTAAAAATAAGATTACTTGGTTGGCAAGTCTCTTTCCATGAACATGCAACTCTGTCTTCTCCTCTATTATGTCCTACTGTGAAGGCATTCAAAAATACAACTCCCTGTTTGTGAGCAAAATAATTACATTAACTGCAATACTTTGCAAAATAATTCATCCAAATATCAATCTAAGATCTGGGTGTTCATATTTTGTCTCTGATGTTGATCATAAGCATTTGATTTTCTTGAGTGATAACATTGATAAAACTTGCAACTCCAATCTCAAGCTCCTTGGCATGGGGATTTGAATTCTTGCTTTACCAGAACGTTTGGCCACCTTTATCTCGAGCTCTAGCATATTTGTCAAGGTTTTGCAATGGCCTCCATGGTGCACTTTCTAATAGATCAATTACTTCTCTTTTTTGGGATCTTTTTGGTCTTTTGGCCGCCATAGTCACCTATAGGTGAGATAATTTTCTCATGGCCATGTACATTTCTGTTTTCTTTTCTTCTTTAAATACATCTCTGATCATCTTTTGATTAATACTCTATGGGTCATGTGATTGTATTGCTCCTGAATGAGTAAATAAGTATCAAATTCACCTTTTCGGTGATCATGTGGACCTATAATTTGGTCATCCAGTGTTCTGAAAAAATTTGACCATTCGATACATCTATGGTTGGAATTCTTGAAAGTCTGTTATCTAATGACCACTATTTTATTCAATCAAGTGACGTGGGCTGTCCCCTTCTCCACGGTTTGACTCACCCCTTGGTAACAATGGTTTGAGTGGTAAAACTTAACTTCAAATTGAGTTTGCTTTCCATATTCGTTGATCATCCAAAAGCCACCATTTTTATCTTTGTGAAGCTATTATTATGCTCTATCAAATCGATCCTATGTTTCTTATTTGTTCAGGATTTAGCTGACTCTTTTACCATTGAATCAATGTGGTCGGTAGAGATTGACCGTAGTTAGTTCTCTTTGATCACGGTAGCTTACATCTTTGGACTTGTATGTATGAAAATTTTTGTTTACATAGAAAGGGAAACCATCATTAATGAACTCTGAAGCCTCGGTTTCTTTAATTTCCCAACTGTAAACTGTGTTGTTGAATTAATTTATGAGTCAAAAGATTCCCTTTGTCGTGAATTGATTTGTTCTGACATGTTTGAGATATTAAGATCCTCCAATGTCCTGGAACTACTCATGGTGTTCATTTTTAGAGAGCCATCGAGCTTTATTTATGTATGTTTAACCTCTGTGGAAATTGTTATTTGAATCTTCTGAATATCTATTTTTAAGTATAGAGTTTCAGTTCTTCCTTAAGACCTCTGTTCTGGAGTATTTGACGTTCATCTCTTTCTTACGTTTCATGTGACTCCTTAGTTCAACCGCGGCCATTTCAAGTTGAATTTTGTTTCCGAGTTTGGTTTCTTTAGTTTTGAAACTTGATGACCCTGTTTCTTACTCTGATTTTGATACCCCTTAATGGGTTCTCCAAATGGAACTTAAAGTTGTAATTTTCTCTTAGGATTCGCCACTTGAAACATATGAATTTGATAATATCATCATCATATCTGATATGTGTGGTGAAATTTATTCATTATATCAAGAATCTTTGAGCTAAGGTCCTGTATACTTTAAAAGGCCTTATGAAAACTCTAATTCATGCTTTTCTTATTGATTCTAAAACCTAGAATTCTTAGGATACTTAGAAACTTTATTTCTGCCACTTTGATGCTTTTGTACAACATTTTGACACACCTAGTTCATGTTTTTATATTCCATTTACTTGTGCATAAAAACATGAATTACTTGCTTTAGTTATAATGAAAGCCTGTAGCTTGAAAATGATTAATTAGAAACTTGCATGCTTATCAGTTTGTTCAACTATAAATAATGAAGCTTCATAGTATGCTTTCTTGGAATTGTTATTAGTATTGACATACATCAATTTCTATTGTTGCGAACCTGATTTCTAGTGATTCATGCTTTCAAACTATACCTTGAGCTTATTGATATGCATTGTATGATTCACATCTACTTTATCAATTTCCTTTCATAAATAGTTGTACTTCTTTGATATGGAAACATCTTTTTATTCATTATGAATGACTTCTATTGTTGTAACTGTAAATTTTACAATCAATTTGATCTCTGAAGCCATTACTTGTAGGATGCCGTGTATTTGGCACTTGATTAATTTAAAGATTGTACTTAAAGAATGTTGTATTTGTAAGATTCATCTTGAAACTTCATCTCTCTTCAGCCTATTTAGGCTGTATAGTGAATGCTTCAAAATCCTTCAGTTTTATGACTGAAATTATAGTTGCCTTTGTTTTCTGCAAAAACTTTTTGTTTGATCTTTATTACAACTTTCTATTTATGGTGGAAGATTTGAAATGTTGTCTTTCTATGGTGAAGCCCTGGCACAATTTTTCTCCAGAATTATCTCTTCCATGCATTTTGAGCTATAATAGTTGTATTTTCTGATTCAGAATATAGAACATAATAATTCATGTTTGAATCTAGATAAAAATGAGAAATTTTAGTTGTTTATTTTGATCATGGCATGCTGTATTATTTTTCTGTATCACTTACTTGATTTAAATCATTCCTTTAAGCATGTAGTAGTTAAAAGCAAGCATGATGGAAAGTTGTAAATGTCCATTTTTCATGGCAAATCCCTCTCAAAATTTTCCTAGAAACTTCTTTTGTTCTATTTCAAAAGTAACCCTTTCTTCCTTAATCAAACATCAACATTCAAATTCTGCTTCTTCCCTCTATTGTAAACTAAAACATGTGCTTCTATTGCTAGTCTCTCTTCTACACTTATAACTTCTTCCATTTTAGAATAAGTTATTGAAACTTTGAGTTACATTCTTCCTTTTTTTTGCATGCACTTTTGTTTCTCTATTTTTCCTTGGCTGCAACCTATACCTACACACTTAAGAAAATAGTTAGAAAATACTTAGGATTTTTGGCCTCTCTTATGTCCATGTTTTCTTATTTTCTTTTCTGTTATTTCATTCTATATAATTGAATGAAGCATATATGCAGTTTATTTTTCAATTAAACTACATCTGCTAATATTAGGGATTCATATGCACAAAGTTGGACAGTGTAGGAATATGATTTGATCCCTGAGCTCATAGCTAATAGTTTATTATTTTCTTTTCAGGTACAGTGGCTTTTACAATGGATATGAAGAGGAAAAAAAATACATGGAGATGAAGATGATTCAACCGAAGAAAAGAAACCCCAAGGAAATGATGGCTTTATTCATACTGCTTTTCTTTCTCTTTCATGCATGTGTACCTTTCTTTTCAGTAGTTGTACTTTAATTTTAAGTTACATCCCATGGTTTGTGTGGGAAACATTTGAAAATTCCTTATGAATAAAACAATGAATTTTGTAAATGATTTGTATATTTCTTCTTGCATTCCAACTTTTTATATGGATTGTATGATGAACTAAACAACTTAGTAACATAATTGAATTTATTAATCAAGAAGGAAAGAATATTGATGAGAACCTGTAACATTCATTAATGAACCCTGATTTTTTTATATTTGTATTTATGTTTGCTGTTTCGTAACTGAACACTTCACCTACTTTGTAATTTTTCATCTTAATCAAGAGAACACAGTTGTCCTTCGGGGCTTTGTGTTCTTTTGCTGAAGATGACATGAAATTGCAGACTATGTGATCTATTCTGTTTTGTGACAGTACACATAACTGAAGATTTCATTTAATCTTGTAACTAATTCAGTAGTAACAAATAACATAAAAACTTCCTTAGCTTAGGTATACTTCACCCAAGACTTTTCATCGTAACGATGAAGTTTTTGAGTTGCCTATATTTACACAAGTGAAAAAATTGTCAATACCACCCATGGTCCCTTTGTATAAGTATTTATTAAATCTTTCCACCAGAGATTTGTGTTCTGTGGGGTACTTCCAAATCTTATCCTTTGGCCCATCGGGCACTCCAATCTCCATAAACACCAAAGACAAAAAAATAGCACCAAAACTAATTCTGTCACATACACACACTTCTTCATTGATTGTATTTGCTATATGATCCATGATATTGTAGATCACTCCTTGAGACATCTTCCTTGTAAACGTGTAGCCACATTGTATTCACCTGCGACCACCTTTCTTGGTCAGTCAAATTTGTTACAAGATGTGCAGCTACTTGCACTACTGGGTACTTCTTCAATTTATCGATGTCCATGCTGCACAAACCCTTGGTATATCCCATCTCCTTCCTTATCTCCAGGATCAATGCTTTATCTGTTAACTCACTCTCCAGATCTACTCTTAAGATCCTTAGTCCTGTCATTGTTAAAATCAAGGCAGTTGTGATTCTAACCCTCCATCCTGCAAAGTAGAAGATGTCCTCATGGACTCTACTCATCAACCATTGATACAATGGTTCATACTTTCCAAAGTATGGAAACTCGTACAACTAGTAGAATCCAATCTGCTTTAGTAACTTCTAACCAGTGTCATCATACACTGGCATATCTTCTATTGTGTGCTTGTTCATTTTTGTGCTTAGGAACGCTTCTAGTTCCTTCTTATTATCCAATGTGTGGTGGTTGTAATTTCTTATCTTACATTGATGGATGTGGGAGTCCCATTCTTGTCCCATAATCACGTGCTTTGGATACTACATTTCTAAGAAATTACTCTCGGGAGAATTTTCTTCTTCTGTTTTGATCTTCTTCTTCCCTTTTACTCCTGTTGTGGGTGCTTTCTTCGGTGCCATTTGAAAAATATCTCTTTTTCTACCCTCTATAATCAAGAAATTTGAAACCCTAGTTCAAATCTCCATTCCCTAGTGGAGATCTTGTGCCCTATCTCTTTTATAACGTGTCTTCTTCATTCAAAACCTTCACCTATGGGAACGAAAGCTTCTCCTATGCATAAATCTTCTCTCCACATCTGGTTTCATACTCTTCATACCTCAACACGATTGCTTGGATCATTTGCACTTAGCTCTTTTCAAATTCTCTCAATTACAATGGTAAAAATGAACTCACATCTCATCCTTATATAGATTTTTAAAAAATTATTGCATTTATTGCTCCTTCACCTACCAAAAATCCTCTCATTAATCAACCATTTTTCATTCTTTCTGTGTGGTACATCTTCACACCTAAGCTATAACCTTTTAGCGTGTTTCCCTACACTTAAATACCTTGTCACTACTCCTTTCATTGGTAGTATTCATGGCCTCCGCTTACCTCGGGTTATATTGTTCCATCATTTATCTTCATCTATGGTCATCTTGTGTAGAAGCAATCTCTTTTGTAAAAATTCTTCAACTTTGAATAGCACCCGTAGCAGTTTGTTCCTTTTATGTGTACTTATTTTAAATAGTCCTATACCTGGAAATCAATAAACACCCCACATTAAGGGTATGTGTAGTCCTTTGTGCATATAAATTATTCAAATCGTAATTAACTTCTGGAAACCAACCACGCTTATTTCACAAAAACACAAACTAAATTGGCAAAGCATAGCAACAAAGAAGGAAATACATTAAGGAAAATACAAAATTGGAAACCTAATCTAAATGATAACATTTCCTTATTACAAACTGTAGACACCAAAATTGGGTCACACTCTCCTTGGTCCCCTTTCAAATAGCCAACTTGAACACATTCACCTAACCATGACCCTTATACCCCACATTAATATTAATTTAATTATTTACAATTAAATTAATGCTCATCCTCACTTCATTCATTATTTAAATAACTTAATTAAAACCAATTCCCACCTCACCTAGACCACCTCAGCCATAGACACCTCATTCATATACATGTTTCCATAACTAACTAAGACTTAGCCCTACTTACCTTAATGAACTAAGACTTATTATAACCCTAAAAGCACATGCTTATTATTCCTCTAATGACATTCCCACTTATCTTAGTGCAATGTTCCATTTAGACCCGACACTAACTAGCAAAGCTAGAAAAAGATAGCCAAGATCTCCCATTTTAGGAAACCTAGGATATCCTACCTTAACCGATGCCGGTCAACCTGAAACTGACGCCGGTCATGCTAAACCATCGTCGATTACCATATAACCATTTTGGTAACCTTGGTTTAGAGGTTGGCCACATTCTCAAGTTTTGGGTGCAAAGGAGATCTGCATGCAAGCAAGAACCAGAGCTCTTTCGTACATCCAGATAGCCATAACCAACGTAACCATTGATCAGAAGGTATTTGCATTCATGGTAGCATTCCAAGAAGCACTTCTGTGACATTGACCACATTTGACGGATCAACCATCACCATCACCCAGCCATTGAACTTACAAAATGGTAAGTATGTTTATAACCTACACCATTTCATTTATATTTAGTTTATAATGGTTATTCACCTTTGTTTATCAACCACCATTTATATTTTTATCTCACCACTATTGCCTTCCTGTGAACCCGATCATTCCCATCACTCATAACCATTTTAATCACCTCTGTCTATTCCTGAGTACCTCTAAATATTCCCAACACCTCCATAGACCTAAACCAACTCCTTATCATCTCTAATTTAGTCTCAGAAAAATCCCCAAAACCATGAACTATTGAGTTATTATCAACCCACCTTAACCATCGTCAGTTCTTACTAAACCATCATTTGTCATACCAGACCAATGTCGGTCTCTGTATTTGGCAATCCTACTAATACTAGATCCCTATAACCTTTTCCCAAGCTACCCAGAACCTAACCCTGACCTATTCTAGCACCTTGATTATTTACCTTATTTCCAAATCTAATCATAGCCTTTCCTGTTATGTTAGATTTGCTTACCGTATTTGGATGAGATACCTAAATCATATCAACTACAGTAGAACCTTGTTAATTTATGTCATTTCTTACATTAAATTGTATTAAACAGTGGGTTGACTACCACTGAGGAAGTATCACACTTCCTAGATATAGCACATGCTAGGAGGCCCATTGACATATATTGTTTAACTCTTTCTTGTGGTCTTGTTGTGTATTTCAGGTAGTTCCTCATAGCCAAAAGGAAGCTCTCATAGTCATCATTGGATCAAGTAGTCAGAACACGCGTAATGACCTCCAAACTGACCATCGTAACATGTATTCCTCCTTGGCCCACACCCTTATCTGTTTCATCTAAAAACCTAAAGAAAACGATGAAACATTTTGGTACGCCTGGTGGGACCCATCTGGGGTTCCTTGCATTTTATCCATTCCTAGGTGAAAGTTGTGTGTTTGTTTCCCTTATAAAAAGCTTCCACATTAATTTTCTTCTCTAGAATCTTCCCTTCTTTCTACTGTCTAAAAGCAATTGTGTTTTGGTTTGCTATAAAAAGAATACTTCTTTTTCTTTCATTAGTATTGCATGAGTGAAAGAGCATCCCTCTTCCTATTCATTACTTGCTACATCGAATATCACACTTTGATTTGGGCTTAAAACACTTTCATAGCATTATGATTTGTTGCATTTTAGCTCACATTAAAAATGAGGGCAACCTATATGATGGAAATCATGCCCAGCTGATGGTTGACATAACTAAATCATAGAAAAGCACATTCTTTCTTCTCTCTCTTTGCCAAACTACACAATTTGAAATATATACATCTTCTTAAAACAACATCCCACCCGGAAGAAGCTGTTAATGATCACACAATCAAAGGATTGAAAGTGGGCACCCAGATGGTTATCTCTATCCAGTACCTGATCATAGGATGGCCCACCCTCACCATAACATAACCTGAAACCTCACCTTTAGAATTTCCTTCTTTGTAGGAAGCCTTCCCAACGAAAAAATATAATCTAAATTCACGAGTCAGTATTTTAAATAGCATAAGATAAAAACACTAAATTCAATTGTTGGATTACGTATTTTTCTTAGCTTTGTGCTTGACTTGTATTTTAAGGTGTGAGGATATGATTCTTCATTTTTCTTTTTGCCTTTCACACTCTGCCATCACAGTTAGAGTATTCTGACTTTCTCAGAGTGTGTTAGGACCTTATCTTATCATCCCTAGACTTATGTGTTGATTATTCATCTAATATAAATTCACAAAAAGTCATTTTTATTCATTCTTCACATTTAACAGTAACTGGCATCGGTCCCGCAACTGCCATCAGTTTACATCTGACCGCCATCAATTTACCCAACCGGCATTGGTTCCTTATTCTTTTGGTTAATTTAGCTATAATATACTTATATCATCTTCTCTTTTTTTAGAGTCTTTGTGTATCATTGTACTCTATGTACGGTGATAACAGTCATCAAATACAACTTTCTTGTCTGGCAGTTATCCGTTTTTACCTCATTTGCTGAAATTGTTATTTTCTCACAACAACTGGTATCGGTTCTTGTAACCGACATTGGTCACCCCTTAGCCATCATTGGTTAGTTTGACTGGTGTCAGTCACTCTGTTTTGATTTTAATCAAAAAAATTACTAGCTTTCCCTCTCATAATTTGTTTTGTCCTACCTCTATTGTTCCCTATGTCCTTTACAGAGTACAGTTCACCTGATATATGTTGATTCACATGGTATTGACTCATATCCAAACTAATGCCCTTGTATTTCATGCCAGCTATCAGCCACTCCCACCTAGTTTATCACTATCGTCCATTTTTTCACCTATGGATATGACTCAACTTATTCCCATTGCTACCGGAGACAAGGAGTTTGCGAGACTTCTCGACTAGAATTCTACTACCCTCTAGTACCACCTTCTCATTCTTCCACCCAAGATTCCTCAGGATAGTTAATATATGACATGCCCATATATATCCCTCCTTCTCTACCCCCAACTTCTGCGTCATCTAGCACTAGTTCAACATTACCGTTATCCACTTTATCACATGTGGTGTCTCATCTAAATCCCACATCCACTATAACTGCAGCATCTACATCATCGATCACACCTGCGACATCGATTTATCCCTCCAACAACCATTATGAGTATAGCTTCATCTCCACCCGCCACTTCACATATACCCATTACATTACAACCATCTCTGGTGTTGGAAACTTACACCCCTTTCCAAAATATCATCCTTTCCATCCCACAATCCTTACCCCCAATCACCACTAGAGCTGTTATGACTACCCCACCCACTTACACATACTACCAACAACCCCCGACTTCATTTATCTCTTATGATGGCTATGTGCCACCTACATCCATTCCTCCTATGCAGTTCTCATACTCAGCGCCACCATACACCAGCATACCACCCACCTCATACATTCAACATCAACCCCCTTTTTTTTATAGGGCACCCATTCATTCCAACCTACTAACGACCTCATTAAAATGATGATGGAGAAGATGTAGACCTTAGAAGCATCTATTTATAGCTCCCATAATTCCTTAACATATGATGAAATGTGTAACGAGCCTATCCATCCATATATTCCCATTCATCTTTACCCATTGCATTGGGAAATGCCTAAATTCAATTGCTTCAATAGTAAAGAAGACCCACAACAACACTTGTGGTCATTCAAACATGGGTGTTACCTAATCGTCCATGATGAAACTTTGCTCCTACAAACTTTCCTAATGTCCTTGACAGGACCAACATTGGATTGATACAGTGGACTACCTTGACATTCTATTTATTCCTTTAATCAAGTAGCTCAGGCTTTCCTAGATCATTTTTCAATCAATGTCACCAAGAAAGTCACCATGACTGATCTCTATTCAACTCGACAGTATGAAGACAAATCTATCACAGATTTTGTTGCCTGCTGGTGGATTCTTATTAACCATTTGACGTTCCAACTACCTCAGGCTAAACTTATTTAATTGTTCACTATAGCTTGTGCTAGACACATCTCACCAACTCTGCAAGTCCAAACCTTCCAAACCTTTGATGAAGCATTCACCATGGCCCGAAAACTAGAAATTCGTGCCATTGAAGAAAATAAAATCTAATTACGGAACAAGAACACCCCACTCAAATCAAATGATTCTTCTTCATCTTCAAAACCCCAAAATAATTATTCAAATCCCAAAGGATCTGGCAACGTGGTAGTCCTCAAGGTGGGTCCACCTCATCCTTCTAATCAGGCCCAATCTTCTTCCAATATTTCTCTTGTCGAGGCCTTTTAGTTCCAGTGGGAGTAGTGGAAGTACACTTCGATTGGAGAGCCCTATTCTTTAGTCTTGGAAAAACTTCTTAAAGATGGAGCCATTACACTACCTCCCATAAAACCTCATACAAGTTTCGATCCCGCTCATCCTATGCCCATATGGTATAAAGAACATGACTACTATAATTATAATCACGTTAAAGGACATAGTGATGGTAATTGCATAACTTTTAAAAACATTGTTCAAGAGATGATAGACAATGGATACCTTGTGTAGACACCGAAATTGGGTCACACTCCCCTTGGTCCCTCAAAAAATAATTACATTGAATACACTCACCTAACCATGGCCCCTTTCACCCCACTCTAATATTAATTTAATTAAATTAATTCATGATCTCATAATATTTATTATTTAAATATCCTAATTGAGATAATGCCCACACCACCACCTCACCCTAAGACTTATTCTTAGTATGTTGCCATAACTAACTAATACCTACCTAAACCCTAAAAATCAAAGCCTACATTCCCTCTAACCACATTCCTGCCTGTTAGAAAGAAAGCTTCCATTCTAATCCGCGAAGGAAAATGAACGAGATCCAAGAAATCAAGAGGATCTACCCATTTTAGTAAACCTAGGAAATCCCACCCTAATTTATGCCAGTTACCCTAAACTGCCGCCAGTCATCTCGGAACCACCGTTGGTTACCATTTATTCCCCAATCTATTGAACTACCCATACCTAGTTTTTAAAGATCCCTGAGTATACCTAAGACCTACACAGACCTTGCCATTTCCCTCTCTATTTCCATTTAGCCTTAGATCTACCCTCACAGCAAGATTTTATTAAGTTTACTCTACCCCGACCATACCGATGCCGGTTACCCATAACCATCACCGGTTCACTTAAATTGACATCAATCATACCAGACCAACATTGGTCTCTATGTTTTTACCCTCAGACCAAGAAAAAATATTAAAATCCCCACCAAATACCCCAAAACATCCCAGAACAAGACCCTAACCACTTCCAGCACTCTGACAGTGACCCTGACCTTCAAATTTAATTATAGCCTAGCCTGTTGTAAAAAAACCTGCTTATTGTAGTTGAATGAGATACCTAAATCTTTTTAACTACAGTAAGATTTCATTTATTGTTAACATTGAATTGTTTTAAATAGTGGATTGACAGCCTTCTAGGGAGTATCACACTTCCCAAATCTACAATACGCTAGGCAGTCCACTACATATACTGTTTAAATTCTATTTGGTGGTTTTGTTTTCTATTTTAGGTAGTTCCTCCTAGCCAAAAGGAAGCTATCACAATTAGTTGTGAATCCATAAGTCATACGTGTGCAACAACCCTCAACCAACTTTAACAGGTATTCCTCCTAGCCCATTTACCCTTATCTATTTTGTCAATATTCAAAGAAATGCTCTAAGAATCAAGTGAAACATTTTGGCAACCCCGGTGGGACCCATTCGAGGTTCTTTGCATTTCTTCATTTCTAGGTGAAAATTTTCATGTTTGTTTCCTTTCTAAAAGGTTCTCACATTAAAATTTATCCCTCTGAATCTTCTCTTCTTTATTATCTAAAAGAAATCATATTTTGGTGCTTTAAAATGAACATTTCTTCCCTTTCATTAGTATCACATTAGTGAAAGAGCATCCCTTATCCTGTTCATCTCTTTGTGTCATCATATTCAATATTTTGATTTAGGCTTAAAATTAACTACCTTTCATTTTTCTTTACTGCATTAGCTCACATTAAATGAGGGCAACCTATACGCTGGAAGTCATTCTTAACTGATGGTTGATAGATGAATCATAGAAAAGCACTTCCTTTCTCTTCTTATCTCTTTGAGTCTTATCCAAACATCACAAAATTGAAAATATACACATTCTTAAACAACATCTAACCTGGAAGAAGCTATAGGTGATCACACGATCATGACATAGTGGGCACCCAGCTCGTTACTTCTTTTAAGTCATTATCTCAGAGGATGGCTTGCCCCCACCATAACATACATGAAATCTCTCCCTTTAGATATATTTCTTCATAGGAAGCCTTCCTCACCAAAAACTCTATTCTAAAAGTTCATGAGTCAGTCCTTAATAGCATAAGATGAACAAACATAATATAAAAAGAACTCTTAGGATCGTATTTTTCTTAGTGTTTCTGCTTGGCTTGCATTTTGAGGTGAGGGGATACGTTCTTCATCTTTTTATTTATCCTTACATGATCCTCATCATAGTTGGTGTATTCTAGCTTCATTTAAGTATGTATGGACCCTATTTCCATCATTCTCATAATTCTAGGTTTGATTCCATATCTGATTTTAAATCACAACCACCTTTTCTTCATCTTTGTTTCAATTTCACAGTAACTAGTGTCGGTCCACTGACTATCGTTGGTTACCCTCTGACCATCATCGGTTATACCCAAGCAACATTGGTTTACTGTTCTTTTTGTTAACCTAACTAAAAGGAAACTTCATTCACCTTCTTTGCTATTCGGAGTCTCTGTAACTCTCATCATATTCTCTATCTTGATAAATTCCATCAGCATATTATCTACTTGTCAAGTTATTAGCCTTTTACCTTGTTTTGAAAAACTATCCATTTTTCATAGTGACCGACCACAGTTACCTGTGACCGACATCAGTTTACCCTAACCGGCATCAGTTAGCCTGTTTAAATTTCTAGTAGACATTTTGTACCTAATACAATTACCTTTTCCTGTTGTCCTTTATTCTTGCTATATTTCTGTGTCATTTACAAAAAATAGTCCTACCAGATTAGTACTTGTTCACATGGTTCTGCCTCATCACCAAGAAAATGCCCTCATATTCCATGCCACTCATCAACCACTCCCACCTAGTCCTTCACCACCTTCTATTCTATCACCCATGGAGCCTATCCAACCTATCTCTATCACCACAAGTGATGATGAGTTTACACGACTCCTTGACCAGAACCCTTCTGCCTTGTAGTTTTATCTATTCCACTTGTCCACTTGAGATGCCTCAAGTCAGTTGATATATGACATACCCATATCTATCCCCTTGACATTCATTCCTACTTCTGCACCAGCCCCTTCTGGCTCTGTGCTACCCACACCTGCCTTGCCCCTAGTCATTTCCCAGCTAGGTCCTATACCCACCATAACTGTTATGTCTGCCACATATATTACACCTGCAACATCCACTATACCTTCACCAACCAACCAGAACATAACCTCATCTGCGCCTATTGTCTCACATATACCCATAGCAAGAAAACCACCCCTAGTGTTGGTGACCCCTACCCCATTGCAAAACATTATCCTTTCTATTCCACAATCCTTATCCCCCATCGCTACTAGGGTCACCATGAACCTTCCACCTCCATATACGTACTATCAGCAACCTCTCATTTCATCTATCATTAATTCTAGGTACATACCCCCTATCTCACTCTCTCATTCTCAACCTACTTATACAGCATTGCCATATACTGGAATGCCACCTCCATCATATGCCTAACACCAACCCTCTTACGCTACAGGAGGTACCAATCCATCACCACCTACCAATGACCTAATCAAGTTAATGATGGATACGATGCAGACACTAGAAACATCAGTTTCTGGCTCACGTAACTCTCTCACCTACGATGAAATTTGCAATGATCCCATACACCCATCCATTCCTATCCGTCCATATTCCATGCATTGGGAAATGCCTAAATTTGACCACTTCAACAACAAAGAGGACCTACAAAAACATTTGCAGTATTTCAAATATGGGTGTTATATGATCGCCCATGATGACGCTTTGCTCCTGCAAAACTTTCCTATGTCTCTAACCGGGCCCGCATTAGACTGGTATAGTGGGTTACCTAGACATTCTATCTTCTCATTTAATCAAGTAGCACAAGCCTTCTTGGATCACTTCTCCATCAACATTGTTAAGAAGGTTATCATGACTGACCTCTACTCTACATGTCAGTATGACAACAAATCTATCGCAAATTTTGTTACTCGTTGGTGTAGCCTAATCAATCATCTCACATTATAATTACCATAAATTGAACTCATAGAGCTCTTCACGCAGCTTGTGCTAGACATATTTTGCCAACCCTGTAGGTGTAGACTTTCTGAACCTTGGATGAGGCATTCACCATGGCACGAAAACTAGAGATTCAGGCCATCAAAGAAAATAAAATTCAACTACGTAATAAGAACTCAGCGTTTAAGTCAAATGATTCCTCTTATTCTTTGAACCACATAATAATTATTCAAAAGCCAAGGGAACCGCTAACGTGGTGGTACTCAAGGCCGGCCTATCTCATCCATCAAATCAAGCTAACCCCTCATCTAATCTTTCTCCTGTCTAGACCTTTCAATTCATATTAGAACAATGAAAATACACCCCAATTGGGGAGCCTTATTCTTCTGTCTTAGAAAATCTCATTAAACTTGGGGCCATCACCCTTCCTCCTATAAAACCACACACTATTTTTGATCCTTCTTGCCCCATGCCTATGTGGTACAAAGAGCATGACTTCTGTAACTATCATTGGGTAAAAGGTCATAGTGATGGCAATTACATCACTTTCAAGAACATTGTCCAAGAAATGCTTGAGAATGGCAAGTTATTCTTGGATAACCCGAACGCACCTATCAACCAAAACCTCCACATATTCAAGAATCTGTTTCCTAATCACGCCCCCTCTTCTGATCAAATTGGAGAGACCTCAACTAATGATAGCCATACCCGCGAGGTCCATGCTATTTTCAGTGACACACCAATTACTTCCCAATTACCTCATATTCCTTCCATAGAGGAAATCCTAGTCCGAAGTCCTCCACCTACACATGAACCCACTTCACCTATTCCTCCACCCATAGAGGAATACCCTTCGTCTCCTCCCTCACCTATGAAGGAGTCTTCTATTAATATCAAGACCATTTCACCTTTGGCTTCTCCACCTAGAGAGTCGTCATCCACAGTACCTCTCTGACCCATGGAAGAAGCTTTTTTATCTCCTCCACCCACAGAGGAGCACCCATCATCTCCTCCACCTATCAAATATCCAGTAGAAATGTCGTTTCCTCTAGGTGACCATTCTCCATCAGCCACCCAAAATCTTGGGGACTTACTTTTGGCTCTCTTACCCACAGAGGCTGAAGCTAGTGATTTCCCTATTTCTAAAAAACATTTTACATGAATCGTCATTGGATCCACCATGACCTCACCTATAGCAATTCCATTCTCATGCTTAGTTGATCACCTAGATTATGTGGATAGAGACTTACTTTGGGGGTGTGTTCTACTTCCTGTCTCCACAAATGCAAATTTCACTCGCTGACACCTCCACTACCTACCCATATGTGTTTCGGCCGATTGAACCAAACATAACCACAACTATCATAAATTCTCCCACGATACCACTCATGGCTTAGCTCACACCTCTACCCATAACTCAACATGCTTCTAGATCCAAACCTACACTTACATCATCTTTCTTGCCTAAACCTATTACTACCTTAGGGGTCATCCCAATGGCTAGCCTTACTCATCCACCCATCAAATTAAATTTAGCTACATCCTCCAAAACTAACACCAAACTTAATCTGACCCCCAAATAGAAGAACCAATCCCCTAGATCTCATACCCCAACCTCACCGATCACACCTTCATCACCTTCACCCCTTTCATCCGTCTTAGGACCTCACCCTTCTAGCCTAGTTAAGAAACCTCCACCCATCGATAAACTAAAAATGAAGCATCCCATTCCTCCCTCGTAGACCTTTAACATACCCAAGCGCCAGACATAACTACCACCCACACCTGCAACATTTTTACCTCCCATACCTCTAATACCATCGATAACTTCTTCACTACCCACAACACTTCAGTCTATTTCCCTCACACCTCTTGCATGAACCACACCATCTACCTTCACAGCACCTTGGTTATCCCCATGGGTAACTCGCCCTCTTCCACCATATGCTTTTCCCTCTAGATCTCGTGCACTCGTATCACCTTTACCCAAGAAGGTGCAACCTAAAGGCAAAAATTTTCTACCCTCCAATAACGTAGTCAAACCAACCACACACTCTATTGTCAATTCATCTACCATGCACCTACCCAACCAGACACGACCAACACCTAAGACCACACCAACACCTAAAACCATAGCTCATCCCACTCCCCCTCTTGCAAAGAACCTGCCTATATAGTTAGCTGCACCTGCACCCAAACCCACATTCACTTCCCATTGTGATCCATTAGCAGGATCCTATGCCAAAATTTTAACCAACCTCCTTGAGACTTCTATCATCAAATTACCCCCTCTTAGACCTTACGACCCACTCAAGCCCAAAACAAAAGGGTTTAACGAAATCAAAATTTGTGCCTATGATCATGTTCCAAGACACGATGTAGAGAATTGTAAGGCTTTGAAAACCATTCTTATCTAGCTATGTCCTTCTGAAGAAAACTTTGACGATGATGACATTCTCAATGAGGACCCCATTGCGTCAGCACAAGTTTCCACTATTCTTCTCTCATTACCTACTCACCGACAAAAAAATTCACCCCCACAACTCTTTGAGCCACCTCTGAGATTTGAAATTAACATAGTGCGCATCAGAGAACTCACCAAACCTCCACCCAAATTTCGGTGTGCCCAACTCATCTCACAAGGTTCCTTCCTATCGCTATACCTTTCATGGCTCACCTACTTCACCTACCTCCCCACCTGAAATCAACATGATCCACGTTACTACCCACACACAGAAGGATAAAGGAAAGGAAAATGCAACCGACCCACTAATCAACCCTATACCCAACATACCATCTACACCCACACCTAAAGTCACTATCCATGGCCCCACATATCTTATTTCTAATGGGGTTACACATCGCGTGATGCTCCAACAATTACACCAATCCTCCCTCAAAATGTCCCTATATGACCTCACCCAAACTTTAGTTACCCATCGTCAAGCTCTCATGGAGGTTCTTAAATATATTGAGGTTTTACCTAATGACCCCACACCTATAGCCTCCATTATTTCACCTCATCATGTAACCTCTCTCACCAAATTACCACCTTCTTCTACACCTCCACCTACTCACCAAATAGTCACCCTCAAATTCTCAGGTGAAGAGATCGCACCACACCAAACCGATGACCCTGATCCATCCCTCTTCATTTCCATTCATATCAATAATATACGTGTACGACGTGTTATGATTGATGGGGGGCTAGCATTCAAATCATCTCCTCCCATGTATTTGCCAAAATACACATACTTGACAACTGCATGCATAAAAATCCCATCGTGTTATGTTCATTCAATGACACTATCACTTCCACACTTGGCACCGTCATCCTCCATCTCCACGTGGGCCCCCATACTGTTCTAGAGTTATTTTACATCTTGGAAGGGGAATTTCAATACAACTTGTTGCTTGGTAGACCCTGGTTTCATGTCATGGGTTGTGTTCCTTCCACTTTGCACCGTTGTGTAAAGTTTGAGCATGAAGGATACAACTATACCATTCCAGCTGACCCATCACCTTTCAAAACCTGTAACATGATTTACTGACCCAATGACGTGCTTATACCCATTAAGGCGTCTACGTCCTTAACCACTTCCTCTTCACTTACACCTCCACTTACTAGTGTCGCCGCGACCTCACCCACACCTATATCCTCCATTCTTAACATTGCCACAACCTCCATGGCTGACCCGTCAGCCTCCTAATCAGCTAACTCCACCTCCGATCCAACATCTAACCCATCGTCTATCCTACCTACCCACATATTGACCATTGATCCCTTAGAAGGCATTTTTCAATTCTTCACTCTGGGGGAGTATCGTCTATATAGTTTCAACACATTCCTTATTCCATAAGAGTATGGAAGTCTTCACCAACACCCTCAATTTAATCACTACATAGGAGAGCATATCCTTTATGGTCCTCCCCACCTTCACACCAATCTCACCTATGGGGGACTTGATACTACCACTTTTACACCTGAACCACCATAAAAAATCCAACCATTTTCTACCAACCTCTAGTCACTCACCAATCACCAGTTTTCCCACACCTTCCTACACCGATGTGTGTGGAAGGGTTTTGGATTTGGATTTTATGAGCAATGTTGTCATACTGTTATTCCATGTACTACCTGCAAACATAATGACCATAGTGGTATTGGCTTTATTGAACCACCTACCTAGAAGGCCCACATTGAACTCATTGAAGACATCATCCCTTCTCCACCTTCTTCACCACCATCACCGCCCTCACTGATAGAGTCGATGGATCCATAATCCATCCCTCCTAACTTTTTTTTTTCATAAATACCATTTCCTTGGGGCCTTTGACTTATCAATGTGAGGGCGAGGCTTCCTCTTCTCTTCCCTTCATATACTGTGAAATGATCAATGACGATACACCTTCTATTAATGTCGTTCAATGTCAGGATGATGAATCTATACTCACCTACCTTGGTGCATAAGAATCATATATTCATCGGTCATTATCATCTGAGATGCAAACCATGTTGAACAAATCAACTATCGAAATCAACATCCACACTCAGGATGACCCGCACATTGTAAAGATTGGCCAATTTTTAGATACTACTGAACATGAAGCCATCACTTCTTTTCTCAAAGATCATAACCATACTTTTGCTTGGTCTTACGCTGACATGCCTGGTATTGACCCCACCATAGTGGTCCACAATATTGTAACTATTCCTGATGCCAAACCCATAAAAAAAAGCTGAGGAAAATACACCCTCGCATTACTCTTCTGGTTAAAGAAGAAATTCAATGCCTTCTTCCCATTTCCTTCATCTTACCCATTGATTATCCTCGATGGATTTCTAACATTTTCCCTATCACTCAGGTGACATGGGGAATCCACATTTGCACAAATTTTTACGACCTCAACCTAGCTTGCTCGAAATATGACTTTCCTCTACCCAGTATTGACCAACTGGTGACTTTACCACTGGTCACGAGATATTATCACTCATGGATGGTTTCTTTGGTTATAACCAAATCTTGCATGCCCCAAAGGATCAACACAATGCCACATTCATCACCCCTTGGGGGACCTGCTATCGAATCATGTATTTTTGCCCTAAAAATGCTGGTGCCACATATCAACGGGCTATGACTTACATCTTCCATGACATCATGCACCGTATATTAGAAGATTATGTGGATGATCTCCTTGATAAATCCAAATGCTGCTCCAAGCACCTCGTTGTCCTAAAAACCATCTTTGACTGCCTCATTAAGTATTATGTTTGCCTTCAGCCAAAGAAGTGTGTCTTTGCAGTTCTCTCAGGAAAAATCATAGGATTTATCATCTCCTTACATGGTATAGAGGTTGACCCTATTTAATTCAAGGCCATTCTTGAAATGCCTCCACCCACTAATCTATGGAAGCTCCATAGCTTGCAAGGTAAGTTGCAGTCTATTCGCTATTTTATTTTGTAATTGTCCAATCGGTGTCAACCATTTCATCACCTTCTCAAAAAGGATGTTTCCTTTAAATGGGATGAGGACTGTTATAAAGCTTTTGAAGCCTTAAAACAATACCTTCTCCAACCACCCGTACTCATTCCACCTAAATACAATTAACCCTTCTACCTATACATCTCAGCTACCTATCATTCCTTTGGGGCCATGCTTGCTCATCGCGATGAACAACATAGGGAACAAGCGGTTTATTACATAAGCCATACTCTTCTGGAATACAAATCTCAATACAACCATGCAGAAAAACTTTGCTTAGCCTTAGTTCTTGTTACCACAAAACTCTGTCATTACCTACTTAATCACAAAACCTATGTTGTGACCAATAATGACCCCTTACACTTTATGTACGCTAAACCTTACCAAAATCAATGAGCTGCACGCTGGCTTATGATTCTGGCTTACCTTGACCTTGAATTCACCCATCCAAAGTCCATCAAGAGTCAAGCTATCGCTAACATATTGGCTGATGCACCTACTTTCGGGGACCAACCCTCTAACTTTGAATTTCCAGATGAATCTACTGCGAACCTTTCCTTGGACGAACCCAGGTACCAAATGACACTCTTCTTTGATGGCTCCAAGTGTCAGCATGGGGGTGGGGCTAGTGTTATCCTCATTCCACTTGATGGTGAACCCATGCCTTTGTCTTTCAAACTCAATTTTTACTGTACAAACAATATTGTTGAATACGAAGCACTCATATTGGGTCTCCAGGCTACTTATGCCTTAGATTTTAAGTCAATCAACATCTTTGGTGATTCTCAATTGGTCATAAACCAAGTCAATGGTATATACCAATTTCATAATGAGATACTTCAAAAGTATAAACATCATGTGGACATACTTTTGACCACCTTCAACTGTCACTCCCTTCAAACCATCCCATGTTCTACCAACAAATTTGTAGATACTATGGCCTGGTTAGCTTCTCAAATATCCGCTTCGCCCACCAACTCTAAAATCTTTTTCACCATACAAAGACTCCAATCACCCTCTTATCTACCTCGTGAAGTTTACTCTATCGAAACTGCTGCTCTTGACCCGAGTGACCTTTTGTATAAACAATATTCAAAATATCTTTCCCTCTCCATCTTGCCTCTCGACCTTACTCGTAATAGACAACGTACCTTTCTTAAAAGGGTCTCTAGTTACGTTATCATGGGTGGCCTCCTCTATAATCATGGCTTTAATGGTATTGTCTTACGATGCCTTACAAGTTCTAAAATTCCTTATACCATTAAGGAAGTTCATGATGGCATATGTGGATGTAACTTTAGTGGCCTTGTGGTTGCTAAGCGTATTCTTTACCTAGGCTATTGCAGGCCGACCCTTAACCATGATTGTTGCGACTATGTTAAGCGTTGTGTAAAATGCTAACAACATGCCAACCTTCATCATACACCCAGTCATACCTTACAAGTCACCCATGACCTTTGGCCCTTCTCTCAATGGGGTTTGGATCTTATCAGAGAGATCAATCCTCATTTTTCCCAGCAACATCAATGGATAATAACCGTAATTGAATATTGCACCAAATGGGTTGAATTCATACCTCTCATCTCGACAAAATCTAAGAAAATATGTGAGTTCATCAACCATCACATTATTTTTCTCTTTGGTGTTTAACATTGCCTCATCACTAATAATGGAAAACAATTCAAAAATAAAACCTTTCGAAAACTTTGTGACGCCTTCGGTATTCAACTAAGTTTCTCAAAACCTTATTACCCACAAACCAATGGCCAAGCCAAATCCACTAATAAAACCATAAACAAAATTCTCATGAAAGTGGTTAACGATATTGGGAAGGACTGGCATACGCACATTCCTTTTGCCTTGTGCGTGTACCGCACTAGTATTCACACTTCCACTACTGCCACACCTTTTTATTTGGTCTACGGTACAAAGGTTGTTTTGCCTCTCGAATTCCAGATTCCCTCACTTCACATTTCTCTTAATGAAATGCTCAATGATGATGACTTTCTCCAGGATCATTTAGCACAACTTGAGTTCTTAGACGAACACCGTCTTAACACTCTTGACCATCTTCAAGTTTACTAAAAATGTATCAAATGTGCCTATGACAAACATGTCCATGAATGCACCTTCCAAGTTGGTGATCTTGTCTTGAAAGAAAATCAACATGTAACCAAAGTAGAAAAATGTAAACGGGGAAAATTTTCTTCTAATTAGCTTGGACCATACATCGTGACTCATACTTATGGATCAGGTGCTTATTGTTTATCTTCACTAGATGGTAAACCCAAACCTAAGCCCCTTAATGCCTTGCATATTCGACCATTCTACTATTGAATTTTAGTCCTACCTCACCTTCTTCCTCTTTTCATGCTCGTCCCTTGAGCACTTTTCATTTCCCTCCTTTCACTATGTCACCCCCCTACGATTAAACAAGAATCATGTGTGTACCCGTCACTTTTTATCTTCTCTTAAATATGTGTACCACGGCACTACACATGACATGATTCTCATGGATACTTTTTGTCTACTTTTAGATGAGATTCCATGGTCATTTCACCTTGCTTTTTGAATAAGAATCTGATTCTTCACCTTAGTCTTGTCCATGACTTAAAAGCCCTCACATGGGATCCAACTCCTTGAGTCAAACTTCAAATAAAAAGACTACTCCCTCAAAAAGGACATCTTTCTCTCTACATCACTGTTGTAAATAGATTGTTCCCTTGAAGGACAACTATGTAAAGCTTGCTTAAAAAAAAGAGAGAATATGAAGCTTCCCGCATCAATCAGCTTCACGAAGACCTCAAGGAGTTAATTTTCTCATCCCATATAGACTTCCTGCATCAATCAGTCTATCTCAAATATAAGTAAAAAAAACTTTTTCGTCATGGACTTGCCCATTGTGATCTTGGATCTCTTGCCAAAAATGCATACTACTGCATACCATATAAACTAACCACTTTTCACCTTCTCACCATTCACACCTTCATTTCCTACCGCCTTAAGGGATCTACTAAAACTATGACATTTGGTGATCATGTGACTATTCTTCACCTTTAGAATAATCAAGCATGCAATGCCTTTAGGGTCTTACGTTCACCATCCTATCTAAGGTATGACCCACCCGTTATGATCCTTAACAATCAGGTGGCTCTCTTGTCTCCTCTTATCTTTTAACCTCTTCATTACGTATTGATCATCCTATACAGGACTAGACCCTCAACATTTATCTTTGGGAAATTTTCCTCTTTCACCACAATCAACTTAAAATCAACCATACCAATGTGTCCACAATTCACCCATACCTAAAAGACCTAGATTCACTCATGCCTATAACCTACCAACTCATTATCATACTTCCTTGCATTCTTCCCTAGCATATGGGAGAACTACATCAGCCTGAGGTCCCTTTTCACCAGGACTATGTAGGCAGCACTATGACGGCATGGGGCCCTTGGAGGTTAACTTGACCACTCTCTACCCTAAACAATTCCCCTTTCATTTTCCTAATCACAATCTACCCTCGTTATTTTCCTTTTTATATCAATAATTGGAAATTAAATCAAACAAATGACAAATTGGTTCACATCTTTATCATCATCATTCATACATTCATTATGTATACCATTGCTTTACCATTATCATGCATGTTACTATAAAACATCTCAATGTGACTCATATCATCATTAATTGCACAAATTAATGAATTACAAACTCAATCCATTTCAACTCAACCATCCCTAAACCAGAAGCTGACTCCATCCATGCCTAAGCCACAACCTGACTCACGCCGCACCCTGACTCAATCCATGCCTATGACCTGACTCTACCATGCCTGTGACTTGACTCCACCATGTCTAACACACCCATCATCCATCCATCTATACATAATAATCAAATTCTATCAACACAGATACATCATCACCAAATCATCCATTTCATCATATAAATCAGTGTATCCATATAATATACACTAATACCAAATAATATGCATCCCTAAATAACTCTCATATACATCCTCATCATCTTTGGCACTCAGACTGGTATATGATAAAAAATAAACAAAACTCTCATATACATCCTCACCATCTTCGGCACACAGGCCAGTATATGATAAAAAATACACAAACTCTCGTATACATCCTCACTCTCTTCGTACGCAGGTCGATATATATAAAAAATGAATAACTACATCAAAATGGAGAGAAATACATCAGGCGTCATCCTACTGGATATCCTCCATATCGGTCTCTCTCATCTCCTCCTCCCCATGGCTCCTATCTAGCGGCCTACTAACATCTCACCGCCCGTCATGGGTTGTGTCTGAGTCTGTTGGTGTGATTATCATATGTGTCCTCCTCTCATATTGGAGGGTCATCTCACATGGGTTAGGTTTAGGGTTTTCTATTGAGTCATGCACTAGGGTTATTCAGCACCCTATATGTACCCTTTTGTTATTCATTTATGAGAATGTCAAGACACTCCACTGTCTTTCCTCTATGTGCAAGCTTTGTTTCTGTTGAGCAAGTTTTACCATTATTGATCGATTCTTCCTTGTGATTATGCTGGAGCTATCACGATTCCATTAGAGTGCAAATACTTCATGGTGCATCATTTCCGATTCGATTCTCGCAAACTCTTTCATGGTATCAGAGCTCAGATCAGGTAAACGTGCATTCGTCATTTGAGTTGTGATTACTCTTGGTTTAATTATTTTTACTCCTCATGCAAGTTCTCAATCTTTATTTTTTGGAATTTTATTGCTAACAAGCTGTTCTTGGAAAGTTTTTAGTTTTTCTGTGTTCTTCTTGCATGTGCAGATCTCCTCGAGTTTTTAGGGGTTTTACAACTACATTTAGCTAACTGCAGCTAAATCTAGCATATCAATTAAAAACAGAGAGTTTTTTCTTCTAGTTTTTAATCATTTTATTGAATTACAAGTGTTTTTTTTTTTAAATTCTGGATTTTTTCTCTTTGTGTTCTTTTTGCATGGTTTTGTAGAGATTCAGGTCAAAATAAAAAAAATCATGTTCTTGGCATTTTGGACTGCAACATTTATGGGGTTTTGGCTCTGTCCCGAGCCTTCTCTCCTCTTTGGCCTACGTTTTTTTTTGTTGCTCGTGTTTGGTGAAAAACTCGTGGTGGATGTGTTTTGGCTTGCATTTTTTGAGGATGTGTTTATTGTTTTTTTAGGATTTTGCTGTGTTTGCAGCTATGGCCTCTGCATTTCCCTCGTGGCTATGTTTTCTGGTTCCCTTCCATCCTGTCATTTGTGGTTGCGTGCTTCTCCCCAACCCACACCAGTCGTGGCCTCTGTGAGCTCCTCCAACAAATAGCCATAACGTGAGCACCTTCTATTAAAACCTGCACATTTATGCTGCATGGTCTGCAATAATAAAGGTAAGTCTTTTAATTTTTAAAGATGCGTGGTTAGAACCTTTCATTATTTTATCGTACAGTTTCAAAAAAAGGTAAGCCTTTTAATTTTTTTTGGTTTGCTTTTTATTCTTTTACAACCGTATGTTTCTTTTTAAAATTGGCTTATTTAAATTTACTTCTTAAAAAAATCTATTTAAATTTACTTAGATCATAAAGCTTTAAAACGGTATGCTTTTTTTAAAAAGGTAAGTTTTAAAATATTTTTATTAAAAGCTTTTTTTTTTTAATCTTTTTTTAAAAAACATAAGTTTTTTTTAAATTGAAATTCTTTTTCCTTATTAATAATTTAAATTTGATTCTTCTAATTTTAAATTATTGTGCTTCTTTTAAAAAGGGAATTTTTTTTTAATATTTAATTAGGATTTATTTATTTTAGATCTTAATTAAATTAATCGTAATTACTTAGATTTATTTAATTCTATTTATATTAATTAGAATTTTTTTCTTTTTTCGATTAGTAAATAATTAAAAATCATTTTTTAATCAATGTTTTTTATCATTTTTTAAAAACTCCAATAGCTCTAAAATTAGTTAGATTGGACGTTTCAAAACAATAATTCCTTAGGCGTTATTATCGATTTTTTTTACTAATCATGCGCTCAAGTGTGTAGTGACACTTTGAAATTTTTTCCGTTCCGAGCATTTTCTGGCGTTCTGAAGACCACTTAACTCCTTCGAGTTCATTTAAAATCATTGTATTTTACCCTTATTATTGCTTGTGACTAGTGAGCGTGTCCGCCACATTCTACAGCAAGGGGGTTTCCATTTGCGACGTGAGACACTTTATCTCACCACCAGGATTGGCCTTCACCTCCTTCCTTGTTTTTTGCTTGTGCTTCTTTAGGGTGTCCTATTTGTTGTGCTCCACAAAACACTATTATGGTCTCCTCTCTTGCGTGTTATTACGTTGATTACAAGACGAGTTACAAAGTTTTTCAAAACCACACGCACAGACCCGATTGTAATCAATGCACTAAACTATAAAGTGCCGAAAGTAGGGGGGTTGCTATATTGTCCTGGGTGGTTATGTTTTTTTTCTGCATTTCTTTCTCTCTCTCTCTCTCTTCACTGTGGATGCACTTTCAATTCCTTTCCTTACGTCGTTCAAATTTTTCGAATGGAGATCAAAAATAATAATAAAACTAAGGGGTAAAGGGTTATTTTGCATCACCATGGGAACTGAGGCTGAACCAGACGATGAACCTGAAGAAATCTAAGTGGTTAAACCGTAGTGATGAAGCTTTAGGTCTTCTTTGCGTGTCCATTTGTCCTGACTTTCTCTTCCACATTGAGGCATCTGAAACACCTACATCTGCATGGAAAATCCTGGATGCAATGTTTGGACAACTAGATGACATGAGAGCGCATGAGTTGGAAAATGAACTACTAGGGTTAAATCCTAGTGATTTTGAAAACCTACAAGCCTTCTTCTCGAAATTTATCCACATTAGATTATTGTTAAAAGGATGTCAAGTAGAAAATAAAGATTCTCAACTGATCTTGTCAATTTTCTCTAAGCTGGGTCCCGAATATTCTGTCTTCGTGTCAACTTTCTACGCTATAAAAGCTTGCTTTGGGCGATACTTGGACAATGCCCTCCTTTGACTGTTTTTCATCCCAACTCATTCAAGAACAAGAAAAACTCATTCAAATGGGGTCTCTCAAGTCCAAGTCATCATGCCCTTGTAGTAAGTACTAGCAAGGGAAAGAAGATTGAAAAGAAGAAAGAAACTAAGGACCAACCTAAGAAAGAAACCAAGATCAAACCTAAAAATGACACAAACACTTCGACTTCTGAGCCTAGGGAACAGAAAAAGCAAGTATTTGTGTTCCTATTGCAAGAAGAATGGTCATGACAAGCAACACTATTTATAGAAACAGATTGATCACTTATCTCATTTACTTGAGAAAAATAAAATAAGTGTTCCTGAATTAATGAAACAAAGTGCTTCGAAGGCCGAGTCTTCTACTGCAAAAGGTGCTAAAAATGATAAGAAGAAAGGAAAGGCCCTTGTAGCCAAAGTTGCTCCTTCATCGATGTGGATTATAGATTCTGGTGCCTCGCACCACATGGGTTCTTCACATGTTGAGTTTTCCAACATCGAACCTTGTGTAATGTCCCAAATCACGATGGGTAATGACACGACAGTGTCGGTTTCCGGTAGTGGATCGGTAGAGATGGATGGGGGAACATTTAACCAAGTGTTGAGTGTTCCTTATCTCTCTACCAATCTCCTATCAGTTTACCAAATTACTCACCTTGGTGAAGGAATGCGAGTGGAATTTGGTCCTAACTCGGTGATTATTTGTGAGCTTAACAATGACACTACAGTGGCTGAGGGAAAGGTAGATCACCGTTCACGGTTGTATACCTTTTCCCACTTTACTTTTGATTCTACACCCACTGCCTTGCTCACTCATGCAAATGAGGTTAGTAATATATGGCATGAGTGTTTTGGACATCTAAATTATCGCTACCTTGAACAATTGAGCCAAAATGAAATGGTCAACGGGTTTACCCCGTGTCAAGTTTTCTAAGGGTCTTTGTGAGGGTTGTACCCTTAGAAAGCATCCTAAAAAGAACTTTGACAAAGGAAAAGCCTGGAGAGCTACTCATCCCTTGGATCTTGTTCACAACGATTATTTCTGGTCCATTTCCTTCTCCTTCTTTTACTAGAGCTCTTTATGTGCTCACCTTCATTGATGACTATTCATGATATACTTGGGTATATTTTCTTAAGCTTGAGTCTGAAGTCTTTGAACATTTTAAGGACTTTAAGGCTCTTGTTGAGAAACAGGTGGAACGGTCTATCAAGGTTCTTTCGAACCAACAATGGAGGTGAATATGTAAACAATAGGTTCATGGATTTCTGTACTTCTGAAGGGATCTCTCTGCATCATACAGTTGCTTATAGCCCTTCAAAGAATGGAGTCACAGAAAGAAAGAACTGTACTCTTAAGGAGATGGCCACTTGTATGATTCACTCGAAGTCTCTTCCTTCGCAGTATTGGGTTGAATCAGTGAATTGTGTTAATTACATTCAGAACCATGTTCCACATAAGGAAGTAATAGGGATGACACCCTTTGAAGTCTGGTTGGATGCAAGCCTGATGTTGAGCACTTTTGAGTCTTCAGATCTAAGGCTATGGCTTGGATTCCCAAGAAGAAACGTAAGGCCTTAGAACCATAATCCAAACCTTGTATATTTGTAGGGTATCCTGATGGTGTGAAGGGATATCGATTGATGAATCCTACTTCTCATGAGCTGTATATTGAGAGAAGTGTTAAGTTCGATGAGTCTTCTTCGACTTCTACTTCTCCACCTATTGAGGTTCTTCAGCTTACTGATTCTGATTCTGACTCATCAGATGATGATACTGTTGAGCGTGCTCCTCTTCCGGATCCTCCCGACCATTCAAACCTTTGAGTCTTCTGATTCTGACAGTAGTGATGACGAGGACTATGTCCCTTCTCACTCAAGTGAAGAATCTTCTGACTTTGAGCCTGATCCTCCTAGTCCTCTTTGGGCCAGGAAAACTTTGCAAAGTGCTGGAGATTTAGTTGGAGATACTTCAGATATGAGACGTACTCACTCAGATTTCGTTGGACCCCACTCTTTCTTCACCTCTACTTCTGATCCACAGTCTTTCTGGGAGGCTTCTGGTATTCCTGAGTGGGATTCTGCCATGGATGAGGAGTATTCCTCTCTCATGAAGAACGATACTTGGGATCTCACCCCTCTTCCGAAAGGAAGAAAAATCATTCGGTGTAAGTGGGTGTTCTGAAAAAAAGTATGGAGTAGATGGAGACGTCGAAAAGGTTTAAAGCGTGATTAGTAGCTAAGGGTTTCTCCCAGATAGCTGGGGTTGATTATACTGAAACCTTTACTCCGGTTGTTGAAGATGACTTCTATTCAACTGACCCTAGCCATTTCCACAACAAATAGATGGAAAGTCCATCAAATGGACGTTAAGAGTGCCTTCCTTCATGGTGACCTATAGGAAGAGATCTACATGGAACAACCTCTGGGTTATGTCCAAGATCCCTCCCTCGTTTGTAAGTTAAAGAAGTCTCTTTATGGCCTTAAACAAGCCCCTCGGGCTTGGTATGCCAAGATGGACTCCTTTTTACTTACATTATGGTTTACCAGGTGTCACTCTAATCCAAATGTTTATATTCTACGGCAAGATGACTCCATACTCATTCTTGTTCTCTATGTTGATGACTTGTTGATCACAGGCAGCTCTTCCTCTATTATTTGATTCTGTGAAGATCACCTTGGCCAACAGGTTGTTCCATGAATGACTTAGATCTTCTTCATTACTTTCTTGGGATCCTGATTTCACAATCTAACTCAGGAATTTTGATTTCGCAACCTAAGTATGCTCTTGATTTTCTAGCTCGTTTTTAGATGTCTGATTGCAAGTCTTCTCCTACTCCTTTTCTTTCTGGGGTTAAGTTGGTTTCAGATTGCTCTACTCCCTTGGTTGATGGTACTCTTTATTGACAGTTGGTGGGGAGCTTGATTTACTTGACTCACACTCGACCAGATTTATCTTATATTGTATTGGGATCATGTCTAGATTCATGCAGGAGCCACATTACATTGGAAAATAGCTAAGGATCTGTCGACACTAAAATTTTCCTCCGTAATTTCTATTTCATTAATGTATGTATTAGGAATAGGATGTTGTTAAGTATAATTAGTAGTAGCATCTGATAGAAGATAACGGTGCCGTCAATACAGTGCCGCCAATAATGTGGAGTACGTTAATAGTCAAAGTACAATAGGAATGTTGTAAAAAGTAAATATTTGTCGTAAGTGGTCCGGTAATGTTAAAATGTCAAAGTTTGGGTAATTAGAGAAGTAGGGTCTACATGATTAGGAATTAGAAATATTATATTGGTAATAAGGACAAGGAGTGAGGTCATAAATATTTTGTGTATTTTATTTGTAAAAAGTCTAAAAATGTGGAACCCATGTAAAATGATAAGGTTTATCTTATCTTAAAAGATAAGCTTACATGTACAGATAAGAGTTAAGGTATGGAATATGATTCGTCAGAGTGGATTTCTTATCCTATCTTAGAGATAAGATGGATAAGCCTGGAAGTTCTATAAATAGAGAGGCCACCCCCCTCATTTAGCATAGAAGGAAGTAGTGAGAAATATTGTAGGAAGTGTGCAAAGGAAGCCATCAGTTTAAAGGTGTGTTGAAGAAGCCATTAAGAGGTGTAATTGTAAAGTTTCTCCCATAGTCTTGGTGAAAGGCAAGTGAAGTCAATAACACTTGAAGTACTTCATGGGTGAGATTGTAACAATTTCATGTTAATATTATAATTTACTTTGATATTTCACATTTGTCATCATTCTGTCTTATCATAGTCGATGGTATTCTTGTGTTATGTTGTTGTTTTGTTTCCAGATTACATCCACCAAACTAAAGGCTGTGCATTAGTAAATAATCATAGCACGAGGAGTTCCCGGTGAAGAATTATCATAGTGCCGGATTGGTGATGACATTTTGGTTCCGTTGCCGGGACCATTCCTCGTTGGTGGATTTTCAGGAGAGATATTCCCACTTAGTCAAAAATCAATTGGAGGGTAACCTTGTTTTTACTGTGCATAGTAGTTACCATGGTAAAGTCATTTTTGCCGTGAATAGTAGTTACTATGGTAAAGTCATTTTTGCTGTGAATAGTAGTTACCATGGTAAAGTCATTTTTGCTGTGAATAGTATTTACCACAGTAAAGTCACTTTTTACTGTGAATAGTATTTACCGCAGTAACTTCACTTTTTACTGTGAATAGTGTTTACCACAGTAAAGTCAGTTTTTACCGCAGTAAGTCAAGTTTTACCATAGTTTACCATGGTCATTTCTATTATAGTGATTCTAATTATTTGTGCACATAAGTCTTGTTGATTGTACTTGTGGGTTGGTATTTCACGGTGGTTACTTTTGAAAATGGGAAAGATTCCTGTTTTTTCAGCTCAATCTAATGAAGATGCTTCTTCTTTCATTCAAGAGTTTAAACGATCTTGTATTTGTAATGGCCTTATAAGAAGGGAACAATGGACTAAATTTTTTCCTACCTTTTTGGATGGTTCAGCACTTAGGTGGTTTGAAACACTAGGTGATAATGTAAAAAAACTCATGGGATTTATTAACTGAAAGTTTTCTTGAAGAATTTGGTGAACAACAGAAATATGCAGATCTCATGATCGAGATCACAAAGCTAGCCCAAGGAGAGAAGGAGAAGATAAGGGATTATCATGCTCGTGTTCTAGAGCTAAGGAGGAAGCTCGATGCCCAGATCCGGAAGGAAGGATTAGCGGATGGGTTGATGAATGGCGTGGATAATATCCTATGTAAGCACTTCATTCTTGGGATGAAGCCAGAGATCAGACAACGAGTGAAGTATGACCGCCCAGCTACCATTGAACAAGCAAAGGAGATTGCAAGAAGGCAAGAAGAAAGCATGGAAGAGGAGCCCAAAGAAATTGTTACTAAAGTAGAGCCTACACCAGCACCTTTGGTCCAGAATCCACAACCACTCCCGGTGAGCACAAATATTTCTCCTAGTACATCTACTGAGTATGAAGATCTACTCAAAAAGATGGGTCAGTTAACTATTAATCTTCTTCAAGGAAAAGAATTTAGTTCTCAGGGAGGAGATAGAGGTCCAAAAAGAAATATTTCTGAAGTTGTATGTTATGGTTGTTATAAAAAGGGTCATTATAAGTATAAATGTCCAGATAGAGCTTCTACATCTGGTAAAGGAGATAATGATAAAGGAAAAGCACCTGTGAATTCTTTTGATGTAGTAGATAAGAGTAGAAATAATGAAGTAGATGTGTTTGTAACAAAAAGAAAGAAAGAAAAAGATAATCAAGATGGAAATGATCCTAAGAAGATGAAAGGAGAAACTAGTAAGAAACATAGGAGAAGAAAGTTGGGTGTGTAGGATTTTCTGATTTCACAGGGGCAAGGACCATACTCCATCTTGGAAGATCTATCCAAAAGGCCTGCAAATATTACATATGGTCAACTCTTGGCTATGTCTTCTGAGAAGAGGCGGGAGTTGCGAAGTGGACTCAATGCTCGACGAAGGAAGGAGGTTGAGGTCCCTGTTTTAGAGGCAGAGGCGATCCCTATGCTCCACAAGCTGAGGTATTATGTAATGGTATTTCAATTCATGATGTCTTAGTTGATGGAGGTGCTGCAGTTAATGTAATGACCGAGTCTGTAATGAATATGTTGGGTTTAAAAATTGATCGCCCTTCAACACTTATGTTAAGGTCATTAAATAAGGGAAAAACTAAACCAGAAGGTGTAGTTTCAAATGTGGCAATATCTGTTATGGGTGTTGTATGTGTGGTAGACTTTCAGGTGATGAAAAATGGTACTGTTGCGTACCCAATGCTGCTGGGAAGACCATGGCTAAGGAGAGTTCATGCAAGAAACTACTGGAATGAAGGTTTCATGACACTTGGACGTGGTAGAGAGAGGGTGAAGATAAATGTGATCCCTCGACATCATAAGGCAGAACCTGTGGATTCAAGTGATGAAACTGATGATTGGACATCCTCTGATTACTCTAGTACCAGTGAAGTGGACACTGAAGATGAAGAAAGTGAGGTTGATGTTTCAGTCATGGATATCCTTCCAGTCACACCAACTCATGACCCCATAAAATTATCTGAAGAAGAAGTTGATGATCGTCTCCAACAAATAAAGATTGGTGATGCTGTGATGGAGAGTGAGAAGGAATCCTACCTCCAGCTCTTTCGAAGGTACATACACCTATTCACTTTTGATTACAAGGAACTCCGTCAAGTAAGTTGGGTAGAACATTCTATTGAGCTGGTAGATGGTGCTAAGCCCATAAAGCAAATGCCATATAGAATGAATCCTAATTTTTCCAAGACTGTAAAAGAAGAAATAGATAAGTTGCTTGATGCAGGATTCATATTTGCTGTGGAGAATTCAGAATGGGTTTCTCCCATTGTGATCTCAATAAAAAAAGAATGGGAAGCTACGCATTTGTGTTGATTACAGGAAGCTCAATAAGGCAACAAAGAAGGATCATTACCCTCTTCCATTTTCAGATCAGATCTTGGACGAAGTAGCTGGCCAGGAGTGCTATAGTTTTGCTGATGGATATAGCGGCTACAACCAAGTTCGTATAGCAGAGAAAGATCAGCTGAAGACCACGTTCACCACTCCTTGGGGAACGTTTGCTTATAGAGTTATGCCTTTTGGGTTGTGTAATGCTCCAGCAACATTCCAACGTTTGATGAATAGGGTGTTCGAACCCTACATTGGGACCTTCATCAGAGTATTTTTGGATGATTTTTACATCTATGGGAGCAAGTTGGACCACCTGCACCAGATGGAGACATCATTTCAAAGGTTAGATGAAGCACAAGCCTCACTAAACCCTACAAAGTGTGTCTTTGGATGTTCTAAAGGTGTTTTGTTAGGGCATGTTGTATCCAGAGATGGTATTGGTACTGATCCTGATAAAGTTTCAAAAATCAAAGATTTACCATTTCCTATGAATAGAAGTAAGTTGAGATCATTTTTAGGCCATGTGGGTTACTATAGAAGGTTCATCAAGAATTTCTCAAAGATTTCACAGCCACTAACCCAGTTCTTGAAGAAGGATGTTACTTATGAACCAGGAAATAAGGCGCATGAAGCTTTTGGACAACTGAAGGAAGCCCTGGTGTCTTCACCTATTTTTAAGAATCCAGATTGGAGCAAGCCATTCATTGTGTACACTGATGCCTCAGATGCAGCACTAGGAAGTACTTTGAGCCAAAAGGATGAAAATGGGAATGAACATCCAATTTACTTTGGGAGCAGACAAATGAGCAGTGCTGAGGTAAATTATACTGTAACTGAAAAAGAGGCTCTGGCTATCATTTTTGCTGTAAAGAAGTTTAGGAATTACTTGCTTGGGTAAAAATTTCTAGTTGTAACAGATCATCAGGCTCTAAAATATATTGTAAATAAGCCTAACCCATCAGGGAGGATAGCAAGATGGATAATTTTTCTACAAGAATTTGAATTTGATATTATAGATAGGCCAGGAAAGAAACATGTCAATGCAGATGCACTCTCTCGAGCCTATGATGGTTTAGGATCATCTTGTGATGATGATGATTTCCCCGATGCAACATTGTTCTCCCTTGACACAATCCCTAGTGAATACATAGATATTTGGAATTATCTGAATGAATTCAAGTTTCCTGATGGTGCCAATGCAAAGACTAAGAGAAAGATTACTCAAGCCAGTCGTCCATATTCTATTCTGCATGGAGCATTATTTCGAATAGGACCTGATGGACAGTACAAGAGGGCAGTTGGACGTGATCAAGGAAAGGAGCTGCTAGAAGAATTCCACAATGGTACATGTGGAGGGCACTTCTCTAGACAACTTACAACAAGAAGGATCTTGGATGCAGGTTATCACTGGCCCACTCTTTTTAAAGATTGTTATAATTATTGTAAGACATGTGATATTTGTCAAACACATGGTAACCGTAAGACTTCATCAGCTCCATTATGCCCTATTCTTCCACTTGGTCCCTTTGAAAAGTGGGGGAATAGACATTGTAGGTCCACTTCCAACTACATCATGCCAAAATAAGTATATTGTAGTTGCCACAGATTATTTAACCAAGTGGGTTGAAGCTAGGCCATTGAAAACAGCTTCCATGGATGAAGTGGCAAGGTTCATATATGAATGCATTGTCACCAGATTTGGTTGTCCATTAGAAATTGTAACAGATCAAGGAAGCCACTTCATTAATGAGGTGGTAGAAGCCCTAGTCAATAAGTTTTCTATTAAGCACAGGAAGGAAACAACATACAAGCCAAGCACAAATGGACAGATGGAACGAACAAATTTTGTGTTGTGTCAAATTCTAGCAAAAGATGCAGCCTTGCAGTTGCATAAATGGGATAAGAGGATTCATGTAGCATTGTGGGCATATAGGGCAACATCAAAGTCAGCAACAGGATACTCTCCATTTCAGTTAGCCTATGGCATTGATCTAATTCTTCCTATTGAGTTTGATATTCCCACTATGAGAGTTATGAAAAATGAAAGGATGGAATGAAAGTGACTTAGTAAAAGAAAGGTTAGTACATCTTCATTTGCTGGAGGAAATGAGAGAAATAGCAAATGATACAAGCCATAAGAAGAAAATGAAGCAGAAGGAATACTTTGATCAAAAGATCTAGATGGTCTCCATTTCCTGTGAATGACATGGTTCTAGTATATGATTCTAGATACAAAAAAAGAAGACAGAGAAAATTTCTTCCAAAATGGATGGGGCCCTACAAAATAGTAGCTGTGCATGAAAATGGTACGTACACCGACTGGAGGAATTGGATGGCACTCTCATTACGAAATGGGTCAACCACGACAAGTTGAAGATTTTCAAAGCACCAGAATAGTCTACTTCGAGGACAGAGTAGAATCTAGGAAGGGGGAAGATGTCGACATTAAAATTTTCCTCTGTAATTTCTATTTCCTTAATGTATGTATTAGGAATAGGATGTTGTTAAGTATAATTAGTAGTAACATCTGATAGAAGATAACGACACCATACTAGTACGATGCTGCCAATAATGTATAGTATGGTAATAGTCAAAAGTACAGTAGGAATACTGTGGTAAAAAGTAAATATTTGTCGTAAGTGGTCTGGTAATGTTAAAATGTCAAAGTTGGGGTAAGTAGAGAAGTATGGTCTACATGATTAGGAATTAGAAATATTATATTGGTAATAAAGACAAGGAGTGATGTCATAAATATTTTGTGTATTTTATTTGTAAAAAGTCTAAAAATGTGGAACCCATGTGAAATAATAAGGTTTATCTTATCTTAAAAGATAAGCTTACATGTATAGATAAGAGTTAAGGTATGGAATATGATTCGTCAAAGTGGATTTATTATCCTATCTTAGAGATAAGATGGATAAGCCTGGAAGTTCTATAAATAAAGAGGCTACCCCCCTCATTTAGCATAGAAGGAAGTAGTGAGAAATATTATATGAGTAAGTGTGAAAAGGAAGCCATTAATTTAAAGGTGTGTTGAAGAAGCCATTAATAGGTGTAATTGTGAAGTTTCTCCCATAGTCCTTGGTGAAAGGAAAGTGAAGTCAATAACACTTGAAGTACCTCATGGGTGAGATTGTAACAATTTCATGCTAATATTATAATTTACTCTAATATTTCAGATTTGTCATCATTCCGTTTTATCATAGTCTATGGTATTCTTGTGTTATGTTTGTTGTTGTGTTTCCAAATTACATCCACCAAATTAAAGGCTATGCATTAGTAAATAATCATAGCATGAGGAGTTCCCGGTGAAGAATTATCATAGTGCCACATTGGTGATGACAGAGCCACATGAGCTGCATTGGAAAGTAGCTAAACATATCCTTCATTATATTCGTGGAACCTATGCTGATGGCATTCACTATTATGGAGGGGTGGATATTGACTTGATTGGATTCACAGATTCTGATTGGGCATGTGACTTAGATCATCGGAAGTCTACCTCTGGCTACAGTTTTTTCTCTTGGTTCAGGTCCTATTAGTTGGTCTAGCAAGAAGCAAAATGTAATTACGATATCTTATATAGAGGCAGAATAAAGATGAGCATTTAACATTGCCACAGAGGTTGTTTTGGCTACATGATATTCTGACATAGTTTGGCATCCACCTTTGGTGGCCTACCATTATCTATTGTGATAACACAAGCACTATCTCCATTTGCAGAAATCTAGTTCATGTAACAATCCCATTTTAAGACTTTAGAACAAGGAATTTTATGTTTTTGTATGATTAATGCTCTCTATTCTAAATACATAATTTAGAACACACATTTCATAACAACCATTCTTATAACAGATAACCATATGCAGCTGTAATGACTCGGTGAGCAACCGATCTATTCATTCCATGACTCAGTGAACTACCGATCTGTTCATGTGTAACATTTTCTTTTTAAGTATTCTGCTGAATACTTCGTATACTTGGTTCTCTTACCCTATTCTGGGTATTGAGTGATTTTTCTAAGGAACCTAACTGAATATTTTCTACCAATATTCATCAGCATCATGATCCTTAGGCTGGGTGACATAGGACAAAGAAATCAACAACTTGCGATACTTTGGCCAAATATTTCTAACATACTGTTCATATTACTTATTCCTTGATGACATACTCGCCAATCTGGGATACGTCCTTCACCCCACTCCATTGTTATCTAGAATATCTTATACTGACTTTTTCCAGTCCCCTTGGCCAAGGTTTAACTCTAGTTTAGGTTAACAACATAGGTCATGATATGAAGAGGCTCACAAAGACTTAGCATAAAATTGGCATACTGGGTCAACCTGGGTTATCCCCATGTGCCAAGGTACCTTGAGTTCTAGAGGGCTACTTCATATCCTAACTATGTTACTATCCAAACCTAGAGGGACAACTTGTTCAAGTTCAAAGGTGTGTAGATCCTGGTGATCAATGCAGAAGGGTGTTGCCACATGTTAACTGTATTATTGTATCCTCGAGAAGATCCTAATCTTCTCAAAGGTACAACCCTACAGTCGACATGTGCCAACATCCTACAAAAAAACCTCATTAGGATGTACATACCTCTAAAATTTTACTTATGTTAAGTTAAATTTGGGTTAGTAGACGACATGTTTCGGCAGCCCATCCAATCCTGAGTCCCACACTCTTTAAGTCCTTTTTAAAAGTCATATTTCATTAATCTTAACTACTTAATTAAGTTAAGGTTGCTTCTAGATTTTTTAGTTTTGGCATAGCATCCCATTATCCAAAAACAGGACAGCAACATCACAAGTTCCTTTCTTTTAAAATGACTTAACCACTTAATGATTTGCAACAACCTACTAGGCTAAAATTTATCAAACTTATTACAATTAAGTCTTAATGATTTGTAATCATATATTCCTCTTTTAAGTATACCTTTGTTAGAGAGGAAGAGTCTTCCTCCTGTAGTAAAATGCTAGGGTGTAACACACCCATTTATGTCTTTTATAATTTCAACAATTTTCATTACAGTTTTACTTCACATCACATGATATAATGAAATACTTAGATAAGAATGTTGCATTCTGCCACTTATTTAACTGCAGCTTACTTAGGGAATTCATCTAAGTTCCTTTTACAATTCTAATCACAATTCACATCCAATCATATAGTTAATAAGTAAAATATCCTCAAGACAAGATACCATCCTATAGATAAAGGTACAAGAGAATTTATACAACCAATGCAAAAAAATTCTCAACTTTCAATCCATAGTCAAACTTATACATTTACAAAATTTATGCATCTTAGAAACACAACATAATAACCGCCTTTTCAAAAACAATCTAACTTTTCTTGTTTAGTACAATCAATGCCAATCAGATTTCTTTAAAAGAACCAGATTTAAAACAACAAATGCATCATATAAGTTTGTGCCTTCTTTTATCACTTATGTTGTCCATCTGCAAAAATTACTAGCATGATTCAGTTTAATGAACTGAGCATGATAAGCAGTAATCCTTAAAACAAAATGCACTCAACTAATTGTTTCCATAAAACAACCCTACTTTAAGGAGCAATTTGTTTATCATACAGTAGGCATAAGTAATTACAATCAGTAAAGAAGAGCAATAACATCCTGAAATCACTTCCTAGGGGGAAGAGCAGAATATAATATGTATTATCAATCCTTAACATTTTAACATAGTATTTATTCCATTGATTCCCTTCAACAGAAACAGATCATACTATCACATTGTATTCCAAACCTCATCACAATAGTATATGATACTTATTTATTTATCTTAGAAGAAAAAGGTTTCTTACATCATGATTCAAATTAAGATGAATCATCTAACATTAACTAAGATGTTCATCGCAATAGGTTAATATATGAATACCCAATAAGGAGAGAGAGAATATCACCTAGCCCATAGTTTGTATTCCCTTTTCAACATCTAATCATCATACACCTTCTTTTCTATTTTAGTGCAAGATAAATAAGACAAGGCTGACCAACTATGTTTAACTTTATCCTAAGAACATTCAATCATAAGTCCTTACTACTGAATTTGTTCCAACTGAATATAAAGAAGCATAGCAAAAGTGTACCTACTACAGCAATGTTTTCTTTCACTTTCATTAATAATAGTTCCTTTTTCAATCCAATGACAATTTTACAAATGTATAAAAGGTTCCAAGAAAGAGATCTAAAACACTTTTTAAGAAAGAAGGAGAAACTTATAACCCTATTTAAAAAAACAAGATCTCGCAATCAAACAAGTGATCCCTTTCATTTATTCATTAAAACAATGAAGGCTATACACAGCCATAATACACAAAGAGTCTTAATAATTCCATATAAAATCTATATTAATTTAATGAACCCAATCAAGAATTGAAACCCAAGTAAGAACTCGTACTCAAAATTTACCCAAGAGTTCAGTCAAGATAGAATTAATTGCTTACTTCGCAACTTAACACTCCTAAGGTAAAAGATTGAATTCCTAATAAGATTAGAAACTACAAAATGATTTCAAGTCAAACCTTTCATGGTTACCTAGCAATTAGGCAAAATTATCATTTCTAGTTTCATCCCAAGTACATGCAACTAATCCTTTAACATGCAACTAAGAATGATAACTACTAAACAATCTACATTCAACATTCAATGTTACCAACAATTACTAGACTATCATTTCCAGTTTCTTTCAAGTACATGCAACTAATCCTTTAACATGCAACTGAGAATGGTAACTACTAACAAATTGCAATCAACTTTCAATGTTACCAAAAATTAGTAGGCTACCATTTCCAGATTTCTCCCAACACATGAAATTATCCAAACATGTAACTATCTCGTTTCGAGTTCAGATTTTACCAAAGTTCATTCAAAACAGGCTAAATTCAAATGAAGATCTTGCAATATTTTCAACCAATTCCTTTGTGCTCCAGTCTTGAATTACAAGCCAAGCATCTTCTTCAGCATGTGTTCTCATCAAACCAAAACATTTAACCGAATGCATCTAGTTCAAATAGTTAAATCCCTTAACGATTAACAATTATAAAAATAAAACCAGACGGTTTCTTACCTGGGCCGACACCATGCCTAATCGTCATTACAATCAATATGAAACAAGTTATTTGAATAGCCTTTCAATATATTACCCACATTGAACTAATATAAAAATTTTCATCATAGAACAAGAACGGAGTAGTGAGTAAACTTTAAAAATTACCTTAGTTAAAGAAAAGTTTACATAATCATCTTTCAACCCTTAGTTAACAACAAGGATGAATTAAAAGATTACAAATAGAGAGTCCAATCTATACTTCATAGATATCAAACCGTTTTCATTAAGAACTCCCTTTAAAACTTATAGGGTCACATAAAACATTTACTCCAACCAAATACGACTCACTCAGGCCCAAGTTTTCCTTGTTTATAACACACAACAAACAAAGTTTTAACAAGTTGGAAATCAAGAACAACCCATCTGTAACACATCTTGATTCTTACAACTAAGAAACGAGTCACAAAATCATAGAATCTTGAAACCCAATCAACAGAGCTCATAAGATAACATGTATCAATTAAACTCTAGTTGTAGATGAGGTTCCTTAAACAAAAACATGGGTCTATCCAGATTTAACATTAGTTTCAACAGAAATAGAGGAACCCACGATTCTCCAAGAAAAATCGGTGAGAAACAGTAGTATATGTTTTAAACAAGAAAACCAATACCAATGATTACCAGATCACATTATGCCAAGCAACTTACAGAGTTCTCTTTTTGCATAGATTTTCATGTGCTAACACTAACACAATGAATAGTCCAATCAAGATTATTCTTTGTAATGGATTTCAAGCCAAGAAGAGCAAGATTTAATAAACCCAATAACAAATAACTAGGCAACATGCAATGTACTAAACTAACAGAGCAGAGTTGTTTCAATGAAATCATTTAGAAGAGAGCAAAAAATTTTAACAGTTAGAGCCTATCATTCCTGATAGTGTCTCGGTCAAACTAAAGAAGACCTCCAGCCAAGCTCACCACTTTTCCTCTTTTCCACGAAAGATCAAACAACCAGATACTTCTTCCACAATGCCTCTTATAAATTCCATGAAACGAAAATAGATTGGAAACCTCAAAAATAGTCATGAAGTGTAGTTTAATTTGTTGGTTCAAAAAACTAGAGTTCATGTAGAGTGAAAATTAGAGACCATGCAAAATGAAACAATCCTTGTGAAATCCACTGGCATGCCTACCAAAGCGGTTCGGGCTCGAAAACCAAACACAATTAATTTCATTAATCCCAAATCTCCAACTCAATCCTCCTTGCCACTGCCCACCAATTCTGGCTATTACCAAGTCGCATTTAACAAGCATTTCAAATTATAGTGATACTGCCACCTAGGCCTCTGCCAACCTAATTAGCCCCTGCCAAAGTTGGCAGTACCTCCAGTCCTTTCATCCTTATCAACATCTTAAATGCCTTAGGAACCGTTGCCTAACACTTATGACCCCTTAGTTTCCCCTTCATGCCAATAACTTAGGATAGATTAATGGCTTATGTTAGATCTTAGGTAAATTAAAGTTTATACCTTAGGATATAACACTAACCACTAACCCCTAACATAGGTCCTTAGCAATTAGGTTAGATAATTCCACATAGGTAAGTAATAAAAAATGCCATAGTTTATAGCATTAGGTTAGATCACCCTATAGCCTTGTAGTATTAGGTTCAAGTTTTAATACTTAGCAACCCTTCCAACTCCTTAGTACCAAGTTTAAGTTAGAGTTAGAATTACATCAAGTAATCATAGCTTAGGTAGGAGATACTTTCACATAACTTAGGATTATGGTTTTCTCCAATGCCATGAATAGGTTGAAATCCCAATTACACTAGTAATGACCTGCCAGGGTCGATTTCCAAAGATCCAACAAAAATTTCCACTGAATGGAAATATTTTCACACAAAAAGAGAATTAAAGAGATTACATCTACTAAGTTCAGTCCATATGCTCTTAGTTCATGGAATGCAAATTCATCAGTTGTTCATTCTAACAAGATTTAAAACATTCCTTGGATCACTGAAATTGATCCAAGGATGAGTCATAAAAAAAAACAGATAAGTTTACCATTTCCTTAAATCATAATGCACTCATCTATGAGAAGTGAAAAATGAATTCAAGAAACATTCCAGTTAAATCAAAATATCTTAAGAGCAGAAAAGACTTAACCAAATCAAGCATGATTTCCCCACAATCAGAAGAACATAACTTCATAAGGAAAATCACATGTCAACACTTGAAATGCAAAGAGAAAATATCAACTTCAAAGGGTGTTACAGTTCAGCATCAACGGATGAAGCACATTGAGATCCATATGCACTTCATACAAGAGATTATTCATGATGGTATCATCGACATTTAGTACATTCAGACAGATGATCAGATTGCAGATTTATTTACTAAGCCCTTCACTGAGATGAATTTTTTTCACTTACAGTCTCTTCTTGGGTTGAGGTCTTTTGCAGTTGATCATCTTCTTCAGGCTATGTAGTCCTTATTTTCTTCTTCTTCTTCTAGGAAGATTGTCTTTGTATATGGGCACCTTATCAGGCCTTTAGTTTCCGGGTCCCATTGACACATATTTCTTAGTTGTTTAGGGGTGTCTTCTTTTTCAGTCTATCTCATCATAGCCGCTTCCCTAGCTTCGATGAAGGGGGGTGTTGGTGTGAGTTATCCTATGTGTCCTCCTTTCATATTGGAGGGTCATCTCACATGGGTTAGGTTTAGGGTTAGATTTAGGGTTTTCTATTGAGTCATGCACTAGGGTTACCCTACGGGTACTTCACCTAGGGCTAGCCTCCATGAACTGGTGGCCTCACCCTGATCCTGTCTCGGGGCTTGATGGCCTCGTGTGCTCTCCACACTGTGGATGTAGGACCAAGTCCTCTCACTCAAGGCTTGTTGTGCCTTGTACTCTCCGTAGTATAGAAAATCTATCCCTTCCACCATAAGCTAATCTTGATAATACCTAGCCTCACCTAGGGCATCCTACAATCTGGCTACATGTACCGTATGTGGTAGCCCCATTGGCCTTTGATCTTGTACCTATCCTGTGGGACCCTGTTTGGCCCCTACCTATAAACTAGGACCATGTCCCGATTCCTATGGTGGTGCCATCAGCCTCACACCATGTACCTAGATCTGGGCCTATAAGGCCTCAATCTGTGCCTGTGTAGTGGCCAACTGGCCCTGTAAACCTACAACATGTTCTTGTAGGGTGGCCACCTGATCATCATCACCATATCCACCCTAGACCATTTGGGCCTATAGATTGGCCACTTTTGCATGCAAAGAGGCCACCTTTGCCTCTAAACCTACCAACTACCCATGTACCATCCTCAACTGTGTAATCAGGGTCACCACTTGCCTCTGTAGGGCGTCTCTCTGAATGGTGATGGTGGCTAAATCTAGCTACCCAAGCCTAAGTGGTACTACTCGTAAATGAGCCACCCACCACTGTCTATATTAGTCCATCACCTTGACATCATCAATCCATCAGTCTCTCACCTGCTCCTCCTACCCTTTAGGTACTATCATCTATGGTAGCAACAGTGGTCTCTCCACATAATCTCTCTGGTACTATGGGAAGGGTGGGGGTATGTCCTGTGGTAGCCCAAACTGTCATTTGACCTTGTCTACTGGAATCATATCGTGCTCCCTTTTACGACACCCCTCAATCCATCTGAGTAGCTACAGGCCATCTACCTCATCAGCCATCTATATGTATGAGGGATAACCCACATACTGTCTCCAAATAATTTCCATTTCGGACAATTCCTCTAGTAACTTCCTGTAATATGATACATCATGAGTAGCCTTGTTTGATTGACACTCTCCAATCATAGGCAACCATTTCCTATAACCTATATACACCAAACCCAACTCGAATGCATCCACCTGAGGCATACCAATCAGAAAAACACACATAATGTGCTTGTAGGCCCAATAGTGAAAAAACAAATGTGTAACATAAGCTGAACTTGTGGAGCCTCCCATATGCCCATAGCTCTCTATATAACTACACCAGGAATGTTGATGCCCATATAAAATAGGTCCTGTCCATCATCATATCATGTAGCACCCCCATCAGTGATCGTGGGAATCTCCCACCCTCTGCATCAAACAGTGTAAAACAGAAGACTGCCTCCATCAATAACACCACTAGCGTCGTCTCCTCTGGTTGGGCAAGGTACATATCTTCGTAGCTCATGTTGGCACTGTGGAATGTCATCTTCACCAATCCCTCACCAAATACTATTAGCATCCACTCCTCAGATGCCTCTAAGGAGATCGAGTATACCTATGTCCCCAATATTAGTAACCACAGGATCCTATAAACATCCTCCAGGGTGAATGTAATCTCCCCCATTTCTAGGTGGAACGTGTTGGTCACTGGATCCTATCTATCGATGAGGACGACCATCAAACTTGGCTTCCAGACAACATGCCGGTAGTGTCTGACCCCACGCAGACCCACATCTACGACATGCCTCCACTCCTTGACCGTCACAGCCCCATGAACTGTTAAGAGCAGGGGCGGCACCCTGTCGCGTATCCGTAGTTTATCTCTCACCTCCATCTAGCAAAACATCACATTAATACACCTTAATCATAACCACAATCACTCTTGACACCTCACATATACTTACCACCCTACCTCTCTTTCCCTAGACCTCCTTACCTTCGTATCACATCTTCTATCTACCCACCCCAACCCTAACCCGCTATCATTCACCCTTACCTATTTTTACCCCTTACCTATGTTATGATTTTCCCCAAAACATCTCCTACTTACTACTACCTCTCTCACCCACCTAACCTAGGTCATTTTTGGCCCTTTTCCCCCATATCTTGACCGGTCCCAGTTACTCCTAACCAACCCCGGTAACGCATAAACCAGCATTAGTCACCTATTTCGTGACCGATACCGGTTCGGCACCACTGACATCAACTAACCCTCAACCCACGCCGATCACTATTGCACCTAAAACCGTGACACCCAAAACCCCCCTTTTTCCTAAATACTCCCTTTCTCTCCTTTCTACCCACCCATTTCTACCTAAATACCCCTCAACCCTTCCCCACCCCTCCTTCACCCAATCACCTCCCCCCCATTCCTATTTTACCTAATTTTCCCTCCCAAAAATTCAAATTTCATTTCCCCCCAAACCCAGAACTCTAAACCAATCTAACTCACAAAACAAAGAAAGGGATTGACTCTTACCTCATCACGCTATCATTTTCGTGGTGGCATGTCAGGCCACTGCACTGGTGGTCCACCCGATCCCTCTCCTACCCTTGTCATCACCCAATCAACCTACTCATCTCCAACCAACTGAATCGATAATCCAATCGTGTGGACCCGCCTATTAACTGCCAATTACCCGCTACACCACTCGCCGCCTCAGCTCTCCGTTCCACATGGATGCTTTCAACCTTTCTCTCTCTCACCTATCACTTTCTCCTATTTGGAAAGTGCCAAATGATTCCGTAAATAGCAGCAATTTCCTTTTTTATAGCCTACCCGGCTTAATCAGAGACGGTTTTACCTTGACCAACATCGGTCCCATGCCCTAGCTTACCATGGTCGGTCCATCACGATCGGTGTCGGTTCCATCTAACCATTGTCAGTTATCCTGCTTAGCCTTTTTCCTACCCCCTTCTGCTAATTTTCTGACTTGAATCCTTTTTACCTCACCCACACCTGACTTGGACAATTCACTTTATCCTCTTGACCTCATCGTTTACTACCTCACCTCATCCTCATTTGGGGACTCGTTATTTTACCCATACCTTGGCCCTACCCATGCCGTGACCTAGTTACTTAGACTTGGAACATTACTAGTGACTTATGACCTCATGTGCTCGCTATACCTTGTGGCACTATTACCAATTTTGATTGACATACTAACCTTACCTTGCCTCTTACTATGACTGTTTATCCTAACCCAACCTTTGGTGTACCGAAAGATACCTAAACGTTCCTACACCTGACTTGCATCGTGTTTCTTGACCATATCCTATACCTTGGATACCGGAATCACCTTAACCTTGTTTGGATAAACCTATCGACCTTAGAAAATGTAAATTTTTCCTGCTCTTCAACCTGGTACTATGTTGTAATTTATACGTGTGTGTGTGTGTGTGTTTGACTGTTACTACCTTTGACCCTGACCCATTACCTAGATTACCTAATTTGACCTTTACCTCTTTTTACCCTTATTTCCCACCTTCCTCTCCATCATATTCACCTTTTATCAAACCACTCACTGACTGTCCTTCTTCCTCATCAATTCCTGGTTTGAGGGGGATCACCTTTACCCACACATGGGGCAACCACATCTTATTTTTGTCAGCGTTGCTTACCAATACAAGCTATGCAACAAAAAGGGGAAAAATGTAGACACCAAAATTTGGTTACACTCCCCTTGGTCCCTCAAAAAATAATCACCTCGAACACACTCACCTAACCATGGCCTCTTTCACTCCACTCTAATATGAAATTAATTAAATTAATTCATGATATCATAATATTTATTATTTAAATATCCTAATTAAGATAATGCCCACACCACCACCTCACCTATAAACCTCACCCTAAGACCTATTCTTAGTATGTTGTCATAACTAACTAAGACCTTCCTAAACCCTAAATATCAAAGCCTACATTCCCTCTAACCACATTCCCACCTATTAGAAAGGAAGCTTCCATTCTAATCTGTGAAGGAAAATGAATGAGATCCAAGAAATCAAGAGGATCTACCCATTTTAGTAAACCTAGGAAATCCCACCCTAACTGATGCCGGTTACCCTAAACCACCATTGGTCATCCTGGAACCTCCGCCAGTTACCATTTATTCCCCAAAACAACCTTATTTCGAGGTTGGCACATTTCTGAGAGCAAGAGACAAAAACTAGAGCTACATGCGAGCAGAACCAACATTCGTACATGCATCAGAGAATCAACAGCCAACATCAGAAGTAATCACAGAGTCATTTACATTCACAGGAGCATCCTAAGAAGCACCATCACCACATCAAACTCCATCCATCCGCTTAACTGCCATTGCCACCCAGCCATCAAGACCATATAACAGTAAGTATTTTATTAACCAACATTCATCCATTTTCATTTTAGTAGGTTCTATTATATCTATTATCAGTTTCTACTCTCATTCCCATTCTCCCACCATTTACCTCCATACAAAATTGACCATTCCTTTACCCACACCATTTAACTGCCCATACCTAGTTTTTAAACATCCCTGAGTATACCTAAGACCTACACAGACCTTGCCATTTCCCTCTCCATTTCCATTTAGCCTCAGATCTACCCTCACATCAAGATTTTATTAAGTTTCCTCTACCCCGACCATACCGATGCTGGTTACCCACAACTGTCACCAATTCACCTAAACCGACATCGGTCATACTAGACTGACGTCGGTCTCTATTTTTTTACCCTCAGATGAAGAACATAGCCTTAAATCCCCATCAAATACCCCAAAACATCTCAGAACTAGACCTTGACTAGTTCCAACACTTTGACAGTGACCCTGACCTTCAGATTTAATCATAGCCTAGCTTGTTGTGAACAAACCTGCTTATCGTAGTCGAATGAGATACCTAAATCATTTTAAGTACAGTAGGATTTCATTTATTTTTAACATTGAAATGTTTTAAATAGTGGATTGACAACCTTCTAAGGAGTATCACACTTCCTGGATCTAGCATATGCTAGGCAGTCCACTACATATACTATTTAACTTCTATTTGGTGGTCTTGTTTTCTATTTCAGGTAGTTCCTCCTAGCCAAAAGGAAGATCTCATGATCAACTGTGGATCCAGAAGTCATACACGCGTAACAACCCTCAACCATCTTTAACAAGTATTCCTCCTAGGCCATTTACCCTTATCTGTTTCGTTAATATTCAAAGAAATGCTCTAAGAATTAGATGAAACACCTTGTCATAGATAACACGAATGTGCCAGAAAATTAGAATTTTTACATCTTAAAAAAGTTTTCCCCTAGTCATAAACCATCGTCTGATCAAAATAGTGAACCTTCATCTAGTGAAAACAATGTCCGTGAAGTTCATAAAGTTTTTGATAGCGTGCCAACTGTTCCTCAAAACCTACATACTTCATCTATTGAGGAAATCTTGGCACGATCTCCTCCACCCATAGAGGAGAATACCTCTTCTACTCCTCTACCCATAGAGGATTCCCCCTCATCTCCCCTTGCTCTCACAAAGGAACTCACACTTTCTACCGATGTTATGTCATCATCTTCTTCCCAACATTCTGAACTGTCAACACTTGTTATTATCCCATCCACAAGATAATCATCATCTTATTCTCCTCCACCAAGAGAGAAGTCTACCTCACCCAACCTATTATCTCTCCTACCCATGGTAGATTCTTCAGACATGTCATTACCTGTTGGGGATAGTTTTCCCCTAGAATCCCAGGACTCTATTGATATGATCTCGGATCTTTCACCTACATAATCCAAGGCTAGACAATTCCCTATCTCATAAACATATTTTATAGGGATTTCCACTTAACCCATTCCATCCTCTTCTTCAGTAGTCCTGTTTTCACGGTTGGTCAATCGTTTGGATTACATTGATCATTCCATGCTCTAGGGATGTCTTCAGCTCCCTATTTTGACCCAAATACAAATGTTTCTTGAAGATACTTTGACGATCTACCCAAAGTTATTTTTGAAAACCAAAACTACATTGACCATTCCGATTGAAACGAATTCCTCTTCATCATCCCTACCTCCATCTAAACCTCTACCCATCACTACAACTATTCCCAAACCTAAAAACCTACCCACACTTATCCCCCCACCCGTATCTAGACCCATCATCACTTTAGGTGTCATGCTGACATCAAGTCTTACTCACCCACCTATCAGATTGGACTTAACCACATCTTCCCAAGTCCACAGTAGCATTATCCTCCCGCCTAAAAGGAAAAATCAACCTTCTAGGCCACATACATCGGTCTCACCTACCACACCTTTGTCACCTTCCCCCCTTCCGTCCATCCTAGGGCCTCATCCATCAACCTTGACGAAAAAATCTCATACCTAAGGCCAGTCAAAAGATAAACAACCTACTCCTACCTCATGAGCCTTTGTTACACCTCATTCACTCAAAAACCAAACTTCCTCACCCTCACCCATACACTTCTTTCCACCTATACCTCCACCAGTTACTATAACCCTAACCTTGCCTATACAACTCCAACCAATGTCACCTACCCAACCTCCACCAACCACCTCCACCAGAACTAGGTTGCCCCTGTGGGTAACCCATCCTCTTCCACCATCTGCTTTTCCTTATAGATCCCATACTCCCATGTCACCTTTACCCAAGAAGGTGCAACCTGTTATCGCCCTCAAAATTTCCCTCTTTTGAAGTCAAGTTCTGAAAAATTTGAGTCGGTACCTTGGAGTAATTTGTGATTTTTCTTAAAAAATATTTTCCTTCATTCGAATGTCATTGTTAATCCTTCTCTTTGGCTTTGGATTGTGTTGAGCCTGACATTGTTTGCATTTTTTCATTCCATGGAGAATAATTTGAAATTCAGGCGTAAAGGTCGGGTTCTCCCTTTCATTTTTATTTTTCCACAGTCATGAATGATGGGCATATCTTCTTTGTCAATTTTTTCCCCAACATCCACGGGTAGTATGTGGACATCTCTTATTGGATATTATGTGGCCATGTTTCAAGTGGTAGCATAAGCCTTCACACATTCAAATGGCGCAACTTCAAGGGAAAGGCCCAAGGGATAGTCCTCAAATAAGCACATGATTTTGACATGACCCAGGCCCGAAATGAAGACAGAACAAGCCCGAATCGAATAAATATGGAAGGTTAAATAGACATCGCCCAATGTCTCATCGACATAACTTCAAGGGTCGAAGCCAAGGGTAGTTCCCCAAACTTGTGCTAGTCCTCCACATGTCCCAGGTCTGAAAAAGGGACGGATCTAGACATTTAATTGACTAAGTATAAGAGGGTCTGTGGAAGTCTTGTCGACACTAAAATTTTCCTCCATAATTTCTATTTCATTAATATATGTATTAGGAATAGGATGTTGTTAAGTATAATTAGTAGTAGTGTCTGATAGAAGATAATGGCGCCGTCAGTATGGTGTCGCCAATAATGTGGAGTACGGTAACAGTCAAAGTACAATAGGAATATTGTAAAAAGTAAATATTTTTCGTAAGTGGTCCGGTAATGTTAAAATGTCAAAGTTTGGGTAATTAGAGAAGTAGGGTCTACATGATTAGGAATTATAAATATTATATTGGTAATAAGGACAAGGAGTGAGGTCATAAATATTTTGTGTATTTTATTTGTAAAAAGTCTAAAAATGTGGAACCCATGTAAAATGATAAGGTTTATCTTATCTTAAGAGATAAGCTTACATGTACAAATAAGAGTTAAGGTATGGAATATGATTCGTAAGAGTGGATTTCTTATCCTATCTTAGAGATAGGATGGATAAGCCTGGAAGTTCTATAAATAGAGAGGCCACCCCCCTCATTTATCATAGAAAGAAGTAGTGAGAAATATTGTAGGAAGTGTGCAAAGGAAGCCATCAATTAAAGGTGTGTTGAAGAAGCCATCAAGAGGTGTAATTGTAAAGTTTCTCCCATAGTCTTGTTGAAGTACCTCATGGGTGAGATTGTAACAATTTCATGTTAATATTATAATTTACTTTGATATTTCAGATTTTTCATCATTCCGTCTTATCATAGTCGATGGTATTCTTGTGTTCGGTTGTTGTTTTGTTTCCAGATTACATCCACCAAACTAAAGGCTGTGCATTAGTAAATAATCATAGCACAAGGAGTTCCCGGTGAAGAATTATCATAGTGCCGGATTGGTGATGACATTTTGGTTCTGTTGCCCGGACCATTCCTCGTTGGTGGATTTTCTGGAGAGATATTCCCATTTAGTCAAAAATCAATTGGAGGATAACCTTGTTTTTACTGTGCATAGTAGTTACCATGGTAAAGTCATTTTTACCATGAATAGTAGTTACCATGATCAAGTCATTTTTGCTGTGAATAGTATTTATCACAGTAAAGTCACTTTTTACCGTGAATAGTATTTACCGCAGTAACTTCACTTTTTACCGTGAATAGTGTTTACCACAGTAAAATCAGTTTTTACCATTGTAAGTCAAGTTTTACCATAGTTTACCATGGTCATTTCTATAGTAATTCTAATTATTTGTGCACATAAGTCTTGTTGATTGTACTTGTGGGTTGGTATTTCACGGTGGTTACTTTTGAAAATGGGAAAGATTCCTGTTTTTTCAGCTCAATCTAATGAAGATGATTCTTCTTTCATTCAAGAGTTTAAGCGATCTTGTATTTGTAATGGCCTTATAAGAAGGGAACAATGGACTGAATTTTTTCCTACCTTTTTGGATGGTTCAGCACTTAGGTGGTTTGAAACACTAGGTGATAATGTGAAAAACTAATGGGATTTATTAATTGAAAGTTTTCTTGAAGAATTTGGTGAACAACAGAGATATGCAGACCTCATGATCGAGATCACAAAGCTAGCCCAAGGAGAGAAGGAGAAGATAAGGGATTATCATGCTCGTGTTCTAGAGCTAAGGAGGAAGCTCAATGCCTAGATCCAGAAGGAAGGATTAGCGGATGGGTTGATGAATGGTGTGGATAATCTCCTTTGTAAGCACTTCATTCTTGGGATGAAGCCAGAGATCAGACAACGAGTGAAGTATAACCACCCAGCTACCATTGAAAAAGCAAAGGAGATTGCAAGAAGGCAAGAAGAAAGCATGGAAGAGGAGCCCAAAGAAATTGTTGTTAAAGTAGAGCCTACACTAGCACCTTTGGTCCAGAATCCACAACCACTCCCGGTGAGCACAAATATTTCTCCTAGTACATCTACTGAGTATGAAGATCTGCTTAGGAAGATGGGCTAGTTAACTATTAATCTTCTTCAAGGAAAGTAATTTAGTTCTCAGGGAGGAGATAGAGGTCCAAAAAGAAATATTTTTGAAGTTGTTTGTTATGGTTGTTATAAAAAGGGTCATTATAAGAATAATTGTCCAGATAGAGCTTCTACATCTGGTACAATAGATAATGATAAAAGAAAAGCACCTGTGAATTCTCTTGATGTAGTATATAAGAGTAGAAATAATGAAGTAGATGTGTTTGTAACAAAAAGAAAGAAAGAAAAGGATAATCAAGATGGAACTGATCCTAAGAAGATGAAAGGAGAAACTAGTAAGAAACATAGGAGAAGAAAGTTGGGTGTGTAGGATTTTCTGATTTCACAGGGGCAAGGACCATACTCCATCTTGGAAGATCTGTCCAAAAGGCCTGCAAATATTACATATGGTCAACTCTTTTCTATGTCTTCTGAGAAGAGACGGGAGTTGCGAGGTGGACTCAATGCTCGAAGAAGGAAGGAGGTTGAGGTCCCTATTTTGGAGGCAGAGGCAGATCCCTATGCTCCACAAGCTGAGGTATTATGTAATGGTATTTCAATTCATGATGTCTTAGTTGATAGAGGTGCTGCAGTTAATGTAATGACCGAGTCTGTAATGAATATGTTGGGGTTAAAAATTGATCACCCTTCAACACTTATGTTAAGGTCATTAAATAAGGGAAAAACTAAACCAGAAGGTGTAGTTTCAAATGTGGCAATAGCTGTTATGGGTGTTGTATGTGTGGTAGACTTTTAGGTGATTGAAAATGGTATTGTTGCGTACCCAATGCTACTAGGAAGACCATGGCTAAGGAGAGTTCATGCAAGAAACTACTGGAATGAAGGTTTCATGACACTTGGACGTGGTAGAGAGAGGGTGAAGATAAATGTGATCCCTCGACATCATAAGGTAGAACCTGTGGATTCAAGTGATGAAACTGATGATTGGACATCCTCTGATTACTCTAGTACCAGTGAAGTGGACACTGAAGATGAAGAAAGTGAGGTGGATGTTTCAGTCATGGATATCCTTCCAGTCACACCAACTCATGACCCCATAAAATTATTTGAAGAAGAAGTTGATGATTGTCTCTAACAAATAAAGATTGGTGATGTTTTGATGGAGAGTGAGAAGGAATCCTACCTCCAGCTCTTTTGAAGGTACATACACCTATTCACTTTTGATTACAAGGAACTCCGTCAAGTAAGTTGGGTAGCACATTGTATTGAGCTGGTAGATGGTACTAAGCCCATAAAGCAAATGTCATATAGAATGAATCCTAATTTTTTCAAGACTGTAAAAGAAGAAATAGATAAGTTGTTTGATGCAGGATTCATATTTGCTGTGGAGAATTCAGAATGGGTTTCTCCCATTGTGATCTCAATAAAGAAGAATGGGAAGCTACGCATTTGTGTTGATTACAGGAATATCAATAAGGCAACAAAGAAGGATCATTACCCTCTTCCATTTTCAGATCAGATCTTGGACGAAGTAGCTGGCCAGGAGTGCTATAGTTTTGCTGATGGATATAGCGGCTACAACCAAGTTCGTATAGCAGAGAAAGATCAGCTGAAGACCACGTTCAGCACTCCTTGGGGAACGTTTGCTTATAGAGTTATGTCTTTTGGGTTGTGTAATACTCCAGAAACATTCCAATGTTTGATGAATAGGGTGTTCGAACCCTACGTTGGGACCTTCATCAGAGTATTTCTGGATGATTTTTGCATCTATGGGAGCAAGTTGGACCACGTGCACCAGATGGATACAACATTTCAAAGGTTAGATGAAGCACAAGCCTCACTAAACCCTACAAAGTGTGTCTTTGGATGTTCTAAAGGCATTTTGTTAGGGCATCTTGTATCTAGAGATGGTATTGGTACTGATTCTGATAAAGTTTCAAAAATCAAAGATTTACCATTTCCTCTTAATAGAAATAAGTTGAGATCATTTTTAGGCCATGTGGGTTACTATAGAAGGTTCATCAAGAATTTCTCAAAGATTACACAGCCACTAACCCAGTTCTTGAAGAAGGATGTTACTTATGAACCAGGAAATAAGGCGCATGAAGCTTTTGGACAACTGAAGGAAGCCCTGGTGTCTTCACCTGTTTTGAAGAATCCAGATTGGAGCAAGCCATTCATTGTGTACACTGATGCCTCACATGCAGCACTAGGAAGTACTTTGAGCCAAAAGGATGAAAATGGGAATGAACATCCAATTTACTTTGGGAGCAGACAAATGAGCAGTGCTGAGGTAAACTATACTGTAACTGAAAAAGAGGCTCTGGCTATCATTTTTGCTGTAAAGAAGTTTAGAAATTACTTGCTAGGGCAGAAATTCATAGTTGTAACAGATCATCAGGCTCTGAAATATATTGTCAATAAGCCTAACCCATCAGGGAGGATAGCAAGATGGATAATTTTGCTACAAGAATTTGAATTTGATATTATAGATAGGCCACGAAAGAAGCATGTCAATGCAGATGCACTCTCTCGAGCCTATGATGGTTTAGGATCATCTTGTGATGATGATGATTTTCCCGATGCAGCATTGTTCTCCTTTGACACAATCCCTAGTGAATACATAGATATTTGGAATTATCTGAATGAATTTAAGTTTCCTGATGGTGCCAATGCAAAGACTAAGAGAAAGATTACTCAAGCCAGTCGTCCATATTCTATTCTGCATGGAGCATTATTTCGAATAGGACCTGATGGACAGTACAAGAGGGCAGTTGGACATGATCAAGGAAAGGAGCTGCTAGAAGAATTCCACAATGGTACATGTGGAGGGCAATTCTCTGGACAACTTACAGCAAGAAGGATCTTGGATGCAGGTTATCACTGGCCCACTCTTTTTAAAGATTGTTATAATTATTGTAAGACATGTGATATTTGTCAAACACATGGTAACCGTAAGACTTCATCAGCTCCATTATTTCCTATTCTTCCCCTTGGTCCCTTTGAAAAGTGGGGAATAGACATTGTAGGTCCACTTCCAACTACATCATGTCAAAATAAGTATATTGTAGTTGCCACAGATTATTTAACCAAGTGGGTTGAAGCTAGGCCATTGAAAACAGCTTCCATGGATGAAGTGGCAAGGTTCATATATGAACGCATTGTCACCATATTTGGTTGTCCATTAGAAATTGTAACAGATCAAGGAAGCCACTTCATTAATGAGGTGGTAGAAGCCCTAGTCAATAAGTTTTCTATTAAGCACAGGAAGGAAACAACATACAAGCCAAGCACAAATGGACAGGTGGAATGAACAAATTTTGTGTTGTGTCAAATTCTAGCAAAAGATGCAGCCTTGCAGGTACATAAATGGGATAAAAGGATTCATGCAGCATTGTGGGCATATAGGGCAACATCAAAGTCAGCAACAGGATACTCCCCATTTCAGTTGGCCTATGGCATTGATCCAGTTCTTCCTATTGAGTTTGATATTCCCACTGTGAGAGTTATGAAAAATGAAAGGATGGATGAAAGTGATTCAGTAAAAAGAAAGGTTGGTACATCTTCATTTGCTAGAGGAAATGAGGGAAATAACAAAGGATACAAGCCATAAGAAGAAAATGAAGCAGAAGGAATACTTTGATCAAAAGATCCGATGGTCTCCATTTCATGTGAATGACTTGGTCCTAGTATATGATTCCAGATACAAAAAAAGAAGACAGAGAAAATTTCTTCCAAAATGGATAGGGCCCTACAAAATAGCAGCTGTGCATGAAAATGGTACGTACCGACTGGAGGAATTGGATGGCACTCCCATTACGAAATGGGTCAACCACGACAAGTTGAAGATTTTCCAAGCACCAGAATAGTCTACTCCGAGGACGGAGTAGAAGCTAGGAAGGGGGAAGATGTCGACACTAAAATTTTCCTCCATAATTTCTATTTCATTAATGTATGTATTAGGAATAGGATGTTGTTAAGTATAATTAGTAGTAGCGTCTGATAGAAGATAACGGCGCCGTCAGTACGGTGTCGCCAATAATGTGGAGTATGGTAACAGTCAAAGTACAATAGGAATGTTGTAAAAAGTAAATATTTGTCGTAAGTGGTCCGGTAATGTTAAAATGTCAAAGTTTGGGTAATTAGAGAAGTAGGCTCTACATGATTAGGAATTAGAAATATTATATTGGTAATAAGGACAAGGAGTGAGGTCATAAATATTTTGTGTATTTTATTTGTAAAAAGTCTACAAATGTGGAACCCATGTAAAATGATAAGGTTTATCTTATCTTAACAGATAAGCTTACATGTACAGAGAAGAGTTAAGGTATGGAATATGATTCGTCAGAGAGGATTTCTTATCCTATCTTAGAGATAATATGGATAAGTCTGGAAGTTCTATAAATAGAGAGGCCACCCCCCTCATTTATCATAGAAAGAAGTAGTGAGAAATATTGTAGGAAGTGTGCAAAGGAAGCCATCAGTTAAAGGTGTGTTGAAGAAGCCATCAAGAGGTGTAATTGTAAAGTTTCTCCCATAGTCTTGTTGAAGTACCTCATGGGTGAGATTGTAACAATTTCATGTTAATGTTATAATTTACTTTGATATTTCAGATTTTTCATCATTTCGTCTTATCATAGTCGATGGTATTCTTGTGTTCGGTTGTTGTTTTGTTTCCAGATTACATCCACCAAACTAAAGGCTGTGCATTAGTAAATAATCATAGCACGAGGAGTTCCCGGTGAAGAATTATCATAGTGCCGGATTGGTGATGATAGTCTCCACATGTGTCTTCAGTGTAAATTCAAAGGAAGAATCTAGAGCGGGTCCTGAAGTGTGTACAAGTTCACCACGTGGTCATAGTCAAAGAAGGGTAAGATCCAGTCGTTGAATCGGCTAAGTATAAAAAGGTTTATGGAAGCCTCCATGTGTCAGTTCGACACAACTTCGAAAGCCAAATTTGGAGGAAATTCCCAAAAGTGCACTGAGCCTCCACATGTCTAGGGTCAGACATATGGCCCCGCCAAACAAAAGGGACGAAGGAAAAAACACAAAAATATTGAACTGAACCACAAAGGGACAAGTGGCCATGTTTCAAGCGGTAACGGATAGGCGGACCCTTTTTGTGTTTTGATGCCATTGAAAAGTAAAGGTGGGAGGGTAGGCCATCTAGGTGATTTAGGAATTTTGGTTTTATTTCCAAACAGGTGTAAAGTATGAAGTTGGTTGTGACTCTTCTATTGAAAAGTCAAAGTGGGAAAGTGGGCCGTCGGAGTGATTTAGGACTTTGGGCTTTGTTTCCATAAAGAGTTCAAAGTTATAAAGTGACCCACAACTTGGTCCATGCTAAGGGATAAAGTCAAATGTTGATCCCACATCAAAAGTTAAAGCAGAGAGGTGGGTTGGTGGAGCAATTTGAGTTTTTGAGCCCGCGTTGAAAAGAGGTAAAATTATAAAAGTGAGTCGTGACTCCATCACCACTCAAGTAAAGCCACGTTTCAAGCTCGTATCAAAAGCAGGTGGGTGGGCCAAAATGTTCTGAAGTTCCATTCTTCTTAAAGTAACAAAATACAAAAGGTGTCCTCGGGCTCACTTTAGTTTAAATCCCTCCCACGTGGATGGATCAAATTCAAAGTTTTCAAAGGCAGGAGGAATGGCTACAATTCAATGCGTTTGGTTTTACCACCAGGAATGGAAATGGCCAAGGCATTGGAGAGGTTCAGATGTGGGTTTCTTAAATTAGTTTCATCATTTTTGTAATTGAATGTAAAGTTCTTGGAAGCTATTTAATGGCTTCTCCATGCCATTGTTAGGGGTGGATCCTGATACTTTGTAAAGGTAATAGATTTGAAGTAACCAATACAAAAGTTTTTCCCTTTCTTCTTCTGTTGATTCTTCTTTCCTTGTCTAAAATTTGGAAATCATCCATATTTTATGATAAGAAAATTTGTGTTCTTGTTTATATGATTTTTGGAACTTTGTGTCTGTGGAATTATATTGGTTATGAAAGCGAATGATTCTACTCTGCATCTCCATGTTTCAATACGTATAAGGTTATACTCTACTATCTATAATTCCTGAAGGTATTATTATGTTCTTCCTCTCTCATCTCCTTAATTCGTTCATTATTTTGTATTGATGATCTTTGGGCATAAAACATTTCAAAGTATCATGAATCCACACTTTGAATGTTGTACATTTGTATATAAGTTTTACTTCTTTCTTCAATAAAGGAATCTCTCCCATTAAAGAGGAGGGAATTGTTATCCCTTGACTGTGGTTTGTTAAAGTTCCATTTAAAAACCCAACACAACCCAAAGATAAGAATCTTCTACCCTCTAATAAGGTAGTCAAACCATCCAAACCTTTCATTGCCAGCTCTTCTACCCTACCTTTAACCAAGTAGATGCCAGCAAGACCTAAGAACACTTCGCATACCAAACTAGTAGACCAACCCATTCCCCCTCCTATAAAGCCTCTTCCCTCACAATCAGTCACACCTGTACCCAAACTCACACTCACTTCCCATTGTGATCTGTTAGTGGGGTCATATGCCAACATTTTAACTAACCTATTAGAGACTTCTATCATCACATTACCACTGCTTTGACCTTACAATCCTCTCAAACCCAAACTGAAAGGTTTTGATGAAACCAAGATTTGTGCCTATCATCATGTACTAGGACATGATGCCGAAAATTGTAAGGCTCTGAAAATTATTCTTCTCCAACTTTGTCCTCCTAATGTTTTTTAACAAGGTCAACCTTCTTAATGAGGACCATGCTCCACCTTCACCTATCACCACACATCATTTTCCTTTAACGATTCAACAACCAATATCTCCACCTCCACAACCATTTTTTACACCACTGAAATTTGAGATCAACATGATCCATATTATAGAGTTGGAAAAACAACCACCCAAATGTTAGTGCACCCTAATCATTTCACAAGGATCTTCTCCACCACTAGGAATTTTCCCCTCATGTCATTATACCTTTCATGACACACCCTCTCCATCCACCTACCCTTAGATTAACATGGTTCATGTTGCTACCAATGCTCAAAAAGACAAAGGCAAAGAAAAAGCAACTAGCCCATCAACCAACCTTGTACGCAATATACCATCTACACCCACTCCTAAAATAACCATCCACGGACCTACATATCCTATCTCTGACGGGGTCACCCATTGCGTGATGATAAAACAATTACATTAGTCTCCTCTAAATATGTCTTTGTATGATCTCATCCAGACTTCCGAATCCCATAGACAAGCCCTTATCGAGGTTTTACAAGTCATTGAATTTTTACCCAATGACCCCACACCAGTGGCATCGATTATCAACCCTCACCACGTGGCCTCACTAACCAAATCAGCTCCTCCTTCTACCCCCATGACCACTCCTCAAGTCATTTCCCTCAACTTCTCTAAAGAGGATATTTTACCTCTCCAGTTAGATGACCCTGATCCCACCCTATTCATTTATGTTTATATCGATAACATATGCATACAACATGTCATGATTGATGGTGATGCTAGCATTAACATCATCTCCTCCCACAGATACAATCAAATGTTTATTCCTCATAACTGTATGCATAATGACCCAGTTATGTTGCGCTCCTTCAATGACACCATCACCTCCACCCTTGGCATTATTATCCTTCATATTCACATAGGATATCACACTGTCCTAGAACTATTCTACGTCTTAGAGGGGGAATTCTAGTATAACCTATTTCTTGGAAGACCTTGGATTCACACCACAGGTTGTGTCCCTTCAAATTTACACCGTTGTGTAAAATTTGAGTAGGAGGGACATAACTACACCATCTCTGACGACCCATTTCCATTCAAGACCTGTAACATGATGTGCTTGTACCAGTCAAAGCATCTGCCACTACCCCCACTTTGCCTTCACCCACAAACCCATCTACCAATGTTACCACCACTTCTCCCACATCTAACCCTGTTATTCCTACTGTTGTCATAGCCTCTACATCTAACTCATCTACTTCCCAATCATCCAGCGAGTCATATATTTGCACTACCCACATATCCACTACTGATCCCTTAGAAGGTTTTTTTCAACGTCTTAGTTTGGGGGAGTACTGCCTTTAAAATATCGACACAATCCTCACTCCGCAAGAGTATGGTAACCTGCTCCAGCACCCTAGTTATGACTACCACGTAGGTGAGGTTTTTCCTTATGGTCCTTCCCACCTTCACACTAATCTAATGTATGGGAGACTTAATATTACCACTTATTCACCCAAACCTCCATACCAAACACAACCATTTTCATTTGACCTATAATACCTTACTAACTTCCGCTTCGCCCACACTTTCCTACATGTTTTAGTAAAATGGGATGATGAATGCCATAAATCCTTTGATTCTTTAAAAAAATACCTTCATTAACCACCAGTGCTCATTCCTCCTAAGGATGACCAACCCTTTTACCTATATATTTCTACCACTGACCATTCTTTAGGTGCCATGCTCGTTCATCGCGATGAGAAACAAAGAGAGAAAGTAGTTTATTACATAAGTCATACCCTTCTGGACTATGAAACTAGATACACCCATGTTGAAAAACTCTTCTTAGCCTTGGTTTTCATCGCCACTAAACTCCGCCATTACCTACTCAACCAAAAAATATTTGTTGTTACTAATACTGGCCCCCTATAATATGTGTATGCCAAACCCTATCAACATCAATGTGCCACACGTTGGATTATGCTTCTTGCTGATCTCGACCTCGAATTCACTTATCAAAAATCCATCAAGGGCCAAACCATCGCTAACAAACTAACAGACGCACCTATTTTTAAGAATCAACCCTCTAAATTCGATTTCCTAAATGAATCCATAACTACCCTCTCCTTGGATGAAACCAATTACCAAATGACACTCTTCTTCGATAGTTCCAAGTGTCAGCATGGAGGTGGGGTTGGTGTTATCCTCATTCTTCTTGATGGTGAACCTGTGCCTTTATCTTTCAAACTGGATTTTGATTGTACAAACAATATTGCCAAATATGAAGCACTCATATTGGGTCTCTAGGCTGCTTATGCCTTAGATGTTAAGTCAATCAATATCTTTAGTGATTCCCAGCTAGTCGTAAACCAAGTCAATGGTATATACTAGTGCCATAATGAAATACTTCAAAAGTATAAATATCATGTAGACATACTTTTGACTACCTTTGACTGTTGCAAAATGCAAACCATCCCACGTTCTACCAATAAATTTTCAGATACCATGGCTTGTTTGGCTTCTCAGATACTCGGTTTACTTTCCAATTCTAAAATATTTGTCATAATAGCAAGGTTATAATCACCCTCTTACTTAATTCGTGAGGTCTACTCTGTCAGAACAATTACACCTGACCCACATGACCTTTGGTATAAGTAGTTTGCAGACTATATTTCCCTTTCCATTCTATCAAATGATCTCATTCATGATGGAAAATGTTCCTTTCTTAAAAGTGTCTCTCGCTATGTCATCATGGGTGGTCTCCTTTATAAGCGCAGCTTCGACGGTATTCTCTTACGATGTCTTACAAGTTCTGAAATTCCCTACACCATCAAGGAAGTTCACGATGGAATTTGTGGAGGCCACTTTTGTGGTTTAGCTATCACAAAATGCATTATTTGCCTTGGCTATTATTGTCTAACCCTAAACCGTGACTATTGTGACTATGTCAAACATTGTGTAAAATTCTAGCAACATGCTAATCTTCATCACACACCTAGTCATGCCTTATAGGTAGCACGAGACCTTTGGCCCTTTTCTCAAAGGGGATTGGATCTTGTCAGTGAGATCAATCTCCATTCTTCAAAATGCCATCAATGGATTATAATTACTACTGAATATTACACTAAATGGATATAATTCATCCCCCTCATTTCTAAAAAAGCTGAGAAAATATGTGAATTCATCAACCATTACATCATTTGTCACTTTGGTGTTCCTCACCATCTTATCACTGATAACGGAAAGTAATTCAAAAGCAAAACCCTACATAAGCTATGCAATGCTTTTGGCATCCAACTCAGTTTCTCATCACCTTATTACCCATAAACCAATGGCCAAGCAAAATTTACGAATAAAAAATTGAACAAAATCATTATGAAATTAGTTGACGATACTAGAAAGGATTGGCATTCACATATTCCTTTCACCTTGTGGGCTTATTGCACTAGTATTTGCACTTCAAATACTGCCACACATTTTTCTCTAGTCTACAATATCAAGGTTGTCTTGCCTCTCAAAGTCCAGATTTCATCTCTCTGCATCTCACTACAATACATGCTCAATGATGATGACTTTCGCCAAGATCGTATGGAACAACTTGAGTTATTAGATGAATGTCATCTCAATGCTCTTGACCATCTCCAAATCTACTAAAAACATATCAAATGTGCCTATGAAAAATGTGTCCATGAATAAACCTTTTAGGTTGGCGACCTCGTCCTAAAGGAAAACCAACATGTAACTAAAGAATAGAAAAGTAAACAGGGCAAATTTGATCCTAATTGGCATAGACCCTATATCGTTACCCATGCTTGTGGATCAGATGCTTATCATTTGTCTTCACTTGAAGGTAAACCCGAACCTGAGCCCCTCAATGCCTTGCATCTTCGACCATTTTATTTTTGAAATCAAATCCTATATCACCTTCTTTCAATTTATCACACGTCCTTTAAGCATTGTTCATCTTCCATATTACCCATTTTTTAGGATCAATGACTAAACAAGAATTGTGTGATTATCCATCACCTTTCAACCTCATCTTCAATATGAGTACCACGACTCTACTCACAGCATGATTCTCATGGATAGTTTTCATCTTTTTAAAGATGGAATCCCATGGTCGGTCATCACTTGAAACCACCTCTTTCATAGTTAACCCTTGTGTACTATGGTTTTGTCTTCTAAAAAAGAATCTAATCTTCCTCTATAGTTTTGTCCATGACTTAAAATTCCAAAAAACAAAATGGGATTCAACTCCTTGGTTCAAAATTCCAGCAAAAGATGACTCCCTCAAAATGGGACATCTCTTCTCTCTATTTCGCCGCTATAAATAGACTTCTCCCTTGAAGGACAACTATATAAAGTTATTACAAAAATAAAATAAAAATATCTATAATCTTCCCACATCGATCAGCTTCACGAGGACCTGAAGGAGATAATATAATCATCCCATATAGACTTCCTGCATCGATCAATCTATTAAAAAATAAATGAAGAAAATGATGAAAATTTTGTCATGGACTTGCCTATTTTTTATCCTGATTTTCTTGCTAAGTAAACATGTTTTCGTATACTAAGTTACGCTAAACCATCCGCTTTCACCTCATTTCCTTTTGCACCATAGTTTTCTCTCTACTCAAGGGACTTACCATAACTGCGACATTTTGTGATCATATGACTTTCTTCACCATTAGATTAGTCCATTATGCAATGCTTTTAAGGTCTTACATTCATAAGCCCATCTTGGGTATGGTAGACTCATTAGAGTTCTTATAAATTAAGCGGATATTTTTCCACCTCTTACCATTCCCCTTCCTCATTACTTATTTATTATCCTATACAGGACCAAATCATCGACACCTATATTTAAAATCAATCAACCATGTTTATGACCTAAACTCAACCATGCCTATGACCTACATTCAATCATGCCTAATATCTACCAACCCATTCCTCATATTCTTCCCTAGCTTATGGGAGAACTACATTGGCTTGAGGCCCCTTTTTGCTAGGGCTATGTAGGCAACACTCTGAGGGCATGGGGCCTGTCAACACTAAAATTTTCCTCCATAATTTCTATTTCATTAATGTATGTATTAGGAATAGGATGTTGTTAAGTATAATTAGTAGTAGCGTCTGATAGAAGATAACGACACCGTCAGTACGGTGTCGCCAATAATGTGGAGTATGGTAACAGTCAAAGTACAATAGGAATGTTGTAAAAAGTAAATATTTGTTGTAAGTGGTCCGGTAATGTTAAAATGTAAAAGTTTGGGTAATTAGAGAAGTAGGGTCTACATGATTAGGAATTAGAAATATTATATTGGTAATAAGGACAAGGAGTGAGGTCATAAATATTTTGTGTATTTTATTTGTAAAAAGTCTAAAAATGTGGAACCCATGTAAAATGATAAGGTTTATCTTATCTTAAGAGATAAGCTTACATGTACAGATAAGAGTTAAGGTATGGAATATGATTTGTCAGAGTGGATTTCTTATCCTATCTTAGAGATAGGATGGATAAGCCTGGAAGTTCTATAAATAGAGAGGCCACCCCCCTCATTTAGCATAGAAAGAAGTAGTGAGAAATATTGTAGGAAGTGTGTAAAGGAAGCCATCAGTTAAAGGTGTGTTGAAGAAGCCATCGAGAGGTGTAATTGTAAAGTTTCTCCCATAGTCTTGTTGAAGTACCTCATGGGTGAGATTATAACAATTTCCTGTTAATATTATAATTTACTTTGATATTTCAGATTTGTCATCATTCCGTCTTATCATAGTCGATGGTATTCTTGTGTTTAGTTGTTGTTTTGTTTCCAGATTACATCCACCAAACTAAAGGTTGTGCATTAGTAAATAATCATAGCACGAGGAGTTCCCGGTGAAGAATTATCATAGTGCCAGATTAGTGATGACATTTTGGTTCCGTTGCCGGGACCATTCCTCGTTGGTGGATTTTCTGGAGAGATATTCCCACTTAGTTAAAAATCAATTGGAGGGTAACCTTGTTTTTACTGTGCATAGTAGTTACCATGGTAAAGTCACTTTTGCCATGAATAGTAGTTACCATGGTAAAGTCATTTTTGCTAGGAATAGTATTTACTGCAGTAAAGTCACTTTTTATCATGAATAGTATTTACCGCAGTAACTTCACTTTTTACTATGAATAGTGTTTACCACAGTAAAGTCAGTCTTTACCGCAGTAAGTCAAGTCTTACCATAGTTTACCATGGTCATTTCTATTTTACTGTAGAAAGGTGTAAAGTCACTTTCTAGTATAGTGATTCCAATTATTTGTGCACATGAGTCTTGTTGATTGTACTTGTGGGTTGGTATTTCACGGTGGTTACTTTTGAAAATGGGAAAGATTCCTGTTTTTTCAGCTCAATCTAATGAAGATGCTTCTTCTTTCATTCAAGAGTTTAAGCGATCTTGTATTTGTAATGGCCTTATAAGAAGGGAACAATGGACTGAATTTTTTCCTACCTTTTTGGATGGTTCAGCACTTAGGTGGTTTGAAACACTAGGTGATAATGTGAAAAATTTATGGGATTTATTAACTGAAAGTTTTCTTGAAGAATTTGGTGAACAACAGAAATATGCAGATATCATGATCAAGATCACAAAGCTATCCCAAGGAGAGAAGGAGAAGATAAGGGATTATCATGTTCGTGTTCTAGAGCTAAGGAGGAAGCTCGATGCCCAGATCCGGAAGGAAGGACTAGCGGATGGGTTGATGAATGGCGTGGATAATCTCCTCTGTAAGCACTTCATTCTTGGGATGAAGCCGGAGATCAGACAACGAGTGAAGTATGACCACCTAGCTACCATTGAACAAGCAAAGGAGATTGCAAGAAGGTAAGAAGAAAGCATGGAAGAGGAGCCCAAAGAAATTGTTGTTAAAGTAGAGCCTACACCAGCACCTTTGGTCCAAAATCCACAACCACTCCCGGTGAGCACAAATATTTCTCCTAGTACATCTACTGAGTATGAAGAGCTGCTTAGGAAGATGGGCCAGTTAACTATTAATCTTCTTCAAAGAAAGGAATTTAGTTCTCACGGAGGAGATGGAGGTCCAAAAAGAAATATTTATGAAGTTGTTTGTTATGGTTGTTATAAAAAGGGTCATTATAAGTATAATTGTCTAGATAGAGCTTCTACATATGGTACAAGAGATAATGATAAAGGAAAAGCACCTGTGAATTCTCTTGATGTAGTAGATAAGAGTAGAAATAATGAAGTAGATGTGTTTGTAACAAAAAGAAAGAAAGAAAAAGATAATCAAGATGGAACTGATCCTAAGAAGATGAAAGGAGAAACTAGTAAGAAACATAGGAGAAGAAAGTTGGGTGTGCAGGACTTTCTTATTTCACAGGGGCAAGGACCATACTCCATCTTGGAAGATCTGTCCAAAAGGCCTGCAAATATTACATATGGTCAACTCTTGGCTATGTCTTCTGATAAGAGGCGGGAGTTGCGAGGTGGACTCAATGCTCGAAGAAGAAAGGAGGTTGAGGTTCCTATTTTGGAGGCAGAGGTAGATCCCTATGCTCCACAAGCTGAGGTATTATGTAATGGTATTTCAATTCATGATGTCTTAGTTGATGGAGGTGTTGCAGTTAATGTAATGACCAAGTCTGTAATGAATATGTTGGGTTTAAAAATTGATCACCCTTCAACACTTATGTTAAGGTCATTAATTAAGGGAAAAACTAAACCAGAAGGTGTAATTTCAAATGTGGTAATATCTGTTATGGGTGTTGTATGCGTGGTAGACTTTCAGGTGATAAAAATGGTACTATTACATACCCAATGCTGCTGGGAAGACCATGGCTAAGGAGAGTTCATGCAAAAAACTACTGGAATGAAAGTTTCATGACACTTGGATGTGGTAGAGAGAGGGTGAAGATAAACGTGATCCCTCGACATCATAAAGTAGAACCTGTGGATTCAAGTGATGAAACTGATGATTGGACATTCTCTGATTACTCTAGCACCAGTGAAGTGGACACTGAAGATGAAGAAAGTGAGGTTGATGTTTCAGTCATGGATATTCTTCCAGTCACACCAACCCAGGACCCCATAAAATTATCTGAAGAAGAAGTTGATGATCGTCTCCAAAAAATAAATATTGGTGATGCTGTGATGGAGAGTGAGAAGGAATCCTACCTCCAGCTCTTTCGAAGGTACATACACCTATTCACTTTTGATTACAAGGAACTCCGTCAAGTAAGTTGGATAAGAACATTGTATTGAGCTGGTAGATGGTGCTAAGCCCATAAAGCAAATGCCATATAGAATGAATCCTAATTTTTCCACGACTGTAAAAGAAGAAATAGATAAGTTGCTTGATGCAGGATTCATATTTGCTGTGGAGAATTCAGAATGGGTTTCTCCCATTGTGATCTCAATAAATAAGAATGGGAAGCTACGCATTTGTGTTGATTACAGGAAGCTCAATAAGGCAACAAAGAAGGATCATTACCCTCTTCCATTTTCAGATCAGATCTTGGACGAAGTAGCTGGCCAGGAGTGTTATAGTTTTGCTGATGGATATAGCGGCTACAACCAAGTTTGTATAGTAGAGAAAGATCAGCTGAAGACCACGTTCACCACTCCTTGGGGAACGTTTTCTTATAGAGTTATGCTATTTGGTTTGTGTAATACTTCAACAACATTCCAGTGTCTAAAAAATAGGGTGTTTGAACCCTATATTGGGACCTTCATCAGAGTATTTTTGGATGATTTCTGCATCTATGGGAGCAAGTTGGACCACCTACACCAAATGGAGACATCATTTCAAAGGTTAGATGAAGCACAAGCCTCACTAAACCCTACAAAGTGTGTCTTTGGATGTTCTAAAGGAATTTTGTTAGGGCATGTTGTATCCAGAGATGGTATTGGTACTGATCCTAATAAAGTTTCAAAAATCAAAGATTTACCATTTCCTCTTAATAGAAGTAAGTTGAGATCATTTTTAGGCCATGTGGGTTACTATAGAAGGTTCATCAAGAATTTCTCAAAGATTGCACAGCCACTAACCCAGTTCTTGAAGAAGGATGTTACTTATGAACCAGGAAATAAGGCGCATGAAGCTTTTGGACAATTGAAGGAAGCCTTGGTGTCTTCACCTATTTTGAAGAATCCAGATTGGAGCAAGCCATTCATTGTGTACACTGATGCCTCACATGCAGCACTAGGAAGTACTTTGAGCCAAAAGGATGAAAATGGGAATGAACATCCAATTTACTTTGGGAGCAGGCAAATGAGCAGTACTAAGGTAAATTATACTGTAACTGAAAAAGAGGCTCTGGCTATCATTTTTGCTGTAAAGAAGTTTAGAAATTATTTGCTAGGGCAAAAATTTCTAGTTGTAACAGATCATTAGGCTCTAAAATATATTGTAAATAAGCCTAACCCATCAAGAAGGATAGCAAGATGGATAATTTTGCTACAAGAGTTTGAATTTGATATTATAGATAGGCCAAGAAAGAAGCATGTCAATGCAGATGCACTCTCTCGAGCCTATGATGGTTTAGGATCATCTTGTGATGATGACGATTTCCTCGATGTAGCATTGTTATTCCTTGACACAATTCCCAGTGAATACATAGATATTTGGAATTATCTAAATGAATTCAAGTTTCTTGATGGTGTCAATACAAAGATTAAGAGGAAGATTACTCAAGCCAGTCGTCCATATTCTATTATGCATGGAGTATTATTTCGAATAGGACCTGATAAATAGTACAAGAGGGCAGTTGGACGTGATCAAGGAAAGGAACTGCTAGAAGAATTCCAAAATGGTACATGTGGAGGGCACTTCTCTGGACAACTTACAGCAAGAAGGATCTTGGATGCAGGTTATCACTGGCCCACTCTTTTTAAAGATTGTTATAATTATTGTAAGACATGTGATATTTATCAAACACATGGTAACCGTAAGACTTCATCAGCTCCATTATGCCCTATTCTTCCCCTTGGTACCTTTGAAAAGTGGGGAATAGACATTGTAGGTCCACTTCCAACTACATCACACCAAAATAAGTATATTGTAGTTGCCCCAGATTACTTAACCAAGTGGGTTGAAGCTAGGCCATTGAAAACAACTTCCATGGATGAAGTGGCAAGGTTCATGTATGAACGCATTGTCACCAGATTTGGTTGCCCATTAGAAATTGTAACAGATCAAGGAAGCCACTTCATTAATGAGGTGGTAGAAGCCCTAGTCAATAAGTTTTCTATTAAACACAGGAAGGCAACAACATACAAGCCAAGCACAAATGGACAGGTGGAACGAACAAATTTTGTGTTGTGTCAAATTCTAGCAAAAGATGCAGCCTTGCAGGTACATAAATGGGATAAAAGGATTCATGCAGCATTGTGGGCATATAGGGAAACATCAAAGTCAGCAACAGGATACTCCCCATTTCAGTTGGCCTATGGCATTGATCCAGTTCTTCCTATTGAGTTTGATATTCCCACTATGAGAGTTATGAAAAATGAAAGGATGGATGAAAGTGATTCAGTAAAAGAAAAGTTGGTACATCTTCATTTGCTGTAGGAAATGAGAGAAATAGCAAAGGATACAAGCCATAAGAAGAAAATGAAGCAGAAGGAATACTTTGATCAAAAGATCTAGTGGTCTCCATTTCATGTGAATGACTTGGTCCTAGTATATGATTCCAGATACAAAAAAAGAAGACAGAGAAAATTTCTTCCAAAATGGATGGGGGGCCCTACAAAATAGCATCTGTGCATGAAAATGGTACGTACCGACTAGAGGAATTGGATGGCACTCCCATTACGAAATGGGTCAACCACGACAAGTTGAAGATTTTCCAAGCACCAGAATAGTCTATTGTAAGGACGGAGTAGAAGCTAGGAAGGGGGAAGATGTCGACACTAAAATTTTCCTCCATAATTTCTATTTCATTAATGTATGTATTAGGAATAGGATGTTGTTAAGTATAATTAGTAGTAGCATCTGATAGAAGATAACGGTGCCGTCAGTACGGTGTCGCCAATAATGTGGAGTACGGTAACAGTCAAAGTACAATAGGAATGTTGTAAAAAGTAAATGTTTGTCGTAAGTGGTCCAGTAATGTTAAAATGTCAAAGTTTGGGTAATTAGAGAAGTAGGGTCTACATGATCAGGAATTAGAAATATTATATTGGTAATAAGGACAAGGAGTGAGGTCATAAATATTTTGTGTACTTTATTTGTAAAAATTCTAAAAATGTGGAACCCATGTAAAATGATAAGGTTTATCTTATCTTAAGAGATAAGCTTACATGTACAGATAAGAGTTAAGGTATGGAATATGATTCGTCAGAGTGGATTTCTTATCCTATCTTAGAGATAGGATGGATAAGCCTGGAAGTTCTATAAATAGAGAGGCAACCCCCCTCATTTAGCATAGAAAGAAGTAGTGAGAAATATTGTAGGAAGTGTGCAAAGGAAGCCATCAGTTAAAGGTGTGTTGAAGAAGCCATTGAGAGGTGTAATTGTAAAGTTTCTCCCATAGTCTTGTTGAAGTACCTCATGGGTGAGATTGTAACAATTTCCTGTTAATATTATAATTTACTTTGATATTTCAGATTTTTCATCATTCTGTCTTATCATAGTCGATGGTATTCTTGTGTTCGGTTGTTGTTTTGTTTCTAGATTACATCCACCAAACTAAAGGATGTGCATTAGTAAATAATCATAGCACGAGGAGTTCCCGGTGAAGAATTATCATAGTGCCGGATTGGTGATGACAGGCCCTTGGAGGTTAGCTCGGCCACTATTCACCCTAACCTATTTTCCCCTTCATTTTCCTATGCACATCCTACCTTAGTTCATTTCTATTTTTTATCAAAAATTTGAAATTAAACCAAACAAGCAACAATTAATAAACATTTTTACCACATCATGACATTGTTCATTTATCACTTTCACATTTTCACTATAACAAATATTTGGAAACTTAAACCATCACATGCATATACATTATCATTTATTTCCCATGTTACCAATAACATGGACATTAAATCAAAATTATGACCTGACTCCATCATTCCTATGACCTGAATCCATCATGCCTATAACTTGAATCCATCATGCCTATAACTTGACTCCATCATGCCTATGACCTGACTCCATCATGCCTATAACTTGACTCCATCATACCTATAACCTGACTCCATCATGCATGTAGCCTATCTCCATTATGCCTATGACCTAACTCCATCATGCCTATGACTTGACTCAACCATGCCTACAACTTGACCCCATCATGCCTATACCGACCTGTCTCCACCATGCCTAATAGACCTAGTTTCCATCTATCTACAAATAAAAATAAAATTCTGCTAACATAAGTACATCATGCACAATCATCGAGCTCATCATAAAAATATGTGTATCCATCCAATATACACTGATACAGATAATATGAATCTCTCAAAACTCTCATATACAACCTCACCATCTTCAGCATGCAGGCCAGTACAATATAAAAAAACTCAAAACTCTCATATACATCCTAGCTCTCTTTGGCACGCAGGCTAGTATATATCAAAAATAAACAAAAATGGAGGTCCACACAGATATCAATCACTTCCTCATAGGATACCCTCCATGCCTATCTCACCTATCTCCTCATCCTCCTTTGCTCCTGTGTGACGTCTCGCAAACATCTCACCACCCTCCAAGGGCCTCAGTTTGACCTCTGCCAGTACCTCACCTAGAGCTAGCCTCTATGAACTAGTGGCCTCACCTGTCTCAGGGATTGTTGGCCCCATGTACTCTCTAAACTGTGAGTGCGAGACCTAGTCCTCTCACTTGAGGCCTATTGTGCTCTATACTTTTTATAGGTGGGGACATTTATCCCTATGGCCATAAGGTGATCTTGATAGTATCTCGCCTCACCTAGGGCATCCCCAAACCTGGCTATCAGTACTGTATGCGGCAGTACCATCAGTATCTGACCCTGTACTTGTACCATGGGACCCTATCCCATGCCTTCCTGTAAAATGGGGCCCTCTTCCTGAGCTTGTGTGGGTGCATGTGCCTATACATGGGCCTGAAGAGCCACAATCTATGCTTGTGCAGTGGCCAACTGGCCCTGTAAACCTATAACATGTGCCTTTAGGGTGGCCACTTGCACCCTATCTCCATCTTCACCTTGTGTGGGTGCCTATCCTTGTACAACCTGGGCTTGAAGGGATACTACCTGTGCCTGTAGAGTAGCAACCTACACCTCTGACCCTGTCAGCTTCCCTTGCACTATCCTCCCTCATGTCATGAACAACCCCCATCAATTCCCATGGTAATCTCCCACCCTCCACATCTGGTAGTGTAAAATAAAAAATTGCCTCCATAATCATAACCACTAACCTCATCTCCTCAGGATGAGCCTTGTACATGTCTCCATAACTTAGGATAGCACTATGGAACAACAAATCTGCCATCCCCTCACCGAACACTGTCAACATCAACTCCTCATATTCCTTTTAGGTAATGGAATATACCTATGTCCCTACTATCGACACTCATAGGATCCTATAAACATCCTCCAAGGTGATGGTGATCTCACCTGTCGGTAAATGAAAGGTGTTGGTCACCAAATCCCATCTGTCAATGAGTAAGACCATAAAACTCGGTTCCCAAACTACGTGTTGGTAGTATCTGACCCCAATCAGGATGACCTCTACATGATGGCACCACTCCTCGGCTATTGTGCTCCCTTGTAACGATACTAATAGGGGTGGTACCCTATCTCGCATCCGCAACTTGTCCCTCACCTGCATCTAACAAACCAAAACATGATTAAACCTTGACCATACCCACATTCACCCTGGACCTCCCCATCTATTCCCAAGATCCTTCCTACTCATGACCTATCTCCCTCACCCCACCCTTGAATCATCCCTATGTATACCTATTACCCAAGCTATTTTCCTTTGACAATATCTTCCTATTTCATGACCTATCTCCCCCATCCACCCCCTCTCATTTGATAGTGCATTTTTTCTCTAAATGTTGATCGACATCAGTCTCCCAAAACTAGCATTGGTCACCTCATCCTTAACTGATGTTGGCTAACTCCCATCGATGTCGACCGACCCTTGACCGACATCGGTCACTATCACGGCATCAAATTTGCCAAACCTTTCCCTTTTTCTCTAAATATTCCACATTCTACCCTACCGACCTACCCTTACCTACCCAAATCTCACCTCAACCCATCTTCAACTGTCTTTAACCTACATACCACTTCCTAAAATTCCTATTTCATTAATCCTCCTTCCAAATTCAAATTTGATTCCCCCCAAACCCATTTTTACCCAGACCCAATCTATACAAACAAATTCATCTAAAAAACGTAGAATGGGACTAAATCCTACCTCATCATGATGTCGTCTCCATGGGGGCACATTGGGCCACTGCACTAGTGGTCCACCCAACTCCTCTCCTAGATTTTCTATCACCAAATGCCCTCCTCACCTCCACCCAACCGAATCATTCACACTGATCTCGTGGACATCCCTATTGAATGACTGATCACCCACTCTAAGGCTCGCTAACTCAACTCTTTGTCTCGTTCCGTCACTTTCCACTTTTCTATCGCTCCTTTGTCATTTTCTACTATTGTCAAATGAAAAATTATTTCATAAAAATTCAAATTTTCCTTTTTAATCCCAATCCTCTAAGACCGACATCGGTCATATTTGTGCCCTAATGAATCGATGTTGGTCAACATAAACCATCGTTGATCACCCTTCAAACTAATTTCCCTTACCCCATTCCATTTTCACAAGTCACCACTCATGCTCACCCACTTTTTATCAACTTGGATACTGAGGGAACCATACCTACAGGATCAACATACCCTTACAATTCCTTTGTTGCATCTTAGGAATCGGTATTTTACCTATACCTTGGCTTTACCCGTGTCATAACCTATTTTCCTGAACCTGAACAACTTGATGTGACCATTGACCTTATGTACTCATTATACCTTTTGATGTTGTTACCTATGTTGTTTTAGCCTAATAACCATACCTTTCTTATTGTCGTACCATTTATCATGACCAAACCTTTGGTGAACTGGAACATACCTAAACATTCATGCACCTGACCTATGTTGTGTTTCCAGACTATATCCTATACCTTGGATACCTGAATCACTTCACCCTTATTTGGATAAACCTATCGACCTTGGAAGATATAGAGCTTGCAAGCTCTTCAACCTGGTATCGTGTTACAATCTATGTGTGTGCGTGCATTTGATTACCATTACCCATGACCCAATTCTTACCCCAACCTACTACATATTACCTGAGTTAACCATCCCCTTTTCCCTCAATACTTGATCCCTTCCCTACCTATCTTCACCACCTACACATGTATCAAACCTCATCAGTGCTCGGTTTGAGGGGATCACCTTCACCCACACATGGGGCAATAATTTCATGTTTTTGTCAGTGTCACTTACCAATACAAGCTACGAAACAAAAAGGGAAAATTTAGACACCAAAATTGGGTCACACTCCCCTTAGTTCCCTTTCAAATAGCCAGCTTAAACACATTCACCTAACCATGACCCTTATACCCCACATTAATATTAATTTAATTATTTAAAATTAAATTAATACTCATCCTCACTTCATTCATTATTTAATTACCTTAATTAAAACCAATTTCCACCTCACCCCACCACCTCACCATAGACCTATTCATAGCATGTTTCTATAACTAACCAATACTTTAGCCCTACTTACCTTACTGAACTAAGACTTAGTATAACCCTAAAAGCACATGCCTATTCTTCCTCTAACCACATTCTAGCGTATCTAAGTGCAACATTCCATTTAGACCTGACACAAATGAGAAAAATATGGAAAAGGATATCCAACATCTGCTATTTTCGGCAACCTAGGATATCTCGCCTTAACCGATGCCTGTCAACCCGAAACCGATGTCAGTAACCCTAAACTATCATCGGTTAACATATAACCATTTTGGTAACCTTGTTTGAGGGGTTATAAATATTCTTGATTTTTTGGATAACAGGAGATCTGTATGTAGGAAAGAACCAAAGCTATTTTGTACATCCAAACAACCATGGCCAACACAACCATTGATCAGAAGGTATTTACATTCACAGGAGTATTCCGAGAATCACTGCCACGACACTGATCACATTTCACTGATCAACCATCACCACCACCCAACCATTGAACCTACCTAGGAGTAAGCATTTCTTTAACCTACAACATTTCATTTCAATTCAGTTTATAAGAGTTCTTCACCTTTTGTTCATCAACCACCATTTATATTTTTACCCCACCACTATTACCTTCCTATGAACTTGACCATTCCCATCACTCATAACCATTTTAATCACCTCTGTCTACTATTGAGTACCTCTAAATATTCCCAACACCAACCTAGACCTAAACCAACTCCTTGCCATCTCTGATTTAGTCTCAAGACAAATCCCCAAAACCATGAACTATTGAGTTATTACCAGCCCACAGTAATTGTCATCTGTTCTTACTAAACCATCATCAGTCATACCAGACTGACATCGGTCTCTGTATTTGGCAGTCCTACTAATACCAGATCCCAATAACCTTTTCCAAGTGACTCAAGTGACCCAAAATCTAACCCTGACCTGTTCTAACACCTTAATTATTTACCTCATTTCCAAATATGATCATAGCCTAGCCTGTTATGTTAGATTTTCTTATTGTATTTGATTGAGATACCTAAATCATATCAAATACAGTAGAACCTTATGTATTTATGTCATTTATTACATTAAATTATATTAAAAAGTGGGTTGACTGCCACCGAGGAAGTATCACACTTCTTGGATCTAGCACATGTTAGGCCGCCCACTAACATATATTGTTTAATTCTTTCTTGTGGTCTTGTTATGTATTTCAGGTAGTTCCTCCTATCCAAAAGGAAGCTCCCACAGTCAACATTGGATCAATAATTCATAATACATGCAATGACCTTCAAACTGACCATCACAATAGGTATTCCTCCTTGGCCCACACCCTTATCTTCTTTGTCTAAAAAATTAAAGAAAACGATGAAACATAAATACCAAGAATACTTATTTATAGTAAGGCTTCAGCCTACTCCCGTTGAAGTAACTGGGTAACAATGTTCCATCAAGGGCCTCTAATTGGAAAATGCCTATTTCAAGTATGTGAGTGATAACATACAACCCTAACCAATGTACTTTGAGTTTTCCTAGATGGCGCAAAAACTTAGAATCATAAAGGAGCACCATCTGTCCAATTGTGAACTTTTTATCCCTGATGTGCCTTTTTTGCCATGCTTTCTACCTGGCCTTTTCTTGTTTTTGTTTCCAACATGATATTTCTCATCACTCATTTATATAAATTAAATTTTCAATCTATTCTTCTAATTCTTTCTCATCAGCTAGACCTCCAGCGTGCGCAATACTCAAAGATGGTAACATGAATTCCATAGGAAGAACTTATTTTGTGCCAAACACTAACTGAAATGGTGTGGCTTTGTTCAAAATTTTATATGTTATTCAATATGCCCAAATTACTGCAAATACTTTATCATCCTAATCCTTTCTTCCAACATCTACATATTTTTGTTAATGTTTGGCTTAAATTATTTTGTTTGAAATCCTTAGTAGTCCCATTTTCCTAAGGATGATATGGTGTAGTCTTATGGTGTGCAATCATGAATTCATCCAATAAAATTCTGATTGTCTCATTCAGAAAATGTGTGCCCCTATCATTGGTCAAACTTAAAGGACATCCATACTGTGTAATAATATTTTCCCATAGAAACCTAGCTACTGTAACCATTGTACAATCCTTCGTAGGCACTACTTCTTCCTACCTTGTAAGGTAATTTGTGTAAGCTATGATATAGCGCGATCCAGTCCTGCATGTGGTTGGTGAAATAGGACCCACAAAATCTATAGCCAATTTCTCAAATAGTTCTACACTATTAATAAGTCTTAGATACATGTCATCTCATTAACCTAGTTTTCTAAGACGCTGACAGTGATCACAAGCCTTGCAATAATCCTTACAATCTTTATATTAGGTTTCCCACCATAATCCAGCGAGTAAAATCTTAAACACAGTTGCATCAACTACATAGTGTCCACCTATAATACCACCATGAGCTTCTTCCATAATATATGTATGCTCATGCTCTAGTACATAGCGGCACAATACTTCATCTCAGCCTAATTTGTATAGGTCACCGCTAATCAACATATAGGGTGCCACGCATATGGCAAGTTGTTTCTTCTCTAAGGATTTCATTCCTTCTGGTGTCATACCTATTAATAGAAAGACAAAAATTTCCTCTAATTCTAATGGCGCTTGTTATAACCTATATAACTGTGCATCTGGCATGCTATCTTCAATTTACTATGCTTCTTCTCCTAATTATATTATGTATAAATGGTCTAGTCCAGAATTACTTTTCCCTAGTTTTACCATAACTGTGAAATCAAATTCTTGAAATAAGAGTACCCATCTACATATGTGCCCTTGTAAAATAGGATTATTTACCAAATACTTTAATGCCATGTGATCTGTATAAAAGAAAAATGGTGTAGCTAGTAGGTATTTTCTGAACTTATGTAGCACATATATCATTGAAAAAGCTTCGCACTCTGTAGTTGTGTAATTCTGTTCTACGGGAGTCAACTTTCTACTGGAAAAATAGATAGGATGATCTATAATACCTTCTCTAAGATGAGCCAATACTTCCCCAATGAATGTGCCAGAGGCATCCACATGTACATGAAATGGTTGGTCCCATGAAGTAAAACACATAATATGTGCGGTAGTAAGTTTCTCTTTTAATGTCTCGAATGTGTGCTGCTAAATTCTCCCCAGTATAACATACCTTTTCCTTTCAATAAATCCTCCAAAGGTGTGGAAATCTTGGCATATCCTATAATAAATGTCCTATAATATCCTGTATGACCCAAAAATCTAGGCACCTCACTCTGACTGGTAGGCTCTTTTAGGTCGATAATGATTGCAACCTTAGCTGGATCAACCAACAAACCTTCCTTGCAGATTATGTGTCCTAAAAATATTCCAAATGTTGTAGAAAATATTCACTTCTTGATGTTAAAAGAGATACTAAACTACCTACATATTTCAAACATTAAGCGTAGATTATCACAATGGTCCTTGAACAGTCCATACACTGTCCAAGCATCTAAATAAACCTGTAAGATTTTGTGAATAAATCTTTAAATGCCTGAACAACTATGTGCAAAAATACAATAGACACATTTTACAGACCAAAATTCATCACAGTATAGGTGAAGCTACCCCATTTAGTAGTAAAATTAGTCTTTTCCTGATCCTCCTGGGTAATCCTAACTTGGTTATACCTAGAGAACCCATCTGTAAATGAATAGATTTCACACCCTGTAACACCTTCTAGTATTTCTTTAGTGAATTACGTAGGAAAGGGGTCAATCACACATGTAGCATTCATATCCATGTAGTCCACATAGATCCTAATATATCCATCCTTCTTGATATTGATCACCATTGGACTAACCCATTCTAAATCGTCCACAGGATTGATGATTCCAGACTTCAAATTTTTATCAGTCTCTTCTTTGACCTTTTCACTCAAGTTGGGGTTCATCCTGTAGGGTCTATTTCTAAATGGGTGTACACCCTCTTTAAGATTTATCTTCATCTCCCCTAACGATTCATGTATGCCTTTAAGCTCATGGTACCCCTGAGGGAATAAATCCTGATAATCCCATAGTAACTCTATGATTTTTGCCACTTCAAAGTCTGACCAATAGTCCCAAATTATGGCCTCCTTAGGCTCAGCATCCAATCCAATATTCACTTTATTTTTATTCAAAGGTTCATGGTAGGTGCGTGTGGTCTTATCTGCACTTTCCAACACCTCACACCTACCTGTTGAATGGTTTACATCCATATTTTCTACTTCTTCATCATATACTAAGTAGACCATTTTTCCTTTTTCTTTCTCAAGGAAAGTGCATTAAGTAGTTTGGCATCAGCCTCTATCTCTTCAACAAGACGTGCTCCTGAGTTTCCTTCATCATATAATTCCTGAATAAGGTCTTCAGGCTTAACACTATCTCCCATAGTTAAGCGCTTTATGAATTTTAATGTTTCTTCCACCAGAGGCTTGGTAGAGAAGAATTCAAATGTCTGGGTCATTCCTACAATTAAATCCTACCAATTTCCAGTCTCTCTATGGAGTTCTACATATACATACCAAGCACACGTGCAACCATGTAAAGTGGAAAATAACTTGTGTACCTAGAGCGAAGGTGGTAAAGTTTCCTGCCCCTCTATCCAGAGTCTCTCACACTACTAAACATGGTGCTGAATAGGTTTATTACCATGATAAGTGCATATTTGAGTAGGTGCATTGCTCCTAAAGAACTTAGCGGAAAGGGAAATCCTATTTTCATCCCATCCTGCAAGATTATCCTTGTTGACCACCCACCAATACGTTGTTTTCCCACATAGGGTATATGTTATCATATTCCTTCTTTCCAAATTTTCTTCCATGGCATGCAAGAACACTATAGGATCTCCTTCTCTAGTGTAACAAGGTACCGAGTTATTACCTATTCTCCTGATATAACACGGTTTGCTAACCCTAGGAAATATGCTCTTTACTTCGTGCCCTACCAACTCATAAGTGTTATGAACCTAATTATCACAAGAAATACTTGTAGTATCACTAATATACTATGCATCCTCCTATTGAATAATTCCTTCTTTACATGGATCAAACACCTTTGGATCTGGGATGGCACATACATAAATCCTATTCAGGTCTTCTTCACTCAAGGGCTCAACATAAGACACATATTTTCCATCTGTCAAAGGGATAATAACTCTTTCCTCCTTATTTTCAAAACTGATATAACCCTTGTTAAACTGAAGATCAACATTATTTGCATAGCACCAAGGATGGCCCAACAAAGATGGGAAGCTATCTGACTTTTCCAGTGCTAAAACCTCAAAATCTCTAGTGAACTTGGCTCCTTGTATGGTAATGGATGTATCTTTTAAAACTTCAATGGGACTGGCCTTAGTCCAGTTAGCCATGAACAATACATTAGAGGATAGTTACAATGGAGGTTTCCCCATCTGTACCCATGCATCTAAGGTAAGAACATTGACTTCCACACCTGTATCAATCATTATATTACTCAATAGCCACCCATCCATAACAACATTCAAAGTTATTTCCTTGTCATAATTTAGGCTATGAGGGGGCAGATTTTCACGCAGGATTTGATGTCCAGTATCAGTACTTGGGCATGGAGTGTTTCCTTTTAACCAATTCCCCAATATTGGAATGATATTCTCCTGATGAAATAAATTTCACACTTCTCTCAAGTCATCTATATAATTTTGGACATTTTCTGATGCTTTCTTTTTCTCCATCTTCTGTGATTGCTCCTTTAAATATTGTATCTCACCCTGAAGATTCCTGAGTACCTCCATGGTTTCTTGGTAAAACTTCTTCTGATGGGTTGGATATGGGTACCATGCATGTAGAGCCTCCTCCTTAGTGATAGTAGGCTTCTACTGTATTGCTTCTTTGGCACGCACTACTTCAGTACAGGTCGTGATCTTTACTTGCAATGCCTGAGATTTTGGTTCCAACTTGGGCATCCACTGATTTTCCACAGTGTGTTATATCCTAACCATCCCTATACCTTTTTTTTCCTATTTATGTTGCTTTCTAAGATGATCATACAAGTCTAGGAACTCCTCATAACTATGATTCTTTCCACAGAAAGAACATGTAATATTCTGATGACATTCATGCCTGTAGTGGTAAGGGGATCCACATGTGTAACACGTTCCATGAGGGAACTTTCTTCTTCCACCACCACGGCCTCAGCCTCCATATCCTCCTTGAAACCCTTGACCCTTGCCACGACCTCCTTCGAAACGTCCTTCATTCTGATCATAGTGCTCCTGATTGTGATCCCCATCTTGATGCTCGTTCTTTCCTTTAGAGTTATCTAAAATTGTTGTCTATCGTACAATAATATCTATAGCATCATGGATCTGACCAATCAGCCAGAAATCTTCCATGTCATGATTCGTGGACCTACATATTTTGCAGTAGAATGAAACGTTCTTCCTTATCACGGGTTATAGTAATGTGCAGTGGCGAGCATCAAGGTTTAGATGGCATATCTCACAGTCCAACAGTAATGAGTGCAAACGTAGACATATGATTTGTCTTAGGAAGGTATATCCTTTTGACTGTTGGAAATCATGTTTCCAATCAATAAAATATTATTGTACAAAGATTCATTTTGTTGTGATTCTATTTACTTGAAAATGAAGTCATTTTTCTCTATGTTTTGCAAGGACGTGAACCTGTATTGTCATTTTCATTCTTATCTTATGTTAACAAAAAAACCTTGAATCAATTCCATTTACCCAAGGAATGCTTCAGTTCTTCTTACCTGATCAATTTGATAAACTAAAATTCTTAAATGGAAGGTTGTAAGGGACTGATTTTTATTATGTTATAATTTTGAGGACCCTTCTTTTGGTGTCCTTGCTTTGCATCTTGTTGCAATCGATAAGCTTGGACCTTCTTGATAAATATTTTTAAGATGTTGAATGGTGTAATAAGAATGAGGGCCTATTGTGGGACTATTAAGGTGGATACCTTAACCATAGTTGGAATGTTCTATCCTATGTGGATTCTAAGCTGAGGTAATAAGGGTCTACCTATTACCTATTACTAAATTTCTTAAGTGACACCCTAATCTAAGTTGTTATGTTTAAGGTTATGGATTTGGAAGTAACCTAAGGAAAATAATGTGTACCTAGGACTATGGTTGAATCCTAACCTAATGAAAATCTAACCCAAACTAATACTAAGCTAAGGGGTACCTAAGGGTTGCATGACAAGTGATGAGTCAGTGGTGATGGTTTGTAAGGCATTTATGAGATTTGATTTTGAATTTAATAAGCTCTAAACAACCAGTTTTTCCATAGACATGGGGAGCTAGAAGGATGCTTAGTTGACATCGTCTCTAAAATTAAAAATGCATGCAAAGTTTGAAACGGATCTCACCAAATTCAGATGGTGGTGGCATGGAGAATTAGGTGGGAGAGTTGGTTTTCCTTGCATTAATGAGCCTCGGTCATGGTGAAGAAACCGCATTGGAAGACATTCAAGTGGATTTTGGAGGGGTTGTTTGGTCATTTGCTCTTTGCGAATTTTCCTCTATATGGAGGTTTTTGGTTCTTCGAACCAGTAATTCTATTTCCAATCCTTTGTTATTTTTGCGACCTCTGAGCTATTTTTTATAAAGTGGAAGTATAAGAGGTAATAGGAAGTTTGGAATTGTTGACGTCACTTGGAAAAAGGAAAAGATTAAGGGAGACTCGGCTAAAAATCTTCTACAAATCAATAGAAGATCTATCAAGCATAACATGCTCTACCCATTAATTTATTTGTATTTTTACTAAACGTATTCATTAAAAGAACTCCACTCTTGGAAACAAATGGGTTTTTATATGATGTGTATTTTGATTTATGATTGTATTTTTTTTCACTGTTTATACCTTCCTGGTTACTACTTGATGAGATATGATTTGGGTTTGTTCCTTTGTTGGAAGAATGAACAAATTTGGCTTTAACTATTGTGCGAACTGAATGTTGTTGAATCTGGTATACTTCTTTGGACTATGCAAAATGGTTAGAGGAATGCACTGTTTGATAAAAATATTCGAGTTAAACTCATTTCCCTTTGTTGGAAGAATGTAAGATGAGTGAAAATTTTTGTAGTTATTTGAATTTGTTTTCAATTCTTGTTACTCCTATTTGATCCTTGCTGATATGGTTGTTAGGAATCTTAGTTTTGTGGATTCAATCTTGTTGGAAATAACAGTAACCGAGTCTTACTTTTTCTGAGCTTGATATGATTTGATTGAGTGAAATATTGTTAGTTTTCTTTGAATTAGTTAATGGATGTCAATGCTGAGAAAGGTTGCGTTTTGGTTTGTTCTCCTTTGGTTGATATACTAAGTATGCATGTTTAGCTCCTGCTTCCATTTATATAATTTCATTTTCATTTTCTCACTTTATGTTTTAAAATAATTGTCAAAGACCCAACTAGTCTTAGGGTCTGAACAAACTCCCTCGATATAAATCTGACTGGAAGTAAAGCTATTAAATTCTGTCATCACCATTGTGGAAAGACTTACCGATTGTTTTCTGATTCTTTGTAGAGGTAAGGTTTCGTGCTTCAGGATTTACCCTTATCAGTTCATCTGGTTGGATTTATTAGTTTATTGCACTCTAATTGATGTTTTTATGATACTGAAGAGTTGGGATATCTAATTTGAACTATTGATTAGATCAATCTTGTCTACCTTAGGGAATTGGGAAAGGACATTATAGTTTTCTCTTCTCTTTTGGACTCAACTTCAAGAATTTGGTTAGAGTCTTGTCTCTTTTGTTGTTTCTCCTTGAGATCTGTTCAAAGTCTGAAACTCTCTTCCCCAACTCGTGTCTTGTTCCTTGATTTCTATGAAGAAGGGAGTCTGGGGTAACTTGAATGTAAGTTGGGAAAATCAAACTTGTATTCGATATCTTTTTTTTATGTATTGTGTTTTGAAAAGAAATATGAATCTCATAGGCATGTTTTACTCCATCGTTGTTCTCTTTTTCTCTCTGATTGGAAAATACAAAAAAATTTCAGTGGATGCTATTAACATTGGAATGAATTTAATATTCAGTTAATGTTCTTGTTGCTTTGGAAACTTGTATTAACTAAAGGTATTTGTTTAATAAATTATGTGATGCCTCTATAGTACTGAGACTATTCTCGATATTTGATGGGAAAATTTCTTTTTCAGTTTCTGAATTGCTATTTTCTGTCATATATCTATATACATCGATTCAATTTTGATTGTGCTATTTGTGTTGCAATGATTTTTGAAATCAGATAGTGCTCAGTAGGGATCTGTTTTAGTTCTCTTTGAATTTTGACTCTGTTTCTCCTTTAGAAGGATGGAGTGATGATACTATATCTCTTCCTCATTGTTGACATCCTTTCCTCTCTTTTTTGAGTTAAGGAATTCATTTCTATTTTATTCAAAATCTGAAGGGAATTATATGTTTCTCTCTCTCTCTCTCTCTCTCTCTCTCTCTCTCTCTCTCTCTCTCTCTCTCTCTCTCTCTCTCTCTCTCTCTCTGCTCTGAGTTGTGGAATGCAATGTTGTTATCTTTTAACTCTGAGGGAATTTTTGAGTTTATCTCTCTTTTCATCATTTTCCTCACCTGTATTACTCTTGTTTAAGGATCTAGCCAGTTCAGTTGTATTATTTAATGGGATTGTAGAGTGAGTAGTTGGGAGATAATCCTTTACTTCTTCTCCTTGACTTGTGTTGATTTAAATATATTTTTGGTAATGTGTGACCAATGTCTGGTGCAAATAAATGAATAATACATACCCTATTTCTAACCCGTTGAGGCTTAACCTAAAACTTAAGATTTATCTTGGGCTTTGGATTAGGGTGTAGTACCTTAAATAGGAATCTCTTACTTTAATATGTTGGTGGCTCATCCTAAAATCTTTCTTGAAGTTTGAATTAGCTTGGTTGTAGGTGTTTTATGATGGAACATGTTAATACGGAGTATGATGGATCCTTGCTTATTAGAATACCTCTATTTTTGGGACATAATAGAGTAAGTGGATTTCTTAGGAATTAGGTTGAATGAAGAAAGAAATAAACTATAAATATCTATAGTAAGAATAAGATAATTAATTAGGATGAAATATTACTTATCTCATATAATTTCTTGTGAAATCAATGGTTGAAGAGTGATGATTATATTATGATCTTTACTAAATGTTAATGTGGTTGATCACTTTATTCTTTATTTTATGATTGTTCTTTCTTTATGATGTATATATATATATATATATATATATATTGCTTTACTGTTTCATTAAAGCAAAGTTCTTTTTATGAAACAGTTAGTTGAAATCACATTGTTTTAATGTTTAGTGTTTATCATGCTTAGTTCAATGAACTGACCCGTGCTAGTAATTTTTATACCTGGACTTTGTAAGTGATAAATGAAGATAATATATTTTATGATGTTACTTTGTTTACCTAAAGACTGGATCTTTTATGAGGAATTATGATTCACTATTGAAATGTATTAGTAAGAGGAAAAGTTGGAATTCTTAATTGGGCTTATTAATGTTGTTTGACATGAAAGATGTCTTAAATGAATGGACTTGTAAAATGTGTATTTCACTTAGATGAATGGAAACATATTGAGAGTTACTTGTACTTGATGTGTCATTCTCCTTGTGCATTTTGTGAAGGGAATTTGTAATCTTATCTTTATTTTCTAATATTATTATCTTTTTGGAATCCTTTTCAGTTTGACTTAAATAAGTTAGATGGAAGGGAATTAGATACAGTATCCCTTTATTCAAATGAAACTTATTAAGTTATCATGCATATATGTTCTTTTAACTAATTCACTCTGGTTTATTAAAAGATGTTAATGAAAGTGCAAATTAACTATGATGTCTTGTATAATGTAAAATGGTACAATGAACCCTAATTCATAACAAGAAAGAGGAATGTGAACTTACTCTTTACCAGTACCTTCATAGGTGTAAAGAAAATGAAAGGTAAATATGTACATTTATTAATTAGACTTCATCTCAATGAATTCTATTATAATGGAACATGTCTTGGAACTTAAACAGACTAAGAATGATTGGGTACAATAAGTGAATGTTATTGTTGTTTGTTGTTTCTGTTTTAATTAATTGAACCCAAAAGTAAGAAGTTGATGATTAAAACTCAATCATGATGTTTTTACAAAACATTAACAAATCAACTATGGATGTCAAACTTAAGGGCTAAAGAAATTAGGGTTCAGCATGGTTGCTATAATTAAATCTTAATAAGAAAAATAATTGAGTAATTAACTTCTTTCTTGGGTATGTACATCGAGATGGGTAATTCTGTCAGATGTTGGCACATGCCAACTACAAAACTGTACCTTCATGAATACTTGGGCCTTCATGAGGATACAATGTTGTAGTTGACATGTTACAACACCCTTAAGAATTTGATCATCTAGATCAACATAAACTTGGACTTGATCTTAGTTATACTATAGGTAAGGCTAGGAACATGATTTTGTATAAGGAGTAACTCACAATGACTTAAGAGAACTAGACACATGCAATCGGCTTAGGTCGATTGAGTATGTCTATGTACCCTTAGTCACCGCTAGTGGTTCCCTTATACCAATCTATGTGGCTAATATGGGTTATGGTAAAACCTTGGAACAAGAGGACTAACAGGAGTTAGTAAAGACCATTCTAGATAACAGATGAAGTGGGGGTGAAAGACATATTCCATTTGATGAGTATGTCATTTAGGAATAGTGATCATGCAACTAGCATGTGAAAATATTTGGCCAAAGTATTACAAGATGCTGGTTGCGTTGTCATACATCACCTAGTTTAAGAAGTGAGGATTTCAGATGAATATTGGTACAAAATATTCAGATTAGGCCTCTTAAACATAACTCTTCAATACCCGAAATAGGGTAAGTGAACCAAGTATACTTAGTATAAAATACACTAAGTTAACATGAGAGATCGGCAGTTCATTGAGTCATTACAACTGCATATGGTTATCTGTTAGTTAGATCGAATGGTCATGGACATGTGTGTTCCATATGGTATGAATACAAGAAAAAATAACATTTATAAAAATGGAATGTGTACTCTAAATAATAATTATTTAGAGACAGATACCATCATTATATAAAAAAAATCCCTTATTTCTACAAGTCTTAAAATGGGAATGTTACATCTTGGTATCAGAACTGAAAGGTTACAACTCTTGGACCTATTTTGTTCCATAAATCTGATAAAAATTACATTTTCTTGTTAAACAGAAAAGTAGTTAGAACAAGAGGAAATGCTGCAAACAATCCGCACCATCTGAGTAAAGAAGAAGCTACAACCCAAAAAATCGATGAGATCCTTGCTTCCCTATTGGACACGAGGGAACATCTGGCTATATTAGAACAACAAGTAATGGGAAATGAGGAGGAGGAATAAGATGCTGATAATGATGATCAGCCACCTCCTGTGGACAATGCCAATGGAGGGAATTTGAGTGTTGATAACAGTAATGTAAACTAATGCACCTAATCGATCATGAAAATAAAAAAGGAAAGGCTGGCACCTGAAATCACTAATGATATTGAAAGAATAAGTCCACCTAAGTTTGATGGCTCCACATTGGGAGATGGGGCTGAGAACTAGATCAGTGAAATGAAGAAGTACTTTGCTATAAGAAACTTCTCTAGAGGAAACAAAATCAATATGGAGAGCATCGTCAACTTTGCTATCCATGATGCATATTCTTGGTGGGACCACCACAAGGTTCCCTTCATACATTGATGATTCCCCTATCTACTTTGGATCAATTCTAAAAGTTGATTTTAGGTAATGGTTGTGTTGCCATAACTCTATTATGATAAGAAATTGAAATTCCATTTTAGAACTTATCTCATTGACAATTAACTATACATCACAGTATTACCATATGGTAAACTAAACTCATCAAGTATGTATCTCAGTATCAAACAAATAAGAAGTTCATGATACAACACTATTATAATCAATGGATTACATCTCATAATATACCATGGTAAAGTCCATGTTCATAGCCCAACCACTATCAAAGGGGTACCATTCAACATAATCACATATAGGATCATCTAACAATACATAAGCAATCTAAAAATACCATCATCATCATTATACATAAAATTCCAAACTCTTCATCGTCTCTTACACCTAAGAAGGGACCATGGAAGAATTTTGGTATGAAAATAAAGTTTTTAATGGAAAACAACAAGAAAACAATAATGAATAAACCTACTGCTAATGTACGAAATAACTTTGTCAAGAACCATGGAAATTATCCACAATTAATAAAAACCTATGGAGGTCATTTAATCATCAACTACATAATCCTAGAAATAACATTGAGCCTAAACAAGGGACCTAATATAAAGTATGTCATCACATCATGGTATATCAACTCATCTAACATATTAAACATCACATGTGATTTGACAGACAGGAATCACCGTACCATCAGTCACCATAATGAATATATCTCATCATACAACCATCATAAATAGGCTGAAAAGCATAATCATCTTACCCATAAAGGTTCCAGGTAAGTTATCTAACCTATCCAAAATAGTAACATCATCAAATCCTCATAAAAGTCAGCTTCTAAATGGTTTATAAACAATAAAAACATGAACATCAAGTCATCATCAATATCATGAAAAGTTGGACCAAACACTGGATACATCATGGGATGTACTCATCATGGGAATCAGGTTGAATATCTCATCAAAACTAATAATACCTCATTTATGGATCAATACATATGACATAAAAAATGTTTACCATCCTGACGTTGATCTTCAAATTGCTCCTGATAAAATACATTATGATATAATACAAACATCATAACCTGGCTATCTGACCACATAGGAATCATCATCGTGTTAACTATTCTAGTACCATCACATGCCCCATCTAGTCTCGGTTGTAGATGATCTACTAGTCGTACAACAGACATGAAGGCCTGTCAGATATTCCATATCTCCTATCAGCTAGGTATTCTGCTTAGCTCTCCACCTCCAGCAGGCTCATGGGCCAAATGTTGCACCTCATATGAAGTACCACATCTCCTCTGATCACAACCTAATACTGTAGTGACTTCATGGAAATTTATTCTAGGGGTGTACAAAACTTTCAGTGATGTCCCTTACAAGTACTAGGAAGTACTTTAGGTCCTACTCCCTATGAAGAACCTTTTGTATCACTCACCTCTGTTGTTGAATCCAATGAACCATACCTGTCCTTATAGGAATCCCTCTAATGATTGTACCTATCAAAGTCCCATATAAAATGGTATCTCTCCTATCTCAAATTATAAGCTACCTGTTATATCCTATCTCATTCCCCCTCTAGATGCACTATATATTTATCCATCCCACTCACCAAAACTAATAATACAATCCATACCCTCTTCAAGTATTGTATCTCTATCAGTCACATTGTCCCTCTACTCTTAAACCCTACTATCTCCACTTCCTATGCCTAGGCCTCTACCTCCAAGCTATAAATACGAGTATGTAACTTGGTACCTATATCAATCAATCTTGAAGGTCCTACACTAAGAGGTCCTAAACATGTCAAATATATACCTATAATCCTTATACCAGGATGACCTACAAAACTACTGCTGATGGTACCATACTCTGTACTGGAACTATCAAATAATCAACCTCAATCACATCAATATCTCATCTATCTAGACAATAACTTGGTGCATCCTTTACTGGGGACTATGGTGCTAGCTACTAGACTAGTGGATAAACCAAAATGATCACTAGTGGTGCTCACTGTATCTATTTAACCTCCTATCTAGCATGGGGTATGAGAACTTATAATTACTATCCCTGACACAACATCCCCTATTTACCTATTTACGCCCATGAATGAATCTCATCCTGCATGGTGGCTATGTTAGTCTAGCCGACCTGATTCCTTCCCACCACTCATCATACCCCTCTACTATCCCTGGATCTTCTACAACTGGTGTTGGTACCCAGTATTACACCTCCTCGGGGACAACCAACATTATTGAGTGAAATGATATGATTTGAGGATAACTGAATTTATTTATACCATTTTGTAGCTAGTGAAGATGTCTGAAAAAATCATTTAAACCTAGCATTGGAGGGATTGAGTGATACATATAAAGGAGATGTCCTTCCCTGCTACTTTAGGCCCTTCCTTTGACCTAGGTGAGAGAACCCTTTGTGTAACTTGAAAATGTAAGGGGATTATTGAATTCTTCAGTCTCTTATATTCCTTTTAAAAGTAAGTAAATCAATCCTAAATGATCAAGGTCAATGAATGCACTATTTCACTCTCACAAGTTGTCACACTAAATAGTGCATATGTCACTCCAATAGGACTCAAGTTAATCTAGTCAACATGAAATTCCATCTTCTTTTGTATATTTATGGAAAGGGAAGTAAAAATTTCAAAGTCTCTTGGTAAATTTTTATAGGCAAAGAAAACAAAGATGAGCTGTAGGATTTAAGCACTAGTAGGTTTATATTTTATGTGAATGGGAGATTAAAACATGATGAAATTAAATATGACAAATCTCTTAGAACTAAAACAGTATTAGAAATCATTCTAGGTATAAAGGACACTCAATTAATAAAAAATTGTCCCTTGGAGAGAAGGTATGCATTCATAGATGCCCAAGAATACATGATTTCATAAAATCTTCAAGAAATCTCACATGAAAGCTCATGTAAATATCTTGAAAAAATATTCACAACTCCCTACTCATTAAGCTTACGATGCACTCAAATTCTTACAAAAATATTAGCAATAGAATGGATGTATTATAAATTTAAAACTGTGCATAGTACTATAAAAAGAAAGCTTTGATTATAGTACAAAATGAATTACAAAAATACAACCATTAAGACCAAATCTAGTGTAATTCAAAGGATCCATGAAAATAAGATTGCAACAAGAAAAATAGTTGACTGGATTAGAGTATACTATTTAGGAACAAAACATGACAAAACTTAATGAGCATGCACACAATTAATTTTCAGATTTTTAATTTCCTTAACAAGGGAACATAATCCTTATGATCTCAATGCTTACAAATTGTTGTACACTTGCAATAGGATAAATTTTAGTGGTGAATTTTCATAAACTCATGAATATTAAAAAATTTAGAAATTGGAAATGGTGAATTTTCTAGCATTTGTTTGCCACCCTATTCGCTTAAAATTGCAGATGACAAGTAATTTGTATGGGCCAGTTTACCTACTATTTAAAGTTAAAAATGAACTGTCTAGTGTATTTCACCAATGTTTGTAATCAAAATGTAGAAATATTTTCCAAGGTATGATACATATCCCAAGAGGTTTCAAGCTGGTTACCCCCCTTATGGGGTCAGGGAGATATCCCTCCAAGCAGGGGTTTAGAGGCAACACCCCCAAAAGGCACAATTTATATGTCTGTTTCTAGGGGAGACAAATATCTATTTCTGAAGAGACGACCATCTTAAAAGTAGAGCATACACGTGATGGATGGCCATTTAAATTTACTAGGATGACCATCTAACACAGGTCGGATGATAGAGAAACAAGGTTGGATGAATGAAGAATGGATTATGTCCAATGCACAGGTGATGACCATCCAATGTAATTTAGACGACTGAACAAAAGGGATGTGTATTAACACAGGAAAGATGATAGACCAATAAGGATGGAAGGATGTCTAAGATATTTATTCCAAATCAAATGTTAGATGACCATTGAATATAGGTTAGATGACCAACCAATAAGGAAGCACCTAACACAGGTTTATCATGAATGCATGATGTTTTCCATATTTCTTTGATTAAGAAATATGTCTCAGATTTATCACATGTGTTAAATTAGAATTCCTTATAGGTCTAAGACCCAGGAATAATCATGGTTAAACCCATTCAAGTGCTAAAAACTTGCTAGTTGCACTTAAGAAATCATGAAATAAGTCAATGTAAGGTCTAGTGGGATCAATTTAATGAAGAAAATGCCACTTGGGAAAATCTTGAAGATATGAAAACTACTTTTCTGTACTTATTTGAATAGAATTGATTTTTTTGAATGATAAAATTTTAGTATTTTATTTATGATATGTCAATATATCCGCCAGTCTTGGGCTGACATTACATTATTTAAAAATGGACAACTACTTTAATGCTGATTTTGGGAAATTAGAAACCCATTTTGTTATGAACATAAGAATGAGAGTATAATAATTTGATTTTTCCTTGATGAAAATTATATGATTAAGTTAATCATCAGGACGATGATTCTTTTTAAAGAGGGAAGTATGTAACATCATTGTCTAAACTATTACTTTGATTACTTTCCCTTTTGATATTGCAAATGAAGACATATGATTTGTCTTAGGAAGGTGTATCCTTTTGACTATTAGAAATCATGTTTGCAATAGATAAAATATTACTGTACAAAGATTCATTTTGATATGATTCTGTTTACTTGAAAATGAAGTCATTCTTCTCTGTGTTCTGTAAGGATATGAACATGTATTGTCATTTTCATTCTTATTTTATGTTAACAGCAAAACCTTGGATCAATTCCATTGATCCAAGGTATGCTTTAGTTCTTCTTACATCATAAACTTGATAAATTGACATCATGAAATGGAAGGTAGTAAGGGAATGAGTTTTATTATGTTATAATTTTGAGGACCCTTCTTTTGGTGTCCTTGCTTTGCATCTTGCTGCAATCAGTAAGCTTGGACCTTCTTGATAAATATTTTTAAGACACTAAATGGTGTAATAAGAACAAGGGCATATTACGGGAATATTAAGGTGGATACCTTAACCATAGTTGGAATGTTCTATCCTATGTGGATTCAAAACTAAGGTAATAAGGGCCTACGCCTACCTATTACTAAATTGCTTGAGTGACAACCTAACCTAAGTTGTTATGTTTAAGGTTATGGATTTGGAAATAACCTAAGGAAAATAATGCGTACCTAAGACTATGGTTGAATCCTAACCTAATGACAATATAACCTAAACTAATACTAAGCTAAGGGGTACCTAAGGTTTGCATGGCAAGTGGTGAGTTGGTGGTGATGGTTTCTAAGGCATTTGTGAGATTTGATTTTGAATTTAATAAGCTCTGAACAACCAGTTTTGATGGAGACATGGGGAGCTAGAAGGATGCTTAGCTAACATCATCTCTCAAATTAAAAATGCATGTAAAGTTTGAAATGGAGCTCACCAAATTCAGATGGTGGTGGCGTGGAGAATTAGGCAAGAGAGTTGGCTGTCCTTGCATTAATGAGCCTCAGTCATGGTGAAAGAAACCACCTTGGAAGACATGCAAGTGGATTTTGGAGGAGTTGTTTGGTCATTTTATCTTTGTGATTTTTTCTCTGCATGGAGGTTTTGGGTTCTTTGAACCAATAGTTATATTTCCAATCCTTTGTTATTTTTTCCATCTTTGAGCTATTTTTGATCTAGTGGAAGTATAAGAGGCAATATGAAGTTTGGAATTGTTGACGTCACTTGGAAAAAGGAAAATATTATGGGAGGCTTGGTGGAAATCTTATGCAAATTGATAGAATCTCTATCAGGCATGATAGGCTCCACCCATTAAGTTGTTCTAATTTTTACTAAATGTCTTCATTAAAAGAACTCTAATCTTGGAAAGAAATGGGTTTTTATATATGATGCGTATTTTGATTTATGCTTGTATTTTCTATCACTGTTTATACCTGCCTGGTTACTGCTTGATGATATATGATTTGGGTTTATTCCTTTTTTGGAAGAATGAAAAATTTGGATTTAACCATTGTGTGAACAGAATGTTTTTGAATTTGGTGTACTTCTGTGGACTGTGTTAAATGGTTAGAGGAATGCACTATTTGATAAAAATATTTGAGTCAAACTTTTTTTCTTTTGTTGGAAGAATGGAAGATGAGTGACATATTTTGTAGTTATTCAAAGTTTATTTCGATTGTTGTTACTCCTATTTGATCCTTGCTGATATGGTTGTTAGGAATGTTAGTTTTGTGGATTCAATCTTGTTGGAAATAATAGTAACCAAGTCTTACTTTTTCTGAGCTTGATATGATTTGATTGAGTGAAATCCTGTTGGTCTGCTCTAAATTAGTTAATGGACGTCAATGCTAAGAAAGGATACATTTTGGTTTGTTCTCCTCTATTTGATATTCTGAGTAAGCATGTTTAACTCCTGGTTGCATTTATATAATGTCATTTTCATTTTCACACCTTATATTTGAAAAGAATTATTAAAGACCCAACTGGTCTTGGGGTTTGAACGAACTCCCTTGATATAAATCTGACTAGAAGTAAAGATGTTAAGTTCTGCTGTCACCATTGTGGAAAGACTTATCATTGTTTTCTGAGTACTTATAGAGGTAAGGTTTCGTGCTTCACCAGTTACCCTTATCAGTTCATCTGGTTGGATTTACTGGTTTCTTGTCCTATAATTGACATTTTTTATGACATTGAAGAGTTGGGATATCTAAGTCAAACTATTGATTAGATCAGTCTTGTTTACCTTAGGGAATTGGGAAGGGACATTATAGTTTTCTCTTCTCTTTTAGACTTGACTTCGACCATCTGGTTGGAGTCTTATCACTTTTTGGTTGTTTCTCCTTGAGATCGGTTCAGAGTCTAGAACTCTCTTCCCAAACTTGTGTGCCATTCCTTGATTTCTGTGAAGAAGGGAGTATGGGGTAACTTGAAGGTAAGTTGGGACAGTCAAACTTGCATTCGATATCTTCATTTTTATGTATTGTCTTTTGAAAATAAATATGAATCTCATAGGCGTGTTTTACTCCATCTGTGTTCTCTTTCACTCTCTGATTGGAAAATAAGAAAACTTCTCAGTGGATGCTATTAACATTGGAATGAATTTAATATTCAATTATTTTTCTTGTTGCTTTGGAAACTTGTATTAACTGAAGGTATTTGTTTAATCAATTCCAGTGATAGCCTCTATAATACTAAGACTGTTCTCATTATTTGATGAGAAATTTTCTTTTTGGTTCCTGACTTGCTAGTTTCTGTCGTATATCTATATTCATCGATTCATTTTCGATTATGCTATTTGTGTTGCAATGATTGTTGAAATCAGATGGTTCTCGGTAGGGATCTATTTCAGTTCTCTTTGAATTTTGACTGTGTTTCTCCTTTTGAAGGATGGAATGATGAGACTATATCTCTTCCTTGTTGTTGACATCCTTTCCTCTCTTTTCTGAGTTAAGGAATTCATTGTTTTTTTCTTCGAAATCTGAAGGGAATTATATGTTGCTCTCTCTCTCTCTTCTATGAGTTGTGGAATGCAATGATGTTATCTTTGTACTCTGAGGGAAGTTCTGAGTTGTTTCTCTCTCTCTTTGTTCATATTTTTCCCCATCTGTATTACTCTTGTTTAAGGATCTGACATGTTTAGTTGTATTATTTAATGGGATTGTAGAGTGAGTAGTTGGGATATAATCCTTTACTTATTTTCCTTGACTTGTGTTGATTGGAATCTATTTTTGGTAATGTGTGACCAATGTCTAGTGTAAATAAATGAATAATACATACCCTATTTCTAACCTATTGAGGCTTAACCTAAAACTTAGGATTTATCTTGGGCTTTGGATTAGGGTGTAGTACCTTAAATAGGAATCTCTTACTTTAAGATGTTGATGGCTCATCCTAAAATCTTTCTTGAAGTTTGAATTAGCTTGGCTGTAGGTGTTTTATGATGGAACATGTTAATGATGAGTATGATGGATCCTTACTTCTTAGAATAACTGTATTTTTGGGAAATAATAGAGTAAGTGGATTTCTTAGGAATTAGGTTGAATGAAGCAAGAAATAAACTATAAATATCTATAGTAAGAATAAGATAAGTAATTAGGATGAAATATTACTTATCCGATATAATTTCTTATGAAATCAATGGCTGAAGAATGATGATTATATTATGATCTGTACTAAATGTTAATGTGGTTGATCACTTTGTTCTTTCTTTTATGATTGTTATTTATTTATGATGTATCTATCTGTATTGCTTTACTGTTTCATAAAAGCAAAGTTCTTTTTATGAAATAGTTAGTTGAAAGCACATCATTTTAATGCTTAGTGCTTATCATGCTCAGTTCAATGAACTGACCCATGCTAGTAATTTTTGCAGATGGATTTCGTAAGTGATAAAGGAAGACAATATATTTTATGATGTTACTTTGTTTACCTAAAGATTGGATCTTTTATGAGGAATTATGATTCACTATTGAAATGTATTTGTAAGAGGAAAAGTTGTATTTCTTAATTGGGCTTATTAATATTGTTTGACATGAAAGATGTCTGAAATGAATGGACTTGTAAAATTTGTATTTCAATTAGATGAATGGAAAAAAGATTGAGAGTTACTTGTACTTGATGTGTCATTCTCCTTGTGCATTTTGTGAAGGGAATTTGTAATCTTATCTTTATGTTCTCATATTCTTATTTGTTTGGAATCCTTTTTAGTTTGACTTAAATAAGTTAGATGGAAGGGAATTAGATACATCTATCCCTTTATTGAAAAGTATCTTATTAATTTGGCATGCATATATGTTCTTGTAACTAAGTCACTATGGTTTATTAAAAGATTTTAATGAAAGTGCAAATTAATTATGATGTCTTGTATGATGTAAAAGGGTATAATGAACCCTATTTTATAACAAGAAAGAGGAAGGTGAAATTCCTCTTGACCAATACCTTCATAGGTATAAAGCAAATGAAAGGTAAATATGTACATTTATTAATTAGACTTCATCTCAATTAAGTCTATTATAATGGAACCTAATTTGGAACTTAAACATACTAAGAATAGTTGGGTATAATAAGTGAATCTTATTGTTGTTTTCTGTTTCTGTTTTAATTAACTGAACCCTAAAGTAAGAAGTTGATGATTAAAAAAAAATCATGATGTTTTTTCATGACATTAACAACTCAACTTCAGATGTCAACCTTAAGGGCTAAAGAAATTAGGGTTCAACAGGGTTGCTGTAATTAAATATTAATTAAGAAAAATAATTGAGTAATTAACTTCTTGCTTGGGTATGTACATCGATATGGGTAATTCTGTTGGATGTTGGCACACACCAACTTTAGAACTGTACCTTTGTGAAGACTTGGGTCTTCATGAGAAATACATTATTTCAGTTGACATGTTGCAACACCCTTCAAAATTGGATCATCAAGATCAACATAAATTTGGACTTGATCTTAGTTATACCCTAGGCCAAGTTAGGAACATGATTTAGTACAGGGGTAACTCATGATGACTTAGGATAGCTAGAAAAATGCAATCAACTTAGGTCGATTGAGTATGTCTATATACCATTAGTCACCGCGAGTGGTTCCCTATACCAAACTATGTTGCTAACCTGGGTTAGGGTTAAACCTTAAACATAGTGGACTGATAGGAGTCAGTGAAGACCATTATAGATAACAGATGAGTGGGGTGAAGGATGTATTCCATTTGATGAGTATGTCGTCTAGAAATAGTAATGAGTATGTGAAAATATTTGGCCAAAGTTTCGCAAGTTGCTAGTTACTTTGTCCTATGTCACCTAGTTTAAGAAGCAAGATAATCAGATGAATATTGGTAACAAATATTTAGATAGGACTCTTAAACAGAACACTCAATACCCAGAATAGGGTAATAGAACCAAGTATACCTAGTATAAAATACATTGAGTTAACATGAGATATCGGTTAGAAACCGAGTCATGAAATGAGAGATCGGTAGTTCACTGAATCATTTACAGCTGCATATGGTTATCTGTTATGAGATTGATTGGCATGGAATGTGTGTTCTAAAATTATAATTATTTATAACAGAGAACATTATATATATATAATTTCCCTTGTTTCTAAAGTCTTAAAATAGGAATGTTACATCTTGGTATCAGAGTTGAAAGTTGCAACTCTTGGACCTATTGTGTCTGTAAATATGATAAAACTTAAATTTTCTTGTTAACAAAAAATAATTAGAACAAGAGAAAATGCTGTAAACAACCCACCACATGGTGGAGAAGCAACTACTACCCAAAAAATCGATGAGCTCCTTGTTGCCCTGTTGGACACAAGAGATTGTTTGGTTGTACTTGAACAACTAGTAATGGGCAATGAGGAGGAGGAAGAAGATGATGGTAATAAAAATCAACCACCTCCTATGGAAAATACTAATGTTGGAAATTTGGGCGTTGATAACAATAATACAACTAATGCACCTGAGCAACCTAAAAATAAAAAGGCAAGGTTGGTAGCTGAAATCAATAATGATATAAAAAGAATAAGTCCACCTAAGTTTGATGGCACCACATTAGGATATGGAGCTGAGAATTAGGTCAATGAAATGGAGAAGTACTTTGCAATAAGGAAATTCTTAGAGGAAACTAAGGAAATATGGGGAGCATATCATCTTTCCCATGAAGCATCTTCCTGGTGGGATAACCACAAGACTGAGTTAAACATTGATGAAACAAACATTACTTGGGATCAATTTAAAAGTTTTTTTAGGCAATGATGGCTGCCACAACTTTATTATGATTAGAAAATGACTGAATTTTAGAACTTATCTCAAGGAAAATTAATTATAACAGTGTACTGGGAGTGGTTTACTAAACTCCTTAAGTATGTACCTCAGTATCAAACTGATGAGAAGTTCAGGATACAAAAATTTATCATGGGATTAAATCCCATTATAGGTGGTGAAGTGGATGTTCATAGCCTAAGCACTATGGAAGGTGTAGTTGAAAAATCCATAAGGGAGGAACAAAAATTGAAAGCAATCTCTGCCCATAAGGAGGAAATTAGAAAGAAAATTCTAAACTGTTTATCATCTCTTACACCTAAGAAGTGACCATGGAAGAAGTTTGGTATGAAAAATAAGTTTGTAATGGAAAAAAAAAGAAAACAACAAATAAACCTGCTGCTAGTTTACGAAATAACTTTGTTAAGAACAATAATAACGAACATAAGTCCTATGGATGTCAAAATGATAACTTTAAGGTTGGAAATAAATTTAATCCTAAAAAGGGACTTGGAGGAGGCTATTACAATTTTGGAAAGGGTCATTACACAAATCAATGTCCTTTGAAGAAGGATGACTGTAATCAGCAGCACAAGATACACGCTGCAGTAGCTGACAAATAGGATGAAAAGTAAGTCACACCCATAGAGGTTCTAGGTAAGTTATTTGGCATACATGTAACTATTATTTTTGATATTGGAGCTACTGAATGTTTTATTTATACTAAATTAGCATCGAAATTAAAAAGAAAAGATGGAAACATGGATAAATCATGGGATGTACCTTATGGGAATAATGTTGTTCACACAGTTAGTACGTGTCTTTTTGGAGTAGTCCTTGACTTTCCTAGTTTTTCCACTGAGGTTGACCTTTATGTTGCTCCTTTAGGGTCTTATGATGTAATCATAGGTGTTAATTGGCTAGCTGAGCATAAGGAAAAGGTTGACTATTTTGAAAAAAATATTAGTTGTTTTGATGATATGTAAAAAACAATATTCATTCAGGGTGTAAAACGTGATATTTCAGTTAGGAAAATGTCAGCTATGTAACTTTAAAAAGCCCAAAATAAAGGTTGTACCTTATATGCAGTAAAAATTTCTAAAACAATAGAAGAAAGTAGTGACTTCATGGAAATATATCCACTGTTATGAAACTTCAGTGATGTGTTTTCGAAAGAGTTACCAGGTCTTCCACCCAAACGGGAATTTGAATTCACTATTGAGATCAAACCAGGAACCGAACCTATTTCCAAGGCACCTTATAGGATGACTACCATTGAATTGGTAGAGCTTAAGGCATAGTTGCAAGAATTTTTTTCTAAGGGTTTAATAAGACTGAGTGTCTCACCTTGGGGAGCACTGGTAATCTTTGTGAAAAAGAAAGATGGAACACTTAGATTATGCATCGATTATAGGATGTTAAACAAAGAAAAAATTAAGAATAGATATCCACTTCCTATAATTGATGATCTATTTGATCAGATGCATGGTGCATCAATATATTCCAAAATAGATCTTCGATCTAGATATCATTAGTTAAGAATAAAGGATGAAGACATTCATAAAACAACTTTTCTAACCAGGTATGGGCATTATGAATTCATAGTTTTGCCTTTTGGATTAACGAATGCACCTTCCGCTTTTATGAATTTGATGAATAATATTTTTCAAGAATACTTGGAAAAATTTGTGCTTGTATTCTTGGATGATATTCTCATATACTCTAAAATCATTGAAGAACACCATGAGCATTTGAAGATAGTTTTAGAAATCTTGAGAAAGAGACGGTTGTATGGTAAGTTGTCTAAATGTTCTTTCTATGAAATGGAAGTTCACTATTTGGGTCATGTTATAAGAAAGAAAGGAATAGCGGTAGATCCCTCCAATATTGTAGCTATAACTAAGTGGCCTGCACCAAAGAATGTACATGAAGTTAGAAGCTTCATGGGTCTTGCTGGTTACTATAGGAAGTTTGTTAAAGACTTTTCCAAAGTTGTTGCACCAATAACTTCATTGCAGAAAAAGGATAAGAAATTTATATGGAATGAAAAATGTGAATTTGCATTTAAGACTCTGAAGGATCAATTAACATCAACACCTATTTAGACTGTACCTGATCCTAATGGAGACTTTATTGTTGTAAAAGATGCATCTAGGGAAGGACTCAAAGGTATTCTATTGCAAAATGATCATGTCATAATTTATGAAAGTAGGAAAATCAAGTTACATGAACTGAATTATGCTCCACATGACCTAGAACTTGTTTTCATTGTTCATGCACTTCAAGTATGGAGGCATTATCTTCTTGGTAAAACTTTTGAACTAAAAAATGATCATTTTGGGTTGAAGTATATTTTTACTCAGCCAAATCTGAATGCAAGACATCGAAGATGGTTAGAATTTATATCTCAGTATGATTTTGACATAAGTTATATTAAAGGCAAAGAAAGTAGAGTAGCAGATGCTCTAAGTCGTAGGAAGCACATTTCTTCTCTTATAACAGTGAGAAATCAGTTTAAAGATGAAGTAAAAAGTGTTATGGAATCTGATTCTTATTTTCAGCAAGTAAAGACAACACTTGCTGTAGATCCAAATGATGGGAGATATAAAGGCTTTCACTTTGACAATGAAGGAATCTTGCAATTTGAAAATAGGGTATGCATACCTTTTTCAAATGATTTAAGAAAGAAATTATTAGTTGAATTTCACAATTTACCTTTTTTGGGTTTGTTGATATAAAACAACAATATTTTTGGAAAGGGATGAAAAAGGATGTGATTGATTTTGTGACACACTGTTTAGAATGTCAACGTGTTAAAGCTGAGAATTTGCATCCAGCTAGTTTATTGTATCCTCATAACATATCGCAATATAAATGGCAAGTGATAAGCATGGATTTTGTACAAGGGTTGCCTATGTCAAGAAATAAACATGATGTTATTCTTGCGCTTGTTGATAAACTAACAAAGGTAGCTCATTTTATTGCTTGTAATCTTAAGGATGATTCACCTGTTTTAGCAAAAATATTCGTGCATGAAATTTTTAGATTACATGGAGTACCTGAATTGATCATATCAGATAGAGATCCAAGAATGACATCAAGATTTTGGCAAACACTTAATGCAGCCCTAGGGACTAAGTTGAATTTCAGTTCTACATATCATCGGAAATGGATGGACAGATTGAAAGAGTTAATTAAGTTTTAGAGGACATGTTAAGAATGTATTGCATGGATCAACAATATAAATGGGAAGAGTACCTTCCATTAGTTGAGTTTTCTTATAATAACACATATCATGCCTCTCTGAAAATGGCACCTTTTGAAGCATTATACGGAAGGAAATGCAAAACCCCTATTAGTTGGGACAACATTGAGGATAGAGAGGTAATTGGACCTGAAATCCTTACGGAGATGGAACAACAAGTTAAAATGATTCGTGAATGCTTGAAAGAAGCTGCAGATAGGCAAAGAGTTATGATGACTTAAAGCGGGTTGAAAAGAAATTTGAACTTGGTGAGAAGGTCTTTCTTCAGGTTAAACCAAAAAAGAGTTCTATAAATTTTGGCAAGGCTTCCAAGTTATCACCTCGTTATGTGGGACCCTTTGAAATTGTTGAAGTAATCAACCCTATAGCTTATCATTTAGCTTTACCTCTTGCTTTATCATGAATGCATGATGTTTTCCATATTTCTTTGCTTAAGAAATACATTTCAGATTTATCACATGTGTTAAATTGGAATTCCTTATAGGTCTAAGACCCAAGAATAATTGTGGTTAAACCCATTCGAGTGTTGGAAACTCACCAGTTGCACTTAAGAAATCGTGAAATAAGCCAATGTAAGGTCTAGTGGGATCAATTTAATGAAGAAAGTGCCACCTGGGAAAATCTTGAAGATATGAAAACTACTTTTCTATACTTGTTTGAACAGAATTGATTTTGTTGACTAATAAAATGTTGATTTTGGGAAATTAGAAACCCAATTTGTTATGAACATAAGAATGACAGTATAATAATTTGATTTGTCCTTGATGCAAATTATATAGTTAATTTAATCATCGAGACGATGATGCTTTTTAGGAGGGAAGTATGTAACATCATTTTCTAAACTATTACTTTGATTACTTTCCCTTTTGACATTGCAAACATAGACATATGATTTTTCTTAGGGAAGGTTTATCCTTTTAACTGTTGGAAATCATGTTTCCAATGGATAAAATATTACTGTACAGAGATTCATTTTGCTATGACTTTGTTTACTTGAAAATGAAGTCATTCTTCTCTATGTTCTGAAAGGAAGTGAACCTATATTGTCATTTTCATTCTTATCTTATGTTAACAGACAAAACCTTAGATACATTCCATTGACCCAAGGTATGCTTTAGTTCTTCTTACATTGATCAACATGATAAACTGACATTCTAAAATAGGAAGGTAGTAAGGGGCTGATTTTTATTATGTTATAATTTTCAGGACTCTTGTTTTGGTGTCCTTGATTTGCATCTTTCTATAATCGGTAAGATTGGAGCTTCTTAATAAATATTTTTAAGACACTGAATGACAGTAATAAGAACGAGGGCCTGTTACATGGGACTATTAAGGTGGATACCTTAACCATAGTTGGAATGTTCTATCCTATGTGGATTCTAAGATAAGGTAATAAGGGCCTACCTATTACCTATTACCTATTACTAAATTTCTTAAGTGACCACCCTAACCTAAGTTGTTATGTTTAAGGTTATGGATTTGGAAATAACCTAAGGAAAATAATGTGTACCTAGGACTATGGTTGAATCCTAACCTAATGACAATCTAACCTAAACTAATACTAAGCTAAGGGGTAACTAAGGGTTGCATGGCAAGTGGTGAGTCAATGGTGACGGTTTCTAAGGTATTAATGAGATTTTATTTTGAATTTAATAAGCTCTAAACACCCATTTTTGGTGGAGACATTGGGAAGCTAGAAGGATGCTTATCTGATCATCATCTCAAAAATTTAAAAAATGCATGCAATAGTTTGAAATGGAGCTCATGAAATTCAGGATGAAAATGACATGGCGAATTAGGTAGGAGAGTTGGATGTCTTTCGCATTAATGAGCCTTGGTCATGGCGAATAAATCTGCCTTGGAAAACATGAAAGAAAATTTTAGAGGGTTTGTTTGGTACATTTTCTCTTTGCGATTTTTTCTCTATGCATAGAGGTTTTGCGTTCTTCAAACTAGTAGTTATATTTCCAATCCTTTGTTTTTTTTCCTACCTCTAATCTATTTTTGATTCAGTGGAAGTATAAGAGGCAATAAGAAGTTTGGAATTGTTGACATCGCTTGGAAAAAGGAAAAGATTGTGGGAGGCTTGGCTGGAAATCTTCTGCAAATTGATAGAAGCTATATCAGGCATGATAGGTCTCTACCCATTAAGCTTGTTCTACTGTTTACTAAACTTCTTCATTAAAAGAACTGTTATTTTTGGAAAAAAATGGGTTTTTATATATGATGTGTACTTTGATTTATGCTTGTATTTTCTATCACTATTTATACCTTCCTGGTTACTTCTTAATGAGATATGATTTGGGTTTGTTCCTTTGTTTGAAGAATGAAAAAAATTTGGATTTAACCATTGTGTGAACTAAATTTTGTCGAATCTGGTATAATTCTATGGACTATACAAAATGGTTAGAGGAATGCACTATGTTTGATAAAAATATTCGAGTTAAACTTCATTTTCATTTGTTGGAAAGAATATAAGAGGAGTGACATATTTTGTAGTTATGCGAAGTTGTTTTTGATTCTTGCTACTCTTGTTTGATCCTTGCTGATATGGTTGTTAGGAATATTAGTTTTGTGGATTCAATCTTTGTTAGAAATAATAGTAACCAAGTCTTAATTTTTCTGAGCTTGATATGATTTGATTGAGTGAAATCCCATTGGTCTGCTATGAATTAATTAATAGATGTCAATGTCTGAGAAAGGCTAAGTTTTAGTTTGTTCTCCTCTGGGTAATATTCCGAGAAGACATGTTTAGCTCCTGCTTGCATTTATATAATGACGTTTTCATTTTCTCACTTTATGTTTGAAAAGAATTGTTCAAAAGACCCAACTGGTATTGGGGTCTGAATGAACTCCCTCGATATAAATATGACTGGAAGTAAAGCTATTAAGTTTTGTTGTCACCATTGTGGAAAGACTTACAGATTGTTTTCTGATTCCTTATAGAGGTAAGGTTTTGTGCTTCAAGAGTTACCCTTATCGATTTAATCTGGTTGGATTTAACTGGTTTCTTGCACTTTAATTTATTTTTTTATGATACTGAAGAGTTGTGATATCTAATTCAAACTGTCTGATTAGATCAGTACCTTGTCTACCTTAGGGAATTAGGAAGGGACGTTATAGTTTCCTCTTCTATTTTGGACTCGACTTTGAGCATCTGGTTAGAGTCTTGTCACTTTTGTTGTTTCTCCTTGAGATCGGTTCAGAGTCTAAAACTCTCTTCCAAAACTCATGTGTTGTTCCTTGATTTTCTATGAAGAAGGGAGTCTGGGGTAACTTAAAGGTAAGTTGGGACAGTTAAACTTGCATTTGATTATCTTCATTTTTATGTATTGTCTTTTGAAAAGAATTCTGAATCTCAGATGGGTTGTTTTACTCCATTGACTACTCTCTTTCACTCTCTGATAGGAAAATAAGAAAACTTCTCAGTGGATGTTATTAACATTGGAATGAATTTAATATTCAAGTTATTGTTCTTATTTATTTTGGAAACTTGTATTAATTGAAAGGTATTTGTTTAATCAATTCCAGTGATAGCCTCTGTAGTACTAAGATTGTTCTCATTATTTGATGGGAAACTTTCTTTTCAGTAACTGACTTGCTAGTTTTTGTCATATATCTATATACATCGATTTTCAACTTCGATTATGTTATTTGTGTTGCAATGATTGTTGAAATAAAATGGTTCTTGGTTAGTGATATGTTTCAGTTGTCTTTGAATTTTGATTGTGTTTCTCCTATTGAAGGATGGAATGATGAGACTATATCTCTTCCTTATTGTTGACATCCTTTCCTCTCTTTTCTAAGTTAAGGAATTCATTGTTGTTTTCTTTGAAATATGAAGTGAATTATATGTTGTTGTCTCTCTATCTTCTCTAAATTGTGGAATGCAATGTTGTTATCTTCAAACTCTGAGGAAATTTCTGAGTTCTCTCTCTCTCTCTCTCTCTCTCTCTCTCTCTCTCTCTCTCTCCATATTTTTCCTCACCTTTATTACTCTTGTTTAAGGATCTAATCAGTTCATTTGTATTATTTAATGGGATTGCAAAGTGAGTAGTTGGGAGACAATCCTTTACTTCTTCTCTTTGACTTGTGTTGATTGGAATCTATTTTTGGTAAGGTGTGACCAATGTATGGTGCAAATAAATGGATAATACATACCCTATTTCTAACTCATGTTGAGGATTAACCTAAAACTTGAGGATTTATCTTGGGCTTTGGATTAGGGTGTAGTACCTTAAAATAGGAATCTCTTACTTCAAGATGTTGATGGCTCATCCTAAAATCTTTCTTGAAGTTTGAATTAGCTTGGCTGTAGGTATTTTATGATGGAACATGTTAATGTTGTGTATGATGGATCCTTTCTTCTTAGAATAACTCTATTTTTAGGAAATAATAAAGTAAGTGGATTTATTATGTAATTAGGTTGAATGAAGAAAGGAATAAACTATAAATGTCTATAGTAAGAATAAGATAAGTAATTAGGATGAAATATTACTTATCTGATATAATTTCTTATGAAATCAATGGCTGAAGAGTGATGATTATATTATGATCTTTACTAAATGTTAATGTGGTTGATCACTTTGTTCTTTCTTTTATGATTCTTATTTCTTTATGATGTATCTATCTATATTTCTTTACTATTTCATAAAAGTAGAGTTCTTTTTATGAAACAGTTAGTTGAAAGCATAGTGTTTCAATGCTTAGTTCTTATCATGCTCAGTTCAATGAACTAACTCGTGCTAGCAATTTTTGTAGATGGACTTCGTAAGTGATAAAGGAAGACAATATATTTTATGATATTACTTTATTTACCTAAATACTAGGATCTTTTATGAGGACTTATGATTCACTATTGAAATGTATTAGTGAGAGGAAAAGTTGTATTTCTTAATTGGGCTTATTAATTTTGTTTGACATGAAAGATGTCTGAAATGAATGGACTTATAAAATGTGTATTTCACTTAGATGAATGGAAAAATATTTAGAGTTACTTGTAATTGATGTGTCATTCTCCTTGTGCATTCTGTGAAGGGAATTTGTAATCTTATCTTTATTTTCTCATATTCTTATCTATTTGGAATCCTTTTTAGTTTGACTTAAATAAGTTAGATGGAAGGGAATTAGATACACTATCTCCTTTATTGAAATGAATCTTATTAAGTTAACATGCATAGATGTTATTTTAACTAAGTCACTATGGTTTATTAAAATATGTTAATGAAAGTGTAAATTAATAATGATGTCTTGTATAATGTAAAAGGGTACAATGAACCCTAATTCATAACAAGAAAGAGGAAGGTGAACTTCCTCTTGACCAATACCTTCATAGGTGTAAATAAAATGAAAGGTAAATATGTACATTTATTAATTAGACTTCATCTCAATGAAGTCTATTATAATGGAACCGGTTTTGGAACTTAAACATGCTAAGAATGGTTGGGTATAATAAGTGAATCTTATTGTTGTTTGTTGTTTCTGTTTTAATTAACTAAACCCTAAAGTAAGAAGTTGATGATTAAAAATAAATCATGATGTTTTTACAAAACATTAACAACTCAATTGTGGATGTCAACCTTAAGGGCTAAAGAAATTAGGGTTCAGCAGGGTTGCTGTAATTAAATCTTAATTAAGAAAAATAATTGAGTAATTAACTTCTTTCTTGGGTATGTACATCGAGATGAGTAATTATGTTGGATGTTGGCACACGCCAACTACAAAATTGTACCTTCGTGAAGACTTGGGCCTTCATGAGGATATATTTTTGCAGTTGACATGTTGTAACACCCTTCAGAATTGGATCATCTAGATCAACATAAACTTGGACTTGATCTTAGTTATACTCTAGGTCAGGCTAGGAACATGATTTTATATAGGGGTAACTCATGATGACTTAGGATAACTAGACACATGCAATCGACTTAGGTCGATTGAGTATGTCTATGTACCCTTAGTCACCGTGAGTGGTTCCCTATACCAAACTATGTTGCTAACCTGGGTTAGGGTTAAACCTTGAACAAGTGGACTGATAGGAGTCAATGAAGACTATTCTAGATAACAAATGAAGTGGGTTGAAGGACATATTCTGGTTAGACCAAGTATGGTCATCTAGGAATATTAAACATAAACAATATGTGGAAATATTTGGCCAAAGTATCGTAAGTTGTCTGTTTACATTGTCTTGTGTCACCTGGTTTAAGAAGCATGGGATTTCAGATTAATATTGGTAACAAATATTCATATAAGTCTCTTAAAAAGAACATGCTTCAATACCCATAACAGGGGTAAGAGAACCAAGTATACCTAGTATACAATACAATGAGTTAACATGAGATATCGTTTAGAAACTGAGTCATGAAATGAGAGATTGGTAGTTCACTGAGTCATTTACAGTTGCATATGGTTATCTGTTATAAGATTGATCAGCATGGAATGTTTATTCTAAATTATGATTATATATACACAGAGAACAGTGTATATATAAAAAAAATTCCCTTGTTTCTAAAGTCTTAAAATGGGAATGTTACACCTCTCTCCCTAAAATGTCTATACTTTTAACTGGCATTAGTTCACCTAAATATTATTTGACTGCTTCACTTGGATTAATGTATATCACACAAAAAACTCACTCTTCTAAAAGGTGATATCAGGCCCAAAATGATTCACTCATTCTACATGCTTTTTTAGGATATTATTTTCCTTTTCATTCTTTGCGGATTACATTGCACACTTTCCTTTTAGCATCACACTTTTTGCACATTTTTAGTAGAATTCCTTGCATAATACATGACTTTGAGTACATCTTTCACTCTTCTTCTTATAGGTTCGTCCCTAATACGCAATAAGAATTAGCCCTACATCAAGAACAAGCAACATGTACAACACAATATGTTTCACCCCTAGGGTCACTTCCCTTTTTTTTAGGGTCCACACTTCATTTTTATCACTCCATTGCTTTCACTTTTATCCTTGGCACGTTAGTCACTATCACATTGGCTACATGGTTATTAGTATGCATCATCTAAATATTTTATTTTATCAAGTATTCACTCAATAAATTAAAGTGGGGGCAAATGTAAACACAAAATCATGCACTTGGGTACATTTCTAGGTCCTAAAAGCATACTTGCCCAATTGACCTAACTTAGGAAGTTATTCTACATTCGATACTTTCCCAAATGACCTAACTTGGGAAGTTATTCTACATTTTGTGTTCACTTCCATATGATTAAACTTGGAACCCAGCTAGAGCCACCTATACCTCCTAATCCCAAACCTGTAGCTGGGGTCAGACCAGAAGATGTATTTCCATGTGTCCCAATAGTAGTATTGAACTATACCCCGACAGTCTGCAAAGTGCTACTACTACCAGAAGAGAGTCTAAAAGTATGTGCGCCCAAACTCTGTGTGGATGATACACCCAAAAAGGAACTCCCGTATAATAAATAAGTCATTTACACTTTCATCATTGTGATTTTTATATGACTCGCTTCTACTCTCCCATTGCCTAAATTAGCTTGTTGACTGTTTTTTATACTAGATACTAGAAAACCAAGCGTAAGGGCAAGGTTGTTAGGTGGATTCAGATGCATGCCTGTGGCCCAGGTCGTCTTTGTTGGCACACTTCTACGTGAGGGTGAGGAGGGTTCCCTGTCATGATTTCCTAAATAGGTGAGTTCCTGATACTCAAGTTCCACATCTTCTACATAAACTTCAAACCCTTCCCAAACTATCTATCTCCACAACGCCTTCACTCACCAACATAAAGTGGGGGAAAATCTAGTTACAAACTCACGCACTTACTATTACATTTATACCACCAACTAGGTTATTTTATATATGGATATTTCATAAGAAAATTATTCACAAATGGCTCATCCCCTAGTCCTTATCGTCACTTAGTTAGTTTTCATTTTAATTTGTCTTACATAATCGTCAGTTGTCTACACAATAATTTCCATCTTTAAAAAAATATTCGTTGTAGGAATTTGGTCATTTGTCATGTCTAGTCCTTGACTAGGATGCCTAGGGTTATGCTGGGGTGCCCTGATCCTTAATTTTAGGAATCCTAGTTTTTTTAATACTTCACGAGTCTAATTTATTTATTCTAGGTCATTCTTTATTGTTTTATGGATCTCAAATTACCTATGTGCTACTTGGCATGTCAGGCCATTAGTGTCAAAATTTGACCTCCAGATATCCCTATATACACATATAGCATACTCAGCCTTATTCATAGGCAGACTATCTACTATCAATAGCTAGCTGACTACAAGCTCTAGGAGAAAGGGTTATATTCAGATTCTATTACATCCACCCATTTTTATGCGTACGATCTCAGATCTATTTCTAAACTTCTTCATGTGTCATTGACGTTAGGGCACCCTAGGCACATCAATTACACACACAATTACATATAACTACATTGGGTCTGGAATGTCAACCGGTACACGCTTCAGTTGTGAACCATCCTACAATTGTGGCAACTAAGGTTAAGTCTGACCCAACTTGATTTGAATCTTTATTTTTAAGGATTGATGCAGCCTAAAATTTACCAGTAAAAGATTCCAGGCATGTTGGCACATCACTCAGCCTAGATTGAGTGCTCACCCCAAAGTGCGTGCAAAGGTACCAGGCCCTTCTTTAGGGTTACTGTTACAGGATGTTAGCATGATGAAGACTTAAAGTATTTATATCCATGACTTACTAGATCATTTTATAGTACATGTTCATATCTATATCTAAAGAATAACATATTTACATGATAACTAAGATGAGACCAAGAATGCAAGATTCAATTACACTCAGAATTTGACACTCTTTTTCATCCAACACACTCCATTATATTAAACATGATAAATACACATAAGCCCATTACATTAGAGAATACCATAGTTTATGGGTGCACATCAGATTTGGCAACATAACCTCACAATGACTCAGCTCTTACATACTATACATACATACATACATACATACATACATGCATACATACATATATATGTATGTATATATCTCTCATACTACATAGACCAATACATATTTATAAGGGTGGGGAATTTCCCTTCATTACTTATCTAATACCAAAAATAGGTCGCATGCTGAAAATTAGCCATGTGTCTTTATAATTACAGCCACACATGCAAGTGCGCTAACAATATACTTCTTCTATTTAATTTTCAATAGTAAATCTATTCTCAACTTGTACCCATGCAAAACATTTCGTAGCCAATCCTCCAAAAATAGCCAATGCATGTCGCGTAATTGTTTAACCAGTTCGTGTGTTCAGCACGCTATCTCCAAAAATATCTCATCATCATGAAAATTTCTAAGTCCCAAATTTGTCTCTATCCTCAATGCGTGATTACTTCCCGATCCTCCCATGCTTTTAAATGTTTTTTGATCTTTTGCGTGAGCCTTATGTATGTTTTTCGCTAAGTGCCATATTTTGACTGACTGACAAGTTGTGTAATGGGATATCTTAAATTACACACACAACTCACACACCTCTTCATTCTTAAAAGGTGTGCCATTATCTGAGATAATTACTTATGGGACACCGTACCTATAAATGATTTGGTTTAAGATAAACTTGGTGATTATTTATCCAGGTACTGTAGTAAGAGGCATGATGTCAACCCACTTTGTGAAATAATCTGTGGCTGTGAAGATGAAGTTATTGCCATCTGAAGATGAGGGAGAGAATTTCCCTATAAAATCAAGACCCCAAGTAGATAATGATCAGGGTGTCACTATTGATTGTAGATCTTGAGCAAGAATGTGTATTGCGTGTGAGAATTCTTGGCATTTTTTCCACCTACGCACATACTCTACAACATTGTGCTCTAATGTGGGCTAGAAGTAGCCCATTTGATGAATTTTATGAGAATTTGAATTCCCTCCAAAGTGGCCACCATAGATTCCATTGTGGGCTTCAAAGAGAATTTTCTTTGTTTATTCTTCATCAACGTAACTCAACATCATGCCATCAAAGGCTCTATGATAGATCACTTCTTCTATAATTACGTATTTTGTGGCTAAGACACATATTCATCACCTTTTCTATAAATTTCCTCCCTCGAGGTTATCTATGATGTGGTTTATTATGTCATTGTACCATGGACATAAAGCAATGGGAGGTTTTACTTCTATGTGAAACACAGATTCATCGAGGAAATCCAAATATACTAACTCCTCACAATTTATGGGATTGTTTGCCAGCCAATCAACACTTATTTTTCCCTTAACAAACTTTTAAATGCAAAAGGTGAGTTCAAACTCACCCATCAGTGTGATAAATTGACCATCCTTATTAGAAAATGTATCTTAGGTCAAGAATGTTTGCAACTACTCTGATTTCACCATTACTCGTGTTTCTTGGTTAAGCATGTAATGTATTAACCTCTATTTTGTGAAGGAAATTGCTAGGAACTCTTTCTCTACTTTAGTATATCTCATTTCATAATCAAGGAGAGGGCATATAATGAAATAAGTGACCTATCGACACTAAAATTTTCCTCCATAATTTCTATTTCATTAATGTATGTATTAGGAATATGATGTTGTAGTAGCGTCTGATAGAAGATAACGGTGCCGTTAGTACGGTGCCGCCAATAATGTGGAGTACGGTAACAGTCAAAGTACAATAGGAATGTTGTAAAAAGTAAATATTTGTCGTAAGTGGTCCGGTAATGTTAAAATGTCAAAGTTTGGGTAATTAGAGAAGTAGGGTCTACATGATTAGGAATTAGAATATTATATTGGTAATAAGGACAAGGAGTGAGGTCATAAATATTTTGTGTATTTTATTTGTGAAAAGTCTAAAAATGTGGAACCCATGTAAAATGATAAGGTTTATCTTATCTTAAGAGATAAGCTTACATGTACAGATAAGAGTTAAGGTATGGAATATGATTCGTCAGAGTGAATTTCTTATCCTATCTTAGAGATAGGATGGATAAGCCTAGAAGTTCTATAAATAGAGAGGCCACCCCCCTCATTTAGCATAGAAAGAAGTAGTGAGAAATATTGTAGGAAGTGTGCAAAGGAAGCCATCAGTTAAAGGTGTGTTGAAGAAGCCATCAAGAGGTGTAATTGTAAAGTTTCTCCCATAGTCTTGTTAAAGTACCTCATGGGTGAGATTGTAACAATTTCATGTTAATATTATAATTTACTTTGATATTTCAGATTTGTCATCATTCTGTCTTATCATAGTCGATGGTATTCTTGTGTTCGGTTGTTTTGTTTCCAGATTACATCCACCAAACTAAAGGCTGTGCATTAGTAAATAATCATAGCACGAGGAGTTCCCGGTGAAGAATTATCATAGTGTCGGATTGGTGATGAAATTTTGGTTCCGTTGCCAGGACCATTCCTCGGTGGTGGATTTTCTGGAGAGATATTCCCACTAAGTCAAAAATCAATTGCAGGGTAACCTTGTTTTTACTGTGCATAGTAGTTACCATGGTAAAGTCATTTTTACCGTGAATAGTAGTTACCATGATAAAGTCATTTTTGCTGTGAATAGTATTTATCACAGTAAAGTCACTTTTTACCGTGAATAGTATTTACCGCAGTAACTTCACTTTTTACCGTGAATAATGTTTACCACAGTAAAATCAGTTTTTACCGTAGTAAGTCAAGTTTTACCATAGTTTACCGTAGTCATTTCTATATTAATTCCAATTATTTGTGCACATAAGTCTTGTTGATTGTACTTGTGGGTTGGTATTTCACGGTGGTTACTTTTGAAAATGGGAAAGATTCCTGTTTTTTTAGCTCAATCTAATGAAGATGCTTCTTCTTTCATTCAAGAGTTTAAACGATCTTGTATTTGTAATGGCCTCATAAGAAGGGAACAATGGACTAAATTTTTTCCTACCTTTTTGGATGGTTCAGCACTTGGGTGGTTTGAAACACTAGGTGATAATGTGAAAAATTCATGGGATTTATTAACTGAAAGTTTTCTTGAAGAATTTGGTGAACAACAGAAATATGCAGATCTCATGATCGAGATCACAAAGCTTATCCCAAGGAGAGAAGGAGAAGATAAGGGATTATCATACTCATGTTCTAGAGCTAAGGAGGAAGCTCGATGCCCAGATCCAGAAGGAAGGACTAGCGGATGGGTTGATGAATGACATGGATAATCTCCTCTGTAAGCACTTCATTCTTGGGATGAAGCCAGAGATCAGACAACGAGTGAAGTATGACCGCCCAACTACCATTGAACAAGCAAAGGAGATTGCAAGAAGGCAAGAAGAAAGCATGGAAGAGGAGCCCAAAGAAATTGTTGTTAAAGTAAAGCCTACACCAGCACCTTTGGTCTAGAATCCACAACCACTCCCGGGTGAGCACAAATATTTCTCCTAGTAAATCTACTGAGTATGAAGATCTGCTTAGGAAGATGGGCCAGTTAACTATTAATCTTCTTCAAGGAAAGTAATTTAGTTCTCAGGGAGGAGATAGAGGTCCAAAAAGAAATATTTTTGAAGTTGTTTGTTATGGTTGTTATAAAAAGGGTCATTATAAGTATAATTGTCCAGATAGAGCTTCTACATTTGGTACAAGAGATAAAGATAAAGGAAAAACACCTGTGAATTCTTTTGATGTAGTAGATAAGAGCAGAAATAATGAAGTAGATGTGTTTGTAACAAAAAGAAAGAAAGAAAAAGATAATCAAGATGGAAATGATCCTAAGAAGATGAAAGAAGAAACTAGTAAGAAACATAGGAGAAGAAAGTTGGGTGTGCGGGATTTTCTGATTTCACAGGGGCAAGGACCATACTCCATCTTGGAAGATCTGTCCAAAAGGCCTTCAAATATTACATATGGTCAACTCTTGACTATGTCTTCTAAGAAGAGGCAGGAGTTGTGAGGTGGACTCAATGCTTAAAGAAGGAAGGAGGTTGAGGTCCCTATTTTGGAGGTAGAGGCAGATCCCTATGCTCCACAAGCTGAGGTATTATGTAATGGTATTTCAATTCATGATGTCTTAGTTGATGGAGGTGCTGCAGTTAATGTAATGACTGAGTCTGTAATGAATATGTTGGGTTTAAAAATTGATCGACCCTCAACACTTATATTAAGATCATTAAATAAAGGAAAAACTAAACCAGAAGGTGTAGTTTCAAATGTGGAAATATCTGTTATGGGTGTGGTATGTGTGGTAGAATTTCAGGTGATGAAAAATGGTATTGTTGCGTACCCAATGCTGCTGGGAAGACCATGGCTAAGGAGAGTTCATGCAAGAAACTACTGGAATGAAGGTTCCATGACACTTGGATGTGGTAGAGAGAGGGTGACGATAAATGTGATCCCTCGACATCATAAGGCAGAACCTGTGGATTCAAGTGATGAAACTGATGATTGGACATCCTCTGATTACTCTAGTACCAGTTAAGTGGACACTGAAGATGAAAAAAGTGAGGTGGATGTTTCAGTCATGGATATCCTTCCAGTCACACCAACTCATGACCCCATAAAATTATCTGAAGAAGAAGTTGATGATCATCTCCAACAAATAAAGATTGGTGATGCTGTGATGGAGAGTGAGAAGGAATCCTACCTCCAGCACTTTCGAAGGTACATACACCTATTCACTTTTGGTTACAAGGAACTCCATCAAGTAAGTTGGGTTAGGACATTATATTGAGTTGGTAGATGGTGCTAAGCCAATAAAGAAAATGCCATATAGAATGAAATCTAATTTTTCTAAAATTTTAAAAGAAGAAATAGATAAGTTACTTGATGCAGGATTCATATTTGTTGTGGATAATTCAGAATGGGTTTATCCCATTGTGATCTCAATAAAAAAAAATGGGAAGTTACACATTTGTTTTGATTATAAGAAGCTCAATAAGGCAACAAATAAGGATCATTACCCTCTTCCATTTTCAGATCAAATCTTGGACGAAGTAGCTGGCCAGGAGTGCTATAGTTTTTGCTGATGGATATAGCGGCTACAACCAAGTTCGTATAGCAGAGAAAGATCAGCTGAATACCACGTTCACCACTCCTTGGGGAACGTTTGCTTATACAGTTATGCCTTTTGGATTGTGTAATGTTCCAGCAACATTCCAGCGTTTGATGAATAGGGTGTTCAAACCCTACATTGGGACCTTCATCAGAGTATTTCTGGATGATTTTTGCATCTATGGGAGAAATTTGGACCACCTGCACCAAATGGAGACAGCATTTCAAAGGTTAGATGAAGCACAAGCCTCACTAAACCCTATAAAGTGTGTCTTTGGATATTCTAAAGGTGTTTTGTTAGGGCATGTTGTATCCAGAGATGGTATTGGTACTGATCCTGATAAAGTTTCAAAAATCAAAGATTTACCATTTCCTCTTAATAGAAGTAAGTTGAGATCATTTTTAGGCCATGTGGGTTACTATAGAAGGTTCATCAAGAATTTCTCAAAGATTGCACAACCACTAACCCAATTCTTGAAGAAGGATGTTACTTATGAACCAGGAAATAAGGCACATGAAGCTTTTGGACAATTAAAGGAAGCCCTGGTGTCTTCACCTATTTTGAAGAATCCAGATTGGAGCAAGTCATTCATTGTGTACACTGATGCCTCAGATGCAGCACTAGGAAGTACTTTGAGCCAAAAGGATGAAAATGGGAATGAACATCCAATTTACTTTGGGAGCAGACAAATGAGCAGTGCTGAGGTAAATTACACTATAACTGAAAAAGAGGCTCTAGTTATCATTTTTGCTGTAAAGAAGTTTAGAAATTACTTGCTAGGGTAAAAATTTCTAGTTGTAACAGATCATCAGGCTCTAAAATATATTGTAAATAAGCCTAACCCTTCAGGGAGGATAGCAAGATGGATAATTTTGTCTACAAGAATTTGAATTTGATATTATAGATAGGCCAGGAAAGAAGCATGTCAATGCAGATGCACTCTCTCAAGCCTATGATGGTTTAGGATCATCTTGTGATGATGATGATTTCCCTGATGCAGCATTGTTATCCCTTGACACAATCCCTAGTGAATACATAGATATTTGAAATTATCTGAATGAATTCAAGTTTCCTAATGGTGCCAATGCAAAGACTAAGAGAAATATTACTCAAGCCAGTCATCCATATTCTATTCTGCATGGAGCATTATTTCGAATAGGACCTGATGGACAGTACAAGAGGGCAGTTGGACGTGATCAAGGAAAGGAGCTGCTAGAAGAATTCCACAATTGTACATTTGGAGGGCACTTCTTTGGACAACTTACAGCAAGAAGGATCTTGGATGTAGGTTATCACTGACCCACTCTTTTTAAAGATTGTTATAATTATTGTAAGACATGTGATATTTGTCAAACACATGGTAACCGTAAGACTTCATCAGCTCCATTATGTCCTATTCTTCCCCTTGGTCCCTTTGAAAAGTGGGGAATATACATTGTAGGTCCACTTCCAACTACATCACGTCAAAATAAGTATATTGTAGTTGCCACAGATTATTTAACCAAGTGGGTTGAAGCTAGGCCATTCAAAACAGCTTCTATGGATGAAGTGGCAAGGTTCATATATGAACGCATTGTCACCAGATTTGGTTGTCCATTAGAAATTGTAACAGATCAAGGAAGCCACTTCATTAATGAGGTGGTAGAAGCCCTAGTCAATAATTTTTCGACTAAGCACAGGAAGGCAACAACATACAAGCCAAGCACAAATGGACAGGTGGAACGAACAAATTTTGTGCTGTGTCAAATTCTAGCAAAAGATGCAGCCTTGCAGGTACATAAATGGGATAAAAGGATTCATGCAGCATTGTGGGCATATAAGGCAACATCAAAGTCAGCAACAGGATACTCCCCATTTCAGTTGGCCTATGGCATTGATCCAGTTCTTCCTATTGAGTTTGATATTCCCACTATGAGAGTTATGAAAAATGAAAGGATGGATGAAAGTGATTCAGTAAAATAAAGGTTGGTACATCTTCATTTGCTAGAGGAAATGAGGGAAATAGCAAAGGATACAAGCCATAAGAAGAAAATGAAGCAAAAGGAATACTTTGATCAAAATATCCGATGGTCTCCATTTCATGTGAATGACTTGGTCCTAGTATATGATTCCAGATACAAAAAAAAGAAGACAGAGAAAATTTCTTCCAAAATGGATGGGGCCCTACAAAATAGCAGCTGTGCATGAAAATGGTACGTACCGATTGGAGGAATTGGATGGCACTCCCATTACGAAATGGGTCAACCATGACAAGTTGAAGATTTTCCAAGCACCAGAATAGTCTACTCTGAGGACGGAGTAGAAGCTAGGAAGGGGGAAGATGTCGACACTAAAATTTTCCTCCATAATTTCTATTTCATTAATGTATGTATTAGGAATATGATGTTGTAGTAGCATCTGATAGAAGATAACGGCGTCGTCAGTACGGTGCCGCCAATAATGTGGAGTACGGTAATAGTCAAAGTACAATAGGAATGTTGTAAAAAGTAAATATTTGTCGTAAGTGGTCCGGTAATGTTAAAATGTCAAAGTTTGGGTAATTAGAGAAGTAGGGTCTACATGATTAGGAATTAGAATATTATATTGGTAATAAGGACAAGGAGTGAGGTCATAAATATTTTGTGTATTTTATTTGTAAAAAGTATAAAAATGTGGAACCCATGTAAAATGATAAGGTTTATCTTATCTTAAGAGATAAGTTTACATGTACATATAAGAGTTAAGGTATGGAATATGATTTGTCAGAGTGGATTTCTTATCCTATCTTAGAGATAGGATGGATAAGCCTGAAAGTTCTATAAATAGAGAGGACCACCCCCCTCATTTAGCATAGAAAGAAGTAGTGAGAAATATTGTAGGAAGTGTGCAAAGGAAGCCATCAGTTAAAGGTGTGTTGAAGAAGCCATCAAGAGGTGTAATTGTAAAGTTTCTCCCATAGTCTTGTTGAAGTACCTCATGGGTGAGATTGTAACAATTTCATGTTAATATTATAATTTACTTTGATATTTCAGATTTTTCATCATTCCGTCTTATCATAGTCGATGGTATTCTTGTGTTCGGTTGTTGTTTTGTTTCTAGATTACATCCACCAAACTAAAGGCTGTGCATTAGTAAATAATCATAGCACGAGGAGTTCCCGGTGAAGAATTATCATAGTGCCGGATTGGTGATGACAGACCCACTCATGACCATCATCATCTTCTTGCGCCAACATGCATGCTATCAATAATTTAGTGGCTCGAGAATATAGAATTAAAGGATGGTCAAATTTTGGCAGCGTGAGAGTCGGTGAAGAGATGAGAAAATGTTTGACTAACTCAAATGCGTTGTGGCATTCGTCATTCCATTCTTTAGAAGAATATTTCTTCAGCAAGTATTTAATAGGATGAACAACATATGTCAAATCAGGGACAAAACTATAAAATTCCTCGAGCTTTCCTAAGAAAGATCTAATGTTTGACTCATCATTCGGTGGGGTCATCTCCAAGATTTCTCGAATCTTTACAGGATCTACATCAATGCCTCGAGATGAAATGATATAACCTAATAATTTACCCTTAGTAACTCCAAACATACACTTTTCTATATTTAAATTTACATCGTATTCAATTAAGCGTGAGAGGATGATCCAAAGGAATTTGGGATGGCAACCTCATTTCTTATCCTTTTCCAAGAGGTCATCAACATATGTCATTTTTATGAATAAGGTCATGGAAAATGTACATAATGGCCCTCTGATATATGGCTCAAGTGTTTTTTAGACCAAAATACATGATGGCATAATAAAAGGTACCCCAAGGATTAATGAAGGTAGTCTTAGTTTGATCCTCCTCAGAGATCCTTATTTGATTATATCCAGAAAATTTATCCCTGAGAGACAATCTCATAGTAAGTCATCATGTCAATGATTATGTCAATTGATGACAATGGGAAATTGTAACAACCACTTTTGTCACTTCATCTCTAGAAATTTAATTCAATAACTTTATGCATCTGATTTAAATACCCATATATTTAAATCTACATAAACCTTAATGAAATCCATTTCCGATAACTATCGTGAACCATGTGCATCCGTATGAGAGAATACTGAACCTACTCATTCTCCCTTAATGATTTATATGAGACCTTACACAAAATGTAACCTTTGGTTCTCCTTTTTCAATGTATGATATATAAGTGAATGCTCCTAAATGTCTACTTGGGTTCCACCTATGAAATCCATAGGCATCTAGTAGCTTAGATTAAAGGGAAATCTCGACAATGTAATTAACAGCTTACACCACTTTACATGAATTTTCTGAGTCATGTATGCCATGCTCAATTCCATGACGACACACTCATCATAAGGAAATTTCCATTTCACCTTAATCACTTATTCAGTTATATGGATTCACAACTTAATATACTGTAAACAGCTACAAGCCTTGAATAAGGTATAAACCAGTTTAACCTACACGAAGATGTACCTCTATGTCATCTTGTGATACCTATAGGAAAGAAAGTGTTCTCGTAACAATTCACCTTGTTACTCACCCACATTTCTTCCCGTAGCCATCATAGGTTAATATAAGGGTGAGTACCTAGGAGTTCCAATCCGTCTTGTAACTTTATTAAGGTTTGTACTTAGGACAACACCATACTACAACCTAGTCTCTTGATGAGACAATTCATTACAACTGCTATACAACAGTATCCAAATGGTGATATCATCATCATAGGGATACGACCGTGTAGCATGTGCAACGAGTTCTCCCACCTATAATCATGCATTGGTGTGTAGTGTTCGATGTTTTCAAGGTGAATATTATCATTAATGAATAGTTAGGTTTTATGACACTTTCTCCACGTATGGTTCATACCTAAGGTCTAGATTAAGTTGATCCCAGGACCCCCAATCTCTACAACACTTAATTACCTTCTAATTTCCCATACCCAAGTTAACCATTGATAGAAACGACACTATCAAGGTTTATGGTCACTATTGCAATTTCAAACAATATTGTCCTAGCTTTAACATTTAGGCTCATGTTCCTTATTTCATATTCTTGGGATATGTACTTATATAAAGCTAATTATTTATGTATGATTCATTTCTTTTATTAAGTGCCATAGGCTATCAATTCCAAACATCTTTTAAGTTTAAGCACATCACTCTTCTTAATTGAGACTCAGTAAAGAGCGTTCATTTATTTTATTATCTTCAACAAGATATATATGGGGTATCTAATATGATATATTTTATGAACCACTTACCCATTTATCTTTCCCTGTCATAGCCTTTTTAGAATATCTCTAATTCTCTTTGGAGATAATTACGGTATTGACCAGGGATGAGATTCAAATGTTATGTTCTTTTTAACTTAGTATGTATGTTCCATATTACTTCCATTATATCTGACATGCTTAGGTGCTCATAATGATGCATCATGGGATAACCCCTAATTAAAAACATTTCATCTCCTTGAGTAAAATATTTTATAACACAGTTTATCACAATTATGCAATTCCTAAATAGTGAAACCATACTCCATATGTTTTCATGTTAGATTACCATAACCCCTTTCTCTTCTTGCTTATGTGTATCATCCTTATATAGGACTTAGTGTTGATTTCACTTAGAAATCAATATTACATTCTTATATCTTTGTTAAGAGTTAGTATAACCTAATTTTATAATACAACCATAGCACAGAGGTAACTAATAATCATAACCTTTCCATGGTTTCATGATAATCATCTTCTTTCTTAGTAGCGGCCATTAAGATTAGACAATCTTACTTATAGATATCTTTGATTGGTTAAGTACACCATATGCAAAACCTTTGGAGAACTTAACACAACTTTACAAGTAGGTTGATATATTGCATTTTATAATGAGGCAGTTACCCATTAGTAACCTTATCTATTTCCTAGTATGCTTAATGTATGGTTTGTTAGAACATGATATTCTTAGGAAACATTCCACTCATATTTCCTTATATGTTCCCTAGAATTCACATGTATGTTGTGTGTATCTCTTACTACTTGATTTATACTAATGCTTGTTACAATAATATTGAAGACACTAAATACCTATCTTGATAGATTTCCAACTCATAACACATCATTTGCCAATCACTTTCTTATAATATAGAATATTACAACTGGTAATCTTCCCTTAATTCCTTCAAGGAATAAGTACAATTCATTTTTATAAGCTTGATCAAAATCCTTCTTTTAATGAATAATAGTTACATTAAATAGCAAGGACACTCTCATATAAAAAGATAAGTATTTTATCTAAGAGGATTAAAACAATCATATCTTCAAACTTTCCTCAATCAAAAGATTAGGCAAAACTAAATACTTCACCCTTCCTTCTCTACGTTTATTTGCAAAATTGTTAGCATGAGTCAGTTCACATTAACTGAGCATGATAAGCCTCAACTGATCATAAAAACATACTATACTTAATTATTTCATAAAAAGAACTCATATTATTTTTATGAATCAATATTACAGAACTTAAGAAAATAAACAATTCTTTCTATATCATGTCAAGAGCAAGCAATTTAATGATCCATGAAGGGAATCAATTTTAGACTTACATTTCAATACAACTATTTTAGTCCCTCAGAAATAGTCATCTAAATTTAAGATACATGAGAATCATAAGTATTAAAAAATACTACCGTATAGGAGTATCAAGATTTCACTCATGCAATCCCATACTTGCATGCCTAAAATTGTTTTACTCAACAATTAACCATAAATATATATCAAGAATCACATTCTGCAATCTCTCAAATCTTCTCAACAGATCCAATTAAGGATTTTATAAACCCATAAGGTCTAATAAGGTCCAAGAAATAACACCAAGACGTCAAGAGTATTTAGTTAAAAATACGATATTAGAATGATTAACCTTAAGGATGAGAGAGAGCATTCATGGAATCTTTCCATATAGCAATAGGTAAAATTCAAGTGACGGGTTACATAACTAATACTTTCCTCGACTTAAGCATTTATTGAACATTCCAAGACTAGGAAAGAGAACATAATTCCTTTCTTCATCCTGGTTATCAATATATCAATACCGAATAATTACTAAAGCATTTCAAGTTTTTTTAACGAAAGGGATATGATGATAACATGACTATAATTAAACCAATTGTCCCAACTAGGCATTCATTATTGCATGAATTTTCTCATAAAAAAATTCAAATGAAAGGTTTCATTACTCCTCACTGAGTCAAAGAATCTATTAGAACAATGAAAGAGTTCTACCGAACCATTCCACTGAATAAGGTTGGAGCATACCCAATTATTCATGACACAACCCAAAAGAAAACAATAAGGTACTTTTGAGATGTCATGAGAACTCCGTAATTCCTAAGGTAAATGGAACACAGTATGTTAAGAGAAAAAGAGTCACTTCCATATTCGCATGGACTCAATTGGATGGAAAAACCAGCTAACCAGCCATAACAATGTATGAATGTATAGCTTAACCATTTTGTCCCACATCAATTACTATGAAGAAGTACTATCACTAGAATTTACAATCTAGAATCCAAGAGGCTTTCTATCATGGAAAATTATATCCCCAGCCATACTAAATGACTTAGATTCAAACAATTGAAACATAAAAACTAGTTTCAGATAAAACTAAATAGTTCATTAAAAGAATCAATTAGACTCATGGAATCATTCCATATCATTTTCCTAAACCTTCTAGCAGCTGTAAAATGGTAGTTCACTTCCAGAATTAAATAACCATAAATCATCCATTACATATTTTTGATCCACGATAAAGGTTAATCAATAAACCCAGCTAAGCATAGCCAAGAACATAAGGATCTCAAAATCAATTACAGCTACTCTTAATAACACATACATTGAGATAGGGAAGTACCTTCTGAAAGGAAATGTTTGACACTCATTTGACCTTAAGATAAAATGCACAAGCTCAAGAAGATCAACTTACCTATCTAGGATTGTTTCCTAATGAGTAGTAGTAACTGCAAATCCTTCAAGAAGGAGGAGGTTCTTAGTCAAAGTCGACTTTTCTTCTCAACATAACATTGTTAGTAGAAAAACCAAGCTTAAGAGAATTCGTCACAATAATGGCCCATAAACTAGCATTCCACATATCTTGCAAGCTTTTCTCAAGAGCATATATATCTATACCGTTATCAAGGGTCTATGACTAAAACAAAGGCATTAAGGTGTAATACGAGTTGGGATTTCTCTTCAAAGAAACCAACTCTAAAACATAATATTTCACAGCCTGAGGAGAACCTAGAAAGATTTGAATACTTCTAGAGTTAATGATGGAGAAAAGTAAAAGGAGATCAATACAAATTAACATGACATAGTAACCAAGATACAATAGATTGATGAGCAATTATGGAACCTGGTTTGCAAACAACATGCAACAATTTGATGCTAGGAAAAACTCAGCAATAAGTCGAGCCATGATATGTGGCTCTAGAGTTAATCATAAACATCATTCCAAGATGATTGTTTAAGGGTCAAATAGGTGGACTTAGTATTTACTACAGATGCCCTCATTTCCTATGACTCAAAATCAAATTCTAATAACATATGTTTTTCCACGGCATGCTTCCTTATTAACTCAACCAGATCGACGACAAGAATGGTCATTGCCTCCATCAGGAAAACACAAAAGATTTCTAAAAAAAAATATCAAACCCAGTTACATAAATCAATGTATACATGAAATGGAAGGTCATCTACAACCATAACCACATAATACCAACTTCCAATTTTCCTCAATGACTTGTTAAATTTTAAGATAATCCCAAAGGAGATGGGTAGATTTTAAACTAAGTTTTATAGTATTGCTAAACACAAAACATAGCTGCACAAAGAGTTCAATATAACACTAGCGTATTAAGCCAGCAATTTACAATCATTCACAACACTCCTTCCAATCCAGAAAAATGTTATATCTTAACCAAAATAAACCATATACAAGCATACACCCAACAAACCATTTTCCAAAGAGCATACATCACAACTCAAAGGTAAACCACATTCTACAGAAGTAAAGGATTAAATCGATTTCACATCACCAAAGATTAAGAATACAAATTTCAATCCAGGTAAAGTTCTATTTGTGAAATGAAAAAATAGAGAAAGAAATTATGATGGGTTAGGGCATATCATGCCTGTTACACCTGCCTTTCTTTCCTTGTAATGCTTTCATGATTATTTATAAGATCCCCAACTTGGAAGTGAATTCCTTCATCCCCCGAAACACAATGCTTTCACAATATAAATGCAATCTGGGGGACTTTGTTGTCCAAATATTCAACTAAAGTTTTCTTCAAAAAAACTCACAAAAACACATAGTTCCACTTTTGCATGCAGAGCTTCTACGAGTTTCATGTAATGAAGTGATTCAATACCAAAACCAAACTTGTTTTCCCCCAAACCATTCATGCACTTCCTGAGGAAGGTTAGTGTTTAATGCACAATAAATGACATTAATCGTAGGAGTAATTGGATTTGGCTGCCAAGTTTATCAAACCAGCTATTCAATTTTAAATTAGTTCCTATTCATACCATGCAATGCACTTTAAGTCTTAGTTAACCCGACATACCTTCTCCTTAGAATGCGTGGTTAGTGGGAATATTGAATAAAACAATAAAATAATTACTGGTACATATATTTAGGCGGTGGTGTGCCACTCACCTCTTTATTTATTTTGAACAACTATAGAGTTTACGAATTTTTAAGAGACCCAATAATATCTTATGCAATTGAAAATCTAGATGCCCTTCCATTATATGCCTTAACGCTTCACAAAACTAAATATTTTTACACACCCTTTCCAAATAGCTAAATTAATGCTCACATCTAGCTTTGCAAATAGCAGGTTTGCATGTTAGGTTTAGAACTATAGCACTAGGATTAGATTGTCTTTTTTTTTAGTTAATAAATCTCTAATAGTAGTTACTTAACTACTTTATACTTCGCAAATTCCCTTTTTGCAATCTATATATATGTATATGTATATATATATATATATATATATATGTATATATATATGTTATATATATAGATGCTATAGTGTTGATCAAGAAAGTTTCTCATGCATACTCATAGGAGTTGATGCCCTTAATTTTTAATAATTAAGTCGTTGACTGATGACTATAGCCCCTTTATCCATGGAAATATGATCATGATAGCATTAGTCATAAAATAGGGTAGACTATCAGATGCTTGGTTTAAGACCTATTATAAACCAACAGGAAGTCTTGATCGCATTCCAAATTAAGTCATTAAGCGAACTATCAAAATTTTCAAAGCCTTAACATAACTTAGTTATAAAAACTATAATGTTAACAATTTAATAGAGATAAGCAACAACATCGCAAATCACTTTCAAGGCTTAAATTTACACCAAGGATTTTATGACATACCACATTACAAACGACGTAATGTCACCTTAGCAAAAATAGTTCATCAATAAGATAGACCCCAGATTAGCAGGGCTCTCATCTAAGGAGATCATCCTTAGCTTATTCATGATATTGTGATTACGTGTTCACATCAAGTTTCTATTTAATTTTTGATACGCTAGGGTGCCAACAACATAGGATAAAACCCTTTGACCTATCATTACTTTGACAATAGTAATGAAAGCATAGGGCATTATAGAAATCATCTTTGGGACAGGATTTGTTAATATCCCTGAATTCAATGCAAATCCATATATTTTCATTCATTTTAAGGACCAAGACAATGTTGTATAATCACATAGAGTAGTCCATTGGTTTAATAAACCCTAATTCAATTAGTATCATTACTTCCTCCTTAACCATCAAGGCAACCTTGGGCTTCATGGGTCTTAATTTTTTTTAACATGCTTCACATCAGATTTAATAGATAGGTTATGAACTACTACATCAAGAGAAACACCCTTCATCTTCTGGTAATTAAAATCAAAACCTTTGAAATGATCCTTAAGAACCTTTGTGTGTGCTTCTATTTCCTCTTGCGACAATGAGGAACCAAGATTCATGATCCTAGGTTCTTCTTCCATTCCAATGTTAATATATATGGTCCCTTCGATTAAGGAAGCATTACCCTCTTTGAATTCAAGAGGAGTTAGAAGAAATTTGATGAGTTGTTTGAATCCATTTCTAAATAACTCATCTTTTGTAATTTGTTTAGCCATTTGTAGCCTTGCACTTATATTACCTTGTTATACTTCTCAAACATTTCATTATAACCTGAACTTGTGACATTAATATTAATTAATATAGTTGTTACTAGTTTACTTTATTTTGTGGTATTGTGACTACGCATTTATTCTCTTGATTGCAATAAGATGTTTAAATGATGTTTTTTATGATGCCAACCTTGTTTGTAAGAAACTTATTATATGCAGCAACACATATACAGCCAAAGGATCCATATGTAGCAACCCATCCATAGCCAAATGAATCATCTAAAACTAAGGGATCATTCGTAGCAACTCACATGAAACCAAAGGACTTGTCTATATCAGAGCATCCACAACCAAAGGAAGTCACACATATGGAAGAAGCTGGGATTTTTGAGAAGCTCGTGAAACATGAACATCACACTTGAGTTTTCATGTGTTAATGGAAGAAGCAATTACAATTAAAACATGAGATCTAGGAGATAACTCAACTCCAACATTTGATTATGTGTTACAACTTAACAAGGAACTAACTAATTAAATTCATGATTTAGGAACTGATTGATCAAACTGATCGGTTACTTAAGTTGTATGATTGACATGTAAACACCTATTGATTAATTTTGTTGCATGCATTTAGTCTCTAAATTATTTAGTTGAGATCTTTTACTTAATCTAATTTGAAATCTTAGTTGAACTTTGTTTCTTCACACTTTTGTTGTAATGGGATGTATAAAAAGAAAATGATTAATGTTTAATATCTAATCGGTGAATGTATGTAGATCTAGAATTTTTGTATTCCCAATTGTAATCTTCATGCCAATTGCAATAAAAATTCAAGTTTTTTTCATTGGTTGTAGTCACAAGCCTTAAGAGGGATTAACACCCAAGGCAGGGCCAACTTACAGTTTTCTACCCCCTCCATTGTTTGTTGATTTGAAGTATTACATGATTAGATTAGAAACACTCATTTATTTATCTGCATTATGAGTTTACATGCTTCACCTTAGTTATAGTATTTATTTCTAGTCTAAAGTTAATTAGTTTCTAAGCATTGTTATTTCCCAAATTGTAGTGACACTAATTTACTTATTTACCTCCTAAATACTTGTAACTGTGCATACAACACTGACAATATTAAAATTATGTGTCCCTTGGTTTGATAATTAAATGAATGTAGATTAATTAATAAAATATTAATTACTGCAAGTTAATTTTCACCATCATTTTTGTTTTTGTTTCCAAGGATACTGCCAAGTTATAAGGTTTTTGAGAGGTTTTTCATTTCTTAGAAGCAATTTAGGTTTTGCAAAATTCACCTCCAACCAACCCCCCAATAATTTTTGTTGTTTGAGTTGAGCTATTTGATGCATACACCATCCAATGGATGCCCATGGTATAATTTTACCTAATCCACAAGTAGCATAGATCTCTTCATACAATTCTGAGGATTCTGAAGGAGATATACTTTCCTCTGTATAAGGTTTCTTGTTTGAAGATCCCTTCCCAACTGAAAGTTATAAAGTTACTCCTGAGTAACTAGATATGGCAGAAGAAGTAAACCAAAATATTAGAAATGGGACTGTCGACACTAAAATTTTCCTCCATAATTTCTATTTCATTAATGTATGTATTAGGAATAGGATGTTGTTAAGTATAATTAGTAGTAGCGTCTGATAGAAGATAACGGCATCGTCAGTATGGTGTCACCAATAATGTGGAGTACGGTAATAGTCAAAGTACAATAGGAATGTTGTAAAAAGTAAATATTTGTCGTAAGTGGTCCGGTAATGTTAAAATGTCAAAGTTTGGGTAATTAGAGAAGTAGGGTCTACATGATTAGGAATTAGAAATATTATATTGGTAATAAAGACAAGGAGTGAGGTCATAAATATTTTGTGTATTTTATTTGTAAAAAGTCTAAAAATGTGGAACCCATGTAAAATGATAAGGTTTATCTTATCTTAAGAGATAAGCTTACATGTACAGATAAGAGTTAAGGTATGGAATATGATTCGTCAGAGTGGATTTCTTATCCTATCTTAGAGATATGATGGATAAGCCTGGAAGTTCTATAAATAGAGAGGCCACCCCCCTCATTTAGCATAGAAAGAAGTAGTGAGAAATATTGTAGGAAGTGTGCAAAGGAAGCCATCAGTTAAAGGTGTGTTGAAGAAGCCATCGAGAGGTGTAATTGTAAAGTTTCTCCCATAGTCTTGTTGAAGTACCCCATGGGTGAGATTGTAACAATTTCATGTTAATATTATAATTTACTTTGATATTTCAGATTTGTCATCATTCCGTCTTATCATAGTCGATGGTATTCTTGTGTTCGTTTGTTGTTTTGTTTCCAGATTACATCCACCAAACTAAAGGCTGTGCATTAGTAAATAATCATAGCACGAGGAGTTCCCGGTGAAGAATTATCATAGTGCCGGATTGGTGATGACATTTTGGTTCCGTTGCCGGGACCATTCCTCGTTGGTGGATTTTCTGGAGAGATATTCCCACTTAGTCAAAAATCAATTGGAGGATAACCTTGTTTTTACTGTGCATAGTAGTTACCATGGTAAAGTCATTTTTACCGTGAATAGTAGTTACCATGATAAAGTCATTTTTGCTGTGAATAGTATTTATCACAGTAAAGTCACTTTTTACCGTGAATAGTATTTACCGCAGTAACTTCACTTTTTACTGTGAATAGTGTTTACCACAGTAAAATCAGTTTTTACTGTAGTAAGTCAAGTTTTACCATAGTTTACAATGGTCATTTCTATAGTAATTCCAATTATTTGTGCACATAAGTCTTGTTGATTGTACTTGTGGGTTGGTATTTCACGGTGGTTACTTTTGAAAATGGGAAAGATTCCTGTTTTTTCAGCTCAATCTAATGAAGATGCTTCTTCTTTCATTCAAGAGTTTAAGCGATCTTGTATTTGTAATGGCCTTATAAGAAGGGAACAATGGACTGAATTTTTTCCTACCTTTTTGGATGGTTCCGCACTTAGGTGGTTTGAAACACTAGGTGATAATGTGAAAAACTCATGGGATTTATTAACTGAAAGTTTTCTTGAAGAATTTGGTGAACAACAGAGATATGCAGACCTCATGCTCGAGATCACAAAGCTAGCCCAAGGAGAGAAGGAGAAGATAAGGGATTATCATGCTCGTGTTCTAGAGCTAAGGAGGAAGCTCGATGCCCAGATCCGGAAGGAAGGATTAGCAGATGGGTTGATGAATGGTGTGAATAATCTCCTCTGTAAGCACTTCATTCTTGGGATGAAGCCGGAGATCAGACAATGAGTGAAGTATGACCACCCAGCTACCATTGAACAAGCAAAGGAGATTGCAAGAAGGCAAGAAGAAAGCATGGAAGAGGAGCCCAAAGAAATTGTTGCTAAAGTAGAGCCTACACCAGCACCTTTGGTCCAGAATCCACAACCACTCCCGGTGAGCACAAATATTTCTCCTAGTACATCTACTGAGTATGAAGATCTGCTCAAAAAGATGGGTCAGTTAACTATTAATCTTCTTCAAGGAAAGGAATTTAGTTCTCAGGGAGGAGATAGAGGTCCAAAAAGAAATATTTCTGAAGTTGTTTGTTATGGTTGTTATAAAAAGGGTCATTATAAGTATAATTGTCCAGATAGAGCTTCTACATCTGGTACAAGAGATAATGATAAAGGAAAAGCACCTGTGAATTCTCTTGATGTAGTAGATAAGAGTAGAAATAATGAAGTAGATGTGTTTGTAATAAAAAGAAAGAAAGAAAAAGATAATCAAGATGGAAATGATCCTAAGAAGATGAAAGAAGAAACTAGTAAGAAACATAAGAGAAGAAAGTTGGGTGTGCAGGATTTTCTGATTTCACAGGGGCAAGGACCATACTCCATCTTGGAAGATCTATCTAAAAGGCCTGCAAATATTACATATGGTTAACTCTTGGCTATGTCTTCTGAGAAGAGGCGGGAGTTACAAGGTGGACTCAATGCTCAAAGAAGGAAGGAGGTTGAGGTCCCTATTTTGGAGGTAGAGGTAGATCCCTATGCTCCACAAGCTGAGGTATTATGTAATGGTATTTCAATTCATGATGTCTTAGTTGATGGAGGTGCTGCAGTTAATGTAATGACCGAGTCTGTAATGAATATGTTGGGTTTAAAAATTGATCTCCCTTCAACACTTATGTTAAGGTCATTAAATAAAGGAAAAACTAAACCAGAAGGTGTAGTTTCAAATGTGGAAATATCTGTTATGGGTGTGGTATGTGTGGTAGACTTTCAGGTGATGAAAAATGGTACTGTTGCGTACCCAATGCTGCTGGGAAGACCATGGCTAAGGAGAGTTCATGCAAGAAACTACTGGAATGAAGGTTTCATGACACTTGAATGTGGTAGAGAGAGGGTGAAGATAAATGTGATCCCTCGACATCATAAGGAAGAACCTGTAGATTCAAGTGATGAAACTGATGATTGGACATCCTCTGATTACTCTAGTACCAGTGAAGTGGACACTGAAGATGAAGAAAGCGAGGTGGATGTTTCAGTCATGGATATCCTTCCAGTCACACCAACTCATGACCCCATAAAATTATCTGAAGAAGAAGTTGATGATCGTCTCCAACAAATAAAGATTGGTGATGCTGTGATGGAGAGTGAGAAGGAATCCTACCTCCAACTCTTTCGAAGGTACATACACCTATTCACTTTTGATTACAAGGAACTCCGTCAAGTAAGTTGGGTAGAACATTGTATTGAGCTGGTAGATGGTGCTAAGCCCATAAATCAAATGCCATATAAAATGAATCCTAATTTTTCCAAGACTGTAAAAGAAGAAATAGATAAGTTGCTTGATGCAGGATTCATATTTGCTGTGGAGAATTCAGAATGGGTTTCTCCCATTGTGATCTCAATAAAAAATAATGGGAAGCTACTCATTTGTGTTGATTACAGGAAGCTCAATAAGGCAACAAAGAAGGATCATTACCCTCTTCCATTTTCAGATCAGATCTTGGACGAAGTAGCTGGCCAAGAGTGCTATAGTTTTGCTGATGGATATAGCGGCTACAACCAAGTTCGTATAGCAGAGAAAGATCAGCTGACGACCACGTTCACCACTCTTTGGGGAACGTTTGCTTATAGAGTTATGCTTTTTAGATTGTGTAATGCTTCAACAACATTCCAACGTTTGATGAATAGGGTGTTCGAACCCTACATTGGGACCTTCATCAAAGTATTTCTGGATGATTTTTGCATCTATGGGAGCAAGTTGGACCACCTGCACTAGATGGAGACAGCATTTCAAAGGTTAGATGAAGCACAAGCCTCACTAAACCCTACAAAGTGTGTCTTTGGATGTTCTAAAGGCATTTTGTTAGGGCATGTTGTATCCAGAGATGGTATTGGTACTGATCCTGATAAAGTTTCAAAAATCAAAGATTTACCATTTCCTATGAATAGAAGTAAGTTGAGATCATTTTTAGGCCATGTGGGTTACTATAGAAGGTTCATCAAGAATTTCTCAAAGATTGCACAGCCACTAACCCAGTTCTTGAAGAAGGATGTTACTTACAAACCAGGAAATAAGGCGCATGAAGCTTTTAGACAACTGAAGGAAGCCCTGGTGTCTTCACCTGTTTTGAAGAATCCAGATTGGAGGAAGCCATTCATTGTGTACACTGATGCCTCAGATGCAGCACTAGGAAGTAGTTTGAGCCAAAAGGATGAAAATGGGAATGAACATCCAATTTACTTTGGGAGCAGAAAAATGAGCAGTGCTGAGGTAAACTATACTATAACTGAAAAAGAGGCTCTGGCTATCATTTTTTCTGTAAAGAAGTTTAGAAATTGCTTGCTAGGGTAGAAATTTATAGTTGTAACAGATCATCAGGCTCTGAAATATATTGTCAATAAGCCTAAACCATCAGGGAGGATAGCAAAATGGATAATTTTGCTACAAGAATTTGAATTTGATATTATAGATAGGCCAGGAAAGAAGCATGTCAATGCAAATGCACTCTCTCGAGCCTGTGATGGTTTAGGATCATCTTGTGATGATGATGATTTCCCTGATGCAGCATTGTGGGCATATAGGACAACATCAAAGTCAGCAACAAGATACTCCCCATTTCAATTGGCCTATGGCATTGATCCAGTTCTTCCTATTGAGTTTGATATTCCCACTATGAGAGTTATGAAAAATGAAAGGATGGATGAAAGTGATTCAGTAAAAGAAAGGTTGGTACATCTTCATTTGCTAGAGGAAATGAGGGAAATAGCAAAGGATACAAGCCATAAGAAGAAAATGAAGCAGAAGGAATACTTTGATCAAAAGATCCGGTGGTCTCCATTTTATGTGAATGACTTGGTCCTAGTATATTATTCCAGATACAAAAAAAAAGACAGAGAAAATTTCTTCCAAAATGGATGGGGCCCTACAAAATAGCAGTTGTGCATGAAAATGGTACGTACCAACTGGAGGAATTAGATGGCACTCCCATTACGAAATGGTTCAACCACGACAAGTTGAAGATTTTCCAAGCACCAGAATAGTCTACTCCGAGGACGGAGTAGAAGCTAGGAAGGGGGAAGATGTCGACACTAAAATTTTCCTCCATAATTTCTATTTCATTAATGTATGTATTAGGAATAGGATGTTGTTAAGTATAATTAGTAGTAGCGTCTAATAGAAGATAACAGCGCCATCAGTACGGTGTCGCCAATAATGTGGAGTACAGTAACAGTCAAAGTACAATAGGAATGTTGTAAAAAGTAAATATTTGTCGTAAGTGGTTCGGTAATGTTAAAATGTCAAAGTTTGGGTAATTAGAGAAGTAGGGTCTACATGATTAGGAATTATAAATATTATATTGGTAATAAAGACAAGGAGTGAGGTCATAAATATTTTGTGTATTTTATTTGTAAAAAGTCTAAAAATGTGGAACCCATGTAAAATGATAAGGTTTATCTTATCTTAAGAGATAAGCTTACATGTACATATAAGAGTTAAGGTATGGAATATGATTCGTCATAGTGGATTTCTTATCCTATCTTAGAGATAGGATGGATAAGCCTGGAAGTTCTATAAATAGAGAGGCCACCCCCCTCATTTAGCATAGAAAGAAGTAGTGAGAAATATTGTAGGAAGTGTGCAAAGGAATCCATCAGTTAAAGGTGTGTTGAAGAAGCCATCGAGAGGTGTAATTGTAAAGTTTCTCCCATATTCTTGTTGAAGTACCTCATGGGTGAGATTGTAACAATTTCATGTTAATATTATAATTTACTTTGATATTTTAGATTTGTCATCATTCCGTCTTATCATAGTCGATGGTATTCTTGTGTTCGGTTGTTATTTTGTTTCCAGATTACATCCACCAAACTAAAGGCTGTGCATTAGTAAATAATTATAGCACGAGGAGTTCCCGGTGAAGAATTATCATAGTGCCGAATTGGTGATGACAGGACAACTACCTTTGAGTTTCTCATTACCAACAATGATGAATTAGCTGCTATGAAGAATATTTCTCCCTCTTCCTTTCCTAATTTTCATGGATCCATGACTGAATACCCAAACACCTTTCTTTATGAGTTTGATGTTTTATGTAGGAGATATTATTATACCACTGATGCACATAAAATGAAAATATTTCTTGCTACACTCAAAGATGCAACCTTGAGATGGTTCATGGGTTTAGGAATAAATGTCATCACCACTTGGGTATAGATGAAGGAGAAGTTTCTCACAAAGTACCAAGATTATTACAGACTAAGCAGTAGAGGATGTGATTAAATGTACAAGATGGCACAGAAGGAGGATGAACCATTGGAATACTATCAAAAAATATTCATGTTCCGTGTTTAAAAGACAAGGCACATAAGACTATTTTGTGAATCTCTAAAATTAATTTTTTTAAAGGGACTCAGTGAGGAGGAAATGGATTCCCTAGATCTTATAGGAGTTGGAGATATTTCAAAAGCTTCCTCTGAAGAAATATGTGAAGCCTGCAGGAATTACTCCAAAGCCACTATGAAGAGAATAAGAAATGTAAGAGCAAGAGGTGTATCAACTACCAAAACAATTGGGTACATATCCAAGTCAGATATTTTCAACATGTTCGAGAACATGAAGTAGGATATTGTGAATGACATGACCACTCAATTAGATGATCAATATGCTAAGAAGAAAATAGAATACGTAGAATTAGCACTCAAATATTTCTTCCATGCACATAGAAGAAAGAAATTTGACTACAGATGTAGAGGATTGGCTATCTTTGCACAAGAAAGGGAGGCTTCACTTGAATTTAAGATGTTGGAGAAAGAGGATGGGTAACTCTTCTGTGTTGGTCAAAGAAAACCGTGGCCTCTAAGATAAGGAGGAATGTCACAAGACCTTATGCCAACATTTCAAAATTGGTCTAATAATCCATATATGTAACCCCCACCTTGGGCTAATTAGTAGTAAGGTCAAGTTCTATACCATGGCCAATATCAACAATAATGACAACCTCAATTTATAAGCCAACCAAAATGGAAAAAAACTCCTCAATCATGGTAGTAACCTTGGAGAGGAGGGAAGACATGGAACAAATCACCTCCTAATTACCAAAAATCTTATTAGTAACCTCCTTATCCATAGAAACAATCTCTAATTACAAATACCCAACCTTGATCTCATCCAAAAGAAACTCAACTACCAGCTCAACCAATGCCTAACCCCAACAATAAATCTACCCAACCAGCCTATTCCACTGAACCAACTCAATACCCTACCTATTCCATTGATGTTGATAATATCTATCTCCGCTCAAGAAGAGCACTTTCTCCACCAAGTGGACCCACCATTATAGAAATTATAGATGAACCACAGTTGTTATAGACTAATCTGTAGTAAAGTAAAAACACGCTGCAAGTTGATCTGTAACAACCAAAGTAGAGTCCTATCAAGGGTAAAGTGAAAGCTAATGAACCGCCATTTCCAGAGAGATTACAAAAGAAGAAGACTGGCCTCAAATCAGAATATGATTCTAATTTTTTCAACCAACTAAGAGATATTTGTGTTAAAATTCCTCTTATACAAAAAATCGATGATGTGCTCATCTACAACAAGTTGGTTAAGGACTTGTGCATTAAAAAACCATGCAGAAAGAGAAGGGATTCATCTAATTTGTAACTTACTGGACATTTGGTTGATATTATGCTTAGGAATTAAACTTTACCAAAGTATATAGATCTAGAAAATCCTTTGATAAATGTCAAAATTAATAGCACAACAATACATAACACTCTAATTGACTTGGGGGAAGCCATTAACATCAAGACAAATTAAATTATAGATGATCTAAAATTAGAAGGACTAAGGCCAATAGCTACAATCTTAAAACTTGCAGATAAATCAACAGTGGACCTGAAGGAGTACATAAAGATATATTTGTGGTGGAAGATTTTTGGGAATACCCTTTTGATTTTATTGTTCTTCAACCAAAAGTAAGCTTAAGAGGATATCCTATCATCCTAGGAAAGCCATGGTTGGCCACTACTAATGCATTCATAGGTTGCAGGTCTGACAATATGATTATTTCTAATGGAATTGACACTAAAAATATTATGCTCTATCCTCTCGCCCAACTATTGAGTGATGAAGATCAAACCATTTGGGTAGAAGAACCAGAAGTAGATCAAAACTCTATACAACAAATTATAATGTTGGAGAATTCTTTTAACATTGAATGCCAAGAAGAATAAGTTGTTCTTTCCAATGTATTCTAGATTAAATATGGAAGAGATGAGGAGGTGGATGAAAAATTGAGATGTTTAAACTATCCCTTGAACCAAGTTCTACCACAACAAAGCACCAAGGACATTTCAGTTAAAAATTTTATTCTCCATCAACTTCGTCCACATGACTATATACTAAATTTTGTAATCAGCAATGTATGTTCAGTGTCTGATCTCTCCAATAAAGTGGAGATAACCACAGGTAGGCCACTAAACGTGAACAAAATTCTCAATATACAGCAAGAGAAGTTGTTAATAATTATTCTTTAAAAGCATAAAGTAGCATTTACATGAGATTATGGTGACATGCATGGGATTCACCCCAAGTTATGCACTCATAAGATTTATATCAAAGACAATTGTAAACCAATCAGGAAGCCACAAAGAATAATGAAAATAGTAGGGAGAGACATTGTGAAAGGGGAATTGAAGAAGTTACTGGATGCTAGATTTATATATCCAATTTTAGACATTTAATGGGTGTCACCCCTTATCATTGTGCCAAAGAAGAATGGAAAATGGGGGATCTACATAGATTATAGAGAGTGAAATGTGGCAAGAAAGCAGGATCATTTTCCACTCTCTTTCATTGATTAGGTACTTGACACTTTGGCTAGTAAGAAATTTTTATCTTTCCTTGATGGATATAATGGCTATAATCAAATTTAGATTACACCAGAGGATCAAGACAAAACTACCTTCATATACGCATGGGGAACATTTGCATATTATGTTCTTCAAATTGGCTTATATAATGCACCTTCTACATTCCATAGGATAGTCTTGAGCATCTTTTCATATATAAAAAATGACTATATGGAGGTATACATGAATGATTTTATAGCACATGGTAGATTTTTTGAAGAGATGTAAACATCACAATCTATCCTTAAGAAATTAAAAATGTTACATGATGATGTCTCAATGTATAGTTTTAGGACACTATCTTTCTTCTGATGGAATTCAAGTTGATCCAGAAAAGATATTTGTCATCATAAATATTCCAACACTAAAGAAACAAAAATATGTGAGGATATTCCTATGCCATATTGGTTATTATAGAAAATTCATATAATATTTTTGTACTATTAGAACACCATTGTTTGTACTACTAGGGAAGGATGTTGTCTTTGAGTGGAATGAAAAATGTGAGGTTGTATTTAAAAATTTGAAGCAAATATTAACTATTGCTCTTGTATTAAGAGGACCTAATTGGAACATTCCATTCCATATCCATATTAATGCATCAGACCATGCCATTGGATTTTTTTTAGGAGAAAAGGATGGAGTTCTAAACTATGCAATTTATCATGTGAGCAAGAACTTGCAACATGTTGAACTCAATTGCATAGTCACAAAGAATAAATTCTTAGCAATTGTGTATGCTATCAATAATTTCAGGCACTACATCATAGGCTATCTAGTGTTCATCCACACTGACCATGTAGAAATTAAATATTTGATTAAAAAAATCAGTATTAAGTAGCAAGATTATCAGATGGTTTCTCCTTCCACAAGAGTTTTATGTCACAATATTGGATAAGACTGGTAAGGACAATGTTGTATCATATTTACTTTCAAGAATGGAGTATGATAATGAATAATAGGTAGTTGGTGACTCTTTCCCTGATGAGAATTTATTTTTATCTCCACAAAAATGCCTTGTTATGCAGACATAACCAACTATCTAGTTTTTGGTAAAACACCTTTACACTACTTATATTCTGAAAAGAAATGCATAGTTGAGAAGAGTGTGCATTTTTCTTGGATAGCTAGATTTTTTTTCACACAAGGAAAGATCGTGTCATGAGAACATGTATAGATGATGAGGACATTTATGATGTCCTCAAATTCTTCCATAGTGAACCTTGTAGAGGACACTTTGTTGCAAAAATAACAACGTAAAAAGTATTAACAACTGGTTATTACTGGCCAACACTACATAAAGATACAGTAATATACACAAGGAGATGTGATAAATGCCAAAGAATGGGTAAGATTAACAAATCATATGAAATTACATTATAGCGTCAGCTGGTCTTACAGTCATTTGGCAAATGGGGCTTAGACTTCATTGGGCCTATAGACCCTAAATATTAACAAAAGGAATACATCTTGGTATGCACATATTACCTAATTAAGTGGACAGAGGTAAAGGAACTACCAAGTTAGAACAGTGAGAAAGTGGCCAAGTTTCTCTATGATAACATCTTCACTAGGTATGGAGTGCTAAGAGAAATTATTACTAATCAAGGCACACACTTTACTGTTGAAGTTATTTCTAATCTAGCTAAAGAATATGAAATCAGACATAAAAATTCTAAACCATACCACCCCCAATCCAATGGCCAAGTAGAGGTGATAAACAAAGAGATAGAAGATATCTTGACAAAAACCATTACACTCTATAGGAAATATTGTTAGAAAGGCTCCCATAGGCAGTATGGGAATTCAACACAATGTGGAAGACAATAACTAGTTTCACTCCATTTGAGATTTTGTATAGTAAGACAATTGTTCTCCCTATAGAATTTGAGCACAAGACACTAAGGATTACACTTGAGCTAGGAATAGATTTTTATGAAGCTCAAAGGAAGAGGATTCTCTAACTCAATGAGTTGGATGAAATGAAGAGACATGTTGTGCACAATACAAAGGTAGTACAAAAGCATAGGATCAAATGGCATGAAAGGTTCATCAAGACAAGATAATTTCAAGAAGGTGATTGTGCCTTATTATTTGACTCAAATTATAAGGACCACATGGGAAAGCTCAAGAAAAGGTGGCTAGGTCCATATGAGATTGAGAAAATATTTCCCAATGGAGCTGTAAAACACACAACCATAGTGTATGCAATCGAAAAGTTGTAAAGCTATGGAATGAGGATAAATAACCTAAAAGCTTTAACCAACTGAACCATGCACCATGAGATAAGAGCTAAACAATATTTAATCCTATACATGTATCATAACTTTGACAAAAACATCAAAACCTAGCATATATACTACTCTCTACTTTTTAGATTACTAATTAATAAATTGAACCTAAAAAGATCAACTTAGCAATCAAAGGTGTGATTATTTGTTTATGGTTTTCAATCTTTCAAGAATGGAGTCTCACCATTAATGTCTTCAAGGCCAATAGTTCTCTCCATATTACTCAAAACTTGGTTTAAGGATGAAAATGGAGGAGGTAAGCTTAAGATCAAATGTCTAATTAGCTTACATATAATACAAATGAGATTCCAAAGCTTCCTTAGGCTTGTTTTGGTTTTGTATTATGTAAAGTTTTGTCTTTAGAATGGGTAGGCATAGCCTTATATTTATAGTTTTCCAAATTGAAGAGTTTGAACTTTGGGTGTATGTAGGACTAAATTCTAAAATTCACTTTAGGATTAGGAGCTAAGTAAACATGCTTTAGACCAGTTAAGATAGGATTAGGCTAGTTAAACTCGATTAACAAGTGATTAGAGACTCATTGACAGTTGGGAGGGGTCTGATTAATCAATTGTGGTTGATAGATAGCCTAAGAAGCCAATAGAAGTGATCTAGAGAGAACTAGGGAGGTTCTGAATGGTCAAAAGGAGGAATGTTTAGCTAATAAGAGATATTTTAGCCCAATTAGATGATTATAGGAGGAATATGACTAAGAAGGTGTCGTAAATGGGCATATGAGAATGGAACGAAGAATGGGGAATTAACAAAGTGTCGTTAATTAGTTGAATTGGAGGAAATGCTAGGTGTAAGCATATTTAGGTGTCTACATTTTCCCCTCTTTGGAGTGGCGTAAGTGACGTCACTTCAAAGAAAGTAGACAAATATAAACAAGTAGAAAATTTTGAAGGGATAGAAGAAAGATGAGTAGAATGAAGGATGCCCCCTTGATTTTCGATGGGGTGATGGAAGAACTCGATCGATGATAAAAAAAGATGAAGGAAATAGAATAAAAGAAAGTATAGTGTGAAGATGAAGAAAAGGGATATAGAAGAAAAAAGAGTACGAGGAAGGGGGAATGAGCTAACATCCATCCAGTGCCTTTTAAATAAATTTATTTTTTATCATATTGCTAATGATCTTCGTCATCGGTCCTTATTAAAAGGAATGAAAAAAAGTGTAGTATGACATGAAAATCCATATACGAACAAATTTACATTACTAAAAACATCAACTCCATGCCACATACAAAATGCAATGCAATATGAGAAAGTAAAATATGCTTAAATCCATGCAACATAAAAAATGCAATGCAATACAAGAAGGCAAACAAGCTAACTAATAGAGAAAAATGATGTAATTTTTTGTTATCGAGATTCAGTTCTAACCTATTCAAATTAACAACAAGGGTTAATGATGGCGCCAAAAGAAAGGATACATGCAAAGGGAATAACAGATGACACTTGGGTCCAATGAAAAATCAATGCGCACTACAAAATAGTACCAGGCAACTCATTGTGCCCTAGAGTACAGATGAAGTAAGAAGCCTAACTTTGGTTGATGGAGGTAGATCAAGATGATCAGCGAGTCACGTACATGAACAAGTGAGAACTAAATAACGACATTTTGTAGGATGATTTATATTGTTTATATGTTTCTTGAAACATATTTGAATGTTTTTGTGATTTTTCTAACATATTTACATTTTTTTATTTTGAGAGTTTTCCAAAGCTATGTACAGGAAGATGAGGAAGTGTGGATGTCCCTAGCTATAGATGGGATGTACAAGGGCAAAAGGCCACATGAGTACGAGAAAGGTGAAGATGTGAAAATGCCCCATCAATTAGGTGGTAGTATTCAAAGACACACTCTTCACGCATTAATGATGATCGGGGGATCAAGGCCAATATGAATAGGTTCAACGTGATGATGAACATAAACCAATGAAGTGGTGGGAAGGAGCAAGGATGCCCCCAGTGTAAGTTGGCCTAAAATCACATGATAGAAAGGAAGGAGAATATTGTTTTTAAGAAAGCGAACAAAGGTGTCTGATAACAATGGCAAAAAGGCAATACCATACACATGGATGTTCTGAACGAAGTAGAAAAATGATGTGAATGATATGTATGTAGCTTTATAAGCCTCATAATGAGGAAGTGATTAGCCAAAGGCACAAATTTTGAGACAATACATGGACTAAAGAAAGAGTTTGAACAAGGTCCAAAAAAAAGACACTTGATAACATACTAATCTTGCTTACTCATAGAGATCCAATGTGTGCATATGGAGTTTTTAATTACCTATTGGAGGGAAGGCTTGATAGACAGCGAGTGAGGACATGCTAGCCAATGTGTAGGAATGATTCATGTTGATAAGTGATAGGTGATAGGTGATTTGTGAATGGAGGGTGGAAGGATAGCCGTACATTGCTCCGCTACCAGCCAAGCATCCACAGCCATAACGGAGATGTATTTGATTCTAATCACAACATTTCTCTACTTCTAGTTGGGTGTCCATAGCCCCGATAGAGATTATTGGAAATACCCCAAGAGAGAGTTATATATCAATTTGCTTTTTCTTTTAGCTTTTGATTTTTTTATTGATTTTGATTCTTTTAATTTCTGAAAACTTATTTCATCTCTCTTGTTTGACAAGGGGTTAAGAAACACTGATGACTTGATGAAAGGAGGTGGAATTGATTGTGATGATGACATTGGCTAGTGTCAAAAAATATATCCAAAAGTTCTTTGCAACAAGTTTATAGATGTTAAATGTAATAGGATCTCTATGAGGTCAGTTGTTCTTTAATTTACCAAGGTGATGAAAGACCAGGCTCAATTAGATACCATAGAGATAAATGTCAAAAAATGTGTGTGAATAGGCTAACCACAATATCACCAAAGGGATAAAAATGGTAGGAAGACTTGCAGAATAAATAAAAAGGAATGAAAAAAATAGACATCCATGTGTACCTAATACCTGATTGCAATGTTTGATCTTTGTACCTTTGATTTTGTTTTATGTTTTCTCATTTTTTTTATATTTTTGAATTGATTTTATTTTTAGATTTTTGATAGTTTTTGGAAATGTGGGAACAACAGACTCACTTTACATGGTAAGATAAAACAACAATGTTTATAAATTTCTTAATAAGGGAGACTAGTTGTGTTTCTTTATCAAGAGTCATGTTATCCCCAATCTCAATTATCGAGGTGAGCTCATACTCAACAAATGATTGTGATTTATCTCAAAAAATGATTGTTCATGTGGGCGCTTGAGTTCCCACATGAAAATTCCTTGTTTCAAGATAAATCACAATCATTTGTGTGCATTCTTGAATCGTGCTTGATTTTTAACCTTAAGATCATTTGATTTGTTAGGATCTTTAGATCTCTTGGAAGTTTTGACTTAAGCTTGGTAATGAACCGGCTTGGGTTTCTTATAAGCTGATGTGTGACGTGTTTGATCTTGAGAATGAGAAGAAAGTGAACGTGGATGTTTAGAACTGATGTGGAAAATGACCATGGGCTTTCCACAACCATTAATAGAAGAAAGGTGTGATGGATGAAAAGGATACGGTCCAAGAATTGAAGAGAATGGGCTACCAGGAGGTTATCCACTGATAGAAGATGATGAAGGTCCGCTAGAATGTGTCCCTATGATGGAAGAAGTTTGGCTATGAGGACATGGCCCAAGCATAGAATAAGATGATAAGGGACTACTCAGAGGGGTCCCATAGATATAATAGGATGAAAGGATACTATGATGTGGCCCAAGAATAGAAGGTAATTGGATACCAAGAGGTGACTCACAAGTAGAAAATAGAGGGATACCCAGGGGTGGCTTCATTATAGAAGAAGACGACGAGCTACTCAGTGGTGATCTAAGGTGATATTTTTATTGAGGAATGATGATAGATCAGGAATGATTTGGAAATGAGAAGATAGGACATGGATCAATTCAAGACCCTGACATCTCATCATGCTCAGAAGAAGGTGAAGGTGGAATAACAGAAGAAGAATCATGTTCCATGACCTTAAAATTTTCCTTTACATTTTGATAAAAGGAATCAACTTCTTCATCCACATATGTAAGTGTATCAAGTTATAGAAAAAATCCTTGTTTTCAATCCTCTAAAGGGATATCATTGTGTAGTCTAATTTTTCCTTCATTCTGAGAGAAATCAATCAGTAGAGGTTCTTTTTCTTCAACCATGGGCTGTTAAATAGAAGAAACGGGTCCGATAAGTGGGTAATATTGATTAAAAGAAGAAGATGAAGATGTTTAATTATGTAAACAAGGGGAATGCTTGACCTTATCACTCCCACGAAGAGTTTTGATGGTGCTTTGAAAAGATATCTTAGCACATGGATTTTTTGTAATGGTTCGACATGGTTGCAGGCATTCATCTTTAGGAGATGATTGAGGAAATGGTATGATATGGTTGAGAGGGCTCAAGGGCTGAAGAGGGATTGAATTTTTTTTTATAGCAAAAGATGACTCAAGAGAGGAAGAAGGCTTGGAAGAGGGTGTCTCATGAATGGAAGATTTGGATCTAGACCTAGATCATTTTTCTAGAAGATGACGTAATGTAGGTTAGAAATTAGGATCACATAGCCATTCTTAAAGTTGAGATGTAGGAGTCAAATTAGATGATTGACTAAAGGGAATTTGAGTCATGGAACTCTTTGATGGAGGAAGAGGTCATCGAGATGACTGATGAAGGAGGTCCTGTGAAGAAAGGGAGGACCGTGACTCAAGATCTGAATTATATGTTCAACCAATAGAACTTGGAGTCGCACAAGTCTTCAAAGGAGGAAGACATTGTTGATATGATTGGGAATGAAGGTCCTTTGAAGAAAGGGAGGACCATGATTCAGGACTATCTCTATGGGTATCCAAACAATAGTTGGGATCCGAATCTTTAGAAGAAGAGTGGGAATCCAAATAGTAGTTTAGATCTGAACCAGAAAAAGTGTGGGGGAACCCGAATAATAATTTGGATCAGAAGTGTCCAAACCATACCACCGACTATGAGCTGAAGGTGGGGAATATGGTAACCAAATGTGCCCTCTAGCGCAAAGAACCAAACAAGGCTTAGTCATAATGGGAATATTTTGATTTGAATTCCTAAACCTAAGTTCCCTATTTTAGTAAGCATGAGAAATAGTTTGATAATCAGTCATTGTTGGTGTCATTTAGGTAAAAATTCCTAGAATTAGCTAGTGTGATCAAAATCCTTCAAAGTGAATAAAGTTCTATGTCGATTTGGGTAGCATAAGGGAAACAAACTAGACATCTTGTGAATATGGAGATGTGTGCATGATTTTTAGAAGAAGTTCTAAGGAAAATAGACATTGTGATGATGCGATCTCGATGAGATTAAAAAGGATTTTCCCTACAAAACAAGTTTTCCAGATGAATAATCACAAGGAACAATCATACAAGTGTGAAACACAAATCCAATCAATAAGGAAATACTCCATATGTAAAATGTGTACAAAATGATAGTTCGATGTAAAGATGATCAACACAATGTCAATACTTACATTAAGCTTGAAATGGACAAGGTGTAAATATTAACAAAGGGTAAATATGATTCCCACTTAAAGGATACTAGGACCAGTTTAGAAACAAGCAAGGCTTGAACGTCAAAGGGAGAGGATTACAAATATAAGCTATGTAACCACACCAATTAGATACGTCTATCAAGCTTCACAGAGAAGTGAGATATTAGTGTCAAATTGGTACTAAAATGATGTAAAATAAAGTAAGTGACGCCCATCAATATTTGGAACAATGTTCAAATTTAAACCAAGTCAAAGTATACTAAAGATGTGTTAAAATGTGTGCAGCATGACACCACAATGTGGATACTTAGATCATGTTTACGAAAAACATGACGTAAGTATCTTAATTGTGTTGAGGCAATGCAAACAAGCTAACACATCAAAGGGGATCAAATGATGAACTGATCCTAACTTTGAAGACGATCTTGAAATCAAGATCAAAGGACTATTAAAGATACGAAAATGTACTTGTGCACTTTAGATGTTTAATAACCTAGATGCAAACATGGATGGGTGTAAACGAACAAAAAAGTGGAAAATACCATCTTTAATAAGACTCGCAAGGTATGATTCCTTCTCACGCCAAAAATGGGTGGAAAGAATGCAAGGGTATAAATTAAAAGATGAAATAAACTAAGCGCTACTTGGGTAGAGTTTCACCTCCTCTGAAGGCAAGAATGAAACCAAGCTAAGTAAGACGTCTTTTAATTTCATGATGAAAGGCACTTAGTTATAACTTATGTGGTATCTTTTCCTTGTTCAAAAAATAAGGCTCATAATCCAATTGAGTCATCACTTTGTGATGGTTTGACGTGACAAAAAACTAGTAAAGTGGGCTCTAAGACATAATGACTTCCCTAATAAGATCTCTCAACTAGGTGCCACAAGTTGTCTAGGAGCAAGCGTGATTTACCCAAAGATTCACACTGACTGATTTAGGAGTATCTCAGCTTTACTTTACCCCCTTAAAATACGATGAGTAACTAGTGCGTTCACGTGTATTCTCACTAGGCTCACGATATGGACAACTTTGACTCTAACTTGCAATGTGAAATCTAGTCAAGTTGGTAAGCAGAGTGCTTCATGTTTCATCCATGAGGTTACTCAATGGTGGATTATTTTAGGGTTCCTAGAACCACCCCCATTGTTGTATCTTAAGGCATTATGCCAAAGGAGTTATGTTTCAGTTGAGCGGATATGGACGTATCCCTTTCCAAAACCTGCAATACAGTGTGAAGTGAAATGGTGTGTTTTTTATCTTGCTTAATTTTAATGTGGTTATAAGTAGCACACTGTTTGTCAACTTGTATGAAAACATGTGTATTAAAAGGTTTTGTTTTGTTTTGACTTCTCCTTTCTTTGACAAATGTTAGGCTCTACATGTAAAGAGTTAGTAAGTTTCCATCAAACAAGAAAGAAAGTTTGAATGTTGTTTTTGATTCCTAAGATCACCAAAAAGGCACAAAGGAAGAGCATACACAACGTGAAAACCCTAGTAAAATAATCCTTTGTGAAAAATACTTCAAAAGGTAGAGTTTGTTTTAGCCAACTTTGAGATATAAATCCAATTTAAAGCTTAAATTGAAGTGTTTTTTGGAAGCAAAATAGAAGGTTTCTGAAATGTTTTTGATTCCCAAGATCACCAAGAAGGTGTGAGGGAAGAACATACGCATTTCAAAGGAACCCTACAATTAAAAAATGTGAACACTCAACTAAGTGAACACTCAAACAAGTTAGCACAAAAATATGATGGAAGGGAAACCCACAAATCATTATTAGAACCTTGCAAAAAAGTTATAAAACCACGAAAATCAGAAAATTCTAGAAATCTATTTTTAGTAGTTTTTCAACAGTTTTTAGTATTTTACATTTTTGGAGGTCTCTGGGGCACTTTGGGAGTTTTGTGATAGAAGTGACTATACCAAAGTTATATTAATTTTGGAAATTCCCTTGCAAAATTCAATTTTTTCTCTTTTTGACGCCTATTCAAACTCTGAAAAATATGTCAACAAGTCAAAAGATATGACCAAAACTAGGAGCACCTAAAATTATGTGAACAAATCTGGCTCAAAAAGATATGACCAAAAATAGGAGGCTCAAAAATTATGTGAATTTTTTTTGGGTATGTACGCATGGGTTTAGGTTCCTGCACCCCTCTCTATAAACCTATTAGATCTATAGGGTTCCTGAACTACCCGAGAGATGTCTGTGTTAGGATAAGTGTGCCTACACCAAATAATAGGTGCCTACACTAGGGATGCGGAAAAATGGTAAAACAACTATGATAGTGTGTGTGTGTGTTGGTAGAGGGGTGTCTACACCAGAAAAATGGTGCATTCACCACGGTTTACACTTGTGCACACCTAGTAAATTTTTCTGACAAAGGGACAAGAGTACATAGGGTGTTTGAGTGTGGGTTTAGGTGCCTGCGCGCCTAGAAGAAATGACAGTTAGCAAGGCATCTGCACTTGAAGAAGGGCATGTGTGCCATGATTTAGGCATGTGTGCCTGCTTTAGGGTACCTATGCATGGTTTTGGATGCCTACGCCCCTCTACTAAAAATGATAGTCTAAAGGTGCATGTGCTAGCAGAAAGGTGTATGCACCCCCTTCCCTGAAGGTGGCTAAAAACACAGGTTTTTTCAAAAAAATATCAAAAATATCAAAATTTCATCAATTTGGTTTAATTTAGGCAGCACTTTACCTCATTTGATCCTGCAAAGAGCACAAAAGAAAGACAATCCTAGCTAAACTAGTTAAGAAACCTGATATTTAGCCATGAATACAAAAATATTAGTGAGATCAAAAACTTGAACTAATCTAAAAAATATTTGAAAAACTAATCTAGAAATCTTGAAACTAACCTACAAAGATTGAAACTAAGAAACGGTTAGAACCTAAAACAAAAGCTTCAAAATGACTCCATTAATGGAGGATGGACTAAGTGTCCCACTGGGCATGCCAAATGTATGCAATAGAAAAGTTGCAAAGCTATGGAATGAGGCTAAAGAACCTCAAAGCTTTAACTGACTCAACCATGCACCATGAGATAAGAGCTAAACAAGAGTTAATCCTATACATGCATCATAATTTTTACAAAAACATCAAAACCTAGAATATATACTACTCTCTACTTTTTAGATTACTAATTGAGAAATTGAACCTAAAAAGATCAACTTAGCAATCAAAGGTGTGCTTAGTTGTTTATGGTTTTCAAGATTTCAAGAATGGAGTCTCACCATTAATGGATTTAAGGCCAATGGTTCTCTCCATATTACTCAAAACTTGGTTTAAGGATGAAAATGGAGGAGGTAATCTTAAGATCAAATTTCTAATTTTCTTAAAGCTAATACAAATGAGATCTCAAAGCTTTCTTTAGCTTGGTTGGATTACATTAACAAATTCTAGGGATTTAATGAGTATGTTATTAAATAATTTGTTATTACAATTAAAGATGGAGAAGCTAATATCAAGTGATTAATGGTGAAAATGAATTATGACATTTTGGCTACAGTCACTGGACTTCCTTCTCATGTAGCCTAGAATTCACCAGTAAAAGCCTAAGCACACTGGCACATCACTTAGCCTAGACTGAGAACTCACCCAAAGCACACAAAGGTACCAGGCCCCTCTTTAGGGTTATTATTACAGGATGTTAGCATGATGAAGACTTAAAGCATTCATATCTATGACTAATACATGATTATATAGTACACATTTAGATCTATATTTTAAAGACTCGTGAATCATATGATAAACATAGCGAGATCATTCATACAGTAATAAAATATAACCATGATTAACACATTGATTCATTCAATAACCTCCATTATATTAAATGTAGTTGTATGCAATGGAAAGTTGCAAAATCTATGGAGTGAGGTTAAAGAACCTCAAAGCCTTTCTTTACTCATCCATGCACCATGAGATAAGAGCTAAACAAGAATTAATCCCATACATACATCATAACTTTGACAAAAACATCAAAACCTAGCATATATACTACTCTCTACTCTTTAGATTACTTAATTAAGAAATTGAACCTAATAAGATCAACTTAGCAATCAAAGGGGTGATTAGTTGTTTATGGTTTTCAAGCTTTCAATAATGGAGTCTCACCATTAATGGCTTCAAGGCCAATGGTTCTTTCCATATTACTAAAAACTTGGTTTAAGGATGCAAATGGAGGTGTTTTCTCAGCAATGGAGGAAGTAAGCTTAAGATCAAATGTCTAATTAGCTTAAAGCTAATACAAATGAGATCTCAAAGCTTTCTTAGGCTTGGTTTGGCTTTGTGTTATGTAAAGTTGTGTCTTTGAATGGGTAGGCTTAGCCTTGTATTTATAGTTTTTGGTTTGGAAGAAATTGGAATTTGGGTGCATGTGGGAATAAATCTCAAAAAGCACCTTTGGATTAGATTAGGATAAACATGTTTTAGGCTTAGATAAGCTTGGTTTAGGCTAGTTAACTAGGGTTTAGGCTAGTTAAACTTAATTAGAAAGTGATTAGAGACTCGTTGAGAGTTGGGAGGGGTGTGGATAACCAATTTTGACTAACAGATAGCCTACGAAGCCAATAGAAGTGGTCTAGAGATAACTAGGGAGGTTCTGAATGGTTGAAAGGAGGAATGTGACCGAGAAGGTATCGTAAATGGGCATCCGAGAATGGAGAGAAGAATGGGGAATTAATGAAGTGGCTTCAATTGGTTGAATTAGATGAAATGTTAAGTTTAATTATATTTTAGGTGTCTAAATTTTCCCCTCTTTGAGGTGACATAAGCGACGTCACTTCAAAATAGAAAATTTTGAAGGGATAGAAGAAAAATGAATAGAATGGAGGATGCCCCCTCAATTTTCAATGGGGTGATAGAAGAACTCAATTGAAGATCAAAAAGATGATCGAAATATTGTTGATGGGGGTATACTAACTTCTATCACAAAACTCCCAAAGTGCTCCAGAGACCTCCAAAAATGTAAATAACTAAAAACTGTTAAAAAGTGCAAAAATTGGATTTCTAGAATTTTTCGATTTTCTTGGTTTTTTAACACTTGCAAGATTCTAACTATGGTTTAGAGGTTTCCTTTGCATTAAGATTTTTTAGACTAACTTAATCAAAAACATTTACATCTTTATTTGTGAGAGTGTATGCTCTTCCCTCGCGCCTTTCTAGGTGATCTTGGGAATCATAAATGCTTCACTACTTTCTTCATATTTGCAAAATGGTTTATTTAGCTTTCAAATTTGGTTAAAAGGAACTCATTTTCACATTGTACTTAGGAATTTTCCATTTATTGCAAATTTGAGTGAGATGCCTTGTTGTGTATTCTATTTCCTTGCATCATAGGACTATCTGGGAAATCAAAAACAACATTTTATCTCCTTTGTATGACATTTTGGAAAATTAATAACCTTGGTATGTAGAACCAAAATCACATGTCAAAGAAATACATAAAAACCAAACAATACACAAACCTTCTAAAACGTGTTGTCATATAGGTTGCCAAACGGTGTGCTACTTAAAACCACATTAAGCTAAGCAAGATAAAAAAACACACCATATTCATCACATTGTATTGCAGGTTTCGAAAAAGGGTACGTTCCTATCCGTTCAACTGGAACATAACCCCTTTGGCATAACGCCTTAAGCTATAACAATGGGGGCAGTACCAAGAACCCTAACGTATTCCACTATTGTGTGACCTCGTGGATGAAATAGGAAGTGCCTTTCTTACCCACTTGACTAGTTTTCCTTGTGAGTTAGCGTTTCAAAGTTATCCATATCGCGACCTTGGCAAGATTACATGATGGATGCAATTAGTGCCCACTGTACTTGAAGGGGGAAAAGCTGAGATACTCCCAAATTAGTCAGTGTGAATTTTTTGGTAAATCGTGCCCACTCTTAGACAACTTTGTAACACCTAGTTGAGAGATCTTATTAAGGAGGCCATTTTGTCTTGAGGCCCACTTTACTAGTCCTTTATCGTGTCTTGGCCATCACGAAGTGACAACTTATTTTGATTTAAAACCTTTTTTTTTGAACAAGGCAAAGAGTCCACTTAAGTTTGATCTAGGTTCCTTTCATCATGGAAATTGGATGACATTTCACTTAGCTTAGCTTCTTTCTCACCTTCAGATGAGGTGAAGCTCTACCCAAGTAACGCATCTTTCGAGAGTGTTGTCATAGATAGTGTTCACCACTTTTTTATCTGTTTACGCTCATCCATGTTTGTGGTTGACTTGTTAAATGTCTAAATTGTGTGGATGCGTCCTTATATCTTTGATGGCCACTTGATCTTGATTTCAAGATCATCATCATAGTTCAGATTGATTCATCAATTGATCTCCCTTTGACATGTCACCATGTTTGCATTTTCTCGACACAATTAAGATACTTATGTCATGTTTTTTGTAAACATGATCTAAGTGTCTTTATTTTGGTGTTACATTGCACACATTTTAACACATCCTCAGTATGCTTTGACTTTTGTTTACTTCAAACATTGTCCAAAATCTTGAAGAGTGTCACTTACTTTGTTTGTGTTGTTTCAATACCAATTTGGCATTAATATCTCACTTCTCTGCGAAGCTTGATAAACGTGTCCAATTGGTGTGGTTACGTGGCTTACATTTGTAATCCTATCCCTTTAACATTTTGGCCTTGTTGGTTTTTGAACGCGTCATTGTATCTTTTGATTGGGAGTCACATCTACCCTTTGTTAATATTTACGCCTTGTTCATTTTGAGCTTGACGCAAATGTTAACATTGTGTTTATCATCTTTGCATCGAACTCACTTTGCACATGCATTTGCATAGGGTGTATTTCCTTGTTGATTAGATATGTGTTTTTACACTTGCATGATTGTTCTTTGTGATCATTCATCTGAAAACTTATTATTTTCTAGGACAATCCCTTTTGATCTCATCAAGATTACATCATCACAATGTCTATTTTCCTTAGACCTTCTTCAGAAAATCACACACACATCTCCATGCTTACAAAATGTCTATTTGGATTTCATTATGCTACTCGAATCAACATGTCACTTCCTTCCCTTTGAAGGAGTTCCATCACACTATCTAGATCTAGACATTTGTGCTTAAAATGATGCCAATAATGATTGAATATCACACGGTTTCTCACACTTACTACAATATGGAACATATGTTTAGCAATTCAAATCAAAAGACTCCCATTACAACTAAATGTCATTTGGTTCTTCGTAATAGAGGGCTCAATCGGGTACCATGTTCCCTACCTTCAACTCATAGTCAGTGGTATGGTTTGGATGTTTCTGATCCAAATTATTATTCAAGTTCCCCCCACTCCTCTTCTTCTGATTTAGATCCAAACTACCATTTAGATTCCCACACTTCTTCTGAAGATTCGGATCCCAACTATTGTATGGATACCCCTAAATCAAATCTTGAATCACGATCCTCCCTTCCTTCACGGGATCTTTATTCCAAATCACCTCAATGATGTCTTCCTCCTTTAAAGACTCATGTGACTCTAAGTTCAATCGATCAAATATCTAATTCAGGTCTTGAATCACGGTCCTCCCCTTCTTTTCATGACCTCCTTCATAATTCATCTCAATGACTTATTCCTCCATCGAAGAGTTCCACGACTCGGATTCCCTCTAGTCAATCATCTAACTCGAATCCTACATTGCAACTTAATGGATGGCTATGTGATTCTATTTTCTCTCCTACATTGCATCATCTTCTAGAAAAGCAATCTAGGTCCAGATCTAAATTGTCCATTCATGAGACACCTACCACCAATCACACTTCCTCTCTTGAGTCATCTTCTTCTGTCAATCAATCTTCCATCCTTATCAGACTTGTTTCTTCTATTCAACCTTCTATGACTAAAGAAAAACAACCTCTATTGATTGATTTCTCTCATAATGAAGAAACAATTATAGTACATGAAGATATCCCTCTAGAGGATTGCAAACAAAGTTTCTTTCTTAAACTTGATATGCTCATGTATTAGGGAAAATAAGTTAATTCCTTTTATCATAACATAAAGGAAGATCCTAATATCATGGAACTTGATTCTTCTTCTATTATTCCATCTTCACCTTCTTCTAAGCATGATGAGATGTCAGGGTCTAGCATTGAGCCATGGCCTATATTCTCATTTCCAAATAATTCACTATCTATCAGCATTCCTCAATCAAAATCTCTCCTTGGGTCACCGCTAAGTACCCCATCATCTTCTTCTATCCTAGGGCCACATCCTAGTAGCCCTCCATTTTCTACTTGTGGGTCACCCCCTGGTAGCCCATTCCCTTATATTCTTGGGCCACATCCTAGTAGCCCTTCATCCTCTTCTATCTATGGGATACCTCCAAGTAGTCCCTCCTCATCTATACTTGGGCCATGCCCTAGTAGCCCATCATCTTCTTCTTCTATTCTTGGGCCACGTTCTAGTAGCCCTTCATTATCTTTCATATATGGGTCACCTTGGGGTAGCTCATCATCTTATTTTATTGGGCCATGTCCTCGTAGCCCAATTTCTTCCATCTTAGGGCCATATCTTGGTAGCTCTTCATCATCTTCTATTAGTAGCTCACCTCTTCATAGCCCACCCTCTTCAATTCTTAGACCATATCCTATTCTTCCATCACATCATCCTTCTACCAATGACTGGGGAAATTCCACCATCATTTCTCTCATTCCTATCATCAATCATAAATGTTCACTTTCTCCCACTTCTTGGGATCAAACAAGTCACATTATAGCTTATAAGAAACCCAAACAGGTTCATTATCAAGATCAGATCAAAACTGCAAAGAGCTCTATAGCTCCCAACAAATCAAACGATCTTAAGGTTAAAAATCACGTACGATTCAAGAATGCACATCAATGTAACCATCAAGTTTGGTGCAAAGTTCATAAACCTCTGGATATGGAACTCAATATCCCACGTACAAAATCCTTGTTTCAGGATAAATTGCAATCATGTGTTGAGTATGAGCTCACCTCTATTATTGAGATCAGGGATAACATGACTCTTGATAAACAAATGCACGTAGTCTCCCTTATCGAGGAAGTTACAGACATTGTTGTTGTATCTTACCATACAGAGTGAATTTGTTGGTCCCAACCTCTTAAAACTATAAAAAAATCTAAAAAATCAAACAATTCAAAATACAAAAACATTGAGAAAACACAATCAAAGTCAAAGGTACATTTTCTCAAACATTGCAATCAGGTATTGTGTACACATGGATTTTCTTTCTTCCCTTTCTTATCATTCCTCTACAAGGAATATTCCATTTTCATCCCTTCAGTGATATTTTGGTTATCCTTTTCACACGCATTTTGTGACATTTATCTCTATGGTATCCGTTTGACCCTGGTCTTTTATCACCTTCATAAATTAAAGAACGACTAACCTCTTAGAGATCCTATCACCTTCAACATCTAATAATTTTTTTGTGAGGAAATTTTGGACATATTTGTTGACACTAGCCAATGTCATCATCATAATCACTTCCACATCCTTCCATCAAGCCATCTATGGTTCTTAACCCCTTGTCAAACAAGAGAGCTGAAATAAGTTTTTAGAAAGAAAAAGAATCAAAATCAATCAAAAAATCAAAAGCTAAATGCAAAAACAAATTGATATATAACTCTCTCTTGGGGTATTTCCAATAAACTCTATCAGGGCTATGGATGCCTGACTGGCAGTAGAGAAATGTTGCGATTAGAATCAAATACATCTCCATCAAGGCTATGAATGCTTGGATGGTAGTGGAGAAATGTACGGCTATCCTTCCACCCTTCATTTGCAAATCACCTATCACCTATCAAAATAAATCATTCCTACACATTGTCTATGGTGTCTTCTCTTGTTGTTTATTAAATCTTCCCTTCAAAAGGTAATTAAATTCCACTTCCACACACTAGATCTCTTTGAGTAGGTAGGATTAGTATGTTACCAAGTGTCTTTTTTTGGACCTTATTTAGACTCTTACTCTAGTTTGTATCTTGTCTCATGATTTTTTCCTATGGCTAATCACTTCTTCATCGTGAGGCTTCTAAGCTACATTCATATCATTCACATCGTTCTTCTACTTCGTTCAAAAAATCCATGTGTATAAGATTACTAGTTTGCCATGTTTGTGGACATTGTTGTCCCCTATCACAAAAACAAGCTTCTCCTTCCTTTCTATCATGTGATTTTAGGCCAACTTACGCTAGGGGCATCCTTGCTTCTTCCCAGCACTTCATTGGTTTATGCTCATCATCATGTTGAACCTATCCATGATGGCCTTGGGTCCTGCTTCTACCTGTGAAGATTTTTCCTTTGAATACTCCCACCTAATCGTTACAGCATTTTTTCGTATTCACATTTCTCGTACGCATGTGGCCTTTTGCCCTTGTACATCCCATCTATCACTGGGAGCATCCATGCTTCCTCGTCTTCCTATACATAGTTTTAGAAAACTTTCAAAAAAAAAAATCAAATATGTTAGAAAAATAAAAAACATTCAAATATGTTTCAAGAAACATCAAAAACCATATAAATCATCCTACAAAATGTCGCTCTTTAGTTCTCACATGTTCATGTGTGTGACTCGTGGATCATCTTGATCTACCTCCATCAATAAAATCTCAGCTACTTACTTCGTCTGTACTCAAGGGAACAACGAGTTGCCTGGTACTGTTTCATAGTGTAAATTGCTTTTTCATCAGACCCAAGTGTCCTCCATTATTCCCCTTGCATGTATCTTTTCTTAGGGAACCATCGTTAACCCTTGTCGTTAATTCGAAAAGGTTGGAACTGAATCTTGATAACAAAAACATGGCACTTGTTTCTCTGTTAGGTTTGTCTTGTTTACTTTCTCATATTGCATTACATTTTGTATGTTGCATAGATTTAGGCATCTTTTACTTTCTTGTATTGCATTACATTTTTTATGTTGCATGGAGTTAGGCATCTTTTACTTTCTCGTATTGCATTGCATTTTGTATGGTGCATGGAGTTAGTGCTTTTAGCAATGGACATTTGTTTGTATATGGATTTTTATGTTATACTACACTTTTGTTCATTCTTTTTAATAAGGACCGATGATGAAGATCACTAGCAATATGATGAAAATAAAGTTGTTTATAAGGAATTGGATGGATGTTATCTCATTCCCCCTTCCTCATGCTCCTTTTCTTGTATATCCCCTTTCTTCTTCTTCACACTATTCTTTCTTCTATTCTCTTTCTATCATCTTTTTTATCATCAATCGAGTTCTTTTATCACCCCATCAAAAATTAAGGGGGCATCCTCCATTCTACTCATTTTTCTTCTATCCCTTCAAAATTTTTACTTGTTTATGCTTGTCTACTTTCGTTGAAGTGATGTCACTTACGTCACCTCAAATAGGGGCAAATGTAGACACCTAAAATATGCTTACACTTAGCATTTCATCCAATTCAACCAATTGATGCCACTTCATTAATTTTCAATTCTTCGCTCCATTCTTGGATGCCCATTTACGACACCTTCTCGGTCACATTCCTCTTTTCAACCATTCAAAACCTCTCTAGTTCTCTCTAGACCACTTCTATTGGCTTCGTAGGCTATCTGTCAGTCACAATTGGTTATCCACACCCCTCCCAACTCTCAACAATTCTCTAATCACTTGCTAATCAATTTTAACTAGCCTAAACCTTAGTTAACTAGCCTAAACCAAGCTTATCTAAGCCTAAAGCATGTTTATCCTAATCTAATCCTACGGTGGTTTTTGAGATTTAGTCCCACATGCACCCAAATTCCAAATTCTTCCAAACCAAAAACTATAAATACAAGGCTAAGCCTACACATTCAAAGACACAAATTTACATAACACAAAGCCAAACCAAGCCTAAGAAAGCTTTGAGATATCATTTGTATTAGCTTTAAGCTAATTAGACATTTGATCTTAAGCTTACTTCCTCCATTGTTGAGCAAACACCTCCATTTGCATCCTTAAACCAAGTTTTGAGTAATATAGAGAGAACCATTGGCCTTGAAGCCATTAAAGGTGAGACTCCATTCTTGAAAGCTTGAAAACCATAAAAAAAAATCACCCCTTTGATTTCTAAGTTGATCTTATTAGGTTAAATTTCTTAATTAAGTAATCTAAAGAGTAGAGAGTAGTATATATGCTAGGTTTTGATGTTTTTTGTCAAAGTTATGATGCATGTATAGGATTAATTCTTGTTTAGCTCTTATCTCATGGTGTATGGATGAGTAAAGCAAAGCTTTGAGGTTCTTTAACCTCAATCCATAGATTTTGCAACTTTCCATTGCATACAGCAGTAATACACAGAAGCTTATTACAATAGATAATACCATAGTTTATGCACGCATCAAATTTGGCAGCATAACCTCATAATAATGTAGTTCTTACATACCATCCTTCATATGCTACAAAATTCACTACATATTTATAAGGGTGAGGACTTTCCCTTCACCACTTATCTAATCCAAAAATAAGTCACATGTTATTATTAGCCACGTGTCATTACAATAATAGACACACATGCAAGTGCGCTAACAATAGACTTATTCTAGTTAACTATCAGTATTAAATCTATTCCAAGCCTTTACTCATGCAACTTACTTCATAGCCAATCCTCCAAAAATAGCCAATCTGTGTCATGTAATTTTCCAACCGGTTTGTGTGTTCCACATGCCATCTTCCAAAAATAGTTCCTCATTGTGAAAATGGATAAGTCCTGAATCTGCCTTTGTCCTTAACATGTGATTCCTTACCAATCCTCCCACATGTTTGAATGCACTCTGCTCCTCTATATAAACCTTCTATATGTTTTTTTCCTAGTGCCATATTTTTTCTAACCAACATTACCCCACACTAATTACATTACCGCCCCAGAAATGGTTATCTAAAAAACAAATCAAAGAATGTGAATAGAGAGATAGAAAGAATTTTATGAATAAAAGAATGACTTTACCCTGCAGTATCATCTACTTCAACTAGAAGAATCAATTCTGGATATTCTTCTTTTATTTCTTCCTCTAAAGCTTGCCAATCATTGAGTGTGGCCTCTACCTTTTCTAGGATATCCACTACAATTGACTCTAGCTCATCGTTTGTAATCTCTCCTTTATCATTCTGCAATACTAACATAATGTTGGACATGATAGTCATTCTTCCTTCTAATAAGTCCATCTTTTGCATGATGAGTTTCCCAAGCTCATCTAGCCTTTCCTTGTGTGGCTCTTGTGTTGTTGTAAGGGCCTCACACTTCTGCTTGACAAGTGCTAATCATTATCCGTGGACCAAGGTCTCATCTTTCATGGCTTTTAAGAATTCATTATCCTCTATAATGTTCCTAATTCTTATAAATTTTTTTGGGGCTGTACAAATGTTCAACTCTTGATATTATTTCTTCAGTTCCTCCTATAAGCTTTGAAGTAACCCCTCATATGGTGCAATATTTCTCATCACCGAAGCATTTTATCGCTCTGCTTCCTCCTTAGGATTCTTTGGTTCTTGCATGCACAAAGATTCATCTTTAGGCACCAAGCCCACCAAGGTTTGTACATAATGCATTATCAAAGGAAAATTTTTGGGTACCTTAGGCTCTTAGTGTGGCTTTGATTTTATGATATTATCCCCAACTTCCTCTGCCATGCTGATGAAAATAGTGTTCTTCTTCTATGACAAGTCTTTCTCTTACTTTAGGTATGTTATTTATACATCCTTGGCCTTGATCTCTTCCCTCACGACCCTAATTGTTGCAGCCTTATACACATTTTGTTGTGCCACCTCTCTTGAGACTTTCACCAAAGCATTGCTCACTTGTTCATATGACATAACAATAGGCTTTACTGTTATGTGTCTGGCCTAAGATGTCTTCTTCAACCTCCTTGATACACGAGAATCTTCATATACATCAAATTTTGGTTCATCCATGTGCGTGTGCATAGACCATGACAACTACTTCCTTGTGTGCATGGTCACCATTTATTCATCCATCAATTCCCACCCATATAACTCCTTTGGTGTCACTTTTCTTTGAAAACATGTGAAAACAATTTTACCTATGTCCTCAGCAAAGCCATGATTGATGCAATATATTCTCCACTTGTTATCTTTGATCTTAGCCTCATAAGAACTTGGGATTCAAGATTTATAGCTTGTTCTTCCATACCCTGAGCAGTCTCATGCGTTGACTCAACTGTCTCCTTTTATCCTTCTTCTCCATCCTTCATTTCTTCATCCTTTTGTTCTTCCATGTTCTATGGAGGTGTAGGATATTCAGGCGTGCTCTCCTCAGACTCTTCTGCCTTCTCATTTAACTTCAACTTCCTTCTTCTCTTCTTAGTTTTCTCCTTCTATGGTGAGAGTTGAGGTGATCTATGCACTGATTTTGGAGTATCACCTTAGGTCCTTATTCTCTTGAATACCCTTTTGAAGTGGTGTTCTTCTTGTACTACATATAGATCCTCATCTTCTCCTTCCTGACCCTGAGTTGGCATAGTCATGCACTCCATATCTATCTTATCTGTAGGCTACCTTCTACCTCTGTGCTCCAAACCACCACTATATTCATGCTCCTCCTCTTCATCATCTACTTCTATTGTCTCTATGGGCTTAGGTGCTAGAACATTTTCCATTGTATGCTTACCTTTTGGTGGCCCTGGGAGTGCGAACTCAGTCTCCACATATTTTTTGTTATCTATTTTAGGCTTAAGTTGTAGGTACACAAGCGCTACTCTAATGTCTTAAATGGACAAGCTTATAGGATTCATGCTTATAATATTTGAGATCAGTCTCTCAATGTAGGCAGTTCATCCTAGATATACATATGTCTTTTTCACTGTGTGGTAGTCGTAATCTACCTTGTCTACATTGAAGCTTAGGTGGCGCACATATGAAAACAGGTGAAATGATGCCTAGAAATATTATGTTGTGAAGGCATAAGGTAATTTTCACCATGGGATCCAAGCCCCATCTTTCATGGCAAACCGCGTAATGCAAAAGTGCTGGTATACTGTGAACTGCACTACCTTCCCTACTACCGAGGGTAACTCCTTGGGTATGCGCCATTCTTCTTCGAATGCTACGTGGAGCATATCATACCATTTCTCTACCCATTTCTTAAATGGTTCAGTCATTGATCCCTCACACAAGTACTTGCTAAATCTTTCTGCAAGTGACTTGTTCTCCATAGGGTATTCCCAAAGTTTCTCCTTTGGTCCATCGGGCACCCCGATTTCCATAAACACCAGAGACAATAAAACAACCCTGAAACTAATTTTATCTCTTGTGCGTGCTTATTAAATGATAGTTTCTGCGATGTAACTAGAGATGTTGTAAATCAATCCCTGTGACATCTTCTTCACAATGTGTAGCCACATTGTGTTTACCTGCAACCACATTTATTGGTCATTCAACTTTGTTACAAGATGTGCAACTTCTTGCACTACTGGGTTCTTCTTTAATTTGTCGATGTCTATGCTACGTGGACCCTTGGTATACCCCGACTCCTTCCTTGTCTCTAGGATTGTGGCCTTATCAGTTAAATCACCGTTAAGATCTACCCATATGCCTTTAACCACTGTTACTATTGAGATCAATGCGGTTGTGATTTTAACCCTTCGTCCAACAAATTAGAAGAAGTCCTCATGGACTCTGATCATCAACCATCGATACAATGGTTCATACTTTCCAAAGTATGGTAGCTCGTACAACTGGTATACTCCAATTTTTTTTAGTAACTTCTCACCAGTGTCATCGTACACTGGCATATCTTCTGCTATGCGCTTGTTTGTTTTTGTTCTCAACAACACATTGAGCTCCTTCTTATTATCTAATGTACGATGGTTGTAATCACTGATTTTACATTGACGGATGTGGGAATCCCATTCTTTTCCCATGATCACGCCCTCTGGATACTATATTTATGAGAAATTACTCTTGGGAGGAATTTCTTCTTCCACTTCGACCTTCTTCTTCCCTTTTACTCCTGCTGTGGGTGCTTTCTTTGGTGCCATCTACAAATTATCTCTTTTCTACCTTCTGTAATCAAGCAAGTTGAAACCCTAGTTCAAATATACATGCCCTAATGGAAATTGCATTCCCTAGATTGTTTGTAATGTGTCTTCTTCGCTCAAACCCTTCACATATGGGAACACAAGCTTCTTCTGCGCACAAAAATTCTCTCCATGTGTGGTTTCACACTCTTTACACCTCAACACAATTGTTTGAATTGTTTGCACTTTGCTCTTTTCAAATTATCTCAATTGCAATGGTAAAAATGAACTTGCATCCCTTCCTTATATATATTTTCAAAAAGTTAGTGCATTTATTACTCCTCCACCTACCAATAATCCGCTCATTAATTGACCATTTTTATTATTTCCGTGCGGTACATTTCTGTGCCCAAGCTATAAATGTCTAACACAGCCTTCCTACCTTCTAGCCACAAACTTCTCTTCAGCGCGCCTCCATACACACAAGTATCTCACCAATGTGCCTTCTTTTGGTAGTTCCCATGGCCTCTAATTACCTCACATTATACTTGTTTCTTCATTTACCTCCACCTATGGTCCTCATTTCTAGAAGCAATATGTTTTCTTTCAATTTTCCAACTTGAATAGCACCCGTAGCAGTTATTTCCTTTCATGTGTAAATATTTTCATCATTCATGTACCTAGATATCAATAACCACCCGCATTAAGGGTATGTGCAGTCCTCTGTGCATAAAAAATCTCTAAATAGTAATTAGCTTTCGGTACATAACCGTGCATATTACACAAAAACAACAACTAAATTGACAAAGCATAGCGGCGAAGAAGGAAATGTAGAATTGGAAACCTAATCTAAATGGAAACACTACCTTATTACAAACACCAAGAAGACTTATTTATAATAGGGCTTTAGCCTACTCCCCTTGAAGTAACTGAGTAACCGTGTGCCATCAAGTGCCTCTAATTGGCAAGAACTTGTTTCAAGTATGTGAGTGATAACATATGGCCCCAACCAATGTACCTTGATTTTTCCTGGATGGCACAAAAATTAAGAATCATAACAGAGCACCATCTGTCCAATTGTAAACTTTTTATCCTTGATGTGCCTATCATGCCATGATTTCAGCCTGGCCTTTTCTTGTTTTTGACTCCAACGTGCTATTTATCTTCGCTCATCTAACTTAATTAAATTTTCAATCCATTCTTCTAATGTTTTCTCATCAACTAGACCTCCAACATGTGTAATACACAAAGATGGTAACATGAATTCCATAGGAAGAACTGCTTCTGTGCCAAACACTAACTGAAATGGTGTGGTTTTGTTCAACATTTTATATGTTGTTTGATATGCCCAAAGTACTACAAATACTTTATCATCCCAATCCTTTCTTCCAACATCACATATTTTTGTCAATGTCTGGCTCAAAATTTTGTTGAAAGCCTCAGCAGTCCCATTTTCCTAAGGATGATATGGTGTAGTATTATGGTGTGCAATCATGAATTCATCCAATAAAATTTTGATTGTCTCATTCAGAAAATGTGTGCCCCTATCACTAGTCAAACTCAAAGGACATACATACCTTGTAATAATATTTTCCCAAAGAAACCTAGTTGTTGTAGCCATTGTACAATCCTTTATTGGCACTGCTTCTGCCCACCTTATCAGATAATTTGTGCAAGTTATGATATAGCATGATCTATTCTTGTGCGTGGCTGGTGAAATAGGACCCACAAAATCTATATCCCATTTTTCAAATGGTTCTTTACTACTAATAGGTCTCAAAGGCATTTCATCTCATTGACCTAGTTTTCCAAGATGTTGACAGTGATCACAAGCCTTGCAATAATCCTTACAATCTTTATATAGGGTCTCCCACCATAATCTAGCAAGTAGAATCTTGTGTGAAGTGGCATCACCTACATAGTGGCCACCTGCAATACCACCATGAGCTTCCTCCATGATATCTCTATGCTCATGTTCTAGTACTCAACAATGCAATACTTCATCATGGCCTAACTTGTACAGGTCACTGCTAATTAACATATAGGGTGTCGTGCGTATAGAAAGTTGTTTTTTCTCCAAGTATTTCATTCCTTTTGGTACCATGCCTATTCGTAGAAAGAAAATAATGTCCTCTAATTCTGATGGTGCACGTTGTAACCTGTATAACTATGCATCGGGCATGGTATCCTCAATGGCATGTGCTTCTTCTCCTGACTGTATTCTAGATAAATGGTCTGGTCTAGAGTTACTTTTCACTTGTTTTACCACAACTATGAAATCAAATTCTTGAAATAAGATTACCCATCTGCATATGCACCCCTGTAAAATGGGCTTGTTTACTAAATACTTCAATCCCATATGATTTGTGTAAAAGAAAAATGGTTTAGCTAGCAAATACTGCCTGAATTTATCTAGTGCATAGATCATTGAAAAAGCTTCATGCTCTGAAGTTGTGTAATTTTGTTTGGCAGGAGTCAACTTTCTACTAGCAAAATATATAGGATGATCTATAATACCTTCTCTCGGTTGAGCCAACACCATGCCAATGGTCATGCTAGAGGCATCCACATGTACATGAAATGGTTGGTCCCATGAAGGAAAACACAATATAGGCACGGTAGTAAGTTTCTCCTTCGATATCTCGAATGCACATTGTTGCGGTTCTCCCTAGTAGAACGTACATTTTCCTTTTAGTAACTCCTCCAAAGGTGCAGAAAACTTGGCATATCCTTTTAAAAACTTCTTGTAATATCCTGTATGACCCAAAAAATTGTGCACCTCACTCTAATTGGTAGGCTCTTTTTGGCCTATAATGGTTGTAACCTTAGCTGGATCAACCAACATACCTTCCTTACATATTATGTGTCCTAATAGTATTTCAAATGGTGTGGAAAATATGCACTTCTTGATGTTCAAAGAGATAATCAATTATTTACATCTTTCAAGCATTAAGCGTAGATTATCACAATGATCTTTGACCATTCCATACACTGTACAATCATCTAAATAAACCTGTAAGAAGTTGTAAATAAACTCTTTAAATGCCTGAACAACTATGCACAAAAATACAGCAAGCATATTTTTCATACCAAAAGGCATCACAGTATAGATGAAGCTACCCCATTCAGTAGTAAAATTAGTCTTTTCCTGATCCTCCGAGGCAATCCTAACCTGATGATACCTAGAGAACCCATGTGTAAATGAATAGATTTCATGTCGTGCAACACATTTTAATATTTCCTCAGTGAATGGCGTAGTAAAGGGATCAATCACACATGTAGCATTCAACTCCATGTAGTCCACATGGATCCTAATCTAACCATCCTTAGTGATATTGATCACCATTGGACTAAACCATTTTGACTCGTAGAGGGGCTTGATGATCCCAGACTTTAACATTTTTTCAATCTCTTCTTTGACCTTTTTGTGCAAGTTGGGGTTCATCCTGTAGGGTATCTTTCTAAATGGGTGTGCACCCTCTTTAAGCTTTATCCTCATCCCCCCTAATGATTCATGCATGCCTTTAAGCTCATGGTACCCTTGAGGGAATAATTCCTGATAATCCCGTGGCAACTCTATGATTTTTTCCACTTTAGAGTCTAGCCAATAGTCTCCAATTATGGCCTCCTTAGGCTCAGCATCCGATCCAATATTCACTTTTTTTGTCTTCATAGGTTTATGATAGGTACGCATGGTCTTAGCTGCACTATCCAACACCTCACACCTACCTATTGAATGGTCTATATCCAGATTTTTTATTTCTTCGTCATCCACTAAGTAGACCTTTTTTCCTTTTTATTTCTCAAGGCAAGCATGCTGAAGTAGTGTGGCATTAGCCTCTGTTTCTTCTACAAGACGTGCTCCTGAGTTTCCTTCATCCAATAACTCTTGAAGGGTTTCTTCAGCCTTGACACTATCTCCCATAGTTAAGTGCTTGATGAATTTTAATGCTTCTTCCACCAGAGGCTTGGTAGATAAGAAGTCAAAATTCTGGGTCATTCTTGCAATTAAATCTTGCCAATTTCCAGTCTCTCTATGGATTTCGGCATAGACATACCAAGCATGTGCACATCCTTTTAAAGTTGAATAAAGCTTGTGTACCTAGAATGAAGGTGGTAAAGCTTCCTACCACTCTGTTCAGAGTCTCTCACACTTTTGAACATGGAGTTGAATAGTTTGATTACCACGATAAGTATGGATTTGAGTAGGTGCATTTCTCCTAAAGAACCTAGTAGTAAGATCAATCCTAATTTCACTCCATTCTACAAGCTTATCCTTGTGGACCACCCACCAGCGCGTTGTTGTCCCACATAGGGTATATGCTAGAATATGTCTTCTTTCTAGTGTGTCTATCCACTTTTCTTCCATGGCGTGCAGGAATACCATAGGATATCCTTCTCTAGTGCAACAAGGTGCCAATTTTTTACCTATTCTCCTAATATAACACAGTTTTTTACCCTTAGGAAATATGCTCTTTACTGCGCGCCCTACCAACTCATAAGTGTTATGAGCCCAATTATCACAAGTAACACTTGTAATATCATTAATAGACTATGTGTCCTCCCATTGAATGATTCCTTCTTTATATGGCTCAAGCACCTCTAGATTTTAGATGGTGCATATATAAATCCTATTTAGGTCTTCTTCACTTAAGGGCTCAACATAGGGCACAAATTTGGCATCTGTTAGAGGGATAATAACTCTTTCCTCCTTGTTTTCAAAGCTGATATAACCCTTGTTGAACCGAAGATCAACATTATTTGCATAGCACTAAGGACATCCCAATAGAGTTGGGAATCTACTTGACTCTTCCAGCGCTAAAACCTCAAAATCTCCAATGAACTTGGCTCCTTGTATGGTAATGGATGCATCTTTTAAAACTCTGATGGGAGTGGTATTAGTCTGATCAGCCCAGAACAATACATTAGAGGATGGCTGTAATGGAGGTCTCCCCATTTGTACCCATGCATCTAAGGTAAGAACATTGAATTCCACACCAGTATCAATCAGTATATTACTCAATATCCACCCATCCACAATAGCATTTAGAGTTATTTCCTTGTCATAATCTATGCTATGAGGGGGAAGATTTGCATGCAAGATCTTTCATCTAGTCTTAGTACTTACGCGCAGATTACTTCCTTTTAACCAATTCTCCACTAGTGTAATGATATTTTCTTTACACAAAAATTTTCACACTTCTCTCAATTCATCCATATTATTTTGGACCATCTCTAATGCTTTATTTTATTCCATATTTTGTGATTTCTCCTTTAAATATAGTATTTCACCCTTAAGATTCTTGAGTACCTCCATGGTCTCTTGGTAAACCTCCTTCTAATGGTTAGGATCTGGGTACTGTGTATATAGAACCTCCTCCTTAGTGATGGTATGCCTCTGCTACAATGCTTCTTTAGCGTGCGTTGATTCAGCACGAGTTATGATCTTTACATGCAATACCTCATATTTTGCTTATAACTTGGGCATCCACTGATTTTCCACAACGCGTTGTATCCTAAGGACATTCATGCATGTAGTGGTCAGGATATCCATATGTGTAACATGTTCCATGAGGGAACTTTCTTCTTCCACCACCATGACCTCATCCTCTGAATCCACCACGGTATCCTCAACCTCTGCCATGAACACCTTCAAAACACCCTTCATTCCACTCATAATGTGACTGATTGTGATCCCAATCCTGATACTCATTCTTACCTTTAGATTTATTTGAAACTCTTGTCTATCGTACACTAATATCTATAGCATCCTGGATCTGACCAATAAGCCGGCAGTCTTTCGTGTCATGAGTCATGGACCTGTAGATTTTACAATAGCTTGAAATGTTCTTCCTTATCGTGTGTTGTAGTAATGGGGAGCGACTGACATCATGGTTTAGATGGCATATCTCACAATCAAACAAAAATGAGTGCACTTATCTGCGGGGAAAACTATCCTTTGTGTTACCTTCCACTTTACAATCTGTGCACCAAATCCCTATGCGAATCTCATGTGTTTAATTTATTGATAGTTTCTCCAATTTCTTTACCATAGCTACGATCTGTGCTTCTAAAAATAGGCTCACCCTAGTGTCTATACTTCCAACTGCCTCAGTGCGTAAGGTTACTTCAAGTGCTTCACGTGCATCAGTGTATGTTTTATGTGATAGTGCCCTCCTAAAATGTGTAATCAGACCTCTACCAAACCATTGTGCATACTGGCTTGCATGAATATCATAAGACAACTTAGATAAAAACATTTTGAAATGGGAATCATACTCTTTGACACTCTCAGTAGTGCCTTGCTTAATATCCTTGAGCACACTTATACTCTTCTGTTCAAACTTAGGGATGTGAAACTCTTTTAGGAAGGCATATTTTAAAGCTACATAGTCTACGCAAGTCTGATCAGGTTCAAATGTTCTATACCAACTGTGTGTGTGCCCTTGTAGCATAGTAGTAAATTAACTTACCCTACGCTTAGAAGCCATGATTCCTTTTACACACCACAATATTTCACACATGTGTACGTGTTCAGAATCATCTTCTATGCTCCTATACTCTGAAAGATGAAGATACATCTCCATGTAAATATTATGGAATTGGTGCGGACCTTGCCCACTTGATCCAAAACCTCCTATGTTTCCTCTACCTCTAGAACCACCAGATCCATCAAAGCTAGAGCCACCTATACCTCATGATCCCAAACTTGTAGCTGGGGTTGGACCAAAATATGTACTTCCCTATGTCCCAACCATATTATTGAACTGCACCCCAACAATCTGTGAAGTATTACTACTCCCAAAAGATAGTCCAAAAAATGTGAGCCTAAATTCTGTAGGGATGATACACTCAAAAAATTACTCCCATATAACAACAAAGTCATTTGTGCTACCATCGTTGTGCCTCTTATAAGACTTGCTCCTTCTCTCCCGCTACTTGAATTAGCTTTCTGACTATTTATTATACTAGATGCTTAAAAACTAAGCGCAAGGGTAAGGTTCTTAGGTGGATTCAAATGCATGCCCGTGGCCCAAGTCATCTCTGCTAGCACATTTCTTCGTGAGGCTGAGAAGGTTTCCCTATCATGATTTCCCAAATGGGGGAGTTCCTAATGCTCATGTTACATGTCTTCTGCATGAACTTCAACTCCCTCCCAAACTATCTTTCTCCACAATGCCATTTTCTCTGCAACCTCCCACTGCTTCTCTACCTCCCTCTCATGTGCCTCATTATACTTAAGTTGTCTTTCCTCTCTTTGCCTCTCTGCCGCTAGGTCTACCATCTTTCACCAAGCCTTCTCATTCCCCTATGCATGGTGGAGTTTATTTAGCCATCAATTTACTCTCCAAGCTCAAGGTTACCATCAGAATTTTGATTGTCAGTGGAATGCCTTGCAGGTAAGTTCCCCTGGGATATCAAAAAAATTGGAATTCAACTACCTCTGGGCATGAATAAGTGGAAATTGATTGCTCTAATATATAGTTGTTCAAAACACCACATATCCACAATGTAAGTCCAAATCATATCAGCATCATAAGGGGCCTACAATTCTTCCTGTGTCCAGAAAAATGTGTGATACCTCCTATTCCATTTAGATGCATAAGCAACCAGCCACTCATATAGTTCTACTAGAAAGATAGAGAAGAAGCTCTCATATAAACTGTCATATAGATTTTTCTCCACCCATATGCATGCATTAAACTCAGATCTGATGTTGAACCTCCTTACATATTCCTCTTCCAGATTATGTATCCACTCCTCAACACTTGCTAGGGTCAACTAGTATGTCTTCATTGTGAACAATCCTAAAATAACTAAAAAAGAGGTCCCAGAAACGGAACTAATTATGCAACCTAGAATTCACCAGTAAAATCCCAAGCGCACTGGCACATCACTCATCCTCGACTGAGTTCTCACCTAAAGCACACAAAGATACCAATCCCCTCTTTAGGGTTTCTATTATAGGATGTTAACATGATGAAGACTTAAAGCATTCAGATCTATGACTAATATGTCATTCTACATTACACATTCATAACTAGATCTTAAAGACTCATGAATTACATGATAAACATATCGAGATCATTCATGCAGTAATAAACTATAACCATGATTAACACTTTGATTCAATCAATAACCTCCATTATATTAAATGCAGTAATACACAGAAGCTTAGTACAATAGGTAATACCATAGTTTATGCATCCATCAAATTTGACAACATAACCTCACAATAACTCAGTTCTTACATGCCATCCTTCCTATGCTATGCAGTTCACTACATATTTATAAGGGTGGGGACATTCCCTTCACTGATTATCTAATCCTAAAATAGGGCACATGCTATTATTAGCCACGTGTTGCTACAATAATAGCCACATATGCAAGTGCGCTAATAATAGACTTCTTCTAGTTAACTTCGAGTAGTAAATCTATTCTCAACATGTACTCATGAAAAGTGCTTCATAGTTGATCATCCAAAAATAGCCAATGCATGTCATGTAAGTTTCCAACCGGTTTGTGTGTTCCACACGCCATCTTCCAAAAAATGTTCCTCATCATGAAAATAGATAAGTCCCAAATCTTCCTTTTTCCTTAGCACGTGATTCCTTACCGATCCTCCCACATGTTTGAATGTGCTCTACTCCTCCACATGAACCTTTTGTATGTTTTTCACTAAGTGCCAGATTTTGTCTAACCAACACCTATAGAGGGTGAACCCTTTCTTGATAAATCCAATCCTAGTTAAGCTAGACGAGTTTGAACTTTGGGTGCATGTGGGACTAAAGTCTAAAAAGCACTTTAGTATTAGGAACTAAGTAAACATGCTTTAAACTATTTAAGCTAGGATTAGGCTAGTTAAAATTGATTCGCAAGTGATTAGAAACTCATTGAGAGTTAGGAGGGGTCTGATTAATGAATTGTGACTTATAAATAGCCTAGGAAGCCAATAGAAGTGACCTATAGAAAACTAGGGAGGTTTTGAATGGTTGAAAGGAGGAATGCTTAGCTAATAAGAGATATTTTATCTAAATTAGATGATTATAGGAGGAATATGACCAAGAAGGTGTCATAAATGGGCATCTGAGAATGGAGAAAAGAATGGCGAATTAACGAAGTGTTGTTAATCGGTTGAATCGGAGGAAATGCTAGGTGTAAGCATATTTAGGTGTCTACATTTGCCCCTCTTTGGGATGGCATAAATGACATCACTTCAAAGAAAGTAGACAAGCATAAACAAGTAGAAAATTTTGAAGGGATAAAAGAAAGATGAGTAGAATGAAGGATGCCCCCTCGATTGTCGATGGGGTGATGGAATAACTCGATCGATGATCAAAAAGCTAAAGGAAATAAAATAAAAGAAAGAATAGTGTGAAGAAGAAGAAAAGGGATATAGAAGAAAAAATATTATGAGGAAGGGGGAATGAGCTAACATCCATCTAGTGCCTTTTAAACAACTTTATTTTTCATCATATTACTAATGATCTTCATCATCTGTCCTTATTAAAAGGAATGAAAAAAAGTGTAGTATGACATGAAAAGCAATATATGAACAAATGTCCATTGCTAAAAACACCAACTCCATGCCAAATACAAAATGTAATGCAATACGAGAAAGTAAAAGATGCCTAACTCCATGCAACATAAAAAATACAATGGAATACAAGAAGGTAAACAAGCTAACCTAACAGAGAAACATTATGTAAGTTTTTTGTTATTGAGCTTCAGTTCCAACCTATTTGAATTAAAAACAAGGGTTAATGACGGTGCCCCAAGAAAGGATACATGTGAGGGGAATAACGGATGACACTTGGGTCCAATGAAAAAGTAATGTGCACTATGAAATAGTACCAGACAACTCATTTTACCCCAGAGTAGAGATGAAGTAATCAACCTAGATTTGGTTGATAGAGGTAGATAAAGATGATCCGTGAGTCACACACATGAACAATTGAGAACCTGTTATCCAAAATAAGCCCACTGCTTATTTTGGATAACTTTCCTTCTTTCTTTCCTTCCTTGTGCTTCAATATCAAATTTTACACATTTCAGGCACTCAAAGGTTTCTGGAACTAGCTTCATCAGATAGAGAATTTTCTCACCTTTCCAAAAAGGTAAAATTTTCCTCCTAACTCCTTGTAATTTTTGAGTTATGGCTCGGTAGAGTTTTTGGGAAATTTTTCCCTAGACAAGCCCATAGCCAATGAAAAGATGCCACATGGCAGGGTGGAGTGTCAAGCGTCGGGGGGATTTTGGAGTTTTTGGCACTTTGGTAAAAGCGTGCAAAGGAAAATTTTGGCTCGAAGGCCTGCGGATCATTTTGAAGTCGCCACATGTCCTGTCAGCAGCGGGAGTCAGGCCGACAGGAGGATTTGGTGAAATTTTCCAAAGTTGCAAAGGGCACAAAGGCATGCATTGAACCCGTGGCCCCATCGACCAATCAAATGGCACCACGTGTCCACATCGATAGTAGAGGTCGAGTCAGTGGAGAATTTTGGGAAAAATTTCCCAATTGCGTAAAAGGGAAGAAAGTGATTTTGAGGCCCGCATATCAGCTAGAGGGTGACACGTGGCAGTGGAGCAGCGGGGTACGAAGAATTTTTGGAAAATTTTCCCAAATTCAAAAAAAAGGAAAATTTTCTGTAACAAACCACTACACCAAAACCTCGAGGCATTAGTGAAATCCACACATGAAGATTTTAACATCCCACCATGCTTCCGTAGCCCAGACCCAGGCTAGATTTTTGCCCGTGTAGCGGGACCCCGTCCTGCCCTATACGAGCCCCGGGTGAACATTGCAATGCCGGCGTAGCTACTCGTACTGTGACTCAAACCTGGGTGGTCACTCTGATACCAAATGTAACAAACTATTACACCAAAACCTCGAGGTGTTAGTGAAATCCGCACATGAGGATCATAACATTTTCAAGTTTCAGTCCGCCAACCTAAATTTTGCCCTAAAATTGCCATTTTTCCCCTAAATTTTCAAAGGGGCATAACTTTCGATCCCTAGCTCAGATTTTCACGTTCTTTATATCATTAGAAATCTGTTGAAATTCATAATTAACCGATGTCAGTTTCCATGAACCAACCATGGTAGGCTAGGGCATAGGACCGATATTGGTCAAGGTGAAACTGTTTCCAGTCAAGTCGGGAAGGTTATAAAAAGAAAAAGTTCTGTATTTTTAGAAAATCATTTGTCATTTTCCACATAGGGGAAATTGACAAGAGAGAGGGAAAGAGGTGGAAAGTGACCAAGTGACACAGAGAGATACATTGGCAAACCACAGAGCTAGGGATCGTTGGTCAATAGGTAGGTCTACGAGTGCAATGATTTGATTGGGTGATTGATTTGATTTGATTGAGCTAATAGGGAATCGGTGATGGTGGAGGTAGGAGAGGGATTGGGTGGACCTGTGCAACGGCCCAAGGTTCCACCACATAGATAGCATTGTGGTGAGGTAATATTCCATTCCTATCTTTGTTTGTTTGAGTAGGTGGAGGAAAGAAGTTGGGTAGGAGGAAAGTGGGTTTTGCGGGATGAAATATTAAAATTTGAATGCAGGGAATGTAATGAAAAAAGGGGAACAAGTGAGGGTATATTTAGGTAAATTAGGGGTGGGAATAGGCATTGGGTAGGCATTGGTGGGGGAAATTGGTAGAAAGGATAAGTGTGAGTAGAAATAGGGTAGGGCGTTGTAGGTTTGTCGCCACGACAGTGACTAACGTTGGTTCACTCTTAGCTGGCATCAGTGGGGAAGGACCAGTATCGGTCACAAATGTGGTGACCGATGCTAGTTATTATTGGACCATGGTCGGTCAATGATAATCTATGCCAGTCGGTAGGCTAGAAAGGTAGGCCCATAAGTAGCTATAATGACAAGTTACAATCAGATAGGTAGGGGTAGGTAGAGTTAGATAGGGTGTAGTGCCCACTTTTCTTCAACATTTTTATTCTGATCATGATACTATATACTCTATGATGGACATCCTTATAGTGTTGGATTTAGTATGATGATGAAACATTTGATCATGGATTATTCTTTATCTAGATTTGATTATGATGCAGGATGATTATTAGAGGCACCTTACATGTGGATGATGATATATTATTGGACATGGACGTTTAATGGAAGTTATTCAGACATGTGATTTTGGATATTATGAGTAAACCAAGAAAAGGAAAATAATTTGATGATGATATAGTTGTCAATATAAATTGTGAATGATTTCATTGATTGCCTTGGTGATTGTTGTGATTCATATGTATTGGTGATTGTTGTGATTCATATGTATAGATGATTTTGTTTTTTTTTTATATATTCATTTTGGACATTTTGATATGGCCATGATGCCGAAGGAGGTATTTGTTTTTTGTAGGTTTAAAATATCACAACAAACATCAGAGGATTAGATACTAAACAAAGTGGAATTCTAGGTGAATTTGACAAGGTCACCATGGCAACTTGTTTTGTGTGTTTTTGTTGTATTTTGTTAGAGATTCCCATGGGGGGATCATAATTTACATGTGACCATGGGTTTGTTTATTTTATTAATGTGGTAAAACGTTATTGTTGTATGTATTTTATCAGTAATTTATTCCTTCCTTTAATTTATTAAAATTGTGGTAGATTAATGTGCAAATCTTATGATTTAAATTTAAATAAATCAAGATGGGGATATGGGGAAATAATAATGGAAGTTGTTGGTTTGTGTAAAAGTATGTTTAAGTCTGTTTTGGAGTATGAAACACTCCACAATTCATGACAAATTGGAAATTGTCCTTGTGAGCTGTTTTTGGAGGCTTGTGGGACAATAAAAACTTGTCCCATACCTCTAAATTTAATATACCAACCATACTTATGGATGGAGATATGATTTGTGACTTTTAAAATGCATTTTATTCATCATGTTGCTATTTTTGGATTGCACTCTCTTACATTTCATTTAAATTGTTGTCCCTTGAGGGTGTGCGCTCTTTTGAGTGTGCAAGTAACTTGTAATGTTTCACCTACCTCTTTATTGTGCTTGGGAGAATGGATTTTTATCTTTTGTGTTTGAATTGGTGGATGTTTGGGGTGGCATCCTACATAGATCCACATCATGCTCTTCTCTCCCTCTTCTATTTAATTCAAAATCTCTTCTTATTTTGTGGGGTTGTTGAAACATTTTGAATGCTTCATTGGGCACATATTTCTTGTGATTAGAGCTCTTACTTTGGAGAAGATTTGGTGAAGATTTTTTCTTGGTTGTTAAACCTCTTTGCATTCATCCTTGGGGGAACATTTTTTCTATGATTAGAGCTCTTGTTGATTTGGAGGAGATTGGAGAGTATTTGATACTTTGGCACTATTATTTTGGGACTGTACTTTTGACATTCAAAGCTTGTTGTGATGGAGAAAATCCTTCCACGGAGAGGGTAGGAGTTTATTCCTTATTTTATTGTTGTTATTTTCTTGTTGTATTATGTGTATGGAGAATAATTTATTGCTTTTGTTTGCCTTGTTGGGTAGACTACCTTAGGGAAGGTGATCCTTGTTATACCCTATGGGTAGATCTATGTAGAAGGGGCATAAGGGAATGCCAGTGTAATCAGTTTCATCGTGGAGGAAAATTTGGGCTTGTCCATCCACCTTCCTTGCAAAGTAAACTAAATTGCATATCTTACCTATAAATAATGGTGAGACATAATGCCCAACTTAGTGGGGGGCTTTTTATAATGAAAACTCATGATGTCATAAGGTTTATGCGATATGAAATTTGTAACTAAAGAAGGTATGATTATAGGAATGTTCTTATGCTAGAAAACCTATAACTTTTGAGGCTTAGTAAGTATCATTTATAAAATAGGGTAAAATTTATGCTCCTATTGAGGTTGCATATATCAATTGAACTTGTAGTTTTGTCGCCTACATGAAATGTGTGAAACACTGCGGTTGTGATAGTAATGTTTGTTCTGTGTTGCTTATTACTTCTTGTCCATGGAAAAGTAATGTGCCTTTCTTATCGGAGTTTTGTGTTATGGAAGCTAGTTGTTTCCATGGTTGAATTACACCTTTGATTGTACTCTAGTTTGGGCTCGGGGGCCAATGATGAAGGAAGACTTCTCCTTTCATTCGATGTCTTGGTTGGGTGGAGAGCATTGCCTTTACCCCTCTCTAGTTGTGATCATTTTGGAGAAAAAAATAAATTGAGCATGTTGCTTTCCTGGAGTGAAGAGAAATGTATAGTTTGATAGTCCCTTCTTGTGAGCAAGTTTATTGTATTCCTTCCCACTTTGAAGTGGATAATTGTATAATTATTGTAAATGAAAAGATACTTGTATTGGTGATGAAATATTGAAATTGAAATGAGAAATGTAAAGAGTTATATTCCAGTATCTGTTTTGAAAAGGAATGTGAAAGAATATTACATGTATTGTATATTGTATATTGAAGTTAAAAGAAAGGAATAAGTTGTAAAGTCGTTGTTGGAAATCAATAAAGGAATACTCTACTTTCTGAAACTCACATTGTTGCTTTGGAATTGAATTACTATTGTAAATGTAATCTATGTTTAATTGCAAAATGAAGAAACACGTAGGTGGGACTTATATTGTGTTGTTTCTCTTTAAAATATATTAAATTTGAAATCAGAACTTGTAATTTAACGTGGAAATGAATGGTTTAGAATCAACTGAATGTAATGGATTAGTTTAGGAAGCAAATACCATACCTATATGATAAAATTGATAAATAGTTCCTTTAAAAATTTGATCACTGGCATTGTGAATTCTAAAACTGGTGAATTTAAACAAAATTCACAGTTTGGACCAACACTTAACAATCAACTTGGAAACCTTAAAATTTACCATGATATATTATCAATGTACTTAATTGACAAATAATATTTAAGAGAATAGCTTGAACCATTGCAAAATTGAGCTTAATCTCTTCCTCAACCTTTTCCTATCATTTGTTGGAAAAATTCAATTTTGAATCAATTAAACAAATTAACTTTCCTAAAATAATCTAAACCCTCCCTAGATCAATCCTCCATGTCTTTTTGACATGTTGAGTGAAGGAGGAGACCGAATTTAATCGAAATTGGAAGTTGAAAATTGTCAGTTCACTAATTATAAGCATGCAGACCCTTTTTGCAAAATTCACCCTTAAAACTTATCAAAAAGTAAAATTGATGTTTCTCGTGCAAATAGGGCATTGAGAGCTTTCCAAAAAGTCCTCATTTTCCCAAAACTGAGTTTCCTAGCAAAATTTATGGCACTTTGAAGTTTTTGGGCCTTGGTTGGAAAATTTGGGAAAATTTTCCCTGCGGGCCCGCGGCCCGAAATTTTCCCTTTTTTAAATCCTTAGGAAAAAATTTCACCTTTTTCTCCACCGGACCATAGCCAATTATAGGTTGTAACATGTCCTCACAAGGAAGTGGTGGAGGCACGGCACTTTCCTTGCCCTTGGAGTTTTTTTTTTGAAAATTTTGGAAAAAAAATCATTCTAGCCCCGTCGGCTCACGGCCAATTATAGGCTGCCACGTGGCAGATTTGGGTGCAAGCAAAGGGGGAAGACCCTTTGTTTTTATTTTATTTTTCTTTGGGAAAATTTCAAAAAAATTCCCAGCTACCTCGTAACTATCCCTCGCCATAGGGTTTTTCCCTTTGCAAGCGTGTGGACCCACACGTTGTTTTGTTCCTCTTTCCCTCTTTGGCAAAGATCACCAACCTCTCTTGCCACTCCACACCCCTCTCTCTCTCTCTCTTCTCCCCATGGCCAACCATGGAGTGCCACATGTCCCCAAGTGCACCCACAGGTGTGGGAGCGTTGTTTGTTTTTTTTCATCTTCTTTGGGCGAAATGTCCCAAATCCTTCCACCGCTCCGCCTTTCCCCCTTCCCCAGTGATGCCTTTGAGGCCACCACATGTCCCTATAGGACCCGCGGAGGTGTGGGCGTAATTGGGAAATTTCTCCCATGTAAGGAAAATTTTTCTTAAGCCACCCCGCGACTCACCAACCCGCCAAAAGGGTTTTTCACCTCTGCTTGATACATGTCCCCCTTGGGGAAAATTTGACCTCTAAAGTCTGCTTGCTCATATCTTGATTTTCTAGAGGAGTTAGGAGGACTTCTTCATATCACCGAAAAGGTGAGAAAATTTCCTATCCAATGGGAATGATTTAGGGAAATTTTATATGCATCAAGTGTGAGAAAAATCCAGTTGAATCTCTAAGTTTGTTAAAGAGTGGGTATGGGGGTAAATTTCTCCCTGAACCTAACTAAAACTTCTAGCCCTAAGTTTTGGACCTTATGACCTCTATGAATTGTTAATAAAAGATAATTTTGTTCTTGTGGATTTGACTTGTTCTAGAATTTGTTAGTGGTAGCTGCTACCTAGCAACATGGTTGTAGACACTCTTAATTGAGTTCTAGGAATGGGTAAGTGAGACCTTACTCTGTTGATCATAATTATGTATTCCTTTCCTCACTGTAATTAAACCCTATGCTTGTCTTGATCTTTTGGAATTAAATACATTGGGTATTTAATTGGTTTAGGTCCCTTATCCCTAACTTTGCTAATCAGGAAATATTTATCTAAAATGTCAATGTAATCAGTAATTAAATTAATCCCTAGGGAGATTTGAGCTAGGTGTGGACTTATTGCTCTTGTTGCTTTTTAATGTGGAATTAGTAATTATTATAATGGGAAAATTTATCCATTGAATTTAACTATCTTTGAGACTTTTGTCGTTAACTCCTAATCAAAAAAAAAAATTATTCCATAATTTTCTAACTAAACCTAGGTTGTTCATGGTTCTCAAGTGGGTTCTTTTAACCAGGCATCATATAGGGGGGAAGAGTTATGGGTATGGGTAAGTGAGTGAATAAGTAATATCAGTGAGAGGGGCATAATGAAAATAGGTGAGGGTCTGAGGCTTGGGTAGATAGGTAAAATGAAAATAGGTGAGGGTCTGAGGCGTGGGTAGATAGGTGGTGTTGATTTAGGGCATAGATATAGGTGAAAGTGTGATTTGGTAAGGGGAAGTGGTATAGTGGGGGTGGCAAGGTTGCATATAGGTATGGTCAAGTGTTAATATTGTGATTGGTTATATGCAGGCCAGGGACTAGCTACGGATGAGGGATATGTTACCTCCCTTGCTTGTGGAGATGCGAGGGAGCACGACATGCAAGGAGTGGATCCATGTTGCAAATGTGGACCTGATTGGGGTCAGATGCTACCGGCACATAGTCTAGGAGGTGATTTTTATGGTTTCCCTCATTGATATATGGGATTCAACAACCAATACATTCCATTTTCTGATGGGTGAGATCATGATCACCTTAGAGGATGTTTACATGATCATGTGAGTACCTATATTAGGTACACAGGTTTACTCAATATCCTTAGAGGCATATGAGGAGTTACTGTTACTAATGTTTGGAGAGAGGTTGGTATTGTTAGGATTCCATAGTGCCAGTATGAGCTACGGGGTGATGTACCGAGCCTACCCCGAGGAGATGAGGCTGGAAGTGCTTCTGACGGAGGTAGTCTACTATTTTGCACTACCAGATGCAAAGGGTGGGAGGTTCCCACATTCACTAATGGGGGTTCTACATGACATGGTGGAGAGCAAGACTTGGTTTGCATGGGCGCCTACGTTCTTGGTATAGCTATACATGGAGCTATGGGCTTATGGGAGACTACGGTGATTCAACTTGTGTTGCACAATCTTGTTACATTGTTGGGCCTATGAGCACATTGTGTGTGTGCACCTAGTTGGTATGCCCTGAGCTGATGCATTTGAGCCAAGTTTTGTTTGAGTGGGCTACAGGAAATGGGTGTCAGTTATGGGAGAGCGCCAAGTTGTGAGAGCTACACATGATGTAGCCTATTATAGGCGGTTACTAGAGGGGTTGTCCGGTATGGACATCATTTGGAGGCCATATGTGGGCTTCCCTTCATACCAGTAGATGGTGGCGGAGCTGGATGGGTTACAAATTTCTAGGTAAATAGAGGGGCGATGGGCAGGGGAGCATGAGATGATAACCGTAGACCAGGTCAGATGGCATTTTGGGTTACCGCGGGATATACCACCACCCTTCCCATAGTATAGGAGAGATGATGTGGAGAGGCCAATATCTCTACCATGACCTACAGTGCCAACCAAGAAGGAGGAGTAGCCAGTTGATCGAATGATAGATGATGTCGCGGTGAAAGACATGTATAGACAGTGGTGGGCTACACAACCACAAGCAGTACTGTTGAGGCTGGGGTAGCCAGATTTAGCCACCATCATGCTTCAGAGAGACACCCTACAAGGGCAGGTGGCTACCTTGGTGACCCAGTTGGGCATAGTATAGGGACATATGAGAGGGGTCGAGGCACAGGTTGCAACTCTACAGGCACAGGTGACCAATTTTTAGGCACATGGAGTACAGGGACTAGCACCCGCACCGGGGGGAGAGGGAGAGGGTGGAGATGGAGATGGGGTGAAGATAGCTGCCCTACAGGTGCAGGTGATAGGTTTAAAGGGCCAGTTGGCCATGAAACAGGGACAATTTATAGGTTTGCATGGCCAGTTGGTTGTTGCACATGCATAGATATGGGCCATTTAGGCCCAGGTACAGGTACAGGCTCCAGGGCTAATGACACCACCACAGGAGCAGGGACAGGGTCCCGTTATTCAGGAAAGAGCAAGGTAGGGTCAGAGGATAATGGCACCACTGCAGATAGTACTTACAGCTACATTGAGAGACTCTATGGGCAAGGTGAGATACTACCAATATCATTTGATGGAAGCGGTGATATATGTCTTATCATATGTCGAGCATATAGCATAGTAGGCCTTGAGTGAGAGGAGCATATCCCACACACATAGTGTGGAGAGTATAGGGGGCCAGCAAGCCCAAGGTAGATGTCAGGGTGAGGCTACTAGTGCACGGAGGCCAGCTCTAGAGGCAAGACCATCAGGAGCTAGACTAAGGAAAGGTGGAGGGAGGTCGGCTAGACGTCGAGCTAGAGGAGCAGAGGAGGAGACAGATGAGATAGGTTTAGATATCAAATGGGGAGATGACTGAGCTCCATATATGATTAGTTTATTTTTGACATCATATTTTTGACATATATACTGGCCTACATGTTGAAGATAGTGAGGATGTACATGAGAGTTTTTAAGATTTTGTTATATACACCGGCCAGCATGTCGAAGATATTTGAGAGTCGTGTATATGGATACACATGTTTAGATGATTTATTTATAGATATTATGGTGATTATGGTATGATGTATATATGGTTGTGTGTAACTTACTATTTTGATTTATATATGTGATAGAAACCAAGTATTGTAGGCATGATAGAGCCAGGTCATAAGCATGGATTGAGTCAGATTTTTGGTTTAGGCATGGATGGAGTCAGGTTAGGCATGGATTGATTCATGTCATAGGCATGGATTGAGTCAGGTTGACTTAGGTATGATGAATTTTAAGTTAGTTTAGGTATGGTTGAGTTGAGATTGGTTGAGTTTGTAATTCATTAATTTGTACAATTAATGATGATATGGGTCACGTTAAGATGTTTTGTAGTAAAATGCATGATAATGGGAAATAAATGGTAGACATAATGAATGTATGAATGATGATGGTAAAGATGTGAAGCAATTGTTGTTTTTTTGGTTTAATTTCCAATTATTGATATAAAAAGGAAACTAACTAGGGTAGAATGTGACTAGGAAAGGGGGAGAGGGAATTGGTTAGGGTAGAGAGTGGCTAAGCTAACCTCTAAGGATCTCATGCCCTTGAAGTAACTGCCTACATAGTCCCGGTGAACAGGGACCTCAGGCCGATGTAGTTCTCCTATAAGCTAGGGAAAATTTTGAGGAGGTATGAGAATGGGTTGGTAGGTTATAGGCATGATTGAGTCGAGCTCTTTTAGGTATGGTTGAATTGTGGGAAAATAGGTATGGGTAATATTAAGTTGATTATGGTTAAAGAGGAAAATTTCCCGTAGATAAGCGTCAAGGGTCTAGTCCTATATAGGATTATCAATATGTAATGAAGAAGTTGAAAGATAAGAGGAGGCAAGAGAGCCACTTGATTAGTGAAGATCATAATTAGTGGACCATACCTTAGGTAGGTTAGTGAACATAAGACCCTAAAGACATTGTATGATTGATTATTCTAAGGGTGAAGAATAGTCACATGATCACCAAATGTCACAGTTTCAGTAGGCCCCTTGAGGTGGTAGGAAATGAAGGTGTAAATGGTGAGAAGGTGAAAAGTGGTTAGGTTAGATGATATGGGGTAGCATGCCTTTTGGAAAGAGATCCAAGATCACAATGGGCAAGTCCATGAAGAAAACGTTTTATGTTTGATTTGTATTTGAGATAGACTGATTAATGTGGGAAGTCTATATGGGATGAGGAAATTATCTCCTTGAGGTCTTCACAAAGCTGATTGATGCGGGAAGATTCGGATTCTTTTTTTTTTAAGCAGGCTTTACATAGTTGTCCTTTGAGGGACCAATCTATTTATAGCAAGGATGTAGAGAGAAAGATGTCCTTTTTTAGGGAGTCATATTTTTATTGGAAGTTTGACTCAAGGAGTTGGATCCCATGTGAGGGATTTTAAGTCATGGACAAGACTAAGGTGAAGAATCAGATTCTTGTTCAGAAAGTAATTTGAAATGACCATGGGATCTCATCTGAAAGAAGACAAAAATTATCCATGAGAATCATGCCGTGTGCAGATTCATGGTACACATATTTAAGAGAGGGTAAAAGAGTGATGGGTAAGCAGTGATTCTTTTTTAATCATTGGGGATGGTATAGTGAAAGTAGGGAAGTGAATAAAGCTCAAGGGACGAGCATGAAAAGAGGTATAAGGTGAGGTGGGACTGAAATTCAACAGTAGAATGGTCAAAGATGTAAGGCATTAAGGGGCTCAGGTTCAAGTTTACCATCAAGTGAAGATAAATGATAAGCACCTGATCCATAGGCATGAGTCATGATGTATGGTCCAAGCCAATTAGGAGAAAATTTTCCCCATTTACTTTTTTCTACTTTGGTTACATGTTGATTTTCCTTCAGGATGAGGTCACCAACTTAGAAGGTTTGTTCATGAACATGTTTTTCATAGGCATGTTTGATACATTTTTGGTAAACTTGAAGATGGTCAAGAGCATTAAGATGGCGTTCGTCTGATAACTCAAGTTGTGCTAAATGGTCCTAGTGAAATTCATCATTGTTGAGTATGTCTTAGAGAGAAATATGAAGTGACAGAATCTAGACTTTGAGAGGCAGAAGAACCTCTATACTGTAGACCATAGAAAAAGGATTTGCAGCTGTGGAAGTGAGAATACTAGTACGGTGTGCCCACATGGCAAAAGGAATGTGTGTATGCAAGTCCTTCCCAGTATCGTTAACCACTTTCATGAGAGTTTTGTTCAAGGTTTTATTAGTGGATTCAACTTGGCCATTGGTTTGTGGGTAATAAGGTGATGAGAAACTTAGTTGAATATCAAAGGTGTCATAAAGTTTCTGCAAGGTTTTATTTTTGAATTGTTTTCCGTTATCAGTGATGAGGCGATGTGGAATGCCAAAGTGACAAATAATGTGATGATTGATGAACTCACATATTTTCTTGGATTTCATGGAGATGAGAGGTATGGCTTCAACCCATTTGGTGTAATATTCAGTAGTGGTGATGATCCATTGATGTCGCTAGGAAGAATGGGGATTGATCTCTCTGATAAGATCCAAACCCCATTGAGAGAAGGGCCAAAGGTCATGGGCGACCTGTAAGGCATGACTAGATGTATGATGAAGATTGGCATGTTGTTGGCATTTTACACAACACTTAACGTAGTCACAAAAATCATGGTTAAGGGTCGGCCAGTAATAGCCTAGGCGAAGAATACGCTTAGCAACCGCGAGACCACTGAAGTGACCTCCACATATGCCATCATGAACTTCCTTAATGGTATAGGGAATTTCAGAACTCGTAAGGCACCATAAGAGAATACCATCAAAGCTACGTGCTTATAGAGGAGGCCACCCATGATGATGTAACGAGATACCCTTTTAAGAAAGGCGCGTTGTCCATTACGAGTGAGATCGGGAGGCAAGATAGAGAGGGAAAGATAGTCTGAGTATTGCCTTTATACCAAAGGTCAGGTCGGGTTGGTTCAAGTAGTTCTGATAGAGTTAAACATCGTGAGGTAAATAGGAAGGTGATTGGAGTATTTGTATTGTGACAAAGATTTTAGAGTCAGAGGGTGAAGCGGGTATCTAAGAAGCTAAGCATGCCATGGTATATGTAAATTTGTTGGTAGAACATGGGATGGTTTGAAGGGTGTATCGGTCGAAGGTGGTCAAGAATATGTCCACATGATGCTTATACTTTTGAAGTATCTTAGTATGACACTGGTATATACCATTGACTTGGTTTATGACCAATTGAGAATCACCAAAGATGTTGATTGACTTGACATCTAAGGCATAAGTAGCCTGAAGACCTAATACGAGTTCTTCGTATTCAAAAATATTATTTGTACAATCAAAATCAAGTTTGAAAGACAAAGGCATGGGCTCACCATCAAGCAAGATGAGAATAATACCATACCCCCCCCACGCTGACACTTGGAACCATCGAAGAAGAGTGTCATTTGGTAAGTGGGTTCGTCTAAGGAAAGGGTAGCAATAGACTCATCTAGAAAGCCGAAATTAAAGGGTTGATCCCCGGAAATAGGTGCATCAGCGAGTTGGTGAGCAATGGCCTGGCCCTTGATGGACTTTTGATGGATGAATTTCAAGGTCCAAGGTCAGCCAGAAGCATGAGCCATCGTGCAGCACGTTGGTTTTGATAAGGTTTGGCATACATGAAGTGTAAGGGGTCGGTGTTGGTCACAACATAGGTTTTGTGGTTAAATAAGTAATGGCAAAGTTTGGTGGCAACAAAAACTAAGGCTAAGCAAAGTTTTTCGGCATGGATGTATCGGGTTTCGTAGTCCTGAAGAGTACGACTTATGTAATAAACCGCTTGTTCCCTATGTTGTTCATCGCAATGAGCGAGCATGGCCCCTAAGGAGTGATCAGTAGCATAGATGTATAGGTAGAAGGGTTGATCATATTTAGGTGGAATGAGTACGGGTGGTTAGAGAAGGTATTGTTTTAGGGCCTCAAAATCTTTGTGGCAGTCGTCATCCCATTTGAAGGAGACATCCTTTTTGAGAAGATGATGAAATGGCTGATATCAATCGAAAAATTGTGAAATGAAACAGTGAATAGATTGCAACTTACCTTGTAGGCTACAAAGTTGCCATATATTAGTGGGCGGAGGCATTTCAAGAGTAGCCTTGACTTTAGCAAGGTCAACCTCTATACTAGGCAAGGAAACGATAAATCCTAGGAGCTTTCCCGAGAGGACCGCGAAGACACATTTCTTTGGCTGAAGGCGAACACAATACTTAATGAGATAGTCAAAGATGGTTTTTAGGGCAGTGAGGTGCTTGGAGCGGCATTTAGATTTGGCAAGGAGATCATCTACGTAATCTTCCAATATACGATGCATGATGTCATGGAAGATGTAAGTCATAGTCCGTTGATATGTGGCACCAACATTTTTAAGGCTAAAAGGCATGACTCGATAGCAGAAGGTCCCCCAAGGGGTGATGAACGCGGTTTTGTGTTGATCTTCTAGGGCAAGCAAGATTTGGTTATAACCTGAGAAGCCATCCATGAGTGATAGCATCTCATGACCAACAGTAAGATCAACCAGTTGGTCTATACCGGGTAGAGGAAAGTCATCTTTTGGGCAAGCTAGGTTGAGGTCATAAAAGTCTGTGCAAATGTGAAGACCCCCTTTTGCCATAGTGACAGGGACAATGTTAGAAATCCATTGGGAATAATCAATGGGTAATATGAAGGACACGGAAAGAAGGCGTTGAAGTTCTTCTTTGACCAGAAGAGCAATAAGTGGGTGCATTTTCCTCAACTTTTGTTTTATGGGTTTGGCATCGGGAATGGTTATGATATTGTGGACCACTATAGTGGGTTCAATACCGGGCATGTCAGCGTAAGACCAAGTGAAAGCATGGTTATGATTTTTGAGGAAAGAAGTGATGGCTTCATGTTCAATAGTATCTAAAGATTGGTTGATCTTTAGAATGTGCGGGTCATCCTGAGTATGGATGTTGACTTCAACAGTCGACTCATTCAACATGGTTTATGTCTCATATGGTAATGACTGATTAATATAAGATTCTTTTGCACCCAGGTAGGCGAGTATAGATTCATCATCCTGACATTAAATGATGTTAATAGAAGGTGTATCGTCCTCGATCATTCCAGGATACAGGAAGGGAAGAGAAGAAGGAGCCTTGCCCTCACATTGATAAGTGAAAGGCCCCAAGGAAATGGTGTTTATGAAAAAGAAAAAGTCAGGGGGAATGGATTCTAGATCCATCGACTATGTCGGTGAAGGTGGTGAAGAAGGTGGAGCAGGTGAAGAAGGTGGAGAAGGGTCGATATCCTCAATGAGTTCAATGCGAGCCTTCTTGGTAGGTAGTTCAACAAATTTGATACTACTATGGTCATTATGTTTATGGGTAGTACATGGAATAACAGTGTGACAACCTTACTCGTAAAATCCAAAACTAAAACCTTTCCATACACATCAGTGCAGGAAGGTGTGGGTGAAAGCGGCGATTGGTGAGTGACTAGAGGTCGGTAGAAAAGGGGTGGGTTTGTGATGGTGGTTCAGGTGTATAAGTGGCAGTATCAAGTCCCCCATAGGTGAGATTGGTGTGAAGGTGGGGAGGACCATAAAGGAGACACTTCTCTATGCGAGTGATCATAGTGAGGGTGTTGGTGAAGGATTCCATACTCTTGTGGAGTAAGGAATGTGTTGACACTATATAGGTGATACTCCCCCCAGAGTGAAGCGTTGAAAAATGCCTTCCAAGGGATCGGTGGTTGATATGTGGGTAGCTGGGATAGACGATGTGTTAGAGATTGGATCAGAGGTGGAGCCATCTGATTGGGAGGTTGATGGGTCAGCCGTGGAGGTCATGGCAGCAGTAGGGATGGAGGATTTAGGTGCGGTTGAGGTAGCAGCAACACTAGTGAGTGGAGCTGTAGGTAAAGAGGAAGTGTTCATGGATGAAGATGCCTTAATGGGTATAAGAATGTCATTGGGTCAGTAAAGCATGTTGCAGGTTTTGAAAGGTGATGGGTCAGCCGGAATGGTATAGGTGTGTCCTTCATGCTCAAACTTTACACAATGATGCAAAGTGGAAGGAACACAACCCATGACACGAATCCAAGGTCTACCAAGCAACAAGTTATATTGAAATTCCCCCTCTAAGACATAAAATAACTCTGGAATAGTACGGGGGCCCACGTGAACATGGAGGATGACGGTGCCAAGTGTAGAAGTGATAGCGTCATTAAATGAACGCAACATGACGGGATGTTTATGCATGCAATAGTCGAGTATGCGCATTTGGTCGAATGCATGGGAGGAGATGATGTTAATGCTAGTACCCCCATCGATCATAACACGTCGTATAAAGATATTATCAATATGGACAAAGATGAAAAGCACTAGATCAAGGTCATCAGTTTGGTGTGGTGCGATCTCTTCATCTGAGAAGCTGAGGGTGGCTACTTGGTGAGTAGGTGGAGGTGTAGAAGAAGGTGGTAATTTGGTGAGAGAGGCTACATGATGAGGTGTAATAATGGAGGCTACAGGTGTAGGGTCATTGGGTAAAACCTCAATAGACTGAAGAACCTCCATGAGAGCTTGGATGATGGGATTCAGAGGTTTGGATGAGGTCATATAGGGACATTTTGAGGGATGATTGGTGTAATTATTTGAGCATCGTGTGATGTGTAACCCCATTAAAAATAGGATATGTGGGGTTGCAGATAGTGAGTTTAGGTGTGGGTGCAGACGGTATGTTGGGTATAGGGTTGGTTGGTGGGTCAGTTGCCTTTTCCTTGCCTTTGTCCTTTTGAGCATGGGTAGCAACGTGGATCATGTTGATTTGAGGCGGGGAGGTAGATGAAGTAGGTGAGCCATGAAAGGTGTAACGATAGGAAGGGCAGAAGCCAAGTGGTGGGAAGGAACCTTGTGAAATGAGTTGGGTGCACTGACATTTGGGTGGAGTTTTGGCGAGTTCTCTGATATGAACCATGTTAATTTCAAATCTTAGGGATGGCTCTAAGAGTTGTGGGAGTGGAGGTTTTGGTTACTGAGTAGGCAATGAGGGAATGTTATCCTGCAAAATTGGTGCTAGCAAAATGGGGTCCTCATTAAGAAGGTCATCATCGTCAAATTTTTCTTCAAGAGGACACAACTAAATAAGAAGGGCATTCAAATCCTTGCATTCCTCTACATCATGTCCTGGAACACGATGGTAGGCACAAATTTTGATTTCGTCAAACCCTTTTTTGTTTGGGTTTGAGTGGGTCATAAGGTCTAAGAGGTGGTAATGTGATGACAGAAGTTTTGAGGAGATTGGTTAAGATTTTGGCATAGGATCCCACTAGTGGATCACAATGGGAGGTGAATATGGGTCTGGGCAGGGAAAATTTTAGTGGTGAATATTCATAATATGGCAAATATTCCATTTTTGAAAATTTTGAAAAGGTGAATTTTTTGGCACGGGTCAGTGACCTGTTCGCCTAAAAATTACACTTTAATTTTTTTAGGGGTTGGCTTCACCTACCCTTGAAAATATCCCCTATATAAACCTAGATTATTCACCAGGTAGAACACTTCTACTTCACATTTTTCAACAATATGATATATCCCGTATTATAGACGCACGACAAGGGGGTAAGTTATTGACGCGCGACAAGGAGGGTTTGCAGACAAGGAGATACTGCAGATATTAACGCATAGTAGATGCATGACAAAGAGTTTGTTGACGAGTGACATGGAGATTTTTTCGATGAGCAAGAAGAGGGTAGAGGCTGCAGATGCGCGACAGGATATTTGCTGTCACACGTCAAAAAATGCATTGACGCACGTCAATAGACCTCATTGACGCTCGTCAACAACCTTATTTTAGTGTTCAAAGAGGTTTGTTGAAACGTAGTCAATGAGGGAGAAAGACTTAGCTTTGTTGACGAACGACCTATGAAGGATAGTTGACGCATGACAAAGAGTTTGTGTGATGCGTTAGATCACTTAAGTTAGATTTTTTATTATGAGAAACCTATGAGGTTGGAGGCTGCAGATGCATGATAGGAGATTTTTCTATCACGCGTCAAAAAAAATGCAGTGACGCGCGTCAACAGACCTCAGTGATGCGCATCAACAATTGTGTTGACACGCGTCAAAGAGGTCTGTTGACATGCGTCAATGAGGGTTATTTTTTGACGCGCGACCTTGACGGATAATTGACGCATGACAAGGAGGTCCTACTGGTAGATATTGACACATAGCAGATTCATTTGATAAAGAAGTTTGTTGATGCACACATGGAGATTTTTTGATGAGAAAGTAGAGGTCTGAGGCTACAAACATGCGACAGGAGATTTTACTGTCACAACGTCAAAAAAAATTGAAGTGACGCGTAGGGTCACTGCATTTAAATTTTTCCTCAGACACGCTACTAGACAAAATCTCCCTTCGTAAAGCGTCTGCAGTTCTGTCATCATGTCACTTGACAATCAGGTGAAAAATTTTCATATAACCCCCAAAAATATTTCCTTCCCACGAAACTGGTTCCGGTGATATTTGCCAAGTATTCTCCACCTCCAATTTCCAAGAGGTCTCTTAAAATGAACCCTGGGTCCGGGTGTAGGTGTGGATGATAGTATGGGAAGATTCTTTGTAAGAGGGGGAGCGGGTTGGGCTATGGTCTTAGGTTTTGGTCGTTTCTGCTTGAGTAGGGGCATGGTAGATGAACTGGCAATAGAGTGTGTGGTTGGTTTAACTACCTTATTGAAGGGTATCAGATTTTTTCCTTTAGGTTACACCTTCTTGGGTAAAGGTGGTATGGGTGTACGAGATGTAGAGGGAAAATCTCATGGTGGAAGAGGGTGGGTTACCCATGGGGATAATTGAGGTGTTGTGGAGGTAGATGGCATAGGTTGTGCAGTAAGTGTGAGGGAAAGGGAAGGAAGTGTCGTGGGTAGTAAAGAAGTTATTGATGGTATGGGTGGTAAAAATGTTACAGGTGTGGGCGGATGTTGTGTCAGGCGCTTGGGTATATTAGAGGTTTGTGACGAGGAAATGGTTTTCTACATTTTTGGTTTACCATTGGATGGGGGTTTCTTAGCTAGGGTCGAGGGGTGAGGTCATAGGATGGATGGAAGGGGTAAAGGTGATAAGGGTGTAGTTGGCGAGGTTGGGGTATGAGATCTAGGATATTAGTTATTCTGTTTAGGGGGCGGGTTAAATTTGGTGTTAGTTTTGGAGGATGTGGCTAAATCTAATTTGATGGGTGGATGAGTAAGGCTAGCCATTCGGATGACCCCTAAAGTAGTAATAGGTTTAGGAAAGGAAGATGATGTAGGTGTGGGTTTGGATGTAAATGCATGTTGGGTTATGGGTAGAGGTGTGAGTTGAGCCATGAGTAATCTCATGGGAGAATTTGTGATAGTTGCGGTTGTGTTTGGTTTAGTCATCCGAAACACTTTTGGATAGATAGTGGAGGTGTCAGCGAGTGACATCTGCATTTGTGTTGAGACATGAAGTAGAAGACGACCCCCAAAGTAAGGATCTATCCACATAATCCAGGTGATCGGCTAAGCGTGAGAACGACACTATTTTGGGTGGGGTTGATGTGGATCCAATGGCTATTCCCATAAAATGTGTTTTAGAAATAGGGAATTCACTAGCTTCAGCCTCTGTGGGTAAGAGAGCCGAAAGTAAGTCAGCAGGATCTTGGGTGGCTGATGGAGAATGGTCACCTAGAGGTAACGACATTTCTACTAGATCTTTGATAGGTGGAGGAGATGATGGGTGCTCCTCTATGGGTGGAGGAGATGAAAAAGTGTCTCTCATGGGTCAGAGAGGTACTGCTGGTGATGGCTCTCTAGGTGGAGAAGCCAAAGGTGAAGTGGTCTTGATGTTAACAGAAGGCTCCTTCACAGGTGAGGGAGGAGATGAAGGGTGTTCCTCTATGGGTGGAGGAATAGGTGAAGTGGGTTCATGTGTAGGTGGAGGACTTTGGGCTAGGATTTCCTCTATGGAAGGAATATGAGGTAATTGGGAAGCAACTGGTGTGTCACTGAAAATAGCATGGACCTCGCGGGTATTGCTATCATTAGTTGAGGTCTCTCCAGTTTGGTCAAAAGAAGGGGCGTGATTAGGAAATGGTTTCTTGAAAATGTGCAGGTTTTGGTTGGCAAGTGTGTTAGGATTATCCAAGACTAACTCACCGTTCTCAAGCATTTCCTGGACAATGTTCTTGAAAGTGATGTAATTACCATCATTATGACCTTTTACCTGATGATAGTTGTAGAAGTCATGCTCTTTGTACCACGTAGGTGTGGGGTGAGCAGGATCAAAACTAGTGTGTGGTTTTATAGGAGGAAGGGTGATGGCCCCAGCTTTAATGATATTTTCTAAAACAGAAGAATAAGGCTCCCCAATTGGGGTGTATTTCCATTGTTCTCGTCTGAATTGAAAAGTCTAGACAAGGGAAAGATTAGATGAGGGATTAGATTGATTTGATGGATGAGTTGGGCCAGCCTTGAGTACCACTGCGTTAACGGTTCCCTTGGCTTTTGAATAATTGTTATATGGTTTTGAAGAAGAAGTATCATTTGAATTAAATACCACATTCTTATTTCATAGTTGGATTTTCTTTTCTTCGATGGCCCAAATCTCTAGCTTTCGTGCCATGGTGAATTCCTCATCGAAGGTTCAGAAAGTTTGCACCTGTAGGGTAGGAAAAATATGTCTAGCACAAGCCCACGTGAAGAGCTCTATGAGTTTAGTTTGTGGTAATTGGAATGTGAGTTGATTGATCAGGCTACGCCAATGAGTGACAAAATCTGTGATAGACTCATCGTCATATTGACGCATAGAGTAGAGGTCAGTCATGGTAACCTTCTTAACAATGTTGATGGAGAAGTGATCCAAGAAGGCTTGGGCTACCTGATTAAATGAGTAGATAGAATGTCTAGGTAATCCACTATACCAGTCTAATGCAATCCCAGTCAGAGACATGGGAAAGGTCCTCAGAAGCAAAGTGTCATCATGGGTGATCAGATAACACCCATGTTTGAAAGACCGCAAATGTTGTTGCGAGTCCTCTTTGCTATTGAAGTGGTTAAATTTAGGAATCTCCCAATGTACGGGATATGGACGAATAGGAATGGATGGGTGTATGGTCTCATTAAAAATTTCATCGTAGGTGAGAGAGTTACGTGAGCTGGAAACTGATACCTCCAGTGTCTTCATATTTTCCATCATTAACTTGATGAGGTCATTATTAGGTGGTGATGGATGGGTACCTCCTGTAGGGTAAGAGGGTTGGTGTTGGATATAAGATGGACGTGGCATTCCAGTATATGTCGATGTCGCATATGTAGGTTGAGAATGAAGGAGTGAGATAGGGGGTATGTACCCAGAATGAATGATAGATGAAACAGGAGGCTACTGATAGTACGTATATGGAGGTGTAAGGGTCAAGGTAACCCTAGTAGCGATGGGGGCTAAGGACTGTGGAATAGAAAGGAAAATATTTTGAAATGGGGTAGGGGTCATCGAAACCAGGGGTGGTTATGTTTCTATGGGTATATGTGAGACAATAGGCATGGATGAGGTTATGTTCTGGGTGGTTGACAAAGGTATAATGGATGTTGTGGGTGCAATAGATGTGGCAGATGCAGCGGTCATAGCAGGTATAGGGCCTATCTACGAAATGACTAGGGGTAAGGTAGGTGCAGAGCTAGAAGGGGCTGACGTAGAAGTAGGAACGAGTGTTGGGGGGATAGATACAGGCATGCCATATATCAACTGACCCGAGGCATCTCAAGTGGATGAGTGGGAAAGATAGAACTGTAAGGCGGTAGGGTTCTGACCAAGGATTCGTGTGAACTCCTCATCACCTGTGGCAATGGTGATAGGTTGGGTAGGATCCATGGGTGATAGAATGGAAGGTGGTGGAGTACTAGATGGGAGTGGTTGAAAACTAGTGTGGAATATGAGGGTGTTTTCTTGGCTATGAGTCAGCACCATGTGAACAAGTACTGATTTGGTAGGACTACTTTCTGTAAATGACATAGAAATACAGCAGAAATAGGAAAAAATAGAAAGTGGTAGGTGGATTGGGTAAAAATTTCAGCTAGAAAATTGCATAGGCTAACCGATGTCGGTTAGGGTAAACCGATGTCAGTCACAGGTAAGTGTGGTCGGTCACTGTGGAAAAAGAATAGTTTTCCAAGAAAGGAAAAAGACTGATAATCTACCAGGTAGATAAGTTGTAGATGGATTTTATCAGGACAGAGAAGATGATGAGAGTTACAGAGACTGTGAACAACAAAGAATATGAAACTGGTGTCCTTTTGGGTAGGTTAACCAAAAGAATAGTAAACCGATGCTGGTTGGGTTAAATTGGTGACAGTCAGAGGGTAACTGACGACAGTCACTGGACCGACACTGGTTACTGTGAAATTAAAAAAAAGATGCAAAAAAAGGTGGTTGTGATTTAAAATCAAGTGTGGAATCAAACCCAGAATTCTGAGAATTATGAAAATGGGGTCCGTGCACACTCAGACGAAGTTGGAATACACCAACTATGATGAGGAGCAGTGTAAGGAGAAATAAAAAGATGAAGAACCCTCTCACCTCAAAACACAAGCCAAGAAGAAACTCTAAGAAAAATATGACCCTACAGAGTGATTTTCCTTTATTTTTGTTTAGCTTATGCTATTTAGAAGACTAACTCATGAACTTTAGAATAGAGTTTTTGGTGAGGAAGGCTTCCTACGAAGAAGGAGATCTACCAAGAGAGATTTCAGGTTATGTTATGGTGGGGGCAGGAAGTCCTTTGAGATAATGACTCGATAGAAGTAATGAGTAGGGTGCCTATTGTACCATGATTATGTGATCACCTACAAATTCCTTCAGGTGAGATGTTATTTAAGAATGTGTGTATTTTTCAATTTTTTGATGTTTGGTAAAACTCAGAGAGAGAAATAGAAAGAAAGTGCTTTTCTACTATTTGTTTGTCAACCATTAGCTGGGCATGACTTCCAGTGTATAGGTTGCCCTCATTTAATGTGAGCTAATGTATTAAAGTAGAATGAAATGTAGTTGGTTTTAAGCCCAAATAGAAATATTGAATTCGATGACACAAAAATATGAACAAGAGAGAGTAAGATCTTTAACTAATGCAGTACAAATGAAAGAGAAGAAGAGTTCTTTTTATAACACCAAAACATGATTGCTTTGAGACAATAGAAAGAAGAGAAGATTCCAGGGGAGAAATTTAATGTGAGAACCTTTCAAAAAGGAAACAAACATACAACTTTCACCTAGAAATGAAGAAATGCAAGGAACCCTGAATGGGTCCCACCGGGCGTGCTAAAATGTTTCACTTGATTCTTAGAGTGTTTCTCGAAATGTGACGAAACAGATAAGGGTAAAAGGGCTAGGAGGAATACCTGTTGAAGTTGGTTGAAGGTTGTTGCATGTGTATGACTTCTTGATCCACAATTGATCGTGAGAGCTTCCTTTTGGCTAGGAGGAACTACCTAAAATGAACAACAAGACCACCAAAAGAGATTAAATAGCATATGACAATGGACTGCCTAGTGTATGCTAGTTTCGGGAAGGGTGATACTCCCTAGAAGGTTTTTAATCAACTGTTTAAAACAATTCAATATTAACAATAAATGAAATCCTATTGTATTTAAAATGTTTTAGGTATCTCATTCGATTACAATAAGAAAATTTGTTCACGATAGGTTAAGCTATGATTGAATTAGAAGGGCAAGGTCTCTGTCAGAGTACTGGTACTGGTCATGGTCTGGTTTTGGGCTATTTTGGGTATTTGGTGGGGAATTTAGGCTATATTCTTGGTCTAAGGGTAAAACACAGAGACCAACGTAGGTCTGGCATGACCAATGTTAGTTTAAGTGAAACTGGTGACGGTTATGGGTAACCGGCGTCGGTATGGTCAAGGTAAATGAAACTCAAAAGAAAATGATTAGAGGGCTTGATCTAGGATTTGATGTAGGTAGTGTGGTAGGTTTTAGGGTTGCAGAGGTCTCAAATGTGGTCAGGGATGAACAACAAGCAAGGATGGGTAATCTAATGATGTAAATAATGGAAAAGGCCCAGTTACAAACTGATAAGAAATGAAGAAATGGAGATGCAACAGCTTAATCTGATAACAGAGATAATAAAAGCTATTATAATGTATTAGACCAAGTTGGTGGAGGTATACTTACTATTATATGAGCTTAATGGATGGATGGCAATGGAAGTTGATCAGATGGATGGAGTTTGGTTTGGTGATGGCGCTTCCCAGGATGCTCCCGTGAATGCAAAATGGCTATGTGGTCACTTCTGATGCTGGTTGTGGGTATTCAGATGTGTGTGTGAATGTTGGTTCTGCTTGTATGTAGCTTTGATCTCATTTCTTGCTATCTGAATGTGCCAACCTCAAAATAAGGTTTTTAAAGGGAATAAAAGGTAACCGATGATGGTTCCGGGTTAACTGGCATCGGTTTAGGATGACCGATGTCGATTAGAGAAGGATTTCCTAGGTTTACTAAAATGGGCAGATCTACTTGATTTCTTAGATCTTATTCATTTTCCCTCGCGGATTAGAATGGAATCTTCTTTTATAATGGGTGGGAATGTGGTTAGAGGGAATGTAGGCTTTGATTTTTAGGGTTTAGGTAGGTCTTAGTTAGTTATGGTAACATACTAAGAATAGATTTGGGGTGAGGTTGCTAGGTGAGGTGGTGGTGTGGGAATTATCTTAATTAGGATAGTTAAATAATAAATATTGTGAGGACATGGATTAATTTAATTAAATTAACTAAATTAATATTAGAGTGGGATGAAAGGGGCCATGGCTAGGTGAGTGTGTTTGAGTTGGTTATTTGATGAGGGACTAAGGGGAGTGTGACCCAATTTTGGTGTCTACAATAGGTAATTTGTTAACATGAAAGGTGGAAGGATAGATGTACATTGCTCCGCTTCCATCCAGTAATCCATAGCCCTAACGCAGATGTATTTGATTCTAATCACAACATTTCTCTACTTTCATTCAGGCATCCACAACCTTGACAGAGATTATTAGAAATACCCCAAGAGAGAGTTGTATATCAATTTGCTTTTTCTTTTAGCTTTTGAATTTTGATTGATTTTGATTCTTTTGCTTTTTGAAAGCTTATTTCAGCTCTCTTGTTTGATAAGGGTTTAAGAATCACTAACGACTTGATGAAAGGAGGTGGAAGTGATTGTGATGACAACATTCGCTAGTGTTAAAAATATATCCAAAAGTTATTTACAACAAGTTTATTAGGTGTTGAATGTGATAGGATGTCTAAGAGGTCTAGTCTTCTTTAATTTACCAAGGTGATGAAAGACCAGGGTCAAACATATACCATAGAGATAAATGTCACAAAATGCATGTGAATAGGCTAACCACAATATCACCAAAGGTCATCCATTCTTTGATCCTCTTTTCTTGTCCCTCTATAGCTCTATTTGGCTATTGAGCCCTTATTGTAACAGGGTATAGTCCCTTCAAAACTATTTACCAATAATAAAAAAAATATCACCAAAGGGATAAAAACGGTAGGGAGACTTGCTGAATAAATAACAAGGAATGGAAGAAAGAACATCCATGTGTATGTAATACTTGATTGTAATGTTTGATCTTTGTACCTTTCATTTTGTTTTATGTTTTCTCATTTCTTTTGTATTTTTGAATTGATTCGATTTTTAGATTTATGATATCTTTTGGAAAGGTGGGAACAATAGAGTCACTTTGCGTGGTAAGATAAAACAACAATGTTTGTGACTTCCTTAATAAGGGAGACTAGTTGCGTTTGTTTATCAAGAGTCATGTTATCCCCAATCTCAATGATCGAGGTGAGCTCATACTAAAAAAATGATTGTGACTTATCTTGAAACGAGGATTGTTCATATGGGAGTTTTAGTTCCCACATGAACAATCCTTGTTTCAGGATAAATCAAAATCATTTTTTGTGTGTTCTTGAATCATGCTCAAGTATGGTTGTGTTGGTGTACGTTCGTGAATCACAATTGATTTTTAACCTTACTTGATTGCATTGTTGTGCATTCTTGAATCGTGCTTGATTTTTAACCTTAATATCATTTAATTTTTTAGGAGCTTTGGAGCTCTTAGAACTTTTTATTTGAGCTTGGTAATGAACCTATTTGGGTTTCTTATAAGCTCACGTGTGACGTTCTAATCTCGAGAAGGAGAAGAAAGTGAACGTGGACATTTAGAACTGATGTGAGAAATGACTACAGGCTTTCCACAACCATTGATAGAAGAAAGGTTTGATGGATGAAAATGATACTATACAAGAATTGAAGAGGATGGGCTACCATGAGGTGAGCCACTGATAGAAGATGACAAAGGGCTGCTAGAATATGGCCCTAAGATGGAAGAAGTTGGGCTACAAGGACATAGCCTAAGAATAGAAGAATATGACAAGGGACTACTCAGAGGGATCCCATAGATAGAATAGGATGAAGGGATACTAGGACATGGCCTAAGAATATAAGGTAATGGTATGCAAAGAGGTGACCCATAAGTAGAAAATGAAGTGCTACCTGGGGTGGCTTCATCATAGAAGAAGACAATGGGATACTCAACGGTGAACAAAGGTGAGATTTTGATTAAGGAATGATGATAGATAAGGAATGATTTAGCAATGAGAAGATAGGTTGTGGATCAATGCAAGACCCCGACATCTCATCATTCTCAGAAGAAGGTGAAGATGGAATAACAGAAGAAGAATCAAGTTCCATGACCTTAGGATTTTCCTTTATGTTATGATAAAAGGAATCAACTTCTTCCTCCCCATACGTAAGTGTATCGAGTTCTAGAAATAATCCTTGTTTACAATCCTCTAAAGGGATATCATCATATAGTCTAATTTTTCATTCATTCTAAGATAAATAAATTAGTAGAGGTTGTTGTTCTTCAACCATGGGAGGTTGACTATAATAAATGAGTCTGATAAGAAGGGAATATTGATTAACAGAATAACATGAAGATGTTTGATGTTGTAGATGAGGAAAAGGCTTGACCTTATCACTCCCACGAAGAGTTTTGATTGTGATTTGAAAAGATATCTTAGCACATGGAGTTTTTATAATGATTTAACATGGTTGCAGATATTGATCTTTAGAAGATGATTGAGGAAATGGTATGATATGGTTGAGAGGGCTCAAGGGCCAAAGAGGGATTGAATTTCGTCTGATAGTAGAAGATGACTCAAGAGAGAAAGTAGGATTGGAGGAGAGCATCTCATGAATGGAAGATTTGGAATCCAGACCTAGATCATTTTTCTATAAGATGACGTAATATAGGTTGGAAATTAGGATCGCATAGCCATCCGTTAAGTTGCGACACAGGATTCAAATTAGATGATTGACTAGAGGGAATCCAAGTCGTGGAACTCTTCAATGGAGGAAGAGGTCATCAAGATGAATGATGTGTTATGAAATTAAATATTAATGTTTACATTATAGTTTGTTAGTTAATATTTAATATTGTTATATATTAAATATTAGGTTTGAATGTATATTGTTATAATATATTGTTTCAATAATATATTATTCTTAGAGTTTGTTATACCCATGAATAACATTCCAGGTTAATTTTTGTGACTCCTTCCTATTTTCTAGGAGGTTGTTTAGCTGTTATGATGGCTATATAATAGCCTTATGTATTGCACTAAAATATATAGAGAAATAATATAATTATTCTGTGTGTTTTACCTGTGCAAGTCTGATCCAAAATCTATATTTGGTATCAGAGTGAGATGGGGTTCTAAGAGATTTGGAGGGGTAGTGGTTTCACTCTATGTTGTCCCAAATTATGGTTTTCTCAGGGCTATTCCACCATAGTTAATAGTTGTGGTTGCGTATATTTAATACTGTCAAATCTGTGCGTGGATGTGCATATCGGAGGTCTTCGACACGTCTAAGTTTTCCTTCCAATGTTTTTTGTATGATATATATTTTGTTTGTCATAGTCTTCATTGGATCATGTGCACAACAAAGCATCCAAATTTTTTTAAGACTTCTACAGTGATCAGATCATGCCATAATAGGCTTGCATGCACCTCGATTGCAGTATATTGGTTCTTCAGCTTTATTTACCACATAGGATCATACTGTTTGATTCCGTATCTCCAAGCACTTAGTGATCTCGATTTGATCATCGTCACATATCAAGCCATCAAGACTTTATGCGTGCAATCAAATTTGGATTATAAGATCATTCTATATACATCAATCAATTCACTGCATGTTGAAAGCCTGAACCTAGCTCGGCCTTGACATTTTTCAATGTTTTGGTGCAATGGTTTCAGACTACTATTATTCCAGATCTGCAAGGGAAAAACTTGAAGCATGACTTTGTTAACCTTTGCATTATATATTGTTTCATTGGCTTCTGCATGCATCAACTTCAATGATGAAGTAATGAGCTTCGCATGAGGTTCTATCATTGGATGGTAGCCACTTGGATCGATCAGTTATAGACCTTTGGAATAAACACAACATCTTATGAGTGATCATTATAAATCATTAAGTATCAAATCATTTTCACCTGCCTAGCTCGTAGATCTGCATCCAAGCCTTAGTTGTCATGGATCAAGACACAGAGGGAGACGTCATCTGCAAACCAAAAGGTCATAAATTAAAAAGAAATAATTTGATTACTTTTTTATTTAGATTGTAATATTTTAAATAGGTTTATGTGTTTAGTGGTGACCGGTGTTTTATTGGTATGTATGTTTCCTTTGGATATTTGGTGTTAAAAGAGTTAGTATTAGAAAAAGTCATCGTGGGTATTTTATTATCTCACAGTCGATTCTGTAATTGAGTCCATTGTCCATTAAAATGTGTCAAAATTTCACGTTAAAGTGTCTTAACGATATTTTAAAGTATTAATGTCAAGTGTTTTTTTATTATTATAATGTCATTTATAATTATGTCGTATGTTATCATGAAATGTATCATCATCAAAATTTAGTTGTCTAGTCAAATAGTGTTATTGTCAAGATGTTTAGTCATCATTTTTCAACAAAATATTGTCATAAAGTCACCATTTGTTATGTAGTCCTTGTTGTTTTGTTAGAGTTAAGAGTTAGAGTCGTATAATTGTAAAAAGTCTGAAAAATAAAAATAAAAAAAATTTGCCTCACGGACGCATTTTCGGTGTTACCTGATGTCCAGAAAAAATAAAGTGTTTCACATTGTGGGAGGGAAGAGAAGAATAAACAATGTGGAAACAGTTGAGCTTCATATCCAAATCCAGCTGAGCTAAGAGCATGAAACTAGAGGACAGAGGCATCGGAGGCTGGAGGTTAGATAGCAATCTCTCGTCGGTCACCAACGACGGAGCCGCACAGAATGATTTGGTGGCACAGGTGTGCAGTGTGAGTACTTGTTTTTGAGTTTTGTAGTGTTCCAGATTTAGTTGTGTGGTGTGAATTTCAATTTGTTGTGATTTTCAACATGGTGTGAAAAATAAGAACAGACGTGGTTCATTCCTATTCACTGGTATGTGGTTGTTCCTATTTCCCCAAATGAAAAGAAAAACATAGTGCAGAACAAGTAACACAGTGAAACGCAGCATCATGAGACTTGATGAGGTAGAACAGTCAAATGTGTTCCTTTTCGTACCTAGGTTTGTGGTTAGACTCCTAAAAACCATTGAAGGCTGTTCAGATGTGTTCCTGCTTGAGTTCCCACACTGCTAGGTCAGATGTGTTCCCTAGAGTGACTGGTTGATAAGCAGATGATTCCTGAGCATGTTCCCATCCTCGTCGGTTAGATGTGTTCCCGACAGTGTTTGGTCGATAAGAATTTGATGTGTTCCTTCTTCTACCTTCAGTTCGAGTGTGTGCCAAGATCATGAGCGCGCAGAGGCGGCAGGCTGGAAAGGAAGTGTGAAAGTTCTAATGTTACCATGTAAACATTAAGGGGGGGGAATGTTAGGAAATTAAATATTAATGTTTACATTATAGTTTGTTAGTTAATATTTAATATTGTTATATATTAAATATTAGGTTTGAATGTATATTGTTATAATATATTGTTTGAACAATATATTATTCTTAGAGTTTGTTATACTCGTGAATAACATTCCAGGTTAATTGTTGTGACTCCTTCCTATTTTCTAGGAGGTTGTTTAGCTATTATGATGGCTATATAATAGCCTTATGTATTGCACTAAAATATATAGAGAAATAATATAATTATTCTATGTGTTTTACCTGTGCAAGTCTGATCCAAAATCTATATGATGAAGGAGGTCCATTGAAGAAAGGGAGGACCGTGACTCAAGAACTAAATTAGACGTTTGATCGACATAACTTGGAGTTGCACAAGTATTAAAAGGAGGAAGACATTGTTGATGTGATTGGGAATGAAGGTCCTTCAAAGAAAGGGAGAACCGTGATTCAGGACTTTCTATAGGGGTATCCGAACAATAGTTGGGATCCAAATCTTCAGAAAAAGAGTGGGAATCTAAATAGTAGTTTGGATCTGAATTAGAAGAAGAGTGGGGGGAACCTAAATAATAATTTGGATCAAAATATTCCAAACCATACCACCGAAAATGAGCTGAAGGTGGGGAACATGTACCCAAATGGGACCTCTAGTGCGAAGAACCAAATGAGGCTTAGTCATAATGGAAATATTTTGATTTGAATTCTTAAACCTAGGTTCCATATTGTAGTAAATGTGAGAAACCATGCAATAATCATTCATTTTTGGCATTGTTTAGGTACAAATTCCTAGACTTAGCTAGTGTGATCAAATTCCTTCAAATTGAAGAAAGTTCCATGTCGATTCGGGTAGCATAAAGGCAACCAACTATACATCTTGTAAATATGGAGATGTGTGCATGATTTTCCAAAGAAGGTCTAAGGAAAATATACATCGTGATGATGCAATCTCGATGAGATTAAAAAGGATTTTCCCTAGAAAACAAGCTTTCCAGATGAATAATCACAAGGAACAATCATACAAGTGTGAAACACAAATCCAATTAATAATGAAATAGTCCCTATGTAAAATGTGTGCAAAATGATAGTTCGATGCAAAGATGATCAACACAATGTCAATACTTAATTCAAGCTTGAAATGAAGAAGGCGTAAATATTAACAAATGGTAAATACAATTCCCACTTAAAGGATACTACGACAATTTTAGAAACAAGCAAGGCCTGAACGTTAAAGGGAGAGGATTAAAAATATAAGCTATGTAACCACACCAATTGGATACGTCTATCAAGCTTTGCGGAGAATTGGAGTCAAATTAGTACTGAAATGACATAAAATATTTTACTTGCAAGGGTAGATATTCTAGACTAAATATAGTCCACTTCAAATTGCTTAATTATCTAAATAATAATAGACATGTCAATGTGCCTAATTTCTTAAATGAGATCTTGAAAAGTATGAGTAAGGAAGAAAAGAGATGGAGGTGAACACTTTAACACCATTGTCTTGTTACTCTGGGTATAATGAAAACCTTTCAGAGAGAACATCCTATATAGAAATGGGAGGATTTTGCAAGGGCCAAGCATATTGATGAATTGTCTGGACATAGAAGATAGAGGAGGAAAAGTACTGGAAGTTCTTCCGCACATATAGTTGAACCCTCAACATCAAATTTCCAGCTTGAAGCTATTCCTATCTCTAATAATTTATTGTATTCTGAACTAAACCAATTTCCCCTAAAAGAATCTTTACTACCAAAACCCTCCTAAATAATTCTACCCTTTATTCATCTTCTTCCAAATATAAAAGGAAATAATCCACAACCACTCCCAAACCATCCAAGCATTCACACATGCTATATACTAAAAGCCCAAAAACCTCCTAGCCAACAAAATTCAGATCATATCACTTGATAGTGATATGGAAGCTATAAAAGAGAACATTGAGGCCATACCAGTGGATATTGAGCAGAGAGGAACTAATGAGGGTCATGAGGGGAGGAATGGAGAAGAGGGTGATAGAGAGACTATGTAGGGATGCCCTGAATATTACATGGAGAAACATGTAGAGGAATTTCATGTTGATATGATTCATGAAGGACATGAACAAAAAGAATTTGAAAATGAAATTGAGAAGATGGTTCCTATAGCCAAAGGTTGTGTAGATAAGATGGAAGAGGAAACTGACCAGGCAGTACACAAATAAGAAATTGGTGAAGATATGCCCCAGTTGTTGAAGAAGTTATTGAGTATTTTTCCATGAAATTCATAAAAGAGCACATATCTATGGATACTAAAAAACAATACAAGAGCACGTTCATGTAGTTAATGACAAAATAATTGAGACAGTACTGGAAAATACACCACCATTTTTTCCACATGTTAGCATGCAGAAGTTATATATAGCCCCATTGCAGCCACAAATTGTCATTCGAGAAGTTATAAAAGATCCAGTCAAACCATTTTGGATTAACGTGGTAACACAAAAAACATTTTTGGATTAATGGGTCTCTCAATTTGAAACTTATGTCAATAGGTTACAAGGAAAATGGGAGAGAGAAAAGGAATAACTTATCTTCCAGGACCAGCAAGACATGGAGGAAAAAGATAAGGTACTTAAGGCCAAAAATAAATAAATTGACACATTGAAGAAAAAATAGGAAGAGACAGTTAATATTGCTCATGAGATAATCAAACACAAGCCCCCTTCCAATATTTATGCCATTTTCCTCAAAGAAAAGATGTTGCAGCTGAAACTAACATCTGTCAACTCTGACATTCCATTTGACATTTGATGCAGCCTAGAATCTACTATGAATAACCCAGGAATGCTAGCTCATCACCCAACCTGAGCTGAGCACTCACCCGAAGTGTGCAAAGGTACTAGGCCCCTATTTAGAGTTGTTTGTGTAGGATGTTAGTGTGATAGTGATAAAACATATTCAGATCCATAATTAAACATAAACATTCCACAGTGTAATAATCCAGATCTAGATCTTAGAGAATCATGGACTAAACAATAACAATAATAAGATTAACCATACAAGAACCAGATTCAGTTATGTTTAACACCATTATCCAGCCAATATTATCCATTGCATTAAACACTATAAAACACAATAAGCTTCTTACATTATAAAGTATCACCATGAGTCATGTGCGCATCAGATCTAGCAGCATAACTCTACAATAAGTTAGTCCCCCTAAACTACATAGTTCAATACATATTTATAGGGGTGGGGAATTTTCCTTCACCACCTATGCACTTCTCAAAATAAGTCACATTCTGATAATAGCCATGTGCCTTTATAATAGCATGCATACATGCAGGTGTTCTAATAATATATTTCGTATAGTTAATTGGAAGAAGTAATCCTATTATTAGCTATAACCATGCATGGAACTTATCATCCGCTTGTTCCCAAAATATCATTACGTGTAGCACAAGTCTCCATCTCTATGTGTGCTCCATACACTATCTTCAAAAATAGCATTTGTATCCATAAAAATGGCTAAGTCCTGAGCCCAACTATTCTGGCATGCGTTTCCTTCCCTATCTTTCCACACCTCAAAATGTGCCTTGTTCCCGTGCATGTATCTTTTGTGTGCCTTCTCCTTAGAACAATATTTTGTCTACTCAACATTACCCCACACTAAAGTACATTTTCGTCTAGGAAATGGGAATTGTTTTTTTTGTTCCCAAATAATAAAGAATAAGTGATGAAAGAATTAAAGAATCACTATACAAAAGAATGAACCTTCACTCTGCAACACCCTCTTCTTCAATTGGGAGGATCAACTCTGGATACTTAGTTTTGATTTTAGCTTCCAATGTCTGCCAATCACTCAACGCGGTCCTTGTTTTCTCTAGAATGTCTGTGGCTATGGCATCTAGTTCATCCTGAGTGATATTATCCTTCTCATGCTATAGTACTTAGAAAAAATTAGGCATACCTGACATAATTCCTTCCAGGAGATCCATCTTCTGCACTATGAGCTTCCCAATCTCATCAATCCTCTCCTTATGTGGATCCTGGGCTACTGTGAGGGCTTCACACTTTTGTTTCACCAGTGCCAATCTATCTGCACACCCTAATGTCTCATCTTTCATCGCTTCCAAAACTTCATTATCTTCAACTAGATTTCTAGTCCTTATTACTGCCTCTAGTACTGCACACAAATTAAGAGCTTGGTTTGCTTTCTTCAACTCATCCTTTAAATTTTGGAGCAATGCCTTGAAATTTGAATTTTTTCTAATCATACAAGCCCTTTCCCTCTCTGCTTCATGTTCAGTATATTTTTGTGTGGGAATTCGAATTGGTCTGTCTTCTAGCACTAAATCAACCAAAGTGCGCACATAATGCATAGCAAAAGGAAACATTTTAGGTACCTTAGGCTCAAGATGAGGCCTTGCTTTCATAATATAATCACCAATTTCTTCCGCCATGCTAACGAAAGCCTCATTCTTTGTTTGTTCTCATTCCTTCTTTTCCTTTAAGCGCGTTATCTCTATATTTTTATCCTTTTTATCTTCCATCAACACTCGAATGGTGGTGAGCCTTATCAATATTTCTCTATGTCCACCTCAATAGATACCTTGACCAAGGCATTGTTGACCTGCTCATCAAACATTAGAGTAGGATTTATTGTCATGTGTATGCTCTTGGGTGCCTTTTTCACTCTTTGGGAGACACATGACTCTTCGCATTAATCAAATTCTAGTTCGTCCATATGGGTTTGTATGGACCAAGATAGATTTTTCCTTATGCATGTAGTGGAAATATTTAGATACATCAGCTCCCATACATATAAATCCTTAAGGCTGATGGTACTCTGAAACCAGGCGTGGATGATTTTACTTATGTCCTCATCATAACCCATACTCCTCACTTTTTCTTTCTCGTTTTTTTCTTTTCCCCTTGGGAACCTAGGTGCCAAGGTCTGGAGTTGGTCCTTCTCCTACCTAAGTCATAAAAGGCACACTAGGCTGCTCGCGAACAATTTCTTTTGCTTCTTTCAAGCCTTTCCTCTTCATCCTTCATTTCTTCATCCTTGGGTTCCTCCACATCCTCAGGTTGAACTGGGGTTCCTGGTGCGCTCTCTTCAGACTCCTCCTCCTCCTCATTAAGCTTCAAATTTCTTCTTCTCTTCTTCTCTGGTGCTTATTTCTGAGGGGAGAGTTGAGGTGACCTTCGTATGGGTTGAGGTGTTCCTACGCCTTGGGTCCTGGTTCTTTTAAACACCTTCTTAAAATGGTGTTCCTCCTAGACTATATCCACGTCTAAGTCTTCCTCTTCCTCTTGTGCACGGTGGGGTAGTATCTATGCACTTACTTTCCACTTTATCTATGGGCTGCCTCTAGCCTCTATGGTCTAAGCCTCCACTATCCTCATGTTCTTCTTCTTCATCTATCTCTATGGTCGAGGTAGGATTTGGAGCTTCCACATTCTCAACTATGTGTTTTCCCTTAGGCGGCCCTGGGAGCATAAATTCATTCTCCACATACTTGTTATTCTCCAACCTAGGCTTAAGTTGAAGATATATGAGCATGACTCCACTGTCCCCAATAGCCAAACTTATCAGCTTTATGTTTATAACATCTGAAATGAGCCTCTCAATGTAGGTCGATCAACCTGTATATACATAAGTTTTTCAGGGAGTATGGTAGTCACAATCTACCTTGTTTACATTAAATCTCAACGAAGCGCATCAGTAAACCTATGTACTAAGGCCTAAAAATAGCACGTTGTGAAGGCGTATGGTAATTTTCACCATGGACTCCATGTCCCATCCTTCATTGCAAACCGCGTGATGCAAAAGTGTTGATACACTGTGAATTGTACTTCCTTACCTACTACTGATGGAAACTTCTTAGGAATACGCCATTCCTCCTTAAATTCCACGTGCAGTCGATCATACCATAGTTCTACCCTTTGTTTGAATTTTCCACTCATTATTCCTTCACACAAATACTTCTCAAACCTCTCATCAAGGGACTTCTTCTCCATGGGGTATTCCCAAATTTTGTTCTTTGGCCCATCAGGCACTCCAATTTCTATAAACACAAGAGATAAGAGGATAGCGCCAAAACTTATCTTTTCACCTGTGTGCACTTCCTCAGTAATTGTTTCTACTATGTAGCCTGCTAGATTACAGACTTCTCCTTGTGAAATCTTCTTCACAATATGTAGCCACATTGTATTTACCTGCGACCATCTCTCTTGATCATTCAACTTAGTGAGAAAATGCGTGGCTACCTGCACCATAGGGTACTTCCTCAATTTGTAGATGTCCATTCCATGCAGACCCTTGGAGTATCCCAACTCCTTACTTGTGGCTATAACAACTTCCTTATCAGTCAGATCACTAATAATATTTGTCCCTGTGCCCTTCAATCCTGTCAATGTGGCAATCAGGGTTGCTGTGATTCTTACCCTCCGTCCAGTAAAATAGAAGAAGTCCTCATGGACTCTGCTCATAAGCCATTGGTATAAAGCTTCAATTTTTCCAAAATATGGGAGTTCATATAGCTGATAAACCCATACCTTCTTGAGAAACTTCTCCCCAATGTCGTCATACACTGGCATGTCATCCACTGTGTGCTTGTTGGTCTTCTTATTCAACAAAGCATCCAACTCTCCCTTGTTGTTAGTGGTGCGGTGGTTGTAATCACTTACTTTGCATCTGTAGATATGGGAATCCCAATCCTGTCTGATTATCACTCCTTTTAGATATTGCATCTCTGAAAAATTGCTCTCAAGAGTAACTTTGACCTCGATTTCCACCTTTTGCTTCCCCTTCATTCCTGCTGCAGGTGCTTTCTTTGGTGCCATGGTAAAAATCTTGCCTTTTCTTCTCTGTCGAGTAAGACCTCGTGTCCTATCTTGGAAACACATGCCCTAGCTCAAAACCCCATGCCCTAGTGCGAAAATGTGAGCCCTAACTCCTTCTCAATTCTTTTACTTTGCTCAAACCCTTCTCCAATGGGGACGCAAGCCACTTCTATGCACAAATCTACTCTCCACATCTAGTTTCACAGCTCTCCACACCTCAACATGTTTTTCTTGTCTCAGTCACAACTAGCTCGCTTGAATACTTGTGATTGCAAAGGTAAAAATGAACCCACATCACGTCCTTATATAGATTTGTAAAAAATTAGTGCATTTATTGCTCCTTCACCTACCACCAATCCTCTCATTAATTGACCATTTTCCCAACTTCCGCGTGGTACACCTTCACGCCCCAACTATAACCTTCTAGCATGCCTTCCTACCTTCTGGCTGCAGACCTCCTTCTACATGCTTCCATGCACCAAAGTACCTCACCATTGTGCCTTCCCCTGGTAGTTTCCATGGCCACAGCTTACCTTGTGTTATACTATTCATTCATTTATTTCCAACTATGGTCTTCATTGGGAGCAATTTCTTTCTAGGAGATTCCTTCCATTTTTAAATAACACCTATAACAGTATGTTCTTATGTGTACCCATTTTTAAATAACAACCACCCCACACCAATGTTATGTGTAGTCCTCTATGCCTAAAAATACTTCAGATTGTAATTAGCTTCCAGTGCACAAGTGTGCTTATTACACAAAACACCAAACTAAATTGACAAAGCATAGCGACGAAGAAGGAAATACACTAAAAGAAATATAGAAATTGAAATCTATACTAAATGGCAATATTGCCTTATTACAAACACCAAGAAGACTTATTTATAGTAGGGCTTCAGCCTACTCCTGTTAAAGTAACCAGGTAACTGTATTCCATTAAGCGCCTCTAACTGACAAGCGCCTGATTCAAGTATGTGAGTGATAATATATGGTCCCAACCAATGCACCTTAAGTTTTCCTAGATGGCGTAGAAACTTGGAATCATAAAGAAGTACCATCTGTCCAACCTCAAGCTTCTTGTCCCTGATGTGTCTATCATGTCATGCCTTCTACCTAGCCTTTTCCTACTTCTGACTCCAACGTGTTATGGCGTGCCTCTCATCCAACTGTATTAACTTGTCAATTCTTTCTTCTAATGCTTTGCTCATCAGCTAGACCTCCAGCGTGCGTAATACACAAAGAAGGTAACATGAATTCCTTGGGAAGAATTGATTCTTGCATCAAACACCAATTGAAAGGGTGTAACCTTATTCAACCTCTTGTAGGTTGTTCTATACGCCCAAAGTATAACAAAAACTTTATCATCCCAATCTTTCCTTCCAACATCACAAATTTTTGTCAAGGTCTAGCTCAATATCTTATTGAAAGCCTCAACAGTTCCATTTGCTTGAGGGTGATAAGGTGTATTCTTATGGTGTGTGACCATAAATTCATCCAATAATATCCTAATTATCTTATTCAAGAAGTGTGTGCCCTTGTCACTTGTCAAACTCAATAGACATCCATACCTAGTAAGAATATTTTCCCATAAGAACCTTGCTGCTATAATTGTTGTGAAATCCTTTGTAGGTGTTGCTTCTTCCCACCTTGTAAGATAATTTGTTCAAGTGATTATGTAGCATGATCTGGTTCTACGCACGGCTGGGGAAATAGGACCCACAAAGTCTATAGCCCATTTTTCAAATGGCTATGCACTAGTAATAGGCCTCAAAGGCATTTCATCTCTTTGCCCAGGTTTTCCAAGGTGCTGACAGTGATCACATGCCTTACAATACTCTTTACAATCCTTGTACAGGGTCTCCCACCATAATCCAGCGAGTAGAATCTTATGTGCGGTGGCGTCACCTGCATAGTGCCCACCTGCAATACCACCATGATCCTCTTCCATGATATCTATGTGCTCATGTTCCAGTACACACTGATGTAATACTTCATCTCATCCTAGTTTGTATAAGTCACCACTGATCAACATGAAAGGTGCAGTGCAAATTGTAAGTTATTTCTTATCTAAGGCTTTCATTCCTATTGGCGTCATACATGTGTATAAGAAGACAACAATATTCTTCAATTTTAATGGCACATGATGTAACTTGTAAAAATATGCATCTGGAATTATATCTTCAATTGTCTACGCTTCCTCCCCTGATTGAATTCTTAATAAGTGGTCCCAGCCAAAATTAATTTTACTTAGTTTTAGCATGAGTTTAAAATCAAATTATTGGAATAAAAGAACCGATCGACATATGCGTCCCTGTAAAATGAGATTATTAACCAAGTATTTTAATGCCATGTGATTTCTATAAAATACAAAGGGTGTTGCTAGCAAGTACTGTATGAACATATGCAGCGCATAGATCATCGACAAGGCCTCGCACTCTATTTTTGTATAATTTTGTTCTGCAGGAGTCAACTTTCTACTAGAAAAGCAGATAAGATGATCTATAATACCTTCTCCAGGATGAGCTAATATTGTGCCAATGGTCATGCCAGAGGCATCCACATGTACATGAAAGGGTTGGTTCCATGAGGGAAAATGCAAAATAGGTGTTGTAGTAAGTATCTCCTTCAATGCCTCAAATGCGGGTTGTTGCGGTTCTCCCCAATAGAATGTCCCTTTTCCTTTTAGTAACTCTTCTAGGGGTGTAGAAATCTTCACATATCCTTTGATAAAAATTTCTGTAATACCCTATGTGGCCCAAAAATCCACACACCTCACTCTGACTGGTAGGCTCCTCCAGGCCTACGATAACTGCAACCTTAGCTAGATCTATTAACAAACCTTCCTTGTAGATGATATGCCCTAGTAGAGTTCCAAAAGGTGTAGCAAACACACACTTCTTGATGTTTAAAGAGATGCTTAACTGTCTACATCATTCAAACATTAAGTGTAAGTTGTCACAATGATCCTTAACAAGCCCATACACCATCCAATCATCCAAGTAAACCTGTAAGAATTTGTGAATAAAATCCTAGAATGCTTGAACAACTATGCGCAAAAATACAGCAGGTGCATTCTTCAAACCAAAGGGCATCACATTATATGCAAAAATTCCCCATTTAGTGGTGAAATTCATTTTCTCTTGATCCTCCTGTACAATTCTAACATGGTGATACCCCAAGAATCCATCTGTAAAAGAGTAAATTTCATGCCCTACAACACCTTCTAATATTTCCTTGGTGAAAGGTGTAGGAAAAGGATCAATCACACATGCAACATTCAGCTCCCTATAATCCACACAAATCCTAATCTGACCATCTTTCTTTATACTGATTACCATGGGGCTAACCCACTCTGATTCTTCTAGGGGCTTAATGATTCCAGATTTTAACATTTTTTCAATTTCTTCTTTAACTTTTACATGTAGGTTAGGGTTCATCCTGTAAGGTCTCTTCCTAACCGGCACACACCTTCCTTTAGCTTAATCTTCATTTCACCCAATGACTCATGCACTCCCTTTAACTCATGGTAGCCCCTAGGGAATAAGTCTTGGAAATCTCGTAGTAACTCAATTATCTTTGCTACTTCAGAATTAGACCAATAATCTCCAATTATGGCCTCCTTAGGTTCACCATCCATGCCAATGTTCACTTTCTTGGTCTTCATAGGTTCATGATAGGTGAGTGCATTTTTTATCCACACTGTCTAAAACCTCACGCGTACCTATTGAATGATCTATGTCCAAATTTTCTACTTCTTCATCATCCACTATGTAGACCATCTTCCCTTTCTCCTTCTCAAAGTAAGTGCACATAAATAGTTTGGCATCTGTATCATCTACTTCATCAAAATGCACGTTCCTTGTTCTTCCTCACCAAATAACTCCTGAATGAGTTCTTCAGCCTTTGCATTGTCTCCCATAGTTAAGCACTCCATAACCCATAATGCATCTCTTACCAGAGGTTTAGTAGAGAAGTAATCAAAAGTCTAGGTCATTCCTACAATCAAGTTTTTCCAATTTCAAGTCTCCCCATGTAGTTCCACATAAACATACTAAGCACATGCGTAGCCTTGTAAAGTGGAATAGAAGTTATGCACCTAAAGTGAAGGTGGTAAAGCTTCCTACCCCTATATCCAGATTCCCTCACACTACTAAACATGGTGCTGAATAGGTTGATTACCATGATATATGTAGATTTGAGTAGGTGCATTGCTCCTGAGAAACCGGGTTGTAAGAGCAATTCTTACTTCATTCCATTCTATGAGATTATCCCTGTGAACCCACCACCAGTGCATTGTCATCCTGCACAAGGTATTTACTAACATATTTATTCTCTCTATTTGATATTTTCACTACTCCTCCATGGCACGCATGAATACCGTAGGGTTTCCTTCTCCAGTATACCGGGGTACAAAGTTGTTACCTATCCTCCTAATACAACGAGGTTTGTTCCTCCATGCAAATGTGCTTCTTACTTCATGCCCAACCATCTCATATGTGCCATGCACCCAATTATCACAAGCAATACTTGTAGTATCACTAATCGATTGTGCATCTTCCCACTAGAGGATTCCTTCCTTAGATGGCTCAAGTACCTCTGGATCTTGAATGACATTGCACATAAATTCTTTTCAAATCTTCCTCACTCAAAGGTTAAACATAAGGTGTAGATTTCCCATCTATCAAAGGGATAATAAATATTTCTTCCTTGCTCTCAAAACTTATATACCCCTTGTTGGACTGTAGATCATCATTATTTGCATAACAACAAGGACACCTAAGTAGAGATAGGAAGCTATCTACTTCTACAAGTTCTAAGACCTCAAATTCCCCAGTGAACTTGGCCCTTGTATAGTAATGGATGCATCCTTTAAAACTTTTATTGGAGTGGCCTTAGTTTGATTAGCCATAAACAATACATTAGAGGATGGCTGTAATGGAGGTCTACCCATATTCACCCATGCATCTAAAGTAAGCACATTCACTTCTGTGCCTGTGTCAATCAATATATTGCTCAAAATCCACCCATCCAAAACAACATTTAAAGTGATTTCTTTATCATAATCCAAGCTATGAGGGGGAAGATTAACATGCAGGATCTGCCATCCATTCTCAATACCTACGTGTGGAGTGTTCCCCTTTATCCAATTCCCTAGTAATGGAATAATATTCTCCTGGTTGTAACATCTTGCATACCTCTTTTAAATCATCAACATCAGATTAGGTCATTTGTGCTGCCTTATTTTGTTCCAACTTCCATGACTATTCTTTTAAACACTGTATTTCACCTTGAAGAAAACTTATTACCTCCATGGTTTCCTGATAAACCTATCCTTCTAATGTGTAGGATCTGGGTACCTAGCATGTAAAAACCTCCTCCTTATTAATGGTAGGATTTTACTGTAACATCTCTCTAGCACGCGCGCAGCTTCAATACGCATGTAGTAATATTCATACGTACTACCTTAAGTTTCATTGTGCCAACTTTAGAGATCCATTGATTTTCCACAGTGTGATTTTATTCTAATCATCTCATGCACCCTTGCTTTTCCTATTTATGCTACTTGCTAAGATGGTCATATAATTTTGGGCATTCCTCATAGTTATGATTCTTCCCACAAAAAGAGCAAGTAATGTTATAAAGGACATTCATGCCTGTAGTGGTCAGGAGATCTGTATGTAAATCATGTTCCATGTGGAAACTTTCCTCATCCACCACCACGTCCTTAGCCCTTGAATCCACCACGGTATCCTCGCCCTCTACCATGACTTCCTTCAAAACTCCCTTCATTCTGATCATAGCATGCCCTTAAGTGTGATCATGATCTTTGGTGCTCTACTATTTACTTATATAATTATCCGATAGTCCTGTTCTATCGTACACCAATATCTCTAGCATCATGGATCTGACCAATCAACCTATGCAGTCTTCTTTATTATGAGTCATGTGCACCGGTAAAGTCTTACAATAGAAAGATACATTCTTTATTTTCACGTGTATTGTAATAAAGGGAATCAGCTTGCATCATGGTCTAAATGACCTATCTCACAGTCCAACAATAATAGAATGTATTGACCTATGGGGGAAAATATCCTTAGTATTCCTTTCCACTTCATAATATGTACACTAGATCCCAGTATGTGAATCTCATGTGCTTGAATTGGCTAACAGTTTCTCCAACTACTTTTCCATAGCTGCAATCTTTTCTTTCTGGAAATGATCTCACTCTAGTGTCTATACTTCCAACTACCTCAGTGTGCAACGACTACTTCAAGTGCTTCACATGGATACAATTATACGTCTTATGTGATAGCACCCTCCAAAATGGTGTGATCAAGCCCCCAACAAACCACTGTGCATGCTAACTTACATGGATATCATACGAAATTTTACACATAAAAGTGTCTTGAAATGGGCATCATATTCTCTGAAAACTCTCAGTACTTCCCTACTTAATAGCCTTGAGCACATGCTTATACTCTTCTTCTTGAACTCGCAGGGATATAAAAATCTTTAAGGAAAGCTTCTCATGATGTTGCATGATCTACATAAGTCTTATCAGGGTCAAACTTCATTGTACCAATTATGAGCGCGTCACTGTAAATGTAGTTTCAAACTAACTTTCCTTACAATCTGAGAAGTCATAGTTCATTTTGTAAGGCCAGATTATCTCACACATGTGCACATGCTCAGCAGTATCTTATATTCCCCAATGCTCTGGAAGATGAAGAAACATTTCTATGTAAGTATTATGGGGTTAGTATGGAGCATGCCTACCAGATCCAGAACCTCCTGTGTTACCTCTTCTTCTAGAACCACCAGATCCACCAGAACCTAGAGCCACCTATAACCTCTGATCCTCCACCTTGTAACTGGAAGAAGACCAGTGGATGTAGTGCCATGTGTCCCAACAGTGGTACTAAATTGAACTCTTACATTTTGCGAGGTGGTACTACTCCCATAAGTGAGTCCAAAACTTTACGCATGCTTGAGTTCTATGTTGACATGATGCACTTGAAAAGGTACCTCTAAATAACAAAGAATATTTTTTCCCAGCTATAAATGTACTTGATATCTTATTTACACATGTTCTCCTACTACCCAAACTAGCTTGCTAGCTAACTATTGGTTATACTAGAGTACTAGAAAACCAAGTTAAAGGGCTAGGTTTTCCTAGTTGATTGAGATGCGTGCTTGTGGCCCTTGTCATCTCTACTGGCACACTCCCATATGAGGCTTGATGAGGTTTCCTTGTCATGCTTTCCCAAATGGTTGGAGTTCCAATATTCTCTAGCTCCACGCCTTTTGCGTGACCTCCAAATCCGTCACGAGCCATCTCTCTCCTCAATGCCATCTATTCTGCAATATCATGATGCTTCTCTATCTCCCTCTCACATGCCTCAATTGTACTTAAGCATGTCTTTATTCTCTTTTGCCTTATCTTTTGCTAGGTCAACCATCCTTCACCAAAACCTGATTCATGCCCCCACATGTGGTGGGGGTTCAACTAGCCATCATGGCTTTTCTTCCAAGTTTAGGGTTACAATCAAGATTTTTATTGCACCAGTGGAATGCCTTGCAAATAAGTTCCCTTAAGATAATGTAAAAAAATTGGAAACTCAAATACCTCTTGGGCACGAGTACGTGGAAATTGAGTATTGCAAAGTATAGTCTATTCAGAACACCACAGAACCAAGTGTCCACAACACATGTCAAAACTAAAATTAGCATCATAGAGGTTCTGAAATTCTTCCCTGCATCTAGATAAGTGTGTGATACCTCTAATTACTTTTAGACACATAAGAAACAAGACACTTGTACAACTCTACGAGAAAGATAGTAAAGAATCTCTCATACAAAAAATCATACAAATTCTACTCCACCCACGTGCATGCGTCAAACTCAAATCAAGTGTTGAACCTCCGAGTGTATTCTTGTTCCAAATATTTTATCCACTTCTCATGTAACATTCCCATTTTAAAGCTTTAGAAACAAGGGAATTTTCTTTTTGAATAGTGTTCTATGTTCTAAATTATCATAATTTAGAACACACGTTTCAAGTTTTTAAATAATGTTCTCTATTCTAAATTATCATGATTTAGAACACACATTACATGCCAATCAATCTCATAATAGATAACCATATGTAGTTGTAATGACTCGATGAACTACCGATCTCTCATTTCATGACTCGGTTTCATACTGATGCTTCATGTTAACTCAATGTATGGCATACTAAGTATACTTGGTTCTTTTACCCTTGTCGAGGTATTGAAGTGTTCCATTTAAGAGGCCTATCTGAATATTTGTTACCAATATTCATCTGAAATCCTTCTTCTTAAAATAGGTGATATAGGACAACACAACAAGTAGCTTGCGATACTTTGGCCAAATATTTTCACATGCTTTACATGATCATATTCTTAGATGACATACTCATCAACGGAATAACTCCTTCACCCCACTTCATCTATTATTTAGAATGGTCTTCATTGACTCCTGTCAGTCCTCTTGTCCAAGATTTAATAACTCAGGTTAGCAACATAGATTGGTATAGAGGGTAACTCACGGTGACTAAGGGTACACAGACATACTCAATCGACCTAGGTCTATTGCGTGCATCTAGTTACATTTAGTCATCAGGAGTCCTTACCTATACCAAATCATGTCCCTAAACTGACCTAGAGTGTAACCAAGTCAAGTCCGAGTTTATGTAAACCTACAAGATCTTATTCGGAAGGGTGTTGCGACATGTCAAGTACAACATTGTTTCCTCATGAAGACCTGGTCTTCATCATGACACATTATTACAGTTGGCATGTACCAACATCCCACAGAATCCCCTCGTCTAGAGGTACATATCCAAATAAGAGGTTAAATACTTTCTTATCTTCTTAATTTAAGATTCAGTTTCAGTAACCCTGTTAATTTTCTAATCTCTTTAATCATTATGGTTGTTAGTCATAAATGACTTATGGTTGTCATGTAAATTAATATACAATCAATCTTTCTAACTGAAGGATTGTATGCCATTCCTTGGTTTCTTAATTTAAGTTCAAAATTACAGTCCAAATTAGCTTAAGACAGTAAGAGTTAACTTACTAAGCTTAACAAGGTTTATTCATGACTGAATTTAAATCCAGACTCCTTAATAATGGACTTCATTAAAATGAAGTCTATTTCTTATATATATGTATTCATTTATTTTTAATTACCTTACCTCAGTTAAGGTTTTTGTTAGTGCAAATCTACTGCACCCCCTAAATGACTTTTAGATCTGTAGTTCAGAATTGGGTCATTTAGTGTGATTGCACAACATTGAGGACCTTACAAGGTGAGAAAAAACTCCAAAGAAATCTGGTTCTTACCCCTCTATTTAGGTGTATGCATGAATTTTTGTAGAGGTTCTGATTCAAAACTCTTATTCTAAAATTTCCAAGGAGATAAGGTTGAAAGAAGTATGAAAAAAGAAAACAAAACTAAGCTAAAACAATGATACACCAAAGGAGTGATGAAATTTTGTCTTGCAAATAAACAAAAATCATGGAGATGTAACACCAAATAATGCACAGATTGCCAGGATATAATGAAAGATCAGAAGACAATGATAAACACATGAGAGGATTGAAGGATCATTCACAAAACATGCATTTTCATTTCCAAGTTTAATATGATGCATTACAATGGCAGAAAGGAAAAAAACATGTTATAATCTTCATGATATGTCTGAAACTCCTCAAATTCACATTTCAAGGGGAAGAGGGGAGCCTGCAAGAACACAAACGTCCAACCCTTTACAAATGAGCCAAAACTGGATTTTTAATGGCGAAGCAGAACGAGGGAAAAGCAAAAACTAGGAGAAAATGATTTATGAGCTCAACCACCAATCAAATCCCTTTAATTTCTCCTAAAAAGTTATGGGCTTCATAAACAAATCCATACACCAAAGTACATTACTCTGCAGATCCAAAAAATGACCCATACTTCATTAATTTTGGTAGTGAATGACATGTTTCTGCTATTTTTTGTGTGCCAGAATGTTTTTCTCATTTTTCTCCACCCAAACTCCACCAAAAAACAAAATTTAATAGTCCATCATGTGGATAATTTCAACATCTTTCCAATGATATAAAGAACGTGAAAATCTAAGCTCGGGATCAAAATTTATGGCCCTCTAAAGATTTAGGGCAAAAATGGCACTTTTAGGGCAAAATTCGGGTTGGTGGGCTGAAACTTGAAAATTTTCCTCTTTTGAATTTGGAAAATTTCCCAAAAAAGTCTCAATGCCACGCCACTTACGCTACCAAGTGTCCCCTCTAGCTGATCTTACGGGCCTCAAGATCACTTTAACCTTTTGCACAACGTGGGAAAAGTTTTCCCAAAATTCTCCACTGGCTCGACCTCCACTACCGATGTGGACCATGGTGTGTTTGTTTGATTGGTTCGATGGGGATGTGTGTCTCATGCAGCCTTTTCACCCTTGCACTGTGGAATTCACCAAATCCGTCCCGCTTGGCCGAAGACTCCCCCGCTAGCAAGAACGTGGCAGATTCAAATGCTCCGCGGGGGCCTTCGGCCAAAATTTTCTTTGCGCCCTTTGACCGACGCACCCAAAAAACTCCAAAATCACCCCATGAAGCCTATCCTCCACCGGCACATGGAATATTGTCAGGCTAGGCATGTCCAAGGAAAAAATTATCCAAAAACTTTGCCGAGCCATAACTCGAAAATTAAATGTTTGGAGAAATATTTTACCTTTTTGGAAAGGTGCAAAAATTCTGATCTGATGAAGCTAAGTTCCCGAACCTTGAGTGCCTCTAAAATGTGTAAATTGTAAAAATTTGATACTGAAAGCACGTGGCGCCTTTTACCTACACTTTTATACTTAACTGATTTGGGCCTACTTTGAATTTGACCTCTGTTGACCCCTGGCCACATGGAGGGTTGGCACAAGTTTGAGTCTCTACCTTGGGCTCCCATCTTGAAATTGCGCTGAGCTAACACGTGGTTCATTCTACTTGTTTGGAATTTTTAATGGCTAGCTCTATCAGGCATGGGAAAATTGGAAGCTCCACACTCATTTGAGTCTTCTTTTTGAGTTTAGCCCTTGGAGATGTGCCAATGAGGAACGTGGAAGCTTCCATTGATTCTCCCATACTTAGCCAATTTATGGATTGTTCTGAATCATTCGTAGAGCCCAAAGACATCCATTTTTTCTCCATTACTTTTCCTTTGAGCCTCTTGTTTTCTTTGAAACTATTTTATTCCTTCTATGACCCTTCTCCTCCATTTTAGATCATGTCTGGCTAACCTATTTGTACTGGATACTAGAAAACCAAGTGCAAGGGCTCGTGTTTCCAAGAACGATGTCCCTTGACATTTGTTTGCTAGCCCATAGGGTCATGTTTGATAGCACATTGCCATATGAGGCCGAAAAATTGAGATTCCCAGGGTGTGATGCTAACCCAAGATGGAGGAAATCCATGATGCTCTATGGGGGAGGCCTTGGACATGAGCATACCAAATCCTTAATGAGGGATCTCTCTCCTCAAGTAAGATTTCCATTCTGACAGGGATGGTTAAGTAGGATCGCCATCTCCGAAGAAGAAGAATCCTCATGGGACTTAAGGAAGTGATTGATTGAGTTGGTGGGGAGAGGGTATCCGCTAATGGTCTGGAGGAGAACCCTCACAGTAAACCTATTCCATATTGTGACACATGTGTAAGTAAGATTACCAAGTAGAAGATTGGATTTCTATCCAAGAATGAGAAAAGAGTGAGTGGTACCATGTCAAAATGGTAATAACCAGGTGAGAGGATGCCCTGCAGATCAAAGAAATTCTTGATCATGGTGGGGGATAACGTAAAAATTTAGGTTAACTCAGCTCACCTTGAGAGGGATCGAGTCAAGTAGGAATTCAGTACTCCAAATGTAACAGATACTCAAGAAAAATTCCACAGAACCAAAAAGTGTATCAGCGAGAGCATTCATAGATGTGAACATAGATTCATGGAATTATGGATGGCCTGTAAGATTCTTCCATCCATCTAAGGTTAAACGTATAGATGATAGATTTCATTCCTTTTAAATTTTGTGTGTAAGAAACCAGCGATCTTGATAAATGGTAACCTTATTGAGAAAGATAGTACATGTAATCTCTCAGACAAGGGGCATCATAGGGAAATTCATGATTCAAACCACGATTAGCATGCGTCAAACTCAAGATCAAGGGTTGAACCAATCCGAGTGAATTGCACTTGCAGCCAAATCTTTTATCCAGGTGTCTAATGTAACATAACCAATTTATAAGCTTAGTTATGAATAAAATACCATGAGGGAAATTATGGATGAAATATGCTCATTAACACTACGTTTCGACACGTTTTTAAAGGGGGTTCTAGATTCTAACTTGTCATGATTTAGAAGATGGATCTCCATAGGTGGTTGTTCTCTAGAACTATGCCTTAACTTTATGGTAGGGGAAATGACTCGAGTGAATTACCGATCAATCATTGGAAGACTCGGTTTCATACTGATGAAATTCATGATCAAAGAGGGAATCTTTATGAGGATGCTAAGTAGAGTAGAAGGTCTGATACGATTGTCGAGGTATTGCATTTTCTGCCATGATAAGAGCATAACCTATCCATCGAGGGTATTTGTCTACTTTTATTCTTTTTCTTTGGAATCCTTCTTCTTAATTTTGTTTTTATATGGACAAGATAATAAGTATGCATGATAGCTATCCTTTGGCCAGAATATTCTATACTTATTATATGCTTTTTATGAATAAATTTTCTTTGATGGATCATACTCTGTTTTTGGAATAAGATAGCATGAGACAAGAGCATCCATAATTTAGTATGGTCTTCATTGACTCCTGTCAATCCTCTTGTCCAAGATTTTATATTTGATGGTTAGCAAGATATATTGGTATAGAGGGTATACTAGCGCTGACTTAGGAGGGGAAACATGATCGTACTCAAGTCGACACCCCTAGACCTTTTGTGTGGTTCTAGATAGGTTTAGATCAGTCAGGAGTGATGACCTGTACCATGATCGTGGAGTTCTCACTAAACTGACCTAGGGAGTAACCTAGTCCATAAGTTCCGATTTCTATGGACAGAGCTATGAAGCCCATATTCGGAAGGTCATGCGACTAAGTCAACTGATAGCATTGTTTCCACATGAAGACCTGGTCTTCATGATGATACATTATTACAGTTGGCATGTACCAACATCCCACAGAGGTCCCCTCATGATGGAGGTACATGATCCAAATAAGAGGTTAAATGACTATTCTTCTCATTGGTAGATATGGTAACAATAAAATGGTTGTAAGTGCAACCCTGCATTAAGAGGTTCTAGTCTCTGGTTTTTCAGCAAGGTTGTTAGCCAAAAAATAAACCCCATGGTTGTCATGTACATTAATGCATACAAATGTAAGGTCTAATCTAGTTGAAGGATTGAATGCCATTCCACTTTGGCTCCTTAATTTAGAGTGTGATCAAAAGATACAGATCCAAAGTAGCTTAACACAGTAAGAGTTAACTTACTAAGATTAACGATGATTATAGATGAGCTGAAGATAAATCCAGACTATACGCTATCATTGATGGAAGAAATTAAAATTATGGCTACCCCTTATAGGATATGGACACATTATTTTTTACACCGGTGGACCTTAAAATCAAAAACATGTTCCTGTTAATTCAAATATACAGCACCCCCTAAATGACCTTCAAATCTGTAGTTCAAAATTGGGTCATTTAGTGTGATTGCACAACATTGAGTTTTCTCCAAGGTGTGGGACCTTGCAAGGTGAGAAAAAAACTCTCTAGATTGAAGTCTGGTTTTTACTCTTCTGTTTAGGTGTATGCATGAATTTTTGCAGAGGTTCTAATACTAAACTCCTACTCTAAAATTTCCAAGGAGACAAAGTTGAAAGAAGTATCAAGAAGCGGGGAAACAAAACTAAGCTAAAATGGTGATACACCAAAGGAGTAATGAACTTCTTTTTTGCAAATAAACACAGATCATGGAGAATGTAGCATCAAAACATACACATATTGCCAGAATATAATGCAATATCAGAAGACAATGATAAACACATGAAAGGATTGGAAGGATCAATCACATAACATACATTATCATTCCCAAGTTTAATACAATGCATTACAATGGCAGAAGGCAAAAAAATATATGTTGCAGCCTGTCATGAGAGGTCTAAAACTCCTACAAATTCTACATTGCTAAGGAAGAAAAGAGGAGCTTGCAAGAGACACAAATGTCCAACCCTTTACAAATGAGATCATAATTGGATTTTCTATTTATAGATGAAGAAAAGACGAGGGATAAGCATAGGACTAGAAGCAAAATCTAATCTTTTGAGCTCAACCACCTGTAATTAAATCCTTTTAGTTTCAGTCTGTAATCCATCAAGTTATCGACCTCCTCTATTTATTTTTTGCATGTTGGAGAGAAAAAATGATAAATTACTGGTGAAACACAGCTCTCAAAGCAATGACTGATACTTGCATTTATTTTGGTAGTGAGAATGACATTTCTGTAGGGTTTGTCCTCCCATCAAAATGAACTGATTCTTCATCCTTGGCATGTGGGACCAAAGCAACCATGTCAAATTTGAGTAAAAACAACTCATTTGAAGCAATTTGGTTCGCATTAAAAAAATGAATAGACGTTTTAAAAAAATCTTCCTCCAATGCATAGAGGGGCTCGAGACGTGAAAATCTAAGCTCGGGATCAAAATTTATGGCCCTCTAAAGATTTAGGGCAAAAATGGCACTTTTAGGGCAAAATTCGGGTTGGTGGGCTGAAACTTGAAAATTTTCCTCTTTTTTGAATTTGGGAAAATTTCCCAAAAATTCTCCATGCCACGCCACTCCGCTACCAAGTGTCACCCTCTAGCTGATCTACGGGCCTCAAGATCACTTTCTACCCTTTTGCACAATTGGGAAATTTTTCCCAAAATTCTCCACTGGCTCGACCTCCACTACCGATGTGGACACATGGTGTTGTTTGATTGGTCGATGGGGCTGTGGGTTCAATGCATGCCTTTTCACCCTTTGCAACTTTGGAAAATTTCACCAAATCCTCCCGCTGGCCCGACTCCCACCGCTAGCAAGACACGTGGCAGATTCAAAATGATCCGCGGGCCTTCGGGCCAAAAATTTTCTTTGCGCCCTTTGACCGAAGCACCAAAAACTCCAAAATCCCCCTGAAGCCCAATCCTCCACCCTGCCACATGGAATATTTTCACTGGCTACGGGCATGTCCAAGGAAAAATTATCCAAAAAACTTTGCCGAGCCATAACTCGAAAATTACAATGAGTTTGGAGAAATATTTTACCTTTTTGGAAAGGTGAGAAAATTCTCTATCTGATGAAGCTAGTTCCAGAAACCTTTGAGTGCCTAAAATGTGTAAAATTTGATACTGAAGCACAAAGAAGGAACTAAAGAAGGAAAGTTAGCCAAAATAAGTAGGGGGCTTATTTTGGATAACAATTTTGGCGACTCAGAGGGGTCATTTGCCTACTAGATGAAGTGACCAGCTGCCTAAAGCAATCCATTAGGCAATGGAGTCATCAACTTAACTACTTGTTACTCTCAACTCATTATAAAATCTCTAGAATGAATATTATGAGAGTAGAACATTACTTTGATATGGAACATGGCCTACAAAAGATGCATCCTTGGGGCAACAAAACTTGTGTCAAAGCACTTAGGGAAATGTAAATCTAAGCTACAACAAAACAATGTGCATAAGCACTTGGAGGAATGAAAAATATAAGCTAATATGTACAGGGTGAGAAGTTTCCCTTCTAGTAGCAATGTTTTAGATGGATTCCATTAACTGGAATCTGCAGTTCCTCACCATCCAATGTAGATAATTGGAAGGAATTGTTGTTTTTGCACTTTGTGACTATGTAGGGACCACTCCAAATGGCATCAAATTTTTAATGCCTTCCTGGCTTTGCTCGGTTTGCATCCCATTTCAACACTAAATCTCCAACTTGGAAAGTTCTAGCCTTAGCTTTCCTATCAAAACTTATCTTGATCAAATCTTGGTCCTTCTCCATTTTTTGGGCTGCATGATCTCTGATTTCTTGGAGTTCCATCAATTCTGCATATCTAACCTCCATGGGCTCAAACTCTAACAATTTCAATTGCTTCATGAGTTCCAACGTTGGCAACTCAAGTGACATAGGCAAGATTACCTCTCTCCCATAAACAAGTCTAAATGGATAGTTACTTATGGACCTCTTGGGAGTTATCCTGTCAGCCCATAGAGCTATTTTGAGCTTAGTGTGACAATTCCTCTGATTTTCATCAAAAATCCTCTTGATGATCCTTAATAGATTCTTGTTTGTGGACTCAGCTTGGCCATTACCTTGAGGGTAATAATTTGATGAAGTGCTCAAATAGATCCCATTTCTAATATCCCATTCAGTTACCTTTGATCATATGAATGCCAATGCATTATCTGATATTATAGTGGTACGTGTACCAAATCTAGTTGTTATCCCCTCATAGAAATCTAGAATGCTAGATTCATTTACCTCTTTAAGTGCCACCACCTCAGTCAATTTGGTGAAGTAGTCTGTTGTTGTTATAATCCATTTGTGCCCTTGGCTTGAGTTTGGATTAATGACTCCAATGAATTCTAAACCCCATTGCATGAATGGTTGGTCCACTGAGATTGTGTGCAATGGAAGTGCTGCTAACCTCTCTTTTCCTATGAATAATGCACAATTCTTGCATCTCTTGATCCATGCATAACAATCACTAAACATTTTGGGCCAATAATAACCAGCCTTCATGATCTTGAGAGCTATCACTCTTGGAGTGAAATGACCCCCAGCTGATCCACCATGGAACTCTTCTAACATTTTCTCAATCTGATTTGTCCCAATGCATCTCAACAACACTCCTTTGATATCCTTTTTGAACAAGACACCATCAACAAGTGCATATGGAATAGCTTGCAATATGAAGTGTCTTCTTTCAGCTTTATTTATCTCAGGAGGGCATAGGCATGTTTGTAAGAAGTGCATTATGTCTTGGGTCTAGCAAGGAGTGAACATGCCACCATTTTCTTCTCGAATATCTCTTTGTTCTTGGCTATCCTGCAACACCAAAACAACGTTCTTCTCTTTGCTTGTTTCAATTGATTTGTTCAACACCAATTGCTTACACAATCACTTTCCTCATACCAGCTTGGTGAATTTGATCTCAATGTCATACTCCATGACACGAGTAATCCACCCTGAATGTTTTTCATTTAGATCTTTGTTGAGGAGGAAATCTTTAACTCCCACATGAGAAACCAACAGTTGAACCTTGTTATTTGAAACTAGATGCTTAAATTTCTTCAAGCTCCTAATCACTACAAGAACATGCTTCTCAATGAAGGAATACCTTACTTCATAGTCCTCCAAGCTTTGGCTAAAGAAGGCAATTGGCTGCTCTGCATTTTCTTCGTTCTGCTATACTAAAATTGCAGAAATTGTATCATCACTGCCAAATGCATAAAGGATGAAGTCTTTGGAGAAATCTGGGTTAATGAGAGTTAGAGCCTGTGAGATATCTTCTTTGATTGCCTTGAAACTTACCTTACCTTCAGTTTTCCATTTTAACGCCACACTTTTTTTCAACATAATAGTTATTGGCTTGACAAGGGCTGCAAAGTTTGGAACAAACCTTTGAACAAAATTGATTCTTCCCAAGAAAATTTGAAGAGCCTTCTTATGTCTTGGCAATGGCAGTGCTCTTATTACTTCAACCCTCTCTGGATCAATTGCTAACCCTTCTTTGGAAACAATGTGGCCTAAGAGCTTTCCTTCATGAGCTAGAAAAATACATTTTTTGGGATTCAAGGATACCCCAAATCTTCTACATCTTTGGAACACTTGTCTCAAATGAAAGAGATGATCTGATGCACTTTTAGAAAATACAGTAATATCATCTAGGTATATTAACACTATTTTTTTAATCAATCCCTTGAACGCCATATCAATTTCCCTTTGGAAAGTAGCTCCAGCATTAGACAACACAAATGGCATTTTTCTATATGCATAGGTTCTCCATTTGGTGGTGAAGGCTATTTTGAACTGATCATCTTCTGTTACCTTGATCTAATTATACCCTAAATAACCATCTAGAAATGAAAACCTCTCAGAGCTAGCAACAACTTGCAAAATCTGCTCCGTAGAAGGAAGTGGGTAGTGATCCTTAAGGGATGCTCTGTTCAAATCTCTAAAGTCTACACACAACCTAATTTCTCCACTCTTCTTTCTAGCTAGAACCAAGTTTGTAACCTAGCTTGAATGCTTGATGGGGAATATGAAACTTGTCTCTATTAACTTATTTAATTCCTTCTTCATGAGAGGGTCAATGTGAGGATTTACCGGTCTCTATTTCTACCTGATGGTCTCTCATCACCAATCCGGCACTATGATAATTCTTCACCGGGAACTCCTCGTGCTATGATTATTTACTAATGCACAACCTTTAGTTTGGTGGATGTAATCTGGAAACAAAACAACAACCGAACACAAGAATACCATCGACTATGATAAGACGGAATGATGACAAATCTAAAATATCAAAGTAAATTATAATATTAACACGAAATTGTTACAATTTCACCCATGAGGTACTTCAACAAGACTATGGGAGAAACTTTACAATTACACCTCTTGATGGCTTCTTCAACACACCTTTAACTGATGGCTTTCTTTGCACACTTCCTACAATATTTCTCACTACTTCTTTCTATGCTAAATGAGGGGGGGTGGCCTCTCTATTTATAGAAATTCCAGGCTTATCGATCCTATCTCTAAGATAGGATAAGAAATCCACTCTGACGAATCATATTCCATACCTTAACTCTTATCTGTACATGTAAGTTTATCTCTTAAGATAAGATAAACCTTATCATTTTACATGGGTTCCACATTTTTAGACTTTTTACAAATAAAATACACAAAATATTTATGACCTCACTCCTTGTCCTTATTACCAATATAATATTTCTAATTCCTAATCATGTAGACCCTACTTCTCTAATTACCCAAACTTTGACATTTTAACATTACCGGACCACTTACGACAAATATTTACTTTTTATAACATTCCTATTGTACTTTGACTGTTACCGTACTCCACATTATTGGCGACACCGTACTGACGGCACCGTTATCTTCTATCAGACACTACTACTAATTATACTTAACAACATCCTATTCCTAATACATACATTAATGAAATAGAAATTATGGAGGAAAATTTTAGTGTCGACATCTTCCCCCTTCCTAGCTTCTACTCCGTCCTCGGAGTAGACTATTCTGGTGCTTGGAAAATCTTCAACTTGTCGTGTTAACCCATTTCGTAATGGGAGTGCCATCCAGTTCCTCCAGTCGGTACGTACCATTTTCATGCACAGCTACTATTTTGTAGGGCCCCATCCATTTTGGAAGAAATTTTCTGTCTTCTTCTTTTGTATCTGGAATCATATACTAAGACCAAGTCATTCACATGAAATGGAGACCACTGGATCTTTTGATCAAAGTATTCCTTCTGCTTCATTTTCTTCTTATGGCTTGTATCCTTTGCTATTTCCCTCATTTCCTCTAGCAAATGAAGATGTACCAACCTTTCTTTTACTGAATCACTTTCATCCATCCTTTCATTTTTCATAACTCTCACAGTGGGAATATCAAACTCAATAGGAAGAACTGGATCAATGCCATAGGCCAACTGAAATGGGGAGTATCCTGTTGCTGACTTTGATGTTGCCCTATATGCCCACAATGTTGCATGAATCCTTTTATCCCATTTATGTACCTGCAAGGCTGCATCTTTTGCTAGAATTTGACACAACACAAAATTTGTTCGTTCCACCTGTCCATTTGTGCTTGGCTTGTATGTTGTTGCCTTCCTGTGCTTAATAGAAAACTTATTGACTAGGGCTTCTACCACCTCATTAATGAAGTGGCTTCCTTGATCTGTTACAATTTCTAATGGACAACCAAATATGGTGACAATGCGTTCATATATGAACCTTGCCACTTCATCCATAGAAGTTGTTTTTGGTTAATAGCTTAGCTTCAACCCACTTTTCAAAGGGACCAAGTGGAAGAATAGGACATAATGGAGCTGATGAAGTCTTACGGTTACCATGTGTTTGACAAATATCACATGTCTTACAATAATTATAACAATCTTTAAAAAGAGTGGGCCAGTGATAACCTGCATCCAAGATCCTTCTTGTTGTAAGTTGTCCAGAGAAGTGCCCTCCACATGTACCATTGTGGAATTCTTCTAGCAGCTCCTTTCCTTGATCACATCCAACTGCCCTCTTGTACTGTCCATCAGGTCCTATTCGAAATAATGCTCCATGCAGAATAGAATATGGACGACTGACTTGAGTAATCTTTCTCTTAGTCTTTGCATTGGCACCATTAGGAAACTTGAATTCATTCAGATAATTCCAAATATCTATGTATTCACTAGGGATTGTGTCAAGGGAGAACAATGTTGCATCGGGAAAATCATCATCATCACAAGATGATCCTAAACCATCATAGGCTCGAGAGAGTGCATCTGCATTGACATGCTTCTTTCCTAGCCTATCTATAATATCAAATTCAAATTCTTGTAGCAAAATTATCCATCTTGCTATCCTCCCTGATGGGTTAGGCTTATTGACAATATATTTCAGAGCCTGATGATCTGTTACAACTATAAATTTCTACCCTAGCAAGTAATTTCTAAACTTCTTTATAGCAAAAATGATAGCCAGAGCCTCTTTTTCAGTTACAGTATAATTTACCTCAGCACTGCTCATTTGTCTGCTCCCAAAGTAAATTGGATGTTCATTCCCATTTTCATCCTTTTAGCTCAAAGTACTTCCTAGTGCTGCATCTGAGGCATCAGTGTACACAATGAATGGCTTGCTCCAATCTGGATTTTTTAAAACAGGTGAAGACACCAGGGCTTCCTTCAATTGTCCAAAAGCTTCATGCACCTTATTTCCTGGTTCATAAGTAACATCCTTCTTCAAGAACTGGGTTAGTGGCTGTGCAATCTTTGAGAAATTCTTGATGAACCTTCTATAGTAACCCACATGGCCTAAAAATGATCTCAACTTACTTCTATTCATAGGAAATGGTAAATCTTTGATTTTTGAAACTTTATCAGGATCAGTACCAATACCATCTCTGGATACAACATGCCCTAACAAAACACCTTTAGAACATCCAAAGACACACTTTGTAGGGTTTAGTGAGGCTTGTGTTTCATCTAACCTTTGAAATGTTGTCTCCATCTGGTGCAGGTGGTCCAACTTGTTCCCATAGATGCAAAAATCATCCAGAAATACTCTGATGAAGGTCCCAATGTAGGGTTCGAACACCCTATTCATCAAACCCTGGAATGTTGCTGGAGCATTACACAATCCAAAAGGCATAACTCTATAGGCAAACGTTCCCCAAGGAGTGGTGAACGTGGTCTTCAGCTGATCTTTCTCTACTATACGAACTTGGTTGTAGCCGCTATATCCATCAGCAAAACTATAGCACTCCTGGCCAGCTACTTCGTCCAAGATCTGATCTGAAAATGGAAGAGGGTAATGATCCTTCTTTGTTGCCTTATTGAGCTTCCTGTAATCAACACAAATGCGTAGCTTCCCATTCTTTTTTATTGAGATCACAATGGGAGAAACCCATTCTGAATTCTCCATAGCAAATATGAATCCTACATCAAGCAACTTATCTATTTCTTCTTTTACAGTCTTGGAAAAATTAGGATTCATTCTATATGGCATTTGCTTTATGGGCTTAGCACCATCTACCAGTTCAATACAATGTTCTACCCAGCTTACTTGACGGAGTTCCTTGTAATCAAAAGTGAATAGGTGTATGTACCTTCGAAAGAGCTGGAGGTAGGATTCCTTCTCACTCTCCATCACAGCATCACCAATCTTTATTTGTTGGAGACGATCATCAACTTCTTCTTCAGATAATTTTATGGGGTCCTGGGTTGGTGTGACTGGAAGAATATCCATGACTGAAACATCAACCTCACTTTCTTCATCTTCAGTGTCCACTTCACTGGTACTAGAGTAATCAGAGGATGTCCAATCATTAGTTTCATCACTTGAATCCACAGGTTCTGCTTTATGATGTCGAGGGATCACATTTATCTTCACTCTCTCTCTACCACGTCCAAGTGTCATGAAACCTTCATTCCAGTAGTTTCTTGCATGAATTCGCCTTAGCCATGGTCTTCCCAGCAGCATTGGGTACACAACAGTACCATTTTTCATCACCTGAAAGTCTACCACACATACAACACCCATAACAGATATTGCCACATTTGAAACTACACCTTCTGGTTTAGTTTTTCCCTTATTTAATTACCTTAACATAAGTGTTGAAGGGCGATCAATTTTTAAACCCAACATATTCATTACAGATTCGGTCATTACATTAACTGCAGCACCTCCATCAACTAAGACATCATGAATTGAAATACCATTACATAATACCTCAGCTTGTGGAGCATAGGGATCTGCCTCTGCCTCCAAAACAGGGACCTCAACCTCCTTCCTTCTTCGAGCATTGAGTCCACCTCGCAACTCCCGCCTCTTCTCAGAAGACATAGCCAAGAGTTGACCATATGTAATATTTGCAAGCCTTTTGGACAGATCTTCCAAGATGGAGTACAGTCCTTGCCCCTGTGAAATTAGAAAATCCTGCACACCCAGCTTTCTTCTCCTATTTTTCTTATTAATTTCTCCTTTCATCTTCTTAGGATCAGTTTCCATCTTGATTATCTTTTTCTTTCTTTCTTTTTGTTACAAACACATCTACTTCATTCTTTCTACTCTTATCTACTACATCAAGAGAATTCACAGGTGCTTTTCCTTTATTATTATCTCCTTGTACCAGATGTAGAAGCTCTATCTGGACAATTATACTTATAATGACCCTTTTTATAACAACCATAACAAACAACTTCAGAAATATTTCTTTTTGGACCTCTATTTGCTCCCTGAGAACTAAATTTATTTCCTTGAAGAAGATTAATAGTTAACTGGCCCATCTTCCAAGCAGATCTTCATACTCAGTAGATGTACTAGGAGAAATATTTGTGCTCACCGGGAGTGGTTGTGGATTCTGGACCAAAGGTGCTGGTGTAGGCTCTACTTTAACAACAATTTCTTTGGGCTCCTCTTCCATGCTTTCTTCTTGCCTTCTTGCAATCTCCTTTGCTTGTTCAATGGTAGCTGGGTGGTCATACTTCACTCGTTGTCTGATCTCCGGCTTCATCCCAAGAATGAAGTGCTTACAGAGGAGATTATCCACGCCATTCATCAACCCATCCGCTAATCCTTCCTTCCGGATCTGGGCATCGAGCTTCCTCCTTAGCTCTAGAACACGAGCATGATAATCCCTTATCTTCTCCTTCTCTCCTTGGGATAGCTTTGTGATCTCGATCATGAGGTCTGCATATCTCTGTTGTTCACCAAATTCTTCAAGAAAACTTTCAGTTAATAAATCCCATGAATTTTTCACATTATCACCTAGTGTTTCAAACCACCTGAGTGCGGAACCATCCAAAAAGGTAGGAAAAAATTCAGTCCATTGTTCCCTTCTTATAAGGCCATTACAAATACAAGATCGCTTAAACTCTTGAATGAAAAAAGAAGCATCTTCATTAGATTGAGCTGAAAAAACAGGAATCTTTCCCATTTTCAAAAGTAACCACCGTGAAATACCAACCCACAAGTACAATCAACAAGACTTATGTGCACAAATAATTGGAATTACTATAGAAATGACCACGGTAAACTATGGTAAAACTTGACTTACTACGGTAAAAACTGATTTTACTGTGGTAAACACTATTCACGGTAAAAAGTGAAGTTACTGCGGTAAATACTATTCACAGTAAAAAGTGATTTTACTGTGATAAATACTATTCACAGCAAAAATGACTTTATCATGGTAACTACTATTCACAGTAAAAATGACTTTACCATGGTAACTACTATGCACAGTAAAAACAAGGTTACCCTCCAATTGATTTTTGACTAAGTGGGAATATCTCTCCAGAAAATCCACCAACGAGGAATGGTCCTGGCAACGGAACCAAAATGTCATCACCAATCCGGCACTATGATAATTCTTCACCGGGAACTCCTCGTGCTATGATTATTTACTAATGCACAGCCTTTAGTTTGGTGGATGTAATCTAGAAACAAAACAACAACCGAACACAAGAATACCATCGACTATGATAAGACGGAATGATGACAAATCTAAAATATCAAAGTAAATTATAATATTAACACGAAATTGTTACAATCTCACCCATGAGGTACTTCAACAAGACTATGGGAGAAACTTTACAATTACACCTCTTGATGGCTTCTTCAACACACCTTTAACTGATGGCTTCCTTTGCACACTTCCTACAATATTTCTCACTACTTCTTTCTATGCTAAATGAGGGGGGGTGGCCTCTCTATTTACAGAACTTCCAGGCTTATCCATCCTATCTCTAAGATATGATAAGAAATCCACTCTGACGAATCATATTCCATACCTTAACTCTTATCTATACATGTAAGCTTATCTCTTAAGATAAGATAAACCTTATTATTTTACATGGGTTCCACATTTTTAGACTTTTTACAAATAAAATACACAAAATATTTATGACCTCACTCCTTGTCCTTATTACCAATATAATATTTCTAATTCCTAATCATGTAGACCCTACTTCTCTAATTACCCAAACTTTGACATTTTAACATTACCGGACCACTTACGACAAATATTTACTTTTTACAATATTTTTATTGTACTTTGACTGTTACCGTACTCTACATTATTGACGACACCGTACTGATGGCGCCGTTATCTTCTATCAGACGCTACTACTAATTATACTTAACAACATCATATTCCTAATACATACATTAATGAAATAAAAATTATGGAGGAAAATTTTAGTGTCGACAGGTCTTAGAACTTGGATCTAGTTCAATTGTGTGTTGAGCTAGCTTGGGATTGAAACCTTTCAAGTCTTCATAGCTCCAAGCAAATACATCTAGGAACTCTTGGAAAAGTTGCATAAACTCATACCTTTCTTTCTCAGTTGCCACTTTACCGATTTGAAGTGACTTACCCTCTCCAACCAAGATGGTATCTGAATCCTCTCACTTGAATTGGATGTTTGCTTTCTCTTTCCTAAATTGATTATTAGGATTGAAAATAGACTCTAAAGTCACGAGTCCCTTTGGCAGTTTGTTGGTTCTCAGCTGTACCACTTGATCACCATACTGTTGTTCTAACATTTCATGTTTTTTGGCTGAGAACTCAACTTCCTCTTGCAAGAAATTGATGATTTGTTGGTCACTGTCAAATGCCTGCCAATCACATGGATGTTTGGCTACATTTTATCCCTTTTGATACTTTCCACAACATCAAAGGCTGCTCCAACTTCTGCAAGCCTATTAGCAGCTTGGTTTCCTTTCCTAGGAATGGAGTTGATGTCAAAGCCCTCAAAATCCTCAATGAGGTCCCACACTCTATTTTTATAACTCTTGAGTAGGTCATTCTTTAGAACAAGTGATTTTTTTTTTTTTGATAATTGCATACTGGTTCTAAATACATAATTTAGAACTCACAATTCAAATAACCATTCATATAACAGACAACCATATGCAGCTATAATGACTCGGAGTACCTCCGATCTATTCATTCCATGACTCGGCAATCTACTGATCTATTCATGTGTAATAAGAGTTGGTGTTTTTAATTAACACATTACTCTTGCGGTTCTCTTCCCTAATCTGGGATTCAGAATGCTCTGTCCAAGGAATCTAACTGAATAATTGTTACTATTATTCATCGGCATCTCATCCCTTAGACTAGGTGAATTAGGACAACACAATCAGCAGCTTGCGATACTTTGGCCAAAGATTTGAAACATACTGCTTATGTCTCGTAGTCCTTAACGGCATACTCGTCAATCTGGAATACGTCCTTTACCCCATTCATATGTTATACAGAATGTCTTACACTGACTACTGTCAGTCCTTCCTTTCACAACTGAATCACTCGGAGGTAGATTAACAAGGTGATAATGTTATATGGATGCCCACGAGGATTAGGGATATGATGACATACTGGTTCAACCTTTCAGTTCAACCAGTGTGTCACGATACCCCGAATCTCCTAGGTAGCCTTATAACATGACCACGTTCTTAATCGGTCCCAGGGTAACTCGTGCGAAATCAAGTGTAAATCTTAGCGATCAATGCAAAGGGTGTCGCCATAAGTCATCTGCATTGTTGTAACTTCGAGAAGATCCTAATCTTCTCAGAGATACAGCCCTGCAGTTGACTTATGTCGTCAACCTTTAAATCCGCCTCGAAAAGATCTACTCAATAACAAGCGTTACGCACTTGAGTTTAAATTACTTTAAAGACCTTTCTGATCCCTGGATTCTTCTTCTTAAGACGACCCTCCTCTATAAAACCCATTACATGGTAGAGGTATTACGGTCAAGTTCTCATCAAGGAGTCATTAGAATACACCTGATTCTAAAGCAACAGAATCAGACAATATCTCATAACCTTTGCTTGAGATTGCCATCTGAACTCCATTTGATTGTATATCAGTTCTCTTAACTGAATTTATATCATACTTTTTAGTATAAAGATATAAATGATTAAGAATCCAATTTAATATTGTCCTGTCATACTTAGGACTAGGTATTAGTAATTTAATCCAGCTTGTTTAGCGTTCTCCTTAGGCTCATTTTTAACCTATCTTCTAGAAAGAAAATTATTTAAATCCAATATTGCTTTTGCTAGAACAAATTAGAACTACTCAACACTCATAAGAATTCAATCTCATTTTCTTGCAAGCTTTCATTGTCAATCACAAAAGCATCCATATTATACAATGATAACAATGCCCCTTCGTTACAGAAACCAAAGAAGGTCAACTTTCAGAAATAGAATACTACACATAAGTATCAAACACTTATTTCCATTCCTTCCAAAACTATACAATTACATTTTATGCAACAACATACTTGATACAATGCTCAACGGAAAAGAAACATCTTTTCACATATAGTACATCTATAAAATCAAGCTGTAATTCATTATAAATCAAATAAACAATCTGATCAGCTTGTCAGATTTGCATTGCTTTTACCTCTTACGGCAACCATCTGCAAAAATAGTCAACATGAGTCAGTTCAATGAACTGAGCATGATAAGAACTAACTTTTAAAACAATTGCAATCCATCAATTGTTTATCATTAAACACCCTATTTAAATGAGGTCAAATATTCACATAAGTAAACATAATCAGACTATGCCCTTGTAATACAAAATGATTACAAATATGTAACTCTTTCATTGTTACAAAATAGTCTTAATCACTTTCTAATATTTCATCAAATATAAGAAACAAGGAACGAATGCACACAAACAATCATTGAATCCAAAATCACAACATTGGTCAGATTGTTTCATTCTTCCAAAAGGGAAATAACATAAAAATTCGGAATTCCACCAATATGTTACAAACAAATTCCCACTGTTAGACAAATATCATCTAATAAGCAAAAGAAGAGAAAGAACCAAATCAATCATACTTCCTTTCACATAAGTTCGTTACTGTACCGTCTACTCAAATGAAATACATTCATCCAGTAAGCATACAAACAAGTCATTCAAACAACAGGAAGAATCACTGTCATAATAAAATTTGAACACAACAAGGCTTTACGGCCCGAATTCGAAATCAAGAAACCCAGTAATGCGGTCAGCAATAGACTATATTGCCTTAGGCAATTGGATGTTTCCCAAAAATATGCCAAGACAATCACTCAAAATTTCCGAACATGCTCAGTCTCAATCAGACAGGAGTGGACGTAATAGAATATAGAAAATCTATACTTACCTTGGCGCATGCAAATCTAAAGTTTGATATTCACGGTTCACTTCAGCAGAAGCTACAACATGAGACAAATATTCATGCTCAGGGATCTCAAACAGTGAAAAAGACAGAGTCCAAATGTCAAGTTCAGAAAGAGACAGAAGTACCAGTTACCTTTCCAGAATTCAAATGATTCAAACAGAGGTAACAATTCAACAGTTGCATATGAATTCATACTGATATTCATCAACGAATCATAAAAAGAATCAGACAAACAAATTAATCTCTGATTTCAACCATGAACAGTGACTTAAACACGTAATCATTCAATCGACTCCACAGAGTCATTCAAATCGCAACAATTATAAATCTGTGTATTCACACTGTGCACTGTCATCGATTTTAATACCCATAACCGCTGAACCCAACAACATCTTAAGATAAACTTGGTTGATAAATCCTTCAATGCCATCCATGGTAATCATTCAGAATTAAACAAGTGTAAGCAATCGAATACCCATTTCAAAGCAAGGAAATCAACTGAGCCGCTTCGAAGCTTTCGAATAGCTTACACAAAAGGAATGCAAATGCATACTCAGGAAATCTATACTCATTATTTATTACAAATAACCGCGGCCTCAAGACCTGTTTTCTCTACAAGGCTCCCATGAAAATCAAATAATAAAACTCTAAGATGAATCTACATTCTCAGCAGTAGATAGCAATATACGATTCAATCATGGACTCCACTGAGTCGTAAAAATAAAGTATAGATGTATCAATATTGTACATAGTCAACAAATAATCCCGTTACCCACAATAACAAGGAAGAACAACTTCCACTGGGTCGTTTAGACTATGGTAACACAACAGTTGCCTATTCCCAAGCCAAAAATTAGAAAACAAATGAAACCCAAAAGTATCATTAGTCACTGTCAACAAAACCACGACAGAGTTTCCAAAATTTCCTAAAACACTGAACAATCAAACAGGTACACCAGTATCCTTCCCTACTGTTTCACAACAGCTTTGACGATCAAAAATCGACAAAAAAATAGTGGTCTATACCCTACACAAGTATATTCAACGGGCTCACGCCAAACAGGCCAAGCATTCATACCTTTAAATATATAAATATCTCACATATTTAAACCAGAAAGAATACACAAGGGAATAGAGCCGAAATTCGAATTTAACAAACACCCATCTAGAGGAAATTGAAAAATCGAACCAGAAGAGATACAGTACCAAAATCAAACAAGATCTCCATAGAAAATCATCCATTTTCTCAAAACATTTGAACAGAGTTGTTCTAATGAAATCACTTGAAAGACAACAAGCTATTTAAAGGTTAGGGCCTAACATGCCTGGATTTTTTTGATTAAATTTCCGAAGTAGACCACAGGAAGAGCTCAAACTTCCTTCTCTTTTTCCAAGATAAAGCGACCAACAAAAATTCACTATCTCCATCACATATATATCCTCCATGACAGAGAAAAGAGCTAGAGGAGTTCATACTTGCCATGCAACACAAAGAGAACTGGTGCGAAGAACCAGTAAACAAGCAGAGAGAGAGAGAAGACCGAAAATTGCAACAAGCCAAACAAACCCACAAATTTCCCGTTTGCATGCCTTCTCGCGAGTTCCGAGCTCGACTTCCGAGAATATTGAATGCCATTAAACCAACTTTCCCGCTTAAACTCAACTTCCACCGACCACCAGAATTGGCGATAGTCCAACTAAAACTCAAGTTCATTTCCAAACTTAGCAAATTGCCACGTCTGCACGGGTTAGCCGTCACTTAAGCCTCCGCCATGACCTGTCCCTCATCCTTATCCCCAACATTAATTTCCATAGAAAATGCTGCCCATGGTTCGCACCCCTCCATAGGCCCCTTTACATCCTCCTCAATAGTTAGGTTAGTAACTTAGGTTAGAATTTAGGGTAATACTCATACTCACCAATTTACACGTAGTTACTAACTTAGGATATTAACACATAGCCTAGGTCTAGGTTAGATTAACAATAATCTAACGCCTAGGTTAGGTTTTAGTTTTAGGTTACTAACCATTAATAATTCCAGTTAGGTCTTCATCCTGTAAACTCAGAAAGACCTGTATCATACCTTTTCGAATAGAATTAGCTCCAGTTCTGCTGCAGAATTGTATGTAACGAGTTATTACCCAGTCCACAATCGAGACCTTCCAGATATACTTCCATATCGGGAACCAATTTTATTTCACAAGATCAGCCCGAGTCATACTCCTGACCAGCTTAATCAATGCTTCCATACCTTGCAACCTGTTCAAGGTCTGTGATCTAATTCATCACAAACAAACTTAAAGCATTACTTGGATCAATTCCACTGATCCAAGACTAGATATTATAGATGAATAATTCTATAATTCATTCCGAGATCAGATTAATACTCAGATACAAAATGAAATAAATAAAAGAGTCTAATCATATTCTGACTTAGTCAAGATCTGCAATTTGCAAGGAAATTACAATACATATCAAGCATGATTTCTAAATTGAGGAACACATCCTTATACAAGAAATCACATATCAACACTTGTATGTCCAGGAGAAAGTAACAACAGTTCAGGGTGTTACACTTGAAGCATGAAAAAAGAAAACAAAACTAAGCTAAAACAGTGATACACCAAAGAAGTGTATCAAAGCTTCATATTCAGCAGTGTTGTTAGAACATGCAAACTGAAATCTAAAAGCTGAATAATACTTAATGTCTTGAGGTGAAACAAGCATAGCTCTCCCTCCTACACCTTGTCTACTTCTTGATCCATCAAATAACAACTGCCATACCTCATTTTCATCTTTATGGTCTGGCTTGGTGATGCTATGAAGAGGTTGATTTTCTTCATGCATGTAATAGACTCCTAATTTAGATTCCTCTATTTCCTTGTAGAGGTCAAAAGCATGTACCTTTCTTTCCCATTCATCAAGATTCAAATTTGGAATGCTTCCAACTTTGGTGTCAGCTTCCTGTGTGCTTGGATAATCCTCTTGATCAAACACTGAACAGTTGGCATTGATTGGGCTTGGAGTATGAGGCTCAATGTGAAAGTTTGCAATAGGTTCGGAACTAATTGTGGCCTTGGCTCCATACCTTGTCCTAAACAGCATATGTGACCAATCAGAAGATAGGTAGCCTCCAATCTTAGCTATGAAATCCCTTGACAAACATATGGCAAAGAGTGGTGGCAAATCTATCACCGACACATCTTGCAAAACAGTGACACTGGGGCATGCATGCAAAGTAAGACTCAAATCTTTAATCACCCCAACTATGGCTACTATTATCCCATCTAATTACACCACCCCCATATATATGAATTCATATTGAAGGCCTAGTTGATCAGCTATTTTCTTGGGCATCACGGAACTACTTGCCCCAGTATCAATCATACAATTATGTACTAGTTTATTCCCAATGATCAATAAAACATATAATGGAGGGGGTTTCAAAATTTTACCTTGTTGTCCTCCAAGCTTTCCTTCAGGTTGAGTGGCATTTATGAGTACTTTCTCTTGCATATGAGCTTGTTGATTTGAGGTTGACCAATTCTTCATGGCAGCTTGTAGTAGATCCCTTTAGCCTGGGATGGATAGTGACTTCCACATAGATATGTTCACATTGGTCTTCTTATTTGTTCAATGATGTTAAATGGGGATGAAACATCTCTTTTCTGCCCTTTAGTTTACACATTCTTTTCTTGTATCAATCATACAATTATGTACTAGTTTATTCCCAATGATCAATAAAACATATAATGGAGGGGGTTTCAAAATTTTACCTTGTTGTCCTCCAAGCTTTCCTTCAGGTTGAGTGGCATTTATGAGTACCTTCTCTTGCATATGAGCTTGTTGATTTGAGGTTGACCAATTCTTCATGGCAACTTGTAGTAGATCCCTTTGGCCTGGGATGGATAGTGACTTCCACATAGATATGTTCACATTGGTCTTCTTATTTGTTCAATGATGTTAAATGGGGATGAAACATCTCTTTTCTGCCCTTTAGTTTACACATTCTTTTCTTGTACATGGGCTGTAATAGCTGGCATTTGACTTGGTCTGGAAGGTGGCTTGGGTTGTCCTTGCACATTTGGAACTATATTTTGCTTGCCAACACCTTGTGGAGTGATGGAAGGTTTTGAATCACTAGGATCTAATGACTGCCCTTCACCAATATTCCTCTTCTTTGACCATGTATTAATTGCTACACTCTGAGAAGGTGTTTGATTCATACCACAAAAATCTTCAGCCTACCAATTCACAAGTGTAGTCTCATTTGGAGTTGTATTTTGCTGAGATGTTCCTTGTTTTTGGTTTGTTTCTTGACTCGCCTCACTTTCTACACCAATTGTTGTCACCATCAAAGCTTGGTTCAAAGCACCATTGAAGCACATAGATTGGTTGTGAGGTTCATTACATGGGAAACACCAATCATACTCTTGAGCTATATTATTTTTCACTGGCACTAAGGCTTTAGAGGTAGATGCAAAATTGGGGTTATAAGGCTAAAATGGTCTATTGGCAGGAGGCCTTACTTGATTTTTATTTACAACTAGGTTGGGTGGCTTATTAGGTTGATATGATTGTCTATTAGGCTGAGTTTGAGGCTGATAAGAAGGCCTAAAACTTTGAGCTTGCTACCTCTTAAGCATAACTAGCTCATTGCCTAAATTTTGTAATTGTTTCATAACTTCCTGGAGCTCATTTGAGGCACTAGAGGATGAAGTAGAAGTTTCATTTGAACTCTAATTTCTAGGAGTGGGAATAGGAGCTAAAGTAGGTGCTTGACTAGTACTTGGGATTTCCAAGTCTGGATATAAGGACATAGGAGGCCTAGGTGCAAGTTTACCAGCTTGGATAAAAAAATTCTCATCCCTAATGGCAATGTTGTAAGCTGCAGGTATGGTTGCACCTCCCATGGATTGTATCAACATAGAAATGTCAAAATTTAAATCCTTGAGAAAGTATAAGAAAACACCTTGAGCTATTGGCCTCATTGCCAATGGAATTCTATCCCATGTTCTTTGAAATCTGAAATTGAATTCTGTTAGCTGCTCATTGGGAGCTCTCTTGATAGTTATCAGTTGCTCTAATAGAGACAAGTTGTCCCCTTTTTCTCCAAACTGGTTGTGGAGAGCTATGCACAACTGGTTCTAATTTTGGATAGAGCCCACCTCAAGGCTCCTAAACCATTGCAAGGATTTCCCTTTGAATGAAGATGCCAGTAATTTGCATCTCAACAATCTCATGGATTGCACAAACATTAGCAATGTCTTTGACATGATCACCAGGGGTGGTCTAATTTTCTCCAGTAAAGTATGGGATGTTCTTCAATGTTGCAATTGGAACTGGTTTTTGTGCATTAAGAGCAAGTGGACTGCTTCCAATAAAGTTGATGTAAGGATTTGGTTGTGCCATTCTAATTGGTCTAAGAACCCTTGTTGATTGGATGAAAGGTCTACCAGGTGGAGGAGTTGATAGATTTCTATTTGGTGGAGATGGGGACCTTTGAATCATTTTTCCTCTTTCTCCTCTTTCTGGGGATAATTGCACATAGTTAAACAATCCCTCCTCTCTGGTCCTTGACCTTGTTTGGATCCTTCTCATGAATCTTTAAGCTTGGACTACTGAAACCAGTTGATTTTATCCTTTTGGAATCATCAGATGTGCAAATCAAGGCTCTTTCAAGCAAGAAACTTACAAAAATTGCACATCAACTTATTGTACTGAATATGAAGACCTCTAAGGTCCCACTGGTGTGCCAAAACTATTAGTGCAAATCTACAGCACCCCCTAAATGACTTTCATATCTGCAGTTCAGAATTGGGTCATTTAGTGTGATTACACAACATTGAGTTTTCTCCAAGGTGTGGGACCTTGCAAGGTGATAAAACTCTCCAGAGAAAGTTGGTTCTTACCCCTCTGTTTAGGTGTATGCATGAATTTTTGCAAAGGTTCTTATTCAAAACTCTTATTCTAAAATTTCCAAGGAGACAGGGTTGAAAGAAGCATGAAAAAAGAAAACAAAACTAAGCTAAAATAGTGATACACCAAAGGAGTGATGAAATTTTGTCTTGAAAATAAACACAAATCATGGAGATGTAACACCAAAGCATGCACATATTTCTAGGATATAATGAAAGATTCGAAGATAATGATAAACACATGAGAGGATTGAAGGCTCATTCACAAAACATGCATTTTCATTTCCAAGTTTAATACGATGCATTAAAATGGCAGAAAGGAAAAAAACGTGTTACAATATCCATGATAAGTATAAAACTTGTCGAATTCATGTGCCAAGGGGAAGGGGGAAGCCTGCAAGAACAAAAACGTCCAACCCTTTACAAATGAGCCAAAACTGGCTTTTTAATGGCGAAGCAGAACGAGGGAAAAGCAAAAACACGGGAAAAATGATTTATGAGCTCAACCACCAATAAAATACCTTCAATTTAACTTAAAAAGTGATGGAGTTCATGAACAAATCCATATGCCAAAGTACATTGCTCTACAGATCCAAAAAATGACCCATAATTAATTTTGGTAGTTGAATGCTAGTTTTGTATTTTTTTCATGTCAGGGATGTTTTCTCATTTTTCTCCCACTAAAATACACCAAAAAAAAAATTAATATTCATCATGTGGATTATTTAAACAGCTTTCCAATGATATAAAGAACTCAAAAATCCGAGCTCGGGATCGAAAGTTATGGCCCTCTGAAGATTTAGGGCAAAAATGACAATTTTAGGGGAAAATTCGGGTTAGCGGGCCAAAACTTGAAAAAATTCCTCTTTTTTTAATTTGGGAAAATTTCCCAAAAATTCTCTACGCCCCGCCACTCCGCTACCACGTGTCACCCTCCCAGTGCAGGCCTCAGGATCACTTTTCGCCCTTTTGCGCAATTGGGAATTTTTTCCCAAAATTCTCCGTTGGCTTGACCTCCACTACTGACGTGGACACATGGCACCATTTGATTGGTCTATGGGGCCATGGGTTCAATGCATGCCTTTGTGCCTTTTGCAGATTTGGTGAATTTCACCAAATCCTCCTGCTGGCCTGGCTCCCGCCGCTGACAGGACACGTGGCGGCTTCAAAATGATTCACGGGCCTTCGGCCAAGATTTTCCTTTGCACCCTTTGAATGAAGCACCAAAAACTCAAAAATCCCCCCAACACCCAATGCTCCACCCTACCACATGGCATCTTTTCACTGGTTGTGGGCCTGTCTAGGGAAAAATTCCCCAAAAAACTCTGTCGAGCCATAACTCAAAAATTATGAGTTAGGAGAAAAAATTTACCTTTCTGGAAAGGTGAGAAAATTCTCTATCTGATGAAGCTAGTCCCAGAAACCTTTGAGTGCCTAAAATGTGTAAAATTTGATATTGAATCACAAGGAAGGAAAGAAAGATGGTAAGTTAGCTAAAATAAGCAGGGGGGCTTATTTTGGATAATAGTTTTCTAAGAAGATGTATAATTTCCTCTTTCCAAATGTCCTTTAGGTATAATACCTGAAAGAGTCACAACGAAATATTTATCCCAAAGACTAATTGTCTTCCCATTAACATATACTAGTTAGGTTTTGTTATCCCGTAAAATTGACAAGAGTAATTTTACTGATAACCATACCGAAAATTTTGTTCTGATCCCTTGTCAGGGATCCCTTACATTCGGAACGTTGCAAAATCCCTTTTCTGGGAAATCTGGTTTTCCGAACTTAGTCATTTTTGGTCTTTTTGGTTGGGCGCATGGAATTGCTATGTAACATCACTTTTTGGTGCGGACCCTTTAAAACCTTTGGCGCATATTTTCCTGTGTCAACACATCTTTTGGTGCACCTTGATATGTTGAGTCTTCCCTGCATGCGCCAAGGCGCATACGCCTTCGTGTTAGCACACCTTTTGTTGCGCCACAGGCACACATAATATCATGTTGACACCACTTTTGGTGCACCAAAGGGCGCACGTAGTTCCATGCTGGAAAATTCTTTCGTTCACCAAAGGGTGCATGCTTTCCTATGTCGACAGTAATTTTCATGCGCACTTTACAGAGTTGGTGGTGCATTTATTACTAACTCACATATATATATATATATGTTTGCACACCTGCAAATGTCATTATCACTAGAGCATCGCGTTTTTCTTATTATATTCTCTGAGCCTCTCAGCGCGCCTGCCTTGTCGTTTTCAAACACGTTGTGGACCCGTTTGCATGTTTTTCACTATTTATCCGGGTAAGAGGTTCTTATCTCTTTCGTATGTTTTAGCATTTTTGGTTCTTGGGTTGCTTGTTGGTTTAGTTTTGGATTGAAAAGAATAAAATATTGAACTAGCCCCCACCTGCTGATGTCTTTCCATATTTTCCTCCCCCTCTTTCTAGATCTGCTGGTAGAGGAATTTGTTCTGAAAGCATGGTTCAAGTCCCCTCTGGTTAAGCCATTTCATTACCCAAGTAACCTTGCAAGTAGAAAAAAGAGAAGCTTAAACCATATGTAAAAACCCCTCTGAGAGAAAGATTAAAGACTCTAAAAAAGACTCTACTTTCCTTTTTCCCTTGTGGCGCATTGGCACTTGACTATGCAACATCAAAAACAGTTTGCACCTTTGGTGCATCTCTCACCCCTGTTACAACATGAATAAGGATGCAGCACCTCATGGCGCATTCCAGCATGCCTGTCACATGCAAAGACTTTCACGCCCTCAAGGCGCGCCTCCTTCAGCATGCATACAAGCGCTAGCCTTGTGCCCTCCTTAGGCACCACAACCTTATTTGTTACATCACGTATACGTGCGCCTCCTTGGCACACCCTACATCTGTGCAACATCAGCTTAATCTGCACCAAGTGCAAAACTTGGAAGGCGCAGGCACCTTCCTCATTGCAAAATCATCATGTTGTGTAAACCATCCGTGCATCACACCAAGCTGCCTTTAGCGCATGAAAATTTCCTGTTACACAAACCATACATGCGCCAAAGGGTGCACCAAATCCCCATGCAACATGAAAAATATATGCGCCTTTGGCACATCCTGCCTCTATGTAACATGATGTCTCTATGTGCCCTTTACAAAATGTACCCTACAGTATCCATGCACCATGTGCCTTTGGCGCTGATTTAGTCCTTTGCAACACCTCTTTTCCTATGTGCCTTACCATATTTGGCCCTGTAAGCTGTAGCTTTCATGCGCCCTGCGCCCTGAGCCTCAAAATCACTAACTCTTTCTTCTGTTAACATTTCAATGGAAGATCAAATGGCTAATACAACCTTTTTGGATTGGGTCTCGCTTCTTCTTTGTGCAGATCAACAACTAAGTTCAAAAGAACATATGTCTACATCAAGCAGGAGACCTACCAAATCCAAAGGCAAGGCCAAACTTACAGAAGAATAGATGAAATACAAGTATCAGAGGGTCAGAATGCCTGACTCCCAGGCCGAATGCGACCTAGACATCAGAGACTCAGAGTTGGGTCACATTGATATGGAGGAATTCTGGGTCAGGACTCAGAAGGTAACAAGAAGTCCATGGATGGACAAACTAATGGGCAGTGCCCTACACTTCGCTGGAGGAATCCCAGTCAGTGCCGTCAACAATGAATTCATGATGGTAGTTGCCCGGTGCTACAACAAGGACACAAGGTGTGTCATAAATGACAAGGGCGAGGTCATCATTAACCTCACTGCCCGCCACTTCGAAATAATACTCAGCATTCCTCATCATCGGCACTTTGTGGCCATCAGCCGAGAGGATTGTATTAAGGCCTGGGATGACCATGAAGATCAGTGCATGCAGCTGATGAATGAGGTCTATTTGAAAAACAAAAAGGTAGTGACCCGATGGCCACAAATCATTCACCGAAGTGATTTTTCGGAGGAGCTCAGTGACACCATCACTTTCCTGAGAAGGGTCTTTGGGCTTCCTGATGCCCACTTTTTCCATAAATGGATGATGCGGTACTTAGAGACCATGAATAAGAATATGCCCGATCAACGCTTCGAATGGGCAGAGATTATAAGCAGCACAATCTCCGAACAGCTTCAACAATTCAATACAACAGGGAGATTCTACATGAATTCCTATGTTGTTTATGCTGCAGCATCAGAAAGAGACTACCCAGGCCTGATGCGGAGTGGGGTTTGGCCTTAGGTCAAAATATATGAATACTACCCAGAGTTGAGGTTGGAGAATAGCATCCCTCAATTCACAAAAATCAACGATGTGTTTTTCTACCACATCATCTGCCTGTTGAGGCCAAATATGACTTACGGTCACACGACCAAGAGCATAGTGGCAGCTACTGAGAAATGGGGGGCCCTGTTCACCCAATTTCCCACATTCACCTATCTAAGGGCAGCTAACTTCCTGGGAGAACCAACCAAACTGCCGAGGTATACTGGACCCAAATTGATTTTGCTGGAACTATCAAGGCAACTGATCACCTATCATGAGAAGTGCCTCAAAAGAAAGAAGGGTGGAACTCCTTTCCCCCTCACAGTGGGTAGATATACATGCCTTACCCATCATAAGGCAAAGGACATGTTTGCAGAGTTGGAGCTGCTTAATTTAAAACATGATTTCCTGGCCAGACCTACCTTTGACCCAAGAAGTTGTCTGCCAAGGGCGAAACTCGATCCAATCCATGTCCCTCAGATCGAGGACATCTACATCGACGTCATCCATGAGGTTGAGCTCAGGAGAAAGGACCATTCTCGCTTAGCCTTGGCAGAAATCATCCAATACGGGGTAGCAATTGTTCCCAAAGGCTTCCAAACTACGGAGGATGAAGTAGACCAAGTATATACTAACACGGATGGGGACAATTGGCCTTTTCCAGCCATTGATCGAACCAAGGCACCTCAGACGATTGAGGAGAGGGTCAAGGAAACTCTGCGCAGAACAGAGCATTGGTGCCGGATGAACGGGTTAATCTACATCGGGGTTGATTTCACAACCTCCCCATTGGGTAATGCACCTCCCTGATCTAAACAGTAGCCTAAAGGCAAGGGCAAAGGCATAGAAGGTGAATCCAGCACCATTCGAGAAGAAGCCCCTGAGAGTCCTCCTTCCACGGCACCCGAACAGGTAATAACTCTGGTTACGCCAGAGAAAGAAGCAGAAGAGGATATTCCAATAGGCCCATCCACTCAGGATGTCGGCATTGCTACAACAACCGAGGTCCTTTCTATCCCTTCTTCTTCTCTTCCTTCCCCTCCTCGAGTGACTCAAGCGACCATCCCTTTGGTCATGTCCTCTCCCCCTTCTTCTACTATTCCTCCTGCTTCTTCGTCCATCTTCTCTTCCCTCGCAGATCTTTCCCCCTCCATTTCTTCCCTCATCTCTGAGCTCCCTTCCCTTCCTATGTCTTCCTCAACTGCAGTATCCCTTCCTCCCATGGGCACTTCTTCAGCTATTCTCTCCATGCCGCCTCCACGTGTCTCCACGTTTTTCCCCTCCACTACTGCAGCTACCCCCTTTTCCGTTTCCGGCCCTTCTCCCATAGGTCCTGCCTGGATCTCCTAGTAGCTAAGTTAATAAAAGAGGAAAGTTCCCATGGATCTGATGAACTTTTCTGTAATCCCATCTAAGGGGGCAAAGAAGCAGAATCCCATCACACGCTTCTCTCAAGTGCTGCGGGAGAGAGGGTTATGGAAATCGTATACCCCAATCCCCTATAGGAGAAAAAGGATCTGTCTCCGATAGATTTTACTGTGACCCAAGTCACAATGGGGACATCTTCTGAAAGCCTTCAGGGGGAATCCCTTTATGCAGTTAACGCCCTCTGCAAGAAGCTTCAGGAGATAAAGGAATAAAAAAGGCAATTGAAAGAGCAAAACAAATATCTGCTCCAAGACTTACAGAAGATGGGTAGTGCGCCTCCCACAACTGCCGTTGAGACTTCTAAGCTTCTCAGCCAGGAGAAAATTAATAAGGACGTAAAGATCGGCGAGCAGGGTATGGCCGTTTCCACCTGGAGGATCAAAATCCTCAAAGACAGTGAAAAAGTAATCGCCGAGTTCTCTAACTTGTATTTGAACATCAATAAGGTGAATAAAGAGCTCCAAGCATTAGCGGGGCCCATATCAGAAGAGTTGGAACATGCTAGACTGTAACACAAGACCTTCCCACAAATGTTTGACTGTTCAGTCGAAGATCTGGTTAAGTTCGGCATCTTCGGCCATCCCAGGGCCCTCAACAAAATCATGTCCACTCTGGACTACCAGGTGGATCAGCTAGAATTTATCTTAGAAAAGATTGACAAAGTGAAGGAAGAAGCCCTGGACGCGATGCATCAAATGGAACAGATCGTTCTTAACATGTCGCCAGGGTTACTTACTCCTTCCTTCACTTTAAGGAAACCTGATGAAACCATCCTAGATCTTTAAAGATATCATTTCTCAAGGGATGGGGCCAGAGGTCACTTTTGACGTAGAGTCTATCAACAACCTGCTGGCCTGTCGAGACTTCATTGGGTTACTCATTGAAGCGGAAAAAGACTATTCCAAACTCCCCGAGAAGCTCATAGATGAGCGGGAGACTTGTGAGGTGATCAGTGAGTGGCACAAGGATCCTTCCCAGGATCAACTAGGGCCCATGATCAACAAGTTTATGGAATACCACTCTCAATTCCATATCTCGTCACCTGAGCAACAACAAAAGCAGTCCACCCCCTTTCGGCCGCAGGATGACGACGACGAGTAGCTTTTTCTTCTTCTTCTTCTCTCTCTCTCTTCTTCAACTTTCTTTTTGGGAATATCTGGAGTATGTTGACACAAATGATGACATCATCCATGTTGCATCATGGGATGATGTCATCCATCAAGTTGTCAAAAGTCAACATTACTTTTAGATATTTTATATATATCTTTGTAAATAAGTTGTTGGCTCCTTTTTGCCTTCTTTTCTCTCCTTCTTCTATAAATACCCCAATACTTGTTGTATTGAGGATGAATGGATGAATATCTTTCAGATGAAAAATAGAAGTGAGGAGAAAAGACTTTGAGCTTTTTGTAACAGAAGGAAAATATTAATACAATATTTAGACTTTGTGCTGAATACATGTGTTATGTGCATTAGATCTTTCTTACGTCAGATTTGTGTGTTTATTCTGTTGCATCTGCTTCTGTTTTATTATCATTTACTTATCATCAGTATTACTTTGCTCGTTTATGCAAGTAGGTTTGGCTCTGTTTACTACCAATCCCAAAACATAAACCTTCTGACCTTTCTGCTCCGGAATTCATTTCTTTTCTCCCTTCGGGCCTGCTCTTTCTTCATCCCCTCTTCCTTTCCTTTCTTTTCACAGTCGAAAACACCCCTACTGGGATGAGATCCCAAACCCCCGAAGGTAGAATTTGTGAGACTTGCACAGATTCCTGCTGGTAGAATAGCAATAAACCAGTTTCACTTTGCTGACTCAAAGAGGGGCTATGCCCTGCACACTGTTGGCTCGTTTATCCATAGATCTGCCCAAGCGATAGATTTTCGGACCAATAGGTTCCATTTCCAGTTATTTTCTTATACAAGGGTCCATATGTAGTTTACTCTTCTATTAATATCAATTAATAATCCATAATAACTTAGTTGGGTGTTCATCTATGTATGCCAACTTAGAAGTTGTATTTAAGAGGAGAATAGAGTATCAATACTCTTTTTCTCTATTTCATTTGAGTCCAACTAAAATAATCTAAAACATATATGTTTACAAGAGAATAAGAAAAAATTTACAATCCCCTTGCAGTAAGCCCAAAAGATAATGGTACATCAAATATCAATAACGCTCAATCCTTTTTCATTGATCAAACAAAATACATAATTTACAGGTCTAAACATTTCAAACATTTTTCATGTCATTCTTCATTGATAAAATCAAGTAAAATTTACAACTTTTTCCCTTTTTTAATTACATCTCAAAAGGAATAATAAATTCTCATTAAAAATGTAGCCTTTAAGTAAACACAGAAAGCATCATAAAGGAACTTTTCTTCTTTTGTCACTTATGGAATCCATCTGCAAAAATTGTTAGCATGGGTCAGTTTGTTGAACTGAGCATGATAAGCACTAATCATTAAAGTGATGTGCTTTTGACTAACCATCTCATAAAAAGAACTCTATTCTTATGAAACATTAAGCAATACAGGCATATACCTATTAAAGAATTAAGTACCACTAAAAGAAGAACAGAGTGAGCAACCTTGTCACATTACATAAGTATCAAGATTAAACAACAATCTTCATTCAGCAATTTCATAAGAAAAGATACAATAGATAAGTAATATTACATCCCAATTACTTATATGTTTCATACTATAGTGTCTTTGAATCATTCCAATTTAAGCCAACTCTAGCCTAACATTTTTGTTCAACATCAATAGATTTTACAAGGTTTAAATTCCATGTACTTCTCCTGGAGATAGTCACACATTGATTCATTACCTTCTTAACTATAATTTGAGAAGGAAAGAAAAAAGAAAGAAAGTGATTCATCCAACTATCTACTCTGTAATCCCCTTTAGATAACCTAACCAAAATGGTCAGCTTCAAGCAAGATGTAATAATAACGAGAAATAACAGTCAGAGAGAGAGAGAGAGAGATAACAATAAACTACCTTTTGAGCACAAGAGTACTAGTAATGAAATCCACAACTCAGAAAGGAGAGAGAGAATGAGATGGAAGTCAATTATCAAGATGAGATAGAGATTTTCATTATTTCTTCCCAATACTGAACCAAATTATATAAACTGTAACATGCAAATCAGTTAATAGCAATGTACTTTCCTCAACGTAAAATAGGGACAGTTTCAGTAGCGTACAAGCTACCACTAAAGGAAATATTCAAAGAATTCAATCTACAACTATACCAGAAGTATCAAGAAACAACTGATCTTATAAATTCATCCACGTTTATAGCTTTGCCCACTACAAACAAAGCTTAATCGTCCCAAATAGAAAGTGATTACAAGATTACAGTCAAGTAAAAACATGTTTCCTATTCCACATAAAGGAAAGAAGTCATTTTTCAAATACAATGAAATGAATTCCAACCAGATTCAAATACAATTGGGATCAGTGAAAGGATTACAATTCCCTAGCACATGTGTTCATCATCGAGCCTGAAAGGAGAAGGAGAAACTTTACACTTCAACTGAATTTTGACTAAGATGAAAGCAATCAAAGGAAATTAAACCCCAAATTGATTCCTAAAATTGAACAAAAGAGAGGAGAATAAAATAGAAAGTTCCAACTCTTTCCCCTCAGATAACCAAAATCGAACTAATTCCACGTTCCACTACAGTAGTCGATTTTCACATCAATATCTACCGATGTAAATCAAAAGGTTTTCCACAAACCATTTCATACATACAGGTAAGAGAACAACAATAACTTCTATCAATTTTTTCAAACGGATACACAAGAATCCATATAATTTATTCATACCAAGCACAGTAAGACTTCCTTATTATTATTTTCAATAAGTTTGATTCCATAAAATAGAGGCTACCAACAACCATGACAGCGAAGGGTCAAAATGGAGTGACATAGACCGAAACTACTTCAAGAGAGTTAAGGTTATCTTCCTTCAAAGCATTCTAATAGATATTCACAACTCAATTGTGTAAGGTTTAGAAGTAATAAACTCATTTTCTATTACATCTATCAAATGTGAATCTACCCAATGCAGAATCCAAACCATTATTCCATTATAAATCAACAGGAACAACAAGATTCGAATCAACTCAAGCTTCGGCAAAAGATGTGACATTTTATACTTTCTTTTAACAGAGGAAACAAACTGTATCAAATCTTTTCCCAACAATTTTTCCTAATCCATTTTGTACAGTAAGTAAAAAGTCCACGTGACTTAAGCAACAATCTAGTTTCAAATAGAGTAATACTTATCATTTCCATTCACTGTATGCCAAAATAAATTACATCATGTACAAACAAGTTTCACACACCTTTTATTCAACAAGGATAATTTATACATTTAAAAGTCCAACATTGCAGATATTACAAAATATCAAATAACTATACTTAATCAATCTAAATACAACTTTCTTTTCCATCAAGTACATTTCAGTAATGAAACCATATCTCAACATAATAAAGATTTAGTATCTTTGATGAACAAATGTAACTTTCTAAATATATTTCTCCTTTCATCATTTACGAATTCAATCTACAAAATTGCTATCGTGGGTCAGTTCATTAATTTGAGCATGATAAGCACTAAATCATTAAAACAATGTTCTTTTAGCTAATTGTTTCATAAAAAGAACTTAGTTGTTATGAAACAATTTTGAAGCAATTCAGAAAGACTCGGCCAAAAAGGAGATACAAACTATAATAAAAGATAGAGAAAAAGATATACTTCAAATCAAAAGCAAGGTTAGGCCATGAGATATAACAACTTCAACCTTCCATCCTCTTTTCTTTTTTTATCAAAAGCATTTAAAGAGTAAGTTTAGATAAGTAACATTTCATCATAATCTCAGTACTACTTTTATACATTTCTTTTCATATTTCCTATCTCAGTTAAACTTGTTTAATAGAATAAGATAACTCAATCTATGTTTTAGGCATAGCTTAGCAGTATCTCATTTACAAACACTACCTTCCATCTCAATATTTCATTAACCTAAATTCATCCTAAAATACGAGTCACCAACAATTGAACTTAAATATCATAAGAAATAAGTTGGGATAACCCAAATCATCGTAACATTTTAATTGTCCCTGATTAGAGTATCCTAATACTTAAACTCATAACTAGGAACCAATTCACATTAAAAACCAAACAAGCTAAATCAGACCTCATAAAGAGGTAAGGTTACTTTCAACAAGAAAAAGAGTTACACTCCAATCTCAAAAATATACACCATTGTTATCATTACCTTAAGTGGGTAGAATGGTTAAGTTTATACCTTAGACCAACTCATTACTCCATCCAAATATTTCCAGCCAAACACAATAATTCGTCCAAATATTTCCAACTTCAGCTATATTGTCCTAAACATTCTACATTCAATCCCTTCAAATAGTCAAGAAGTTGTATAAACGTAATATAATTGAGAGGGACAACATCTTTACCAAGTTCGAAGCTGAAAGAAGATTAAAGGAAGGAGAGGGAGAGAGATTACTACCCCTCAACTCATTTTATGATTAAAATAGAACCTTAAGAAACCAAGAACCTATATTGACAAAGGTCATTTATCTAATGTTTCAAACCAAAATCCCAAACAAATATTTAATCTGGGTTCGAAATGAATGAACAAAAACTAGAAGAAAGGAAAGAACAAAGAGCAACAACATTCCATTACATTTCATCATTCAAGAAGACGGTATAGATAGCCTTGATTTCTGCAAGATAACAAGTAAACCATTTCCCAAAAGACACAGAGAGGAAAGGAAGAGATTAAAAAAAGTGTAAGTCTGAATAGTCTTCCTAACTCATATCTGTATAGGAAAAGAAGTATACAATATGATTTAACCAAAACAGGAGTCATTGTTCCATTTTCATGAAGAAAACATTGCCTAAGATCCGAAAGAACTAAAACCAAGTTTGATGTCCCAAGGTCTAAGAAACATGCTAATACAATACATCAACTCAATGTAAATAGAGCTATCAAGAAGTTCAAGGTGACAACAATAACCAATATACAATTAACCAATACTGAAGAGAGTTTTCCCTTCATCGTACCAAATGCCATAATTTCATAGGCTACCCAAAGACTCAAATGAGTATAAAATAGAATATCATTTCCCCTACATGCTTCAAAAAATCAGACTTCATGTAAAAAAATAATAAATTCTAGAGATTAATAGAAGTATACTATTGCAGGCCTCAAAAATAATAACCGAAAGAACTTAAACAAGTCCATGAAGATGTTAAACCAATTGCCAAGCAAATTCCACAATAATTTAACCTTCTGCAGCACACACAGGGTCAGAAAGTCTGTAATAGGAAGTATACACACAAACTAACCAGAATCATGAAATCACAGACAATGCTAAGATTCAAGGCATAGTCATAATTTTGAGGTCTTCATTTAATATCCAAAAAGGAAACGTTATGAGTAGCCTTCAATCGATATTCACAAAGAAGTTTTGTAGGATCATAATGATAACCAGTCGTTCCTATAGTTTCCTACGATAAGACCCACACTTTCAAGTTTAAGCAACCAAAAACACCAACAAGTTTAAACAGTTATACTAAGATCACATATATTTTTCCGGCTATGTTTTCACACCCATGCATAAATATAGAAAGCAAAACCCAGCTATCTAATCAAGAAAATCAAAAACCCATATCACACTTTCCATCATCCAAACAAAGTTGATAAAGTATACCATCAAAACATCACAAGAATTCCAGAAGAAAAATAAACTCATCAAAACAAAATTATTCCCTAAGAGCAAAGTTATTTTTATGAGCATTTAAGGAAAATCATAAAACTTAATGGATAGAGCCTATCATGCCTGATAGGGCTTCGCCTTTACTGATTTGCAAAAGTATCCAAGCAAAGCAACAATCCTTCTTTCGAAATGAAAAACAAAAAAAAAAATCCGCTAACTCCTCCTTATAGTTTCACAGTTCCAACTCTTTCCCTCTTCGCAATGCAAGGAAGAAATTCTCATGCATAACCACATTGCATGAAAAAATTGAACTGGAGCTTCGAGAAACAAAACAACTACATTCAGAGCTCAAGCTCCAAACTAAATGTATCGACAAAACCAAACCCTCTATCTTTTTCCTAGGTAGTTTCACCAGATTCAAAATATTAAATGCAGAGTAGGATTGTCAGTCCTTCCTACCTTCCCGTCACCACCATCTCTAAATTTGGTGTAGAATTATTTCAAACAAAAACATGCATTCAATATTTTGGTGAAAATGCCAACTCACCCATCTAAATTTCCAACTTTCCTTTGTCAAATTTAGTTGCAAAAGGAGATAAGGATTAATAACTCACCTTAAATTCCTTGGATTCACTTCCTCCCACTTACCTCTTCCCATTTCGTCCCATAGGCCCCCCCTTAGGTTAGCCATTCCCTTAGTTAGGTTAAACATTAATTTAGAAACCAACATAGATCCATAGGTAAGTCTTAAGTCTTAGGTTAATTAATCACCTACAAGAAGATAAACTTATTAACTTAGGTTAGATTACCCTTTTTAGGATAAGGTTCTAGATTTAAGGAACATAGAGTAAATAAGTCCCATGCCCTTTATGAAAACTTCATCATACCAAACCAGAAAAAGAGGACCCAAATTGTTACTCAGTTCAAATACGAAGCGAAGATCCATGGAGAGGATTGTACATAGCCTTCACACATTCTAGGTCCTAAAACCTTCCATCTGTCCAAATTGGACATCAAGAAAACAAGATATGAAAATTAGAAGCATACTTGGATCAATAGAATTGATCTAAGGTAATGTTTTTTGAATCCCCATAAATTAAGAAAACTGAAACTTAAATTCATAATCCCAAGCAGTGAATTTATTCTGCATAAAAGAGATGGATTCATTAATTTTCAATTAAGCAAAAAGACGACAGAATGTATGTATTCCCAACAGATAACTTCTTATATATTGCAAACATGATTTCCTAAGTCATAAGAGTACACCATCTTAAGAAAAAATCACCTGTCAATGTTTAAACCTTCTATGGAAAAAGTCATCATAGGTACCTGTAACACCCCCATTTTACACGCACAAAAACAATAGTGAAAATACCAGGATAATTTTTTTGACTAACATTTCTCACCACACAATGCCGCAAGGCTCTAAGTAAGGAAAACTCAAAGACACATACGACACTTACAAGTCATCGACTCACATAGACACAAGACAACACCATAGACATGTTGATGCCAGACCTTTCCAAATGAACGAGTACTAGAAATGACCCCACAACAAGAAAAGGAACCCAAGGATTGACAGGCCCACACACATCATTACCATGATTACATCTTAATTACGATTAGCATTCCATAAACATTTTTACATATGGCTGATTTTGTCCTTTTTTCACATACACATTTTTTTTAAGTTCATTCCACATTTAAATCACATTTTGACCCTTTTTTTTAGTTTTTATCCTTTAAGAAAATTTCCATAACTTACATACTTATTTGGCATAATTCAAATTGCATATAAAGTGCTTAATTATCTTGTTCTTATATTAAGAATATTCTTCTCGAACATTTATTCAATGTCTACCTTTTTACCCTTACAACTCAAGTGAATCTAACTTGATGTCCAGAAAGTAATATTATGATTTAAGGGGGGCTAGTTCAGATTCAAGATACCTTTTCCCTATAAACATTATTTGATCATGGTATCTTTATTTCTCGATTCAACATTCCCAAAACAAGAAATTGTATTCAGATTATAAATATATATCTTTTGTTCTACTCGAAGATTGATCTCACAAAGGGGAAACTCATATTCTTTGTAACACATGAAAAAATTTAATTGGGTTATACGGGCTCCAAGATTGGCATTTTCCTGACCTCAAATCTCATGTTTACTCTTATAAGCTTTACTATTACACCGCATTCTAGTCTCATTATTACCCTCACTTTACAACACAAGAGTTATGAAAGTACTTGCCTGCCATCTTGAGAAGTACATGGTTGGAAGCGTTATAAACTACACATGAACCACAAGTTAACCTCCTAATCAACTGAGGTTTGGTTTAATTCCAATTTTCACCTAATGATCTACACCTCAACTATATATAAGTTTAAGGCAAGACGACATATTTATCCTAAACCACCTTCAAGAAAAGACCAAGGTGTTATGTTGATAGAAACCATGGTAGCACATTTAACCGAGAGGAACTAAGGAGTTCATTGACAAGAGTTTAAGACCTAGAACAACTATTTCAAGACCTATATATATGTCGTCTGGATCCAACAAGGATTTTATCCACTGATGAAGTTAATTTCTAGATCTAATTTCGTAAGACCCGGCAATCCAATAGGATACTAAGGGAGTATTAGCTCTACTTACTCCACAGATGGTAAGGTTACACTGCAAGGTCATTGCTTCGAACAAGGAATCATAAGGTGACTTCCAAGGTGGTCTTCACCACTCAATCACAGTGTCAGAACTGAAGAGAGGACATTCTCCTTGTGGTTACCAAAACTAGAAGGAAACCACATTCCGGATAAAGTTGGACCATGTCATTCCTAAAAGATGGGATTCACGACAAGGTCGTTAAACATAATGACTATGACGGTAAACTCCAACTAAAGGTTTTATTTACCTAAACTAGGAGTTCCATTGAGTGCAGAGTTTAAGTTCATTCTACGATTTTCAATTTCTTCTATGGTAAAAATTATCACACATGAAGACATGTTATGCACAGATATTATACAAGGGTTGAGTGTTTCGATTAAAACTCCTTATTACATTTACAAGGTAAGAATACAACAAGCTAATTAATTAATCATTTATTGAACATTAAAAATGCACGACAAGATATTACTTCAAATTCATTTACCATATATATATCAAACATTTTTACCATACGTACTATGAATCAAATTGAACCTATGATTAAATACACATTTCCTAGATGTCCCTAAAAACTAGCATCTCATACATATTAGCAAATTTTGAATATAAATTTTCTGTAACATGAGACTACATTATACATATATTCATTTTACAATGAACTATATAAATTACAATGATAATTAATGAATTACACATCGTCTTTTTGCCATCATTCTTGCATCCTGTAAAACCATGTGAGGATGAAATTAGCGATAAATCGTTGGCATGGCATCCACCCTAATCAACATAATTATCATTTTTCAGTTTTCCCAGTTACATGTAATAATAATTATAATTTTTATTCGAAAGAAAAGGTTTAGAGACATGTAATCATTTCACTTCATTTTGTAACCAAGGAGAGAGAGAGAAAGGAAGAGAGAGAAACACCATTTTGTCAAAAGTTCTATTTCACACAAGTAACACTATAGAGTTTTTAAATATTTATTTACATGTGTCAAAATTTTCCACGGTGGTTTGGCCACTCGACGATGGTCCCACAATTTTCTATTTTTACATTTTCTTGCTAGCTACAAAAACGTTTAAATCGGGCTCGGAGGCTAAGAAACCACTTTCAAACATTGTCTTCCAATGAGAAAACACACCATGATTAAATTTCTATGTATCTACTTATATACCAAGAGTTCATAGCAACTGACGGGATTTGGAATTAGCGAATGGTTTACGTTTGGTGGCTAGTTTTTCAAGGACATCGGTCGTAATTGACCTAGTTGCAAATGAATAAAAGTTAGTTCGAGGGCTCAAAAAACCACATCAAAAACATGACGTTCAATAGATAAACATGCAATGAGTAACTTCCTATAAGTTCCCCTATATAATGAGAATTCAACAAAGTCGACGGAACTCAAAACCAGAAAACAGTTTTCAAACGGCGACTAGTTTTTTGAAGCCACCGGTCCTAATTGGTCCAGTTTGACCTATTCAAACTACGACCAGAGTCCTACAAAATGCCATTTCCAAACTATTCAGAAAAGTTTTTTTCCCTAAACTAGACGTTCCATGTAATTATCTAGTAAAAACACTAGAGGTTTACGAAAATAGATAATCATTTCTCTATCCAGGTTTCAAATGGTGGTTCAAAACGAAAACCAACATTCTAGATTTAACTTCCTACCACTGCAAAATAGTGTAACAGGGCTCCTATAAGGGCGTCAAAAAGATCAAAAATGTTTATTCGAGGTGAAACCAAAGGTTAAGGTGACTCCTATCATAACAAGGTACATGAATGAAGCTTAACATCCCATTTTCGGAGTTACGAGGGGTACTTAACGAGTCTCTGAAAAACACAAAAATTATCTATTTAAGTAGGGAGATGGTTAACATTTTTTTATTGGGAAGTCAACTTCATCTTATCAATAAAACAATATTGTAGCAATCTAGTTGGTCAGGAAGTTTTCTAAATCACCTCAGAATGAGGGTTGAAGTTCATGGTTTAATACAAAAGGGTTATTTTGATTTCGTGAGTTACGATACAACATTTTATTATTTTGCAACAAGTTAATATAAAAAAATTAAATCTATTTTAATCCTAATATTTTAAAATTATATTAAGTTTCAAATGAAAAACTAAAGTATGAGAGTTATGAAAGATAAGAAGAGATGAACCACGCCTGGAGGGACGAAGTCGGTCAAACCCGCAGGATTCGGTTCAGTATCTCGCTTGGGCATTTCGTCAAATAGGTTGCATGCATTAAGAAAATCCTCCACTTGAATTTTGTACACATTTATCCCTTTTACAAAAATTTCTACCAAGGTATAGATGACTAATACAATTGAGAAACCCACTTCCTAATATGCTTTGATGGGTACATACCCATTTCAAAGTTGTCCTCTTGGCAAAAAAAACTTAGGAAATGTTGCTACAGATTTAGGATCTTTGTTTTACACTTGTCAATGCGATTTTCTTCAAGTTCTCAAATCATTTAACACATCCACACTCTTATCAGTATACCATGCACTATTTCTTCACTCAATCCCATATTTACCACTTTTTTTACTTAGTAAGTCAGAGAGATACCCATGTGTGCATTTAGAATTGGTGTGTCTCCCTGAGGCATCCTCCTTGGATTTGTTTCTGATGTTTCAAGCATATGATTTGACCATTTGTAACTACTAACATGGTTCCTCTAAATTTTGTTATACTTTGAAGGATGTCCATACTCTGTTCCACAACTCGCACCAGGCACAAGATGGGAGACACTAGCAGAAGTTATGAAATCTAGCTTTAAACCTGTTAGTTACATTTGCTCAAAAGTTTCTATAGCCTTTACAATAAACCCATTTTGTGCAAATCATTCTATCATTTTAGTCTATGATGCCACATTTATTTTAGGCATTCATTTGAACATTTCACATTCCAAATGCAGGCTTCCACAATTGCATACATATCTGTTATAACACTTGCAACAAAAAACATCTGAAAACCCATTATTCTTTAAAGGATATCACTATGATGCTCAAGATTTCCCATTGCAGTGCACGATTGGAGGATGCTGGTGAAGGAGAAGGAATCTGTATTTGCACCTGCCAAATGCATTTGCTTGAAAGTTACTAAAGCCTTTTAAAAAGACAAAAACATAGTTTCTAAATTTCCTACATTTGGTGCAGTCCACAACGCCACATTGTTTTCAGGCATTTTGGTGCACATTTCACATGCCTTATGCATGAATCTCATTTCAGAAAGAATGTCAACCAGATCACCTGCAACCACAATACAAAAAAATTCCTCTGCCTTTGTGTTTGGCTGGACATCTATACCATGTTCCTGATCTCAAGTTTTTGGTGTAATCTGGGAGTAAATCACAGGAGAGATGTCTAGCCATAGGAATGCAGTTGTTGGAAGTTTCAATGCCTTACCTCACAATCCTCCAGTCTACATTTTTCTCCACCAAGGAATCCAATAATTGGAGGAATAAGACATGTGCGCCTAGCAGAGAATAAGGGTAAGTGCCGGTAGTTGGGGGTGAAAAGTTCAAAAATTAAATTTAGAAGTCCCCATAAGGATCGGCACCACTCAAAGACTCATCTCCTTCCTCCTATTTTACCCCACACATTACCATTTTTAAATTATTTTGGTCCTACTTTTGGTCGACACTACATTTCCCTCCCCTAAAAGAGAATCGTCCTCAATGTGACACAACACTGAAACTTGAAGGATACATAGGAATGAAGGTTAAAAGTGACTAACATATCAACTTATCGGTACAACATGACCACAAGAAAGAAGACTATATTTTAAAATACCTTAAATTTAATGTTTTGTGAAGATTGGTACTTCTAGTTTAGCTTATTACTTAGTTAGTCTTCCTTTACAGTATTTCTTATCTCAAGATTATAATATTCATTGTTTAGAATTTTTCAATTGTCTTATGTTCGTGGGTGCCCGACAGTAACTAACATCAAGATGTCACACAACACAAACAACCCACGAGACACCTTGCTACATACTTTCATGTCTGAAACACATCACAAGGCCTTTAATTCCTCCATGGAATGACAACAAGTAGTCCACATAGCAACGAATTTCCAACAATTAAGTCATAGACATATATCCAATACACACATGTGACTAACAAACAAAAACATCACGCTGATAATGCATATACAACGGGTATCACATGGCCCAAAAATCCCAGAATGAACCAGCATAGTTCCAATTCAATATCAATAGTCCATACTAATGGGAAAGTCAATCCTCAAACATAACAATGTCTAACCAGACTCACAAGAGTACACATAACTCACTATACCAACTCCACACATCACAAGGCATCACAACACAATCTCTAGATATCTCCAAAAGCACAAAATGCAACTCCATATACCTCCCCAAATCATCACTAAATAGTATCCATATACCTCCCAAGATAAAGAATCATAGTGATAAAACCAAGTTGGGCCACTCAACCATAGAGGCCCATCAAGAATATCAGGTCACTCAACTATAGAGTGCCATCAAGAATATCAGGTAACTAAACTATAGATCCCCATCAATAATATTAGGTCACTCAACCATAGAAGGCCATAAAGAATATCGGGTAGCTCAACCATAGAGCCCCATCAAGAATATCGGGTCACTCAACCATAAAGGCCCATCTCCTTTATCCTTTTAATGAGGTCGGGTCACCCTATGGCCCTGGGCACATAAAGCCCCATCACCCCCACCTAAGTGGTGTAGTGGCCTGTATTTCAAAAACTACACAATGCTATGACCTCATTGGGTCGCACCCCCATATAATGAAGCGGGCACATAGGTTCCACCACCCCATGGATAATCCCATGACCCTATTCCAAAACATTACGACATTAGAACCAGCATAACAATCCATTCAAATGCCAAGTGGCAAAAATTATAATCCTTGGGCTAGGCTACAAATCTTTTAAATATGAAAAGAAAGTTTAAAACTAAGAAAAAAAATGGCTAATTAGCCATGGTTAATGCAAAATTCAAATGTTAATGTAACAATCAAATAAATGCCCAAAATATAAGAACATGTCAATCAAGAAAATGGCTGGTTCTAGCAAAAAATAAATAATGATCAATTTACGAGTAAAATATGTATTGAGAAAAAGCACATTATAATCACTATGTGGCCTCATACTGCCACCAAAGATGTGGCCTCATACTACCACCAAAGGGGTACTCATCAAGTTGTTCGCACTCAGATATTGAGCCTCAGCTCATAAAAATATAGATGTAACCAGAAATGAGTATATAAAATAATTTAACTATCATCATTTTTTACTGAATGATCCCTCCAAACTCCCATAAGGATCAACAGAGTCAAAATTACATAGGATTGTTCAACGAACAATCCAATAGGAAAGAGCAGCGAACTCTAGTTGCATAAGTTGAGCCTAAGGTGGTGCGCACCCACAATATACTGAGAAAGCTCGAAGTATACTAAATAGATAGAAGTGGTTTTTCAGTCTATATAATACTCCACTTCCTCACTCGTACTCGGCTCAAGATTATGAAAACCTAGTCCACGCCTCCTCTTTCCACACATACACTCTTGACAATTTCGTAATAGCCACCCTCCTTTGTGGTTCGAGGTGAAAAAAAAGATGCTAACTATTCTACAAAAGCCTGGGATGGTTCACGAGGGTAATCGTAAACTTGCTAGATTGGTGGTCCCTGATCAGATATTCGAATAGACTTGTGTACTAGGTAGTCCATAAGGGCTACCGGATTGCGATCAAGGAGCACCAAAAATTTAGGATCCCCGCGAGGAACATACTCCATATCAGAAGCGGATGATATTTCTGAAGGACTAGGGGTAGCTGGATGTGATGGGGTTGCTTTGGCCTAATAAAAAGGATTATATGACCAGGATGGGGAACCAACTAACAGCAGTCCCGAGGAAGACCCAGGGGTGCCGAAACATCCACACTAGTGGTGATCTCGGAGGAAGAAGGGGCCAGTTGAGCCATTCTTCTAGATTGTAATCGAGTGATGACCATCATAAATAAACCGAAATATAGCAAGAAAAAATAAGATTGACCTAACTAATGCACAAACAATTCAAGTAGCGTAGGTGATTATCTCTTTTAAATTTTTATGCTTTTAAGAAAGAAAATGTTAGGGAAGGCTTTTTAGAACAGGAACTACTCAAATAGCCAAACTAAGGATGGTTTGGGGAATGTTTGGTGAGGATTCCCGAAGGCACTTCAGTAAAATAATGGTACGTGGCTTGATATAGGGGCCTACCCCCGCACTTCACACACCGCTGCGATAAGGGAGTCGGGTGCTTTGCCAATATATACCAAAACTTCTGTGAATTTATAGCGCGGCCCGAGTACCACGTAGGCTCTTCCTCTTGGATATCACTTCCAAGTAGGCAAGGCCAGGGAGGAATTTTTGTTTAAATGATTTATACCTAGTGATTTTGGATTTGTGTGCAAGGGTGAAAAATAAAAATAAAATAGTGTCACTACCGATTTTGATCAATTTTCCAACCTAATTAAAACTAGATGAAAAAAATATAACAAAAATGACAAAGAAAGAGTTCTTTTTTAAGCACTTAAAAATGAAGTGTTTGATTTCGATGAAGACAAGTCAAATAGATTCTTTCCCAAATGCAATTAAATTCTTTTTAAGCACCAAAATCGAAATGTTCGAATGTGATAGAAAAAAAACAAACAAAGTCTCTCTCTCTCTCTCTTTTTTTTAGTTCCTAAAAAAAAAGGAAAACACCATAAATAGAAATACCTGTAGATTTAGCTCTCCAAGGTGTGTGGACTTAAAAAAGCGTGTTGTTGAGATCTTCCCCTTGAACAATCCCATGAACAAGCAAAGTGCTCCTTAAGAAAAGGTTAAGCAAACACACAAACCAACCCAGAAAGATATATCCGGATAATAGCAAAATGAAAAATTTCTATTCAAGGGAACTAGAAAAATTTCAAAGAAATAACAATTTTACATAAAGAGATGGATCAAACATGAAATCTTGAAATCCAAATGAAATATTTACTAATTTTTATAAATAGAAATTGGAATTGAGATTTGCAAAAAAAAGAAAAGACCTAACTTTGCAAATTCAGAAATGAAAGCAAGCAAGACTGAAACGATGAAAGGAAATGCTTAAGTAGAACTGATAAAAATCAGTGAAGAAAACTAACAAAGCTCAAAAATAGAAAAGAGATGAACTTACAAATAAGGGACTTTGGTTGGGTCCCACCGAGTATGCTAGAATGTTGATCAAGAATTTCACGCTTGTTACCTGTCCAGGTTAATGCACCAAACTAAACACAAAAACCTTAAAAAAATCAAATGAAATCGATACCTGATGGACAAGATCCGGAAGATGTAGACTGGATAAGAGAAGCCGATGTAGATAAGACGAGCGCACACATGAGTGATCCTATACAGTATATCCAAGAAACCTGCGAGACACCGATGCTTGATATAAAAAGACCACGTTAAAAGATATTTAGGTGGACAACCCGAGAAGCGGGTCCGGGAAGCGATAATCTCCCTCGGCAGATGTCATTCCATGTTTTCAATTAAGTAAAGAAGTATACATGATAAAAGATGTATGTAAAGGACTAGATTTTCTAATCAAAGGTAATAAACAGAATCTAAACAGCGGACAGAAAACAACAGAAAACAGGAAACTACTGAATAACAATGCTGTTGATTTAATGTTACCTGAGTTTTTTTACTTGTCTGCAGGATGATCGGCGTCGATTATGTAAAATCGGCGTCGACTGATATCAGATCGGCGTTTGACTTGTTTATAGGTCGGCATTAATCCGAGATGACACTGGCGTTGAATTGGGAAAACTTTGGAGGAAGATTGAGAAACAGACAGTGGAGACAAGATCGTCAATCATTCACTGGATCTACAGGTGTCGTAAGACATACTGGACCAAGGCTCCACTTGTGCTGGATGCAAGGAATAGAGACACCAAGAAAATCAATGGAAGACTCGCAATATCGATGTGGTAAGGAGAAAAGTAACGGTGCTACTCTCATGGATTGATTTGGATAGGATTTTTCTCTCACTTGATAGATGATGTTTAGACTAGATGCTCGAAACTCTCTTGCTCTCCTTGTCTAATTCATTGTCTATCTCACAATCTGACTGTCTAACCAGAACTGAGTTCTGAGCCCCTATTTGTAATTGGTGCACTGACCGAGATGAAATCGGCACCGTTCTAAAAAATCAGCGTCAACCGAGTACTGGTCAGCGCCGATTGGGGAACAGACTCCCGAAATGGCCAAAAGGAGCAATTTCTAGGAATGATGAGAGTGATCCTTTCACCTCAAGTACGAGAAATATCTCTCAGCTCGGTTTGGGAGGAGGAGAAATAGGGGGGATATGTGGATAAAATAGATATGGGGTAGATAAGTGGTTGGGATAAATGTAAAAAGGTGTAATTAAATAGTTAATATTTAATTACTCATGGGTAAAACACAATCGGGTGAATTAAACTTAGGATAGGTGTTTAAATCACAAATTGACTAATACCCCAAGGGGGCGAGTGGTGATGTAAACGTGCCCCAGGTTACTCGAGAAGGTAAACAAATGTGAGGGACACTAAATTGAGTAACTAATTTTCATGTGTCTACATTGTTCATCACCTTTACCTCCGCTTCAACCTTACGACCCCCAAAGTTGCAAGACCCAAACCAAGGATAGTTTGATGAAACTAGGAAAAAGTGTTCCTATCATTGTGTTCCCCCTCAGGACTATGGATGTAGAAGTTTGATAAGGCTCTCAAAACCATTCTTCTCTAAGTTTGAAAAAGGTAGATGAAAACACAGGATGCCCGAGCTAGATGTCTGGAGTAGATCTGATCATTAATGATGCACAAGAATAATCATTAAGGCAGCAACCTCAATGACCTCACATTGGTAGGGAAATCTAGACGGTCTCCATAGGAGACGATTTTAGTCCACCTCACAAACCCATGAGGGTCAGGATGGTCTGTATCAGAGAATTGTCCAAACCACCACCCAAATGCCAGTGATGCCCTGCTCATCTTGACAACCGAATTTTCCCTCCGATTAGGGTTTTTCTCCGTCAGTGCCTACAGACACGTGAACTCATCCCACACCTTCTCCATCTATGCGACCTCCCCTCAGTTTAACATGGTACAAGCTCGTCACCAACACCAATAAGGAAAAATAAAAATATCGAAAGTCAACTAGCCCATAAAGGCTAACCTTCGTGCACACAATAATGACCATCTACACCCAATAAGCCAAGCATCACCACTATGGCAGGACCTACATACCCTATCTCTGACATGGTTCAAAGCAACAGTACAACCGATTGGCAATAACAAGTACATCAATCCTCTCTAATCCAGACTAATCATTGCACCGATCTCATCCAAATCGGCGCCGAATCTCATCAACAAGCACTTTTAAAGGTTTTACGATCCATCAAATTTTTACCCAATGACCCCACACTAGTGCCTCCATTGATCACCCCTCACCACGTGGCCTCACTTTCCAAATAATCTCCTTCATCTGACCCCCATGCCCATTCATCATAGTCGAATACCTCTCATATTCTCTCTAATGAGGAGTATCATACAATCTCCAGTCATAATGACCCTGATCCCATTCCTTTTCATTCTATTTAGTTGCATCGATAACATACATATACAATGTGTCTATTATCCGTGATATGGTGGTGCTAACATTAACATCATCTCCTCCCACATGTACAACCAAATAATGCATCCCTTTAAATTGTATGTGAATAATAACTCACGTTTTGTATGTGCTCCTTACAATGAAGCCATCACCTCCACCCTTGAGCACCATTATTCTTCATGTTTGTGTAGGCCCTCACACTATCTTGGAATTATTATACGAACTTAGAGGGAGAACCTTCCAGTATAACATGCATTTGATCGTTTGACCTTGTGATTTTCACGTCATGGGCTATGTTCCTTCAGGGATGGTTTTGCACCACGGTTAACCAAAATTTACCATGAAGTGGTGGTAACTATACCATCCTAGCTAACTCGTCAAACCATTCAAAGTGATGGTTTTGTAACATGGATATACCAACAACTAACGAATTTTGGTTTATACTAGTTAAGGCATCTGCCACTACCCCCCACCTGAAGGTCTTCACTCACAACCCCATCCACCAATTCTATCACCACCTCATCCCATATGCTAACTTTTCTATTCCTACTACTGCCACAGCTAATCACATCTCACTGTAGGGAACTAACCAATACCCCTCCTACCCAATCGTCTAGTGATTTATCTATCCCTCACTACCCTACATATCAAAAACTGACCAATTCCTTAGAAATGGAATTTTTCAATGATGTTCCTCACCTCTAGGGGAGTACTTCCTCTACAATATCAACACATTCCTCACTCTACAAGAGTGAGGCACACCACACTGCGCCAGCACCCTTGCTATGAAATATGCACATAGGAGAGGTTTTCCAAAGCTTATATGTCCTCCCCACCGTTCGCACTAACTTAACATATGGGGGACGCTGAATGATTTCCAACCTATTCACATGAACCTCCATCCCAGACACGAACCTTTTTCATGCTAACCTCCAATATCTGGACTAACCAGGCTCACTTCGCCCACAACTGGGTGTCAGTTTCCACCGAAAATGCACCCCCTAAAGGATTTGGCTTCGGTTTTTATGAACAAGCGATCATGCATACCAATCAGTTCCAATGTGAGGCACCCATTTTACAAAAATATACAATAGTTTGAATTGTTGACTTTTTGACAATAGCACTCATCTTCCAAGAAGGCTACTCACTATTGTTGACCTCATTGAGGAAGACACACCTTCTAATATAACTCAATTTCACCATTAGTCACCACCCCTTACCCAACAGAGTCCATGAGATCCCTAATCTATTCCTCCTAACTTTTTTTTAATTTTTTAAACATAGAACATGATTTCCTTGAGGACAAGCTGACTTATCAACATGATTGTGAAAGGAATCCTTCTGTATTTCCCCATCATCTATACTGATATGATCGATGATGATACAGACTTCTATTAGATGTTGTTCAATGTCAGCCGCACAAAGAGTCCACGTCCTCACCTACGTCTTGGTACGAATATACTTCTTATATTACACCTTCCATCATTGAAAAACTCATGGTAGAGATTATGCAAACCAATGGAAAGTGGCTTGAATGAATCGACCATTGAAGGATCTTAACATGTAACACACATGCACCAACCCACAATCATTACTAAAGATAGGTCTGAGCATTTAGAAAATGATGTTGAACATGAGAGGCTTTTAACTCTTCCAAGTGTGTGAATCCTTCAATGATACATAGCACACGCATTTGAGTACAAGATTGGTCCTATGTTAGATAACTTAAACCTGATATCTCAGACCCAAGACATTTTTGGATCCATTTAATATCTGTAACGATACGTGGACCCCCCTCCCTCATATAGATTCAAAAACTACCTATATAAATGCAAATTGAGGAATGATTCCCCCAAACCCCCCTTTTTCGACCAGGTTGCATGGAGCTAAGTGACTTCTATACAGTTTTAACCCAAATGATAGAAGAGGATCAAATCGTGCCCTCCAAAAAAACTCGTGTGCACAGGATTCAAGAGCCATGGATGAAATATGTCTGGCTGCTACGCTGGTGTCCACCCAAACCCTCTCCCATGCTTAATGCCATCACCAAAGTGACAACTCCCCACCTCTCCACCAATTTGCTTCAATCACTCGACTTGATCTCGTGGTACCCATTCTAGCGGAACCTTCCAAATCATGAAGCTGACGATTGCTACACCAACTCAGCTCTCTGTCACCTGTTACTGTCACTTTCACCGGGAGGAATTTCCACCTCTCCTCTGTCATTTTGTAGCATAGGAAAACAAGTTAAAATGAATCTGTATTTGCGGACTTTTACAAAGACAAGTTAACACACCTCTTTGTATTTAAAGTCAATTGTATGACTTTGGAGGTAAAACTACGTTGGCTTTTACATTCATTCCAATGTATATCAACTCTCTCTGTAGATTGACGGATATCATATAAACGCCTTGTGAATCAATCATGCAACCGAGTTGAGTGGAAGATGAGTGATAGGGATTTCAACTAAATCTACATGAAGGCAATAACACATGCAACTATCTAATCCATAAAATCCTAACAGAACTAGAAATGACAGAGAATTCAGATATTTGATGCATATGAAATAGTGTTAACCAAGATCCGATGCACATGGATTGACAGAAATGAAACCACAATACAGCTACCATGCACAAGGGCAATGAAGAACATAAGGTTTCCCCTAATCAAATCAATTATATTGCCATTACATGGATCAGACACTGCTCTGATACCAAATGAAAACAGGAATATCTCTATATTCTTTGTATTCTGGGTATTACAATTATATAATGAGAAGCCATTCCTATATTCTAGGAAGTTGCTCTAACAACATAACAATCTACCTATATCCATGATATTGTTGTAACTCACAACAATATCACAACTATCAAATAATACAACCAAATATGTGAATAATTACTCACGTAATTATTCTCTTTACAATATCTATAATAATGGAGCACTAATAAATTATATTTCCTAACAGGAAGCTTCTGGGAGCAGTCAGAAGTGGAAGAGGACACGACTAGGGGTAAGTGAACCTAGCCAAACTTTCTTGTATAATTTTGTCGTAAAATAGCATACTAGGTTCTTAATTTTTAGAGGAAAAAAAGGCATAAATGGGGAGTAAGTATTTTTGAAACACGTCCTCTCAGTCGGCGTCGATTTAATAAATCAACGCCAATTATATTGGATCGTCGCCGATTAAATTGAATCGACGTCGACTAGGTTCGATCGACACTGATATAGTTAAATCGACGCCGATTTTACCATTTTGCTAATAAGATGATAGAATATATGTTTGTGATATTCTGATTTGGATAAATGGGAAGCTAATATTGTTCTTAATGTCATGGATGCAGGCACGAGAGTGTTACACATGTGGGATGTTATCCCTGAGCTTCTGGAGACCATTCTCCCTGATGTGACTAACACAGATTGGCGCCGCCTAGAGTTTGCCAGGCTCGGGGGCTTTCAGTATTACCGACAAGTACCATGAGATCTAGAGCTGATGCGAGCACTAGTACGGTGATGGGATAGCCAGATGTGCACGTTTTGGTTCAGGACGGGTGAGATGACTATCACCCATGAGGATATATACAGGATCCTGAGGCTACCGATTACCGGGGACCCTATTTAGATCACTCCACGAGAGCTGCAACAAAGGGCCCTAGGATGGTTATATGGGGATAGGGCGGATGAGTCAGAGATAGTGTCCGGGGTAGTGAGGATAGCCTCACAGTATAGACAGGATGATGCCAAGAGCAGACGTATAGTATTGATTCAGATGGCGATCTCCTACTTTGCTTTACCAGATTCAGGAGGTGGGAGATTCCCATTATTATTGCTAGATTGTATTTGTGACATCTTGCAATTTAGACAGGTGTTCACCTTTGCTGATGCCCTGATAGCTCAGATTTATTATGAGCTATGGATGTATACCACTGGCAGGAGGACAGGGATTGATGTTAGTTTTGTGCTCCATTGCTGGGCATATGAGCACATAGCAGTGATCAGGTCATCCGAGCTTCCATGGATGCCAGCAGTGGTGGGGGCTATTTATTATGGATTTCGGTGATGGCAGGCCGATATGGCCCCGGGAGATACAGGGAGATCCGCAGATTGGTATGCAAAGCACTTCAAGACACTGACACCAAAGCAGGTCATCTGGAGACCATATTAGGTATTTCCAACATGGGCTGGTTAGGATGCTCATCTGGTAGGGTTGAGACGAAGCAGGGTGGTTAGGGGCCGTAGGCCTGACATGTGGGAGCGAGTCCCATTTATACGGGTATTGAGATAGTTCGACCTAGTACAGATAGTGCCGACCACCTACAGTCCATATAGACGAGACAGCAGAGAGATAGATTTACCGATTTTGATCCCGGTAGATCCATTGAGGGAGGCCCCACCTTCTGCAGACAGTGATGATGATGCCGGAATGGATGATGGCTATGCGGCATGGTACTCGACAGAGCTTCCATGACACTTTCCAGCATCCATAGATGTCGATGAGGAGGATATAGCCACAGTGTTGGAGAGGCTAGAGGGAGAGCATTATACACTGACGCAGACACATCAAGTTGCCCTAGAGGAGATCAGAGCTCTAACAGAGGAGAGGGATGCCCTGATATTGGAGAGGGATACAGCTCGCCAGGAGTGAGATACAGCAATCCAGCAGAGGGATCACTATCATCGACATAGGGAGGCCCTCAGGGCCAAATATGGTGATACAGGTACCACATCAGAGTTTGGGACACAGGGTACGACCATAGGAGGGCCGCCACCAGTAGCACCAGCAGCACTAGCAGTAACACTACGAGCACCTGGTACAGTGAGCCTGAGTACATATCAGTCTCTCCTCGCTGAGGTGAGATACTATGAGGACGCTCTAGCACAGCATGCCCTTGAGGTGCCTCGTTACAGTGCAAGGAGGAGATCTGCGATAGCCATAGCTAATAGTGCGTCAGAGGGAGGGAGCACCAGGAGAGGGTGAGGTAGAGGCAGGCCCCCAGCAGCAGGCGCTTCGAGTTTGATAGGCGGTAGCCAGGAGAGATAGCCTGGTTCAGAGGAGGGTGGAGGAGATAGTGTCTTCCACCTATTAGATTTTATGATTTAGAGATTGATATATTTTGGTATCGATGTATTGATGTAGCCTTGATTCGAAGGCATTTTTGATGTATGATATAGATGGCTTGATTGAAATCCACCCATTCTTTGTACAGATACTCATGTATGTATATAGATATTCATCATTTTCTTTGTCAAATGATTGTACTTATGTTTTTAATTTTGATAGACATGGATAGATGTAATGTAATTGTGATGGATATAGACATATGCTGATAGATGATAAATAGATGTGATCTGATATTCATAGAATAGATAGATGTGATGTTGATGTGGATTTAATTTTGATGAGAAATAGATATAGACAGATGAAGCGTAACTTGGATGGACATGATTTTAGATGATAGATGGATAGATGTGATTGATAGATTTTGATATATTTAAGATGTTTTAATTGAATTTTGATGAAAAATAGATAGATAGACTCACATGTGTTGATAATACATGCTATGATATATTTTTTTTTGGAAAAAAAGTAGATAAGATGAAATTAGCTAGATGATATATTTTGACTAAATTAACATGTTAAATGTCAATTTAATTAGATGAACAAGAAATGATAATGGGAAATAAAGGAAACACCCCTAGATAAGAAAAAGAATGATAAGCTGGGATCCTAACTGACCATAAATAGAGACTTTTGATAGGAAACTAAAAGACCATGCATGCAAGGCCATATATGAGGTTAAAATAAACCTAACACTAGCTAGTTGCAAACCAAATCTAGAAGGTAAATGGAAGGAGAAGTAAGTATGTATCTTGTCGGAATGTACAAAGGACAGAATACACGCTCATATTGGGAAAATATGGTTCTCCATATGATCGTTAAAAGGTCTTATATCTCAGCTTTATGATGTTTGTTTTGACAAAAAAGCAAACTGATTAAGGCGGGAAGTTTGCTAGATGTGGAAAGACCGATTGATACAGGAAGTCTTTCAGTGATGCTAAAAAGTGAACAAACTGGCCAAAGATAAAGGTTGTTACTGAAAAGGTTGATCAATGCGAGAAGCCTTGGGAATTCTATGAGAGAAACAGTCGTGCTTCAAGGGAATAGTCTGTAACTTGAATTTAATGATAGCCATCCTTCAAGGGTATGGTCTATATCTTTTTATTTGCTTAATAATGCATGGATAGCTATTCGTCAAGGGATCAGTCTATCTTTTAGGAATTTTGGAAAGCATCTTCTTCTCTCTTTTTTTTTTGTCATTGTTGGGAGGAAGCTGAGTTTAGACCAAATAGATCAGCTAGAGGGAAAGAAAACATATACAAACACACACTCATGCCCTAAGTAGATCTGATTAAGATAGACACTTGGGACAGATGAAGAAGTGATTAAGGTGTTCCTACCATGAGGAGGAACATATCCATAAGAAAAATTCCATGAGTAGAGCCACGGTACTCATATTTTAAGGTAGAAAAAGACATAATGTGGAGAACCACATAGTTCTAAATCACTACAAGAAGGTATGACTGGTTATAGATGGATGAAAAATCTGATTTGTGACTAAGAACAGGTGAGATAGATTTTAACAGTAGAAGGGCCTTAGATGCAAGGCATTAATAGGTACCATTTCAGGTACACCATCCATGGAAGATAGACAGTAAGCTCTAGATCCATATTTTTGAGTAACCATGTATGGGCTCATCCAGTTAGGAGAAAACTTACCACGCTGACTCTGTTCTAAGGTAGTAACATTTTGGTTTTCTTTAAGAACAAGATCACCAACTTTAAAGTCACGGTGCTGCAAGTGTTTGTTATAAGAACGCTTAACACACTCAAGATAGACTTGATGATGTTCAAGAACATTGAGACGCCTCTCATCTAACAACTCAAGCTGCGCTAGACGTTCTTGACGATAATCCTCATCATAGACAAATTCTCTGAGAGAAACACAAAGAGATGGGATCTAGACTTCCAAAGGAAGAACAACCTTAGACCCATAGACGAGAGAGAAGGGAGTAGCACCAGTAGGGTTATGAATGCTAGTCCGATAAGCCCAAAGAGTAAAAGGGATATGTAAATGTCAATCCCTTCCAGCTCGACTAGTTACCTTTGCGAGGATGTTACGCAAATTTTTATTAGAAGCCTCAGCCTAGCCATTAGCTTGGGAATAGTATGGAGAAGAAAAGCTGAGTTTGATATGTAAAGCATTACAGAGATTCTGTAAATCGACATTTTTGAAAGATTTACCGTTGTCTGTAATGAGTTTGTGTGGAATACCAAAGTGACAAATGATGTGTTGATAAACAAAATCAACAATCGGTTTAGCTTTTGTTGAAGAAAGAGGAATATCTTCCACCCACTTAGTAAAGTATTCTGTGGCAATAATGATAGAATGATGACGTTGTGAAGAGCGGGGATTGATAAGACTGATGAGATCAAGACCCCATTGCGAAAAAGGCCACAAATCTATTGCAGGTTGCAAAGCTTGACTAGGGATATGCGTAAGATTGGAATGTTGTTGGAATTTGACACATTTCTTAGTGTATTCACAACAATCTCAATTAAGAGAAGGCCAATAATAGCCTAAGCGTAAGATGCATTTAGCTACGGCTAGACCACTAAAATGTCCACCAAAGATACCATCATGAACCTCCTGGATAGCCTTAGATGATTCAGGGGTTTTGAGGCACCGAAGCAAAATGCCATCAAAACCACGTTTGTAGAGGATTCTGCCTAGAATAGTATAGCGATTAGCGTGTAGGATAAAAGATCTTATACCATTGGAAGTAAGATCTGGAGGAAGCACTGAATGGGATATATAATCAATAATGTGTTGATATCACTCGTCTTGCGTATTGGTTGTAACGGCATTGATTGAATTCAGTTGCCTAAGATGAGATGGTTGATCTAATCATTGCACAGCCACATAAAGTTGCGAGTCCTCGGTAAAGGACCGAATAAGCGAGGCTAACGAAGCCATCATATCTGCAAATCGATTCGCAGTACGGGGAATAGCTTGGATAGTGAAGTTATCGAAAGATTGGAGTTAAAAGAGAACGATATCACGATATTTTTAAAGGATATCATTCTTGCATTGATAGACACCCGTGACTTGATTAACGATGAGTTCAGAATCACCAAAGATGTCGATATGGAAAGTACCGAGATTAATGGCATTTTGAAGACCCAAAACAAGAGCTTCATATTCAACCATATTATTGGTGCACTCAAAGTTTAATTTGTGTGCAACTGGGATAGGTGTACCCCGTGGAGGAATCATCACGAAACCTGCACCTCCCCCTTGCTAGCATTTGGATCCATCAAATAAGAGTTTTACTTTAAACGGAGACAGACCAAAATCAATTTGTTGGATATATTCATCAGGGAATTGAGCAAGGGGGACTTGAGTGTCCGGAAGAGGAGCATCAATTAATTGATCTGCAATGACCTGACCCTTGATAGATTTTTGCGAGATAAATTCGAGATCAAATTTTGTCATAAGCATGAGCCAACGAGTGATACGATCATTGTGATAAGGCTTTGCATGCATTGTCTTGAGTGGATTGACACTTGTGACAATGTAATTTTTATGATTGAGGAGGTAGTGACAAAGCTTAGAAGTTGCAAAGAAGAGAGCACAACACAGCTTTTCAGCTTCAGAATAACATGTTTCATACTCATGGAGAGTACGAATAATGTAATAGATGGCTTGTTCTTTACCACAAGCGTCCAGATGCGAGATCATGGCTCCCAGAGCATGGTCAGTCACAGAGATATAAAGATAGAATGGTTCCCCCTCGCGTGGAGGTGTAAGCACAGGTGGAGAAAGAAGATAAACTTTGAGATCATCAAAGGCTTTTTGGCAACGCTCATCCCATTCAAAATGAACATTCTTACGAAGGAGGTGATGAAAATGTTGACAACGGTCTGACAGTTGTGAGATAAAACGACACACTGATTGAAGGTTTCCTTGAAGACTATGGAGTTTTTTTAAGTTAGAAGGGGGAGGCATCTCAAGGATAGCTTTTATTTTTGCAGGGTCTACTTCAATACCCCTAATAGAAATGATAAAGCCTAAGAGTTTACCAGTGAGAACCCCAAACACACACTTAGATGGATTTAGGCGAAGACAAAAGTGAATAAGCCTCTCAAAGAGAGGTGTAAGAATGAAAAGATGATCCTGACGGCATTTGGATTTACCGTGGAGATCGTCGACGTAATCTTCCACAGTTTTGTGTAACAGATCGTGGAAGATGTAGGTCATTGCTCGCTGATAGGTTGCTCCTACATTCTTAAGACTGAAAGGCATGACACAATAACAAAAAGTCCTTCAAGGTGTTATGAAGGAAGTCTTATGTTGTTCCTCTAGTGCAATGAGAATTTCATTATACCCGGAGAAACCAACCATAAGAGAAAGCATCTCGTGACCCGCAGTTAAATCCACTAGTTGGTTGATATTAGGTAGAGGAAAATCATCTTTTGGACAAGCAAGACTAAGATCCCAGAAGTCGGTACAAATTCAAATTTTCCCCAGTAGCTTTGGTTACTAGTACTACATTTGAAACCTATTGTGGATAATCGATGGGTTGGATGAAGTTAGCCGAAAGCAAGCGCTGCAACTCTTCTTTAACAAGAAGGGCTACTCGAGGGTGCATTTTACGCAATTTTTGTTTAACCGGTTTGATGTCAGTAAGAGTAACGATATTGTGAACCACAATATTTGGATCGAGTCCTAGCATATCCTCATATGACTAAGCAAAATCTTGACGATGGTTGGAAATAAAATTGGTGAAGTCTCCTAACTCCTGTGGGTTAAGAGATTGGCTGACCTTAATGATGCGAGGGTTTTTAGAAGTCCCTATATTAAGATCGACAGTGGCTTCGTTGAGAAGCGTAGATGTGTCATAAGGGATGGTTTTAGGAAGATAAGAATCCTCTGCCCTTACATAGGTGAGGACAAAGTCATCATCCGCACAGTGGATAGTGTTGATAGTGGGAGAATCATATCCAACTATTTCAGGGAAGATTCACGGTATGGAAGTGGATTTTTCATTAGTTTTGTAGGTTAGTGGTCCTAAGGAAATGGTATTGACTAAATAAAAAGTTAGATGGCGTGGAAATGGCATCATCCTCGTCAAATGATGTTTATGACCTGACGGGAGAAGATGGTTCCTCAATGAAAAGAGGCTCATCGAGAATGGTGATGGTGACCTTTGAGAGGGGTTTAAATCCTAAACCAAATTTTTGATGTGGTTTAAGTGTTGGAATGGATGCGAGGTCATGCACACCTTGTTCATATTTTCCTAGGCCAAAGCCCTTCCACGCGCATCGATATAAATAAGTTTTTGCAAATGTGGGATTCTGTAGACAATCAAACCCTGCTGAATAGGGTTTGGCCCTAGGGGAGAATCTGGGTGATAGTGAGGTGTATCAAGACCACCGTAAATGAAGTTAGTCTATTGATTGGGTAGACCAATGGTGACGATGTGACCAAGACTTGGTTGATATTCCGGTGGTTTTTTTGGTCTACCATACTCATTAGGCTTGAGATGGGTGTCAAAAGAAAGGAGAGGAAGCTCTCCTAGTGAGAAACGCTACAATGTCTCTTCTAGATTTTGTAAATCCGGTAGTTTAGTTGCAGGTATGGAAGAGGATGAGGCCTTATCAGGAGAACAAGCATTCTCCTTTAGAGGGACAGACCCTGTGGTCATGTCGCATTGTGGAGAAGGAAAAGGATCTCCTAGATGAGTATAGATTTTTCCCTCATATTGATATTTTAAGCATCGATGGAGGGTTGATGGGACACAATGCATTGCACGAATCCAGGAGTGTCTGAGGATCATATTGTAGTGGAATTTCCCTTCAACAATGTAAAAATGTTCATGGAGCAACTTCTTACCTACTCGAATGGGCAGGACCACTGTTCCTAAAGTAACCGCTAGCTGATCATTAAATGATCGAAGAACGAAAGGCATGGGTGACACTACGTTCTTCGGTAACTTAAGTTGCTCGAATGTGTACAAGGAGATGACGTTGAGTTCAGCACCACTGTTAATCATAGTGCGTTTTAGCGTAGTGTTTTTGATTTGGACTGTAATAAAGAGGGAAGCCTCCAAATCCTCAGAAGAAAGGGAAGGAATTTCTGAATCTTCAAAAGAAATGGTGGTTGATGGTCTATTCAATCCAACAACCATATCGAAAGGCTGGGGTTCATCTAAATTCACAGCGATGTGAGGCAGATTATCAATTAGAGCTTGGCGATGTTGTGGAGAAGATTGAATGAGGTCAAAAAGAGACATTTTGACCAGAGCATGGGTGAGTTGTTTCATAACACTCTCCTCAACTGATAAAGGAATTTGAGCCTGAGGTGAAGCATGAATAGAGACCCGAGGTCTCGAGGCTGATGAGGAAGGAAGAGTTCCTTCAGGGGCTGCAGAAATGACAACCTGTGGTCGAGATGTTGTGGATGATGATGGATTTTCATATTGTCGAGTTCTAGTGGCGATATGAATTGTATCAATTTGAGAAGGCGGAAGATCATCCATAGTGGAATTAACAGAACTAGAGGTCTGAATAGACTGTTGAGGCTCAGATGAAGTTGGGACAACAGCAGATACTTGTTCCTCCTCCTCTTCCAAAAGAAGATCACTTTCTTCCAAGAGGTTGTTAACGATAGATTGGAGAGCTTTACATCCCTTGGTGTCATGACCCAGAGTGAGATGGTAAGCACAAATCAAATCAGAGTTGAACCAGGAAGGTTTTTCTCCTTTAGGATTATAGGGTTTGATCGGGGGAAGGGATATGGATGAAGCTTGGATAAGTTGACAAAGAATTTTAGTATAAAATCCGGTAGACAAAGATGAGGACAAAGATGATGAAGGTGCCTCTTTTACCTCAACATATTTCTGAGGTAAAAGAACCTGCATGTCTAGTTTAACAGTATTTTTAGGGATCATCTTACTTTTTCAGACGTCGGGAGGAGCAGCCTTGGGCACTTGAGATGGAAGTGAGTGATACTGGATTGATTTTGGTGGTGGAGGAGCTCCTAGGATAGATTTGGAAGATGATGTTGTGGTTTTAGATAATGCCAACTTAGATGAGGGAGAAGCTCCCAAAGTATGTCTGATCGGAGGAAAAATAGGTGCCCTGTCTTTTGGGGATGAAGATGATGATCCTAATAAAATAGATGACACCTTTCTAATAGGTAAATCCACTTTACGAGGTGCTGGTGAAGAAGGTATTGTAGAAGAAGATGATGGTTTTGATGGTGTTGTAGAATAAGATTCCTTCTCAGCGGATAACTCCAATCTTTTATGAGGCGTAGAGAGGGATTTTTGAGGGAAAGCACCAAGAGTCTTGATGGTTTGAAATATGGGTTTTCCTTTTTCAGAGATAGTGACAACTTCAACCCATAAGGTGACTGTAACCTTTTTGGGGGAACAAAATGGGGAGATACGGATGATGTATTATTAGATCTTAGTTGTCTCGATTTAAGTTCAGGAACCGAGCGTGTAGGTGTCGGTGCTACTTCTTTAGATTTTCCCTTAATAGGAAAAGTAGCATCGGTGATGGAAGAAGTGAGTGATGAAGAAGCAATTCCTTGCAAGGGAACTACTTTTGGTACAGTAATTGTGGGTGAGACTACTGTAGGAAAGGAAACGGGAAGAGTCAAAATCGAAGACGCTTCCGTTAAAGTTGGTACAACTATAGGTACATTCACCAATGGCATAGTCGCAGCAAAAATGGGAGAAACAAAAGTAGATGTATCGGCGGTGGAAACTCGAAGGGTGTAATTGCCCCGAGCATTGAAAGAATGTCTGACGATGAGACAGATGAGGATGATATTATCTCGGGTATGGATGGAAGATCAGAAAAAGAAACAGAGAGAGGTGAATCCATATCTAACAATGTAGGAATATTTGAAGATGAGCTATCTGAAGATGGTGGAATCCTAGTCATTAGCGAAGCGGAAGAAGGTTCTGATTCGATCAATGTGTTTGTAGATGGCTTAGGTTCAGAAGAAGATTCTTCAATAGTGATGAAGCTGATAATATGAGTGCTTGGTTTTTGAGATTCTGAAGCATCATGGTTTGGGGAATGATTGGGAAAATGTTGTTTAAAAACATCAAGTGCCTGATTTGGGGGAGCATTTGGGTTATCCAAAATGAGCTCGCCTCTATCAATGAATTTCTAGACAAGATTCTTGAAGGTCTAACATCGTTCAATGTCATGACCTTTGGTTCTATGATAATGACAGAAGTCATTTTCCCTATACCAGAATGTATGTTCTTGGCTTTCATCAAAATTTCTAATAGGGGGAAGTTAAATCATGTGAACTTCCAACATTTTTTCCAAGATAGAGGCATATGATTCTCCCAACAAAGTAAAATATCGAGATGACGAGGGTCCTTTTCGAGAAGATGAAGAGTCTTTCCTTGGTGTTTGATTAGAAATGTTATCGGCTCGTGGTGTTTTTAATACGATAGCATTGGTGGATCCCTGATTCTTGTCTTTAGAAGTGGAAGGGTTTGATTTTATAAACCAAGAAAAATCTGGTTTAGTTTTAGAATGAAGTTTTAACTTCCCTTGTTCAATGGCACGAGATTCAAGTTTGCATGCCATCGTAACGGCTTCTTCGAATGTGTGAAAGTTCTAGATCCTTAAGGTAGAGGAAATATGATTAGCACAGGATCGAGTAAATAACTCGATCTGTTGAGATTGAGGAAGGGAGAAAGACAATTGGTTTATTATCCCTCTCCAACGAGCGACAAAGTCTGTAATAGACTCATCATCGAATTGACGAATGTTATAAAGCTTTGTAATCGAGATCTTATGTGTGATATTTATCGAAAAGTTTTCAACAAACATTTGGGCCAATTGAGAGAAAGAAAACAAGGAATGTTGGGGAATGTAATTATACCAGTCTAAAGCAAGTCCTGCGAGAGACATAGGGAAAGTACGGAGCATAAGCTCCTGATCCTGGACTATAAGGTAGCAAGCGTGTTTGAATTCTCACAGATGCTATTGAGGGTCCTCCCAACTATGAAATTTTAAAAATTTAGGAAGTTCCCATTGGGGAGGATAAGGCTTAAAATCCACTGATGGATGAATCGGTTCATTGCATACTTCTTCAAAAGAGTATGAGGGATGAGCTCCTTTGGTGGAGGCTTCTAAGTCTATGATTTTCTTGAAAATAATTTGGACCATGTCAGATTGAGGAGGAGGCATGGTGGCATGTCCTATATAAGAAGAAAATGGTGGATGTTGTTGAGGCATCAACGGGGGATTCATCTGTTGATTGATAGGATGATAAGAGGAGTAACCAGGCGTTCTAGGTAACGCCTGGTGCGGTATTCATTGTGAAGGAGCCTGTGTATAGACAGACTGTGAGATGACGAGTGGTTGAGAAAAATAAGGTTGGATGACAGATGGAGCCTGCGATTGGTGGACTCCTATGCTTGTTGACTGAATCAGAATGGATTGAGGAACATGGGTGTCGATTTGATTGGACATGGTGGGGAATAAGGTCTGAAAGAGGCTTTTTACTGCTAGATTAGTTATTAAGGGTGTTGACGCTAGAGGATGGGTGAAGGTCACTGTTGCTGGAACATTGGAAGAAAAACCAACTAGAGGACGAGAAACAGGAACCAATTGACTTGTCGGAGGAAGTTGACTCGTAAAGAGGTATTGAGCCTGAGACGTAATGGATGGCATAGACGAATTAACAGCAATATGTGGGTGCGCAGATGTGCCCATTATAGCTAGAGAAGAGGACTTCTCAAAAGTAGGTTGTGGAATAGTCGAGGTAACTGCGGCATTAGGAATGGGCAAGACTATTTGAGAACTAGTCGACATGGTCGGTGGAAGAGAAAAAGGAGGCACAGGTGCACCACCCTCCTCCACGGTTTGAGGTGAAAAAAAAGATGCTAACTGTTCTACAAAAGCCTGGGATGGTTCACGAGGGTAATCGTAAACTTGCTGGATTGTGTTGGTTGGATATTTTGTCAAACCAAAATATGAGGTTCAACCACAGTATATGGGATTAAATCCCTCCTCAAAGACAGGTGAGGCTGCCTGCTTATTGCTAATCTAAAAAAACGGTAAACAAAATATACAGTATTCACACTAATCTAACCATTGGGGGTTGGGATGGAATCCCGAAATCCAAATTCACATGATTCAAGGGTATTTCTTCCTTAAATGAACTGGGTTAGAAACTGTTACAATGAAAGAAGCACAATAGAAAGGAAATGGGAGAAACGTATTTTCTTTCGAGTAAACACAGAGCACGAAATAATCATACGAGTTTTAGATCACAAATATAATGTCTAAACTAATCAGAAACACTAAGATGCTATGCAAAGAATAGCTTAAGATCATGAACATAAGAACACTGTCTTAAGTAAGATATATTCCACAACACAAAGTCTGTAAAATAATATCGATTCCTATTCTTCAAAATGATTGAATGAAAACACAAAGTTTTTCTTCTTTCCAATAGCCCCCAAATATTCCAAAAAATCTCGACCCTTTGGAATGCATAAGCATTCCTTATTTATAACAAAAGAAGTAGAGATAAAATAGGGCAGATCCTAAAAAATAGCGTTTTAACAAGAGTTCTATTTTGCTTGATTCTCACGTAGGAGATCAAGTCAAAATATGATTCAAAAATGTGACGAAACAGAAATGAAAAAGACATGTCGATTTCAAGATTGAAATGACATGAAACGTTTGAGACTTAATCTGAATCATCATCCTTTGCTTCTTCCTCTTTTTCTTCCTCTAGCTGAGACTGTTTGCTCTGAAATTCCTAGAACTTCCGAATTATGCCTTGCATTTCATTTTCATCAGGCGCAGTGGAATGATCATTCCAAATTTCACAGGTTTCATGAACATCGCTGGCAGTGCCGGGAAGCTTTTTCAATCCTTTGCTGAGCTTTCTTAAGGCCTCCAAAGAATGTTCAACCCTTACCAACCGATCCATGATCTCAAGGTCAAATCCGCTTATTGGTTCATGCTGAACAGACTCTTGGATTTGCTTGAAGAGATCATCTGTTGATAGGATACCTGAGTTCCCAACTGACACCTTTGGAAAAATCTTCAGCAATTCTTCTTCCAGATCACTTTTCCCATCAATCAATTTATCCCTTGATTCTCTCAACTTACTGTAGGCTTCATTGAGAATTTTTATTCTGAACCTGATGGCCTTGGTCAGCTAGAAATGCTTATCTGTATGTGGGAGAATACCTTCTTCTACCAAGAGATGTGCTGGTATTTGCTTTAACACCTGGAGAGCTTCATAAGTCAAATCAAGATGTCCAATTTCTTGAGAAATCTCCTCATCCATCTTTTCTCCATCCTTCTCAATGTCTCCCAAGGACTGATGAACTTGCACCACGTCTTGAATTACTTCCTTTCCCTGTTGGAGCAACCTTTGGATCCATTCATCAACCACCCTCCCTTTTTTAGCAATCTTTTCAATTGTAGGCACCGATGAGAAATCGAATCCGACAGAAACAGAAGAAGGTGGTATGGATTCAAGGGGTTTCGAGAGTTTAATCAAAACCTCTGTCAACTGCTCCACTTTTTCCTTGAGCTCATCTCTGCTATCCTTTGTTTCTTTCAACTTTTGGCACAACACGTTTATGGAATCCCGTGCATCTTGTTGCGCCCCTTCTACTGTCACTTTCCCTAGAGCCACCCTGGTTACCTGATAATCAGAGGCTATTATATCCTCTCTAGTTTTGTCAGTCGAGGGAGTGGCAATCTCTGCGAACTTATCTCCTGAAGCATCCACCAAAACCCTTGAAACTGTTTTGGGTTTCTTGGCTGATTTCGCAGTAGGAGCCTTGAGTGAGCTGAAATCAAAGGCTGGTAAGGGCACAATCACCTTCCTCTTCCTCGGAGTTTGCTCGAGTAGCCATTGCAGCGTATCAGAGGGAGTTACCATGGTTGCAGAAGCAGGTATCATACCCTCAAGGGGAGAAGATTCTACTAGTGGTGGAGGAATAGTTACCAACGTGGTAGTAGATCCAATAAAAAGAGGCACAGGAGGGGGCGTGTTGGTGATCACTCGGGTACCAGCAGAGAGGGGTGAAATTCCAGAGAAAATAGTGGCCATTACTGAAGAAATTTTTAGAGAATAAGGAGGTAGGAGTGATTGTGTGGAAAGAGGCACAGATCCAGACTCCAAAGACTTGGATGCAAGAGATAAGGTCTCTTCAGTTGAGCAATCAGCAAATGGTGAAGACAGAAGCTGGCTTCCTCCTTCTTCCAAATTAATTTCTCCTATTTCTGGTGGTGTTGGTGATTCTGGCACATTCACCATTTCTACTGGAGAAATAATTGAAGAGATTTCTCTTTCTTTTCTCTTTTTGACAATCTTGACCTTTATAGGCTCCCTAGAAGATTTTCTGTCCTTTTCCTTTTTGGAGGGCCCCGCCTCTGAAGCAGCCAACTTTGAAAACTTATCATCTTTAAAATTCATTCCCCAAGAGGAGAGCCATGCTTTGGTGCGAGCAAGGATTAGAGCCGACCTATCTGTAATAGAGGCTTTTTCGCTGGCTGACCAATCAATAGGTGGGAAAACATATTGATCCTCCTTTAGTCCATCATAGGAAAGATCCAAAACACTTTCATTGTCACCCGTACCTTCTGGTAAATCAACAAGCTCCAGTGTTTGAATCTCAGCAATAGTCAATCTACTATTATCCTTTCTGCGAACAGCAACCTCATTACGCAGATCTACCCAAATATCCTCTATGTTTGGCCTATGCAGATGCTGGGTTCCATATGCTCTGAGCACTCCTCGGATATCAAAACCATCTCGAGGCTTCATATGCTTTTTCAATTTTTCCTGAAGTTCGTGGACAACATTTTTGGCTTTCACTACTGTTGAGCAAGTATATCTCCCAATAGAAATTGGGAAGGATACAGCAGCCTTATGTTTGCTTTGTTGGAATTTATGGAAATCCAACAGCTGCCTAACCAACTCCATCAATATCAGTCTATCCCCTGGATATCGAGGCAGGCGAAAAGGATCTCCCGAGTACATGACCACCCGAAGATATGTAAACTTCTTGAATTGTAAGAAGATACATCCCCATTTAGAAACTTCAGCCCAAGCCTCATCTGAAACTCTTGTCTTCCTCAGCTCAGGGTTTATCCTACAGATATTTTCATAGAAGAAGGCATCATTCACCCTCCTGAAATGGTCTTTGGACCCCTTCTTTGTCAATTGAGGGAAGTATTGATACACCTGGTTTGCCATTCTGCTTCCCTTGGTATCCAGCCAGGGATAGTTCCTCATCCCGGCTGCTGCGTATGTGACATATGAAGACATATAAAATTTCCCAGTTGATAAGACCGTTGTCATTTGGGAATCAATCTCATTGCTGATGAGAGTACCCCAATCGATCCCTTGCTGATTCTTCTTGATGGTGATCATAAATTGATACATCCATCCTTGAAATACATTTGATTCGGGCAAACCAAAAACCCGACTCAGCAGGGTGATGATGTCATTGATTTCTTGGATGAAATCACTCCTGGGGATAATCCTTAGAAATCTGGAGATAGCTAGTTTGGGTTTAATCAGGAACTTCTTGTTCACATGTTTGATGCAGTCTTCCTGATCGTTGTCCCAGGCTTTCTGAGCTGACTTGATGTCCAACTCTCCATACTCGTCAAAATTAGGCAATTTGAGGAGATCATCAAAATAACCTCCATCCAATTTGACCACTGCTTCACCTGATTGACTTCTCACAGAACGAGATGCCGAGTCATAACTGGATGCACAAGCCAAGATGAATTCTGGACACTGAGTAGACATGGGAAGACCTGCTGCAAGAGGCAAGCCACTATCTGCTATAGTTTTCATCCATGGAGTTTGGGAAGAACTCCTCACCCTACTCCAGAAATCTTCAATGTCTATATTTCCGAGTTCGATGTCTCGGATGTCGTAGTTGCAATCAATATACGATGGAGATTCCAGATTTTTAAACTTATATTTCATTCTACCCGACTTCTCGGTCTTTTCCTGAGATGGACCAAGGTCTAACATGAAGGATATCAAAGGAAGAAAGTTTTGAAGCTCAGAAGACACTGCTCACTGTAAGAATCCTGACCTGCTGCATATGCCGGAAGAACGGAAGAATCCGATACGGGCAAGGAGGATGTCGGGAAATCTTGAAAACCCGATGCGTTGGAGGTGTCGGAACTTCCGAAAAACCCGACACGTTTGATAATGTCGGAACTTCTGAAAAACCCGACACGTTTGATAATGTCGGAACTTTGGGAAAGCCCGGCACTGCCGATGATGTTGGGAACACTGGAAAGTCCGGCAAACCAAACCTTTAATATACTTTGGGTCTGCGACACTGCAAAATAGCCTTTGAAACCCCAGAAGAGAAAAACAGGGTTTTTGTGTTGAATTTCCAACATGCAATCTCCTTTTAATCATTCATGTACCAGGCATTTAATAAAACTTTGAGGAAATAGCACCAAATGGTAATTTAGAAGAGATAAACCCTAAAACCTAAACCCCTTTTTCAAAATAACTCCAGAAAGAAGAAGAATAAAAATCCCTCAAACCCCAGCAAGAAAATGGGAAGAACTCACGCGGAATCAATCCATAAAAACTAGGAACCAAGAATGGAGAGAAAAATACCTTCAACCAGAGAAAGGGAAGATCGAAAAATGGTGAATCGATCGGGCACAGGCGAGCTTTCGGGCTTTGAGGTTGGAATAGCATGTACGAAAAATCCACGAGTTAAAAATAAGTCCGGTAAAAATGACGTGGAAATCCACGTATTTATAAGAAAATTGTAATTAATACACTTCATCTCGGCACGTGCCAACTCACCAACAACTCGGCATGAATGCCATGTTAGCATGTTTGAGAGGTCCGAAAACCCGACACAAAGGAGGCTTAGTGCAATTTGGGCTTCGGGTTTTGGAAAACACAAGACATAAAGCATGAGATGTTTAGATGCTTCACAGCTCTGAAAACCCGATACAAAGGACCTAATCGGACTTCAGGTATCGGGGAACAGGTGACACAAAACATGCTTTGAATAAGACATGATCCGATGCGCCGGAGGTCCGAAAAACCAATTTACTCAATATGAATTGGGTTTCAGGTTTCGGAAAACAGGTGACACAAAGCATGTTAAAACTCATGTCGAACTATTGGACAAACCCGAAAACCCGAATTTCTCAATATGAGGCCAAAAAGTGAAATCAACTCCAAAAATTTCGTAGGGGTTATCTAATCGTTTTGTCGTAAACTCAAAACGGAGATAACAGATTGGTGGTCCCTGATCAGATATTCGAATAGACTTGTGTACTAGGTAGTCCATAAGGGCTATCGGATTGCGATCAAGGAGCACCTGAAATTCAGGATCCCCACAAGGAACATACTCCATATCAGAAGCGGATGATATTTCTAAAGGACTAGGGGGTAGCTGGACGTGATGGGGTTGATTTGGCCTGATAAAAAGGATTATATGACCAAGATGGGGAAACCAACTAACAGTGGTCCCGAGGAAGACCCGGGGGGTGCCAAAACATCCACACTAGTGGTGATCTCGGAGGAAGAAGGGGCTAGTTGAGCCATTCTTCTAGATTGTAATCAAGTGATGACTGTCATAAATAAACCAAAATATAGCAAGAAAAAATAAGATTGACCTAACTAATGCACAGATAATTCAAGCAGCGTAGGTGATTATCTTTTTTAAATTTTTATGCTTTTAAGAAAGAAAATGTTAGGGAAGGCTTTTTAGAATAGGAACTACTCAAATAGCCAAACTACAGATGGTTTGGGGAATGTTTAGTGAGGAGTCCCAAAGGCACTTCAGTAAAATAACGGTACGTGGCTTGATATAGGGGCCTACCCCCGCACTTCACACACCCGCTGCGATAAGGGAGTCGGGTGCTTTGCCAATATATACCAAAACTTCCGTAAATTTATAGCGTGGCCCGAGTACCACGTAGGCTCTTCCTCTTGGATATCACTTCCAAGTAGGCGAGGCCAGGGGAGGAATTTTTGTTTAAATGTTTTATACCTAGTGATTTTGGCTTTGTGTGCAAGGGTGAAAAATGAAAATCAAATAGTGTCACTACCGATTTTGATAAATTTTCCAACCTAATTAAAACTAGATGAAAACACACAACAGAAATGATGAAGAAAGAGTTCCTTTTAAGCACTAAAAATGAAGTGTTTGATTTCGATGAAGAAAATTCAAATAGATTCTTTCCCAAATGCGATTAAATTCTTTTTAAGCACCAAAATCGAAATGTTCGAATGTGATAGAAAGCAAACAAACAAAGTATTCTTTTTTTTTTAGTTCCTAAGAAGGAGAAAACATCGTAAAAGAGAAATACCTGTAGATTTAGCTCTCCAAGGTGTGTGGAATTCAAAAAGCATGTTGTTGAGCCCTTCCCCTCGAATGATCCTGCGAACAAGCAAAGTGCTCCGCAAGAAAGGTTAAGAAAACATACAAACCAATCCAGAAAGATATATCCAGATAATAGCAAAATGAAAATTTCTATTTAGGGAACTAGAAAAACTTCAAGGAAATAACAATTTTGCATAAAGAGATATATCGAATATGCAATCTTGAAATCAAATGAAAGATTTACTAATTTTTAGAAATAAAAATTGAATTTGAGATTTGCAAGAAAAGAAAGGATCTAACTTGCAAATTCAGAAATGAAAGCAACAAGACTGAAACAATGGAAGGAAATGCTTAAGAACAACTGATAAAAATCAGTGAAGAAAAAGAACAAAGATCAAAACTGGAAAAGAGATGAACTTACCAATAAGGGACTTTTGTTGGGTCCCACCGGGCGTGCCAGAATGTAGATGAAGAATCTCGCGCTTGTTACCTGTCCAAATTAATGTACCAAACTAAACACAAAAGCCTTGAAAAACTCAAATAAAATCGATACCTGATAGAAAAGATCCGGAAATGTAGATGGAGAAGAAATCCAATGCAGACAAGACAGATGCACACAAGCAATCCTATGAAGTAGATCCAAGAAACCTATGAGACACAGATGCTAGACAGAAAAAGATCACGTTAAAAGATATTTGGGTGGACTGCCCGAAAAGTGGGTCTGGGAAGCGATAAGCTCCCTCGGCAGATGTCAATCCACGTTTTCAATTAAGGAAAGATGCATACATGATAAAAGATGTACGTAAAGAACTAGATTTTCTAATCAAAGGTAATAAATAGAATCGAAACAGCAGACAGAAAGTAGCAAGAAATAGGAAATACTAATAACAATGATGTTGAATTACTGTTATTTGAGTTCGTTTACCTGTCTGCAGGATGATTGGCGTCGATTAGGAAAATCAGCATCAACTTATGAAGGTCGGCGTCAACTGATATGAATCGGCGTTGAATTGGGAAAATTTGCAAGAAGATTAAGAAACAGACAGTGGAGACTAGATCATCGATCTTCGCTGGATCTGCAAGTTTCGTAAGGATACTGCCAAGGCTCTGCCTGTGCTGGACGTAAGAACAGAGTCACCAAGAGGTCGATGAAGACTCACAATGTTGATGTGGCAGGAGTAGAATAATGGTACTCCTCTCAAGGATTGGTTTGGACAGGATTCACTCTCACTTGATAGATGATGCTCAAACTAGATGCTCAAAAATCTCTCGTTCTCCTTGTCTAATTCACTATATATCTCACCATCTGACTGTCTAACCAGAACTGTCTTCTGGACCTCTATTTGTAATCGGCGTCGATCGAGATTAAATCGGTGCCATTCCAAAAAATTGGCATCGACCGAGTACCGGTCGGCGCCGATCAGGGAACAGACTCCCGAAATGGCCAAAACGAGCGATTTCTGGAATGATGAGAGTGATCCTATCACCTCAAATATGGGAAATATCCTGTTGCTCGGTTTGGGAGGAGGAGAAATAGGGGGGGTATATGGATAGAATAGAATATGGGGTAGATAAGTGGTTATAATACATGTAAAAAGGTGTAATTGAATAGTTAATATTTAATTACTCATGGGTTAAACATAATGGGGTGAATTAAACCTAAGATAGGTGTTTAAATCACAAATTGAATAATACCCCAAGGGGGCCATGGTGATATTAACGTGCCCCAAGTTTCCCGAGAAGATAAACGAATGTGAGGGACACCAAATTGGGTAACCAATTTTCAGTGTCTACACATTTATTCAATGTCTACCTTTTTACCATTACAACTCAAGTGAATCTAACTTGATGTCCAGAAAGTAATATTAGGATTTAAGGGGGGATGGTTTAGATTTAAGATACCTTTTCCTTATAAACATTATTCGATCACGGTATCTTTATTTCTTGATTCAACATTCCCAAAACAAGAAATTGTATTCAGATTATAAATATAAATCTTTTTTTGTACACGAAGATTGATCTCACCAAGCGGAAACTCATATTCTTTGTAACACATGAAAAATTTTAATTGGGTTATAAGGGCTCCAAGAGTAGCATTATTCTTGACCTCAAATCTCGCGTTTACTTTTATAATATTTACTATTACACCACATTCTGGTCTCATTATTACCCTCGCTTTACAACAAAAGAGTTACGAAAGTACTTGCCTGCCACGTGAACCACAAGTTAACCTCCTAATCAACTGAGGTTTGGTTTAATTCCAATTTGCACCTAATTATCTACACCTCAGCTATATATGAGTTTAAGGCAAGGGTACATATTTATGCTAAACCACCTTCAAGAAAAGACCAAGGTGTTATGTTGATAGAAACCATGGTAGCACATTTAACTGAGAGGAACTAAGGAGTTCATTGACAAGAGTTTAAGACCTAGAACAACTATTTCACGACCTCTATCTATGTCGTCTTGATCCAACAGGGATTTTATTCATTGATGAAGTTGATTTCTAGATCTAATTTCATAAGACCCGAAAATCCAATAGGATACTAAGGGAGTATTAGCTCTACTTACTCCACAGATGGTAAGGTTACAATGTAAAGTCATTACTTCGAACAAGGAATCAAAAGGTGACTTCCAAGGTGGTCTTCACCACTCAATCATAGTGTCAGATCTAAAGAGGGGACATTCTCCTCGTGGTTACCAAAACTAGAAGGAAACCACACTCTGGATAAATTTGGACCATGTCATTCCTAAAAGATGGGATTCACGACAAGGTTGCTAAACATAACGACTATGACGGTAAACTAGCATCTCATTCATATGAATCAAATTGAACCTATGATTAAATACACATTTCCTAGATGTCCCTAAAAACTAGCATCTCATTCATATTAGAAAATTTTGAATATAAATTTTCTATAACATGAGACTACATTATACATATATTCATTTTACACTGAACAATATAAATTACAATGATAATTAATGAATTACACATCGTCTTTTCACCATCATTTTTGCATCCTACAAAACCATGTGAGGATGAAATCAAGGATAATTCACTGGCATGGCGTCCACCCTAATCTAACATAATTGTCATTGTTCAGTTTTCCCAATTACATGTAATAATAATTACAATTTTCATTCGAAAGAAAAGGTTTAAAGACATGTAATCATTTAATTTCATTTCACTTCATTTTATAACCAAGGAGAGAGAAAGAGAAAGGAAGAGAGAGAAACACCATTTTTTCAAAAGTTCTATTTCACACAAGTAACACTAGAGTTTTTAAATAGTTATTTACATGTGTCAAAAGTTTCCACTGTGGTTTGGCTACCCGACGAAGGTCCCACAATTTTCTATTTTTACATTTTCTTGCTAGCTAACAAAACGTTCAAATTGGGCTCGGAGGCTAAGAAACCACTTTCAAACATTGTCTTTCGTTGATAAAACACACCACAGTTAAATTTCTATGTGTCCACTTACATACCAAGAGTTCATAAAAACTGACGGAATTTGGAACTGGCCAACGGTTTACGTTTGGCAGCTAGTTTTCTTGGGCCATTGGTCGTAATTGACCTAGTTGAAAATGAATAAAAGTTAGCTCGAGGGCTCAGAAATACACGTCCAAATAATGACGTTCGATGGATGAACGTGCAACGAGAAACTTCCTACAAGTTCCCCTATATAAGGAAAATTCAACAAATTAGACGGAACTCAGAACTAGAAAATAGTTTTCAAATGGTGACAAGTTTTCTAAAGCCACCTATCCTAATTGGTCCAGTTTGACCTACTCAAACTACGACTAGAGGCCTACAAAATTCCATTTCCAAACTATTCAGAAAAAAAAAATTCCCTAAACTGAACGTTCCCTATAATTTTCTAGTAAAAACACTAGAGGTTTTATGAAAACAGATAATCATTTCTCTATCCAGGTTTCAAATGGCGGTTCAAAATAAAAGCCAACTTTCTAGATTTAACAACTTCCTACCACTGCAAAATAGTGTAACAAGGCTCTTATAAAGGCATCAAAAAGATCACAAATGTTCATTTGGGGTCAAACCAAATGTTAAGGTGACTCCTCACATAACAAGGTACACGAATGAAGCTTAACATCCCAATTTTGGAGTTACGAGGGGTACTTAATGAGTCTCTGAAAAACACAAAAATTACCTATTTAAGCAGGGAGATGGTTAACATTTTTTTATTGGGAAGTCAATTTCGACTTGTTGATAAAACAATATTGTAGCAATCTAGTTGGTCAGGAAGTTTTCTAAATCACCTCTGAAGGAGGTTTGAAGTTTATGGTTTAATACAAAAGGGTTACTTTGATTTCATGAGTTACGATACGACATTTTATTATTTTGCAACAAGTTAATATAAATCAATTAAATGTATTGTAATCCTAATATTTTAAAATTATATTAGGTTGCAAATGAAAAACTAAAGTACGAGAGTTATGAAAGATAACGAGAGATGAACCATTCCTAGTGGGACGAAGTCCGTCAAACCCGTAGGATTCGGTTCGGTATCTCGATTGGGCATTTCGTCAAACAGGTTGCATGCATTTAGAAAATCCTCCACTTGAATTTTGTACACATTTATCCCTTTTACAAACATTTCTACCAAGGTATAGACGACTGCTACAACTGAGAAACCCACTTCCTATTATACTTTGATGGGTACATACCCATTTCAAAGTTGTCCTCTTGGCAAAAACAAACTAGGAAATGTTGTTACAGATTTAGGATCTTTGTTTTACACTTGCCACTACCATTTGCTTTAAGTTCTCAAATCATTTAACACATTCAATCTCTTATTAGTATACCATGCACTATTTCTTCACTCAGTCCCATATTTACCACTTTTGTTACTTAGTCAATCAGAGAGATACCCATGTGTGCATATAGAATTGGCGTGTATCCCTGAGGCATCCTCCTTGGCTTTGTTTCTGATGTTTCAGGAATACAATTTGACCATTTTCAACTACTGAAAAGGTTCCTCTAATTTTGTTATACTTTGAAGGATGTCCATACTCTTTTCCACAGCTCGCACCAGGCACAAGAAGGGAGATGCTAGCAGAAGTTATGGAATCTAGATTTAAACATGTCAGTTACATTTTCTCAAAAGTTTCTATAGCCTTTACAACAAACCCATTTTGTGCCAATCATTCTATCATTTTAGTCTATGATGTCACATTTATTTCAGGCATTCATTCAAACATTTCACATTCCAAATGTAAGTTTCCACAATTGCATACATATCTGCTATAGCACTTGCAACAAAAAACATCTGAAAACCCATTATTCTTTGAAGGATATCACTACGCTTCTCAAAGTTCCCATTACAGTGCACGATGGGAAGATGTTGGCGAAGGAGAAGGAATCCATATTTGCACCTTCCAAACGCATTTGCTTGAAATTTATTAAAGCCTTTTGAAAAGACAAAAACACAGTTTCTAAATTTCCTATATTTGGTGGAGTCCACGATGTCACATTGTTTTTAGGAATTTTGGCGCACAATTCACATGCCTTACGCATGCATCTCATTTCAGCAAGAATGTCAGCCAGAGCACATGTAACCACAACACCAAAAAATTCCTCTGCCTTTGTGCTTGGTTGGACGTCTATACCATGTTCCCGATCTCAAGTTTTTGGCGTAGTCTGGGAGTAAATCGTAGGAGAGATGTCTAGCCATAGGAATGCAGTTGCTATAAGTTTCAACGCCTTACCTCCCAATCCTCCAGTCTGCATTTTTCTCCACCAAGGAATCCAATGCTTGGAGGAATAAGGCATGTGCGCCTAGCAGAGAATAAGGGTAAGTGTCGGTAATTGGGGGTGAATAGTTCAAAAATTAAATTTAGAAGTCCCCATAAGGACCGGCGCCACTCAAAGACTCATCTCCTTCCTCTTAGCCTACCCCATGAATTACCATTTTTAATTATTTTGGTCCTACTTTTGGTCAGCACTACATTTCCCTCCCCTTAAAGAGAATCATCTTTGATGCGACATAACACTGAAACTCAAAGGATACATCGGAATGAAGGTTAAAAATGACTAACATATCAACTTATCGGTACAACACGACCACAAGGAAGAAGACTAAATTTTAAAATACCTTAAATTTAATGTTTTGTGAAGATTGGTACTTCCAGTTTACCTTATTACTTAGTCTTCTTTTACAGTATTTCTTATCTCAAGATTATAACACTCATTGTTCATAATTTTTCAATTGTTTTATGTTCATGGGTGCCCAACAGTAACTAACATCAAGATGTCACACAAAACTTAACACAACACAAACAACCCACAGAACACCTTGCTACATACTTTCATGTTTGAAACGCATCACAAGACCTTTAATTCCTCCATGGAATGACAAAGAGTAGTCCACATAGCAACGAATTTCCAACAATTATGTCATAGACATAGATCCAATACACACATGTGACTAACAAACAAAAATATTATGATGATAATGCATATACAAAGGGTATCACATGGCCCAAAAATCCCAGACTGAACCAACATCGTTCCAAATCAATATCCAACAGTCCATACTAATTGGAAAGTCAATCCTCAAACATAACAATGTCTAACCAGACTCACAAGACTACAGATAACTCAATATACCAACTCCACACATCATAAGGCATCACGAAACAATCTCCAGATATCTCCAAAAGCACAAAATACAACTCCATATACCTCGCACAAGCATCACCAAATAGTCTACATATACCTCCAAAGAGAAATAATTATAGTGATAAAACCAAGTCGAGTCACTCAACCATAGAGGCCCATCAAGAATATCAGGTCACTCAACCATAGCCCTGGGCACATAGAGCCCCGTCACCCCCACCCAAGTGGTGTAGTGGCCTGTAGTTCAAAAACTACACAATGTTATGACCTCATTGGGGTGCACCCCCATACAATGAAGCAGGCACATAGGTTCCACCACCCCATGGATAATCCCATGACCCTATTCCAAAACATTACGACATTAGAACTAGCATAAAAATGCATTCAAATGCCAAGTGGCAAATATTATAAGCCTTCGGCTAGGCTACAAATCTTTTAAATATGAAAAGAAAGTTTAAAACTAAGAAAAAACAAATGGCTAATTAGCCATGGTTAATGTAAAATCCAAATGTTAATGCAACAATCAAATAAATGCCCAAAATATAAGAACATGTCAATCAGGAAAATGGCTGGTTCTAGCAGAAAAGAGATAATGATCAATTTACGAATAAAATACGTATTGAGAAATAGCACATTAAAATCACTATGTGGCCTCATACCGCCACCAAAGGGGTACTCATTGAGTTGTTGGAACTCGTAAATTGAGCCTTAGCTCGTAAAAATATACATGTAACCAAAAAACAGTATATCAAATAATGTAACTATCATCATCTCTACCTGAATCATCCCTCCAAACTCCCACAAGGATCAATAGAGTCAAAATTACATAGGATTGTTCAACAAGCAATCCAAAAGGAAAGAGCATGGAACTTTAGTTGCATAAGTTGAGCCTAAGGTGGTGCGCACCCATAATATACTGAGAAATATTGAAGTATACTAAATAGATAGAAGTGGTTTTTCAGTCTATATAAGACTCCACTTCCTCACTCATACTCAGCTCAAGATTATGAAAACTTGGTCCACGCCTCCTCTCTCCACACATACACTCTTGACAATTTCTCTCCTTAGGTTTGTCTAGTGTAAGGTTTCACAACATACACATAACTACATCACTAACACAATGGTGATTCACACAAATTAACCATAGCGTCTTACGCATGGTATTAATACAGGGTATAACACAATCATTACTTTCATGGGTTACAATACATCACATTAAAACATTTTGCACCCAAAGTGTAATCACTATATAATAGGGATCATACATTCACCATATGCCCCTAAATCATGACATAAACCATCACATATTACACAAATCATATGTATGACGAACACAATGTCTAATTTTACAACCTATAGTCAATTGCAATACAACACAATGATACACGTGATTCATAACAACATGATGATGACATCACACTATGATCCAATTCACTTTACACCAATCTTGTCATGCAACATATTAGCACACCTACATATCACAAAATACCATAATGCCCCAACACTTTGTAATCAACAATAACATTTTTTTGTCACACACAATAAGGTCGTTCATCACCCATGAATTCCTCATTGAATCAATGAAAAAGAGAGTGAATACTCTCATCACAAGTACATTAACATGATAAAAAATACGCACTAAGTAGCATACATAACATGTGCGTTTAAAATATCACAATTACAACATGGTTCACATCACGCTTATATCACATTACTCTTCCAATATCCACCACCATCATGCAACACCATCACAATTTCAATCCATCCCAGAGGTTCGAGAGCATGAACCTCACTCTGATACCAAATGTAACGCCCCAATTTTACATGCACAAAAACATCAGTGAAAATTCCAAGATAATTTTTTTTTACTTACATTGCTCACCACACAATGCCACAAGGCTCTAAGTAAGGAAAACTCAAAGACGCATACGACACTTACAAGTCACCGACTCACATAGACACAAGACAACACCATATACATGTCGATGCCACACCTTTCCAAATGACCGAATACTAGTAATGACCCAACAACAAGAAAAGGGACCCAAGGATTGACAATACCACACACATCATTACCATGATTACATCTTAATTACGATTAGCATTTCAGAAACATTTTTACATATGGCTGATTTTGTCCTTTTTTCACATACACATTTTTTTTAAAGTTCATTACACATTTAAATCACATTTCAACCCTTTTTTTTAGTTGGATTTTTATCCTTTAAGAAAATTTCCATAACTTACATACTTATTTGGCATAATTCAAATTGCATATAAAGTGATTGTTCTTATATTAAGAATATTCTTCTCGAACATTTATTCAATGTCTACCTTTTTACCCTTACAACTCAAGTGAATCTGACTTGATATCCAGAAAGTAATATTAGGATTTAAGGGGGGCCGGTACAGATTCAAGATACCTTTTCCCTATAAACATTATTCGATCACAGTATCTTTATTTCCTGATTCAACATTCCCAAAACAAGAAATTCTATTCAAATTATAAATATATATCTTTTGTTCTACTCAAAGATTTATCTCACCAAGGGGAAACTAGTATTCTTTGTAACACATGAAAAAGTTTAATTGTGTTATAAGGGCTCCAAGATTGGCATTATTCTTGACCTCAAATCTTGTGTTTACTCTTATAAGCTTTACTATTACACCGCATTCTGGTCTCATCATTACCCTCGCTTTACAACAAAAGAGTTACGAAAGTACTTGCCTGCCATCTTGAGAAGTACATGGTTGGAAGCATTATAAACTACACATGAACCACAAGTTAACCTCCTAATCAACTGAGGTTTGGTTTAATTCCAATTTGCACCTAATGATCTACACCTCAACTATATATGAGTTTAAGGCAAGACGACATATTTATCCTAAACCACCTTCAAGAAAAGACCAAGGTGTTATGTTGATAGAAACCATGGTAGCACATTTAACTGAGAGGAACTAAGGAGTTCATTGACAAGAGTTTAAGACCTAGAACAACTATTTCAAGACTTATATATATGTCGTCTGGATCCAGCAAGGATTTTATCCACTGATGAAGTTAATTTCTAGATCTAATTTCGTAAGACCCGACAATCCTATAGGATACTAAGGGAGTATTAGCTTTACTTACTCCACAGATGGTAAGGTTACACTGCAAGGTCGTTGCTTCGAACAAGGAATCATAAGGTGACTTCCAAGGTGGTCTTCACCACTCAATCACAGTGTCAGAACTGAAGAGAGGACATTCTCCTTGTGGTTACCAAAACTAGAAGGAAACCACATTCCGGATAAAGTTGGACCATGTCATTCCTAAAAGATGGGATTCGCGACAAGGTCGCTAAACATAATGACTATGATGGTAAACTCCAACTAAAGGTTTTATTTACCTAAACTAGGAGGTTCCATTGAGTCCAGAGTTTAAGTTCATTCTACGATTTTAAATTTCTTCTATGGTAAAAAGTATCACACATGAAGACATGTTATGCACAGATATTATACAAGGGTTGAGTGTTTCGATTAAAACTCCTTATTAAATTTACAAGGTAAGAATACAACAAGCTAATTAATTAATCATTTATTGAACACTAAAAATGCACGACAAGATATTACTTCAAATTCATTTACCATATATATATCAAACATTTTTGCCATACGTACTATGAATCAAATTGAACCTATGATTAAATACACATTTCCTAGATGTCCCTAAAAACTAGCATCTCATACATATTAGAAAATTTTGAATATAAATTTTCTGTAACATGAGACTACATTATACATATATTCATTTTACAATGAACTATATAAATTACAATGATAATTAATGAATTACACATCGTCTTTTGGCCATCATTCTTGCATCCTGCAAAACCATGTGAGGATGAAATCAACGATAAATCGCTGGCATGGCATCCACCCTAATCTAACATAATTATCATTGTTCAGTTTTCCCAATTACATGTAATAATAATTATAATTTGTATTTGAAAGAAAAGGTTTAGAGACATTTAATCATTTCATTTCACTTCACTTCATTTTGTAACCAAGGAGAGAGAGAGAAAGGAAGAGAGAGAAACACCATTTTGTCAAAAGTTCTATTTCACACAAGTAACACTATAGAGTTTTCAAACAGTTATTTACATGTGTCAAAATTTTCCACGGTGGTTTGGCCACTCGACGAGGGTCCCACAATTTTCTATTTTTACATTTTCTTGCTAGCTACAAAAACGTTCAAATCAGGCTCAGAGGCTAAGAAACCACTTTCAAACATTGTCTTCCGATGAGAAAACACACCATGGTTAAATTTATGTGTCCACTTATATACCAAGAGTTCATAACAACTGACAGAATTTGGAACTGGCCAACGGTTTACGTTTGGCGGCTAGTTTTCTTGGGCCATCGATAGTAATTGACCTAGTTACAAATGAATAAAAGTTAGCTCGAGGGCTCAAAAAACCACGTCCAAAACATGATGTTTGATGGATGAATGCGCAACAAGAAAATTCCTACAAGTTCCCCTATATAAGGAAAATTCAACAAATTAGACGGAACTCAGAACTAGAAAATAGTTTTCAAACAGCGACAAGTTTTCTAAAACCACCGGTCCTAATTGGTCTTGTTTGACCTAGTCAAACTGCAACCAAAGGCCTACAAAATGCCATTCGTGGTCAAACCAAATGTTAAGGTGAATCCTCACATAACAAGGTACATGAATGAAGCTTAACATCCCATTTTCAGAGTTACGAGGGGTACTTAACGAGTCTCCGAAAAACACAAAAATTATCTATTTAAGCAAGAAGATGGTTAACATTTTTTTACTGAGAATTCAATTTTATCTTGTCGATAAAACAATATTGTCGCGATCTAGTTGGTCAAGAAGTTTTCTAAATCACCTCAGAATGAGGGTTAAAGTTCATGATTTAATACAAAAGGGTTATTTTGATTTCGTGAGTTACGATACAACATTTTATTGTTTTGCAACAAGTTAATATGAAACAATTAAATGTATTTTAATCCTAATATTTTAAAATTATATTAAGTTACAAATGAAAAACTAAAGTACGTGATTTATGAAAGATAAGGAGAGATGAACCATGCCTGGAGGGATGAATTATTGCAAACCCGCAGGATTCGGTTCGGTATCTCGCTTGGGCATTTTTTCAAACAGGTTACATGCAGTCAGAAAATCCTCCATTTAAATTTTTTATGCATTTATCCCTTTTATAAAAATTTCTACCAAGGTATAGACGACTACTACAACTGAGAAACCCACTTCATGTTATGGTTTGATGGGTACATACCCATTTTAAAGTTGTCCTCTTGGCAAAAACAAACTAGGAAATGTTTCTACAGATTTAGGATCTTTTTTTTACACTTTCCACTTCCATTTGATTCAATTTCTCGAATCATTTAACACATCCACACTCTTATCAGTATACCATGCACTATTTATTCACTCAGTCCCATATTTACCACTTTAGTTACTTAGTCAGTCAAAGAGATACTCGTGTGTGCATATAGAATTGGCATGTATCCCTGAGGCATCCTCCTTGGCTTTGTTTCTGATGTTTCAGGAATACGATTTGACCATTTTCAACTACTGACAAGGTTCCTCTAATTTTTTTTATACTTTGAAGGATGTCCATACTCTTTTCCACAGCTCGCACCAGGCACAAGATGGGAGACGTTAGCAGAAGTTATGGAATCTAGTTTTAAACATGTCAATTACATTTGCTCAAAAGTTTCAATAGCCTTTACAACAAACCCATTTTGTGTAAATCATTCTATCATTTTAGTCTATGATGCCACATTTATTTTAAGCATTCATTCAAACATTTCACATTCTAAATGCAAGTTTCCACAATTACATACATATCTGCTATAGCACTTGCAACAAAAAACATCTGAAAAACCCATTATTCTTTGAAGGATATCACTGCGCTGCTCAAGAGTTCCCATTGCAGTGCACGATGGGAGAATGCTGGTGAAGGAGAAGGAATCCGTATTTGCACCTGCAAAACGCATTTGCTTGAAAGTTACTAAAGCCTTTTGAAAATACAGAAACGCAATTTCTAAATTTCCTACAATTGGTGTAGTCCACGACGCCACATTGTTTTCAAGAATTTTGGCGCACAGTTCACATGCCTTACGCATGCATCTCGTTTCAGCAAGAATGTCAACCAAAGAACTTGTAACCACAACACCAAAAAATTCCTCTGTCTTTGTGCTTGGCTAGATGACTATACCATGTTCCTGATCTCAAGTTTTTACAGCAGTCTGGGAGTAAATTGCAGGAGAGATGTCTAGCCATAGGAATGAAATTGCTTGAAGTTTCAATGCCTTACCTCCCAATCCTCCAGTCTACATTTTTCTCCACCAAGGAATCCAATGCTTGGAGGAATAAGGCATGTGCGCCTAGCAGAGTATAAAGGTAAGTGTCAGTAGTTGGGTGTGAATAGTTCAAAAATTAAATTTAGAAGTCCCCACAAGGACCGTCGCCACTCAAAGACTCATTTCCTTCCTCCCATCCTGCCCCACACATTACCATTTTTTTAATTATTTTGTTCCTACTTTTGGTCGGCACTACAGTACCAGTCATGCTAGAGGCATTACATACCTCCCTCCTAAAAAGCATCATCGTCCCGATGATTAACTTAGTCTAATAACTTTAAATAAGAAGTATAATCTAAATTATAGTTCTTTCATCCATAAGTTCACAACAGAACCAGATTTACGAAATTCAAAATTTCATAATTATTCAGCATTAAAATAGTTGTTTCAATACTAGTGAATTTAGAATCTTCCCAAAACTGGCAGATTTATTAATATAATAAGAATAAAATCTTAAAGTTTTATCAATCAATAGAATTAACTCTATTCAAATAAATGTGGAAAATCAGTTTTTATATCTTCGAGGTTTTCCCATATTGCACTTTCTTCATTAAATTGGTCCCATTAGACCTGGCATTGGCTTATTTAATGATTTCTTAAGTTCAGTTGGTGATTTTCCAGCACTCAAATGGGTTTAACCACGATTATTCTTGGGTCTTGGACCTGCAAGGAATTCCAATTTAACACATGTGATAAATCTAAAAGGTATTTCTTAAGTAGAGAAATATGGAAAACATCATGCATTCGTGATAAAGCATGTGGTAAAGCTAAACGGTAAGCTACATGGTTGATTATTTCAACAATTTCAAAGGGTCCCACATAACGAGGTGATAACTTAGCAGCCTTACCAAATGTTATAGAACTCTTTTTCATCTTAACCCGCAAAAAGACATTCTCACCAAGTTCAAATTTCTTGTCAACCCTTTTTAAGTCTACATAAATGTTTTGTCTATATGTTGCTTCCTTTAAACATTCACAAATCATTTTAACTTTTTGTTCCATTTAGGTAAGGATCTCAGGTCCAATTACCTCTCTGTCTTCTATTTTATCACAGCTAACTGGAGTTTTACATATCCTTTCGTATAATTCTTCGAAAGGTGTCATTTTCAAAGAGGCATGATATGTATTATTATAAGTGAATTCGACTAATAGAAGGTACTCTTCCCATTTGTATTGTGGATCCATGTAGTACATTCGTAACATATATTCCAAAAATTGATTAACTCTTTCAGTTTTCCCATCTGTTTCTAAATGGTATGCTGAACTAAAATTCGGTTTAGTTCTAAAGGCTACATTAAGGGTTTTCCAAATTCTAGATGTCATTCTAGGGTCTCGATCTGATAAGATCGATTCAGGTACTCCATGCAATCTAAAAATTTCATGCACAAATATTTTTGCTAAAATAGGTGAATCATCCTTAAGATTACCAGTAATGAAATGTGCTACCTTTGTTAATTTATCAACCACAACTAAAATAACATCATGCTTATTTCTTAACATCGGCAGTCCTTGAACAAAATACATGCTAATTACTTGCCATTTATACTATGGTATGTTATGAGGGTACAGTAAACTAGCTGGATGCATATGTTCAGCCTTAACACGCTGACATTCTAAGCAATATGTCACAAAATCAATTACGTATTTTTTCATCCCTTTCTGAAAATATTGTATTTTCAAATCAGCAAGCATTATCGTGATACCGGAATGTCCTAAATAGGGTGAATTATGAAATTCAATTAACAATTTCCTTCTTAATTCATTTCTAGAAGGTATATACACTCGATTATCGTATCTCAAGATTCTTTCGTCATCGAAGTGAAAACCTTTAAATCTTGTATTGTTGGGATCTGTAGTAAGTGTTTTTTTCACTTGTTGAAAATAAGAATCAGATTCCATGATACTTTTTACTTCATCCTTAAACTGGGTTCTCAAAGTTATAAGTGTAGAAATATGTTTCCTATGACTTAGTGCATTTGTCACTCTGCTTTCTTTGTCTTTTATATAACTTATGTCGAAATCATATTGAAATAGAAACTCTAACCACCTTCGCTGCCTTGCATTCAGATTTGGCTGAGTGAAAATATACTTCATTCCAAGATGATCAATATTTAATTCAAAAGGTATTCCCAAGAGATAATGGCTCCATACTTGGATTGCATGTACTATGTAGCAAGCTCTAGGTCATAGGGATCATAATTCAACTTGTGTAACTTGAGTTGTTGTTCTCATATGTTATCACATGTTCATTTTGTAACAAAATACCTCTTATTCCTTCCCCAAAAGCATTTGTTACTACAGTAAAGTTTCCATTTGGATCTGGTACATCAAAAATAGGTGTAGATGTTAGCGTATCCTTAAGATTCTTAAATGCAAATTCACATTTTTCACTCCAAATAAATTTCTTATATTTATTTTACAACGAAGTTATTGGTGTAGCGACCTTATAAAATTCCTTTACAAACTTTCTATAATACCCAAAGAGACCCATGAAGCTTCTGACTTCATGTACATTCTTAGGTGCAAACCACTTAGTTATTGCAACATTTTTTTATGGATCCACTACTATTCCATCCTTACTTATGACATGCCCTCAACAGTGCACTTCTATCTCATAGAAAGAACATTTGGACAACTTACCATACAATCTTCTTTTTCTTAAGATTTTCAAAACTATCTTCAAATGATCATGATGTTCATCAATGCTTTTAGAATATATGAGAATATCGTCCAAGAATACAAGAACAAATTTGTCCAAGTATTCTTAAAAGATATTGTTCATTAAATTCATAAAAGTTGTAGGTGCATTTTTCAAACCAAAAGGTAAAATTGTGAATTCATAATGCCCATACCTTGTCCTAAGGGTTCTTTTTATGAATATCTTCCTCTTTTATTCTTAGTTGATGATATCCATATCGAAGATCTATCTTTGAATATACCGATGCACCATGCATCTGATCAAACAAATCATCAATTATAGGAAGTGGATATCTGTTTTTTATTGTTTCTTTGTTTAACATTCTATAATCAATACACAATCTAAGTGTTCCATCTTTCTTTTTCAAAAAAATGACCGGTGCTCCCCAAGGCGAGACACTTGGTCTTATCAAACCTTTAGAAAACATTTCTTGTAATTGTGCCTTGATCTCTACCAATTCAATGATAGTCATTCGATACGGTACCTTGGAAATAGGTTCGGTTCCTGGATTGATCTTAATCATGAAATCAAAGTTCCCATTTGGGCGGAAGACCAGGTAGTTCTTCCGGAAGCACATCGTTGAAACTTCGTAACAGTGGATATCTTTCCAAGAAATCACTATCCCCTTAAGTTGTTTCAAAAACATTTACTGCATATAATGTGCAACCTTTGTTTTTGGCCTTTTAAAGTTGCTTGGATGATAATTTTCTAACTGAAGTCTCACATTTTACCACCTAGATGTCTGTTGTTTTCTACAGATCATCAAGACAACTAATATGTTTTTAAAAACAATAAACCTTCGCTTTATGCTCAGTAAGTCAGTTAACACCTAAAATTACATCATAAGACCCAAAAGGAGCAACATAGAGATCAACTTCAGTGGAAAAACTAGGCAAGTCTAGGACTGATCCAAAAAAACACATACTAATTATGTGAACAACATTATTGCCATGATGTACAACCCATGATTTATCCATTTTTCCAACTTTTCTTTTTAGTTTTGAAGCTATTTTTTTAGAAATAAAGCATCCAGTAGCTCCAGTATCAAAAAGTATAGTAACATGTATACCAAATAACTTACCTGGAACTTCTATGTTAGCTACTACAGCATGTATCTTATGTTACTGATTGTGATCATCCTTCCTTAGAGGACACTAATTTACATAATGATCCTTGCCACAATTGAAGCAGGCCTCCTACAGGTCCTTTCTTAGGCCTAAATTTATTTCCAGACTTAAAATTGTCATTTTGTCCTCCATAGGACTTCTGTCCATTATTATTGTTCTTAACAAAAAAATTTGAACATTAGCAGCAGGTTTATTTGCTGTAATTTTCTTGTTATAATCAGCAACAAATTAATTTTTAGCACTTTCCATGGTCCCTCTTTGGGTGCAAGAGACAAATAAGAATTATAAATTTTCTTTCTGATTTCCTCCTTATTAATAAAGATTGTTTTTAATTTCTACTCCTGTCTTATGGCTTTTTTAACAACCCCTTCCATGGTGGTTTGGTTGTGAACATCTACTTCACCCCATATGATAGGATTTAACCCCATAATGAATTTTTGTATCCTGAACTTCTCGTCAGTTTAATACTGAGGTACATACTTGAGAAGCTTAGTAAACTTCTCCCAATACTCCGTTACAGTTAACTTTCCTTGAGTTAAGTTCTGAAATTCAGTCATTTTCTGATCATAGTAAAGTTGTGGCAGCCATCGTTGCCTAAAATAATTTTTAAATTGATCCCATGTGACTTTTGTTTCATTAATGTTTAATTCAGCCTTATGATTGTCCCACCAATAAGATGCCTCATGGGAAAGCTGATAAGCTCCCCATATTGCTTTAGTTTCCTATGAGAAGGTCCTTATCGCAAAGTACTCCATTTTTTTGAGCCAGTTCTTAGTTCCATCTCCCAGTGTAGTGCCATCAAACTTGAGTGGACTTATCCTTTTTATATCATTTGTGAGTTCATCCACCAATCTCACCTTTTTATTCTCAGGATGATTGGGTACATTTGCATTGGCAACATTATTGTTATCAACACCTAAATTTCTAATATTGACGTTATCCATAGGATGTGGTTGATTGTTATTACCAGCATCTTCTTCCTCCTCATTTTCTATTACTTGTTGTTCAAGTACAACCAGATGATCTCTTTTGTCTAACAGGTCAGCAAGGATCTCATCAATTTTTTAAGTAGTAGCTGCTTCTCCACCTGGTGGTGGGTTGTTTGCAGAATTTCCTCTTGTTCTAACCATTTTTTGTTAACGAGAAAATTTAATTTTTATCAGATTATGGACACAATAGGTCCAAGAGTTGTAACCTTCAGCTCTGATACCAAGATGTAACATTCTCATTTTAAGACTTTAGAAACAAGGGAAATTTTTTTTGCATAATGTTCTCTGTTCTAAATTAACATAATTTAGAACACACATTCCAAAGCCAATCTATCTCATAACAAAAAACCATATGCAACTATACATGACTCATTGAAACACCGATCTCTCATGTCAAATTTATAATGTGTATACTATGTATAATTAGTTCTTTTACCATTTTAGGGGTATCAAGTGTTCTATTTAAGTGGCCTATCTGAATATCTGTTACTGATATTCATCTGAAATCTCACTTTTAAAACTATGTGACATAGGACAACGCAACCAGCAACTTGCGATAATTTGGCCAAAGATTTTAAACATATTGTTCATGTTTATATTCCTAGATGGCATACTCGTCAAATGGAATAAGTCCTTCACCATGCTTGATCTGTTATCTAGAATGGTCTTCACTGACCTCTATTAGTCCATTCGTTCAAAGTTTAACCCTAGCCAAGGTTAGCAACATGGCCTAGTGTGGAGGACTACTTACGGTGACTAAGGGTACATAGACATACTCAATCAAATTTTGTCAATTGGGTGTGTCTATTTATCCTAAGTCAACGTGAGTTGACCCTGACACTAGATCATGCCCCTATCTCTACCTCGGGCAGAACTGTGATCAAGTCAGAATTTATGTTAGTCTAGTTGAAAAAACTCTGAAGAGTGTTGAGACATGTCAACTGCAACATAGTATCCTCGTAAATACCCTTGTCATCACGAAGGTACTACGCTGCAGTTGGCGTGTGTCAACATCCAACTGATTTTTCCTCATCTGGACAAACATACCTTAGATAGAAGGTTATATCTTATTAATTTCCTCTCTACATATTAATTACAAAAACCCTACTGAACAACTAGGTTCTTTAACCATTAGGGTTCCAAGTTAAAAATTGTCATAGAGATAGGTATGCAGATAAATATGCTTCTTCTCCAATTCACGTGTTATGTTTTAATACTATTGACATTATGAATTATGTTTTACATAACAGGCCCAACACTCATGAAAGTGTTGTTTATTTACTTACTTACTACAGTCATAGCTTATATAAGTTCTGAGCAAGTCCTTTTTATATTATACTTCATAGAAATGAAGTCTATTCCCTTTTTATTTTTATTTTCCGACATTCCTATTCTAGTTAAGGAAGTCTACAAGATAAATCACACCTTCAACTATCTACTAGGTACAATCAGGATTCATTTCCAAAAGGTCTTAAGTCAAGACTAGGATTCATTTCATGGGAGTTGTCTTTCCTTTCCCTTATTGAGGTTTAATTTCCATTTACAATCCCATTGTACATTATAGATTACAATCAAAGTTTAATTTTCATACAATCGTTTGTTTTAAATATAGTCTTAATGATATGATTGAATATTTGTATAAGATTGTCAACTTTATAAGTTACATATTTACTAGAGAGGTTAGTACAATTAACACCCCATATCTCTATTTATTCATTCCAAACCATAGAAGTACATTACATTCTATCAAATAGAGTAATACTTATCATTTCCATTCACTGTATGCCAAAAGGAATTACATCATGTACAAACAAGTTTCACAAACCATTTATTTAGCAAGGAGAAGTTATACATTTGCAAGCCCAACATTGGATATATTACAAAATATCAAACAACCATACTTAATCAATTTAAATACAACTTTCTTTTCCATCAAGTACATTTCAATAATGAAACCATATCTTAACATAATAAAGATTATGTCTCTTTGATGAACAAATGTAACTTTCTAAAGATCTTTCTCCTTTCATCATTTACGAAGTCAATCTGCAAAATTGCTAGCACGGGTCATTTCATTGAACTAAGCATGATAATCACTAAATCATTAAAACCATGTGCTTTTATCTAACTATTTCATAAAAAGAACTTTGTTTTTATGAAACAGTCCTAAAGAAATTCAGAAAGACTCGGCCAAAAAGGAGATACAAAATCTAATAAAAGATATACTTCAAATAAAAAGCAAGGTTAGGTCATGAGATATAACAACTTCAACCTTCCATCCTATTTTATTTTTTTATCAAAAAAAATTAAACAGTAAGTTCAGATAAGTAACATTTCATCAAAATCTCACTACTACTTTTATACATTTCTTTTCATATTTCATAGCTCAGTTAAACCTGTTTAACAGGAGAAGTTAACTATCCTATCTATCTTTTAGGCATGGCTCAGTAGTAGCTCATTTACAAACATTACCTTGCATCTCAATATTTCATTAACCTATATTCATCCTAAAATCTGAGTTTCCAACAATTAAACTTAAATATCATAAGAAATAAGTTAGGATAACCCAAATCATCGTAACATTTTAAGTGTCCCTGATTAGAGTATCTTAATACTTAAACTCAGAACTAGGAACCAATTCACATTAAAAACCAAATAAGCTAAATCATACCTCATAAAGAGGTAAGGTTACTTTCAACAAGAAAAAGAGTTACACTCCAATCTCAAAAAGATACACCACTGCTATCATTACCTTAAGTGGGTAGAATGGTTAAGTTTATACTTTAGACCAACTCATTAATCCATCCAAATATTTCCATCCAAACACAATAATCCATCCAAATATTTCTAAATTCAGCTATATTGTCCTAAACATTCCGCATTCAATCCCATCAAATAGTCAAGAAGTTGCATAAACGTAACAGACCTGAGAGGGACAACATCTTTACTAGATTTGAAGCTACAAGAATATTAAAGGAAGGAGAGGGAGAGAGATTACTACCCCACAACTCTTTGTATGATTAAAATAGAACCTTAATAAACCAAGAACCATTATTCACAACGGTCATTTATCTAATGTTTCAAACCAAAATCCCAAACAGAGATTTAATTTGGGTTTGAAATGAATGACCAACAACTAGAAGAAAGGAAATAAGGAAGAGAAACAACATTCCATTACCTTTCATCATTCAAGGAGATAGTATAGATAGCCTTGATTTCCACAAGATAACAAGTAAACCATTTCCCAAAAGACACAGAGAGGAAAGGAAGAGATTAACAAAAGGGTAAGTCTGAACAGTCTTCCTAACTCAGATCCGTATATGAAAAGAAGTATACAATACTATTTAACCAAAACTGGATTCATTGTTCCATTTTCATGAAGAAAACATTGCCTAAGATCCGAAATAACTAAAACCAAGTTTGATGGCCCAAGGTCTAAGAAACATGCTAATACAATACATCAACTCAATGTCAATAGAGCTATCAAGAAGTTCAAGGTAACAACAATAACCAATATACAGTTAACCAATACCCAAGAGAGTTTTCCCTTCTTAGCACTGAATGCCACAATTTCATAGGTTACCCAAAGACTCAAATGAGTAGAAAACAGAATATCATTTCCCCTACGGGCTTCCAAAAATTAGACGTTGCATAAACAACTAATCAATTCCAGAGATTAATAGAAGTATACTATTGCAGACCTTAAAAATAATAACCGAAATAACTTAAATAAGTCCATGAAGATGTTAAACCAATTGCCAAGCAAATCCCACAATAATTTAACCTTCTGCAGCACACACAGGGTTAGAAAGTCTGTAATAGGAAGTATATACACAAAATAACCACAATCACGAAATCACAGACAATGCTAAGATTTAAGGCATAGTCATAATTTTGAGGTCTTTATTCAATATCCAAAAAGGAAACGTTATGAGCAGCCTTCAATCGATATTCATGAAGAAGTTTTGCAAGATCATAATGATAACCAATCCTTCCTACATGTTCCTACGATAAGACCCAGACTTTCAAGTTTTAGCAACCGAAAACACCAACAAGTTTAAACAGTTATACTATGATCACATATAGATTTCTGGCTATGTTTTCACACCCATGCAAAAATATTTAAAGCAAAACCCAACTATCTAATCAAGAAAACTGAAAACCCAGATCACACTTTCCATCATCAAAACAAAGTCGATAAAGTATACCATCAAAACATCACAGGAATTCCAGAAGCAAAAGAAACTCATTAAAACAAAATTATTCCCTAAGATTAGAGTTGTTTTTATGAGCATTTAAGTAAAATCATAAAACTTAATGGATAGAGCCTATCATGTCTGATAGCACTTCACCTTTACTGATTTGCAGAAGTATCCAAGAAGAGCCACAATCCTTCTTTTAAAATGCAAAACAACACAAAAACTTCCTCTAACTCCTCCTTATAGTTTCATAGTGCCAACTCTTTCCCTCCGCGCCATGCAAGGAATAAATTCTCATGCACATCCACATTGCACGCAAAAATTGAACTAGAGGTTCAAGAAACAAAACAACTACATGCAGAGCTCAAGCTCCAAACTGAATGAATTGACAAAACCAAACCCTCTATCTTCTTCCTATGCAGTTTAGCCGGTTTCAAAATATTAAATGTAGAGTAGGACTATCAGTCCTTCCTACCTTCCCACCACTGCCATCTCCAAATTTGGCATAGAATTATTTCAAACAAAAACATGCATTCAAAATTTTAGTGAAAATGCCAACTTACCCATCTAAATTTCCAACTTGCCTTTGCCAAATTTGGCTGCAAAAAGAGATAAGGATTAATAACTCACCTTAAATTCCTTGGATTTGATTCCTCCCTCTTACCTCTTCCCATGTCATCCCATAGACCCCTCCTTAGGTTAGCAATTCCCTTTGTTAGGCTAAACATTAATTTAGGAACCAACATAGGTCCATAGGTAAGTCTTAAGTATTAGGTTAATTAAACACCTAAGAGAAGATAAACTTAGTAACTTAGGTTAGATTACCCTTTTTAGGATAAGGTTCCAAATTTAAGGAACATAGAGTAAAGAGGTCACATGCCCTTTATGAAAACTTCATCATACCAAAGCAGAAAAATAGGACCCAAATTGTTACTCAGTTCAAATACAAAGCAGAGATCCATGGAGAGGATCGTACATAGCCTTCACACATTCTAGGTCTTGAAACCATCCATCTATCCAAATTTGACATCAAGAAAACAAGATATGAAAATTAGAAACATACCTTGGATCAATGAAAATGATCCAAGGTAATGTTGTTTGAATCCCCATAAATTAAGAAAATTGAAACTTAAATTCATAATCCCAAGCAGTGAATTTATTCTGCATAAATGTATTGATTCACTTTCAATTAAGCAAAAACACGACAGAATCTACTTGTTCCCAACAGTACACCATCTTAAGACAAAATCACCTATCAACATTTGAACTTTATATGGCAGAAGTCATCATAGGTACCAGTCGTACTAGAGCCGTTACATTTCGATGAGGAAGGGTCCATCATTCTATCTCCAAAATAAGAAGAAGTGTGAGGAATAAGGGAAAATTTATTTTTATGATGCATGGGATGAAGGTCAGTATATGCATGGAGGTACCATAGGATCGCATCTTCATTCTCCACGAAGTCCAACGTAACAGGCTCATTCTCAGTCTCCACGTATGCCAAGATTACGTTAGTAGACACTTTACAAAATAAAGGTTTGGTTTGGACATAGACAGTGAATTCCATTTCCCTTACACCCTCGCCACGACAAAAGCGAGATGAATAAGTGGCCATATAATTGGAAAGTTGGTTTTTCTCTCTTGGAATGGTTTTAATAGAAATAAAATTGAAATATTCACAAATTTCACGTGTAGGGGCCTTGTAAAGTTGGATATGTTCACCTCTAGTCTCATACACTTTTAAGACCTTGTTTTCAATAATTTACCAGTTGCCTAAGACTCTCACATTGTGTACATCCATCCTCTTATCTATAATAAGGTCAGGAGGTATAGCTTTGTATTCACCATTGTTATTTGTACATTCAAATTTCAACTTGAAGGAAAAAGGCTTGACTCTTCTTTATGGAGAAGTAAGAATCACCCCTGCCCCTTTGTCATAGTGGCAATTCACTCCATCATAGGTAAGGGTCTAATAGTTATCAAGGAAGATAGATAATTCATCTTTCTTGGAATCCTCTTCTTGAACCTCGGACCCCTGCACCATGCAAACCTCTACAATTCCATCTGTCATGAGAGAGGTTATCCCAAGGGCTTGGCCTATGCCCAAATAATCGAAAGGGAGAATAATTAGCACATCATTCTCCAAGAGTTTCATAATATCCATCGTGGTTTTTTTGAAACTATCTCTATCACAACATCTTTGTTTTCATTAACATCCACCCCTTTAATTTCCTTGGGTGGCTCTAACTCAGTAGTCGGAACAAGTTTGGACGTGGGAACTGGTCCTCCAAAGAGAGTAGGCTTGTTCAGCTGATTTGTTGGAAGCTCAATTCTAAATCTACCTCAAGATTCTTCTTTAGGTTAGCGAGGTGAATTTCAAAAGGTTTTGGATCAATTTGGGTGACAAAGACCTTCCCCAGATAGAGGAATCTGACTTCTCGAAATAAGGTAGAAGGTATGACATTCATCCTATGAATTCATGGCCAAACAAGGGTCATATTATAGTCGGTTTCCCTATCTATAATATAAAGGATGGACATAACATTCTTAATCCCTAAGGTGACCAGGAGCACTATGGTTCCAATGGAAGTAGCCTTGAGGCTATCATAGCCTCTCAACATATTTTTAGTTGAAGAAAAAATTGTCTCTCTGTAACTTAAATTTTGTAAGGAGAAGGGAACAATATTAACCACAGCCTTGTCATCTATCATAGCCCTCTTAGCATAATTATTATAGATCCATACCTATAACTATAAGGAACGATCACCTCTCTGCGCTAACTCAGCGTCTATGGGCATCTTACTGATATCAAAAATAAACCTAGTGTCTCTCTCATGCAAACCCGGAGGATAGACATCAAAGTAGACGTGATTGATTTGGGCCTAAAGAGGGGGAGTAACATGAATTAAGTGGCCAAGACCTAATGCTTCTAAAAAGAAAATCGATGCACTAGGGAATTCTTCAAAAAATTCCAAGAAGGATATGTGAGAAAATGTCTTATCTAGGTCTATAATCAAATCATAAGCCCCTATTGGCTTAGGGAATACTGGTGCATAATCCTACACTAAAGAGTAAATGAGGAGAGGTTGTGAGATGTAGTCGCGACTATGAGTAGTGGCATGCATTTCTGACTCAATTTCCAACTCGACTAGGCCTAAAATCTTAGTTTGATTTTGTTGGTTCAAGGGAGGAACAACTCATGGGTCAGTAGACGTGGAGGATTCGTTATTGTTAGTGCCTATAGAAATGCCCTTGTTTGCACTCTGAGGATTAAATTTCTCATTTTCAGGGAACTTCGGGAAAGGATGCCTATAAATCCCAAGAGTAGCATTCTATGGAGAAACAGGTCCCATGTAAGTGTTTTACATAGGCATCGTGGGGTTGTCCAAGAACTTTTCAATGAAGGGCTTCCTCTGGTCCTCTAGAAGACGTTGTATGAACTTGTTACAGTCCCTACAAGTCCACATGTCATGTCCTATAACTCTATGGAAACCACAATACAATTTGGGATCATAATCACTAGATATCTAATTCTGATTTTATTGTGGTCCATAATTCCTATTATTGTTCTAATTCTGGTTGATATAATTATGGTTCAAAGGCCTTTTCCCCTAGTTTTGGTATTGGTTCAGAAATTGGTTCTAGTAGGGACTAGGGCCCTGAGGCTAAACTTTTTGAACGGGAGGGCGACTGAAGTCAACCACATTTATGGAAGGAGTAAGGTTATTCCTTTGACTATCCATATTGTCATTATTGTTATTTACATTTTTGGTGTTTCCAACATTGGGTTCATTAGGCTAATCGGTCACGCCATCCATCATGGCACCACAATTTCAATTGAGGACCTTGGGTCCTTGATTATTTTTCGAACCATTTTGATAATTAGAATTGTTTAGAGTGAGAGTGACCAAATTCCCATTTGGATCATAAGCCTTACGTCCACTGTCTATCGTGATTTGATCAAAATTGAGGGCACCTGTAATACTTCTTCATAGCTCTGAAGAGGAAACTTTTGGACTTCTTCCTTGATCTCGTGGTTAAGAAAATGAGGGAAAAAATCACAAAGCTCCGTCTAGTCCATGTTGGGAGCATTAGCAGAAGAATAGAGGACTTGCCGCAACCTATGAATGAAGTGGGAAACGAAATCATAATGTTCTTTTTTGATATGTAGGAATTCTCTAATCCATGTTCTTAACAACTTGTTCATGTTGAAACCCTTAAAGAACTCAGATATGAGTTTCTTAAATGAGTGGATAGAGGCTTCCTTGATTCTATAGTACCAATCAAGAGAAACACCCTCAAGATTCTTAGGAATAATCTTCACGACGACTGCATCCCAAGGGAGTGGTTCTCTAATGGAAGTGGCATATGCCTTAATGTGGGCATTTGGATCTCCCTCCCCTTTAAACTTGGGAAGGCCTGGCAATGGCCGTGAGAGCATGACACCTCGTATAGTGAAATCTAGAGGTTCTCTTGAGTACTCAGAGTATGTCCCCACTACGTATGATTCAACCATTAACAATCCTTGATGGGGAGGTGGAGGTGGAATTGGAGTTTGGTATGGCATAACATAGGCATTATTCAAGGCATAAGGAACCCCTTGTTCTTGAGCATAAAGTCCAGAAAATAATACATGTCAATGTAAGGATATTTGGAATACATATGCATGTAGGGAGGAATGATATTAGGATATGGGTTATAAGCCCAAAGCTCGGGAACTCCACATTTCCTGAAGGAGCGGAATTTGATAACGCACTTTCAGAAAACCCTTGTGTTGAATGCATATATAAAGAGTGAGGGGCCATACCTAGTGTTCCTTATTCTATAAGAAGGTGTTATGGGTTAGGAGCACCAAGGTAGGTCTGAGATGGTGGTTGCTGACAAGTACCTACAGAAGGCACATAACCTTTCTTTTGCATGTGATGGGAAGTATTGTTTTAGCCCAAAAATTGTGTAGGCTGTGAGGCTTGGGTAATTTTTAACTCTTTAATCCTACCTACGAATGTTGAGATCACATTGTCAGGTAAAGGTGTTGCATTTTGTTTAGGCATGTGTCAACCCTTGTTGGGTTGTGTTAGCATATGGATTTGCACGCATGCAAATGGCACGCAACAGTGTGGGAATGAAGTCCCCCCTCAATGAAGGTGAGGCTACCTTTATTGAAAACCAAAACTGTATTTACATTTGTACATTCAAAATTGTATGTGGGGAGTGTTTTAGAACATCAATGGAAAGAAAAAGTGAATGAGGGAGATGGAATGGAATGAAGGAAAGGAGTGGAAAGGAATGAATTGAAAGAACATGCAAGAGTTAGGTAAAACCAGAGCCTAATATTGCATGAAGAGGAAAGATGAATAACCAACACAAATAAAATGGAGTTTGAGTTAGCCAAACAAGAACGTGTAAAAGGGAACACACATGAGCAAGTAGATAATCAGAGCTTGATCACTGTGAACTAGAACAACCGATTAATAACGTTGATAATAAGATCAAAGAAAATGTTTGCATGCAAGATTTAAACACTAAAATTTAATGAACATGAGAACATCAAATGCTATAAGAGACAATGAATGGGACACAAAGTTCATATTTCATTAACTCCAAAATGTCTTCTCAAAAGAACACAAAGTTTCTTTCTTTGAAGTAAAGCTTGCATACAAAAGTATTTTCTTCTCCTCTCTCAAAAGTCGCCCTTACAAATGAGCCCCTCACTTCCTTTTATAACCCAAAAGTTGGTTACAAAGTAGTTAGGGTTTTAAATGCACATTAAATATGGAACTTAAGTGACTTTGACTTTTTCTAACCAACAACTAAAAATATAATCACTTAAGTTATCCACAGTTCCTCGAAAGCAAACAAAAACATCATTTTCTTAAAAATCCACTTTTTTTAAATATATAATAATAACTAGTGCCTTATCCATTGAAATGGGGTCCACCTATCTTAAGTGTATGAGAAATGGACTCTCCCACTTCGTTAGATACCAAGAAAATTATCTCCTTGAACCGTTGGTGAAATTAGGATCTACCAGTTTTTCCAGTTGAAAGGATCTAAACCTTCCCAAAGTTTCAAACATCTTTTCTTCTTCTGGAGGTTCATTTGGTCGAAGAATAACCTCACAAAATACCTACAATTCAAGAATCCTACTTGGCATATCATTTAAATTAATAATCTTTGATTGATCGTTCTCAAATAAGTTCTGTAATTTGATGCACCACTCCATTGAAACTGATGAGAAATTGTTGGCGGGAGTGTACATGTCCTTAAACAATTGTGAAAATTGCTCTTCCACCTATTCCGATGAACACCTTTGATTATGCTCATTTACGAGGTTGCAAGGAATCTCAGCTATGAATTCTTGAATCAAGGCGAGTGAAGTGAAGGCTTCATTGCATACGCTCTCATAATGGATCATAGAATCCTCAAGAAGCATCTTCCTTGATTTGAGATGCACACACCAAAGAAAACGTGTCCCTCAATGTTCAAATTCAAGAATTCCTTCAATGCCCAAAATTGAGGATTACATACTCATCATTTCCTGCAAACTGGGCAACATCTCATCCAAATTTGATATATTAGAAACAAAAGTTTCTTTGAAAGAAAGAATTGGATCAAGATACGCACTAACATCTTCATGAAGCTTAACCGTGGTCTTGATCATCCCTTGGCCTAAAATGAAAATATCTGAAAGCCAAGTTTTAGTGACATGGCCCAATGTGTTTATTTCTTTTGACAAATTGAGAGTTTATTCATCAGGGGCAGCCACTGCATCAGGTACCGGGAAAGTGGATGATATGGGATTTATCAAATGTTGAACATATTCCACCACTTGATTCTTTTCGGCCTTGAGTTGAGAGTTCTGAGACTTATATTTCTCAAGTCTCTTTAGCACAATATCAATTGAATCTCGACCCATCGTCATGTTACTTTCTAATGTAGACCTCCCAAGTCTAAGTCTGGAAACTTCATAATCAGCAGGTGTCATGGCATCACGCTCCTTATCAACTTATGGGATGGCGAGATCTACAAATCTATTTCCATCATCATCCACCATTATTCGAGAAAGCGCCCTAGGCTTCTTTGGAATGATGTCATTTGAAAGTTTGAAAAGGGCATCAAAATCAATGTCAATTGCCTTGACAGTGCTCTTCCTTTTCTTAACCTCAGAATCAACCCAGGAAGGAGTATCATGCACTATTTCTGCATACAAAATCCTAGAGCTCGAATCAATATTCTCATTGTTCTTGACATCATCAGATCCTGCAAGAATCCTATCTACGATCTCGATTTGAGGAGAAACAACCTCAATATCCACCTCCTGATTATTTAGGAGATTTTGGGAAATACCTTCATGAACTGCATGCTCCAAAGTGTTTGATATTTGGACTACCTGCACCTTTCTTGCTTGCTGTGTATGATTAGATGGTACAGAGGTTGATCGAGAAGAAGCTTTGGTTGAATGAAGGCCTCCTTGTGTTGGCAATTTTTTTGATCCTGAAGCATGATCTTGAATTGATTGTAACTTGGCAAGTTCTTTGTCATACCAAGATATGCTTCTTTCAAGAATCGGTTTATTCTTTCTATCAAGATAAAATTCGTCTCTTTTGGTCCAGTCAATTCGAGGCAACTAGGTAAAAGCAACTGCATCGTATGAGGAATCAATGACATCTTCATCATCATTTATGAATGAATTAGGAGGCTTCTTGATGTAGAAGGCCTTGATCTGAGCAAGTGTTAGGCGAGAAAAATCTCATCTTCTTACTTCATGTTCGTCCGAACAGGCAGCCCAGAAATCTTCCATGGTAGGGTTTTGTTGATACTTTTCTCCAAGAATCTTCTGCATATATCCATTGATATCAAATTGGGCTCTCTTCACATATGGATGGATTGTAATGAGAGCGAACTCTTTTTCCATGAGTTATGCACTGAAAATATTTGGACATTGGTATTCCTCGATTTGGATTAGGAAATGAATTCCTAAATGGTGCTTGTCACTGAGAAGACAATGAACTTGGAATAGTTGTCACACAAGTTACATTAATGCCCATCTATCACTGACGTACTTAGAAATTTTCCATGGAGTATTAGCAAAGCCACTCACGCGAATGTAGGAAAAGGATGAAAATTGAATAAACCATGTTCCCCATTGGGAAATGACACTCATGGCTTCTTTAGAAAATCTTTCCTCTGTATTCCGATTCAGGTTCCGAATCACGTGGAAGGTGAATGCATCGTTGACTCTTCTAAAATGGTGAGAGCTATTTTTGAAACTGAGTTGCGGGTAATAATGAAAAACATTGTTTGACGGCCCCATGACTCCTCTTGTTTCAAGTCCCGAAATAGCTTTCTTCTTGCTATTACATAAGTCGGATACGATGTCATGTAGAAGCATCCATTCATCTTAACTTCTATCAATTGTTTGTGAAGGGTATTACTGATTATGGTGGCCCAATCCACAAACTCTTTCTTGGCAAGGATGATAAAGATAAATTGATACATCCATGGGTGGAAAATCCTAGCAGAGGGTAAACCGAAAACTCGACTTAGGAGAGTAATCATGTCCCAGATTTCTTCCACAAACTCAACGTGGTACAGTTCTTTGGGAATCCAGTCAATTCGAGGCCTCTTGGTCACTAACTAGTTGTTGTTAACCATCTTGCTCCACCTAAGAGGTTATTCATCCCAAAATTCTTATGCTGACTGGCAAGTGATATCCGCATTCTCAGGAAAGTCAGGTATGCCAAGCAATTCCTCAATGTGCTCTGGTGTGATTAAGAGGAAAGGCTCGCGATTATCTTTAAAAATTCCTTGTCTCTCGGGATCATAATGCTCCACGCAAGTGATAACCAGCTCCGGATATTGCACCGAGACAGGAAATGTTGTTGCTTGGGGTAGACCACTATGGTAAAGTCTATTCAAGAATATGGTCTTGCCTTCAGTTTTCACCCGCTCGCAAAATTGTCGCACATTGATGTGACCTAGATTTATATCAGTGATATTGTCATATGCTGACTTAATGGAACTGGGCGGGATGATTCCTTGGAATTCATACTTGAGTGCGGATTTGTTCGATTTCTCCACTGGCTTCCTCGATCTTCCTACAGATTTGTTATATTTTTCGGCCATTATGAATTTTACAGAAAAAATGACTCAAGCACGCAAAACAATGCAAGCAAGGTTGGGTCTCAATCTCCGAAACCCCTGTCCATGCAAGAACAATATGATTCATTTTAATATTATTATTATTATTATTAATATTATTATTTAAAAATAATAATAATAATAATAACTAGTCTTGTTTACAAAATCACACACCAAGACTAGGTTTGAATTCTGACTCGGGCGACAACTTTTTTATTTATTTATTTTAAATAAATGAAATCACCCGAGTTCAATATCGATTTTTATTTAATTTTCCAAATCAGAATTCCCCCTGGTATGTGTAAAAATTCCCCCTGGTATGTGTAAAAATTCCTTGATTTAAATAATCGTGTACTTTGAGATTCACTTCTTCCTTGCGATCTTCTGATCGATGCGTGAATACACTTGCTTAATCCTTTTGCGAATGTGTGGAGACTTCTGAAATGCCTTCTCCTTTAAACTGCCCCCTTTTTTTAATATTTTATTTCTGGTTTAGTTCATGATAATCCTGTTGTCAATGCCTAAAACTTTGTTGATGCCTTTCTTTGCCTGCGTGGGAAACTAGAAAGTATTTTAATTACCCTTCTTGTTGTTCCTAGGCATGTGGATTATTATCCTCTGCAACTTATGACTTTGTTTGATCTTATATCATGCATGGATTTAAATTGTCTGCTCATCCTTGTATTCTACTGCGTGGAAACTGCTGTAAAACTTGTGCGTGGATTTCTCCTTCTTCCTCCACGTGGTATCTCTATGCATGCGTTTTGGACTCTGTGGGGGTTATATTGCCTTAACCAATGCGTGGCCTCTACCTCCTCTTCACCAGGCAGCTGGGCGTGGATTTTATCATGCTAAAACATGTGTGAGAATTCTACAACCTGTGTTAGAAAGCTCCTTCAATCTCATCCTACGTGGACAATCTTTGTTTTAACATGCGCTGAATCTGGCTATTTCCTTGGGCTGTGTGGGTTGTTGCATGGAGAAACCTTGTTGAATGCTTTGGTTTTCCTTCTGAAAAATGTGTGGTATTTTGTCTTTTACTGGTCTTTTTCTTATGCAAACGTGGATTATTTTACCCTTTGGTCTGCGTGAATCTCCTTGGGCTGAGCATGGAACCATCCTTGGACTGTTATTACTTTGTCAAACTACGTGAATCTCCTTCTTCCTCCCCCACGGGGTATCTCTATTTTTGGCGTGAATTCTTTGCTTGGGCCTGCGTTGAACAATGATCATTTGCCAAGGTGGGTGCGTGAAAACTATATTATTTCCTTTATTATGCTGCGTGGAGATCTATGTTCAAGCAAATGTGTGGAGATTAGCTTGGACTGTCCTTCAAACTGTTCCTTCCTATTACCTAGTTGCGCATGGAATCTTTTTATGTTTTGTCTTATGCCAAATACTTCTGCAAAATTCCTTTATCTCCCTTGGGCTGCGCAGAGATTAATTCTTTGGACTGTGATGGCCTTTGTTTGGACTGTACCTGTTATTTCTCCTTCAAAACGACGTTCGCAGTATTGTGGAATGTGATAAAAATATTATGTTCCTTAGACGAAGTGAGAAGCAATTTTACAAAGCTTCGTACGAATCTTTCCAACGAGTTAGTCCGAATTTATGAGGGTTAAACCAACTTCCCCTCTTCCCGAGTAGTGGAATTAATTGCCAGGGGAAATGGGGAAAGCAACGGCCAATTGCCAATGGGAATGGCAAAGTGGGCTGACAATCTCTGTTTAATTTCCATTTGCCAATTCATTAATTTAGAAATTGTGAAAAGAAATCCCACAAGTGGGAATTTAAAACAATTTTGCCAGGAAAGGGGAAATCCGGGCCCAAGAAGCCAATTTGGCATTCCCGGCAATGGGAAGCGGAAGTTTATTTTTCCCCAGCAATTAAAATAAAAGTTGTCAAATGAATTTTAATTAATATTAATTTAATTAAATACTCCAAAATTATTAAAAAATAATTTTATCAAACAAAGAGTAATTAATTAATTAATTTTAACGTAGTTTAATGCCTGGTGAGAGGAGTTCTCGCCCGAAAAGGACGAAACGAAGACCGAAACAATCACAAAAATGAGACGGTCGTCATGAGAGTGATAAACCGCACAAAGTAACACTTTTCAAATTTTCCATTTTTCTTAATCAATTTTGTGAAGTCAAAATTAGCTGATAACATGTTGCAAAGGTACATGATACCCTGCTATAAATTAATCTTTTTTAGACCACCCCTGTTTATATGTGTTTTCTATTTTGGGAGGGGGGTAACAACATTTTTCTAAAGAATAATATCATTATATCCTTGCATCATATCCAAGGATTAATTTATAACATTAAAATGATCACCGCTTTGGGTGAGTCATGCTAGAAACTCATAATCTTGTGATTGATAAGAAGGGAAGGAATTAGTTTGCATACTCATTTGAGGCCTGGACAAGAACCGTGGATAAAATCCTTGTTCTCCCATGAATTTCATGTTATTAGAGTTGGAGAACTCCAGTTGTGCATTGTGGTTAGGTTGGTCTATCTCCTCAATCCTAACTGATGAACTGGTATTAAACCCTTGTGGATGGGGCATGTAAGGAGATAAAATATTTTGCGAGTAATTATCATCCCACCTTGATAAAGAGGGTAATTGTTTCATAACCACTTGTTTGTAATAGGCCTCAAGAACCAAATTAGGCCTACCATATTCATAACCTGAGATATTCAGGGGGTGTATAAACAACTGCAAAATAATGGGGGAGGAGAAGGATGGATGAAAGAAAAGAAAGAAAGGAGGAAATGAAAAGGAACTAGTCCTTCACGTCAAGTTCACTAATTTTGTACACCTTAGAATCAATACATGACTCTTAGATGCAAGTGAAATCCAGAGGTCATGCTAGAATAGTCGAAATGAAATGAATGGGATGGTAATAGGATAGGTAGATGGAAATAGGTGGAAAATAGATGTAGAAAAAGTCAAGGCAAAAAAATGTTCTCTACTGGAAAATGGGTATTTACTCTTTGAGTGCAATGAATGCATGTCTAACCTGCTTAGGTGTAATGGTATGGTCAAGGATGATTTCCACAATATCGATGGAACCGAATAAGACTCTACTAGGATGTGGAATGCGGGGAAACTTTCCTTCGTCATCTAGAATTCCTCTCCAAAGAAGGTCATGAGTATATGATGAACAATGGAATAAGGACAATTCTAATCCCTACCATGTTGGTTTTCCAAGAACTCCTCAGTAGTGTTTACCTTGTTGTTCAATGCAATCAACTATATGATAATGGTAGGTGGGACTTGGGTAGTCTGAAATATAAGTTGTCTAAGGCTTTGATCAATATCATTTAATCATGTGTCAATGTTCATTTGTGGCACGATTGGATCACAAACCCTTTGTCTTAGTTGAAATGGATCCTGAATGGTCATGTGGGCACTAACCAAGGAATTATGGAAACAAAACAAAACACGCAAGAAATGAAAGAGGTATGAAGTTAAGGATGGGTAACCTAGGCCACTATGGAAACGTGGGAGTTGTTGTTCATTCCCAATCTAATTAAATCTATATTCCTATTTTAAATCAACAATGTTGATTACCTAAAATGTAGAATTTTATGTTACTCTAAGTTCATCAAAACTAGTAACATAAATGAAATAACTAATATTAATTGAAATGTAAATACTAAATGATTTTATTTGACGTTTAAATGAAATGAAATAATTGAAATAGGAGGGATAGGGTACTAACCTAAAAATTACTTACCTTGTTGCGATACTGGACTGAACAAGATGATATACAAACTAAGAAAAGTGTGATGGTGCAACCCAAGAAATTGTAGTAGATGAATTTTTACCTGGATTGGGGCACCTGGAGGAGGATTGGGGTGCCTGTGGGTGCCCTGGTCTACAATATGGATGCTTTGGTCTACAAAAAATACTATGACCTGAATCTGGAAGTGTTGTTAGATGTTTGTAATGTCTCGATCTTTGTCACGTGATTGTCGCAACAACCTCGCCTATGTCACCGTAAACTTGATATGAAGATCTACCTACAAAACCCCATACAAAGCATCAAATTCCTAAAAAGAAAAATATGCATATGAAGGGGTCAAAGTGACCTCATCTGCCACAATAGTGGGCTTACTAACCGAGCATTGCACTATATTTCAGACCCAAATGTATTTCTGGTGAATGTGTTCATATTGTGCCCTAGGTGCTCTTGTGTTAGTCGCACTTTGTAAAGTAGTTAACAATAACTAAATGTAGAAAATGTAATAGTATGTGTGCATGGAATAGAATATAATCCCTCCCCCTATAAAGTGTGATACAGATGAACCAACCTTGTCCTTGTGATGGAGCTAATGGACGAAAATGATCTCTAAGTGGATACAACTCTAGATGAATGATAGTAGTGACTAGTACTTGGTCCCTTGTTATGGTCTCATAGCTTTATATTTATAGGGTTCTCTTGATCTAGTTTTGTAATTAACCCCGAAATGGACGACAGCTAAAACAGATACCGGGACTAAATAATGTCTAAACTGCATGATTTTGTGTCTACATTTTCCCCCACTTTATGTTGGTGATCAGAAATCTCGGTAACATAAAGTAGATAGATATGTGTACCTGATGTCCATGAAGATTGTAGTGGAAAGCATGTCGAAGGACTAGAAAAAGTGTGGAATGACAAAAAAATGGTGGAGCGTGGAAACTAAAGATGAAAATGCGCAAAAACTAAGTGATGAGAGTGAACCTAAGGTAGAAACAAATGTGTAGCTATTATTGTGTATGATGAACATGTATGGTTAGTATGGTGTGTTCAGTGACGAAGTGTTGATATTGCCCCCATTTGACAACTTATTTCTCTTACGGCCAAACCTACAAAGAGAAAACGATCAAGTATTAAAATATGTATGTATGTATGTGTAAAAACACAATGTAAAAGATGTATGTATGTGAATGTAAAAAACATGTAAAATATGCAAATGAAAAGTGTAAATGGAACATGTGCACCTAATCCATGTTGAGAAAGAGAGTGTAGAAGGATATCATGTACTATCGGGGTTTTTTGGGTGATCCGACGCCATAGGCCAAAGAAGTGTAGGGAGGAGTTCCAATGTATCCTCCAAGCTTTAACTGTTTCCTTGAATGTGTGTGAAGAGATCTCTATACGTCCTGGTTTTATAGGTGATTTGACGCTACTGACCGAAGTAGTGTAGGGAGGCACACCCATTGTAACCCCTGAGCCTGTAACTACTTCCTAGAATTCTAAGGACACCATGTCATGTAAAATCCATTGTGTACAAGGTTTGTAGTCTAGTCTGAACCCACTCGTTGTATGTAACCCACAATTACAAGGGTGGAAGTGTACTGAATTGAACCAGTATAAACGCGATGTGTTAGTATGTAAAAAAACCCAAATGATGTCCCCCCTCTTTGGGGGTGCATGCAATGTCACTGATAGGAGAATGTGGCCCCAAAAGAGGACCAACCGCATATAAGTTGTGACTCTGAAAATTCCTTGGTAGAAACCAAGGCACGCACAAACAAGAATGTTAGCCAAGGAGAAGTGTTGGTACCAACAATCATGCATATAGAAAATAATGTATAAGCTACACAGACAATGTTAAAGCTACCAAGCAAAGAAGGAATGTAAAACACGCAAGAAGACAAAGTAAGCTACAAAAAGCGGGATGCAAACATGGGACATCACTTAAGATGATACAAGACATTCTACTCTAGATGAGATTGGGCTGCAAGGCCCATGTGAGCATTTCCCCTCTTGAGGTCAGTTAGGTTGCATTTCAAATTTGTGAAGTCTCCACTTTGGGCTATAAAGCCAAAACCTCATGATAGACTATGGGCTAACATTGTTATTGCACCGTGGTAGAACATAAGGTGGGGATTACCAAACACTGAAGATCGGTGGGTAAAATTGAGAGCTCTTTGTTGGCTAGTTTAATCATCATAATCTAGTTTTTTTAAGTATCGAAAACATGGGGTTAGAATGATGCTTCTGTGCTCTATCAAAATGAAGAACTAGTAATCCACGTATTTTGAAAATGATGGACAACAAAAACATATTGTAGGCATAATCTTTCAACCAGCCTGCATTGTGTGTCACAAATGCAAAACTTTGTGTCCATGTTCTATAGGTATGGATAGCAGAGCATATCATCACATACATCCAACAGGATAACAACAAATTCAGCTTCATCGTCGCCTACTTACAATGTGCCATTGGACAATCAAACAAGTCTATAAGACGTTGGATGTGGATGTTACCTGATCATGACTTTCAAGATCAAGTTGTGTTATCTTTGTGAGATTATAGTCAAGAAGAGCCTCTTGACTTGTATATTGATTAATTAAAACTTCTTCCTTCCGGCCAATAACACCGAGTGACGAATATCTATGCAATATAGGAGAAAACGAGGCGAGAGGACGACGATGGTAGCGAAGAGCTCAGACCATGTGAAATCGGGAGAGAACGGCCTTGGATCGGGTGGGGGAAATGGATCCGTGGCTGGGGCATCGACTGTTCAGCATGGAGGAGTCATCATGGGTCCCGCGAGATTAGGGCAGAGTAGTGGGTTGCAAGGAAGTAGCAACAGGGAGAAAGAACGGAGCCCCTCTAACCCTAATCTGAATCCTTCCAAATCGGTCAGGGATGCATTCGAGTCAGAGGCGTGAAGGAAAAGACATTAGCCGCACAGTAAAACAAAAACTTATGTTGTTGCTTCTAAGCTGACATCATTCAAATATATCCTTGGAGCTAGTGGTGGTTATACTCCTGGAAAACTAGGGATATCTGGTCGATATGGCAGAAGAGATCCCTGCCCTAGAGATCAAAAACCCCGAGGTTGAAGAATACTTTCAGACACTGGTTCGAGACGTTGTGATAGGGCACTTCAATGGCCTTTGGCCTTCCTCTACCGAACTATATAAATGGATATTTGAAAACTGGACAAACAAGTGTGAAATTTCACTTTGTTCTAGGGGTTTCTTTATTGTGCATTTCAAAGAAACCGAGGATTATCAACGCTACCTATCTAGAGGACCACGGTTCTGGGGTAATGCCAGTTTGTATTTGACTCCTTGGTTTCCAAAATTTGATATGAATTCGCATTTAGTTACCAAAACGCTATTTGGGTAAGGCTTCCAAATCTCCCTCTGCATCTATGGTATGCCCTAGATAATATTGGTAATTGTTTGGGCAAGTTTATTAAAGAAGATTTGGATAGAACTCACTCGGGATTGTGCACATACGCTCACATATATGTTGAAATCGATCTGAGTAAAGGATTACCATATCGTATTTTATTAAAATTTGGAAAAATTCAGTATTCACAGCTTTTGGATTATGAGAACACCACTTCTAGATGTAGAGTCTGCAAAAACCCGGGACATTTGCAAGCTTCTTATCCTTTAAATAAAAATGGAGCTAAAAAGCGAAGCTCGTCAGCTCCTAGCGGTTGGGGAAGTGTGAATCCGGATCTGGTGTCTCCTTCGACTTTCAAGGGGGGCTCGGATTATCAGACAACAAAAACAACTGAAAATAAGCAGCAAGTTTCAGATGTGGGGAATCGGGAGATCGTGGAGTTAATGGGAGGAATGAAAAGAGGACACGTATCTAACAAATCAAATTTGGATCAAGAGTTTTTCCCTGACTTAAGGGAAGCCCCAGGAAATCACAATGATCTTATGATTATTGTTCCATCTGACACGAGCATTTGGCATGAAGTAAAGAATAGTAAATGTAAAAAAGGTCGAATGGGTAATATTGAAGACTTCTTCCCATCCCATGTTGGGAAATAGCAGGCTATTGGCTATTTTGCCTAGTTAAGTATTGTAGGCTTGTTTTGCCGGGAATCTAGCCCGGCTGCTCTTGTTTTTCTTCTTGGGTTTTAGACCTTGCTTTTTGATAGGGAACGGGTCCCTTCAACCTGCCTTATCAATCAAAAAAAAAATAACACCGAGTGACTATTAACTGCAAAAGAAGACAAATTTTGTGTTTGAGGATATGTGAACGCTGATGGCGAGCAAATTCCCCAAATAAATGGTGATATCTGCACTTTATCAAGATGATGGACCTAAAATATTTTTTGAAACAAGTAATGGGGCATTGATTTTTCTAATTTTCCTCAATTGGAAGAGCCCTGTAATTCAAGTTGACTCAGGGGTAAGCACCATCTTCGAGAATCACCCCTCAACTCCAGATTCAATCTTGATAGAACAACCACTAGCATGACTTGGCCTCTGAAAATCCTCCTCACTAAGGATACTGTGCATCATAAACCAGCTAGTAATAGCTCCAACAATACCGATTGCACCACTTAAGGTTAGAATCTCCAAGGAATACTCCTGGTGGAAACCATTGATCTCCACTCAACCATATGAACGCCACACAACAAACTCCCATGTTACTAAGAACAAGGGCCAAGTGGAGGAGATACTCTTTTAGCAGTACGCCTGACAAGAAAGCTTTTCCCTACAGGACTGTGCGTCGGCTATATCTGAATTTGTTTTCGTGGGGAAATAATTTCTTGTCTGCAATCTACTTATTATTTTGGATAGGTTTAGACAAAAAAGATAATTTATCCTCGTCCAATGCCAACAAGATTGCTTGAGTTTTTATCCCAAAAAGATGATGTGGATTTGGGTGTGTTGTCTATTGATGATTTTGATTTGCCATCGTGGCCTTTAAGAACATCTCTTGCAAGGTATATACAATTAACAATTCCAACACATTTTGCATCAATTCATACAAAATAACAATTTATCTAAGAACAAGATTTCTCTCTTGCTGACATTCTAAACCTTGTTGACACATGGAAAAGAGAAATCTATCGGACAGTCTACTTGCTGACACATGGAAAAACTCCAACTTTTGTTAATTTCTAACAAGTATGGAGGAAAATATTGTTGTTTCCTCGTATTTATCTCGAGGGATATGGTCTATCTTTTGTTAATTTCTTACTAGTATGGATTGATGAGTATGATTCTAATAAGGGAAACCCTATTGAACACTTGCCCTTTTAAAGAAAAATGTTGATTTTAATTTATTTATTTATTTTTAGATTGTCAATATTTGATTACATACAACTCAATATTTAAAAATAAAAGCTCTGAGAGATCCTCCAGCTGCATTCCTCCCAATTAGTCTCAATAACTTCAAAAATGAAAATGCGTTGTTAACTTCAAAAATGAAAATGCATTGTTTTGGTTTTATTGGATCAGTGAAGTCTCTTCTTTCTATTCAAATCATGTAATGAGGATTTTGTTTTACTTGGTTAAAAAGTAATTGTGGCCCTTTTTTTTTATGAGTGATTCGACATCAGATTAAACAAGCAAAACTCAAAAAAGCCTCGAATCGCACTTCACCTACCAAAAGCACAACATATGTAGTTCTCCAAGTTATTCAAGACTACTGTACATATTTAACTTCTAATACATTTTTTTTTTTTCAAACTATTCTAAACTCTTCATTTGCTCTATTAAAACGTCTATTCCCGTCATTTTGTTGTGCTTTCACCAATAAAGAATGTTGTATTTCCATATTTCTCCAGTTTTATTTACAGTCAATATCTCTCATCCATTACCCGTGTCTTCTGCAACAGCAAAGTCAGTTTTTTCCTTTTCACTAACTTGCCATTGATTGGCTTATAGCTAAATCTGAGTGTTTTCTTATGGGCATAATAGATATTAAGCTCTAACGGAAGGAGCGTTGAATGCTTATACATGTATTATTATGCATATTGTCAAACAATTAATTTCCAGTTGTTGCATAGATATCAGAGCAGTTACAATGTTCCCGTTTTGGCACTCACAATGCTGCCAAAATTAGATGTGTTTCGGTTTACACCTGCCAATTGCCTTTGCCAAAAACCTTAAGAATATAACAAAAAACACCTAAGGCCTTTTCACCAAGTCTATTTTGTTCATATCCATCAATGATTGCAGTCCAGTAGATTACATTTTGTTGATCCATTTGTCAAACAATTTGTGCAGATATACTTAAGGAATTTATCTATATTATCTGCTTGGATGGATAATCAAGTTTACTTAAATTTTAAAAGGAATCTCTAAAGGCTAGAGATATTGTGTCGTAATTTTCCATTCTTCTTAAATCGATGTAAAATATTGGTTGGTATCTTACACCTATCAATTGCCTTTACTAAAACTTTATTAAAAAAAACACGGAAGGCCACTTATTGCATACATATCAGGGCAGTTAAATGTTCCCATTTTGGCACTTACCATGCTGGCAAAATTAAATGAATTTGGGTTTACACCTACCAATTGCCTTTGCTAACATTAAAATAAAACATTTAAGAAACACACCAAAGGCCTTTTCACCAAGCCTATTTTGTTCATATCCATCAATGATTACAGTCCAGGAGACAATTTTGTTGTTCCATTTGTCAAACAATTTGTGCAAATATTATATAAGGCATTTATCTATATTATCTGCTTGGATGGATGACTGGATTTACATAAATTTTAACAGGAATCTCTAAAAGCCAAAGATATTGTGTCATAATTTTCCATTTCTTTGCTAAAAAAATTTCAATCACCAATTTTTGAACAACTACCTTTATCAATAAGCTTGGCCAGGTCATGGTCTGATTCGATGTAAAATGTCATTTGGTATCTCATGACCATAAACCACAAAAAAACCCCCAAGACATAATTTCGCAGGTGTGAATTTGTACATAGGCAAAAATATATTAGAATTAATCTACACTAAAAGACCATACATAATGACAAAGTTATGATAGGAGTAAACAATGCTCAAGATATGTTCCCCTTGTTGTATCCAAACATTGGCTTGATAGTAAGCCTTTCTCAAATCTCCTGCAAGATCAGTTTTCCATTTCCTTCGAGCATTCCCCTCCTTTCACATTTCGCACTCATTTTCCTTCCCCTTCAGTTTTTCAGTCCAGAGCTGCATGGGCTTCCTGTAAACAGTTCAGATGTCATGACTCCATGATATTATAATTTAGAGGCTTCAACAACTACCTCATCAAAAGCACGCCATATAGCATGATTTAGTCTAGTCAAAGAGTACCATATAGCAGGATTTAGTCTAGTCAAACACATGTTCTGGTTCTCCAAACACAAGGTAACAATATTTTTGAGAAACTAAAAATAAACCCAATTCCTTCTTACCGTGCAAGTCTGCACAATGCACCTTGTTTTTATGCAAGCATTTGTTTATAGTTTGCTTCTAATATCATTAATCTCCTCAAGAACATTGTCTGTCTTGTAAATGATGGAAATGTTTCAGATGAATTTCTTTTGCAATAATCTTGGAGATGAGCTTGGTTGGAGTGTGGCAATCACCACATAGTTGAAGCTTCTTCACAATTATAACAGTTTTCGAGGGAAAGTGTTAAAACCCCCAAATACAAATTTTGTCTCGTCAAAGCATATACCATATGGCATGATTTTTTCTAGTCAAACACATGTTTCGGCCCTCCATACACAAGGTGGCAATATTTTTCAAAAACTAAAAATAAAACCCAGTTCCTTCTACCCTGCAAGTGTGTGCAGAATACACCTTGTTTTTATGCAAACCCTTGTTTGTAGCTTGCTTCTATTATCACAGCCAATAAGCTCCTTGAGAACATTGTCCATGTCTTAGATGATGGAAATGTTTCACGTGAATCTCTTGCAATAATCTTGGAGATGAACTTGGTTGGAGAGTGGTAGTCACCACAATTACAACAGATGTTCGAGGGGATTTGTTAAACAACCCAAATACAAATTCCCTACTTCTTACTAATAAGGTGGCAGAGCAGTAATTCCTTCTTTTCCACATCATTCAAGACAGGTGTGAAATGTAATTAACTTCCCTTCTATATTAAGAAATATATATCTATAGAGAACTATGAGATCCAGGGGGTGCAGACCCTTCGGGTTGCATCCAAATCCCATCCCTTTGTTTCTGGTGAGTATACAACTTAATAAAACCCTGGTAAAAAAACCTCAACAGAAAAAATTTTGATTTTAAATATTCTTGTTAACAATGTCATACTCTTGTTCCTTTTTCGTCTGATTACATACAATTAAATCCTAAATTAAATCCAAATTTTATGGGGTCCTCCAAATTAGTCTCATAACCCTGAAGGCTGACATAAATGTAAATTGAGACCTATTTTGGTATACTCGATGTCTAAATCATGGATTGTATCTTACTCATATTTTCCAAAGATAGTATTCTATTTCAAGTTCAAGTGCCAGTCTCATTTGTTCCTCTTAGTGTGTATGTCAAGTTGCAATTTGACCTCATGCACAAGTTGCAGTTCATGGCAATCAATCTAATACCAAACCCATATGTTCCTCTTAATGCATAGGCCCAGTTGCAATTCGACCTCATGCACAAGTTGCAGTTCATGGCAATCAATCACTTTTCATAGTATTAATCAACTCACAGTAATAAAAAAAATAATTGCAGCTTCTTGAGGCTAGTATCATTACTTTTGGCATGAAAATGTGACAAATATATTTCTACTGTCAAGGATTTTGTCATAATTTTTATGATAATGCTTACATGAGCTAAATTTCTACAATTTTTCCATAGCAGAATTTTGTCCGTTAATTTCAATAATTCTTATAGTTGTACGTCATTTAAGTCTGCTGGCAAAACTCTAATCAATTTAACTTAATACATCCTAAATTCTTGAAGACTATTAATTTTGAATAGACCCTGTTCACCATAACAGTCCATAATGCTGGAATTTGCACACTGATAGTCACAAGAAGAAGAGATCCAGAAGTGTCCAACTTTACACCAACATTCCAGCTAATCCATGTTGTATGACCATTCCTCGTATGTATAGTTACTGCCTCAGATAGACCATCATTCAAGCTATAATTCAGCACATGAGAGCTAATACAGTCACAAAATTGGGTGTCAGATCATCATCAGAAACCAGCTTAATGAACATAGTAAATTTGCAGCAACACCTTGCAGGTATTCAATTATTAAATTGTTTATGCATCCACTTTCTCGTAGAAATGGGAAAGTCTAATGTTTTACAGGTCCTTCTTGATGTAGCAAGCATGACAAAGTCACTGCCGTGCCATTAACCCTCAACTCCCTTCAACAGATCAACAAGAAAAACACATTAGTCCCAAATTCAAAGCAAATAGCAAAAAAGATCTGCAAAGAATATCTGCATCCTAAAAACCATCTTTTGCAGTATCTACTGTAAGAAATGACATAAAAGCAACAAGTTCTATGCTGGTCTCTGTCACACCTCCAGTTCAAAAATTATGGTCACCCTTAGGATGAACCACCCAGTCATCAAAATGCCACATCATGAAGTAGCAACCACCACATGCTGAAGATGATGCATATTTCTTCAAATATTTCAGGTATTACTCATGGTTTCTGACATATAATAGTGCACTTGTAGCTGTGAAACTGGACCCACCTCCCCCACCTGCACCTGCCCTCCTTAATCAGATTCTTAATTTGAAATCCTGGTATTTCCTTATTTCTCCCACCATTACCTTCCTTATTTGCTCAGCTGCAATGTGGCTAATTTCACACTCCCGTGTCGTCTTTCCAAATACTTTCACCCATAGTTACCATGCTCAGCTGAATCTGTACCAGATCCAGTTCGATCCGGATTTTTAGACATGTCCAAATACATCCAAATAAGCTTGCTGTCTTTTTCTATTTATTTATTTTTTTAAAGTAAAATTAAAAATCATTAACCCTAATTGTTAACCGGAACAATAAGGTATGCACGAAACACCTATGAATGAATCCACAGATAACAGAGGGGAAAAAACAAAAGCGAATGGCAAATTGGAGGCTTTCAAGCAAAGTGGAAACATGAGTTTGAAGAAGAAACAGGAGAATTGGATGGTGTTTGGCTGCATTCAGGACCCCTGTGTTTGGCTGTGAGCATTCACCTGTGTGGTTCAACCCGTGTTTGGCTGTGAGCATTCACCTGTGTGGTTCAACCCATGTTTGCCTGTGGCCTCCATGAAAGACACGAAGTGAAGATCCTTGCCTCCCGAGACTGTGTAGTGGACCAGTTGTGCTCGGCAGCTATGTTGCCAAGAAACGGGTTCCAGCACGGGTTAGATACATGGATACGTTGATTTTAAAAAACCCTTGGGTACGGGTACAATACGGCTTGGATACATCTGTACATATATATTAAAAAAAATTATATATATACACACTCATTTTACTCATTTTTTAGTCCATAAGAAATACAAAACTTGAAATATATAGTACAATCAATGTTCTAAACATTCAATATACTTAAGATTTTACATTTTCTATGACATACAAATATTGTATTCCTTTGTGTTTCATCCATTTCCTTTGAGATTAATTTTTGTGTTGTGATGGTGGCCATAAAAGATGTATATAGGGAGCTCCTAAAGGACCTAATTAATGAGATTGACTCTAGCCTGCCAATTATAACTAAAGAGGTTAGTCCAATGGTTGGTTCTTGCATTCATATTATCCAAAATCACCTTCTATTACTCCTTAAGGATGCGGGAAGGAGTCAATGCTGTGCCTTGATAGTTTCTGGGAAAGGATGCTCTTTGAAACTTCAAGCTATGCAATTTGCTGTTCCAATTTTTACTATTAGTACTGAAGATCACCTGAGATTTGGTCTCATAAATAACTTGTACAGAGGCTCAAATATATGTCCAAATTTCTATGAATAGCTTCTTTCCTTGGCCAATTGCAATGATCCCAAATAATTACCTCAAACATTCTTGATATCCTTTGAATATTTTCTCTTCAATAAACTAGAGGGATTTTAAACAATCTTCAGGTTTCCTTGTGGTTGCCATGCCCTCCTACTCTAGTCCTCAATAAAACTGAAGTTTATGAGTTAAAATAAAATAGTAAAAGAACTTTTTTAGAGCCCTCCCACTGTCCAACCCTGCGGGTATGTCCCAGGTACATCCAAGTACGTCTCCGGATACATCCCAGGTACGTCAAAATGTACTCGGGACGTACCCGGTAAGTGCCTGGACGTACCCGAGACGTATCAGTACCATAGCAGGTACATATCCAGGGGTGTACAGGAGGTTGGGGGAAGATCCCTGGTAACATAGCTCAGAAGTAGTGGTGCTCAGTGCTAGCAGTGCTTGGCAGCAATAAATGTGAAGCTCGGAGGCAAATGTGGCAGAGGTCAGTCTCTCCTGTAGTTCTTTATTTATGTTTTAGATTTATGCAATTAACTATCTCGTATTAAGTTTTTAATTTTTGATTTATTAAAATTTCAATGATCCCTATTTAGTATTTAAAGTTAATAACTTAATAACTAATATTAGTTTTTTTTTTGTTTTTTTTTTTAATTGATAAACGCTTTTGACCGGAGCTATGAACCGGTGGGGAAGGGGCCCCAACCCAACAACAAAGAAGAAATGAAGGGAGGCAGCCGAGAGAAGAAAAGCGGAGAGAAGGAGAAGAAGGAAGAGGAAACGACGAGCAAAGAAGTGAGCGCCGAGCAGGAGCAAGACTGCAACCGAGCCCGAAGGACAGCTGAAACACGAGCCAACTAGCCCAGGGAGGAGCCTGCGCGCGAGTTGGCCGTCTGAAGCAATAGATGGAAGGCGGGGCTGGCTCGGTCTTCAAGTTCGTTCAGGTGATCAACCGCTGAGTGGATTGGGAAGAGAGCTGCGTCGACATCTACCACAGGGAGGAAGCGCTGATCAAGAGTAGGATGGAAATTTTGAGAAAACGTCACTAAATCCCGATATTGCCCGCAAAGCCACCGAATGCCTTGTCCAGAGCCAAGAGCGAGATCATCAACTTCCTCCACCCACAGAAGGGGATCCGGGGGAGAGAAGTCAGCCAGTTGGTCGTGCAAGCCGCTCCGATGGACAGTGTAAATTTGGTCCACAGCCACGCGTTCAACATCAACAGTATCCGAGTGAAGAAGAAGGCAGAAAGAGACAAACACAGAGGCAATGTCGGAGTCAGTGTGAGGGTGACGGGCTCAAAAACAAAAGGAATCTCCTAGAATCGTTTCAATAGCTTCGGCTTCCTCCTGCGAGGAGAATTTGAAAACCATAGCAAGGTGTCACCGGTCTATAGCAGAGGAATCAGCCAATTCCCAAAATTGGCCACAAAGCGCGACGAAAGGAAAACCAACGAAAGACATGAGGGCAGAGAAGTCTGCACAGAGCAAGGAGCCAATCAAGAGATGACGCTGAGAAAGGAGGAAACAGCATAAATAGAACAAAAACCGTGTGAAAAACGAGGGAAGCCTGTCCCAAGAAGAAATGAAGAAGGCAGGGAACAGGCGAGCCGGTCGGAGGAGACAGGGGCCGCGTGAGAAAAATCGCCTGCAGAAGCGATACAGAGATCCGCCGCTGAGGAGGGGATAGGACAATTTGCACAAAGAGGACTTCCACACACGAGGGAGGGCCCGCCTGACAACTAGGACGAGCCAGCCCGATCGTGGGAGAGGAGGTTCGACAGTCCGTGTCAATCATGAGCAGAACCGAAAGTAATGTTGACGGTAGGATGATCAATGGCAAAGTTTGCAAGGAAGTCAGCCGCATGATTTGCTTCTCGAAAGTTGTGGGAGATGTTCCAAGAATGGATTTTGGCCAGCCAAAAGAGAATCTGAGGTATGAAAAGATTAATTTTCCACGAAGAGGAAACACCTCTGGATACCGCAAAAATAATAATTTGGGAGTCCCCTTCGATGGAGAGAAGTGGAGAACCAAGCTAAGCAGCCATCTTGACCCCTTCCAGTAAAGCATGGGCTTCGGCAGAGTTACATGTTCCCTCTTTGAGTGGGAAGGAGCCAGCTCTAATGAGATTACCGCGATCGTCTTTGAGAATGCAACCAGCACCAGATTTACCTGGGTTACCTCTAGAGGCGCCGTCGAAATTGAGTTTCCAATGACCCTACGGGGGGGGACGCCATCTGGCTCTTTTCCTTTGAATGGATTTTTCAATTTGTGAGAGCCCTTTTTTTACAATTGATCCTGGTCTGGGGAGCTTGATGAGGGGCCAGGAGTGCAAGATTGAGAAAGTCTTGGAGGAGAAGGTAGAAAAAGAAAGACAGTTAGCGCTAACGCGCTCCGAAATGGCCACTTCAAGCTTATTGAGAAAGGCGGGAAGATCAACAGCTTGCTCCCTAAAAAGGCGAAGATTACGTTCCCACCAAATATGCCAGAACAAAAAGTATGCGCTGATGCACCAGATAGAGCTAAACAAACTCTTGACATTGAAAGACAGCCATGAGGAAAGATTCGCAACAATGCTATTACATGGAACCCAGGCAAGACTTAATTTGTTCAGAAGCCAATCCCAACAAAAAGATATAAAGGGGCAGAACAAAAAGAGGTGATCCAAATCTTCCTCTGTTGCACCGCACAATAAACACTTGGAGGGACCAGAAAAGCCCCAAGATCACCTTTTGACTTGAGTAAGAACCTTCTTATTCAAAACTAACCAGCCGAAATAGGCTACTTTTGGAGTGATGCTTGGGTGCCAGCAACCAAGGGAACAAGGAGTCCCTTTACGGAAATGTGAAATGAGAGTATTATAGCCAACTTTCACTGTATAGGAACCCAAAGCATCCCCAAGCCAAATTAAACTGTCGTCTTTGCTGAGATAAAGGGCATTTCTTTCCCGAATGGCATCCTTAAGGAGGGTGGATTCATGGGCAGAAGCCCCAATAGAGGAGATATCTTTCCAGAGCCAAGAAGGTGAGCCGTCAGGGTGCTCGCCGTCGTAGTTAGAAACCAAAGTACCCCAGGCCAGTTTAGTAGTATTCATAACACCATTGAGAGCTGGAGAAAGATTTAGAGGGGGGAAGCCATTCCAACTTTCATCCCAGAAAGAAACGAGCTGACCATTGTTAATGTTCCACGTGACCGCCTCAGCAATAAGGGATTTAGAATTACAGAGAAAATTCCAAATATGTGAGCCTCTTGGGAGCTCGGAGCTGGATAATAAAAGATCGTTGCGATGTCCACCGAGATACTTATGAGAGAGAACTTGAAATGCCAGCCTTTTTGCATTAGAGATGAATTCCAAACCAGTTTAGCCCCTAAGGCGGTGTTTTGAAGAGCAAGATCCAGAATACCCATACCGCCCATACGCTTGGGAAGCTTGACCAGATCCCAAATAATTTGTAAGTCCCCTTCGACGGAGAGAAGTGGACAACCAAGCTGAGCAGCCATCTTGACCCCTTCCAGTAAAGCATGGGCTTCTGCAGAGTTACATGTTCCCTCTTTGAGTGGGAAGGAGCCAGCTCTAATGAGATTACCGCTATCATCTCTGAGAATGCAACCAGCACCAAATTTACCTGGGTTACCTCTAGAGGCGCCGTCGAAATTGAGTTTCCAATGACCCTGTGGGGGGGGACGCCATCTGGCTCTTTTCCTTTGAATGGATTTTCAATGACCAAGCTGAGCAGTTATTAATGTAAAGAAATTGTTTTTATTTTTTATTTATGAAGTTAATTTTATGTGTTTTTTATTTATTTTTAAATAATTATTATTAATGACTAATAACAAAATAATATTATTTAGTTAATAATGGTGTTTTGTTTATAACGTTAATAACTAAATATTATTATACCCACAGGTGTGTGGCCTATTGGCAAGCAGCGAGGTGATCGGGCTTGCATTAACATCCCGGGTTCAAATCCAACGTGGGCGTGGTTATAAATAGATCTTGAATATATACGAGGCAGCTTTCAAAATAAATAAAAAACTAAATATCATTATTTAGTTATTAACTTACATTATTTTTTTATCGGGTAGATGGATATATTTCTGTATGTTTTCCATGATTTATGTTATGTGTGTGTGTTGTACAATAATATATGTATATATATACCAAACCGGATTTTTCCCAACTTTTTCAAAAAAATTGGATTTTCAGATTTTTCTAGATCACCGATGCAGTCTCAAGAGTTTAACCATACTCTGGTTTGATGGTTTCCAGCTTAAAAACCCATGTTTTCAACCACTCCTCTTGGACGTTTTAAATTTTGTAAGTGATCCTGGTTCAAAGGAGGAATTCTTATCTAATGATTCTCCTGTTTTTTCCTGTCCACATATCCAGCTGAAATTCTACAATGGTTATGTAAATATGCCATTGATTTCCTCTAATTTAAAAATGACTAGGAACCATTGCCTATGATTTCTTTAATTTGGTTATAAGAATGATACATTCCTGATAGTTAGCGAAGTTCATCTTCAAGAAATTTCTTCAGGAAGCTGGATCTGATAAGGATGCATGTCTTGTATGCTTGTTAGAGTTGATTCTAATGGAGTTTCACATTCTCTGTGATCTAAACCCTTTCTCATGGAATCACACCTAGTGAAGCATGTTATGTCAAAGTACCTGCTTTCAATGCTAGTGGCTTCAGCAGTATATGCTGGCCAGTTCATTCTTAGAACAGTGTGATGTTTTAACGGGACATCTGAGTGCCATGCTACATACACTAAAGATCTACTTATGCAAGCTATGATACTCCTCTGCTATCTCTCTGTATTGTTTATTTCTTTCCTTTAAAAACTTAAGTTATACATATTTGCACTTCTACCCCTCATTGTTTGGCACCATCAGAAATGTAGAGAATGATCCAAGTGGTTGGTGAAATTTCATCAGATGCAAGCAAAGGCAAGTTGAAGGTTGTAAAAAAAGTAATATTCTGTTAGAAAATTCATTGCATCAAGATGCAAAGAAAGGCAAGCTGACCATTGTCAACAAGAAATACTCCATATCGAAGTCCAACCGTGAAGCCATGTAACAATTTGCTCTTTTTATTGAAGAATTACTATTGCACAACATCACTATTGTCTGCATTGTTTCATTTTAACATAACCATCCAAACCTTATTTTGTATATATATAGTCCCTTCATTCACTCAAAGGTCTTTGTTTCTTCATCTGATATCTCTTGAACATCTTAGTTCACACCTTTCAGCAGAGTATCATATGACCCTTCTCTTTGCTCTACAGATATGAGCAACTCTCCATCCGCAGATTCATGGTTTCTTATAGTTTCAGTTGGAGCTTTAAAATATCAAATACAGCTTCCAAATCATTGTTAACTGCATCTAAGAGGAATCATCTTCCATGCACATGCTGAACTCTCTAAATGACATTATCAAAGAATTTGGGATGCATGGCGTAAAACGGAGAACTTGATGCAGAGCAAAATGAAACTCAATCACAACAAAAGTTAGAATTGCAGCAAAACTCAAACTATGCTTTTATAGGCCTTCTATACTAGCCTTTTCTCTAGTTCATGAGCTTCTTCTTACATGCAAATTCTTGATATTTTAGTTCATTGCCCTAAACCAGTCAATTTCACATGTTCTTAAACCTTCAACAATGTCAATCCCTCCTTTAAAATGGTTTGAAATTCGCCAAATTGTCAACTTTACCTCCCTTGTGCAAAACTGCCTTTGTATAGGCTTCTCAAGTAAAGACTCCTGCTACAACCATGAATAGGACCAACTAAAACAACCCAGAACAGCCTATGCACATTTTCCAATACCCTTTATCAAATTTGAAGTGTGGGTAAAATTTTATGATCTAAGTCCTTAATCTTCTCTCACAATTTGCAATCTTCAACTCTAGTTACACAACACACTTACCAGTCCTGTCAAAGCAAGTGTTTAGGCATATCCTTGGATACATTCACTTTCCTGACTAAACAAACTTCTTTTAGGATACCCTTTATGCTCTTCTTGATGGTTACAAACTTTCAAGGTAGCTTTGTTTACAAAACTTCTCTCATAACCACCCTTGTATCTCTCAAATTAGGTCTTTTAAGTACTTTACCAGGTATATTAGTGAACTGTTACTAAGCTCTCCTTACTGTGACTCAAACTTTCATTAGTTCCTTTTTAATACCATTCTTCTCTTCACCTAAAAGCTTTCCTTTGAGTTTCAAGTCTTCACCATACCATTATTCCACTCAACTATCACTTTCCTCTGTCTTAGCCTCTCAAGCTATCTGGTTACTACTCTGTTAGGCACAGTGGCAAAAATGCACAAATATCAGGTTCATCAACCACTGAATTCAGTGAGGGGGAGGTCTCTAGGTGGTCCTTTCCAAGTTTCACAGGCTAATTCAATCCTTTAGGGCCTCCAAGGTTCGCAATACTCTTACTTATGATTCAAAACATGCACCTACAGAACAGTATTATGACTGTCACGAATAATTCCTATCAGAGCTCTTCTTTTGCAGGGACTCCTTTTGGAATTGTTTCTACCCATCGAGAAGATGGTTCTTCACCTTCTTGGTGCTTGATTCGTTGTTTAAAGCTTATTTTGACTAACTTCTCATAAAACCCTAGGAGGGCTTCCTAGTTGAACCCGAGAAGTGAAAATTTACAATCAAACGGTTTCTACTCACTGTTGATCACTCAAACTCCTTCCCTCAGGTATACACAAATGATCCTAAGCCTGTGCAACTGATAGTATGAACAGTTGTTCACTATTGGCAAAGATAGAGTCAAAAACCTACCAGTACAGTCCTTAGGAACAGGGGAAATTCTGAGTTCTCAAGGTTTTCAAACAAAGAACACTCCAATCTTAGCTTGTAGAGATCTCAGGGGAAATGAAGTCTTACAAAATCTTAAAGGCTTACCTCCAGCAGAAACCTTCTTTCCTTGACCTCTGTCTTGGAAATATACCTTACATATCATGCAATAAGTTGATACAGTTACATATAGTCTCCTCTGGTGTATGTCTTCCTATCACAATGCCATAGCATACAAGCAATGTAAATTCTTATCAAAGACTTCTCACCATCACCATCTCTCTTCTCTGACCCACGGTGTCCTTCAAAACTTCAATATTACTTGATCACACAGTTCACACAAAATGTTACAGGATTATGTATTAGACTCAAACTTATATCCTTGAACAAGACTATGAAATATAACAAAATCTATGTAATCAGACAATCCTTGGCATCTTAGCATTCACAACTCTTATTATACACTGCATGCACAGTTTCTTGAATCATCAAATTGCACAAACTATGAAAATATCAACACAAGAATTTTGTGCACACAAATTCCCTTCTTCAACTCCTTAAAGCTTCCTCCTCATACAGTGACCATTCGAATGATGAAGTGCAAAACAGTTACAATGGCTTAAATAATCTCCCCTAGCTCGCATCTAACTGATTCTTGGACTTTTACGCCTTTCACATGACATATTGGTTCTTTGTTACATCATTAGAAGCACTAATTTGTGACTAGTTCTCTAGTATCTAAGCCTTAGTTCACCATCCTGACCCAACTAAGTCTCCTAAAGCCCAACAAAGCTAATTGCAAGCTTATTTCATATATAGTTGTGCAGGGAAAGGTCCCCCCCCCCAAAAAAGACAAGTCCGGGACGTCCCGGACGTTTTGGGGATGTCGGGGAAACGTTTCCCCCACGTTTCCGAAGTGGCAGGGGGAAGGGGAAACGTCCCCAGGACATTTTGAAATCACAGAGGACGTCTCGGGAACGTGGGGGACGGCTCGGGGAATCTGGTTTTTTTTTTTAAATAATTTTTTTTAAAAAATTAATTTGTTTATTGTTTTCTCTTTATAAATGTTTACCCATTAAGCATAACCCGACTGTATTGTATTACAAAGACATATTAAGAAACAAGAGTGATATATGAATACAGAAATTTTTTAGCACAAATGCACATGGACTGTAACAACATGCTACGAAAACCAGTAGCATACATATTAATATTAAAAGTTATATGGACGTATAACAATTGTATAGCTATATGTATGCTGCGAGTTTTTAATATGGACGTCTGAATGTGGACTGTATGCACATGGTGGACTGATATATAAATATGAATTGTTATTCATAAAAAATTTAAAATTTATCTGTATATTTTTAATATTTATAATTTTATATATTATTTTAATAGCTGTACCCTTGCCGTCCCCCTCGCCGTCCCAAAATTTTGGAAATTTTTTGCCATCCTGAAAACTCCGTCCCTGTATCCCGCCGTCCCAGAGTCTTAGGTAACTATGATTTCATATCATGGTGCCCCAATATTGCATACTAACATGGAATTACAAGCCAATGTGTCCTCCAAGATTTCGAATATGGGCAATTCTCAAGGGCCACTATGGAAATTTCATCAATGTGCAACATCCGCCCACCCCAGGTCTTACAACTAATACTGCAGCCCTTTTTTGTGCCAATATTACCCTTTATCGATCTTCTACTATCACCTCTGATATTCTCTTCACCGCTTCCTTTAGCCAAGGTTCATTATATACTTCATGATTTACTAGGCGCCTTGAAACCCTTGATGCTCCTGCAACAGATTAATGCAATTATGAATGATTCAATACGTGAATTCTCGCTGCATGGAATGGTTATTGTTATGCAATAGGTCAAATGGGTGTTTCATTATCCATCCTGAGCTTCATGTTGCTTCTCCTGGTTCCAAGCAAAAACATGTTGAGAGCTAGGCTGTTTAAAATGCAACTAGAGAGTGGTGCGAGGAAACATTCAGAATGACCTTGTAAATGCGAGCTATGAGCTTGAACTCTCTCTAGTGGACTTTTAGGCTATGAATCCGTGGGCTTCATAGACATAAAGCTCTAGCCCAACACTACAACTGCATCATGGCGGACCAGAAAATGAGGTTTATAAGACTTTAAAGACTGGTGAGTGAAACTGTGAAATGAGAATATGAACAACAAGATTTTTTGGTCTACCCCGTGTAATAGGGTTCATTTTCTTCGTACATTCGATTTTGATTATTTTTGTTTGTTCAAGTTGCTTTTGCAATCCTGATTTTCCATTGGAACTTGCACCTAATGTTTTTTCATTATCATGGTTATATAAAAAACAAGATTTCCTGTATTTTAGTTTATTATTTTGACTGAAAGTAATCATTTTACAGAAAAAAATACAACAGGTACCATTCAACTCTGATCCATTCTAAACAAAATAAAAGCTCAGATATTTAATGTGCGAACATTTTTCGTTACAGCCATATATAACATTGCGGTTATTTTCTAAAGGCGAATGGCAGACTGGATACTCCAACAAAAACCAAAAATAAAAGAATTGCAAACGCTGATATCGAGTTTAGCAAATAACTAGGTCAAGGGTGCAGAAAAAACAATGTACTCACTCAATTCTGCCGACTTCTCTTCTTGTTGTTTTTACGGTCCGATTTAAACCCTGAAACATCGGCAGCAGAATCCGCAGTGTTCTGCTTCCTCATTCGCTTCCGCCCTCCATGTCCAAACTTAGAATCCTTATGATCTCTACCCTTTCCCTCCTTTTTACCTCCGCTGAACTTAGTATCCTTATTTCTCCCCTTTCCGCCGCTAAACGACCCCATATTTTTCCTCTTTCCACCAGACCTATCGCCCGGCGAAACCCCAGGCCTCATCTTCTTCCCCCTCTGAAACGGGGTTTTCCCTTCTGAAAAATCCAGCGGCATTTCATCATCCCCCTCCTTAAATCCGCTCTTCTGCCTCATTTTCCTCCATTTCTTCACGGACTCAAAGTCGTCCTTCTTCTGTTTAGCCCTCTCCTTCAATTTAGAAACCTGTACGGCCTTCGACAATCTCTTCGCTTCCCTGGACTTTCTCCTCTCCTCGGCCTCCTCTATTTTCTGCTTCTGGAAAAGCAATTTATCCTTCACTTTCAGCATATGTTGATCGGTTTTCACCATTTCAGCGTAATAATCTTCGGGCCTTAAAAAGGGTATTGCCTTGGCCTGCAATTTATTGTAGGCCTCGCGGGTGCCCTCTAAAGCCTGCGTGTAAAATGCCATCTCACGCACCAGGTCATCGTTGATGTCGATTTCTCCTTCCTTTTTGTAATCTATGCAGAGTTTTTCGATCCAGTCGATGTCGTCTGGCCATCCGATTTCTTCGAGCTTTTCATGGAGGCCAACAGTATTGTATACTGCATCTTTGCGAGGCTCCTTTAAAAGGGTATCCTCTTCTCCTTCTTCGTCATCGGAGTCTTCCTCTTCGTCTTCTTCCTCTTCACTGTAGTAAGGATCTTCTTCTGCTTCCTCAACCTTGTCAGAATACGGTGCCTGGTGTTTTATGACCGCCATTTTTCAGACCTAACTGATTTAAAATAAAAAACACTCTCCTGGCCAGTGAAGGATTCCAGCATTCAGCGCAGGATGGATATCTTTCAAAGCTTTCAGAGACTCCGTTCGCCGTTAAAACTTCTCGTAGGGTCGTAGGGTTTAGGGTTTACATAATTTTGGTGCCGTGTTAAAACCTTCACATGCGTTTAGGGTATGCTCTTTGTTTGATTAATGCCAAAAATATGAAATGAAATGAAAAGATTTTAATGACTTCCATGCGAGTGAAAATAGGAATTAAAAACCGCTTTTGTTGTTCTTATATGTCACCCATATAAATGGCAATAAATCCTTTTGAAATAGCCTTTGGACATAACCAATCCATCCTTTAACTTTGAAATTACCCACATTTTTTTGAATGGAATTTTTATAGATGGAGGGCCTCATAAAAATGGCCTTATAATATAGATGGAGGGCCTCATAAAAATCTACACGATGTTGCGAATGGGTAAGCCAATGGAAATTATGTACCGATTTGTCCACCCATAAGTAAACACTGGAGAGGTTGAGAAACTTTCAAGACAAACACAAAAACTAATGTTAAAGGGGGATATCCTCACATCATTTCCATTTACATCCACATTTTCCTTCCCTACTTGAAACTACACACGTGAATCCCAAATTTATGGTTTATGCATAATTGACCACATGTTGACCATGGTGGTGGTACCTAATAGAACAAAAATAGTCCATCAGCGCCATTGGTGTCCTTAACCACTTCTTGAATAAATGAAGCTAGCATATGTCATTTATTGCTTTTCCTAACCCCAAAATGCTACAGGGGACGAGACATAATGAGACCAAGGTTGGTAAAAATGGCATTTAGATTGGCACATGGAAAAAGTGGCATTAAAATATTTGTAGGGAGTGCCTTCCATATCAACGGTTATAATGCATCCTTCCATCAACTTATGTTTATAAATAAATAGTTGCCCTTGATCTTTGCAACATATACACTGACATAAACCCTCCATCCATAAGGGGCACATCTATAAGTGTATTTAGGTTTAAACATGGATAAAATAGTGAATTAGACATAATTAATTAGTTTTAAACCTATTTAATTAATTTTAAGCCTAATTAATTAATTTTAAATCCATAAAAAAGTAAAGGAGGTGACAAGTAAGGTTTGGTTTTTCATGATAATATCTCAAGTTTTGGTTATGATTATCAGTATTTGATAGTGAAGTAAGGTTTTATGCCCAAATAGCAAGAAATCCAAAAACTCGAAGTGAGCAAAGAAATTTGTCCAAAGCATCAACTAAGTATGGACATGTTTAAAGTGTCAAGTGATGATCCTGATAAATTTTAGATAAACAAAATCTATTTTGATTATTGTGTTTGTTTGATCTGTAACTCCAAAAACCTCACTCATATTTGTGTGATTTGGGTTTGCTCTTCTACAAAATAGCAAATAATAGCTTTCCATGTTCGATCATTTTAGAAGCTCGAGGAATTATTTATCATTACTCTTCTATTAGTATTTCCATACCCCGAAAAGGATTTTATAATATGCACATATGTTTTTCTAGAAAGATTTGAGAGATGTTTTGATGCAATATGATAACGCAATTGCATATGAATCTTACAATCACAAAGAGCATGAGAAGACTTATCCCACACACAATTTAGATTTGGCCAATATTATTCATAATATGTTAAAGATTTGAATTGATAAATGGCCACTAAAGTATAAAATACCTTCTAGTCCAATCAAATTTGAATGTTTAGCAACAAAGATGGATGGAATTCCTGAGTGCCTTACGATATCCTATATTGAGTGAAAAGAAGATAAAGTTGTTGATACCTTAAATTATAGAATACATATCAATGATACAATTTTACTACATATGTATCTAAGAGGTAATATTTTAGAAAACTTTCCACAGGACAAGAGGTACTATGGAGTGAGTATGATAATCTAAGCAAGTGAATAGAAAACTCACAAATATGAAGGTTATACCATACATGATTTGATGGGTTTTATCCTTTATGAGGCTCACAAGGTTGTATGTTTGGGATAATCAGGGGTATTTCAAGCAAAGACTCAAAAGAGATACGGTCATGTATATATACAAATGTCTTGAATGCTAGTGGATTGAAGACCTAACCAAGTGAATTTATGCATATGACATACCTAAATGGAAAAATTACCCCCTAAATAAAATAGGAAAGGGTTTGATATGAGTTCTTTATGTACTTATTAATAGGTGTTAGAATGTTACACATAGATTATTCTAAATTAATTAATCTAAATTAGCCATACTGTAACATCCCCATTTTAAAATACCAGAACAAGGGAAATATTTTTTTTTTTTTATATAACATTCTCTGTTATGAATTATAAAATTCAAACACACGTTCAAATTTTAATAATTGTTCTCTGCCCAAACAACACAGTTTGGATCACACAATTTCTTTTTAAAACGAATGTTCCCTGTTCGCATATTTACAATATGGAACACACATTCAATGCCATTCAATCTTATAACAGATTCTATATGCTGCTGTAAATGACTCGAGGAACTACCGATCTTCCATTTTCATGGCTCGGAGTTTCAACGATCCTTCATTTCATGACTCGGCAACAACCGATCCTTCATGTTCGTTTATGCATGGTATATTATATATACATGTTCTCATAAACCGTTTCCGGTTATCGAAGCGATGCATTTAAGAATCCTATCTGAATATTTGTTACTGATATTCATCTGACATCCTGCATCTTAAATTAAGTGATAAGGACAACGCAACCAGCAATTGCGATACTTTGGCCAAAGATTTTCACATGCTTTGCATGATCATATTCCTGGATGTGATACACATCAACGGAATACGTCCTTCACTTCACTTCACCTGTTATCTAGAATGGTCTTTCCTGGTTCCTACCAGTCCTCTTCGTTTAAGGTCAGTTTTAAACTTCCAATTATAGTTAGTAATATGAACGAATATAGGAAGGCACTCCCGGTAACTAAAGATACGCAGACATACGGTGTCGTTTCCCCACGACCCCGTGTGTCTAGTTATCTTTAGTATTCCGGAGTCACTCCGTATACCAGATCATACTCTTATCCCCTACCAAGAGTTACACATTCAGCCTATGTATTCTTGTTGTTTTAATTCGGGAGGGCATTGCAATATGTCAGCTGCAACAATGTGTCATCATAAAGACCTCGTCTTCATGGAGACACCTTGTTGTAGCTGGCGTATGCCAATGTCCTACAGAATTCTCCTGTCGAGAATACACATCCTGCTCAAGTGCTTAGGATACGATTTAATAATTAAAATCAACTTTCAGCATCCACGCTGATCCCTTGATCCTTGTTTCCATTACAGTTGTATAGGGCTAAGAGGGACTAAATCCATCCATTATCTTGCAATGCATCTTCTCCTTCGTGTCGAAGGGCTGCATTTCCCTACTTGGTTCTCTTCTTAATCATTGGATTAAGCAGTCCGTACCGACGGACGTGATAAGTTTAACCTATTAAACTTAGCCAAGATTTTCCCAACTGCAACTAAATTTAGAATTCTAGCTTATTAGACGTCATTCATACGAGGTCTAATTCCCAGGAAAAGTATTCATATGTTCTCCTTAACGTTATATGGTTAAGGTCCATTAGTTATGGATATACTTATCCTATATCCTTTATTCTGAATTTAACACACGGATCATTAATGGAGCTCGAAAGCGAAGTTCGATTACTCCGAAGTTTAATTGGTATTCCTTAGCTCCTAAGCTAATCCTGAATACCTTCCAATTATGGAATCATATTCTTCCTAATCCTTATAATGTCAATTAAAAATTCATCTTTACCCAAGTATGAATTAATTGCATTTTTCAACTTAAAAGTTGCATTCAGGTAAGAATAGATATCAGTTTCCATTTAACATCCATCCAAGGACAATTAAACAAATCCAATCAAGAAATAACATTATATTTCCAATTTAGACTACAATTCAAACTGATATAAACATTAAAATATCACACATGTAATTGTATTCAATATTTCATGTCATAATCTGTACATTTGCCAATCCAACTAGATGGGCATGGTTTACTTAAAACATCCATACAACTCATAGACAGAAGAATATATTTTCTTCTTTTCACAATTCCTTGAAGAGGAATAAAAGCAACAATTACAATTCATCTTTCAGCTAATTAAGAAGCATCAGAAAACAGCCATGTCTTCATTCTAATCAAATTCCATCTGCAAAATGAATTGCACGGGTCAGTTCAATGAACTGAGCATATTAAGCACTTATCCTTAAAATAAGGTGCTTCAACTAACTGTCTCAATAAAAGAACCCTGCTTTTATGAAACGACAGTTAAACATCAATCACGAAAAAGGTACAAAAGAAAGATCAGCATAACAACTGAACTATCAAAATATCATCACAACCAGCCAAAGGACTGCTGTCCCGTTTCCACATAACCGTTACAAGTCTTAATTCACAATAATTACAAGGTTAGAAAATACAAATAGCTTACTGCTGATATAACATACTGTTATCCTTTCCACGCCTTTCATTAATAATAAATGCAAGGATGAAACTAACTAAAATTTAAACCTCTTTACTTTCCTTTCAGTTCATGCATCCTATTAGAATCCAAGCAATCAAGCACAGACAAGAAAGCGAACAGCAATGCATATAGTCACTCATATCTAAGCACTACAAGATTCGTTACCAACGAATTATAGATTTCCAACTGAATAAAAGAAGAACAGATCATTTTTCCCAGTCATTCATCCATGACCCAATTTCCTTCAGATGGCTGTTCTAAAAATGGAATCCAAACGAAGCATCAATCAAGATAAGAGTTCAGAGTGAAACTTACAAAATCCATTCAGAATTCACTTTCCAGCAGTAGAGTAGTTTCATTCATAATCCGCTTTAAATGAAAACAGGGAAGAATTCATCATCCATATTCTTATTTCATTTGAATCAGACTCATATGAAAATCCGAAACAGGTTAGTACAACATTATGTTCATCCTAGGTCAAACAGTATAAGGATGCAGACCATATATTTACCATACTTAAAGAAACCATATTTCTTTCACTGTATGATAAACAGATAACAGTTATACAATCATGCAGTCTATTAATCTCATGATTTCCAAATTCCATGAACGTAATCCCATTCAAAATAACATATTATTCATTGCTGTTACCTACAGCAATCCAAGATTAAGTCATAATCACCAAAACAGTTCGACCTTACAAGACTGATCAGCATTAGTAAACACAACTAATCATCATACCTTCCTAGCAAGAAACAATATATTTCTCTATGAGTTTAGAAGGAAAAACTACTTCTTTTCCAACTCTCACAAACACTCATATAAAATTCTAAAGCCCATTCCTTTAAAATACAAAATACCATTTCCTCATAATCCCGAAACAGCAGAAGGAAGAGAAAAGTCTTATTTCTTTCAGCAAGAAAAGGAAAGAAACAGCCAAAACGTGTTATCATTTCTTTTTCCAAGGCAACTTCCTATATTCAAACAAAATCCAATGTTGTATTCATCCTAATCGAACACAGCAGAAGAGAGAAGATCCATTTCCTTTTGTAAAATAAATTTCATTATAGAAACGACCTCATGCAACTTGCACAGCCGATACGATTATATCACGAAAGACCATATAGCAAAGAACATTCTCATAGCAGTGAAAACAACCCACACAGTCTGCCAGTTCAAGATATAAAACTTAAACAGTGAAATACCCATTCCATGAATCTTGAAAAGAAATGATATTTCTTTTTAAATATCCCGAACAACAGATAGTAAATAAAAAGATCTTATTTCCTTCAAGGAAAACTGCAATATAGAAACGGCCTCATGCAACTTACACAGCCGATACGATTATATCACAAGTTCAGATGATAGAAAAACAATAGTACAACAATAAAATACCCATACTCTGCCTGTACAGTTCCACATTCTATTTTACAAGAATAACCAGTTCGCAATTTCATATTATGTCAATAGCCAGCACAACATGGAGGTGTTTCCACTCAATTAAAATGCAAGGTCAGATCAATCACAATAACAAGGAAACGATTTTACCCCATCATTTCCAAAAAATGACAGCAAGGGTCAACGAACCCAAATCATAGCAGCATAACACGACTGTATTTCCACTTCCTTTTTACATGCAAGGACAGTTCCAAACATAACAGCAAGGAAACAATTACACAATAAGGAAACAATCATACAGCCTGTTCCCGATTTCACATAACATGAACAGAGAAAGAAACTTTCTATTTCAATCCATCATACTGTCAACCATATAATACAGTAATTCATGTTCCAACTCGATTCGTGCAAAGACGAATCAAAGCCTAGCAACCAGAAGCGAAGCTTCTTATCATTTTCCCAAAAAAGGAAAACAAGAATCAACAAAATCCAAATCAATCGACTCGACAGCAATCACACAATCCAAACCCAAGAGCAGGGTTGTTTTAATGAAACACTTAATCAAAGCAAAGATTTTTAAAGAGAAGGGCTTAACATGCCTGAAATCTCTTTTCCAGAGCTCGAAGAAAGCTTCGTTTGCCGCGTTATTTCCTTCCACGGCGACAACACAAACTTACAGCACTCCTTTCTTCTTCAAGCTTAGCAACAGCCTTAAAAATCTCCAAGAACAGTGTCAAATTCCAAGAGCTGGGTCGACTGAACCAACCAGAAAAACCAAATGCAGAGCAACTTTGCAAAAAGCTCGAATCAACAAAATGAAAATCCGAATTCCCTCATACACTTTCCAAGGCGAGCTGGTCGCGAGGACCAAGAATAATCAATGCGATTAAGGCTCTGCCTTTTCCTAGCTTTCCACGCCACTGCCACTTGAGTTGGCGAACTCTAAATTTCAAATTTCCCATGAAAAATTGAATTTGGCTCTATCTCCAAATAGATGCCTCTATTTCCTACCTGCCCCACCAAAACTGGCACTGTCCACGTATGGACTTACCAATTAAATGCTAATGAATGCCCTTCCTTCATCCTTATCCTCTCCTTCCAAGGGTCTGTGCGCCCTTTTTAGATTAGGATTAGTTTAGGTTGCATATAGTGTTCAACCTAGGTCTTAGTTTAGCCTTAGGTTTTAGGGCTTAGGTTTATTCTCCCTTTTTTTTTGTATTTAAAAATCCACTTAGGATAATAGTGTAGGATGCATGTTAGGACTTAGTATTAGTTTAAGGTTTTTAATTCATACTAACCACTAACACTAATCAACTCCTAACCCAACCTCTCAGCTAACCCCGTATCTATGTTGTGCAGGACGTTCAGTCCTTTGGATCACGTGTCAAGGCCACCCGTGTCTAGGCATTTCTTGCCTCACGAGGTCCCAAGTTCGATATTATAGGGTTTAAGAATCGAACCCCTGTCGTTGGCATTTACGTGCCAGCTACTCATACCTGCAATCAGGTGCTGCACGTCCATAACAATCTCGGGTTCGGTTCAAGTGTGAACCGACACAGTAATCATAGGAAGACCTCAGTATACTTTGGATCAATGAAATTGATTCAAAGTGTGCTGTCAATTACGAGAGTTTAGCAAGTATACAACAATTTGTCGTCATATCAGCAAACATGTAAGTACAATAAATGTTTTCCTATCAATAAATCACATCATGCAAGAATCTAAGTAAGAAACACATTCCTTTAAGATCAGAGTTTCTCTTAACATGTTTTCCTTCATTCCAGTAGTTATAACAACATGTAAAACATTCACCAAGATAACATGCAAAATCAGAGCATTACATACAACTAGGAATATAGTTATTAATATAGTAAATGATGATAGATTGATGAAATGTTTGCTTAAAACATAACGATGGATAAGTATTTAGTTGATAAGAGAGATATAAAAGTAATTTGGATGTGTAAAGTGGCTAAAAATATTGGTGAGAATCTGGATGTGATTTGTTCCTAAGACTGCATGCAAAATTCTCATGTACGGTACCATAAAGATCATGTTATGGTGTAGTATGGTTCAGTTTGGGACTATACAATTTGAAATCAATAAATGATGAGGTTATATAACTTTTGGTGTCTTTCGGTGACCTGGAAATATACTTCTTTATCTATCACTAGGGCTTGTAATTATACAACAATGAATTACGATAAATAAAACCCTATAATACTGACACTAACACTTCGTGTACATGATTAGATAACAAAATGATAGATATGTGTGTGGGTGGAGTTAGAATGACCCTATGGTCAACCCATGTTAAACCAGTTTAGGCATTACACTACATCCCCTCTTAAAAGGGAACAACCCCCATGTAGTTCTCCTAATGTAGGTGTAATAGTCTATGCAAATATAAGCCAACCCCCTATCGTGCCCTTATGTCTCTTTACATGAGTAGAAGATGTAACTATAAGTAAAATAGAGATGTACCCTATGCGATGGTGAAATAGTGTGATGTGCTTTAGATGCTAAATTGATTCCCTTTGTCCTTTAATAGCAATTATTTGTGTCTTTCTCTTGTTAAGACATAGTGTAGGACTTCTGGAGACTTGGTAATGGAGGAAGCTAGATCCTTGAACTTAGGTTGAGTGCTTCAAACTTATTTGGTGGCTACTATAAAGGATGTGCAACTACTATAGAAGATTTAGGAGAGCATTCAATGCTTTTGGAAAATAATTTATAATGTATGCGCTTGAGAAAGTTGTGTGAGTTCAAATGGTGAATTAAACTTATTTATGCGGGCTTTTGTAAGTTAGGTGTTCCATTAAGGCTGAATTAGGAATAGAAAATGACCCATAAAAGATATTTTCAAACAAAAATCCATTGGAGAGAGAGGGATGGGACCACACAACTCAACCTAACCCATAGTACGACTGGATCCCACATTGCATGACTTCATATATTAATGATGTCTAACCAATATTTTCGCGTGAGATGCATGAGAATGATATGTTACTTTAGGTAAGTGCAACTAGGTGATAAAATGATAAAATAGTTTATTAAGATTAGCATGTCATGCATGAGAGATAAGGATTTGTTAATTAGGCTTAGAATGAGAGCATAATTCATAGTATAAGAACAAAGAAAAACTTTGTCAAAGGATATGTTGCCAGATTTAGGTGTCTACATTCCCCTAATTAGGCTTAGGATGAGAGCATAATTCATAGTATAAGAATAAAGACAAACTTTTCATTGTCAAAGGATATGTTGCCAAATTTAGGTGTCTACATTCCCCCCTTTAAGCGTGAATGTTATGATCCTCATGTATGGATTTCACTAATGCCTTGAGGTTTTGGTGTAACGGTTCGTTACATTTGGTATCAGAGCAACCACCTAGGTTTGAGTCCCAACACTGGTGGCTACGTCGGCATTGCAGTGTTCTCTCGGGGCTTGTATAGGGTAGGGCGTGGTCCCACTATACGGGCACAAATATAGCCTGGGTTCTAAGCTATGGAAGTGTGGTGGGATGTTATGGGCCTCATGTGTGGATTTCACTAATGCCTTGGGGTTTTGGTGTAACAATTCATTATAGTGAAATTGAATCTTATATGCATAATAGAAGAGGTACATGAGTGTGCACGTACACTTTTTATTTTTACACTTATTGTTTATGTTGATCTAATAATCTTGCTCCTGTTTCAAATTAGTGAAATGGTAATAAACAAAATAAGTAACTCAAAATATGAGAGGGTTTAAGGCTACCCCTTAATAAGATGATGATTGATATGCATGTAAAATATACTCCTCACATTGAGCTTGATTACCTGCATAACAAAGAGAAGTTAAACACGAAAAATGGATTAGTAGATAGGATGGTGGATTACTCGACAAAGCCGGCCTCAAGAAGTGAAAACTTCCTAGGATGGATGTCGACCCACTTTTTGATCAAGGATAAATAAAAAGAATATAGATAAGTAATATGATGCAACAAAATTTGAACTTTAAATAAAAAAAGTTGAGATGTGTTAACCAAGATGAAAAGCAGATATGATAACAAAAAAATTATGAAAATTGAAACAAACCTGATTGGGTTAACGATGACTAGAGACTGCTAGGCACAATTGATGGTGACTAGTAGATCTAGAGGAGTGATATGAAGTTGATCTGGGGTAGGTAAGGATGTTGAGATACTACAAAAGGGTCTGGATCTAATTAGAATAGAAATAATGCAAGAAAATTGTTGGATCTAATGATGAAGATGATAACTAATAATCCAGTCGATGGTGACCAAGTTGAATCAACGGAGACTGGGGCTGAAAAAGTTAGATCTACACTTCTGAATAGGTGGATCATAGAAGTAGAGGGGTGTAGGCACTCAGTCAGCAACAAGATAGGTGACAAATGAAGCAGATAACTGAAAATAAGAGAGATTGGGATAGGGTTGATGGTGATTGGGTGGATTGACAATGACTGGGTGTGATGGAGATGAAATCTAAGGTAGTGGGTGTGTAGAATAGCAAGATTGAAAGATCTGGGATCTAGAGTGATCAGAAGACAAATAACTGGCAGGATGGGTAACAAATGCTAAAATAGATGTGGATCGGGTCGACGGTGATTAGATTGAGTTGACGATAACTGGGAAGGGATCTAAGGTTTGGTGGATTAAAAATATGAACTGTAGAGATAGACTGATGACGACTGATGCAAGGACAAGGCTAAAAAATGGTTGATAAACCTACAAGGCTGATGCATAATGGTGATGGGATGGTAACAAGGAATCCAAACAAGAAAAGGTGTGATACCAAGCAATAATATGACTTCAAATCTTCAAATGTTATATACAAGATCTTTAAAGTAGCTCTAAGGTGGTGATAGTAGTTGCCAAAAAGAGTAAGAAACAAATCCAAAATTGCAAGAAAACCTGAAGTCTCAAAAATTGCCTCCTCAAGGGAGAAGGGGTATGGACGTATTTATAGGGTCGACAACGACCCAGATGGGTTGTCGATGACTACAGAAGTTTGTTTATTTGGGTAGTGGAAGATTGATCAACTCGAGATAACGAACCCTTATGAGGTGAAATTAGGGTTTCATGTGGCTAATACAGGTTAGGGCTGTCTTGGGAGGATGAGAGGTGGTTAGGGGATAAGAAAACATTAACTGGGGTTAGATGGGAACCATGGGATCGTAAATAGGGTGTTTAAGGAGGATAAAAAGGGTTAATGAATAGGTCTAGGGATAATTAAGGGTGATTAGGGATGCTTAGGGAAGACAAATTAATGTTATTATTAGGATGGGATTAAGGTAGAAAATTAAAAGGATAAATGAAATTTAGGAGGGACAGTGGAATTTTGAATGAGAATAAAGGTATGTATGTGAGTAATGTCGATAAAGGGGAGAAAACACAAGATGAGGGACCGTGGATACCAAAAATTGGTGTCTACAATTTGTTCTTGTTGTGGTGTTGGCACATTCCATGGTGAAATTTGTAATAAAGAGTGTACTCAATGTCCACAGAAGAAATTGAATTGTAACTCAAATGTGAATACTATATTTGTAACTTTGAAAATTGTATTTTGTATAGCAGAGTAAAGAGACAAAGTATGGAAGGGATACATATGTTCACTTTCTGAGGAAGGAGCTCCCACTCTTGTTGTGCTTGGAGATTATGATTTACATTGAGCTACTGAAGGATTTGGGGGTGATCAATACCCACTTTTGTTGAAGGAGAAGTTGAAGTAGGAGAGAAGTTGAGTATGCATGACTCAACATCAAGAAGAGTTACCACGAGACATTTGTCCTAAAGAAACCACAAATATAGAAGAGTATTGTATAAAGTATCTAGTCACTTTGATGTCTTTCCACACAAAGAGAGAGGGAAATGAAGAGTAGTCTACAAAGTATCTAACCACTTTAATATCTTCCAAGCCCATACACCACACTTCTATAGATGGATCTAATCCTAATTTCATAATAAAACAATGATGATGTGCTGGGCTCAAATAACCCAATGTCATTTCTAGAGTACTCGGTGATATTGAGTAAAATATGAATTTCTTTATTTAATCCAAGGCCTTTAAAATATCTAAAATATCATATCCTCTAGTGGGGTTGTTACAAAGATTATAACATAACATTAATATGTTACTATGTTGGTGTGGGATCTTAGGACTATTTGTAGGCTCACTCCATCTCCTTTGGCTTTGTTTTGCTTCCTTAACTCTAAAATGCTAACTCCCAACATCTAACAACACTGTATCTTTTGAAATGAGACATTGGTCTTGCTTTTATACTTGTTATTCCCTCTCTTCTCTCATTCAAATTTTCTCCTGAAGGTTTCTTTAATGCCCACTCAAATCTATATTTGAATTTGGACCATCAATTGTATTGAACTACCTTGTATTTTGGATATTGACTTACCTATGCCACGCGGTTGAGAAGATTTTTTCTGAAAATCCTTGTCAACTAATTAGTTGTTTGCTTTCTCCCTTGATTAACATGTGTCTTGACAATTTGTCTGAATTCCTTCCTTTTTCATTTTTGACATGCCCTCTTGGTTTTTTATTCCATTGCACAATCCTACTATACTTGTTTTGTACACCAATCCTTTTTTGTACACCAATCCTTAATGAGTTTAACCACTCATTTTACTATATTGTGCAATCACTTCATGCCACATTTGTGCCTTCCCAAAAATTTTATGCACTTATACTTTTGTCAAAATGTTGTGCACCTTGCTCCGTAATCCCCTACATATTATGTTGTTGTGCATTGTGCACTAGCGAACTATTACACAAAACTATCATGCACTCTCGCACAATCATCACTTCACAATGGCGTGCATCCTTTTCCTTTTCTTTCTCCTTACCAACCTTACGTGCACCAAAACTTAGCCAAAATTCTAAAAGTTATACAAGATACTTGATTTTACCTTGATGCTCATGCATCACACTAAGTTATAAGGGAATGGACAGCCTTTGAGCTCACCATGTGTTATAACAACTGAGTGTGAGTTATACAAATGTTAAATAGTGAAAAAGGAGAAGAAGTCCCATGCCCCCATACGATATATCTGTAATTGTATCTAAATGATGTAGTGAAGAAGTAATGAAGCATTCATACCCATTATCTTATGCTTTGAACTATGTCATATGTATCTAAATTTATACTATTTTTGTAAATGTCTGTAAGAATGTTAAAATTTTCTATAGTTTCCGTAAGGACATAAATGTCTAGTATGGGCCTTAGTGTACCAAGGTTTCATCCTGGGTGGATGGTTTTATACTAGTGTGAATTCTTTCCCTACTATGTATCTTCCCTATATAATTTTGTGTTTGAGTCCTTACTTTATTTATATCATCCGTACATGTGTAATATACCCTACTGGATACCCCATTTTTTGAGGCACGTGAGATGTGGTAATAGAGCACGTGGCTCAAAAGAAATGATGTATACCCATGCCATATATATCTGATAGTCTATATTGGATCATATGGAGGGTTGTCTTAGTTGGCCACCATTAGGGTCATGTTCCTGTAAGAGGATGTGCATGATGATATAGTACAAAGATAAAAACAAATCAATAAGCAACAATTGTAAAATCAATCATGTATAGTAATAAACAAGCAAAAAGGAAAACAAATATACAAGTAATCTAGCAAACAAGTACTCAACCAATGTCATGGATATTAGTCAAACAGAAGGCCCGAGAGGCCACAAACACGAGATTGATTTAATCTAAATTAAATTAAACCTTAATTTCAGAGTAACTTACGGTAACTAATGGTATGCAAGAAAAAAAGTACAATAGTGCACAAATAATAAACATTCAAACATATGAAACCATAAGAAAAATAAGAGATGAAGGTGGCTTAGTTGATTTTATAGTATTCATGAGTGGTATGAATTGAATATCTATTGGAACAGGCTAGAAACAATGTCATTTAGGCTCGATGAGGGTTCAAAACTTGGAAAATGTTAGGGACAGAAGTGCCCATAGGAGAATAGGAGTGCCCCAGGCACTAGTGATTGAACTGGGTGCCTGTGTCTGCTCAAATGCCTAGGTTATGGTCTTTTTTGGATTGGAGGAGCTTCATTGTTAGTCTCTCTTTGTTTCTCTGATGTCTCTAATCATACCTATAACCTGCAAAATAGATATCTACCCGCACATGCTGACAAACCACATCAAACCTAATAAAGAAGATGCAGGATGGGGAGTCAGACTGACCCTGACGGTCACCTGAAGAGTGAACTTACAACTGAGAACTGCACTACATCTTAGACTCCATGTATTTCTCATTGCTTGTGTGTGTAATAATGCCTTAGGTTGCCCTTGTGCAAGTTACATGGTGATAGTGGGCTAGATCTAGATTGCTCAAAATTATGCAAGATGTATGTGATGAAATAGAATGAACTTCGCTCCTATGTTGTGTATGTAGAATAATGCATCCCTTATCCCTTGTATGAAAGTACTAGACGTGTCCTTGTAATGCTCTTGTGCCTTTGTGTAAGCTTAGATGGTGATAGATAATGCTTTTCATGTTTGGCCCCTTATTTAAGAGTAATAACCAAGTATATATATGATTCCCTTGTTTGAATTTCGTAATTGACAACTAAAAGGCCAACCCAAAGTTTTAAAAGTTGACCAAGAAGTAAAGAGACCCAAAAGAGTAAGAAGAAGATAGAGAAGCTCAAGAGCACCTGTAGACACAAAATCATGCACTTACTACTATTTATTCTATCGCTGAGTATGTTGTTTTATATATGGATCTTGCGTAAGAAAAGTATTCACTAATGGCACACTTCCCAGTCCATCCGTTTGTGTCATTTTTTTCTATTGGTTTTATCTTGCACATTTTCCACTCATACACCCAGTTCTGGTCAAATCACAGGGATCCCTATCTCTTAGTCTTCGCACATTTATCACCAGTTGTCTCTGGACACTAGCGCCTAGGACTAGACAGTGGCACCTAGGTGCTCCCGTCCATCCTGGCTGCCCATGTCCTCTTTATTTTTGATCTTATTTTTGACATTTGAGGTCAGTATTTTCGGTTTTACCCCTCATATCCCAAGGTACTATTTGGCATGTCGGGTCATTAGTGTCAAAATTCAAGTAAGAGATCCTAATATAAACACAACTTACATACCATTATAATGGCAGTCAATTACTATCAAGGGATATCTATCTACATATCAAAGGGGTTGCATCTTGGGCTTACTACTCTGTATACACACTACATAGGAAGGGGAAGTTCAATTTTCCATCCACACATTTGCATTTACACCTAGTGATTGCCCCCTATTTTAGTGTCATCTGTGCAAGGGCAACCTAGGAGCACTATTGCACACACAATCACATAGAACTACATTGGATCTGAGATGTAGTGTAGTGCTCAATCATAAGTTCACTAGTTAACAATTGAGGGCAGTCCAACCCCTGATTTTGTATATTTATTTTTTAGGATTTGATGTCTTTTTTAGGGTTTTGCAGGAGGTTTTGTATTACAGATTTACAGATACTATGAAAATCAAAGTGTGATACATAAGCGATCAAATGCGAGTAAGTGCAAAACCTTGACAATAGTATCATAACCAAGTTCTGATCTGTTTTGCAGACTCCAGTGCCCCCACAGAGGTCTGGGGCACACGCAAGTGCCCTCGCCCTTACTCAGGCTCATGTGTCCAGGAATTTCCACCATATCTACATTTTTCTAAGCGGTACTGCGACAACTTGTGTTTCTATTTTGTCATCTTTCCCAGCCCAGATACACTTCAAGATAAGCGAAGTTAAGGTGAGTTCCTATCTCTTTCATTTGTTTTCATAATCAAATTAAATAAATTGCCTAGCATTTATATTTCATTATACATCATTTGTAGCAGTCATTGCTTCTAGAATTTATTAAATCATTTTGGTGAACCTATAGCTTAGAACTCCTTGCTTTAGGATCCATTAAAACCCAAATGGCTAAGAATATCTTTCCTCCTCCTAGGCAAGTTATGCCTCATGTGATTGTTAACCCTATTTATGATGAAGCAACTATAGCTTAACTTAACACTCTCTATAACAATACTATTCTTGTAGATGATACTCAAAGACAACTATTGGAAAATGAATACAATATTCCTACTAGCTTTGATCTTTCTACCAATAGTATTGTTTCTAATCCAGCAAGTTTTTTTGGTTATAAACCTTGTTATTCTGTAAGCAATGGGCCTCCTCCACCTTCTTCTATTTCTACTGAAACTCTAGATGAGGCTATTATTAATTATTTACTTGGTCTTGATTATGATAGTACCGATAAAAAACATGATGAAAATGTACATGTGCATGATGTTATTTCTAATACTAGTCAGGACGATTGTATAACTACATCTCATACTCCTTGCATTTCTGAAAATGTTTCTAATGATTCTAAAGATACATCTAATGCTAGTGTTTCTCCTACCTCATTATATGTTGATGATATGCTTGATGAAATCCTTGCATATGAGTCTTTGTCTGATATTGACGATACACATACTAGTAACGACTCTACTTCTATACATATTGTTGAATGTTGAATGTTGATGTGCCGAGGATGGGAGTGTTCTCTCTCCTTCTTATGGATTCTATGAAGAGTTCACGTGTGAATTACTGCTTGTGATGTGTAAAAAGTATTCTAATGTGGATGACGGGGTGTTGGAGCATTGTGGCATATTGTGATATGTGGGTGTGTCAATATGTGTATGACTGGATTGATGTAAAGTGAATTAAGTTGTATCATGATGTTTTACCATGTTTTGAAGAAATGTGTGTATCACCTTGTATGTAGCAAATAAATGTTATGTTGTGATGTTACTATGTCCTTCATATGTATGATTTGTGTGATATGTAGTGATTCATTGTCATGATTTAGGGTCATACGGTGAGTGTATGAACTCTATCGTATAGTGACTGCACTTTGGGTGCAGAATGTGGTAAAGTGATTTATTGCGCCCGGTGAATGCATGATTGTGATCTACCCTGTATTCATACCATACGTGAGACGTTATTGTAGCTATGTGTGTACCACCATTGTGTTAGTGATGTAGTTACATGTTATGTTGTGAACCTTACACTAACCAACCCTGAGGGAAATCGGTAAACTGTGTATGTTTAGAGTGAGAAAATGTGTACCGTTGACCAGTCACTCGAGCCGAGTACGAGATAGGAAGTGGAGCCTTACATAGGCTAAAAACCCACTTTTGTTCGTTTGGTATGTATGGCACTTGCTCAGCGGGTGTCATGCATACTGTGTTTCGTGGACACCTTAGGCTCAATAGATGGTGACATGTACTTTCTTTCTCTCTCCCGATATGGTGGTCATATGGACTCTACCTATGTGATTTTAACTATGTTGAGCCTTGTTGAAGTTGTGGCGAGATGATTTAGATTGAGATGATGACAGTTGTATCATTGATATGTATTATTTTTTTTACGAGCTGAGGCTCGATGTTCCGAGTGCTAGCAACTCGTTGAGTACCCCTTTGGTGGCCAGATAAGGCCACGTAGTCATAGTAATGTGCTAATTCTTATATGTGTATTTTATTCGTAAATTGAACCTTTTTACTTTACTTTTACAAGGACTAGCATTTTTTCTTGTTTTCCATGTTTTACATTTTGGGCATTTCCATGGTTTTGGGTACTAACACGCAAATTTTTGCACTAATTATGGCCATTTGGTCATTTGTCGTGCTTGGTTTTGAATCTTCTTTTAAATTTTAAAGATGTTACCGCCTTGCCCAAGGCTTGTACTTTGCCACTTGGCATTCTGATAGGATTGGTATGCTGGTTCTATTGTCGTGATGTGTGGAATAGGGTCATGGGATGCACCATGGAATGGTTGGTCCCATGGACCCGCTTCGTTGTATGGGGGTACGCCCCAAGGAGTTACATATAACTAGTGGGTTGTTGGACCACGAGTTATTATGTCACTTGGGTTGGGGGGTGACGGGGCTCTATGTGCCAGGGCCATAGGGTGACCCGGCCTCATTAAAAGGAGAAAGGAGACGGTCCTCTATGGTTGAGTGACCTGTTAGTCTTTATGACACTCTATGGTTGAGTGACCTGATGTTCTTGATGGGGCTCTATGGTTGAGTGACCCGACTTGGTTTTGGCACTATGTTTCTTTCTCTTTGGGAATTATATGGAGTTGCTTTGTAATACTTGGGAGTAGGTGGTTATTTTTCTGATGCTTCGGGTAGTGTTAGGATGTATGTGTGCTCATAAGAGTTGGTTATGGTTGTGACTCCCAGGTGTACCCTATGTACCTGTAGCTTTTGTTCGGAGTTATGTGAATTTTTCATCTGTGGAATTGAGGAAATGTCTGGTTGTCGTAGTACACCTTGCTCAAGTATTCTATTTGTCAGTCATAATAGTGTGACTAGTACTGTGTTATGTGGACTGTGCATATTCCCTTCCGTATTGGAGTAATCTTTTGTGGTGAAATACAGTCATGAAGTATATACTTATGTGTTTGTTAATCTGTAGTGTCTTGTCTGACCCCGATAGGGTGATTGTGTAGCAGTTCATGTTGGGGCACCCACAATAAGGAATAAACTAAAACTCTTCGACAATGAAAATTTTACAGAAATTAAACTAAAAATAATGTTAACGGAAAGAGACTAATGAAATAATAAATAAGAGGGAACTAGCCATCTTCGAAGAACCTTGTAAGTTCAATTTTTTGCCAAATGTTCCTAAGGCTACCTTGTGGCTGTACTTTAACCAACTAAAATTTTAACCATGGGATGTACTTCTTTATCTGTTCCTTGTTGTGCACCTTTTCTTTTCCTCTGTGTTATGTCGCATCAAGGACGATGCTTTCTTAAGGGGAGGAGAATGTAATGCCCCATTCATCGTTGCTCCCTTTCTCTGTGACAACTGTGCTTCTAAGGGTTGAATGTTGTTGCGTTCCGCTAAAACATTAGTGTCTCCGCCTTGTCAAGCTTTCCTGTTGGTCACTGGTAAAATGATTAATAATTTTATTTATTTATTTATTTTTATATAAGAAAATCAAGAAAAATAATGATAAAAATAACATTGTAATTTATCTTTTTCGATTGGCGATTATATGGGGTTGTAAGCTATAGTGTAGGTTCTTTTGTCAAGCAATTTATTTATTTATTCTTTTTGTATAGTTCTCACTCTTGCTCATGCACCTTGGAGACCCCTTGTTTTGTTCCATATTTTAAAAATTTTATGCCATGTTTGGCGTGGAGGAATTCCTTGTCCTTGTCCTTTCTTTTGTTTCCCTCCTTGCTGTTAATGCCTGACAAGTTGGTGAGAAAGTGGGAGATTATTATTGGGCCGCCTGTTTTCTTCCCTAGTCGGCTGTAATTTAATGATGAAATTGACCTTTGCTGGATTGGGGCGCATTTTTCCTCCATGTTGGCCGCTTACCCTACAAATGGAATTCATTATTATATCTTCCATGTTTTTATTTTGTCTTTTACCTGCACTGCATTGTTGCTGGCCACGTGAGATTGGAGGGGGGGAGGTTTTCGTTGAGTTTTGTTTCTGATTGGTGTGTAAGCTCTGGTTGGGCACAGTCCCTAGTGTTTTGGGATAGCCGCATGTATTCTGGCCATGCCTTCTTGGGGAGTCTGCGTGTGGAGTGGTGGAAAATGTTAGAAAAGTTTGCCTCCTTTTTGTTGCGCGCCTGTTCCTTGTTCCTTTGTTTTATTCACCTTCTCTTGGCCACGTTGAGACCTATTCACGCCTGGAGCTGGGGGGGGCGTTTGGAAAACGTGGAGGAAGGTTTTCTGAATGCGCAGGACCTTGAGGCACCTTCCCTGCTGGCCGCGTGGAGAGTTCCGGGTAAGGATCTTTGTTTGGTGCAGTGGGAATACCCATGCTGTTGCTGCGCAAATTTGGTGGAGGCATGTTGGTCGCTCAGGTTTGTTTGGGATGTTATAATGTTGGCCTCTGTCCCTTATTTAAACAAATTAAGTTATTTGTTGGGTAGCTTCTAAACACTACTTTTGCTTAGCTACTAGAAAAAAATAAATAAAATAAAATAAGATTTGTTAAGCGTTGTCAGTTGAATGGATCTTATTTTCCTTGTAAACCTGATCATGTTAAAAGGGCAGCACACATGCTGGATAAAATACCAAGGGGGAGACATTTCCATTCAAGGAGAATGCTGAGAACATGGTCAGAGATATTACAGATCTACTTAGCAAGCCTCTTGCTAAAGCCTGCTAGAAAGCAGAGTCAAGAAACAGAAAGAGAACTCCACCAAAAAATGTTTTGCTGTCAAGGAGACAACTCATAATAATAAAAGGATTGTAAGAGGAGGTGTCCAGTGGAGTTCAGGTTTCAGAGGAATGTTGGTGCCTCGCATGCTACAGATGGAGATTCAACTAGAGGGTTGCTGTTGCTGGATCTTGGGGAGTTTGGATGCCTCGTCGAAGCTGGAGGAGCAGGCAAGATAACTCTACACTTTTCTATTGTTGCTATATTTATTTTATCGTGAAACCGAACCACCTTTTTCCTTGTATAAATTTGTCAATTGGACGTCTTACTAGGAGACCTCTCCTTTCTGCTTGTTCTATTTCTTGTTTTCACCTTTATCGCTATCAGTGTGTTAGTGAGAAACACGTATGTGCCGTCATCTCTGGGTGTTATGTTTTCTTGCTTGTTTGTTCGACCTTCATCCTTTCGTTTTACGTATATCTTCTTCTCTACGATTGAGTTTTATATTATTATGTTGTTACCAGTATTATGTTGTTACCTTTGATAATCTTCTTGACATCAGAAAGACAAGTGGTAGAATTGGAGTGATCATCGCTTGGGCTATCCGGGTTGGGTCGTTGGTATTAAAACTTTTAAAATGAAAGGTTTGCATGTAATTACACATCAAATCTCACGTGCTTAGACTCCCATATTATCTTTCAACTTGTTCCTAGGCATTTAAGGCCATCCTCAGAAAGTACCTTAACCACCCCTATCCACTGGAACCATAATTAGCTTTTCGGATCTGCTAAGCTCGAGGTTTCTATCGTGTGAATCCAGTACCTCGTTCACACTAGGATAATTATGGTCTAATCCCTCTCTCAGAATTATTGTTAATGGCATTTCTTTCTATTTTTCCTACTTGCATTCTTTCTCTTTTATAATTTTAATGCTATTATTTAATATTGGTCGTTTTCCATGCACGTAATTTACCTTAATATTTTGCGATGGAAAATTGCCTTAAACGTTATTAATCTTCGGGAAAATTCATCGTGCATTTGATAGTCTTATGGATTCATAGCGGAAGGTTTTGTTTTATTAATGTCACTTAGATATTTATGTTTGTGTCTATGTGTGACGTTTGGTTGTGTTACCAAGGGTTGCTTTAAAAATATTATTGTTTTGGGAAATAGGAAAATTATCTTAAATTAACCGAACTTTAAAATTGATGTGGAGGTTTGTAAATCTTTAGGGTTATAAAATTTGTTGAAGGCATTTTCGTATACACTTGTTTGACGGAACCCCTTATTCTCTCGCGTGTTTTGCTACTAGCCCACAAGGCATTGGCCTTCTTGAATGGTTGGGAAATCTCTTGGAGTTAGTGGCCAAACTAGTTTACTGCGCCCTTGCTTCGAAACTTATGTTGTGTGGATACTCTATGTGATTTCAGGTTTGAAACTCATTTATACCTGGCTTTTTGTGTTAATTCTTGAAAACCGTGGGTTCCCTTTTCTTGGGCCGATCAACTCTTGTTCTTTTGGAAATATAGATTATTTTAGCCTATGCGTTTGGTACCTTTGATAAATTTCTAGATGACTGGTACTATATATCAAATCTCAATCTTGTAATTATTGTTTAATTACTTACTTGATGGGAATTCTATTTTTTTGCTAGATTGTTTGTTTTCTCCTTATAGGGCCAAGGGCCATTCTCATATCGATTGTTTTACTTTCGTTGTTTTTGCTCCTAACTGAAGTACAATGTCATCTCCTTCTTTGATTGGTATGATGGAAGACTTTATTATAACTTGATGTGTTGATAGTGTTTAGAGGTTTGAACCAAAATTCTTGTAATAAAGTGCTTCCTTTTCATGGTATTGTTAGATAATAGTTATAGTGGTTTTGGTGTAGCCTTATCTTGCTCAGTTCTCGTGAAATGACTCTTGTAGAAAATTTGCTACAGATGGATTTTGCGATGTAGATGAGGGATAGAATTGTAGACTTTTTGTCATCAACCTCTGTTGAGAAGTTCCTTTTCTTGAAACGTTTTTATGTTGTTCAACTCTTGTTAACGTCCAGTGGAAAGTTTAAAAGAGGGTTAATGTCTTAGTATAATGTATTGTGGACTTTGTCATCTGAAATTTGGGAACCTTGTATTGTTTGACTATCATTGAAATTATAAGAAAATTTGGTTACTGTTGTTGAGTGACTTTTTTGGAGTATCAGTATTTTAAGAGTTAATGTAACCTTGTTTTGTTCTTGTAAATGAGTGTTGCTACAACTTTACCCTTGAGAATAAATGTTGAGTTAAATCTTGCTATGACTTAGTAATCATGTTTCATAAGTAAACTAACATGGGATTGTTTAATACTTCTGGAAGTTAAACTAATAGTTGTATCCAAATAAAGTAACGTAGGGGTCTGAGAGCAAGTGCTTCTTTAAGTAAGCAAAGGCGAGACTATCATTGCAAGTAAAATTATATAACATGATAACCCTAGCTCCTCTAGTGAACATTATTCCTTTTATGGTGAAATTTGTAAAATGACCCTAAGGTGAAATGAACTATTAGTTGTTAGAAGATGATAAGATTTAATAAGCTAGAGAAAACAAATTGGAGATCTCACAATCTTTCTCACCGCCATTTGGAAAGTAAATTTTTACTCCTTGGTAATACTCATTTAGCGAAGCCTAAGTAAAATCATTGATAATTCTGGTTAAGAGCTCTAGCTTCAATTAAATATTGGCAATAACTAATGAGGTCCTAAAGATGTTTTCATCTCGACCTTCTCCCTCTAACCTTTTTCCAAGGCACCTTGTATTTCTTCTCTTAAGTGTGTTGAACTTAAAACCATGTTGTCTTGTGGGCAAGAATGAGTCTTAGTAGCGTTAGTGGTGAACCGATGGCCTTGTGGAATTTAAATACTCTTTTTTCTTGATAAATGAATTAAGCAAATAAAGGCCATAATAGAGAAGAATTAGAACAAATGTTCTCTTCAAAGTAAAAGTAAGAACTTAGCATTCTAAGAAGCATTGTACAATCATATCTAGAGTCTTAGCAAACTGAAGTTAAGGATCGAAAGAGGTTACATAAAAATAAATAACCAGCAATAATTTTCTCATTGTGGCTTGCCCTATCTGTAGGTGTGTTATGTGGTGGTTTCTTATGTTGTCTTGTCAAATAGAAAAGTGAACCATCCTTGGTGGGTGTGAACTTTACCGTGCTACCTTTGTGGTCATCCTTGTATTGAGATATCCACGGAGTTAGTTGTGACCTCGGTGGTGGCATGTCGTGTCGTGTTTGTGTCAAAAAAAAAAGTTATCCTGTATTTTACTGTGTTGTTTGTGTGTGAAATTATGGGTCGTTACACCTACATCTAGCGTGCATATAAAATCAACATCCTCCACTTACTCTTCTGACATGCCTATGATTACTCATAATGGCAAACTGTAACAACTTAATACACCATTCACGTCTTCTACCATTCCTTCACATGATATCTTATCACTCATGCATGTTGTTGGTCAATTAAAATCTCAAGTCCAATCTCTTAACAATTCTTTGCATGACAATCCTATTCCAAAAAAGATTCATAATTCAACATTCCCTAAGGATTTCATTATGCCTACATTTTCATGCTTCGATGGTTCTGACAATCCATATTTACATCTCATGCACTATCGTCTAGTTATGACTTCTTACTCCAATGATTGATTATTACTTAAATCTGTTTGTTATAGTCAAGTATTGATGATGCTTTCCAATAATACACACATTTACCTTTTAGATTTATTAGTACCTATTGTGATATGGAAGAAGTCTTCCTTCGTTGCTTCATACTTAACAATGGCCCTAGAGTCACGCATGATGGCTTATATGGCTTACATCAAGGCAAAACATAACCTATTGTTGATTTCATTCCGTGTTTCAATGCTTGCATGCATTAGTTAGTATTTCAGCCCATTGATCTAGAGAAGCAATTCATATTTTTTCGTGGCTTGATCCATGCTTTAAAGAAACACTTACAATATGATACATGCAAATCATTCACACTATTATGCTATAAAAAGTCATCAATTTAGAACAAGATCTCATTGTTGCACATATCATAGATCCTCCTATTATTTCTACTTTTGCTACATCATCTAGTTCTTCTCCTCTTCCATATGTTGAGCGTTCTCCAAAGTCTCCATCTCCTCCACCCCACAAGCAAATTCAATCTTTTCCATCGCATAATAATTCTTCATCTCCTCTACTGCATCAAGCTACATCTAATACTTTTGCATCTCCTACTCATGATCTATTGCACTTTTCACATACTGCTAAACCTCATGACATGCTGCGTGCTTTGCTTGATAAGCACTTGATTCGCTTACCTTCTAATCAACATCATCCTCCTCATCACTTGCAACATCAATATGATCATCCTTATTGCAACTATCATCACATCAATGACCATTGTGACAATCATTTTTGTGCTCTTCATGACAAATTACAACAATTAGAAGATGAGGGTGTCATTTCCTTTACATCTCACTCTCGTGAGCGGTCTATGTCTCTAATTCCATGCAAGTGTGTTGTTACTCCAATACATTTATCTCCTTCACCCACTTCTAAGGTCATTACTCTTCCACCTCCATAGGTCATTATTCATACACACCCTCCATCTCATTCATCCACCACTACTGTGTGGTGCTCCTACTACTACACATTCGCTGTGTAAGACGTCAACATCTCCCATCTTTGGCACTATTTCATCAAGCATTTAGTTTGGTTTATACACTTATTTTGCTTCCATTCCACATGCTTCGACAACTCCATGCCTGCTTGGTCTTTGGTAGGTGATTTTTCTCACCTTACCTCTTGATGACACACTCATGTTCTCATGGTTCTTACACGACTCTTGAGGGATCTACTACAATAAGAACCTCACCACATCTTTGCACTACACATTATATCGATTTATCTATCTAGCGTACACTTTCATACCATTCTTGGACGATGCACTCATATGGTTCATTTATGACTGCCGAGAGGTCTTATATGAATGAACTTCATCTCACTACGCACACACTGGGGGGCATTGCTTTCTTCCCCCCTCTTCATATTACACACGATATTATACATTATTAGGTATCTTTTTCATTTTACGCTTAATCACATATCATTATACTACTTCATTCATCTTGTGATTCATTCATTTTATCTATATCTATCACAGGTTATCACATACTATAGATATCATCATTCATCATATACGTAATATAAATCAACCATCATTAATATAAAAAAAGAATCATCACATCATACATCAATATACGAATACCGATCATTACATTACACAACAATGAACATAAAGTACAACACAATTATGCCAATAATACACACACACACATACCGACCAAAATCATAGTTACAAAAATAGTAACGTTGGGGGGAAATCCCCCATGCATCCATACATCAATAACATGTCATACATCATGATCACTATCGCTATATACAACTGTGAGAGCTCTAGAACTAGAAGCTTCACCGCTCAATCTACACCACTATTCATGGCCCCTATATCTTGTTCAAGTCGCAGGTTGTTTTCTACCACATCATTTTAGACAGACAAATTATTATCATAAAGGTAGGTATCTAATCCAAAATGGTTATGTAACTATGAATAGTCATTAATTCATACATTTTTGTAATCACATCAGTTCATTATCCTAGCTAGCTATTGAACGCTTCTTTAGCTACGTATATTACTTTGACAATAATGGTTTCAATGCACTTTTGTCATGTCTCTACTTGCCTCCATAATATAGTCAGCTCAACCGAATTCTCTGCAAAATGACCTTGTAGCTCCATAAACCTCATAAATACATCCCGTTCTAGGGGACCTCCACCAGTGACCTCTCTAGCTTGATGCATCTCCTCTCGTGCTTCATCCCTCTTGTTCAATAACATGGTACAAGTAGTCATCGCTATTAGATCAAATAGATGAGCATGCTCACCCGTAATGATATCCACCTACTCTAGCATCCCACCTCTAACGAGCACATCGGTGGGAACATTCCGCATCAATGTGTAGATCGAAGTGTCAACAATCAACGAACAATAAGCATTCCTTGCAACAATTTAAAACATCGCAGTAGTTCATATATATAGTATGACACAATTAAATACATAAGTAACAATCCAAAACTAACAACACACATATACTCACGCTCTACTCTCATTGCCATCACATCATCACCACTATGGGCTGGTGCCTACCCCTCTACTCCACCAACTAGTGGTGTACCCGCCACATCAACAACCACTGGATATAAAAGCACTCATCAGTGCACTGCCCACCACGCACTATATGCCTCTGTAAACCCCACATCATCCACCTATATAGGCCTTATGGCCACATTGGAATCCTCTGGACCAGGAGGTACTAGTTGCATCCCTATGGGCCCTAGTCTAGCTCCATCCCTCCTCAGTGCCCTTGTGGCTCTCACCCATATATACGGCTCTGGGGGCACATCCTAGGCCATACCAAACCGTCGTGATACACGCTCTCCCTGAAATAGCTCCACCACCCTTGGAAAATTGCCCTCCAACCAAATAGTATACTGTATACATCAAAGCTCCACTACATCCTCCAGATTCTTGGTATGACCTCCAAATAATGGCCTCTGGGCCTATGTAATCTAACATCTATCTATAAATATAAGTATCCATCCTCTTACTCCGTACACGTACCTTTCTCACAGTAAATATATCTGGCCTCTCCCACTCTATGCGAGTCCCACCAAGTGGCCACAATATCGTAATATGCTCGTAAGCCCACACATGTAACAATGTGGTGACACCTAGTCCACCCCATGCTCCTCCTGTGTGAACATATATAGGTCCCTTTACAAATGGACCAATACAAATCGTGCGCACACATATCACATCCCATCCTCCTCTATACAACGAAAAATCTTATGCATCTTATATAAGATATGTACACCACCACCCTCTACTGCAACTGAAGAAGTAATCACAACAATAATGAGCTTTTGTAATTACGAAATCCCTGACCTCAGTATAACATCTAGACTAATATGGACCTCAGTGTGAACTCAGTTTCCTATAAAGTACCACATAATGGCCCTCGTCTGTCTCTATGCATCGTCTATAGCCATCACTTGAACCCTCTCACTAATAACAAGCAATCACAATATGTGATATACATCCTCCAAAGTGATAGTCATCTCCCTAGTAAACAACCGAAATGTGCAAGTATCTACATACCATCTCTCACACAATGCGGTGATCATTGGAATATTATAGGGCACATCCCCCATCCTTGCTATGTGCCATAAGCCGACACGGTCTAGTACATCTCACTCATCATTTGACAAACCCAATCCTAACAATGTGCTCAAATGACGACCACCACAGAACTCCCACGAATGAATATCCCTATGCACAATAGAAAATAATAACAAATATGACATCAATACCTTTTATACATGTAAAAAAACTAACAAAACCATCAACAACCATCACTTTCTAGATTCACAACATTCTGGGCTAAAACATGGCCTCCTAGGTCGCCTACACCTAGGAGCAGGAAGCAAGCGCCCAGGAGCAAGTCACCAGTGCCCATATCTGGGCGTTGGCATCCTGAAGGTTATTAGCACCTTCACCACTTTTTCATAGGTCAAAAATGCCTAGAAACTAAAAAATATAAATTTTGCAAAAAATCACGAAAAATAACTAATTTCAACACAATTTTTGAAAAAAATCACACTTACTAATTTAGTTGTCGTACGTGACACCACAACTACCACCACCATCTCGAATCGAATCAATCACGGTGCTCTCACTTGCAACATCTTCACACACTCAGAGCACAAAATCACACTCATGCAATGATCAAATGAAATACTTATTCACTTTTTTCTTTTACTATTTATAGTAAATTTCAATCGCCTACCTCGCTATAGTCACTATTTAAACTCATTCTCCTAACTAATACACATCACACGATTTCCATCATATCTTCAACAACAATTATCTGATTTTGGTCTCATTTACGTCATTCTCTTCATAATTCCACTCACTATCATATCGAACACATTCCATTACATTATAGTCTAATACTACACATCTACATTTCTATATACACGCAATTTTACAACCTCTACTATATTGCACTTCAATCACAATTACATCATCACACATTTAATTTTGGCTCAATGTTCGTTCTCATGATCACTCTCCCTTTCACCACAAGGGGGGGCATACAATAGGGGTAATCTTATAATTCCCCTTATACCATTACACGACCAGTCTACATTTCTAATTCATCATTATCGAAAATTTAATCATACAACATGCGATATTTCACACCATTTTCTACCAATTGCCCCTAATGACCCAATCTGGGGGCAACAAGCATAAAAATATCTCCATGAGTAATCAATCAAGCACATTCAAATCTTAAACAAAAATCTTCACTATTCAAATCACATCAATCAATCCACACAAACACAACGTATTTTTTTTCCCAAATGACCTAACTTGGGAGTTATATCACCACTTTCCCAGATGACCTAACATGGGAAGTTATCTCTATATATTCTACTGCTTCTAGATGACCTAACTTGGAAGCCATAGAACATTATACACATTACGACGATACCCTTGGAGTGGGGGAAATGAGACGTCATTACCTTTCATATACTGCTCCTATGTGGGTTATTCACATTTGATCGAAATATATCGAAATGAACAAAATTTGGTCTTTTTCCATCTGCAAGAGTTTGAAATTTTGAGGATGTAGTTAAAGTTGGAGGGTAAAACTAGACCTCTCTCTCTACACTCTTCCTCTAGTGCCAAGACACCCAAATACTCAGTTTTTTACACACACAAAACAGGATGGGAACTGATCACTCCCTACCCATCAAAATATCCATTAGTGACAAAATCAAAGTCTCCAATCACTCAAAAGCAAAATCACCAATCTCACTTAGTGCTCATCATAATGGTCCGGCATGTCTCTTTATGCCACATGGATTGACACATTGATCCATGGTTTACCATGTTATATGTTCTCATATTTTACGTACTTTTGTAAGATGGGCTTCTTTGGACTTCTTTCTAAGTATGTTATTTTCCTTCCTTTACACTACTTGAATTTCATTCAAATAGCATAAGGGGGGGAATGTAGGCACAAAATCATGCAATTACTACTATTTACTATACCGCCAAGTATGTTGTTTTATATATGGATCTTGTGTAAGGAAAGTATTCACTTGTGACCCATTTCCTAGTCCATCCACTTATCTTGTTTGTTTCTATTATTTTTATCTTTCACATTTGTCACTTATACACACTAGTTTTGGCTAGAGTCACAGGGATCCCTTTCAATCTTATTCTTCACTCATTTTTATCAGTTTTCTTTGGACACTCCCAAGACTAAACACTAGTTGGACTAGATGTCCAGGCACTCCTTATCCTGGGCACCCATGTCCTCTTTATGTGTGATCTTATTTTTTATATTTGAGGTTGGTATTTTTAGTTTTCCCACTCATATCCTAAGGTACTAGTCGGCATGTCAGTTCATTAGTGTCAAAATTCAAGCAATATATCCCTATATAAACACAACATTCATACCATAATAATGGTTGGAAAATTACTATCAAGGGTTATTTTTCTATCATATCAAAGGGGTTGCATCTTGGGCTCATTATTCTACATACACACTATGCAAAAAGGGTAAGTTCATTATATTTCATACACACATTTACATTTACATCTAGCTACTGGTTGTTATCTTGGCATCATTGACACAAGGGATACCTAGGAGCACTTATTGCACACACAAGTCACATAGAACTACATTGGTTGTAAGATGTAGTGTGTTTCTCAGTCGTAAGTTCACTAGTTGACAGTTGAGGACAATCTGACCCCTCATTTTTCATCTTTCTTTTTTAGGATTTGATGCCTTTTTTAGGGTTTTACAGGAGGATATTGTATGTGTGGATTTATATGTACCTCTACTATCAAAGTGTGACACACATGTGATCAAAGGCGAGTAAGTTTGAAACCCTAGCAATAATATCATAACTAGGTACAAACATTTTTGGTAGACTCCAAAACCCCCATAGATGCCTAATGGGCGTTGGTAGGCACCCCATTCTTACTCAAGAACCCATGTCTAGAAATTTCCACCATCCTCTGTATTTTTTGAGTAGTTCTTTGACGATCTTGTGTTTGTATTCCATCATGTTTCCCATCCTACATTCTGGGATAAGCAAAGTCAAAAGGAAAGAAATGATAACCAGATCGTACCAAGCCAAAAACTCAGATGCTAATCAAACACCACAATCAATAAGATGAAATCAATTCACCAGAATAAATTTACATAAACCTTTGCAAACAAATGAGCAAGCAATATCATATATTATTATGGAACTCAATGAAATACAATGAGATTGTGCCTTGCTTATATAGGCAAGGAATAACAATCTAAGAACCATCCAAGGTTGTAGATCAAGCCATAAATCATGGAAAGAACTAGTCAAGTCCATAGATTTAGGAGAGAACTAGAGATCAAGGATCTAGTCAATACCATAGATCAAGGATCTAGTCAATACCATAGATCAAGGAAAGAACTATACCTAACAACTAGATAATATCCCCCTAATATCTAAATAAATAAAAAGAAATATCCACACACATAAGTGGGTGAGGATAAATACAATAAAGGTAAATAAAGTACCTAGGTGAACATGAGCTAAGGTAAATACCTACTCTAACACCCCCCTCAAGTGAATCTATGGGCTAAAATAGAAGTGGCATGTCCACAGTATGAGTCCCAAAAACTAGGCCTGATGAGGTACTCATGTACAATATATCCATGAAGAAATCTCGAACCAAAAGAAGGAAACAATCTTGCTAGAAGGAAAGAGAAAGAAGAAGAAGAAGGAAGATGTTCTCATGAACACCCCTCAAGAAAAAATTCTGAAACCCCAAGCATGTCCACACAACTCAAGGTAGTGAGGTGATGTAAAAGGATTTATAAAGATGTCTGCAACCTGTTGCTGAGTCAGAAATGTACTCCAAGCAAAGAACTCCATCCTGAATGTGCTGATGAATGAAGTGGATGTGTATCTCAATATGCTTGGTCCGTTGGTGCTCAACTAGGTTGTGAGAAATGTGAATTGCACTTTGGTTGTCACACCAAAGTACAGTCGGTGAATCCTGTGGGAATCCAAAAAATTCAATAACTGTCGAAGCCAAATAATCTGTTAACTCGTAGTAACTGCTTCCCTGTACTATGCCTCTGAAGATGAAAGTGCAATAGCCTGTTGCTTTTTTCATGCCCAAGCAACTAGAGAAGAACCAAGACAAAAAAGATAGCTAGAAGTGGAACACCTGTCATCAATAGAACCTACCCAATCTGAATCTGTATATCCAACCAACTGAGTAGAACCCCTAGTGTAGTGTAGGCCAAAGTGGGAAGTGCCCTATAAATAGTGCAAAATCCTTTTAGCAGCCTGCCAGTGACTACTATGAGGAGAATGTGCAAACCAAGATACAAGCCCTACTACAAATGAAATATCAAGGTGAGTATGGGTCAAGTACATGAGACTTCCAACCAACTGCCTATACAAATTAGGATCACAAAGTGGAGTGGTACATGTGGAAGTAAGAGTAACCCCAGACTGAAAAGGAGATGGACTTGGCTTGCAATCAGGCATATCAAAGTGATGAATAATATCATGGGTGTACTTTTGCTGACTCAAATGAATCCCTGAATCTGTCTGAGAAATCTGCAAACCAAGGAAATAATGCAATAGCCCAAGATCTATCATGTCAAACTGTGTAGAAAGAGCCCTTTGAATACTCTAAATGTGGGAAGAAGAGCTGTCAGTAAGTAATAGATCATCAACATACAAGAAAAGTATCACAATATCCTCACCAACATGTTGGAGATATACTGTACGATCGGAGTGGCAACAAATAAAACCAATAGATAGAAGAAAATAATTTATCTTCTCATACCAATCCCAAGGGACTTGTTTGAGACCGTAGAGAGACCTTCGGAGCCTACAAACAAGAGAAGAATCCTTAAACAAATCCAGTTGGTTGCTCCATATATATTTCCTCTTCTAAATCTCCATGTAAGAAGGCACTCTTTATGTCCATCTGGTATACAGGCCACCCCTGTGATGCAATAATAGAAAGTACAAGGCATACAAAATCCATCTTGGCAACAAGTGCAAAATTCTCTAGAGTAATCAATACCTTCAACTTGTGAAAAACCCTTTGTAACAAGATGAGCCTTATACTTATCAATGGACCCATCAGTTGCGTATTTGGTTCGGTATACCCACTTACACCTAACCATCTTTCTTCCTTTAGGAAGAGATACCAAATCCCAAGTATGATTCTTCATCAAAGAAGAATACTCAGCTGCCATCACATCATCCCACTCATGTATCCTATGAGCCTTTGAAAAATACTAAGGATCCTCAAAAACTAAACTGACACAAAATTCCAAAACTAGTGTGGTGATGCCTAGTGGGTGGATCCTCTATGAAAGGTGATGCCTCATAAATTGTAGTATGATCCCACTTAGGCATAGTGACAACATCAGTGGGAATAGGATCCTTGACGACATCTATAACCTCCTCATCAATCTCCTCAAAGAAAGGATCCTCAAGATGAGATGAAGAAGAAGGAGGCATGGAAGAAGATGAAAAATCATGAGGAGTGAAGTGCTCATCAAATTGAACATGTTTTTGAAAAAGAACATCATGTGTATCAGGATCTAAAAGATAATAAGCTCTCATATCCTCACAATACCATATAAAGATTAAGGGTTTACTCTTCTTATTCAAAGATTTCCTTTCCTTCTTTGGCACAAAGGCCCAAACGTGGCTCCCAAAGACTCAAAAAAATGAGACATTTGGCTTAGTGTTGGACCAAGCTTCCTTTGGAGTCAAATGCTCAAGTGCTCTGTGTTTTGTGTGATTCTGAATGTAGTTAGCACAATTAACTGCTTCTGCCCAATAGATAGGAGTTATATCTCTAGAATGCATCATACAATTAGCCATTTCCTTCAAAGTTCTATTCTTCCTTTCTGCTAAGCCATTCTGTTGTGGAGTATGAGGAACATAATGTTGGTGAATAATGCCTTGAGTTGCTAAAAATTTAGAAAACTCGTTGCTGAAGTACTCCCCCCTATTATCAGTACGAAGGTTCTTTATGCTACTAGAAGTATTGTTTCTCGACCAAAGCCTTAAAGACTTTGAAGTGTGAAAAAACATCACTTTTGTAGTTGTGAAAATAAACCCAAGTACACCTAGAGAAATTATCAATAAATGTAAGTGCATACTTAGCTCCATTGAAAGATGGGGTAGGAAAAACCATCAAGTCACTATGCACAAGCTCAAGTGGTGAAGAAGCTCTCTTAAAAAAATTCTTAGGAAAAGGATCTTGGTGTTGTTTCCCTAATGAAAAACCATGACAAACTCCCTCGAGACAAGAAAATCTAGTAATACCATCTACAATACCATGAGTGCTTAACTCCTTCAAATATCTGTAATTGAGATGTCCAAATATTTCATGCTAAAGCTTACTCTCTGAATCTACAAGAGAAACCAATCTTGTCCCTATAGAAGAAGTGTCATCAAAATGCTCAAAGTGATATCAGTCTAGAACTATGATCAACAATACCCTGATCAATCAAGTGAGTGAGGCTCCAACAAAGTTTCATACTTCTGATCCATGTGGTGTAAAAGTCACTGTTTTCCCTTGACCAGAATGAAAAATTTGATATATAGAAAGAAAATTTGTAGTGATGTTAGGAACATATAGTGTATCTTGGATACTACCACCATCAAGTTGTATATCACCTTTTCCTTTAACAGAAATAAAGGAATAATCTCCAACCTCAATTTTGGAAGTAGAACTCAAACCTAGAGATTCAAAAGACTCCTTTGAAGAATTCATGTGATGAGAAGCACCATAACCTATAACCCAATTATCTGCAAGTGGTGACTGAGATCTCCCAACAAAATTAAGTTATTTGTCATGCTGATTAGAAGGAGGTGGCAGTGGAGATAGAAATTTTGTGTTTCTTGGTTGCATCCTCTAAGGCTTGCATTCACTTATAACACCTATGTTCTTCATGATTACTACCCCCTCAAAAAGAGCATGAATGGCTAGACATATTCTTAGATTTAGAAGACTCCTTGGGTTTTGAGTTTTTTCTTTGGGTTTAGGATAATTTTGAGAGGGATAAGGTGTGGATTTGGTTTTAATGTTTGGTTCTCCCTTTCCCTTAGGATTAGATGCAACTAATTCCTTGTGAGAGGTGGAAGACTCAAGGTGAGACAATTTGGATTCTTCCCTAGTAAGTCTTTCACAAAATGTTTCTAAGTTAGGCATTTTGAATGTGTTACCTAAGGCATCCATGCTAGAGAAAAAGGTAGAAGAAAAATTTTGGAATGGTCCTCTCAACTTGGATAGAATCAAGTAAACACACTCTTCATCTTTCTTATCTCTTCCACTCCCCTTCAATTGTGTCAACAAATTCTTGAACTTGGTAATATAGTCTATAATTGTTGGAAAATCTTCAGGATTAAGAGAGGTGATCTCAATTTCAAGTTGCACGGCTCTCATATGATCCACCTTACCAAATAAATCCTCCAATTTCTCCCATATTTTGAAAGGAGAGTCACATTTTTCTAAATGAAACAAAAGATTGTCACTTACATAAGTTTCTATCAAACCCATACACTCATCAAATTTACATTGGTACTAAAATTTCTCATATTCTCTAGTGAACCATGGTTGTTCTGAAGAAGTTGAACTTCACATAACTGAGATCAACACAACTAGTAAGCTAACTCCACACAACTAGTACACCTGAGCAAGCTAACCCAACAAGTGTAGGGCTAACATAAGGGTAAGAATTATCCTGATAAATAATTAAAAGGATAAATAATAACCTACACTAACATTAAAGCCCATAATCCTTTCCACTTAATTATTGTTTCCATTCTTGGTTTCCATGTTTTGTAATTATGTGTTATTAATGGCTTAACATGATCTAATGCATAAGTAGATGCCATTCTCAAAAAATCAACAAAAGAAATCCAAGAACCAAGCAATGCAATAAGACCCCTAGGCAATGCAACAAGAGACCCCCCAAATTTTGGCACTTTATAATGAGTGTGTGTTTTTTTATTAATGGAAAATAGTTTTGAAGGGACTATACCTTGTTACAAGGAAGGTTCAACAGCCAAATCAAACATGAAAAAAACATCAAAAGAGGATCAAAATCCAGATAATATATAAGGTCCAATAGTAACCCAAACAATAGCTACTAGGAAAAAGCAAAATAGAGAAATAGCTGTAATTAAGCAGCCAAAAAATAGCATCCTATCCAAAATAGAGAAACAACTAAAATGACACCAGCTAGAAAAAGGGGTTTTATTTCTTGGAGGCCCTTTCAATCCTTGATTTGATTATGCCAAATGAAGTGAATAGTGACAGAGTGGTAGTGTGAGTAGTATCATTCCCGTTTAACTTTGAGATAACCCGATTTTTTTCCTTTTCAGTCCCCTAAATGGCTTCAGGGACCCCACTCAACATAGAGATGCTTCTAACCTGTTGCTCTAGAAAATCACTAATGGCATTGAAAATGGCCATATTATGATCATGTCTATCTTTTTCCCTCCCCAATATATTGTCCAGTGAGTTCAAATTTATGTAGATATCCTCAGTCTAATCAATTTCAATATCTGCATCTTCATTTAGCTTTCTTTTCCCCTTCTTCTTGGTTAATTGATGTAACTCTTTCTTGATATTCTCAACCTCATTTTCCAATAAGTCCAGTCTGAGAAGATTATTATCCCTCTCATACTGTGAGGCATTATACTGACTAGCATTGCTACTGTGTAAAATATTTTGAACAACTTCCATTTCTTTTTTGATCCTAAGAACACGGGCAGAGGGAGGAGAGGCCACTTTACTGAGTTTGAGATTCCTAGTGGTAGCTCTGGCCTTGGAAGAAGTGACTAGGTTGTTTAAGGGAGTAGTGAGGATGGGAATGAGTGGGTTTCTGGGGGAGACAAGAATGGCGGGAAATTTGGAGAGGCAGAGCTTATAAAGGAGGAAGATGAGCCCCTGGTGGAGGGGGATAGCCCCGATATGTTTTTGGAAATCAAAAATGGAATGTTCAAGAGAATTCAAGAGGTAATGTGGGAAATAAACTAGAAAGTGTCTCCTTAAATGGTTGAGGAAGACCAAGTGCTTGGTAGGAATGGTGATATAGCACCTTTCAAGGGAGATGAATTGAACCATCATTTTAGTAACATCATCGTAGGGTTTCGGAATGGAGCTTACCTTAATTCCCGCCACAACAAAGATGAGCTCCTCCCCTTCTTCAGAAAACTTCTTTGATTCTGTAGCTTTGTCAACCCTTTTGCTAAAAAACTAGAAGCCATCCAAATCGAGCCCAGGAACCTCAACAATCAACTCCTCACTCATCAACACACGATCACCCCCATACTTTACCTTCATGTCCTTCCAATCCATAGAAAAATGCACTAAAATATTTTGGTCATGGCCTTGGATTTTTTTGATGAAGTTGGAAAAACCCCCCTTTTTAAAAAGATTCCAAAGCTCCACGTTGTCCTTCCAAGCGGGATCGAAACTAGGTTCCAATTGGCATAGAGCACCCCCCATCTTTTTCCCTCTGCAATTTCTGTGACTTCCTTGCTTGAAACCACCCTTAGAAGTGTTGTTTTTGATATGACTAAACTAGTTTTTTAAAATCCAACCACAGATTCGAGAATCATGGGAACTTTTATGGCCATAATTAGGATTACTTCTCTCACATGTGTGATCTATCTTGTACGTTAAAGCCCAAGCAATCTCATTATAGATCCTACACAATGTGTGAGTGTCCATGTTTATCCTTATTAATACCATTTTGCACCTCCTTGGGGGTGTATTTCTCATTATCCCAAAAGGTGAGATTGTTGTTGGTGCCATAATTGGCCAAGGTGTCCACCACCTTGTTACCCTCCCTATAAGTATGCCCAATTTTGATATTTTTGAAAGTGCGGCAAATATTAATGGATTCCACAATGAAATATTTAATAGTCCAACTAGGGGGATAAATCTGGTTAAGATGATTGATAATATTTAAGGAGTCCCCTTCCACAATGATGTTCTGGATGTTATATTCCTTAGCAAGCCTTAGCCCCCAAAGAGATGCTAAGGCTTCTGCATAATGATTAGTTTGATTACCCATTTTTCCAGCATAAGTAGCAACTAAGCAGCCTTTATGATCCTAAATTACACCTCCACCAGTAGCTGCCCCTGGGTTTCCCTTGGAGGCTCCATCAAATTTAAGTTTGTACCAAAAAGTTGGAGGAGGGATCCAATGAATTGACAACCTATCAATGTTTGGAGTTCTCTGTTTTTGCACATTTGCAACACCAATCTTCCAGTTGGAAAGAATAAATTCTTCATCTTCAGGATACTTCTTATTCTTGGGAGGTTTGAATCTCTCTATATTTTCTTTAATAGCATTAGAAATCTTAACAAAACTGTTCTTGCAATGTTGTCTACTGTTTCTAAATATGATGTCATTTCTATCTTTCCAGATCCTCCAGATAACATGAGGCATAACCAGTTTCCAAAGTCTTCTAACAACACAATGCTTAAAAGGAGGATCCCACTAGATCCAAAATTGGAGAAAATCCTTTGGCACTATCCAATAAACATTGAACTTTGAGAAAGCATAACTCCAAACCATTGAAGCATACTCACAGTGAACCAAGAGATGCTTGATGTCCTCATCCTCTTTTTTGCATAGGCAACACATGTTTGGCATTATAAAACCTCTCTTAATTAGGTTGTCATTTGTGAGTATTCTTCCTCTAAGGACAAGGCAAAAGAAAAAAATTAATTTTAGGGGTTAATTCTGTCATCCAAATCTTGCTCCATTTAAAATCACTATGAGTGTTTTGAAAATAAGAATTATAACCAGATTTGACAATGTATTCTCCATCACTTGAGTTGTTACAAAAAATTTCATCCTTAGCTTCAATTTGATTCAGGGGTATGATGTCCAGCTGCTCTTGTAGGGAGGAGATTATGGAATTTAGATCAGTCCTTTCCACCGTAAGTTATTTCCATCTCTTCCTATTACCCTCCATTTCAATGTAATCTTTGACTTTAGTTCCATATTTTTTCTCTAGAATGTCTTTGACTGCACCAAATCTGTCATTTAGGCTGAAATTAGACCAGTTATCACACCAAAAATTAATATCCCTGTCATTTCCCACTTTCCATTTACAACCTTGTTTGATGAAATTTCTGACTTGAATCAAGTTATTCCAGAAAATGGAACCTTGAGGGAGTTGTCCATCATAAAGGAAAGAAATAGTTGTTTGCTAAGCAAGATACTTAGCCTTAATTAAATCAATCCAAGGTTGTTCCTCCGAGAGCATTCTCCAGCCCATTTTTGCAATTAAGGCCACATTCATTTTTCTAATATCCTTTATGCCAAGCCCACCAATTCTTTTAGGAGTACAAACTTGATCCCAAGCCACCAAGTGATATCTGAATTTTTCCTCCATTCCCTGCCATAAGAAGTTATTTTAGATCCTTTCAATTTTTTCCCTAAAGACAGAGGGAATATTATAAAGAGACATAATATATATAGGAAGATTTTTGAGAATTCTTTTAATTAGCAGACATTTTCCAGCACTGGATAGAATGGCCCCTTTCCAACCCGCCATTTTCTTTTTATAACTTTCTAGTAAATCATTCCATACTTTGATAGAATGTTTTTTTGTACCAAGAGGGAGGCCCAGATAAGTAGTGGGTAAGGAATTGATTTTACACCCCATGATTTTAGCAATTCTTTTTTGTCTATCCATAGGAGTGTTAAAGAAGAAAATGGAACTTGTATCAAAGTTTATATCTTTCCTAGAAGTAGCCTCGTAGAGTTTTAGAATAGAATTAATAGCCTTAGCTTCAAGGATAGAGGCCATCAACAGAAGAATTGTGTCATCTGTAAATTGACTGGTGTGAAGCTATGTGGTTTGTAGAAGTAGGCTTAGTTCCTTTAAGAAGTCCTTCTTTAACTACTTTGGCAATGGATCTGTTGAGGCTATCTACCATTAGAATGAAGAGAAAAGGGGATATAGGGTCCCCTTGTCTTAAACCCCTACTGCTAGCAAAGAAACACATCGGCTCACCATTTACCACCACAAAGAATCTAGCGGTAGAGATACAGGCCTTAATAATTCTTCTAAATTTATTATGAAAACCAAATTCAGCCAAAACATTGTCAAGAAAATACCAAGAGACTTTGTAAAAATATGTATTCATATCAAGATTCATGACCATGCTTGCTTTTTTATTATTATCCATAGAATGAATGATCTCATGAACCATGATCACCCCATCTTGAATTATCCTTCCTTTTATGAACCCACTCTGCTTCTTTGAAATTAAATCATTAAGAATAGTCTGGAGTCTAGTAGCAATAATCTTAGTAAAGATTCTATAAATAACATTAACCAGACTAATGGGACGGAAGTCCTTAAAATATTTAGCACCCATTTTTTTTGGAGCAAACACAATGTGGGTGTTATTAAGCTCTTTCAAAAGATCACTAGTTCTATAGAACTCATTCACTTCCCTAAGAAGATCATCTGAGAACATATTTCCCAGTACTTCTGAAAGAAATTGGTAGAAAAACCATCAAGTCCTGGAGCCTTATCCCCTTCAAGAGTAAAAATAGATTTTTGTAACTCCTCCAAAGTTATAATTTTGGAAAGGTTTTTGAATCTTTGCTCATCAATTCTTTCATTCGGAATAGCCTCTAATAAAAAAGAGGAAGCCTCTTCATTTATAACACTCTTCTCTTTAAGCAAATTTTCATAAAATCTGAGAGCTTCCTCCTTTATGGCCTTAGGATATTTGATGATAGTGTCGTTAGCTTTTGAAACTTCAAAAATTGTATTGCAGGCTCTATGTTTCATAGTGTTCATATGAAATAATTTTGTGTTTCTTTCTCCCTCTTTCAACCAGATCACCCTAGATTTGAATCTCCAGAAGGATTCTTCTCTACTACAAACCATATCTAGCTCTGATAGAATATTTTTCTTAGCTGATTGATCCTCCAAGGACCTTCCCTTAGTATTAATTTTATTTTCCAGCTCCTGGATTTTTTTCTTTAACTCCTTTTTTTACAAAAAATATTCCCAAAAACTTCTTTATTCCAAATTTTCACCTATTTTTTGACATTTTTTAATTTCTGAATGAGTCTATATTGAGAAGTTCCTCCACCATCCCATTTCCACCAATCTTTAATCTTATCAAAGATGTCATCATGCTCCATCCACATCTTTTCAAATTTGAAAGAGCTCCTTGTGGGTTTGGCCTAGTTGAAAAGATTTAAAACAATTAGATTATGGTCTGATCCAATTCTAGGAAGAGAGGTTAGATGAAATTCCTGGTGTAAAATCCAATTGGTAGAGATAAGAGTTCTATCCAGTCTAACCTGAATCATGTCACTGCCCAGTCTTCTGTTTGACCAAGTAAATTGATTACCATGAAGATCCACATCCATGAGATTTAAATCAACAACGAAATCAAAAAATTCATCCATGCCAATGGAGAAACTAGAATTGCCCCTTGCTTTTCCCCAGGATTTAAAGGAGATTTGAAGTCTCCCATAATAAGCCAGTTTTCATTTTTATGCTGACTTTTAAAGACCTTTAGATCATTCCAAAGTTTCCTTCTACCATTTACAGTATTAGGTGCATAGATGTTTGAAAGGATCCAAGTAAAATTATTATCAATAGCATGAAATTTAACAACAAGATGGTTATTGGTGTCAGAGAGAATCATACCAGTAAAAATATTTTTATCCCATATAGTGGCCAGGCCACCTGAAGCTCCCTGAGAATCAACAACAGCAGTTTCTGAGTTATCCCAGAAATTCTTTTTACAATTTTCAAGGACCTTAGAATTCATTTTGGTTTCCTGTAAGAGAAAAATACTAGGTCTACTTAAGACTCTTAAATATTTGAGTATTCTTTGTTTAGAGTTCCCATTCAGTCCTCTTATATTCCAGGAGATGATTTTCATCTAAATGATATGGGGGATGAATTTTCATGATGACTCAATTAGATTTGAGTTCCATCTGCAATATCTTCCTCTGTTCTCTTTGTTCTAAGCTCCTTCTTTGAAGGTCTTCCTCTTTTAGAACTACTTCCAAAATCTACTAGCCTTCTAGTAGATGATCTAGTTTTTTTGGATGTTGAAGCTCCCCAGTTATCAATTTTATTTTTTTTATCATTATATAGCGTATCCAGGATCTTCTCAAAGCCCTTCATTCTTTTCCTTTTCCTAGAGCTAACATCTATAAAGCCATTGGTCAAATCAGAATCTCCATCAAAGTGTGTTTACCTTGAGTGGTGTAACTTCACCCTCCTCTTTTTCTCCCTTTTCCTGAACCTTAGGAGGCTGTGTAGTTGCTGTTTTGTTACTTGATAGAGGGTTCCCATCTTTAGGTGATAGGTTTTCTATCAAAGAAAAATTTTCCTTCATTGGTAAGTCTGTTTCCTTATTTTCTTTTTCCTCATTCAGTTCTTCCTCAATGATATATAGAGGATCAAAATGATCTCTCTTTGTCCCTTTTGACACTGAATCAGATCTGTACTCATTCTCTTGATCCAGTAGTCCAGTCTGATCTTTCATATTCGGCCTGCTATCTGGACCCTTAGATAAAAGATTAACTTTTACAGTACCAGTCTGTTACTCAACCTCCAAAACCACCTTTACTGGTGTATGTATTGCTATATCTTCTTTTGTGGTTAGGGGTACTTCTAACAATCCTGGTGCTAGATTTTTAGGTCGCCAGAGTTTCCTACAAACCAGAGGTTTCTTTATTGGAGTTCGAAACCCCTTTTTTCCTTTCTTGTATCTCAGCTCTGGTTGGTTTAAAGAAATCCCTTCCATTTGCACTGGCTCCCTATTTTTTTAGTACCCTCTGTAGGGATCCTGAGCTCATTCTCTTTCCTTATTTCATGTGTCTTTTTTGGGACTTCATCTAGCATATCATTTTTTCCCATCAAATTCCCTTGAGATGTCTCTTTGTTAGGACATCTTCTGGTGAAGTGTCCTATGCGATGGCATTTATTGCATCTCAAATGAAAGGTTTCATATTCAATATTTTGATGCCAAGTACCATACTTTGACTACGAAATGATATGCTCTGGTAGTTCCTGTTCCATTTCATAAAGAAATACATGAATCTAGCAAAGGCGAGTCTGGATCTATTCCTCGTTGGTCCATCAAGCCCAATCGGAGATCCAATAGATTTAGCAACATTTAGCAATATCTCATCATCCCAAAATTGAAGGGGTAGTTTGGGAAGTCTACACCAAACTGGTATGGTGTGTATATTCTCAGTACTGGGATCAAACCATAGATACCACCTTTTCAAGAAAAGACCCATATTTCCCAAACACCATGGTCCTCCCAGAAGCACCGATTCCAAGTCAATCTGTTGATTGAATTTAGCCAGAAAAAAACCCCGTGACATGGTGGTAATGTTTAGATCTCCCTTTGGTTGCCACTTTCTAATAGCCCATTTTATAATAACATCAATATTAGGTCTACATCTGAGAAACTTACTAACAAGTGAAAGATTCACTTTACCCAAAGCCCGATGCAGACATCCATCTGGCACACTAAGGTGGGTCATGCCTTCTTTATCCTTCACTCACTTGAACTGCACCTTTGCTGGTGATTATGGACCCACGTTCTTATCAGGTGGTTCTTGTTGCTTAAGAATATTATTCCAAGCTAAAGGTGTGGATCCCTTTTCTGTAGCAGACTGCATGTATGGATTTACAACCGTCCAATTCAAGTCAGTAATCAACCCTTTTGCAGTCAGATTTGGCTGAGAAAACAAACATTTTGTAGCCAGAACTTCAAAAAAGACCTTCAACACACAACCCAAAAACACTACACCGTAACAGGAAAAAAACCAGTGTAGATCTCAAGAAACCTAACAAAACCCAGTTTCCTGGGTTTCGTTCCTCGCCGACACAAATTCTAAAGTAGAGCAGTCTATACCTTTGCAATAACAAAAAAACTTGAAAACTGACTGCCTCTAGAAATGGTCGAGTTTACAGTCAATCTTAGGGTTTTACCACCTTCCAAATCCAATGGAAGGCTCTGTTTTACATAAAAACACATGTAATAAAAAAATATGAACAAATATCAAATACATGAATATACAAAAAACTTATTTACAAAATAAAACTTACAGATGAATGTCAATAGAAATCTCTTGCTTTGATACCATAAAAGGAATGATAACTAGATCGTACCAAGCTAAGAACTCAAATGCTAATTGAATACCACAATCAATAAGATGAAATAAATTCACCAGAATAACTTTACATAAACCTTTGCAAACAAATGAGCAACAATATCATTTATTATTATGGAACTCAAAGAAATACAATGAGAATGGGCCTTCCTTATATAGGCAAGGAATAACAATCTAAGAACCATGAAAGGTCGTAGATCAAGCCATAAATCAAAGAAAGAACTAATCATCAAAGAACTAGTCAAGACCATCGATTTACGAGAGAACTAGACATCAATGATCTAGTCAATACTATAGATCAAGGAAAGAACTAGTCAATACCATAGATCAAGGAAAGAACTATACCTAACAACTAGATAATATCCCCCTAATATCTAAATAAATAAAAAGAAACACCACACACATAAGTGGGTGAGGATAAATAAAATAAAGGTAAATAAAGTACCTAGGTGAACATGAGATAAGGTAAATACCTACCCTAACAGTAAGTGCCTTATCTCTTTAATTTGTTTTCATAATCAAATTAAATAAATTGCCTAGCATATGTATTTCATCGTACATCATTTGTAATAGTCATTGCTTCCAGATTTTAATAAATTATAGCAAATTTTATTAAATCAGCACCCAAGAGGGATAAGATTGCCTAGGCACTTCTGTCCTAACTGGGTGCTAGTGTCTGAGGCCATAAAAGATAAATCAGTCAAGTGCTAGCAGAGCTATAGGATGTGTAAGACCAGTAAAGTGTAGGAGATAAAACAAGTAAAGAGCCAAAAAGATTTGTCAACCACTAGTTTTCTTACTTAGGAATCATGTATACATTAGTATGCTTTAGGACCTAGAAATGTACCCAAGTGCATATATTTTTTGTCTACATTTGCCTCCACTTTATGTTGTTGAGTGAATACTCAATAGCAGAAAGTAGATAAAATATGTGTACCTTATGATCCAAAGAGAAGTATAGCCAATAACGTGCTAAGTGGAAAAGTAGTGTGAAGTGATCATAATGTGAAGCGTGGGAACTAGGAAAGGGAGGTAAACCCTAGGGCTGAAGTGTATGCGTAGTAACGTGTCACTGGAGTTTGTGTTTATTGATTTGAGCTACTTATTCTAAGGATGAACCTATAAAAGAAGAGTAAAAGAGTAGTTAAAGTCCCGTATAAAAAAAAATCAAAGTAATGTATGTATAAGTAAGTAAAAGAGCTAAGGAAAGAGTGCACCTGATGTATGAAAGAGTAAATGATAAAAAGTTGTCTTGTTTTTACTTTGGAGATGTTGCTGGATTTGAGTGTCTTGTTGCCGAAGGGTGAGTTTTTTGGGCGATCTTATGTGAAGAGCGAGTATTTTGGGAAATCTCACGCCAAGGACGAGTTTTTTGGGCGATCTCATGCCAAGGATGAGTTTTTTGGGCGATCTCACACCATGGGTAAGTTTTTTAGCATTCTCACACCAATAGAAGAGTGTTGGGGAGAGAGGCTATTTTTCTCTCCTTCAATGACACTTCTCAAAATGCCACTATAAATGGCACACCCTGATTTGTAACCAATTGTAACAGTTTGTAACCAAATGACTGAATTCTATAACTGGAGACGAGTGTATGATGTTTTAGAACTATATTGCAACTTGATGAAAAATGTGTTGAATTGAGAAAGTGTCTATTTTTACCCCCAGGACACAAGTACCCAGGTGGGACATAATCACCCATTGTTCCTGTCTAACTAGGAACTAGTGTCCGCTCTGTGTTTATGATCCAAGTATGATTATGGACAACTCTATGATTGTGTACCTTTTCCAATTATATATTATGTTGTTTTTTTTGGAGTTTTGTGTTGCTTGAAGGGTGATTTATTCACCCAAAAGATGTCCCCCTCATTTGGGGTGTATGTGAAAAATGTAGGAGGATGCGGCCCAAAGGAGAGGACCTAATTCTTATATGCATATCTAAGAGTGATTTGATACCTACAGGGGGTAGGGGATGTGCATGGTGGAAACAAAGGCACATGCAAACAATATAGACTAGAAGCAAGTGTTAGTGAAAAAGAGCTAACATGGAATATAATACAGTGTAGCAAGCAACTATGAAGACAAGGGGTGCCACAAAAAGTGGGTTACATAAATAAGACATCGCTCACAATGTCACAAGACAATCAAGTTTGAAACAACCATAAGTAAACAATGATCAAGCAAGACATAGGGCATAACCCACAAATAGTGGCAAACAATGACAAACAAGAAGTAATAGATAACCATGGTCATATATAATCATGTAAGGAAAATGTTATACATAAAGCACCCGTTAACATGTTAGAAAGATAAGCAGTATGTCAAAGCATGCATATATCAACAAAAAAGTAAGTTCTACTAACAAGAAGTAATAAGTACCGTAACAATAGGACCCATGATGTGTGGAGTATGAGAGTAGCAAAGGTAAATGCCCCTAGGAGCCTCGGATGGGCTGGTAAAGAGTGGTGTCTAGCATCATGCAATGTGTAAGAATATGTAAAAGTCCTACATTCACCTCAAGATACCATGTGAACGTGCATGTGCGTATAGACAAAGATAATGACATACTAAGTATCTGGCTAACATAAGAAATAAAGTGCAACATGTAAAGAGTATAAGCTAACAAGAGCAAAAACAACCAAGATAAGTAGATGACATGTGAATGTGACGGTTTGTTGTGATAGGTAAGATGCACATATGAGAGGGGGGCACATTATCCCCCAACGGATGTGTGTGACGTGAGGTTCATATAATAATTTCTCCCTCAATAGTCAAGTATGAACTGTAGAACAAGAGTGCGTCATCAGGTAATGATGGTATAGTATGAGGACCAAAGATGTGGTAACGCTAAAAAAGATAGACATGAAGCACAAAAAATGAGTAGCCAAGATGCGACAAGTGAGGTTCATGGAAGAATTGTACCCTCAACAGTCAAGCATGAACCATATAACAAGAGTGCATCAATGGGTAACAAAAGCATTGTATGTGATAGAGAGTAGCTGCTAGGAAAGATTTATCATGAAGTACAAAGCAAGAATTGTAGTAGATAAGCTATGAGTAGATGATAGAGATAGCCATGAGTGATGGAGGGGGTAAGAAAGTGTGAGGCTGATCCATAAATAGTTTTTGCCCCTAGTTAACTATTTCAAATTTTATTCCAGGTAGTTTAAAAATCTGATTTAAATATGATCAAGACATTGTTTTAAACTGAAATGAGTTCAATTTTGAGTGTTTTCAAACCCACTGTTCTCAGTTGATCTCTTAAATGATCAAATTTAATTCACAACCAACTTTTTGTGATTAAGTGGAACAATTAAAAACCATTAAAAATTGATCTTATAATTCCCAAAAATTGATCACAAGCTGATTTAATAAGGCATTTCAATCTGAATTATGCAGTCAAACTGAGTTGTGCATTTACTTTGTTTGTTTGTGGAAGAACATGCCAAAATCAACTTAAATTGATTTTCCTGTTATTTTCCTTGCTTAAATAATTCATTTTCCTTATATACTGAAATGGAAATTTGATTACAAATAGAAAATGAAATCACCAAAAAATCCACAACTTGATAATGGAGTTCACCCCAGTTTAGGGCTACGTCTTTGGATTCACATTAAATGTGAATCGCTCTATTAGTTTATCACTTGAAGTATAAAATTATACTTGTTCCAAATGATTAATAGATCATGTCACCTGCATTTAGAGTTTATTATAATATTTTAGACCCTGACCAACTTTCAGAATTCATCTCCAAGTTCATCTGTGGGTATGCAAGGCTTCCAAGTGCATTCTCCATGAAATTGAGCCCCAAAAACCTCTTCCATCAGGAAAATTACAACACTTCATGGAAAAATGAAGACACCATTTTCTTCGTCTCTGAATTTGGAACAACTTTCTAGTTCTGACCAAAGCTTGAAAATGTCTCTAAGTGGATCAAAAATAAGTGTTTTCTAAAAATTACATGTTATGGATTCCTCTTACACAGTCAAATTAAAATCAGCACTTTAAATAAAAATGAGCTCTTATATATAGCTCGACCGAGCCCATTTGGCATGGCAATAGTTGAGCTAGCTTTTAACATATTTTAGGGGGTCAAAAGTTCAACCACCTCCACCACATTTTACACCGGTTGGTCTAGCTATTGTGGGTATCCCACATTTTGGAGAGGGACAGTTGGCTTGTTTAAAAAGGGCTTGTCCACCCTATTGTTTCGTGGTATGAATCACACACCTGCACCTTTTTGGATGCCACGTAAAGGTTTTAAAAATATTTTTATACATCTATGTGTGTGGGTCGTGGCTATTATTTGGAATAGCCACATTGACTAAGCTTGTTTTTGGATGACCATGACAATGATTAGTGAGTTAGGGAGGTTACCATCGTTTGGCAAATTGGATCGGTGTTAAATTTTAACCGTTGTGTGGAATGATCGTGGTATGTTGGCCGATTGTGAGGAAGAATATAGGTTGACCATGCAACTTGAGCTAGGCCTAACTTTATCATAATTGTCAATGCATAATATAATCACCACATTCATCACCAATACATTGTGAAGCATATATATCTTGTGGCAATAGATAAATGAAGAAAAGGCGACAAAGGCACCCCTCTCAAAAAGAGTGTGTCAACCCTGGCTGAGGGCCCCAACCAGTAAATAGTGAGGGCCCACCCATCTGTAAATGAGCGTCGAATACTGGAGTCACAAAACCAAATTTTATGACACTTCATGTCCACTTGTCATCTTGTGATTTCCACTTGGTGATCGTGCAGCGTCCATGTCATCTCATACCTGCCAGTCTATTTTGCTTTGGCCAAAAACTTTGACCAATATAACTTTTGCATACGAGATCTTTGTTTTTAGTGTTCCTTATATCATCATAAATCTCTCATAATGATATTTCCGTACTATAATGGTTTAGGGAGATTTTGGGAACATCTAAACTTCAAAATGTCCTCTGATCACACCTCCCCAATAAGACCCTTTTTGGTCCCTAAAAGTAAAATTCACCCAATTTAAATGTGCTAATAGGTCTCTGCATATCACAAACATATAGAACCCAGTTTATATCATAGTAAGTTTAAAATTTTCAATATATATGAAAATCCATCATAGAATTGGATTAGTCCAAATAGACAAAAATGTCAACACCAAAAAATGATGTCCACTAATCCATGGCCAAAAGTGCAACTACTCAAATCCCAACTAAACTATAACTACCATCACAAACAATTCGATCAGTGTAAAAATAAACACATGTTCACCAAAAGAGGAAAGTGTTCAATTGACACTCTGTGATATAAGGCCAATTACTGTAAACATCAATTCCACCGAAAATAGATAAGTTTATAAATACAAATACATGCCAAAATAGCTAGTGTCCATTATCCCTGTGAAATTGCCAATCATTACAAATATCACAAACATGATCCAGAATGTTTAGACTACACATGCCAAAAATAGATGAGAGTCAAAATTGAATCAAGTGAACTGGTATTGAAATATCTATCCCAATTCTCTACACTGCAAATAGGATAGAAATAAAATTTTTGTACAACTTTGCATACCAAAATTGATGATACTGCCATACACTGCAAAAGATCACCAAGTATAATTTGCAAACCAATTTGTTAATGCAATGAATGTGCATAATATTTACAACCAAGTTTGATAGTTAAAAATAGAAAAATACCAACATTAAGGACTTATGCAATGTGCAAAAATCATACATGGCTACAAAATTTTGTATATTCACTACAATTACAAATAGTGCGCGCTAAGGGTCTTTAAGCCACTGATACATTTACACAACTTAAACAACAACATCATACTTTGAATATTATTTTCCCAAAATAGACATACCAATCAACTGACCATGCCCCATAAGAAACACCTGTATATGTTGCTGTCAAGATTCAAAAATGAAGTTTTCCAAAAACCATAAACAAGAGAAAGTCATCCAAGTATGATAAACCTGTCACCCGGATTTCCTCTTCAGGTTACTTCATGAAAACCAAAGCTTAAAATATATGGGAGATTTTCCTTTTAAATAAATCAACAGGAATCCCAAAAATGCTTTGATAATTTTGCAAGCTAATCAACTGTTACAGCTATGCAAACATATAACTAAGGAACTGTTTTCCGATCCACTTAACCAGATTATCCTTTTTAGGTGATTTATTTTCCTTAGTATTTTCCTGAACAACTACAGGGGTCATATTTAAGATTGTTGGTTTTTCAATGCTTTCCTTATTAACAATTTTCCAATTTTGTTTAGGATGAAGCTATCAACATTTATTATTCTCATGACCTTTCTTATTACAATGAGAACAAAATCTTTGTCCACATTTTTAGGAAACTTACCCAAACTACCTTTCTTTGAGCATTGTTTAGGAGAGTGATCTCTCATAATATTTCCCAACAAATATTTTTTTTTCCTACAATTGGCTACACAGTGGTTAGACATTCCACAAAAGTGCATGGATAACTATACCACATTTTCTGAATATCATTGCCAAATTTCTTAAATGGAAATAGTGGATCAAAAGTTTTACCATTTTCTTTATGGTTATGGTAATAAGGAGGAATCTCAATACCTCGTCTTGGTGATTTCTTACCAAATCCTTCTTGGGATGAAGAATCACCAGATGCTAAGGGGGAAGACACTTTGTTGTCAGAAGCTCATCTTCTTTCAACAGTTTTGGAGCCTTCTCCAACTTCCATTTTCCCACCATTAGCATAACCCAAACCTGCAAAACAAGGACGATCCTCGACCTATATTGGGTTAGATATACCTTGGTTATTCTTACCAAGGTCATTCCCATTAAATACCATTTTAATTAACAACTTAGATCCAATGCCCTTAGTGTGATTTTCAAAATCACCAAAAATATTTTTACTTGAATCTGAATCTGAATGGGAGGAGGAATCATGTGGTGAAAAAGTTACAGTGCACTCATCTGTCATGGTTTCTGCATCTGCAGTGGAAGGAAGATCCTTCTTAAACTCACCACATTGTAAGACCATCAAGAGCTCATCCTTGGATTCAAGATTTGATTTCAAACATGCAATTTGATCCTCAAGGGAAAATAACTTACACCTCAGGAATGCATTGTCTTCCTAAATCTATATGTTCTTGCTTTCAAGTTCTTCCAGCCTCTCTCTTTTCAAGGCTTTCCCCCTGGATTCCTATAACAATTGTACTTCCCAAAACACTGCACACTACAAATGGAAGATCAACAAGCCCAAATTGCAAAACCAAATTGAAATCAAATTCAACTGAAATTAAACACTGAGCTTATAATCCTCTTACACCAAAATATGATCCGTAAACAATTTTCACCCCTAGGAACTATTTTAAATTTTATTCTGGATACTTTAAAATCTAATCAAGATATTGATGGATTCAATTTCAAGTGTTTTCAAATCCACTATTTTCAATTATTCTCTTTTTTGATGAATTTATTTTCACATCAACTTTCTATGATTCAAGTGGATCAATTAAAAATCATTAAAAAATGATCTTATAATTCCCCAAAACTATCACAAGTTGATTTAATAATGCATTTCAATCTGAATTTGATAATCCAAAATTGATTTTTGCAACTCACTTTATATTTTGGAAAATATCAAAAATGCAACTTAAAAAGTGGATTTCCCATTATTTTTCTTATTTAATCATTCATCCCTTATAACTGAAATGTAAAATTGATAATAAAACAACAAATGAAATCAATCAAAGAACTCCATAACTTGATAACATGGAGTTCACCCAATTGGGGCTACATCTCTAGATTCACTTTAAACGTGAATTGATCAATTAGTTTATAGCGTGAAGTACAAAATTATACCAATTCCAAATGAATAATAGATCATGTCACCTGCATTTAGATATTATTACATATTTTTAGACTTTGATCAACTCTCAGAATTCATCTCCAAGTTCATTTGTGGCTCCGCAAGTTTTCCAAGTGCATTCTCCATGAAACTGAGCCATAAAAACTCTTCCATTAGGAAAATTATAAAAATTCATGGAAAAATGAAGAAAACATTTTCTTCGTCTCTTAATTTGGAACAAATTTCCAGTTCTGGCTGAATCTTGAAAATGTCTCTAAGGGGCTTTAAAATTGTGTTTTTCGCAAACTTCTTGTTATGGCTTCCTTACATAGTCAACTAAAAAAGTCACTTTAAATAAAAATGAGCTCTTTACATAGCTCGTTGAGCCCTTATGGCTCATTGATCGAGCTATATTTTATCAATGGGCTAGTCATGGGTTTGAGCCCCTTTTCATCCTTCACCAGTTAGTTTGGCTATTGTGGGTAATATTCCTACATTCATCACGGAGGTGACGGTTGAATTATTTAAAAAGGGCTTTCCCACCCTATTATTTCATGGTTACGACCACGCCTTCATATTTTGGATGCCACGTAGGTGGTAGACTATGTTTATCTACCATGTGTGTTGGTCAGGGCTGGTTTTTAGAACAACCACGTGACTCTGAGGTGGATGTTTGGATGCCACGCCTGCATTTTAGGAGTTGGGTGAGTTGGCCCCAAGTAGTGTGGCAAGTTGTCTGGTACTATGTTTAGTTACCTTTTATAACAATCATTGGATATAGAGCTCTCCGAGGAGGATGTGGCAAGTTGGCCATATGAACTTGCCAGTTTGGCTCCAATATAATATAAAAATGCTTGGTAAATAATCCCACATTCATCATGTGATATAAACATTAGAATATATATATAGAAGATCATATATGGTGATATGAAGATCAGATTCAAAGGTACCCCTCTGAAAAAAGAACGTGTCGACCCTGATTGAGGTCCCTTAGCTAGAAAATAGCGGGGCCCACCTGTCTGAACATGAGTGTTGAAGACCGACATCCAAAAATAACATTTTTCTTGAATCTTCATGTGCCATTTGTCACAATTTATTTGGTCCACTTGGAGGATGTGCATACGTCCATGCTAGCTTATACCTGTGCGCATACCCAAAACTTTCCAGTTTGCTAAGTATTTCAGTGAACAATAACATTTTGTGTACAATCTTTGTTTTTAGAGATCCTTATACCTTCAGAAAGCTCTCATAATGATCTTCTGTATTTGAATGGTTTAGGGAGAATTTGGGAACATATGAGGTTCGAATTTTCCTTCGGATCATAGGCCCCCCAAGTGTGCGAGTGAGGTTCATTTGATGCCCTCAACAGTCATGTATGAATCTTGAGAACACGAGTGCATCATCAGGTAATGAAGTTAAAGTATGTTTACTAGAGATGTGGTGATGTTTGAAAAGACAAACATAAAGCACAAAGTGTGAGTATCCAAGATGCGATAAGTGAGGTTCATGAAGCAATATCACCCTCAACAGTTAATCATGAACCATATAATAAGATTGTGTCGTCGAGTAGAAAAATAGGAGAAGGTGTTTATTCATAATATTATTTAAGGTGTATTACATTAAGTGGGTTCTTGAGTGGTTTTCGGAGAACAATAGCAAGATGATAAACTCCATGCCCAATTTTTGTAGTAATGACATAAGGCCTGAACCAATGAGGCTTAAATTTTCCTTTTACTTGGGCATTGACATTATTGTTTTTTGGTTTTCTTTTAGAAAAAAATCTCCGATATGGAATCATATGGGTGCACTTTGTTATTATAGGCTTGTGTGATGCATGCTTGATATTCACGAAGATGTTCCAGGGCTTGTACATGACGAAAGTCAAGCATTTCAAGCTCATGTAATCAATTTTCATGAGATTCATTGTCTTTCATAATTCCTTTGAGTGACACCCATAATGAAGGTATTTCAAGATCTAGTGGAATGACAACCTCGGTGTCATAGACTAGTGAAAAATGTGTAGCATTTGTGGGAGTATGGATTCTTGTGCGGTAATCCCAAAGAGCGTATATAATTTGATTATGTAATCACTTCCGCTATTATCAACAATTTTGCATAATATCTTGACAATGGTTTTATTAGTGGCTTCCACTTTCCCATTACCTTGTGGATGATAAGGGGTAGAAAAGGTTTGATTGATTTTGAACTTTGCACAAATCCTTTTGACATACTTGTTTTTTAAAGAAGATCCATTATCAGTGATAATGGATGAGGTAATATTGAAGCGGGTAACGATGTGGGTAGTAATAAATCAAAAGATATCTTCATTTAAAAGAGTGGATCGGTCTTCTATGTATGGATCAGTAGGAAGAGTGTCAAAAGTATCGGTATTGGTGTTAGTAGGATCAAATTTTCGAAAGTAAGATGTAACATTGAGAGTAGATGGAAAATGCTTCTTGTGATGGTAAGGGGGAAGATGGTCATAAGTACCCATGTATTCTAGGAGAGTATCATCATTAAGGAATGTATCTAATTCACGCCAAGTGGGAGAAGTAGAATCAACAATAAGCTCATGGTATAGTAGAGGAAGATTATGAGTATATGAAGTGGTGTTAACCTCAAGGGAATATGTGGTGAGACTGAAAGGATTTGGTGGAGGAGGATATCTGATGCCAAGTTTATTGGATTGTGTGGGAATGGAAAGGGGTTCTGTGATTCCATTTCCATGTTTTCCTAATCCGGTTCCAGTGAAACTGTAAAGAAGCATATATTGATACCTAAGGCCATACTTTGTGAAATTAGGAGGAGGTGTGGCAGAAAGAGGGGCTTCAAGAGAATGATCAATAGTATTGTAAAAGGAAAAAAAGGAGGGATTGGCCAAGGCCTTATAGACCACACCCTGGTATAAAAATTTAAGACGTGTATGAAGGGTTGAAGAGACCGCATGCATGACATGGATCCAAGGCCGTCTGAGAATAAGATTATAATTAAGATTATTAGGAATTACATGGAAGGAGATGGGAAAATTGCATGACCCAATAGTAATGGGAAGAGTGATTATACCTCAGACCTTTTTGGGAATATTAACCAAAGCTACAAATACAAATAGATGAGGGAGTTAAGGATGCTTCGGAAAGGCCAATGTGCTGAAGGAATGATAGATTACAAATGTTAAGACCATATCCATTATCAACTAAAGCTCGTTTAACCGCCATATTATGGATGAAAATGTGAATATAAAGGGGGATTGCTATCTAAAACAAATTAAGAAGAAATTTCAGCACATGTAAAGGTAATATGTTCTTCATTAAAAGATAATGTTATAGTAAATCTATGATAAACATATTTAGGATTGACCTACAAGAATGCAGGGAGAGAGACACTCATGTTGGGGAAGACAGAAGGATCTATGACTATCTATGGTGATAAGAAAGATGAAGGTAAGATCTAGTGTTCAAATAAGGATCCAAGTGGTCGAATACAAGTCGGGTTCACTAATTAATTTAATATAAATTGAATTAAACCTTAATTTTAGAGTAAATTACTATAACTAATGATATGTAAGAAATAAAGTACAGTAGTGCACACACAATAAACATTCAAAAATATGAAACTCTGAGCAAAATGAGAGAGGAAGGTGGCTTGGTTGATTTTGTGTGATTCAGGAGTGCTCTAAACTGAGTATCCATTGGAATAGGATGGAAACAATGTCATCTGGGCTCAATGAGGGTTCAAAACCCTGAAAAATGTTAGGGACAGAAGCACCAACAGGAGGATAGGAGTTCCCCAAGTGCTAGTGACTAAACTGGGCACCTGTGTCCACTCAGATGCTCAAGTTTTGGTCTTTTCTGGGCTAGAGGAGTTTGTTGTTAGTATCTCTTTCTCACTCTTGTTATTCTTTGATGTCACCCATTGTACCTATAACATGAAAAACAAATATATACCTATACATTCCCAAAAATCACATCAAACCTAATAATGAAGATGTAGGATGGGGAGTCGGAATAGCCCCGATGGTCACCTGAAGAGTGAACTTATGACTGAGCGCTACACTACATCTCAGACTCCATGTAGTTCTCTATGCTTGTGTGTGTATTGATGCCCTAGGTTGCCCTTGTACAAGTTTCTGGGTGATAATAGGATAAATCTAGATTGCTCCAAATTATGCAAGATGCGTGTGATGAAATAGAATGAACTCCCCTCCTATGTTGTATATGCAGAATAATGCATCCTTTGTCCCTTGTATGAAGGTGCTAGATGTGTCCTTGTAATGCTCTTGTGCCTTTGTGCAAGATTAGGTGGTGATATATAATGTTTATGATGCTTGGTCCCTTATTTAAGAGTAATAACTAAGTATATATATGATTCCCTTGTTTGAATTTCACAATTGAAAAATGAAAGAAAAACCCAAAGTTTTAAAAGGTGACTAAGAACTAAAAGAGACCCAAAAGAGTAAGAAGAAGACATAGAAGGTCAGGAGGGACAAGAGCCTCTGGATACTTCTGTCCTAACTGGGCACTAGTGTTCGAGGCCATAATAGATAAATCAGTCAAGTGCTAGCTAAGTTGTAGGATGTGTAAGACCAGTAAAGTGTAGGAGATAAAGAAATCAATCAAAGAGCCAAAAAGAGTTGTCAATCACTAGTTTTCTTACTTAGGAATCATGTATACATTAGTATGCTTTAGAACCTAGAAATATACCCAAGTGTATATATTTTGTGTCTACATGGCTACATAAGTATCACCAAACAAACATAGCAAAGATCAGAGGCCACATACATAGTATTAAGCAATGAAGCAAGTGGATACAAGTAAGAAACAATAGTTTCAAGACATATAGAGCAAGATAAGATAACACTACACAAGACACACATGTTTCTCATGTTAGTCCAAAATATAACATATACATAATATAATTAATTAAGAATAATGAGGAAGTATAAGTAATTATACTAAAATGCAAGCACCTAAATAGTATGGGAGACACCCCGATGGATTAGGTTTGAAAGTGGGAAGGGACTAGGTCAACACCTGTCATCATGTACTAATCTATGTATGATTTACATTAAGCTCAATATACCTTGTAAAGGCATATGTGTAAAGTGTATACAGAAAAAATGATATCTATCAAACCAATATGAAAAACAATACATGTAAAATAATAATCAAACAAATCAAGCCGCATGTAAGTCCTAATTTTATATTTTTGAAAATATGTGATTTATTTTTATTATGTGATTATTTTAATATTTTTTAGTGTTTTTATAATTAGATATATACAAATATGAAGGGAAATACAATATATACTCATCATTATAGGAAGGAGGAAATCCTAAGAGTATAAGAGACATAAGTTGTATATCATATCAGAAAAAATAAGAGCCATTGATAAAGAAAAAATCCATGGTTGAAGAAGGTGTGTAAAGGATGGATCAGTTTTGATAATAATGGGACCAAATGATGAGTCATTGGTAGACATAGACAACTTAGGAGGCAAGGTAATCTCAATAATATGTGTAACGATATAGTCTATGATAACATGATGAGACATATTATATTTATCTATATAATGGTAATCAGAATGATAATACTCACATCGTATAGTCGAGTCAATTGATGTAACATGTAGTGTGTTTATATCAACCTTATCGAGAGGGAGAGATACGGGGATACTAGTGAGTAGTTGACATAAAAGCGTTAATATGATAAGTGACATATGTTAGACACAAAATCTATGAACTTGAGTACATTTCTTGGTCCTAAAGCATACTAATATATATGTGATTCCTAAGCAAGAAAACTAGTGATTGACAATGACCTTTGGGAACTTTGCTTTTCTTCTTATACTTTTATTGACCTTACACACCCTACAACCCTCTTGGTATTTTCCTAATTTATCTTTTATGGCCTTAGACACTAGCACCCATTTAAGAAAAAAGTACTCAGGTGCTCCTGACCTTCTTTGATTTCTTCTTACTCTTTTGGGTCTCTTTTGCTTTTGTGTCATCTTTCACAACTTTGGCTTGGCCTTTTAGTTGTTAATTATGAAATTCAAATAAGGGAATCATAAATATACATGGATATAGCTCTCAAATGAAGGGATAAACACTAGAATTATCTACTATCACCTAAGCTTCCATATAAGGGAACAAGAACATTACAAAGCATCCATATAAGGGACAAGGGTTGCATCACTTCTGCATACACAACATAAGAGGGGAAGTCTACTCTATTTCATCTCACACATTTGAATACTTGGAGTATTCTAGATCTAGCCCATTATCATAGTGCAACTTGCACAAGGGCAATCTAGGGCATCATCACACACACTTTCACATAGAACTACATGGAGTATGAAATGTAGAGTAACACTCGGTACTAAGTACACTCTTCGAGTAACCACCGGGGTTAGTTTGACTCCACATTCTACATATTTTTTATTAGATTTGATGTGGTTTATGGAAATGTGTAGGTAGACAATTGTTTTGCAAGTTACAGGTACAATCAATGACATTGGAGCAAGATTAGAGCAAAACAAGGAAACCAACAACAAAGCTCCTCATACATGGAAAAGCACAGAACTTGAGCATCTGAATGGACATTAGTGCCCAGATTATTCATTAACACCCGAGCACTCCCGTCCTCCTGTGTGCACTCCTATCCTACAAATCTCTGGGTCTCAGAACCTCCAGTTAACCTTAATGACACTGCTTCTAGTCTGTTTCAACTATTCACCTGCCTAAATCATCGTCAGGATGAACAAAATCAGCTAAGTCACTCTCTCTCTCTCTCTCTCTCTCTTACTTAGGGTTTCATATTATTGCATGTTTATTACTTGTCCATTTATTGTATTTTATCACTTGTATATCATACACTACAGTAGTTACTCTAAAATAAATATTTAATTCAATTTATATTAAATCATTTGGTGAACCCAACCACTTGAACCCTACCTTGCTTCAAGGCCGTCTTCTAATTTTTCTCCCATAGCTGAGACTTATGAACCCTTTACCGATGAAGATCTGCATGACCTCTAGGCCCTTATTGTTGAATATCCTTAAGAATTAGATCTCTTATTATTCATTGATCGTGAGAAGGACACTAATCTAGTTGAGCTCAACCCTCTATTCTTTAATAATACTTCTCTTCTTATTACGACACAATCTCCTAATTCCACCCTTACACCTACCTCCATTATTCTCGTTTCTATGCCTAATCCTACCAATCATTTCACTCCACTTATTACTTCACACACATGACAAGTATTCTCTTTAGGTACTTAAGACCTAGCTTCTTTATATCAGGATCTGCAATCCCAAATCTACCAACTATAACAAGCTACTTCACATTCCACTCCTTCTCTAGATTACTCACTACTCCTTCATAGCCCTTTCGCACCCGCCATATCCTCTCATCTACTACCTCCTAAATTCATTGCACCAAAATTTCCCACCTTCAATGGCCATGGAAACCATCAAGAACACCTTCAATCTTTTCATGTGGCATGTCTTGACTATGGGGATGACCTTACATTACTAGCTAAATTGTTTACTAGAAGTTTGTAAGATTACGCTATGCATTGGTTCTATGATCTACCTGTTCATTTGGTAACTTCTTTCACATACTTAGCCGATGCTTTCCTCACACAATTTTCTATCAATATCGGTACCAAAATATCCTATGCACAATTAGCTCAACTCAAACAAGGATCTAATGAATGAATAGCTAACTATGTTTTGTGTTATAAGAACAATCTTGATAAGATGACCAATGTACTAGCTGATTCCGAACTACAAGATCTATTTATTCAAATTATCTTATATCTACTTCAAGAGAGTGTCATCTTTGATACTTCTCCCTCATTTGATCAACTATGCCATACACTCAAATTGCGCGAAGGAAAAATTTTATCTATGGGAAAATTGAAATACTATGATACTTCTTCATCCTCATCCTCTAACAAGTTTTAAGCTAAATATACCTTCAAGCCATCTCCTAATCCCACTGAAGCTAAGGAAAATGTTGATGCCATCTCTACACATGACGAGCTTCAATTGTAGCCTACAAGTCATACTTTTACTAAACTACCTTATGCACCTTGACTTCTATTACCATAGCTTATCGAAATTAATATTATTACTCTTCCACCACCACTTAATCTCGATCCTTCTCACCCACGTGGACGTAACTATGATGAAAAATACATGCTGTGACTAACATCAATGTAATGGACATTTTATTGACCACTTATTTAAGCTTAAAAATCTTATTCAATATATTATTGATAACAATGCAATCGAGCTTCCTGAGTCATTTACTTCCAAACTAGTCAATGATAATCAAAAGTAAAAAACATTTAATGACCATTTGTCAAAGCATGACAAACAAGTTACCGATTCTTCTGCTAACCATACATATTGTGTTGTGCCTCCTCCTTCATTAGGGCCTCTTGAATTTCTTGTTACTACTACTGACATACCACCTCCAGTCATCGCATTATCAAATCATGAATATCATGCTACATTTTCTTCTGATTCATTGCATATCAATGCTTTTATTGGTACTTCTACCGAGAACAATACCTTCGTCTATCCATCAACCCTTATTAATGCATGCTCCATGGCACTTCTTTTAGCTATCAAATGTCTAACATCTCTAATTACATTTCTGGTTCCTAATTCATATGGTTGTGTCATTCTTCCCATCACAATTGGGTCTTTTACCATCTTTACACCATTCTAGGTTACCTATAAAATCATCGGCTATGACATGCTCTTGGGTCTTCCTTGGCTCCGTGCTACCTAGACCTTCCCTTCCATACATCACTTGTGTCTCAAGTTCATCCATAGAAAAAAATTTGTCACCATCAAAGGTATTCCACCATGTACTCCATTACCTTGGCCCACTCTTGCTGACATCTTTGCACTGGTCATGACATCTAGGCCTCCTATGCCTCTCAAGTCTAAAGTTATTTCTGCACTTAGCTCTCCTATTCACACATGACCTACATCATGACCTTTTCATCCTCATAATCCATTAGTCTACCCCTTTGGCCTAAGTCCCTTACTCAAGAAACCCCTTCTCAAGGTTTTCTTCACCTCCTTCATCACATCAATCTGATGCCCATGCACATAGTTACTCTCCTACACCACTAATTTTAGATCATGGTCACATGCCTTTGTCTCCTCGGATATCAAGTGGGGCCCCCTCTCCCTTCACTATCATCAAATAGTCTTCTATCCCTTGTACAATTTGGGGGGAATCACACATTATCCCCCCTCCATCACTATCAATTGTCTCTAGTGTCTACTATTACAATTCACACTCTGTCCCATCTTTTCAAGCATCACTATATCTCTGGTAAACATACTTTACCTTCAGTACCCGATTACACACTCTAGTTCCACGATTCATACTTTATTGTTGAGGGTAAAATCCTTAAATGAACCTGAAATCATACACACTTCATGATCTGTGCTTCATCTAGCATCTACTCTCACACAACACATTTGTTACCCAATGACACACTCTTGTTCTATAGTTCATTCTTGACTATTGAGGGTACATTTGTAAATGAACCTCATCTCATGCACATTCTTTGGGGGGAAACATTGATCCTCTCATCTTCACACCTTGCACACCATCACATTCATACAACATTTGCATATCTTGGTTGCATTTACTCTTGTTAGCCTATACTACTTACATGTTGCACTTTGCGTACTATACTAGCCGGATTCTTAGTATGTCATTATGTTTTTTTATATACACATGCACGTTCACTTGGTATCTTTAGGTGAATGAAAAAACTTTCACAGATTCTTACACAATGCATGATGCTTGACAAAACTCTTTACTAGTCCCACTGAGGCTCTTGGAGGCATATACCTTTTCTATTATCATACTCTATACACTACATGTCCTACTATTTCAATATTTACTCCTTCTCGTCACTTTTATTCACTTTTCACTCATTTATACATACTTTGACATATTATTTATGTTTCTAACATACTAATGGGTGCTTCATATGTAGCATTTTCCTTGCATGATCAATACAACCATGGTTATCTGTCACTCTTTGCTTGATATTGCTTACTATTGTTTACGGGCTATTCCTTGTGTCTTGCTTGATCATTGTATTCTTTTGGCTGCTTCAGCCCCATTTGTCTTGTGAAATTGTGAGTGATGTCCCATGTTTGAAACTCACTTTTCATGGTCCATATTGGTTTCCTAGTTGCTTGTTACATTGTCTTCTCTTGCATGCTAGCTATTTTTACCACTAATACTTGCTACTATCCTATCTTGTTTGCATGTGCCTTGGTTTCTACTATACACATCCCCCTACCCCTTGTAGGTATCCACTTTAGCTATGCATATTAGTATCGGGTCCTCTCCTTTGGACCACATTATCCTAGAGTCAAGGAAACTTTTAGTGGCGAATATTTGTTGATTCACGAATATTCTGGTTTTTGAAATTTGAAATTGTAGAATTTTTAGGGTAGGGATTAGGACTGGATCGCCAAAATTTTATAGGTAAAGTTAATTTTAGAGGTCAATTCACCATTCCTGCAAAATAAAAATTCATTATATTCACCTTTATGCTATTGGCGGGTAGCCTTTTTTATGCTACTGACCGACAACATAACATACGTTGTCGGCCAGTAGCATAAATTATGCTACCAACTGGTAGCATTTTTTATGCTACCAGCCGAAAAAATATATTATGATGTCGGTGAGTAGCATAAAAAAATGCTACAAACCAACAACATTTTTACATTTTCTTCATATTCTCCATTAGCGTGAAATTCAATTTTCACATATTCACCAACAAATTTCTACAATTTTTTTGAGGGGTCTTAAAAATTTCCCTGAGAGGAAGAGGGGGTGTGTTGGGTAGAAAAGTGGTAGTTAAGTATGAGCCATGTGCGAAGGTGTGCATGATAAAAAAAGGGGGAATATATTAAGTACAAGACAATGCGTGAAGGTGCATGCAGGGGCAAGGAGAAGAGGATGCATGAAGACTCACACATAAGGTCATAAAAGTACAGGAGTTATCCAAAATTCTGAATGGGCTAAAAATAGGAAAAACATGGGTTGGCATGATAAGCAAGGACAAGTTGTAAATGGATAAAAATAGTGTTAAAGCATATGTAGGGAATTTGTTAAAGATAGAACATGAATGGGAAGATATAACTAAATATATCATGGTGTGAAGGTCAAACAATCTATTAATAACATGCATGGAGAAAGAACAACTAGTTAATGAACAAAGCGTAGATCAAAGGTACATGTAAGCTAAGTATAGAAGAGTCTAATAATAGCTTAATGTATTGTAAAGCGGTGAAGGACAAGTTCCCACCAGCTATATATATATATATATATATATATATATATATATATATATATATATATATATATAGTGGTCAGGTCCATGTAAAGAGTAGTGTGTGACAAGGAGAGTAGTATGTGGTGCACATTGTAAATTTAAAAAGAGATGTTAGTGTAAAATGCCAACAAAAAACAAAACAAATTGATTCCTATTCTAACACTCTTTATCACTACCTTCGATATAGTAATAGATGCAAAGGATAGAGAAGAAAAATACCTGAATTTACCTACAAGTTGTAAAACTCCTCATTTGATGTGTTGGATTTGCTCTTAGATGATGTTGGTTGCACTTGATTGCTTGCTTCAGATTTATGTGGATTTGCTTGGGTAACACCTCCCCTTGGATTGATTGATGAAGGATGAAGGATGAATGATGTTAGATTATATTGAAGATGGATGATTGCGTGCTAAAAATTGTTGAGGTTGGCTATGGATTCTTAAGATGTTCTAAGCTTCCAAAACTAGCTCTCATGGAGGATGAGAGTCTAATTTGTAGTTTTTGGGTGGAGGATTCAATGGCTAAGATGAAGCCATGTTAGATTGACATCAAGGGTGGAGAATTGATGAGAGGATTGGAATTCTCTAGAATTGAGAATTCTAGAATTTGAAATCAAATTCTATGGAGGGAATAAGCTTCCAATGAATTAAAAATTCAACGAAAGGATAAGGTTAGAGAGGCTTCTAAATTTAGAAGCCTTTAGATTTAGAGGTGTGAGGATGTGATGAGATTAGGATTAGATTAGGTTTAATAAATATAATTAGGGATGTGATTTGATGGAAAGGATAGGTGTAGGGATGTGTAGGGTAGGTGGTAGGTAAGATGTAGGAATATTAATTCCTATAAATGTTAATAAAGGATTAAAATAAGATAATATGATATAATATGGATTAATGAGATTAATGATAAAATGGGATGTAAGATGGATTTAAAGGACTAATGATAAATGATAAATGATGATAAAATGATAGAGGGATTAATGAGATATTAATGTGATAAAATGGATTAAATAATAATAATTAATCTTGCGATTAACTGTTATATGGATGATGTTGGGATGTTTATGGGATGGGTTAACTGTGATTAAGTATTTCAACATTTTAGATGTCTACATTTTTCCCCTCTTTGAAGTGTTATTGTGGAGCAGTGACAGTTCAAAGAAGAGAAGATATTAGGATAGTGATATGATGCCCCCTTAACGGGTTAGGCGGGGAGGGAACGAGTCGGGTAACCACTCGAAAAGAGGAGAGACCCAAGTTAGTTGAGAAGATTAAGGATGGAGAGGATGAGAAGATGGAGGATTTAGAGGATTAGAAGATGGGGATTAGAGGATGAGAAGAATGAGGATTATAGGATTAGAGGATTAAGAGATATTGGAGGATTCAAGGTTTACGTGATATTGGATTTTGGATAGAGGATGTCCCAGTCAACGATGTATGACAAGGGTGGAGATTTAGGACTTATTATTGAGGATGGCCCAGTCAAGGGGTGAGGAGGATTTTGGATTTATGGATTATAGAATGTTGGATTTGATGATATTAGATTTTGGATGAGAGGATGTTGGATTATAAGATGCCCCAATCGAGGGGTTGAGATGTTGAGGATTTCAAGATTTAGAGGATGCCTCAATCAATGATGTATGACAAGGGTGAAGATTTAGGATTTAGGATGATGCCCCAGTAAATTATGTATGACAAGGGTGAAGTTTTAGGATTTTGGATTAAAGGATGTTGGATTGGATGCTATTAGATTTGGAGGATTAAAATATTGAGGATGTTGGGATGATGAGAATAAGGATTAGTTGTTGGATTGATTTGGATGAGATGATGTTAGATAGTTAGTTAGATGATGATAAGGATGAGGTGTGGATGATGATAGGGATAAAATATGATGATAGAAGGGGTGTGCTACCATAAATTTCCCACTATTATCATCATTAACAATGTTATGATGTGGAATAGAGAAAAATGTACCAAGGTATAAAGACCATGATGATTAAATTGCCAAATTCCCATGTCCTCGTATCATTGGAAAAATTAAAAGAAAAAAGATGGTCCTCATATCATGGAACCGTGCAAAGAAAAAAGAAACAAAAGCAACCTCATATCATCAATCAAAATCTAAATATAGACAAGCAAAAAAACACACAGTGTATTATATACATATTTTTTTGTTAATTTTTAGATTTTTAGATTTTGGATTTGTGATGTTTAAATTAGTTGATGTTGTATTTTTTGGATGTTTGGAATTTTGTATTTTAGATTTTTGAAGTTTATATTATTTGATGTTGGATTTTGGATGTTTGGATTTTTAGATTTTGAATTTTTGGATGTTGGGATCATTTGATGTTGGATTGGATTTTGGATGTGTTTGATTTTTTTAGATTTTTGGATTTTTGGATGAGTAATGGGGAGGATGGGAAGGGTTTTATGGTGGGATGCGTCTTTCTCCTATAAGTCCCAAATCATGTGTGGGGATGAAATGAACTTTGATAAGTTGGATAGTATAAGGATAGGACGAGGATATGATGATTTTGGATTGAAGGATAGGATGATGTTGGATTGAAGGATATGATGAGGATTGTTTGATGTTGGATAGGGATTGGTTTATAGGAGTGAAGGATAGGTTGAATGTGAGATGGGAGGTAGATAGGTATGATGAATGATGTGGTATAGGATAAGATGGGGGATACAGAAGATGATAAGATATGCCCCCAAGTATAGGAGGGATGGATTGAGGGATAGATGTGGTGTGCCCCCAAGTGTAAAGTAGGGTGACCTGTGTAGATGGATGGATGGATTCGGTTTGCACCCATGTGTAGGGTAGGATAGGAAGTGAGGGGTATCTAAAATGGATGATGTCCTTAGCGGATGATAGTAAGGATTCCACCAAGCATGAGTCATTTAAAAAGGACATGAGTAGGATTAGATGAAAAGGAAAGGATCATCTTCTGCCCATAGATGTTTGATCTAAGGGGAAAAGGATGTAGATGTGGTGGGTGGAAGGAAAATGACATCAGTAATGAATAAAATATGAGCCTAACCGCACATGTTGTTAGGCAAGAGTCGGACTAAAAAAAAAGTGTGATTGTGATGGTTAATTACTACTTGAAGTGAATACTCAATGGGTAGTATGTGAAGAAATAACAACCGATGTATAGGGAGTGATTAAGTAAAATAGGTTGATGGAAGATGAATGGAAGGTTAAGTTGTGCATTACTCTGCTACCATCCAGACATCCATAGCCCCAATGGAAATACATCTGATTCTTGTCACAACATTGCTCTATTGCCATCCAGGCATCCATAGGATCGATAGAGTTGCTAGAAACACCCCTAAAGAGAGTCTTGATGTGGATTTTATTTGATATTTTGAATTTGGATATGATTTTTATTTTCCTTTTTTCCTTTTTTGCTTTGTGAATTTTGGATTTTTTTACATAAAGAGATTCCACTCTCTTGAGAACTATCAAGGGGTTAAGAATCACTAGTGGCTTGATGGGGGGGGGGGGTGGAAATGAGTGTAGTGATGATAGTGGATAGAGTATCAACAAACATGCCCAAGGGTATTCACCACAAGTTGATTAAGTTTGTTAAAATGCATGGATCTCTAGGAGGACAATTGTGCTTAGATGTTGGAGGTAATGATAGAACAAGATCACACGATTGTAGTAGGTACTATTATCTTACAACATGTGTGAGCAAGCTGATCAAGTGTTCAATTAAATGGAATAGAAGAGGATATGAATGGATGTGATGATAATAATTGATTAAATGCAAAGGGATTTGGATGTTGGATGAACAGAAAATGAGTGGAAAGGAAAGAGCATTTGTGCACATGTGACAAATTATGCGCTCAATCCATTTTTAAGTGTTTGGTATTTTTAGGGGGATTAAATGATTTGTGATTGGGTTGATTAGTTGGGATGGTAGGATCAACAAGAGGAGTGGTAGAAATGGTTTGTGATGGAGTAGTTGGAGGGACATTGTTACTGTTAGGTTTATACCCTAAGCCTAAACGACCTGGATTTTGATGAAGGGAAATGGGTTCGCAAATGCCTTGTTCATGGATGCCTAATCCTTTGCCTTGATGTTTCATATTAACAAACATATTTTTGGCTATAGGATATGAAGTGGATGGGGGAGATGATGCCATGTGGTCATCATGAGATTGGGGGGTTGTAAATTTGTCATCTGCTAAGAGGCCGAACTTGATAAAGGATGGGGGGTGAAATTTGTTTTGGTTTTTTATCGGTGAGGGATGTTTGGATGTCGAGTGGGATTTGGATGGTGGAATATGGTTAGGGAGAGGATTAGGATGGAAAGGTGGTGGATAAAGAGGTACAAGGCTAAGAATCCCTTAGTTAATGATGTTTCAGACATAAGACCTGAATTTCTTGTAGCAATTGATTGAATGTCCATGGGTGCGATGGAAGTCATAATAGTGTTCTTGATACCAAGATGAGTTGGGAAGGGTTGGATTGTGTGATTTGAGTGGGGGTGGATGACCATGTTGAAGTTTTTTAGATGATAGAAGATGGTTGTCAAGGATTCTCCTAAAGGAGTGAAGTGGTTTAGATTAAATGGTTTTGGGGGAGTAAGAAGTAAATGTAAATGATTGGGTGGATTATGAGATGTTCTGGTTGATTTGGATTTAGGATTTGGATTGGATTGGTGTGGTTTAGAAGATGAAGGGGATAGGTTAGGCCTGGAGGCCGAAGTGAATGGTTTGGGCTTGGAGGCCAAAATATTTTTGGGTGATTTTGGATGGGTTGGAGTATGTGATTTTGAGGTAGATAGTTTTGGATTAGGATTGATAGATGTAGATGAAGGGGATGGGGTAAATTTAGATGAAGGGGATGTAGTAGATTTGGATAAAGGGGATTGTGGTGTAGGAATCACATTAGCTTTGGTCAATTTAGGGGATGAAGTAGATGGTGGTGGCATAGGATCCATATTGGATTGGTAGGAGGTGGGATGGGGAGAGGATTGGTATTGGATTTGTGAGGTGTAGGAGTTGGTGACTTAGGATTCAGGTTAGATGTTTTAAATTTTGGGGATGGTGGATTTGAAATAGGATTAGAGGATATGATAGTGTTATATTTAGGTGATGAAGAAGATGGTTTAGGATAAGACGTGGATGAAGGTGATAAGGGTGGTATAAGATCCACATTAGATGGTTTATGCTTGGGGATAAAAGGGGATGAGGGTGATTTAGGAGTCATGATGGATGAGATAATTTTGATAGGATTTGACCTAGGTGATGGAGGGGATGAAATAGGCTTAGGGGTGAAATTTGATGGTGGATTCTGGCGACTCGCGAGGCCATTTGCCTGCTAGATGGGCTTGACCAGTGTTGTAAAGCTATCCATTGGGATGATGAAGTCTTTCGACGGTCATCTTAAAACTAATTTGAGACTTAGGAGATGATGATACCCCTGAGCCACTTATGTTGCCCTTAGCTGTGGACGCTGTGCACGTGACTCGATTATAATTTTTCCATGATAGATTGTATTCAGGACCTGGAGGTTTATGGCACTGGAAAATTGTGTGAAAATCTGTATGATTTTTTACCTCCTAAGAATATGTGAGGTCATGACTTATGAATAGATGGAATTGAAGGCTTGGGGCTCGGGATGAAAACGTGGGTTTGGGATTCCTTTCCAAGACATGAAGCACAGGACATAAATGAGGTCCTAATTGGTCTCGGTACAAACATTAGTGAGGTGGTAAAATTTTTTGGGAGCATCTGCTGATTTTGCAAGGCATACTTGAGCTGTTATAAAATCTTATTAGGTAGTGCTGTCCCATTAGGCTGCCTAAGTACTGCTAAGAAGGCTGTCATAATTGTTATCACACAATTTAAGATACACAGGAATGGCTGATGATTATGTTACCTGAACACTGCTGTAGGGGGCTGAAAAAATTGGGTACAACAAGGCACTAAAACTCAGTTGCTGATTTGAAGGACCAAAATAATGAAGTGTTGAAATATGCCCTTTGAATGGTGTTTAGGATGTTAGGATCGACATGGGATGGTTGGTTTAGATGGCGAGGAGAGGGTTAGTTAAGGTAGGATGTTAAGTTTTAGATTTGTTTATTAAGGTGTTGGATAGTGTATGGGATAAAGTGAGATGGTTGAATTTGAGGGGTTGGGGATGATGGGATAACTTGGTTGATGGATTTAGGGAAGAGGTAAGGGTTTGGATGTTGGTTTAGAGAGGAAAGGGATTGAGGATCAAATGCCATGGTTAGGTAGGATGTGTGGGGGATTAGATAGGATGTGTGGGGGATTATATTTAGATTAGGATTAATTTTTATGGGATTAGGATTTGAATTATGTGATTTAGGATAATTAATTATGAAGATGTTTGATTGATTAAAATTTTTAATGTGGTAAGATGGTTAGGGGTATTCACAAGCACACAAAAAACATGCAACACAAACCCTAACTAGTCAAGTGGGTTTGCAATAAATCTATAGCCTACTTTTAATACCACACACTAATGATGGTGCCACAATTGGCTCTCTACCCATGTGTCAATGTGGGGTCGACTAGTGAGTGATCTTAGGGAGTGTGACCTCCTTGCACTATAGCTCAATATGTGTCCAAGAGGTTGTTTACTCTAGGATGCATGAGCTCACTAGGGGAGTCCCCGATATACGTTGTGGTACATGGGGCCTAAGTCTGTATTACAATGATTTTTTCTAAGGCCTAGGTATTGGGATGTGGAATCCCCTCACTTCACGCTGCTCTTAAAACAAACAAGCGCTTAGCCAATAACGAGAACTGTATTGAATTTATATACCCTGTCGGAACATGGTGTGTGTCTACATGCATGGAGATGAAGCCCACAGTCACGAGACCCCTAGGACTATGATGAGTGCGTGGATATCACTTCCACATCACGTTTCCCCTAAAAAAGAAAAATGGGAAGGCTAGCCACTTTTGATCCTCAAGATCATCCTAGGATGCGAGAGGAGAGGATACACGGTTTTTCCTTTGGGATGAACAAGAAACAAAGGAAAACACACAAAAAGATGATAAATGCAAGAAAATGGATGCAAGATAAAATGATTAAAAATTATGTAATGGGGTATTTAAGAAGAGGCCATGCAAAACCAAGGATTAGTAGTTTGTTTATAACCCCAAATTTCTTGGACCAATCGTGCTACCAAAAAAATGGTTAGTAGTTTTATATTGATTTTTTAATTTTTGGTAAGTGTAGGAAGTTGCAGACAAAGTGTTAGTAGTTTTGAACAAGAAAAAATAAATTAATGTGTAGTTGAAATGAATAGATTTAGGAAAATGAAAACCATGAATAAATTATCAACCAAAATATGAAATTAACACTTTGAATGCATAAATCTTTTCAATACCTTTTTAGGGAAAAAAACGGAGTCATCTCGAGTTGTAGGACAAAAAAGAAGGAAAAACAAATGTGAAAAATAGGTCACAAATGTGCTGAAACAAGTCACAAATGAGTTAAAGCAGGTCACGTGTCACAAATGTTAGGATAATTAATTATGCATTATATAATTAATTATTTAATTAATGTTATTAATTAATTATTATTGTTATATGGTTTTTAAACCATATCTATCTTTTATTTCCACAAGTATAATTCTTATAATTGTTATAACAATTATGTGCTTCCCGGATGTAATATTGGAAGCTTATGTAATCAGGAATATTGTTGCACCTGTGTAACTTAGTTTCTTGTTTGTATTCAGCTGTACAATACCTATAAGTATTGTAGCTCATTCATATGTTTGGTTGATTGAGTTTAATATAATTTATTAGGCTTCCGTCCCTGTTGCTCAATCTACATTTGGTACCAGAGTGAATTGAAGCTCCTGGCAAGGTTGGAGAAGGTTGGAGAGGAAGGAGAATTCTTGGAGAAGAAATATACTTCACCGGAGAGCCAGTGTTGCCTCCTACAGCTTCCCATACCTCCCTGCAGTCTCACATCCGCCTGTGCATTTTCCAGGTAAACGGAAAGTAATTTTTTTTGCCTTGGTGCCTCCTGCACCAGGAAAATTTTTTCCTGATGCTTATACATATTAATTAAAAAAAAAAATTTTCCCCATTTAGGGGTTTTTTCCTCTAAATTAGAGTGAGGTTTAGTTGTACTGCTACAAGTGGTCATGCTCTGTAGTCTAGCTATTTTGTAGGTTTGCTTTGTTCTCCAATTGTTCAAGTTCTGCATCTCGAGGAAAATTTACTGACCGAGCAACATTGAAGGAGTTGGCTTTCCCCAAAAGGATTGAGTTGAATTGAGTCGTGTAAGCAAAAGCCTTGCATTGAATTGTTCGACTGTGTAAGCGGCTGAGATCCACTTGATTGATCATAACATTCAAGTCGAAGTTCTTTCCATTTGAGAATTGATTCCAAGTCGATTGAAGCTTGTGCATTGGTGTTTGTTTCATTGGAGTGATCACCAAGCTCCTTGCAATTTCTAGTTGGGGCCTCCCTCCACATGGTCCACCTGCTCCTACATCAAATGCAAAACATAGGCAATAAAAAGTAGATCACAATCTCAAAGGACCTGCAGAAACATGACCATAGCTGTGAAAACTTCCACGCCACCTGCTACACAAGCCATGTCCATCGAACCTATAAAATGAAAAAACAGGAAAAAAACATACAAATGGGTGAAATCTGCTATAAAGCAAAAGGAGAATACAATAAAATAAAATCCTGGTGGAGAATACAGTTATAAAAGCAACAATCAAAACAAAAAACAATGCAAAACAGAGCATATCAAGGAGATTGCAGATCCAGTTTTTGAGCAAGCTCCAACCCCAAAATCGCTCTTCATATCGACCACCACGTGGATCATCCAGCATGCCACGTCATTTCTTCAATAAGGTGAGTCGATTTTGAATATATTAAATACAATATTCTCCATTTCTTAGCCTAAGCACTCATAGAGCCTAGTTGGATAAGTGGAAGCAACTTGGGAGTGGGAAGTGCATGTTTCAAATCACACAAAACAATATAAGTTTTTTTGAATTTTGAAATTTGGAGGAAAAATTAGAAAAACCACCACAGTTGGAGGCATATTTGGTGGAAAAACCACCTCTAAACAGATAGTTACAAACAAATAGGTCTCTAAATATTTTAGCGAGAAAAACCCTAATTTAGGGTAAAAAATGTTTTTTCTCCTATTAGGCCTATTTTTTCATTTTGGGCAACTTTTTCCAAAGGGGGGATAGCTAAAAATTGCATTTTCAGCTTTTTTTTGCAATTCTTTGCATTTTGGGTTGTATTGGGCTCCAGAGGCCACCAGGGCCCGCAAAACAATTTTTTTTGCCTGCCATTCAATTTTTCTAAATTTTTTGAATGTAATTGCATGCTTCAATATATTGTACTAATTTGCAGGTTGCCATAGTCAACCGAAAAATATTGTAACTTCTCAAAAACTGGCAGCGAATTGTAATCCAAAATAGTAAAAATTGGTTCTGTAACACTCATAAGATCCTAGATCTCATTCGCAACATTCAGTATATACGGTGCCTCTGGGAAGTGCTTACAGGTAAAGCCGTCATGACTACTACTGCACTTAATGCCTAATATAGTTGCAACAATGTCGTCTGGGCATCGACCCTTTAAATCGACGGGGAGTAATAAGGTCACAATGCACACACTATGAGCCATCCCATCCGTCTGTGAATGATTGCACGACATAAATCTGGACTGAGAAATTATCCAAGTATATAGCGAAGTTACGCACACGTATGAGGATATTTCTTTGAGCCGGTGTCAATAATCACACAGACCCCTTTCAGTACTATCTTGGTACCACATATTGAATTCTTTCACGTACATTAACACCTCTTTCACGTACCACCGGGTATATAGAAAGGGTGAGCTTCTTCCACGTACCGCCAAGGGTATATCGGAAGGGCGCGTATATAGAAAGGTTTGGTATATCAGACTGATGGTATATAGATTGGGAGACCTTATACCTGGAGTGATAAGAGCCAAACCCTGTCAGTGATTTCTACAAAATGGGCACCAATGCCCCCAAATTTTTTCTTCCAGATTCACAACTACTCAAAGGAAACAACTATGCTACATGGAAGACAAAAATCAAGACACAACTTGAGTTTGAAGAGATCTGGCCTGTTGTGACTGGTACTATGACCAGATCAGCTACTGATACAACACAACAATGATAGTTTGATAGAGTAGATCAGAAAGCCAAACTCATCATCTTGTTTGGAGTGTCTGACGATGTGCAACCCCACATTTGTGATGCCACAACAGCCAAAGAAGCATGGGATAAGTTGAGCACGGTGTATGAGGCCAAAAACAAGAATGTCATTCTGAATTTGCAGAGTCAGTTACACACACTGAAGTTCAAACAAAATGAGAAAATCAAAGCTTTCTTAAGAAGAGTTACAGAATTGAGGGCTTCACTTCTAGCCCTAGGAGAAGTGGTCAAAGATGATGCTCTCATTCCCATTATTCTGAGAGCACTCCCTTCTTCATACCATATTTTTGTAACAACACTAAACTTGTCAGATACGACAGTTAGTTTTGACAAATTGGTAAACCTACTGCAACAAGAGGAAGCAATGCACAATAAGGATGATGAAGAGGAGAAGGCACTTTCTTCACATCAAAAATGGAAAGGAAAAGGTAAAGGAAAACCTAATTCCTATCAAAAGTCCCAACATCAGAATCAGTATCACGGGGACAAACAACAGAAGAAGCAATGTCCAATTTGTAAAAGAGGACATGACTTAAAAGATTGTTGGTATAATACTTACAAGAAAGGTTCATCAAGAAACTCTGGACCTCCACAACAATCTCACAAGGGACATTCTAACTACAATCAAGGGCAGAAAAAGGGGAACTGGAAAAGAAGACCCCATCAGTAAGGAAATATTGCTTGAGCAAGAAGAACATTCAGATAATGAAGACTTCTTGTACACTGCTTGATCAAGTGAACCATCCACGTCATCTAGTGATGTCTGGTATGTTGATTCAAGAGCCACTCGACACATGACCATTGGCCACAGAGACTGGTTTACTTCAATGAGGGACACACCATCAAAAAATCATGTTTCATTGGGAGATGATTCTTCATATACAGTTCAGGGGATTGGGAACATTTCTCTACCCCTTGGTTCATGCAACTGCAGACTATCAGATGTCTTATATGTCCCTGGGTTGACAAAGAATCTACTTTCAGTCAGTCAACTCCTAGATCACAACTTGAAAATTGAATTTGATAGTCATTCCGGCAAGAAAACATGTTTGATTCGAGATAAATCATGAGGCTCGAAAATAGTTGCAAAATCCTCCAATGTGGGACGCATGTTCCAGCTTGATTTTGTCCACAGAGATGATCAGGTACTTGTGGCTAAGAACTCTACCTCAACACAATTGTGGCATTAGAGACTTGTTCATGTTAGTTTCAAGTATCTCAAGACACTTCACCACTGTAATATGGTACATGGGCTACCATCTCTTCAAAAGGATACAGACAAGTGTCCTCACTGCCTCGCAGGAAAACAACACAGAGCTTCATTCCAGAAGAGTACATTTCGAGCTCATGGTAAGCTTGATCTGGTTCATACCAATCTTTGCGGTCTGATGCAACCAAGTCATTCTGGGTTTCAGTACTTCATGCTTTGTGTTGATGACTATTCAAGGAAAATGTGGATTTTTTGTCTTCACAAGAAAAGTGAAGCTTTTGAAACTTTCAAGAAGTTCAAAGTAGCAGTTGAGAATGAAACTGGTCATCACATCAGAACTCTCTGCTCAGATCGAGGGGGGGAATTCACCAGTAATGAGTTCAAAGACTACCTACAAACTCACAGGATTCATCGACAAATGCCTCCTCCACACACACCGCAACAGAATGGTGTTGTTGAGAGAAGAAATCATACTATCATGGAAATGGTGTGATGCATGATCGATGACTCTGGACTTGCAAAGACATTCTGGGTAGAAGCAACAAAGACAACAGTGTATTTGTTGAACAGAGTGCCCACAGTTGCTCTTGACGGAGTAACACCACAAGAAGCATGGTCAAAATGGAAACCATCTATTGCACACCTTAGAGTATTCAGGTGCAAAGCAAGTATGCACATACCCAAGAAGAATAGAAATAAATTGGACATGAAGTCACATAAACTCATCTTCATTGGGTACAGTGAAGAGACTCTTGGGTACAGATTGATGGATCCGAAGACCAGAAAAGTCTACACCAGCAGAGATGTTGAGTTTTTTGAGAAGAAGGAAGCAGAGTCTCCTCCTCCAGACTCACCTGATGTAGATTTTTCACCAGTTGTAAAAATTGAAGCTGATGTTCCCACAGATGATGAAAGTGATGATGGGGATGATGGTGTTGATCAGATAGAACCATGACCCATGGGAATAGTTCAGCGTATGCCCAAGTGGTGTACTAGCACATTACGAGATGCAAGAATGGATGCTCCACTGGATACATCCACCCCTGGACCACAGACTCACAGTAAAGCAAGAGAAGAAGTTAACTTTGCTTTGATGAGTAGAGTTATTGAATCTGATGAGCCCTCTACAGTCTAGGAAGCCCTACAGTCAAAATCTTGGAAAGATGCCATGGACTCTGAATATCAATCAGTAATGAAAAATAACACTTGGCAGCTTGTCGATCTTCCACCAGGGAAGAAACCCATTGGATGTAGATGGATATTCAAAATGAAGTACAAAGCAGATGGGACAATGGACAAGTATAAAGCAAGACTAGTAGCAAAGGGGTATGCACAAAAAGAAGGCATTGACTATGAGGAGACATTTTCTCCCATAGCTAAGATCAAAATGATCAGGATGATCTTTGCTCTAGCTGCATAGTTTGGATGGAAAGTCCATCAGATGGACGTAAAAAGTGCCTTCCTAAATGAGATTTACAAGAAGAAGTCTATATGACTCAACCTGAGGGATATGTAGTATCTGGTCAAGAAGCAAAGGTATGCAGACTCAGGAAATCTCTGTATGGCCTTAAACAGGCACCCTGGGCATGGTACATCAAGATTGATGAGCATCTCGTACAACATGGATTTGTTATAAATCCATACAATCCCAATCTTTACCTCAAAAAGCAAGGGGGGGAGATTGTGATTGTTCGTTGTCTATGTCAACGATCTAGTCATCACTATAAGTTCAGTGAGGATGATTGATGCAACAAAGAAAGATCTTAATCGATCATTCAACATGACCAATCTCAGGCTGATGCATTATTGTCTTGGATTGGAAGTATGGCAGAAAGAGAATCACATCTTTGTTTCTCAGATGAAATATACCAAGACAACGCTCAAGAAATTCAGGATGATGGATTACACACCAATTGCTACACCTATGGAGAACAGATTGCAATTATCTCATTTAGATCCATCTCCTGAGGTAAGTGCCACTCTCTATCGGCAGTTGATTGGGAGTCTCATTTACCTAACCTACACTAGACCAGATATCAGCTTTGCAGTAAGCTATCTATCCAGGTTCATGCAGGAACCCAAATTTTGTCATTAGAAAGCAGCAAGGCGCATCTTGAGATATCTCAAAGGATCAGTGGATCTTGGTCTAGAATACAAGAAGAATGACAACTTCTTCTTGTCAGGATATTCAGATTCAGATCATGCAGGCAATATTGATGATAGAAAATCCACTTCAGGATTTGTATTCTTTATGGGATCTGGACCAATATCATGGGGAAGCAAGAAACAACACTTTGTTTCTCATTCTTCCATAGAAGCCAAGTATCGTTCTGCAGGTGAAGCTGTCTGTGAAGCGATATGGCTACGTCACATACTCGAAGGACTTGGAATACCACAGGACAAACCAACCACCATGTATGTTGACAATGAAGGTGTTCTCAAACTTGTTCACAATCCAGTGTTTCATGAAAGAACAAAGCACATTGAGGTACAAGTTCATTTCATATGTGAGCATGTGTTGAAGCACAACATCTAGCTTCAATTTTGTCCAAACAGCTGAACAATGAGTAGATATCTTCACAAAGTCACTTTTACATGACAAGTTTGATTTGTTCAGAGAGTTCCTCTCCTCATCCCTTTAGACAATGCATAATTAAGGGGGGGAATGTTAGGATAATTAATTATGCATTATATAATTAATGTTATTAATTAATTACTATTGTTATATGGTTTTTAAACCATATTTGTCTTTTATTTCCATAGGTATAATTGTTATAACAATTATGTGCTTCCTGGATGTAATATTGGAAACTTATGTAATCAGGAATATTGTTGCACCTGTGCAACTTAGTTTCTTGTTTGTATTCAGCTGTTCAATAGCTATAAGTATTGTAACTCATTCATATGTAAGAAGATTGATTGAGTTCAATATAATTCACAGGTTTCCATCCCTGTTGCTTACAAAAATGCACTGAAATAGGCCACAAATGGGTTAAAAGATGGAAAATGCGTTGTCCTGTGTCACAAATACGCCAAAACCTACACAACCAAAAAGAGAAGGTACAAATGCACTATTATCAGGGAAAATGTGTTGTTTACAGAGAAAATGTGCTGAAATGGATGATTGGTTCGAAAATTTGAAAATTTAAGGTGCAAATGATCACGATGTTTTTTGAAATTTGGACAACTTATTTATAACACTAAATGCTACTAAAAATAATTAAAAATTTGGGGGGTAAGCCCCATGGTGGGTGCCAAAATGTAAATGTAAAAAGAGATGTTAGTGTAAAATTCCAACGAGAAAAAAAACAAATTGATTCTTATTCTAACACTCTTTATCACTACCTACGATACAACAATAGATGGAAAGGAGAGAGAAGAAAAATCCTTGCAATTACAAGTTGAAAAAATCCTCCTTTGATGTGTTAGATTTTCTCTTAGATGATGTTGGTTGAACTTGATTGCTTGTTTCAGATTTATGTGGAGTCACTTGGGCGGCACCTCCCCTTGGATTGCTTGATGATTTCTTGATGAAGGATGAAGGATGCATGATGTTAGATTGGATTGAAGATGGATGATCGAGTGCTAAAAATGCTAGAGGTTGGATATAGGTTCTTAAGATGTTCTAAGCTTCCAAAACTAGCCCTCATGGAGGATGAGAGTCCAATTTATAGTTTTTGGGTGGAGGATTCAATGGCTAAGATGAGGCCATGCTGGATTGGGATCAAGGGTTGAAAATGCATGAGAGGATTGGAATTATCTAGAAAGGAGAATTCTAGAATTTGAATTCGAATTCTATGGAGGGAAGAAGCTTACACTAAATTAAATAATCAATGGAATGAGAAGGCTAGAGAGGCTTCTAGATTTAGAAGCCTCTACATTTAGAGGTGTGAGGATGTGATATGATTAGGATTAGATTAGGTTAAAAAAATATAATTAGGGATGTGATTTGATAGAAAGGTGATGTAAGAGCATAAATGTAATTAGCTTAAATTTTAGCTTGAGTAGTCTTCTAGGGTGTCTTAGGATGTTTTAGGGTCCTATTTATCCTATATGGACCCTCTTATTGTAATAAATGGCATTTTGTAGGTTTCCCTCCAAAAAGCCATATTTAAATATTCAAATGTTCTAAGTTGTGTAATCTATCCTAGGTGTTAGTGAACTAGGCATAGGAGTTAGTGTGATAGACTCTTAAGTGTTAGTATGGGCCTAAAATAAGTGCATTAATTTGTTCATACTGTAAACTCTCCTACTCTACCCTTACCATTGTGGAAAATTACTTAAGTTGGTCTAATCATGGCAGAGTTAGTTGTTAGAAGCCTAACTACCTTTTATCTTCTTCATATGCTGGAGGATTCGAACAGGGAAGGATGATGAAAAAATTGTAAAGTTAGGGAGAGGAGAGATCGTTGGAGGAGGAGCCACTAGGCTCAAGGAATCTGTATTAGCATAGAAGAACCCAAATAAATAAGATTTCCCTTGTGAAGTATTGATATAGTTGTTGATAATTTTTGCACTTGTGAAAAAATGGGAAGCTCAAAACTTTGTTTTCGATGGAAGGAATTGATGAATGAACCTAACTAGGGGGGAATTTACAGTTTGTTTGTGTTTTCAGTTAAGTGAATCAACAAGGCAAAATGTAGTTATGTGTGTTGTCGTAGAATGCAACACCTCACGTATGCTGCTATCCCATGATCACCTTCATCAAAGATGCACAAAAGCTCCGAAGAACTAAAGCACAACCTTGAGGAAGGTAGAGATAGAGGAAAACTTGAGGATTTGGACTCCAAAACAATAAACATAGTTGTTGTTTGCATTGCAGATGTTCATTATTAAGTTACATGTATTTTCAATTTGATCATTTCCTATGATTAAGTGTTATTAAGTATGTATTGAGTTGTTTAATTCAATTGTACAATCATTACATATCATAAGAGATGAAAGTAAAAGTAAGTACACAACTCAATTACATAAATAATATCATTTATTCATAAGGAAATTCAATGTTTCCCACACAAGTCATGGGATGTAACTTATGATTATCAAAATAAAAGATACATGTGCATAACACTAAAAGCAAAAGAGTATAGAAGAAACCCATCATTGCCTTAGGTTTTCTCCTAGTCTTCATTTCTCCAGTTCCAGTTCCATCTTTATCTTCTGCATCATCCATTACAGCATGGTACCTAAGGAAAGAAAAGGAAAAAAGCATCATTTTTTGAGCTCAAGGTTTAATTTGTACTCATGTTCTATCTAGCTTCAGGTAAATGAATCATTTAAGATCGAAAGCATAAGGTATATCAAAGTAACATATGTAGATTTGAGGAAGCAGTATCTTGTAGTAGCACATATGATTCCCAGAATCATGACATAAAAGGTAACACAAAGAAAAGAAAATTACTATGGAACACAAGAGGGGCCAAAAAGCCTATTGTTTTCTAACTAGTTAATTTAAATGTGCAGATATAAGTAAGAAGGAAAAGAAAATTTTGACTGTTGCATTAATGAAAAAAGAAACAATTTCGCAAGAATCTAAGTATTGATGATAGCATCGCAGAAAGCAATCATTGCTTGATACTTTATGAACATACAATCAAAGTAATACATATATTCCATAAATGATCAATTACTATCATAGTTCCAGTTCAGACTGAAGGATGAAGAAATGAAGTATAACTTTGCAAGTTTTTGAAAAAGAGAGAGATCCATAAGCATGAATAAATGAAACATAATTTAAGATACAAGAGTACAACTATTTAGAGCTTTATCATTTAATTAAAGACACATTTTGTTGCATAACTTGGGAAAATCATCAAGTACAGTTTTCAAGAACAAAAAGGTACAAAAATGATCTAAATGCCACATCATTTAAAGAAAATAGATTAAATTCAATGAAAAGTACTTGTACAGATCAAATATACAATACAAAACAACATGGATTGGATTTTTTATAAACCAAAAAGTGAAAAGCAACAAGTATCAATCAGAAATTTAGTCACCAGTACAAGTTTTTCTTCTATCAAAGAAAACTGGCTACATATGGAAGTACTATTTTTGAAGGAACAAAACTCACACAGATGCAGAGTTTCAAAACGTAATGATATCAGGAGTCAAATAAGAAAGAACAAGAATAATGAAATCTCAAAGTTATGACTATCTACAGAAGTATACCATGTCTTCATGTTTCATCTTACAATAGATGCTCAAATTCAATTATGCAAATATAAATGCATACTGATGAAAAAATAGAAAGCTACAACTGAAGTGAAGGAATTAAAAGTCCTTAAATAAACTAAAATACAAGTAACAATTCCAAGTTTTGAACCAAGATTCTACTGGCAAGGAAACAAATTTCTGTTAAACATGATCATTTAAAGCCGACAATTTTTGTATTATTATACATGGTACTTGAGTAAAAGAAACACTTTAATGCATCTACAAAGCTCAATAATCAACAGAATAGTTTCAGGTGTAAAGGTGAAGCACTCATCAAGGAAAGGAAAAATAGACATCATTTATGTACTTTCATTTAAACTACAGCTTTGTCAAACAACATTCAGAAAACATCAACATGAATGAAAGGAACTTAAGGATGGACACAAAAAATATTATGGTACAAATTTACTGAAAGACTTCCTCAAGAAGTACTCAGACTTCATATCAATAAAGTGCAACCAAGCTCAAAGAGTATGTACAGACAAAGTTTTAACCACATTGAAGGTACAAGCCAAAGAAGATGCTATAGTATCAAGAAAAATTGCTCAAAGTATAGGTTACAATTGCCAACATCAAACAATGCACAAAATGATATAAACTATAAAATTGCATGACATGAAGGAATAAATATATTCAGAAGAGAACAAATGTCCTTGTAACAAACAACCTCTACAATCCATATTGGAATTCACAGAGGTTTCTTTTAAATTCAAATTTGCATTTCAAAAGGGAGTTAGTCTCAAAAATCAGTCATTCTCCAAGACATTTGAGATTGAGTAATTTCAGTGCTACATACAGTTTCAAAAAATCTCAAGCTTCAAACAACCATTGTAGATTGTATACCAAAAGTACAAATGAAGTGTTGTTTTCATGAAAACTAAGGAGGTTTTTAGATGTATTTGGTAAAAAATTTTAATTAAAGTAATAAAACATTCATCATTCTAACAAAGGAACAATGAAAAATATCAGGCTTCAATAGGTTCAGTTTTCCAAAATTGAAGAATACAGTTCCTAACAATGGAGCTTGCATATATAAAGCTTGAAACACACAACCAAGTAACTAGAAATCAACAAGATCATCAAGTCCATGTTTGATCAAGTATGCCAATACATTTTTAAAATAAGGAGGTTGGTCTTCAAGAAAATCAAGGTACATAAATACTGAAGGAAAGATAGTGCATCTATTTCAAGAATTCAGCAGCAAGCAAAACTCAAGTCACCAATAGTTAAGACACTGATTAAATAGTTTGGCTCAAGTGCATAATAATGGATCAAGTCAAATATGCTACAAAATTCCAAACAAAGCTACACCATTGATCAAATATAAGCATTTAGAAGTATCATGCTTACATCAAAGTATTAGAAGAAGAAAGACTCACTATTTTTGACTGAGACCAAAGAAATAAGCAATATAGAACTTCTGAAGCAGATGAATGGTTCATTACAGTCACCCAAGGAGTTATCTTCAAGGATAAAAGTAAGAAAAACATAATACTCTATACAGTTTCAGTAAGTACAACTCTTCATCAAGTATTGATATGTTTAGTATACAATATGAATTCTCAAGAAAATAAAGGTATGTAGTTATGAAGTAGTGTAAATACATACAAATCAAATACATAGCCACAAATAAAGGTTCAACAATGAATGCCAAAAGAAATGGTGAGAATAGAAGAAGTGTCAACGACTGCAGATCTCACAAATGAAGAAATAAACAGTGCAAACCCAATATCTCCACAAGATCTAGGAGTATGAATATCAAGGTTCTCAAATACCTAGAAGAATTTCAAAAATGATAAACAACTCAAACACAAATCTGGGTTATGTAATAGAAGCATAATTTAAGCATGATTTGAGCAAACATATACAGTCAGTAAACGTATACAAAGGAGAAAACAAAATACAATATGTTTTTTTTTGCAAATTATATCCGAATAAGCAAAGTCTACGGTTACAGATATGGTTGACGGAGAAGAGCTCTTTTTAATCAAGAGTAAAGATTTATCACTTCAAAGTACATTATCAGAGGTTTGTTTTGAACATAAAATTTTGAATATATCAAGTAAAAGGCATAATTCATAGAAAGAAAATTTGAGATAGAGCTCCAATAAAACAAATAAAGACTACCCAATTTTGAGAAGACAAAAAATCAGAAATAGAACTTCTCAAAATGCACCATTCTTACAAAGCTCGAATGGAATAACAATGGTAATTTCAAAATAAGGTGAACCCAGTTTTGGGTATAGACTGGATATCAACAAGGAAATCAGAGAAAAGCAATAACTCACCGTTTAGGCTCAAATTTGTTTAAACCTTCAAAAGATATTCAGTTATAGAGAAAATAATGAGAGCCCAAATCAAGTTTCAAACTCAAGTTTACTAGTTTACATAGAAAAACACAAAATTAAATGATGTATCATCACTAAGATTCAAAATGAAAAGAGTGAATGTTTAACAAGTTTGAAACAAATTTAAAACGTAAGGCTCACCTTTCTAGTAACGATGACCATTGTAATTTTTAGCGAGTTTCAATCTAAAGCTTGAAACAGAAGCTTGAGAGATAAAATAATGGCAGCCACAACTTCATAGTGAGATCAAAATCACAGAAAGCTTCAAAAAAATCATAAAGGCCACCAAACAGTGATTTAGAGTTTCTACAGAAAACATACAGCGCATAGAAACCCCATTAACACCATCTCTAGCTTGGAAAAGAACAAGAAGTTGTAGAGACCAAGTAGAGAGTTTGAAATGCTTAGTAACTTCGGCCACCGCTAAAGAATCTTGTACAGAACTCAGAAAGGATGGAAATGGAAAAAATATGTAAGTATTCGAGCCCACAAAGCCTCATAGTTTCAAAATGAGAGAAATTGAGCTCGAGAGAACACATCCATGACATCCTAAGATAATATTTCTAGGGCTTCGCCCTATTTTTTCAAACATTACACAATGAAAATGATTAGGTTTAGATTGTTTCAGCTCGCCAACCATCCAAAAAACCTAACTTGACCTTGGTAAAGAATTAATGATAGAGATCAAACAATACAAGATCAAATGGTATGCATCGCAAACCACTGACTAACCACCAGGCTTAGCATGGACAAATCAGATGATGTAAGTACCAAAATCAATGGCCACAATCCATCATCGAATTCAATGTAACCTCAATGGAAACCAACTAATCATAGTACAAAGATCAACAATAATAGTTAGAGGGTACCTGTACGTACCTGAAATTGTAGGGTACTACACCGCCGAAACGATGTTACACATACCCCAATGATGATACAGGTCTCCTTGCAAGGTGTTCAGGATCAAGAAAAGCTTGCCAAGTATACGTTTGTATCCCGCATGCCCCACTTGGCCTCCGCATGCTTTTTTTTCCCCTTTTCCCCCTGTTTTCTTACATTTTTGTCTTTAGTGATGAAACCGCCGCCCTACTTGGGCAACGGTCTTGTGACCGCTGCCAAGGATAGGGTGGCGGTCCTGTACACATTTTCCAGATTCTTCCGATGATCGCGTAAAATGTAAATCTTCATTTTTACCCACTTTCTTCAACCACTTTGGCTTGCATTAATGTTTTTAGTTCCCTGGTAATAGTGTTTTCCCTTTGTTTATAGTAAAAGAGTTCAATTGGGAGTTACCCTTTGGTAAATTCTTTTGCTATAAATAGCCATCTTGTTTTCAAACAAATGGCCCCTTACCTTCTCAATTCTCTTATTCAGTCTTTGAATTTATTGCTTAGAGTTCTACTAGCTTCATGTTTTGCATCAATTATTAGTTTTCCTTTGTTGTTTAGAAGTCATTCAATCTTCTTGTTTTAGTCTTGTTCCATTTTTGCTCCATACAATCAGTTTAGCATAGAATAGCTTCATTTCCAGATTAGAATCCATTAAAGTTGTAGGTTTTTGTTTTGTCACAAGGATAGATTCTAAAACTCTCAGTACATTTGCGTTGTATTCCTGTAATAAATCCCGCTAGGAATTGCATAGTCAGGCTCTGTTCACTTGCACTATCCCTCTCCTACTCGCATTATATTCGGTCTATATCCAAAGCTACCATTGTTCGAATACCATCTTCTATTGATATTATCATATACATGTTTTTCTGGATTCACGAGAACACGAAGGAATGAGGAGATCACACTAAGGGGATGAAATCACACACAACTGGATTTACCACTATTCTGTAAATGCCAGGTTTGAGCTATCAAAGTTCTAGTTACAACATATCAAATAGAGTAGTGAATTATTTTATTTCAGTCAAAATTTTTCTCTCGATATCACTGGGGAAGCTATGGGGATTGATAGTTTACGAGAAACTGTGATTCATTCCTCAATTCTGAGGTAGGATCGAGAGTATTTCAATTCAAAATAATTAGTTGCTTAAATATTTAGAATAAAATCACAACTACATAGACAAATAGCCACACCAGACTATTTTGTTTGTTTTAAATTATGTTGCTAGATTAGTTGATTCATTTTTCTAAATATACTAGAGTAGCTGCTCTTTAATTTCATCAAAATACGTCATCAAAAATACAAAAATAGAAAAATGCTTGCATACTGTAAATACATCTTTTGTAATCAGTTCATTAATTTTAGTTAAAAATTGAAACACTTTGCATGATAATCATAGGACCTAGAGAGCCTAGAGAATATATTTTTGAACCAATAGTGCCTCAACCAAATTCTACCTATGACATTAGCTAATATAGATCAAGACCTTAGGATACAAGTCTTTTGAGCAACAACACATCTACAAGCAATTAGTGAACAACTGAGGGGGTTAAATATCTAAGACGACAAGGCATACACATTTTGGTCAAACCATCCTAACTATAAACTGCTTTGATAAAATACCCGAATGACTGTAGAAGGATTTGAAAGAGAACAAGCATTTGGTTGCGATCCTTTAGTTCCACAACCTGATGCAGGAGACCTCCTCATTGACATAGATACTAGCTTACACATTCAAGTTGCCAGAACACCTGTTAGGTACTTTGAGAAAATTATACAACTTCTAGTTCTAAACATAGAGGCTAAAAAGGTGTATGATTACTCGGTAGTTGGAAGAAGGGATTGATTCTTCACATGACCATAACAGGTCCACAACAACCACGCACTCACAGTTGTGATCCCCAAGTCCCACAACCCAATCACACTAAGGGGGTGAAATCACACACAACTAGATTTACAACTGTTCTGTAAACGTTGAGCTATCAAAGTTCTAGTTACAACATATCAAATAGAGTAGTGAATTATTTTATTTCAGTCAAAAGTTCACTCTTGATATCACCAGGGAAGCTGTGGGGATTGATAATTTCTAAGAAACTGTGATTCATTCCTCACTTCTGAGGTAGGATCGAGAGTCTTTCAATTCAAAATAATTAGTTGCTTAAATATTTAGGATAAAATCACAACTACACGGGCAAATAGCCACACCAGGCTATTTTGTTTGTTTTAAATTCTATTACTAGATTAATTGATTAATTTTTCTAAATATACTAGAGTAGCTGCTCTTTAATTTCATTAAAATATGTCATCGAAAATACAAAAATAGAAAAATGCTTGCATACTGTAAATACATCTTTTGTAATCAGTTCATTAATTTTAGTTAAAAATTGAAACACTTTGCATGATAATCATAGGACCTAGAGAGCCTAGAGAATATATATTTGAACCAATAGTGCCTCAACCAAATCTACCCATGACATTAGCTGATACAGATCAAGACCTTAGGATACAAGTCTTTCGAGCAACAACAAATCTACAAGTAATTAGTGAACAACTGAGGGGGTTAAATATCGAAGACGACAAGGCATACACATTTTGGTCAAACCATCCTAACTATAGACTGCCTTGATAAAATATCCAAATGAATGTACAAGGATTCGAAAGAGAACAAGTATTTGGTTGTGATCCTTTATTTCCACAACCTGATACAGGAGACCTCCTCATTGACACAGATACTAGCTTACACATTCAAGTAGCCAGAACACCTGTTAGGTACTCTGAGAAAATTATACAACTTCTAGTTCTAAACATAGAGGATGAAAAGGTGTATGATTACTGGATATTTGGAAGAAGGGATTGATTCTTCACATGACCATAACAAGTCCACAACAACCACACATTCACGGTTGTGATCCCCAACTCCCACAATCGAATCACACTAAGGGGATGAAATCACACACAACTGGATTTACCACTGTTCTGTAAACGCCAGGTTTGAGCTATCAAAGTTCTAGTTACAACATATCAAATAGAGTAGTGAATTATTTTATTTCAGTCAAAATTTTTCTCTCGATATCACTGGGGAAGCTATGGGGATTGATAGTTTACGAGAAACTGTGATTCATTCCTCAATTCTGAGGTAGGATCGAGAGTATTTCAATTCAAAATAATTAGTTGCTTAAATATTTAGGATAAAATCACAACTACACGGGCAAATAGCCACACCAGGCTATTTTGTTTGTTTTAAATTCTATTACTAGATTAATTGATTAATTTTTCTAAATATACTAGAGTAGCTGCTCTTTAATTTCATTAAAATATGTCATCGAAAATACAAAAATAGAAAATGCTTGCATACTGTAAATACATCTTTTGTAATCAGTTCATTAATTTTAGTTAAAAATTGAAACACTTTGCATGATAATCATAGGACCTAGAGAGCCTAGAGAATATATATTTGAACCAATAGTGCCTCAACCAAATCTACCCATGACATTAGCTTGATACAGATCAAGACCTTAGGATACAAGTCTTTCGAGCAACAACAAATCTACAAGTAATTAGTGAACAACTGAGGGGGTTAAATATCGAAGACGACAAGGCATACACATTTTGGTCAAACCATCCTAACTATAGACTGCCTTGATAAAATACCAGAATGACTGTAGAAGGATTCGAAAGAGAACAAGCATTTGGTTGCGATCCTTTAGTTCCACAACCTGATGCAGGAGACCTCCTCATTGACATAGATACTAGCTTACACATTCAAGTTGCCAGAACACCTGTTAGGTACTTTGAGAAAATTATACAACTTCTAGTTCTAAACATAGAGGCTAAAAAGGTGTATGATTACTCGGTAGTTGGAAGAAGGGATTGATTCTTCACATGACCATAACAGGTCCACAACAACCATGCACTCACGACTGTGATCCCCAAGTCCCACAATCGAATCACACTAAGGGGATGAAATCACACACAACTGGATTTACCACTGTTCTGTAAACGTTGAGCTATCAAAGTTCTAGTTACAACATATTAAATAGAGTAGTGAATTATTTTATTTCAGTCAAAAGTTCACTCTTGATATCACCAGGGAAGCTGTGGGGATTGATAATTTCTAAGAAAATGTGATTCATTCCTCACTTCTGAGGTAGGATCGAGAGTCTTTCAATTCAAAATAATTAGTTGCTTAAATATTAGGATAAAATCACAACTACCCGGGCCAATAGCCACACCAGGCTATTTTGTTTGTTTTTAAATTCTATTACTAGATTAATTGATTAATTTTCTAAATATACTAGAGTAGCTGCTCTTTAATTTCATTAAATATGTCATCGAAAATACAAAAATAGAAAAATGCTTGCATACTGTAAATACATCTTTTGTAATCAGTTCATTAATTTTAGTTAAAAATTGAAACACTTTGCATGACAATCATAGGACCTAGAGAGCCTAGAGAATATATATTTGAACCAATAGTGCCTCAACCAAATCTACCCATGACATTAGTTGATATAGATCAAGACCTTAAGATACAAGTCTTTTGAGCAACGGAAAACCTACAAGTAATTAGTAAAAAACTGAGAGGGTTAAATATCAAAGACGACAAGGCATACACATTTTGGTCAAACCATCCTAACTATAGACTGCCTTGATAAAATACCCAAATGAATGTACAAGGATTCAAAAGAGAATGAGAATTTGGTTGTGATCCTTTAGTTCCACAACCTGACACAGGAGACCTCCTCATTGACATAGATACTAGCTTACACATTCAAGTTGCCAGAACACCTGTTAGGTACTTTGAGAAAATTATACAACTTCTAGTTCTAAACATAGAGGTTGAAAAGGCGTATGATTACTTGGTAGTTGGAAGAAGGGATTGATTCGTCACATGACCATAACAGGTCCACAAAAACCACACACTCACGGTTGTGATCCCCAAGTCCCACAACCCAACGAGCATGCAAATCAATTAAGTATTGACACCGGCTTACGAACGCTAGTATTTAGATCCTCACCACTCCCACCAGATATTATAATACAGTTCTTCGTATTAAATATAGAAGCCAATAAATCTAATATTTTTTGGGCTAGACCAGAAAACCACCAATAGCTCACTACAAATTAACTAAGCCTCCTACCACCATTTTTCATGACCTTGTCTGGAGATATATACGAAGCTCCCACAGGCCACTTCCCACGTATCCAACAACCAAGAAACGGGACCTCGACAGAGCTCAACATTGATTGGAGCCTCTGAATAGCTATTATATCTGAACGATCCATTACACCAATTCAGGTTAGGAGGGCCTTCTTTGCCTTAGATTCACAGATTCCATTATTGCGTATTAAGGATATAAGATTGCCCGATTAGCTTTTCTGTATCCATTCATATTCAACATTCACCGGCTATCTTGGCACGACCTCGGGAGGTCAGATACGAGGAAGAGGTACTCATAGATTCCCATGCTCACATGTCACTTTTCCATCGTACAAAATTGGTGAACCCAACGTGAACAAACAGTTCTTCCTCTTTTATTTTTCATTTCTTTTATCCACCTTCACTCTTTCCCATTATTTTGCAGGTATTCATATACCCTCCGAATATGTCGGGATACGATGCATATGGTAGACCTCTCTCAGGTCTCGAAACAAACTATAGTCAAAAAAATAGACAAGCATCACCCTTGCTTTCTGTATGGGCTGATAACTATTCAAGTAATTACTTGTCATCTAAAACTCCCCCTCACAGAACTAGTTCTAGTTTTTTGTTCCGAATCGAGGAGTTTGATCAGCTTGCACAAACACAACAGCCAGAGCCATTAGGCTCTAATAATATGATGTTTACTGGAGAATCCACTTCATCTCCTCGGGTCTTGTTCAGACCACAGATCAGTAGACAATTAGATCCACTCCCATTTTTGGATGAGGAGTACTTAACATGCTACACTAAAAGCGAACAATGTTTCCAAAACATGTATCCACCTATAGGGAGTTTGCAAATACAATCTGATACCCTATTCTAAGAAAACACCCCCATTCCTCCACCTATGGGAAATGCCCTCGGTGAAGCTTGGTAGGGTAACGATAAATTTATAGTAGGGTATCATACCCCTTTACAACCTCAAGGTATACAACAAATGCCATTAAGGCAAAACACAGTGTCTTCACCAATAGAGGTCATTTCAGCCTTAGTTGAAAAGGTTAGAGGGCTGGAACTTGCTCAAGCAAACCAAAATTCATATTTGGGGCAAGTAGGAATACCCAACCCTCCGCATCATCCCAATCAGGTCGACCTCCTTACAGGATTAGGCATGTTAGGCATGCCTCCTCAAAATCCCTATAGTTACCCACAACAAACACCAACTAGGACCATGTTTTCAAACGCTGCTCCAGTTGAAAACATGACACCTCCCGACTTGGCACCAAACAACCCATACCAGAACAATGCTCCTCCTTACTTAAACATTTATTCAAAGTCACCACAAGGAGACATGTTCTCTTCTCATGGGATGTTCATTCAACCACAGGGATTCCCTTGTGTCCCTATAAACGCATATGCTATACCATATCAACAAACCATTCCACCTCCCCCCATCAACAAGTGCCATCAATGGTCGAGGTCTATATGGTAGGGACTTATTCAGAGTATTTAAAAGAGCCCATAGACTTCACCATATGAGGTGTTATGCTTCTAAGACCCCTTCCTAATTTACCCAAATACAAAGGGGAAGGTGATCCAAATGCACACATTAAGGCCTATGCCACAACCATACGGGAGTTACTCCCTTTGGGATGGGGTTATTGCTAAGATATTCCCTAAGACCTTAGAGGGTATTGCCCTTGATTGGTATTACAGAATACCTGAAGCCTCGATACACTCATTTAAATAACTCATGTCAGAGTTCATCAAAGCTTTTGACATGAACAAATTGTTAAGAACAGGAATCAAGGAATTCTTGCATATTAAACAAGAACATAATGAATCCATTGCTCATTTTATCCAAATATGGCGTATGGTTCTCTACTCATCAGTGAGTGCTCCAAACATGGATCAAATGGAACTATGTGATTTATTCCTTAATTCTCTCAATAGAGAGATAAAGGAAGAAGTCCCAAAGTTCCCACTAAGAACTTACGATGAAGTACTCGAGAGTGCTCTCCGAATCGACCAAACAACGATAGATAGTGGTCATAAGACATATGGGAAAAATGGGAAATTAACCACTCCCAATCAAAACACTGCGGCCTATCCTAATACTGAGAACGCCAATTAAGGACCTAATATCCTTAACAAGAACCACAAAGTTACAACAGATGGGGTAACTGACCAAGTTAAAAGGGAAAATGTTGTAAACATTTCGCCACCTGTTAATAATCAGCGAAATAACAATTTTACTCCAATAATCAACACGGTGGATTTTAATCGTCCACCACGACGACAACAACAACAATGAAAAATCCAAACACAAGTCCTAAATCGAAACCCAACTGGATATGAAAGTCAAAACCAAAGACAACAGCCTCAAAATTTTAACTCTAACAACTAGCAACCTTATCAGAATTTTGGGCCACAACAGGTTTTAAATCAACAACCTCGAAATTATAATCCCAATTTGTATTGTGGCTTTCACAAAATTCAAGGCCATGATACTAGGACTTTTCGTGACTACAATAAATTCATGCAGCATTTTCCAGAAGATCAAAAACAACTCTTTATAGATATGTTTTTAGCAAATTTTGTAGTATCCACCCAAACACTTATACAGGGGCAATTTCCCTTCAAAATGCACCCCTCAAGATCTTTAATGATACACTCCTAAACCATTCTAACAATAACAAGCTAGATCCTAGCGGAACAAACAAGGGTGCTGTAACAGGAAACAATGATCATGAAGCTTCAACTTCATTAAATCCACAAGTCGCACCCCAATTAGGAACTCGACCCAAAACTAAGATAGTTGGTTTGGTAGAGTTAGACACCGAGCTACCCGTAGAAACCATAACAAGAACATGAGATTATTCTTCTCAACCTACTCCAAGTTATCCATTGGAACCAGACAACAGTCAACAAACATTGGTAAAACCCATAGGCGCCTATGATTTAATTAATGACTTAACTAAAACCTTCTCTCACATCTCCTTTTTGGATTTGTTAAAGAACCTCTCCCGCCCACAGGGCTGCTCTCTTAGAAGCATTAGGCATTGGTCATTTAATCAAAATCACTCCTCCAAAAATGTAAGTAAACCACATAGACTTTTACATTTATCCTCCAGGTCAGCCTGATAGGGATTATGAGTTTATATTCGATATAAGCAAACTGCCAATAGATGCTGAAATTACACGAAGAGGCGACCCAACTTTACATTTACAAGTATGGGTTTACAATATTTATGTTAAACGTGAAATGGTTGATGATGGGGCAACAGTTAACATATTCTCCTTCGCTTTTCTTCAAAATTTAGGATATGGAGAGACAAATTGTTCCACAACATGAAATACATTAAGAGGATATGATAGCCTCAAGGCCACTTCAATTAGAACCATAGTTTTACCAGTCACTTTAGGACCCAAGACGGTCCTCACCAAATTTTATATTATAGATCAGGAAACCAACTATAATATGATCCTTAGTCAGCCGTGGATACACCGTATGAATGCAATCCCTTCCACACTATTCCAAGAAATAAGATTTCTACACTTAGGGAAAATATTTTTGGCACAAGGTGACCCAAAACCATTTGATATACACCTAGCTGATTTGAAGAAAAGACTAGGTATTCACTCCGAGTTTGAACTCCCAACAAATCAGCTTGTCAAACCAATTAATTCAAAACCAAAAGAAAATTTGATACCCACCACAGAGTTGGAAATTACAAATCTAGTCGAGGACATTCTAGTACTCAAAAGTGAGACCAATGTCATAAAAACAGTGTCATTAGGGACTACCACAAATTTTTTTGAGTTGCTAGAGAAAGACTTACCAATTCTCCTACCATTTGATTATATGGGTATGGGACACACCCTGGGAATCGCTTCTCTTCCATCAGATGAAGTTTTTATGGTAGAAGTAACCGAAGCAAAAGAAATAGATATGAAATATATCCCAACATCCATTTTTCCAAGCAAGTATTGGACCTCTCCACTTCGACGGAGCTAGATGTCACTTTGGAGCTAGGGCAGGAGTGATCTTTATTTCACCTGAGGGAAGGATCCTACCTTTCACCTTTAAATTAAACTTTGAATGTACAAAAAATGGGGCCGAGTACGAAGCTCTCCTCCTTGGCCTCATCCCAACTAAAAGAATGGGTGTCGACGACATTAGGGTACTAGGAGACTCGTAACTAGTTGCAAACCAAGTCTCCGAGGTATATGAAACTAGACCTGAGCATTTACAATTCTATAAAACAACAATATTAGATCTAAGTAAGGGATTTAACTTCATATCAATTGAAGCAATCCCATAAGAGAAAAACCTTCTCACAGACTCAATAGCAACCTCAGCTTCCCAGTTCACTCCAAGCAGCGAGTTAGGAGATACACATTTCATAGTATCACTTCGTACCAAACCATTAGTGCGTAAAATACCAAAAAACTCACTCCTGACTCATGGGGAAGTTGAGGATGATTTTTCTATCATGGATCACTCTGACAATGATAGAGTCACTCTTCAATATCTAAACGCCAATGCGGAGCTACACCTTGCTCACCGTATAGTTGATCTTTCCTTAATACCACATTCCTCTTCCTATTTTGGAAATCCCATGGTGGAGTCTCCTCCACAGAAGGATCTCGATATCTACGAGATAGAAAATAGAGAAAGCTTGGAACTACCTCCAGCCCCACCTGAATTTGAAGAAGGTAACACTTTTTTAATAGAAGAAACCATTGACATAAACATTGGAACGGAGAAAGAACCAAAATTTTTTAAGTTGGGATCCTCGTTAACTTCGGAGGAGATAGAAATACACACCCGAATCCTCAAAAAACATCAAAAGGCTTTCACATTTAACTATAAAGAAATGACGGGCATCGCACCACATGTCGCGGTACATAATCTTGTCACCAAGCTAGATGCAAAACCAATTAAACAGAAGTCAAGACCAATGAAGCCAAAATTAGCTCTCATGGTAAAAGAGGAAGTAATAAAACTTCTCCAAGTGGGATTCATCAAGCCCATTGACTATTCACAACGGGTATCTAATATCGTCCCTATTCTCAAAAAGAATGGGAAGATACTCATTTGCATAGATTTTCAAGATATTAACAAAGCTTGTCCCAAGGATGACTTCCCATTACCATCCATTGATGTTATCGTTGATGCAACAACTGGATTTGAACTGTTGTCCCTCATGGATGGGTTCTCAGGGTATAATCAGATTAAAATATCTAAACAGGATCAAGCGAAAACTACATTCATAACTCCCTGGGGAACATATTACTATGATGTCATGCCATTTGGCGTTAAGAACGTCAGCGCTACATATCAGTGGGGCAATAACTTATATATTCCATGATCTTATTTATAAAATTGTGGAATCCTATGTGGATGACTTGTTGGCCAAGGCCAAGAAACGCTGTGATCATCCAGAAGTGCTCTGTATCATTCTCTCACGATTAATTGAATATGGCGTCACATTAAACCTAGAGAAGTGCATGTTTGGTGTGACAGGAGGCAAACTTCTGGGCTATATTATATCTTCACGAGGGATTGATGTTGATCTAGCCAAAATACGGGTTGTTCTCGAAATGATCCCACCATCAGACGAGTCTAGAATCAGGTCATTTCTTGGGAAGCTCGGTGTAATCCGAAGGTTCATCCCAGATTTAAGTTTTTCCTTTCATCCAATCAACAATCTATTAAAGAAATATTATAGCATTGATTGGACTGAAGAGTGCAACGAGGCCTTCGAAGCAATTAAATGCTTCTTGTTGTCTCCACCCATGCTAATGCCTCCCAAACCAGATTGCCCTCCGATCCTATACTCATGAGCCACTCATGTCTTGCTACCCTGCATGCTGGCTCAAGAAGACAATGATAAATGAGAACGTGCATTCTATTTAATCAGTTGAACGTTGCTTGATTATGAAACACGTTATACATAGGTAGAGGGAGAATGCCTTGCCATATTCTTTGCAACAAAATGTTTAAGACATTACATGTTAAACCAAGAAACAAGGGTCATTGTAAAGACATATCATTTACAAACATTCCTCATGCAAGGGTCTTTATCTAAAAAGGCTAGACATTTCATAACCTTAATGGGTGAATTCGAGTTGACATTCATAAACCAAAAATACGTTAAGGGACAAATCATTGTAGATTGGTTAGCTGACAATCCACTAGAGGGAGGTGATCTGGTAAATTTGGACTTTCCTGATGAGTGTGTATACTTCGTCGAAACCAGGCCCCCTATCTATACATGTCCCTGGTACACTGATATCATCAATTTTATAATAGACCATACATACCCGGAAGCTACCACATCACAAAAAAGAAGGTGGTTATGCATTATTACCGCTAAATATGTTGTTTTAGAATAGGTACTCTATCGTAAAGCCTTTGACGACATGCTTCTAAGATGCATCGACACAGAAGAATCTAAAAATATTCTTCATGAATCACACAATGGAATATGTGGAGGCCACTTCGGTGGTCACGCCACTGCTCACAAAAATACATCAAATGGGCTATTTTTTGCCCACTCTTAAACATAATGTAGTGGAATTTGTACGTAAGTGTCATAAATGCCAAGAATTCTCTCATGAGATTCACATGCCAACACAATCCCTACAACCAATAGCGACCCCGTGGCCCTTCTCCACGTGGGGTCTAGACTTGATAGGAAAATTCTCTCCCTCATCAACCGATGGCCATAATTTTATAATTATAGCCACAAAATATTTTACCAAATGGGTGGAGGCCATGCCTCTCACCACCGTACCAGGTTTGGTAATTACCAAATTCATTCTAAACCAAATCATTTGCAGGTATGGTGTCCCCCAAATCATTATCTCAGATAATGGCACGTCCTTTAAAAATGACGAAGTCCATGAGTTATGCAACAAATGCAAAATAAACCATCACACAGCCTCTCTTTACTGCCCTCAAGCCAATGGGCAAGCTGAAGCGACAAACAAAATGTTAAAGGCTATTCTCCTCAAAAAAGTCAAGGAGAACAAGCGAGATTGGCATTTAAAACTATATCCGACCTTGTGGGCCCATCAAACCTCGGTAAGAACACCAACAGGAGTAACTCCTTTCTCGCTAGTATTCAGAGCAGAAGCAATTCTCCCACTTGAGGTTGAAATACCCAGTCTCCATATCTCATTACAAGGGATTTTGGATGAAGAAGCTTATAGGGTATGTACGTACCCAAAATTGTAGGGTACTGCACCGCCGGAATAACGTAACACATGCCCCAATGATGATACAGGTCTCCTCACAAGGTGTTCGGGATCTGGAAAAGCTCTCCAAGTATGCGTTAACATCTTGCATACCCTGCTTAGCCCATGTGTGCTTAGTTTTCTCTTCTCCCCTCCTTTTCTTTGTGTTTTAGTCTTCAGTGATGAAACCGCCGCCCTGCTCAGGGCAGCGGTCCTTCACGCATTTTCCAGAATGATCTTTTTAACGTGACTCATGTAAATTTTCAACGCTTACCATATTTTTTCACTGCCTTTGCTTGTATTTATGATTCTGGTTCCCTGGAATAGTGTTTTGGCATTGTTTATGGTTTAAGAGATCAATTTGGTTTTTACCTTTGGGTAAATGGGATTCTATAAATAGCTGGCTTGTGCTCAAGCAAATGGCCCCTCAAATTTGTCTCTGAATTTCTCATTCCAATAGTTTAGCCTTTCCTTTTGTTTAGGATTCATAGTTTCATTTGTTAGATGTATAGTTAGCATTGTTTAGCTGTCAAAAAGCCACATATTCTCCTTGTGCAAAGTGCTGTTGTCATTTCATCCAAATCAATTGGAGTAGGATAGTTTGATTTCAATAGGAAGCCATTAAAGTTGTAGGTTTTGTTCATCCAATAGGATATTTTCAGATGCTAGACATTTTATGTTGCATGAATCACAATAAATCCCGCTAGGAATTGCATAGGCCAAGCCCTGTACTCTTGCGCTATCCCTCTCCTACTCGCATTGTATTCAGTCTGCATCCTAAGCTACCTTTGTTCCAATATCTACTTTTGTTGATGCTAGCATTACACACTTTTCTGGATCCACGTGAGCATGAAAGAACGAGGAGATCACACTGAGGGGACAAGGTCACACACTATCGGATTTGCCACTATTCCGCAGAATCCAGGTTCTAGCTTTCAAATTTCTAGTTAAAAGCATATCAAATAGAGTAGCTAATCATTTCATTTCAGTTAAATTTTACTTTCGATATTGCCAGGGAAGCTGTGGGGATTGATAGTTTATGAGAAACTATGATTCACTCCTCACTTTTGAGGTAGGATTGAGAGTCTTTCAAATAGAGTAGATCAGTTATCAAGTTATTTAGAATAGATCTACAAATTGCACAGACAAGCAGCTATACTCAGTCACTTTAGTTGTTTTTAATTGTGTTATTAGTTTATTTGTCAATTTTAGATATATTAGATAAGTTGCTCTTTAAAATCTGCTCAGTAGTTTAGCAATATGCATCAGACTTAGAAATATACGTAAATATATCTTGCATGTTTAGTTTATTCTGTCATTATTCAGCTTTATATCGCTTGCTTTTGTATGAAAATCATGGGACCTAGAGAGCCCAAAGAATATGTATTCGATCCAATCGTGCCTCAACCCAATATTATTATGGAAATAACTGATATAGATCAGAACCTTAGAATCCAAGTCTTCCGAACAACAGTAGACTTACAATAGATCAGCTCACAGTTAAGCAGGTTAAATATAGAAATTGACAAAGTGCACACATTTTGGTCAAATCAACAAAATTACAGATTACACTAGATAAGTATCCACATGACTATAGAAGGACTTGAAAGAGAGAAAATGTTCGATTGTGATCCTTTGGTCCCACAGCTAGACGTAGGAGACACTCTCATAGACATAGATACTAGCTTAAGGATTCAAGTTGCAAGAACACCTATAAGATACTCAGAAAAGATTGCACAACTGTTAATTCTGAATGTAGAGGCCGAAAAGGCATACGACTATTGGATACTAAGGATTAGGGACTGATTCCACACATGACCATAGTAGGTCCACAGTAACCACAAATCTACGGTTGTGACCCACAAATCCCACAACCCAATGAATCCATAGGTGAATCAGACATAGATGCTAGCTTACGCACATTAGTATTCAGATCTACTCCACTTCCACCTACCATCATCTCACAATTATCCTTGTTAGACATAGTAGCTAACAAAGCTAAAGATTTCTGGACTAGACTAGAGAATCAGCCATAGAATCCACTATATATCCATCATCCATCATATGACCATGTCTGGAGACATACACGAAACCATCCCAGGTCATTTTCCACATATCCCACAACCTATAGATCGGATCACGCCAGAGCTCAATATTGATTGGAGCCTTTGAGTAGTCATCCTTGCCGACTGATCTATCACGCCAGCTCAGGTTAGGAGGGCCTTCTTTGCCTTAGATTCACAGATTCCATTAGTGCGTGTCAAAGATATAAGATTTCCTAACTAGTTTACCCATACCCTACGCATAATCCATCCCCACCGGCTGTCTCGGCACGACCTCAGGAGGTCGAGTGCGAGGAAGAGTCACTTGTAGATTCTCATGCTCGCTTGTCACTTTTCTATCGTACAAAATTGGTGAACCTGACGTGAACAACACTGTACCTCCCCTTTTCTTTATTACCTCTTTCTTCCACCTTCGCTCTTTCCCATTATTCTGCAGGTATTCATATACCCCCCGAATATGTCGGGATTCGATGCATATGGCAGACCTCTCCTAGGTCTTGAAGCATACTACGCTCAACTGAATAGACAATCATCACCCTCGCTCTCAGTATGGGGTGACAACTATTCAAACAACCAATTATCAACAAAAATTCCACCTCTAAGGACTAGATATTGCTCATCTTTCCAAACAGAGGAGTTGGATCAACTCGCTCAAAAACAACAAACAGAGCCTTTTAACTCGAACAATATGACGTTCATAGGAGAATCTAGTTCATCTCCTCAGGTGCTGCTTAGACCACAAATTAGTAGAAAATTAGATCCATACCAGGTTTTAGATAATGAGCATTCAGTGCATTATGCCAGGAATGAACAACACTCTCGGAGTATGTACCCACCTATAGGAGGCTTACAAACACAACCCGAGATCTCTTCTCAAGAAAATACCTCCATGCCACTACATATAGGAAATGCCCTCGGGGAAACTTGGCAGGGTAGCGATCAGTTCATAGCAGGGTATCACATGCCTATACAATATCAGGATATACAACAAATGCCATTAAGGCAAAAATACTGTGACTTCACCAAATGAATTCATTTCAACGTTAGTAGAAAAATTTAGGGGGTTAGAACTTGCACAAGCAAATCAAAATTCTCAATTCATACAGGTAGGAAGTTCCAATCCTCCACACCATCCTAGCCAAGTAGATCTCCTCACAAGAATGGGCACATTGGGCATGCCTCCTCAGTATTCACAACAAACACCAACTAGAACTGCTATTCCTAACACCGTTCCGATACCTCCCGGTCTAGTACAAAATAATCCATTCCTAGACAATACCCCTTCATACTTAAACATATACTCCAAATCACCACAGGGAGATATGTTCTCCTTTCCCGACATGTTTACTCAACCACAGGGGTTTCCTTATGCCCCTACCAGTGCATACGCTATGCCATATCAACAACCCATTCCACCACCACCCCCTCAGCAGGCACCGTCAATGGTCGAAACCTATGCAATAAGGACTTATTCAGAATATTTGAAAGAGCCCTTAGACTTCACCATACAAGGCGTCATGCTTCCAAGACCTCTTCCCAATTTTCCCAAATACAAAGGGGAGGGAGATCCAAATGCACATATCAAGGCCTATGCCACAGCCATTCGAGAACTGCTCCCTTAGGATGGGGTTGTTGCCAAAATATTTCCCAAAACATTAGAAGGTATCGCCCTCGATTGGTATTACAGAATACCTGAAGCCTCTGTCCATTTGTTTAAACAACTCGTTTCTGAGTTCATCAAGGCATTTGATATGAACAAACTGTTGAGAATAGGAATAAGGGAATTCTTGCACATTAAGCAGGAACACAATGAATATGTTGCTCATTTCATTCAAATATGGCGTACAGTCCTCTATTCTTCGGCAAGTGCTCCAAATATGGATCAGATGGAACTATGTGATTTATTCCTTCATTCCCTCAGTAGAGAGGTGAAGGAAGAAGTCCAAAAGTTCCCACTAAGGACTTACGATGAAGTACTTGAGAGTGCTCTTCGAATAGATCAAGCTGCAATAGATAGCGGTCGCAAGACATATGGAACAAACGAGAGGTTAATCACCTCCAACCAGAATGTTATGACTTACCCCACTACCACAAATGTCAATCAAGGACCTAAAGTCCTTAATAAAAATCACGGAGTGACAACAAATGGAGTAACTGATCAGGCTAAAAGGGTAAATGTTGTGAATACTCCACCACTAATGAACAACCAACGAAACAACAACTTTACCCCAACAATCAATGTAGTGGATTTTAATCATCCACAACAACAACAAAAACAATGGGAAAACCTTACAAAGGGTCCGAGCCAAAACTCAATTGGATATCAAAACCAAAACCAAAACCAAAAACAACAAACACAAAACTTTAATCCTAATAGGCAACGGTTTGATCAGAGTTTTGGGCCACAATATGCACCAAACCAACAAACTAGGAATTACAATCCTAACTTGTATTGTGGTTTTCACAAAATCCAAGGCCATGACACTAGAACGTGCCATGACTACAATAAATTCATGCAATGTTTGCTAGAGGAACAAAGACAACTTTTCATAGATATGTTCTTGGCCGATCCTGTGTCACTGACACCAAATACTTTCACGGGGGGAGTTTCCCCTCAAAACGCACCCCTCAAAATCTGTAATGATCCGCTCCCAAATCACAATAACAACAAGTTAAATCCAAATGGGACAAATAAGGGCATAATGACAGGAAACAATGATCATGAAGCCTCAACTTCACTAAATCCATTAGTTGCACCACAATTAGGAAGTCAGCCGCGACCCAAGATAGTCAGTTTAGTGGAATTAGATGCCGAACTACCCGTGGAAGCTGTAACAAGGACATGAGAATATTTCTCTCAACCAAGTCCAAGTTACCTACCAGAGACAGATAACATCCAAAAAATATTAGTAAAACCCGTGGGTGCCTACGATTTAATTAGTGATCTAACGAAAACCTTCTCACACATTTCTTTTTTGGACTTACTGAAGAACTCTCCCACCCACAGGGCTACTCTTTTAGAAGCATTAGGTTTAGGTCATTTAATTAACATCACTCCACCTCCCGAAACACAGGTAAACCACATAGACTTTGATATTCACCCTCCGGGACAGTCGGATAGGGATATCGAGTTTATATTCGAAATAAACAAAATGCCAATAGACACTGAGATTGCACGCAGAGGTGATCCAACCTTATATTTGCAAGTTTGGGTTTATAACAATTACGTTAAATGCGCAATGGTTGACGATGGGGCAGCAGTTAACATAGTCCCCTTCTCTTTCCTTCAAAAGCTAGGGTATGGAGAAACAAATTGTTCCACGACTCGAAATACATTAAGAGGCTATGATAGCCTTAAAGCCATGTCGATTGGAACTATAATACTACCGGTCACCTTAGGACCCAAAACAATCCTAACTGAGTTTTATATTATAGATCAGGAAACCAACTATAATATGATCCTTGGCCGACCATGGATACACCGTATGAAGGCAATCCCCTCTACATTATTTCAAGAAGTAAGATTCTTGCATTTAGGAAAGGTGTTCGTAGCCAAAGGCGATCTAAAACCATTCGATATACACCTAGCAGACCTGAAGAAAAGGCCAGGCACTCATTCTGAGTTCGAACTCCCAACAAACCAACTCAATAAACCCACCAACGCAAAACTGGAAGAAAAGTTGGTACCTACAACAGATCTTGAGACTATGAGCCTAATCAAGACTATTCCAACCCTCAAGGATGAGGCTAACATTGTCGAAACCGTATCATTAGGAACTACTGCAAAGATTGTCGAGTTATTAGAACAGGATCTACTGATGTTCCTACCATTTGATTCTGTAGGCATGGGATATACCCTAGGTGTTGGTTCTCTTCTAGCAGAGGATCTCTGCATGGTAGAAGTAGAAGATGTTAACACAACAAATATCCCAACGGCTATATTCCCAGATAAATACTGGACTCTCCATTTTGATGGAGCTAGATGTCGTTATGGAGCTGGGGTAGGTGTAATCTTTACTTCTCCCGAGGGAAAAATCCTACCATTCGCCTTTAAACTAAATTTCGAGTGTACAAACAATGGCACTGAGTATGAAGCCCTCCTCCTTGGCCTCATCTTAGCTAAGAGGATTGGTGTTAATAACATCAGGGTGTTAGGAGACTCACAATTGGTAGCAAACCAAGTCTCTGAGGTGTATGAAACTAGAGCTGAGCACTTACAACTCTACAAAACAACTGTATTGGATTTGAGCAAAGAGTTTGACTTCATATCAATTGAAGTAATCTCGTGAGAACAAAATATTCTCGCTGATTCTATAACAACCTTAGCATCACGCTTCACTCCAAAGAGTGAGTTGGAAGATACCCGTTTCATGGTATCCCTTCGTACTGAACCATTGGTGAAAAAATGTCAAACCCTTTTTTAACAAACATAGATGAGAACAAATCTACTATCCTAGACCACATTGATAGTGATAGAGCCACTCTGGATTACTTAAACACCTATGCAATGTTACATCTCACCCATGACGTGATAGATTTATCCTTAATCCCACATTCATCTTCTTACTTTGGAAATCCCATGATAGAGCTTCCCCCACAAAAGGAGCTCAGCATATACACGGTAGAGAACGGAGACGATCTGGAACTACCTCTAGCTCTGCCTGAGTTTGAAGAAGGTAACGCTTCTTTAATCGAAGAAACAATTGATATTAACATCGGAACGGAGGATGATCCAAAGATCTTGAAATTAGGATCTTCATTAACCCCAGAAGAAATAGAAATACACACTCAAATCCTCAAGGAGCATCAGAAGGCCTTCACATTTAACTATAAAGAAATGACAGGAGTTGCACCGCACATTGCGGTACATAACCTCGTCACCAAGTTAGATGCAAAGCCAATTAAACAAAAATTGAGACCAATGAAACCTAAGGTAGCTCTCATGGTAAAGGAAGAGGTAATGAAACTCCTCCAAGTAGGATTCATCAAACCAGTCGACTACTCTCAGTGGGTATCTAATATCGTTCCCGTTCTAAAAAAGAATGGGAAAATACGCATCTACATAGACTTTCAGGACATTAACAAAGCATGTCCTAAGGACGACTTCCCGTTACCATCCATAGATGTCATTGTTGACGCAACATCCAGATTTGAGCTTTTGTCTATGCATGGATTCTTAGGATACAATTAAATCAGAATATCTGAACAAGACCAAGCTAAAACCACATTTATAACTCCTTGGGGAACCTATTACTACGATGTTATGCCATTCGGTCTCAAGAACGCTGGTGCTACATACCAACAGGCTATGACGTATATATTTCATGATCTTATTCATAAAATTGTGGAATCCTACGTAGATGACTTGTTGGCCAAAGCCAAGAGGTGTTGTGATCACCCAGAAGTACTCCGCGTCATTCTTTCACATCTAATAGAATACGGAGTCACGCTAAATCCAGAAAAATGCATCTTTGGTGTGACAGGAGGGAAACTCCTAGGTTACATTATATCGTCACGAGGGATCGATGTTGACCCAACCAAAATTTGGGTTGTTCTCGAAATGGTCCCACCTTCGGATGAATCTGGAATCAGGTCATTTCTCAGAAAACTTGGTGCAATCCGGAGATTCATCCTAGATTTAAGCTTTGCCATTCATCCAATCAACAATCTACTCAAGAAAGATCATAGTATTGATTGGACCGAAGACTGCAACGAAGCTTTCAATGTAGTTAAATGTTTCTTGTTATCACCACCTACTCTAATGCCACCTAAGCTAGACCACCCGTTAATCTTGTATTCGTGAGCTACCAATGTCTCGCTCGCCTGTATGCTGGCTCAAGAAGACGATGAAAAGAGAGAACGCACGATCTATTTCATTAGCCGAACGTTTCTTGACTATGAAACATGTTATACACAGGCAGAACGAGAATGCCTTGCCATAGTCTTCACAACCAAACGCTTAAGACATTACATGCTAAATCAAGAAACAAGGGTCATTGTAAAAACAGACCATTTACGAACCTTCCTCACGCAAGGGTCCTTGTCTAAGAAGGTTGGACGCTTTATAACCTTAATGGGTGAATTTGAATTAACTTTTGTAAATCAAAAGTCTGTTAAGGGACAAATCATAGCAGATTGGTTAGCTGACAACCCATTAGACGGAGACAATCTAGTCAATTTGGACTTTCCCGATGAATGCATATATTACGTCGAAACTAGACCTCCCATCTCTGAATGTCCTTGGTATACTGATATTATTAATTATATCATAAACCACACATATCCAGAAGGTGCTACACCACAACAAAGAAGGTGGTTACGCATTATCGTAGCTAAATACGTTATTATAGAACAAGTGCTCTATCGTAAGGCTTTTGATGGAATGCTTCTAAGGTGTGTTGACACAGAAGAATCCAAGAAGATCCTCTACCAATCCCACAGTGGAATATGTGGAGGCCACTTTGGTGGTCATGCCACCACCCGTAAAATACATCGGATGGGCTATTTCTGGCCCACTCTAGAACACGACGCAGTAGAGTTTGTGCGAAGGTGTCATAAGTGCCAAGAATTCTCCCACGAGATTCACATACCAGCACAAGCTCTACAACCAATCGCTACTCCATGGCCCTTTTCTACGTGGGGCCTAGATTTGATAGGGAAATTCTCCCCCTCATCTACAGACGGCCATAATTTCATAATCACGGCCACCGAGTATTTTACCAAGTGGGTAGAGGCTATGCCGCTTACTACTGTACCGGGTTCCGTAATCACCAAGTTCATTTTGAACCAAATCATTTGCAGGTACGGTGTCCCGCAAATCATTATCTCAGATAATGGGACTTCTTTTAAGAATGACGAAGTTCGTGAACTATGCAATAAATTTAAAATAAGCCATCATACAGCCTCCCTATATTATCCTCAAGCCAACGGACAGGCTGAAGCGACAAACAAAACATTAAAAGCCATTCTTCTTAAAACGGTGAAAGAAAACAAACGAGATTGGCATTTGAAGTTATATCCGGCCTTGTGGGCCCACCGAACCTCAATAAGAACACCAACAGGAGTGACTCCTTTCTCGCTAGTATTCGGGGCAGAAGCAGTTCTCCCACTTGAGGTTGAAATACCCAGTCTCTGTATCTCATTACAAGGGATTCTGGATGAAGACGCTTACAGAGAAGCACGTCTCTCCCAACTAGAAAGCCTAGATGAAGCTAGGTTAGATGCTGAACAATGGCACAGAATCTATGCTGACCGGATGTGCCGGCAGTATAACAAGAAGGTCTATGAATGAGACATATATGAAGGTGATCTGGTTCTAAGGCTAGACAGCCGGATCGATAAAAATACCGGCGAAGGAAGGAAGTTTCGGCCCAAATGGTTGGGTCCATACCAAGTCACAAAAGACTATGGAAATGGTGCATATCTCTTATGTACACTAGAGGGTGAGGAATTTGGCGAAGCAGTCAATTCCCTACACCTTAAATGATTCTATGCATAAGAAACCAACACTATTTATATAAATATATCTACATTGCATCTTCATATAGTTAGGTTCATTTTGTCCGCTTGTTTCGTACAATTTTGTGATCAAGGAACTCATTCTCAAAGCAATTCATTACAAACTTCTGATGGTATTGGCATAAACACTCTAATTATACTTCTTCATTTTATAACGTCATCACCTGTTTCAGAATCATTTCATCAAATAAAGATAGATATGACAAAGCCTTGACGGTAACCATACCAAGATCTGCGGGCTTGTTCTCACTTTTGGTTTCTTCCTAGGATAGGTGTCTTGCCCATGGTCTGTTCTAGAAGCTTCATCGTGTCACATCTATCCCGTATGTATATCTCTTTGGAAGTAAGAACATACTGACATTTTGCTCAAATAAGCAAGTCAAACATAGATCAAACAGAAAATTTTAATTTTACACATTTCCTTGCCCTACCAACCTTTGGTGATGAGCTTGCGTCTCTTACTAGTGACGTAGGGTTGGGAAAGGATGGAAATGCCCTTACTCACCTATGCCTTGCCCATGGTGATAAGCCCATACTTCTTACTAGTAGCATGGGGCAAGGTATAGGGGGTCCTCTTGACAAATAAACATTGAAGGTCAGTAAGCAAAAATTCAAATGAACCTTTGAAATTTTGAGTCAAAAACAAATGAATCAGATGTCCAAAATTCCAAGAGAGTTCAAAACCCTGAAACCCAGATTTTGTCTACCATGTGGCCATCTACGGATCTAAGTCTAGATAAACCGCAAAGCAAGTTGCATCCCAAACTATGGAGTCACTCGAGTAGAGTAAGTTTGTAGCATCCTAATTTGGTTCCACCAAATCTTTGTCTATCTCTCATCACTACCATTTCAACACATTTCATAACTTGTGCCCTTTCTAGCTCTCGGTGATGAGCCCTCGCATCTTACTAGTTGCATGGAGATAGGAGTGGGGCAAGTTCATCTACTCATCATACCAGTTTATCATCACACTTTGTCAAAACAAATATGAAGTACCGAAAAATTGCTTATAAGAAACTGGAGTTTAAAATCACATTGTGTTTACATTATCATATATCAGCATCACGAAATACAAAAAGAAAGTAAACATTTTATCATTTGTTCTCCATTGCATACATTCTAAAAAGCATATAAACATAACATTATAATTTACATAAGGAAAAAAAATCCATAAATGCCAAGATTCTGATCCAAAAAGAATATATATATATATATATATATATATATATATACAATATATATATATATATAAACAAAGTTTCCTGTACAATGCCATCATGCGCTAAGCATGGTCAAAATGCTCAAAGAGCCTGGGAGATACAAAATACATCATAAAAAATAGTCCAAGAGAGCCAAGTGGCTTCTCAACCCCTATGAGATCCCTCTGAGGGTGCACACCCCCGTCTAGGACTCCGGCTACGCCGGCACTCTGAATGCACGGAGGGCTCACGATCCCGAGGAGCAGCTGCGGTCTCACCATGAGAATGACTCCTCATCAGGCGCTCTGCTGTCCTATACCCTGCCAGCTCGGTACGGAGGGTAGACACCATCCTGGCCACATGCCAGACAGGGCCAAAACGTCGGTATGCCTACCAGCTGCTGAAGGCTCCCCTGCATCCACGGATAGCTCTGCACGGGTCTTCTCCATAGGGATCATCAGGGTATCGGTGCATACCCGGCGAATCAGGTCTCGCCACTCATCGGCAGTCTCTGCAAGCAAAGGAGAAAAGCCAATTAGAAATAATCAAGAGATAAAAGCAAACGTAAACAAAAGGAGAGGTAACAACTAAGGCAATCATAAACTAGAAACAAACGTTAAAAGGAAGGATGATAACTCACTCGGATCACCGGGCCTCCAAGATGGATCTCTAGGATCGGCACCTGCCACAGATGCCACCGCTGACTGGTGTGCTCCTCCTGTGGCCGGGGCAACATAGCGTCCCGCTACGGACTCATCCTCCCCACCAAGGCCCTGAGAGAGTGGCTCCTCTGAAGCTAGTGTCACCCTCTCTGCACTCTGCTCCACCCTCTCTGCCTGTAAAATATCCTGAGTGTCATGCCACTCAGGATCACTGTCCTCCTCTCCACCTGACTCACTAGACCTCAGCCTCAGTCTCCTCCTCTTTCTCTCCCCATGAGAACTCCTCCGACTCAGAGTCTATGTCAATGGGGTCGTCGCTGTTGTGGGTAGGACCGGCGGAAATCTGAAGTAAGGGTGCCTAAGGAGCACCGGCTCTCCCTCGAGCACGTACTACCCGCCTAGCCGCAATAGGAACACCAGGAGTAACAACTGTCCAACCCCGGCCTCTAGGACCTCCCCTGGCCTCTCGAACTGATCTATATACTGGCACCACCGGGGGAAGCATACCCACGTAAGGCAGGCCAAACTGCTGAGGCACTCGACCGAAAGGGTGTATCTCCACCCTCCCCACCCTGTCAACAAGCTGCCCTGTGGTGGAGTAGGAAATCAAAGTAAGAGCCTCCTCACCCCATAAACCTGCCATGGCCTGATAAGGTGTGGCCTCCATGTCATCAGTGGTCAGGGAGGCGACTGGCTGGTGAGGTGCTCTGAGCACCGACATGTCTGTCCATCTGGCTGCCCTCACAGCTCCGGGATCTGCCACCTCTACACCTCTCCCATAAGGGATGAAACGCTCGTAGACCCAGCTCATAACCAGGGTCGGATGGCTCAATGACTGCCCCTGTAAACGGACCACCCGGTACAAATCATGGTAGGTAGTCCCAAGAATGTCGGCTCCCCAGGCATAAATCCGACCATGTCCCTCAATCTGTGCAATAATGGGGGACCAACAATAGAGTAGAGTGTCTCCTCCCTTGTCCCCGATCAATCTTCAAGGCAAGGATCCCCATAATGGCCTGACGAATCAAGGGGATAGGCAGGCTAGGAATAGATCAGACCCTCACCCCCTTCTTCGAACCAGTGGAGATAACTGCATCTCCCATGTATGAGGCCCACTGTGCTATCTGAGCCCGTGAACCTGCTGTCTCAAGAGTGAGTCATCTCCCGATGATCGGGACCCCCAAGATACGGTAAACATCCTCCAAAGTAATGGTCCACTCACCTCGGACCCCTGGTAATCGAAAAGTGTTCCGATCAGCATCCCAATATGAAAATAAGTCACAGAGTATGTGACTAGACGGTGCAACATGCGGAACCCGTGATATACGCAGTATACCGGCCCTCTGAAGAGTGTCCTGCTCGTCCTGAGAAAGGGCATCTAATACTGCTGGGAGCCAATCACACTCTCTCTCTCGGCTCCATCGAATATACTCCTCCCTCGCCTGCATACACCCAAAAACACACAAAACAGAGCAAGTTAGTATCCAAATGACTTTAGAAAAATCATGAAGACACATAAGAATGCTAAAAATGCAAAATTAACTTCAAAAGGGTGTTGTTTGTGCATTCTGTGAAGGACCGCCACCCTGAGCAGGGCGGCGGTTCCGTAATCGCCGCCTTAAAGGCGGCGGTCTTGTAACCGCCGCCCTGAACAGGGCGGCGGTTGTGTAACCGCCGCCCTGCCCAGGGCGGCGGTCGTGTCCCGAATTTCCGTACGGGTCACATGACCTAAAAATGCCTAAAAATGCTAAATAAAGGCTATTTTGACTAAAACAAAGCCTACCCAGTAGGTGCCCCCCCTAGATAGACCTATTAAAACTAACATTTTCAAAAATTATCCCCCCATGACAAAGATTTCAACATTTTAATCTTTTGGGGATAAAAACGGTAAATCGAGAAAAACTAACCTGTGATCTCGCGGGTCGGCGTTCCGCTCATGGAGGCATGATCACGATCTCGTCCCGAACGTTTTGACTATACTCTCGTGAGAAACCATCACCGTGGGTCCCAGAGCTCAAAATCAACCAAATCAACGCGCGCAAATGAATAGGAAAATGGGCCCACTTTTACATATATAGCAACCTGACTTGTTTTGAATGCCCCTTTCCGCAGGTTTGGAGCGCCGACGGAGGTAAGTTCTTATCCCCACACAAATGGTACGTCCTCATTTCATGATATTTTAGTATTTATTTTTTGATCTATTTTGTCTATCTGCACTTGAGTTCTCTTTTCATTTTGCAGGTAGCGGGAATTTTGGATAGCGTCATTTCGACACACGGACATACCAGGTATAACTCCTAACTTCCCATTTCGGGACCACCATACTCAGACCCACCATTTTACGCCTCTTCATGGCTAAAACGATTCTCCGAGGGGGCAATATGTACGTACCCAAAATTATAGGGTACTGCACCACCGAATAACGTAACACGTGCCCCAATGATGATACAGGTCTCCTCGCAAGGTGTTCGGGATCCGGAAAATCTCTCCAAGTATGCGTTAACATCCCGCATACCCCGCTTAGCCCCTGCGTGCTTTGTTTTCTCTTCTCCCCTCCTTTTCTTTGTGTTTTGGTCTTCAGTGATGAAACCGCCGCCCTCTTGTGCGGCGGTCCTTCACGCATTTTCCAGAATGCTCTTTTTAACGCGACTCATGTAAATTTTCAACGTTTACCAGCTTTTTTCACCGCCTTTGCTTGTATTTATGATTCTGGTTCCCTGGAATAGTGTTTTGGCATTGTTTATGGTTTAAGAGATCAATTTGGTTTTCACCTTTGGGTAAATGGGATTCTATAAATAGCTGGCTTGTGCTCAAGCAAATGGCCCCTCAAATTTGCCTCTGAATTTCTCATTCCAATAGTTTAGCCTTTCATTTTGTTTAGGATTCATAGTTTCATTTGTTAGATGCATAGTTAGCATTGTTTAGCTGTCAGAAAGCCACATATTCTCCTTGTGCAAAGTGTTGTTGTCATTTCATCCAAATCAATTGGAGTAGGATAGTTTGATTTCAATAGGAAGCCATTAAAGTTGCAGGTTTTGTTCATCCAACAGGATAGTTTCAGGTGCTGGACATTTTATGTTGCATGACTCACAATAAATCCCGCTAGGAATTGCATAAGCCAAGCTCTGTACTCTTGCGCTATCCCTCTCCTACTCGCATTGTATTCAGTCTGCATCCTAAGCTGCCTTTGTTCCAATATCTACTTTTGTTGATGCTAGCATTACACGCTTTTCTAGATCCACGTGAGCACGAAAGAATGAGGAGATCACACTGAGGGGACAAGGTCACACACCATCGGATTCGCCACTGTTCCGCAGAATCCAGGTTCTAGCTTTCAAAGTTCTAGTTAAAAGCATATCAAATAGAGTAGCTAATCATTTCATTTCAGTTAAATTTTACTTTCGATATTGCCAGGGAAGCTGTGGGGATTGATAGTTTCTGAGAAACTATGATTCACTCCTCACTTCTGAGGTAGGATCGAGAGTCTTTCAAATAGAGTAGATCAGTTATCAGGTTATTTAGAATAGATCTACAAATTGCACAGACAAGCAGCTATACTCGGTCGCTTTGTTTGTTTTAATTGTGTTATTAGTTTAGTTGTCAATTTTAGATATATTAGATAAGTTTCTCTTTAAAATCTGTTCAGTAGTTTAGCAATAAGCATCAGACTTAGAAATATACGTAAATATATCTTGCATGTTTAGTTTATTCTGTCATTAATTAGCTTTATATCGCTTGCTTTTGTATGACAATCACGGGACCTAGAGAGCCCAGAGAATACGTATTCGAGCCAATCGTGCCTCAACCCAATCTTATTATGGCAATAACTGATATAGATCAGAACCTTAGAATCCAAGTCTTCCGAACAACAACAGACTTACAACAGATCAGCTCACAGTTAAGCAGGTTAAATATAGAAGACGACCAAGTGCACACATTTTGGTCAAATCAGCCAAACTACAGATTACCCTAGATAAATATCCGCATGACTATAGAAGGACTTGAAAGAGAGAAAAAATTTCGGTTGTGATCCTTTGGTCCCACAGCCAGACGCAGGAGACACTCTCACAGACATAGATACTAGCTTAAGGATTCAGGTTGCAAGAACGCCTATAAGATACTCAGAAAAGATTACACAACTGTTAATTCTGAACGTAGAGGCCGAAAAGGCATACGACTATTGGATACTAGGGATTAGGGACTGATTCTGCACATGACCATAGCAGGTCCACAGTAACCACGAATCTACGGTTGTGACCCACAAATCCCACAACCCAACAAATCCATAGGTGAATCAGACATAGATGCTAGCTTACGCACATTAGTATTCAGATCTACTCCACTTCCACCTATCATCATCGCACAATTATCCTTGTTAGACATAGAGCTAACAAAGCTAAAGATTTCTGGACTAGACCAGAGAATCGGCCATAGAATCCGCTATATATCCATCATCCATCATATGACCCTGTCTGGAGACATACACGAAACCATCCCAGGTCATTTTCCACGTATCCCACAACCTATAGATCGGATCACGCCAGAGCTCGATATTGATTGGAGCCTTCGAGCAGTCATCCTTGCCGACCGATCTATCACGCCAGTTCAGGTTAGGAGGGCCTTCTTTGCCTTAGATTCAGAGATTCCATTAGTGCGTGTCGAAGATATAAGATTGCCTAACTAGTTTACCCATACCCTACGCATAATCCATCCCCACCGGCTGTCTCGGCATGACCTCGGGAGGTCGGGTGCGAGGAAGAGTCACTTGTAGATTCCCATGCTCGCTTGTCACTGTCGAACAACAATACAGAGCCTATGCTAACTGGATGTGTCGGCAATATAATAATAAGGTCTATGAGCGAGAAATATATAAGGGAGATCGAGTTCTAAGACTAGACAGCCAGATTGATAAGAAAACTAGTGAAGGAAGGAAGTTCCGGCCCAAGTGGTTGGCCCATACTGAGTCATGAAGGACTACGGAAATGGTGTGTATCTTTTGTGCACACTAGAAGGTGAGGAATTCAGTGAAACTGTCAATTCCTTGCATCTTAAACATTTTTACGCATAAGGAATCAAAATCACCACTTGTACATTATAACTACCTACATTGCATCAGTCATTTAATTGTTTGATTCTGTCCACTCATTTTGTAAATGGTAGTCCAGGAACTTACTCTTAAGCAATTTATTACAAATTTTTGAAAATATTGGCAAAAGCATTCAAAACACATCTCTTCAAACATCATCAAGTATTTTCAAATCTTCTCATCAAGATTCGACAGACAAGTATTGACGAAAAACATACCAAGGCCTGCATACTTGGTTTTTCTCTTTCTTTCTACTAGGTGAAGTTTTCCTTACCTATGGTCTATTCTAGAAGCTTCTTGGTGTCACATCTATCCCTGTTAAATATCTTTGAATGAAAGGATATCCCAAAGTCATAGATCAGAAATGTCAAAATCAAATGGAATCAAAAGCACCAAGCAAACAGAATATTTTATTTTACACACTTCTTTACCCCACCAACCTTTGGTGATAATCCCACATCTCTTACTGGTGGTGCGAGGTTGGGAAAGGAAAGGAGTGCCCTTACTCACCTATATCTTGCCTTTGGTGACAAACCCGTGCTTCTTACTAGTAGCATGAGGCAAGGTGTGGGGGGCCCATTCACACAAATTAACAAATCTTGGTATGCAAAAAGCACAAATCAGATCATATTAAGAGAAAACAAATGTCCAAACTCCAGAAAAGGTCAAATCCTCAAAACTAAATTTTGTCAACCAGGTTGCCATTTATGAAGCTAAGTCTAGATAATTTATAAAGTAAGTGGCCTTCTAAGCTTGGTGGTAGTTCTGAGTAGGGTAAGTGTGTAGGTCTAAGTTTGGTTTCTGTTACTGGTTTGTCTGTCTCTCATTGTTCCATTCAGTCAAACTCATATAACTTGTGCCCTTTCTAACTCTTGGTGTTGAGCCCTCACATCTTACTAGTTACGTGGAATTGGGATTGGGGCAAGTTCATCTCTTTATCACTTTACATTCATCACGTTTTGCCAACATAAGAAGAAATTACAAATATTTCCCAAAGAGGTCGAAGGTTCAAAGCTACCATATGTTTATATCATCTCATATTAGCATTACAAAAGCATAAAAAAGAGAACCATTCTAATCAACATTTGTTATCATTTGTCATCCATTGCATACATACTGAAAAACATGAAAACAAATACTCTACAAACATCTAGTGGAAACAAGTCATGAAATTCTAGGTACCAAGAGTCTAGATCCAAAAAGATATATATATATATATATATATATATATCAAGTTTCATATACAATGCCATCATGCACTAGGCATGGTCAAAACGCTCAATGAGCCTGAAAAGTACAAAAACACTCATATAAATATATGACAAAATACTACAAGAGTGGCCTCTCAATCCCTATGGGATCCCTCAGAAGGCGCACGACCACGTCTAGGACTCCGGCTACGCCGGCACTCCGAATGCACTGAGGGCTCACGGTCACAGCCAGTAGCTACCGTCTCGCTATGAGAATGACTCCTCATCAAGTGCTCGGCCATCCTATATCCAGCTACCTCAGCATGGAGAGAAGTCATGATCTTTGCCGCATGCCAGATAGAGGTGAAAACATCGGTATGCCTACCGGCTGCTGAAGGCTCCCCCACATCTACAGATAGCTCAGCACGAGTCTTCTCCGAGGGGAGCAATAGGGTATCTGTACATACTCGGTGAATCAAGTCTCGCCACTCATTAGCAGTCGCTGCAAGTAAAGGAGAAAAACAAGTTAGAAAATGATCAAAGATAAAACCAAGAGTAAACAAAACAAAAAGAAATAACGACTAAGACAATTCTAACTAAAACAAATGTCAAGAGAAGAGTGACAACTCACTCAGATCTCCGGGCCTCCAAGAAGGATCTCTAGGATCCGCACCTACCACTGACGCTACCACTAACTGGTGTCCCTCTCCCACATCTGGGGCAATGTGATGGCCTGCAACAGACTCGCCATCTCCACCTAAGTCCTAAGAGAGAAACTCCTCTGAGACCAGAGTCACCCTCTCTGTGCTCCAATCCACCCTCTCGGCCCATAGGATCTCCTGAGTATCATGCCACTCGGGATCACTATCATCCCCCCACCCATCTCACTAATCTCCATCTCCTCTGTCTCCTCCTGTCTCTCCCCCAGTGAACTCCTCAGACTCGGAGTCCACGTCAATGGGCTCATCGCTGCTATGGGTGGGACCAACGGCAATCCGAAGTAAAGGTGCCTGAGGAGCACCGGCTCTCCCTCAAGCATGTACTACCCTCCTGGCCACAATAGGAACACCAGGAGTAACAATAGTCCAACCCTGACCTCTAGGACCTCCCCGAGCCTCACGGATAGATCTATACACTGGCCCCACTAGAGGAAACATGTCAATATAGGGGAGGCCAAACTGCTGTGGTACTCTATCAAAGGGATGGATCTCCAACTTCCCCACCCTGTCTACCAGCTGACTGGTAGTCTGAAAAGTAATCAATGTAATAGTCTCCTCTCCCCATACCCCTGCCATCACCTGATAAGGAGTGGCATCCATGTCTGCAGTGGTCAAAGAGGCCACTGGCTGGTGGGGTGCTCTAAGAACTATCATCCCTATCCACCTCACTACCCTGACGGCCCCGGGATCCTCTACCTCTACACCTCTCCCATACGGAGTGATATGCTCATACACCCAACTCATAACAAGAGTCGGGTGGCTCAGTGACTGTCCCTGTAGTCGGACCACCCTATATAAATCATGGTAGGTGGTCCCAAGGATATCTACTCCCCAAGCGTAGACACATCCATGGCCCTCAATCTATGCAATAATGGGGGCCCAACAATATAAGAGGGTGTCCCCTCCCTTGTCCCCAATCAGTCTCGATGCAAGGATGCCCATGATGGCCTTGTGGAGCACATGAATGTCTGACTCAATAATGGAGTGGATCCTCACTCCCTTCTTCGATCCCATTGATACAACTTCATCCCCCATGTAGGTGGCCCACTGAACCACCTGGGATCTCGATACTGCTATCTTAAGAGAAAGCCGCCGCCCAAGGATTGGAACCCCCGATATACGATAAACATCCTCCAGGATGATGGTCCACTCACACCTAACTCCTGGTAATTAGAAGGTGTTCCTAATCCGCATCCCAGTATGAAAATAAGTCACATAGTATGTGACTGGAAGGTGCAACGTGAGGGACCTGTGCAATCCTCCAAATGTCAGCCCTCTGAAGGGTATCTCACTCTACCTGAGGAGAGTGCCTCTAACACTGCTGGGAGCCAATCACACTCCCTCTCTTGGCTCCATCTAATATATTCCTCCTTCTTCTGCATACACCCAAAAACACAAAATACCTCGGAGTGAGTTAGTATCAAAATCCAATTGGAAAAACTATCAATAACGTGTAAAAATGCTAAAAATGCAAAAATAAGTTAAGTAAAGCATTGTTTCGGCTTTCTGTCGTGGACCGCCACCTTGTGTAGAGTGGCGGTTTTGTAACCGCCACCTTCTAAGACAGCGGTCCCATAACTGCCGCCCTGCATAGGGCGGCGGTCCTGTCTTGGAAATACAAACGACTCAAATACCCTAAAAAATGCCCAAAAACAAGCAAATGCACCATTTTTGCTAAAATAAAAAACCTACCCTATGGGCGCCCCCCTAGAGACACATTTAAAACTAGTATTTTAAAAAATACTCCCCCTTAAGACAAATATTTTATCATTTCTACATTTTAGGTTTAAAAAAATAAATTGAGAAGAACTAACCTGAGACTTCGCAGGTCGATGTTCAGCTCTCGGAGGCATGATCACTATCTCACCACGAACATTTTGACTATACTCTCATCGAAAAATTCACCATGGGTCCCAGAGCTCAAAAACTATCAAATCAATCCACGCAAATGAATAGTAAAATGAGTTTGTTTTATATATATATAGCTTTCTAAAAATTGATTTTGAATGTCTTTCGCAGGGTCGGAGTGTTGACGGAGGTAAGTTCTAAACCCCAAGTAGATGGTAAGTCCTCTTTGCATATCAATTTAGCCTTATTTCTCAAATTGTTTTATCTATCTGCACTTGAGTCCCCTTTTTTTATTTTTGCAGATAGCATAGATCTTTGGATGGCGACTTTCCAACACACAGGCATGTCAGGTATAACTCCTAACTCCCCATTTCGGGACCGCCATACTTGGATCCACTATTTTACACCTCTTCATGGCTAAAATGCTTCTCTGAGGGGGTAATATGTACGTACCCAAAATTGTAGGGTACTGCACCACCGGAACGATGTTACACATACCCCAATGATGATATAGGTCTCCTTGCAAGGTGTTCAGGATCCAGAAAAGCTCGCCAAGTATACATTTGTATCCCGCATGCCCCGCTCGGCCTCCGCATGCTTTGTTTTGCCCATTTCCCCCTGTTTTCTTGCATTTTAGTCTTCAGTGATGCAACCGCCACCCTTCCTGGCGGCGGTCCCATGACCATTGATGTGTCCCAGGACAGGGTGGTAGTCCCATAACCGCCACCCTGCACAGAAACGGCGGTCCTGTACGTGTTTTCTAGATTCTTCCGACAATCACATCAAACATAAATCTTCAATTTTACCCACTTTCTTCAACCACTTTGGCTTGCATTAATGTTTTTGGTTCCCTGGTAATAGTGTTTTCCCTTTGTTTATAGTAAAAGAGTTCAATTGGGAGTTACCCTCTGGTAAATGCTTTTGCTATAAATAGCCAGCTTGTTTTCAAACAAATGGCCCCTCACCTTCTCAATTCTCTTATTCAGTCTTTGAATTTCTTGCTTAGAGTTCTACTAGCTTCATGTTTTGCATCAATTATTAGTTTTCCTTTTTTGTTTAGAAGTCATTCAATCTTCTTGTTTCAGTCTTTGTTCCATTGCTATGCCCATACAAGAGTCAGTTTAGCATAGAATAGTTTCATTTCTAGATTAGAATCCATTAAAGTTATAGGTTTTTGTTTTGTCACAAGGATAGATTCTAAAACTCTCGACACATTTGTGTTGTATTCCCGCAATAAATCCTGCTAGGAATTGCATAGTCAAGCTCTGTTCACTTGTGCTATCCCTCTCCTACTCGCATTGTATTTGGTCTATATCCAAAGCTGTCATTGTTCGAATACCATCTTCTATTGATACTATCATATACACACTTTTTTGGATTCACGAGAGCATGAAGGAATGAGGAGATCACACTAGGGGGATGAAATCACACACAACTAGATTTACCACTATTTTGTAAACGCCAAGGTTTGAGCTATCAAAGTTCTAGTTACAACGTATCAAATAGAGTAGTGAATTATTTTATTTCAGTTAAAATTTCACTCTCGATATCACCAGGGAAGCTGTGGGGATTGATAGTTTATGAGAAACTGTGATTCATTCCTCACTTCTGAGGTAGGATCAAGAGTCTTTCAATTCAAAATAATTAGTTACTTAGATATTTAGGATAAAATCACAACTACACAGGCAAATAGCCACACCAGGCTATTTTGTTTGTTTTAAATTCTGTTACTAGATTAGTTGTTCATTTTCTAAATATACTAGAATAGCTGCTCTTTAATTTCATTGAAATACGTCATTGAAAATACAAAAATAGAAGAATGCTTGCATAGTGTAAATACATCTTTTGTAATCAGTTTATTAATTTTAGTTAAAAGTTGAAACACTTTGTATGACAATCACAGGACCTAGAGAGCCTAGAGAATATATATTTGAACCAATAGTGCCTCAACCAAATCTACCCACAACATTAGTTGATATAGATCAAGACCTTAGGATACAAGTCTTTCGAGCAACGACAAACCTACAAGTAATTAGTGAACAACTGAGAGGGTTAAATATCGAAGACGACAAGGCATACACATTTTGGTCAAACCATCCTAACTATCGACCACCTTGATAAAATACCTGAATGATTGTATAAGGATTCAAAAGAGAACAAGCATTTGGTTTTGATCCTTTAGTTCCAAAACCCCAGACGCAAGAGACCTCCTCATTGACATAGATATTAGCTTACGCATTCAAGTTGCCAGAACACCTATTAGGTATTTGAGAAAATTATACAACTTCTAGTTCCAAACATAGAGGCTGAAAAGGCCTATGATTACTAGATAGTTTTGAAGAAGGGATTGATTCTTCACATGACCATAATAGGTCCACAATAACCACGAACTCATGGTTGTGATCCCCAAGTCCCACAACCCAATGGGCCTGCAAATCAGTTAAGCATCGACACCGGTGTTACGAACGCTGGTATTTAGATCCTCACCACTCCCACCAGATATCATCACACAGTTCTTCGTATTAAATATAGAAGCCAATCAATCTAATATTTTCTGGGCTAGACTAGAAAACCACCCATAGTTCACTACAAATCCACTAAGGCTCCTATCACCATTTTTCATGACCTTGTCTGGAGATATATACACAGCTCCCACAGGAAACTTCCCACATATCCAACAACCAAGAAACAGGATCTCGACATTGATTGGAGCCTCCAAATAGCTATTATATCTGAACAATCCATTACACCAATTCAGGTTAGGAGGGCCTTCTTTTCCTTAGATTCATTGATTCCATTATTGTGTATTGAGGATATAAGATTACTCGATTAGCTTGTCTTTATCCATTCATATTCAACATTCACCAGTTGTCTTAGCACGACCTCGGGAGGTCAGGTACAAGGAAGAGGTACTTGTAGATTCTCATGCTTGCATGTCACTTTTAAATCGTCAAAGAAATACCAGATCAACTGGATGTAGATGCAAACACACCCTCCAAACCTAGTGTTATATTGCATCTTTCTGATAATTATGCGAGGTTATTATGTATCAAAGGTCGTTGTTGAAGACCTAACTGCAACTAGAGTTAGATGTGTAGTGCTCTGTTTATTGTCAGTAGGTTGTTTAACATCCTGAAGAGGTGACCATCACCTTCCCTTAAAGTAGGATTTATTTTCATCGACATTTTCTAAGGTCTAAACTCAGTCTCCTATGCGAAATAATCAGATACCAGAGTTATGTATCACAAGACAGATGAACTTTTTAGGGAGTTGGAACACTAGGAATAGGATAGGATGCCGTACATTGATCTAAAGGAGTTATCCTAATACTATCAATATGTCCCACATTTTGGAGAGGGTCAATCTATGTTTGACATAATGATGACTAACTGCCTCAACCTTGACACTTAGCATGCAATCAGGGATGTATATTATATGTCACCATGTAATGTCAAGGTGGCCAAGTGATGTCAAAGTATGATATATATATATTTATATAAGTGCTAAGGTCAGATAAGGGTAAATGCATTACACAAAGGGTTGCAAACATTAGCCATGATGATTACCAAGTGGATCCTAATGTACCCTATTTCAAAGAGGGCAAAATAAGGAGAATATTATTTCTAGCATGTGCACATGGCACAAGTGTTCCCCACAAGTAAAGATTTGAGTCATTTTTGCTAAGTTATTGGTGATCAAAAACGTTATTTTCTTGTACAAGAGTATTATTTTGCATGCCTGATCACTATAAGGACAAAACTTAGAATAAGACAAAAATATCCTTTGCAATGTGGGTGAATATACAAGTGTCACATCATGATTAAGTATGATTATTTAATAAACAAAAAGAAGACCAAGTTACAACTTACAATGGAAGAAGACTTGCACAACATTAGTAAGTGGATAATATCAGCCAAAAATATTCACCCAAGTATATTCAATTGCATTAAAAATAGAATATTCAACTACACTTTGACTAGAGTGTATTTTGGTAACTAAGGCTATTAATGCCTCATTGTAATCAACATGTCTATTTTTATTCCTTTATTTATTCATAATAAAGGGGTAAAATTAACATGTATGGGTGAGTACAGAATGTAGTCTATTTTTATAAGGGGTTGGGTGAAGTATTTTTTGATATATATTATGTGCATTAGTAAGGCAAAAGGATGCCTTTTTGGATATAACAGTGTACTGAAGGCATATTTTTGTCCAGTTTTTCACTTGAATGAGAACCAATTATTGTCTTTCTAATTATTTGTAGTGGTGTGTATCTTTCTATTAATTCTTGTGAAATGTTAATTACCTGATTAATTATATTAAGTTGCTGTAAATTTAGTATCTTTCTATACAGTCTTAGTGTGCATGTTAGATGTTTGTGTTGTTGTGATTTATTCCCTCAACAAACAAGTGTTTTTCCTTAGGATCAAGCTGAAAACGCAATTGGTTCATGTACATCTATAATTTGTTTCTCAATTTTATTGTGCATGTACTCAGTCAAAGCCATCAATAAATTTGGTGTATCACCCCATTTGAATTCATTTACAACAATCTTTTTACCGTTAAAACACAAAAAAATTAGTTTTGGATACATCAATAAAGAACCGGCCATGATACCATGAAGACTCGCATAAACGATTAGGTATACCCACATACCTGAGGTGTTTCCATTGTATCTACGGAAGTGAGAGATAGAGCAAGCTTAGAACCCCTATTTTCATCTCTCAACAAGGGTGCACTTTTGAGAGATAACAATAGCTTTGATGATTCAATGAATACTATAATTACTTTGTATAATGAATTGATTGATTGTTTGATGAATGAATGCACAATGAGAAGAATGAATGTATAGGATTTTGAATTCATGAGAGTAATGGATGGTTAAAAGGTATCGTCAATAAGAGAGTATATACAAGGAAGGGTTTCTTTTTTTATTGATCTTGAACTATGGTACTGGAAAGACCTTTTAATGATACTTAGAACTCATTTAAAGATGATGAAAATGATTTGAAATGACCAATAATTGGGAAAGAACGTTACATCAGGTTTGTGTTTGAATGTCCTCATTTGAGAAAGGACTAAATACTTGTATTAAGTTGTAATTATTTTTGTGTGAAAGTCTTGTATTGACATTTTGTAAGAATGGAAGATCATAAAATTTGTCATAACATGATGATACAAAAGTGGAGAATGATGTCATGCATGAAGATTGTAGAGACATGATATGATGAGTTTTAACATGAGTGATGATTGCTAGGGTTTAGTACACTAACTGTAGCCTTGTAAGTAAAAATATTAAGGTGTATTGACTAATAAAGAAGTGTTTAGTGAAAATATAAAGTGCTTTGTGAACTAAGACAATTTATAAGGAAGTAATAAGGATTCTTAGAGCTTAAAAAGTTATCTAAATTGTTTGATAAGAACATTTTTGCTCTAGATTCTTGGGTCAAACCGTGTCTAGGGTTTTTGGATATAGGAAAAGTTGAATAATTCCAAACCTAGACACTAAAAGAACTTGATAATTTATATGTATGATATTGGGTATGGGGCAGAGCTATATATGAAATTTCATAGTGATTGGTAGATGTTAATGTTGTCAAAAGAAAAAAATATAGTCATCTCTGAGCATGCATGGATTGGGTGGAAGCTTGAGGTCTAATCTTGTCAATAATATATAAGCTATTGTTTCAAGGTTATGAAAATGACAATAAGAATTGTTAGTAGAGTTTTGTAAGGGTGTGCATGGTCAGGCAAAGTGATAATGTGGAGAAGACCTCAGAGAGTATAGATAATACTCTGTTTAGTCCTGAGAAAGCAAACATAGTAAAGTGTAAAGGTTGTTGATGCATTCTTAAAATTTTTATAGTGAGATAAGCATGTTGTGATGGTGTTAGGGAGTTGATAAGACTATTATTCAAAGAAAAAAACAAAGAACTAAGGTAGGAATGCTAAGGTACAGTCCTTGAAGTAGAATTTGTAACAATCATTCCTAGGCTAGTGAAACACCGATTTCAAACACTAAGGCTACAAGGAAGAATTTGATTCAAATGGTATGGGAAGTTGGTGTTAAGAGTTGAGGGAAGATGTTAGAGTGTCTTAGAACATTTAGAAAATAACAAGAAATATGGATAGAGTCAAAATTGTGAACTGATATGAGCAAGATTTGCAAATCTTGGAATTGAGAAAAATAGAAGATGGAGAGTTGAGGAGAGGATGAGTATACCTTGAGAGAACTATTTTGAGATGGATAAAAGGGAAAAAGTTGATGTCACAGTGAAGAAATTACAAACCCTATAACATTGCATTGTTACCCTAGTATAGACAAGAATGAGCAAAAGTTGCTAAAATTGCAAAATTGCACAATAGAGAGCTTGATAACTCTAGGAGCATGGAAAACCTCTTAGAAATGATGGAGTGAAGTGGATAAAGTGTTTGGAAGGTTAGAAGATGTTAGAGAATTTAAAAGCAAAGAATTTTCCTTGAAACCCTAGACTAGGTTTAGCAACAAGCTAGAAATGGGGGTTTAGTGATTAAGAGAGATAGAGGAAGAATTGAGAAAAACCCCATGGTGAAAAGTAAGAGCAAGATAAAGGGTATTTGGAAATATAATAATTTTTGATTGGTTGTTTGCAGGTTGTTCTAAACTTGAAGGATTACAGTGTAGGAGGGCTAATTGCCTAGGAAGACAAAATTACAAGAAGTGGCATATCTTTTTAGTGGAAGAGAGTTAGGACTTGAAATTTGAAATGAACCTTAATGAAGATAATGGGTGCCTAAAAATCTTACCATTCAGGTACATAAGCTTCTGATTTGAAAAATTTGTCCTTTTTCAAGGCTACAAGGACTAGTGAGGGTATAAAAGGAAAATGATGAAAGATGAATGCGTGAAACTAATTTGATGGTTTGAGAAAGTGTAAATAGGAATATTAAGCATGCTTGGAGTGGTTTCCAGTGTTAGTACAATGATCTATTACATTTTGGCATATTGAACCATTTTTAGCAAGAAGTTGTCTTTTGAGGAAAGTTAATGATAGAGTTGTTTTTAACACTCCTAAGTAAAATTTTTGGATGAATGATAGCATGTGTGCAGGGGGAATACATAATTTGGTATTAGAGTAGGAAAATTGAAGAAGTTTGAGCATTCTAATTAAAGGTACAAGTTGATTTTTGATAAGAAAGTATTTCAAATAGTTGTCTTGATGAATGTGGTTTAATTTATTAAGTTGTTGAAACTGATGGTTTCCTTCTTGTGAGTTGAATGTGAGAGAAATGACATGTTACTCCTTTGAGAAGTGAATAAAAGTGAAGAAAGAGAAAAGATAGTGAAGATAGTGAAAGAAGTCAAAAGACTAGGCAAGCAAATAAACCTAGGTGAGACTTGGCAAGGTGAAAAATACTTGCTAGAGAGAAAAAATATGAAGGCTGAGATAGTGAGGGAGTTATTCAAGTTGATGAAGAGTAGTAAAAGAAGGAAATAATAAAATATGAGAGAAGAAGAGAGAAAAATAAGAATGTGGGAAGAGCAAGAAATAAAAGAGATAAGAAAAAACATCAGTTAGAAGAGTTAGAGAGAAAAATAAGAGAAATGCAAAGGCAAGGAAAGAAAATAGAGATGTGTTGGGCCGAAAATCTGTCGCTTGGGCAGATCTATGGATAAACGAGCCAACAGTGTGTAGGGCATAGCCCCTCTTTGAGTCAGCAAAGCGAAACTGGTTTATTGCTATTCTACCAGCAGGAATCTATGTAAGTCTCATAGATTCTGCCTTCAGGGGTTTGGGATCTCATCCCAGTAGGGGTGTTTCCGACTGCGAAAAGAAAGGAAAGGAAGAGGGGATGAAGAAAGAGCAGGTCCAAAGGAAGAAAAGAAATGAATTCCAAAGTAGAAAGGTCAGAAGGTTTATGTTTTGGGATTGGTAGTAAACAGAGCCAAACCTACTTGCATAAACGAGCAAAACAATACTGATGATAAATAAATGACAATAAAACAGAAGCAGATCCAACAGAATAAACACACAGATCTAACTTAAGAAAGATCTAATGCACATAACACATGTATTCAGCACAAAGTCTAAATATTGTATTAATATTTTTCTTCTGTTACAAAAAGCTCAAAGTCTTTTTTCTTCACTTCTATTTTTCATCTGAAAGATATTCATCCATCCCACAATACAAGTATTGGGGTATTTATAGAAGAAGAAGAGAAAAGAAGGCAAAAAGGAGCCAACAACTTATTTACAAAGATATTTACAAAATATCTAAAAGTCATGTTGACCTTTTACAACTTGATGGATGACATCATCCCATGATGCAACATGGATGATGTCATCATTTGTATCAACATGCTCCAGATACTTCCAAAAAGAAAGACGAAGAAGAGAAAGAGAAGAAGAAGAAGAAGAAGAAGTAGCTACTCATCGTCGTCATCCTGTGGCCGAAAGGGGGTGGACTACTTTTGTTGTTGCTCAGGTGACAAGATATGGAATTGAGAGTGGTATTCCATAAACTTGTTGATCATTGGCCCTAGCTGATCCTGGGAAGGATCCTTGTGCCTATCACTTATCACCTCACAAGTCTCCCACTCATCTATGAGTTTCTCGGGGAGCTTGGAATAGTCTTTTTCAACCTCAATGAGTAGCCCAATGAAGTCTCGGCAGGCCAGCAGGTTGTTGATAGACTCTGCGCCAAAAGTGACCTCTGGCCCTACGCCTTGAGAAATGATCTCTTTGAAGATCTGAATGGTCTCCTCAGCTTTTCTTAAAGTAAAGGAAGGAGTAAGTAATTCTGGCGACATGTTAAGAACGATTCATTCCATTTGGTGCATCACATCCAGGGCTTCTTCCTTTACTTTGTCAATCTTTTCCAAGACAAATTCTAGCTGATCCACCCGGTAGTCCAGAGTGGACATGATTTTGTTAAGGGCCCTGGAATGGCCGAAGATGCCGAACTTAACCAGATCTTCGACTGAACAGTTGAACATTTGTTGGAAGGTCTCGTGCTGCAATCTAGCATGTTCCAGCTCTTCTGATATGGGCCCCACCAACGCTTGGAGCTCTTTATTCGCCTTATTGATGTTCAAATACAAGTTAGAGAACTTGGCGATTACTTTTTCACTGTCTTTGATGCTTTGGCTCCTCCAAGCGGAAACGGCCATACCCTGCTCGCCGATTTTCACATACTCATTAATTTTCTCCTGGCCGAGAAGCTCAGAAGTCTTGGTGGCAGTTGTGGGAGGCGCACGACCCATCTTTTGTAAGGCTTGGAGCAGATATTTGTTTTGCTCCTTCAGTTGCCTTTTCTCTTCTTTTGTCTTTTGAAGCTTCTTGTAGAGGGCGTCAACTGTAGAAAGGGCTTCCCCCTGAAGGCTTTCAGAAGATGTCCCCATTGTGACTTGGGTCACAGTAAAATCTGTCGGAGACAGATCCTTTTTCTCCTTGAGGGGATTAGGGTACGCGATCTCCATAACCCTCTCTCCTGCAGCACTTTGAGAGAAGCGCGTAACGGGCTTCTGCTTCTTTGCTCCCTTAGATGGGATTACAGAAAAGTCCATCGGAGCGATGGGAACTTTCCTCTTTTGCTGACTTAGCTGCTAGGAGATCCAGGCTAGACCTATGGGAGAAGGGCCAGAAATGGAAAAGGGGGCAGCTACAGTAGTGGAGTGGAAAAACGTGGAGACACGTGGGGGCAGCATGGAGAGAATAGCCGAAGAAGTGTCCACGGGAGGAAGGGAAACTACAGCTATGGAAGACATAGGAAGGGAAGGGAGCTCAGAGATGAGGGAAGAAATAGAGGAGGAAAGATCCACAAGGGAAGAGAAGATAGACGAAGAAGCGGGGGGAGGAGTAGAAGAAGGGGGAGAGGACACGACCAAAGGAATGGCCGCCTGATTCACTCGAGGAGGTGAAGGAAGAGAAGAGGAAGGGACAGAAAGGGCCTCGGTTGTTGTAGCAATGCCGACATCCTAAGTGGATGGGCCTATCAAAACATCCTCTTCCACTTCTTTCTCTGGCGAAGCCAGAGTTATAACTTGTTCGGGTGCCGTGGAAGGAGGACTTGCTGGAGCTTCTTCTTGAGTGGTGCTGGGTTCACCCTCTATGCCTTTGCCCTTGCCTTTAGGCTGTTGTTTGGATCGAGGAGGTGCGTTACCCAGTGGGGAGGTTGTGAAATCAACCCCAAGGTAGATTAACCCGTTCATCCGGCACCAATGCTCTGTTCTGCGCAGAGTCTCCTTAACCCTCTCCTCAATCATCTGAGGTGCCTTAGTTCTATCAATAGCTGGAAAAGGCCAATTGTCCCCATCTGTGTTAGTATATACTTGATCGACTTCGTCCTCAGTAGTCTGGAAGCCTTTGGGGACAATTGCTACCCCATATTGGATGATCTCTGCCAAGGCTAAGTGAGAGTGATCTTTTCTCCTGAGCTCAACCTCATGGATGACGTCAATGTAAATGTCCTTGATCTGAGCGACATGGATTAGATCAAGCTTTGCCCTTGGTAGACAATTCCTTGGGTCGAAGGTAGGCCTGGCCGGGAAATCATGTCTTAAATTGAGCAGCTCTAGCTCTGTGAACATGTCCTTTGCCTTGTGGTGGGTAGTGCATGTATATTGGCCCACTGTGAGGGGGAAAGGAGTCCCACCCTTCTTTCTTTTCAGGCATTTCTCATGATAGGTGGTCAGCTGCCTTGACAGCTCCAGCAGAATTAGTTTGGGTCCAACATACCTCGGTAGCCTGGTTGGCTCTCCCAAAAATTTGGCAGCCCTTAGATAGGTGAACATGGGAAACTGGGTGAACAGGGCCCCCCATTTCTCAGTGGCTGCTACTATGCTTTTGGTCATGCGACCATAAGTCATATTTGGCCTCAACAGGTAGATGATGTGATAGAAAAGCACATCGTTAATTTTTGTGAATTGGGAGATACTAGTCTCCAACCTCAATTCTGGGTAGTACTCATATATTTTGACCTGGGGCCAAACTCCACTTCGCATCAGGCCTGGGTAGTCTCTCTCTGATGCTGCAGCATAGACAACATAGGAGTTCATGTAGAAACATCCCATTGTAAGAAATTGTTGAAGCTGTTCGGAGATTGTGCTGCTTATTATTTCTCCCCAGCGAAAGCGCTGATCGGGCACGTTCTTGTTCATGGTCTCCAAGTACCGCAGCATCCATTTATGGAAAAAGTGGGCATCAGGAAGCCCAAACACTCTGCTCAGGAATGTGATAGTGTCACTGAGCTCCTCTAAGAAGTCACTGTGGTGGATGGTTTGAGGCCATCGGGTCACCACCTTTTTATTCTTCAAGTAGACCTCGTTCATCAGCTGCATACACTGATCTTCGTTATCATCCCAGGCCTTAATACAATCTTCTCGGCTGACGGCCACAAAGTGCCTGTGATGAGGGATACCGAGTATTATTTTGAAATGGCGGGCAGTGAGGTTAATGACTACCTCGCCCTTGTTATTTATGACACACCTTGTGTCCTTGTTATAGCACCAGGCGACCACCATCATGAATTCATTGTTGACGGTGCTGACTGGGATACCTCCAGCAAAATGTAGGGCGCTGCCCATTAGTTTGTCCATCCACGGACTCCTTGTGACTTTCTGAGTTCTAGCCCAAAATTCCTCCATATCAATGTGACCCGATTCTGAGTCTCTGATGTCTAGGTCACATTTGGCCTGGGAGTCAGGCATTCTGACTCTCTGATACTTGTATTTCATCTCTTCTTCTGTAAGTTTGGCCTTGCCTTTGGACTTGGTAGGTCTCTTGCTTGATGTAGACATGTATTATTTCGAGCTTAGTTGCTGATCTGCACGAAGAAGAAGCGAGACCTAATCCAAAAAGGTTGTATTAGCCATTTGATCTTCCATTGAAGTGGTATCAGAAGAAAGAGTTAGTGATTTGAGGCTCAGGGCGCAGGGCGCATGAAAGCTGCAGCTTACAGGGCTAAATAGGTAAGGCGCATAGAAAAGAGGTGTTGCAAAGGTTAAATAAGCGCCAAAGGCACATGGCGCATAGAGGCTATAGGGTATATTTTACAAAGGGCGCATGAAGATTTGGCGCTATAAAGAGACAGGATGTGCCACAGGCGCATAGATTGGTCATGTTGTATGGGAAATGGGCGCACCAAAGGCGCATGTATCTTTTGTGTAACATGAACTTTTCATGCACCAAAGGCAACTTGGCGCGACGCATGGAGGGTTTACATGACATGATGTTTTTGCGACGAGGAAAGCGCCTGCGCCTTTATAACTTCATACTTGGCGCGGATTAAGCTGGTGTTGCGCAGATGCGGGATGCGCTAAAGGGGTGCATGTATATGCGATGTAACACGGAAGGTTGATGCACCAAAGAGGGCGCAAGGTTAGTGCTTGCAGCATGTGAAGGAAGTGCACCTTGAGGGCGCATAGGTTCTTGATGCAAAAGGCATGCTGGGTGCGCCATTGGCGCGGATTATGATCATGTTGCAAGGGGGATAGATGCGCCAAAGGGGCGCAACTGTTTTTGATGTTGCAGGACGTGCCGATGCGCCAAAGGGAAAAACAGGCTTCTTTTTCTCCATTCCTCTCTTCTTTTGCAGGGTTATTTGGGAAATAAAATGGTTCAACCAAAAGGGAATAAAACCATGCTTTTTAGAACAACCTCCTCTACCAGCAGATCTGGACAGAGGGGGAGGGATATGGATAGATAGCAAAAGGGGGAGGCTAGATCAACATTTCCATACTTCCAAACCACAATCAGACCACCAAGCACACAGAGAACCAAAAACGTAAAACGCATGAAAGAGATAATAACCTCTTACCTGGATAAATAGTAAAAGCTTGCACACGGGTCCAGAACGCATTGAAAACGACAGGGCAGGTGCTGACAGGCTCAGAGAATAGAAATCACGTGTTTTACGTCTGGAGATAATGACATTTGGTGACGTGCAAATATATATATATATATATATATATATATATGAATCAGCAATAAATGCGCCACTAACTTTGTAAAGGGCGCACCAAAGTCTCTGTCGACATAGAAAAGCATGCGCCCTTTGGTGCACCAAAGTGTATGACAACACAGTGTTACACGCGCCCTTTGCACACTGGAAGAGGTGTCGACACATGATTATGCATGCCTTTGACACACCGAAAAGAGGCACAACAAAGGAGTTGCTGACAAGAAGGCGCATGCAGGGAAGACTCAACATATCAAGGTGCACCAAAAGGAGTGTTGACACAATAAAATACGCGCCAAAGGTTTTAGAGGGGGCGCACCAAAAAATGATGTTACATAGCAATTCCATGCGCCCAACCAAAAAGACCAAAAAGACTAAGTTCGGAAAACCAGATTTCCCGGAAAAAGGGGGTTTGCAACGTTCCGAATGCAAGGGACCCCTAATGAGGGATCGAAACAAAATTTTCGGTATGGTTATCGGTAAAATTGCCCTTGTCAATTTTACGGGATAACAAGATGAAAATAGTGATAAATAAATAGGTAAATTGGCCATTGAGGTCACTTGTGAAGAAGAAAAATAAGATAGTAGAAGAAGAAGACAAGAAGAAAATGATGAGGTGAAGAAAAATCAACAAAAGAGTGAAGAAATAAGAGATTAAAGCAAAGAAGTATTCAGTGTTGAGGAAGAATTCAAACAAGAACAAGTAAACAATGCTTTTCAGTTTGTCTACAAGGATAAAAAATAGTTAGAAGATGAATTATGAGCACTTGAATGTGCCTTGAATGATGAAGAAGTGAAATTTGATGAAGAAATGGAAGAGAATATTGAAAAGGGTGAAGAAAGAGAAGAAAAAGCAAGTGAAGAGAATCAAAAGTCTCTTGTTTTTAAATATAAATTTTTGTTTATTTATGAATGTGTAGGTAATATAGAGAAATATATAAAAAGTATTGAAAAAACAACTCATTTGAGAGCTCAAATTAAGAAGAAAGCAAGTGAAGACCTCATTTTTTAGGATAAAGAGAAGATGAAGAGAATGAAGATAAAGAGAGAAAATTCAAAGAAAAGTGAAGCTGAAGAGAATAAAGAAAATCTAGTAGTAAGAACGAGAATCTTACAAGTTGAAGATAATTGGAATAAAAGAAAGAAAGAACTTTGTATATAGTATGTTTCTCTCCACATGGGGAGTATGATGTAGAAGCATCAATGTGATTAGCTCAAATTTTTTCTTGACCAGTATTCTAGGGTGTCTTAAGATGTTGTGGGGTCCTATTTAGCCTATATGGACCCTCTTGTTGTAATAAATGGCATTTTGGAGGTTTCCATCTAAAAATCCATATTTAAATATTCAAATGTTCTAAGTTGTGTAATCTAGCCTAGGTGTTAGTGAAGTAGGCATAGGTGTTATCAAGTTAGACTTCTAGGAGTTAGTGAAGGCCTAATATGAATATAAAGAGGTGGTCTTACTATTAACTCACTCTCTTACCCTTAAGATGAAAACTCATTAGAGTTATTTCACCATGTATGGTTGAGAAGTAAAACCTAACTACCCTCTAAAAATCATGGAAAAGCTTGTGCATTTGAGAGGATGGATCATTGAGAAGTGGAGAAGGGTGTGGAAGGTGGAGATCACTGTAATAGAGCCTTTAAAGTGTAGAGAAGCTTGTATTAGCATGGAAAATTCCAAATAAATAAGATTTCCTAGTTGTGATAATATTGACATACCAGTTGATAATCCTTATGGATGACACTGGAATTCTATCTTTTGAATGATGAATTGATTCCTTCTTTGAAGAATGAATTTAGACAGATTCTAGTAGATATCTCTATGTGTGTAGGTTTAGGAAGGGAAAAGAAGACGTAATGGGATGGTTGAGTTGGTACAGTCAAGATCATAGATTTGATAATACAGGGACTAGTTGTGACTTTTTGATTGATATAGAACTAAGGTATTGTGTATGATCCATCCATTCTAGGGTAGGTACTTGGAACTAATTTAAAGATTATGAATTTGATTTGAAATGGCTTTCAATAATATTGGAAAGATGAGTTACATAAATGTTAATGATGTTTGATCTTTCCTAAGAAGATTAGAAGAATATAACTAGTAATGGGTTGTATCAAGTCTATTAATTCTCTTGTGTATGATAGATATGTATTGACAATTTATGTAAGTTTCTATGATGATGAAATGGTTGAAAGGATACGATGATTAATAGATGTAAAGTCCAGTAATCCCTCATTGCATGCAAGAAAAATGAAGACATGACTATAATGATTCCTATTCTAACATAAGAAAATGACCCTGATTGTCAGGGACATAAGTAGAAAGAATGTAGCCTTTTGAAGTACATGAAGTAATTCAAGGTTTAGTCTTGAATTAGTGGATAAAGAGAGTTTTGTATTGACTAAATCAAGTAGATTCATGATAAGACAAAGAGGTATCAACTCTCCCTGGAAGTAATAAGTTATTTCACAGTGACCACATAAAGTTATATATATCCGTCCCTTCAATTAAGAACATCTATTCTCTAGCATTTGGTTGAAACCTTCCTTCTAATCACACCTTGTCAATGAGATTATGGATAAAGGAGGAAGATGGGGAAATAATATCACAGTCTATGCATCAAACAACTTGATACCTTTAAATGTAAGAACAAGAAAACTGTGGAAAATGGCTATATATGAAATTTCATCGTGCTATATGGTAGACCTATAGGCATGGTGGCAAAGGACAAAAATACAGTGATTTTGAGCATGCCACTAGAAGTGAAATGAAAGCTTGAGGTCTAATCTTGTCAATAATATCATCGCAACTATAGTTTCTATGTTTAAATAAAATGAATAATTTTTGATGATTAGTAGTCAGTATAATTGTCAAGGGTGTGCATGGTTAGGACTAGTGATGAAGAAGAGGAAGACTGTCATATAGCATAGATAATAGTCCTATTAAGGACTGGGAAAGAAAACATTGTCAAGTGTAAAGGGAAAGTATAGACAAATTCTTAAAAGTTGGTTATAGAGAGATAAGAATGATTGTCCAAAAATGGTGTTAGGGAGTTGATAAGAATATTATGTAAAGCAAAAAATATAACACTAAGGTAGGAAGATTTAGAGTATAGAATGATGAAGTGGAATTTGAAAACCAATCATTCCCAGTCTTAAGATGAAACAATGATGTGAAACACTCAAGGCTAAAAGGAAGAAGATGATTAAGGTTGTATGGGAAGTTGGTGTAAAAGGAGTTGAAAAGTAATTTAAACTGTTAAAGTATGTTAGAAAATCCTAGCAGAGAACATCAAATATCAATTAGAGTCACAATTGTGAACTGATATGACTGTACTGTGTAAGTGCCTATGAGCAACTTTGAGCAAGAATTGCAAAACTTGGAATTGAGGAAAATAGAAGGTGGAGAGTTGAGGAGCGGATGAGTAGACCTTGAGAGAAATATTTTGAGATGGATAAAAGGGACAAATTTGATGTTACAGTTAAGAAATTACAAACCCTAGAACATTGCATTGTAACCTTATTATAGACAAGAATGAGCAAATTTTGCTAAAAATGCAAAATTTCACAATAAAGATCTTGAGAACTCTAAGAGCATGGAAAAACCTCTTAGAAATGATGGAGTGAAGTTGATAAAGTGTTTTGAAGGTGAGAAGATGTCAGAGAAGTCAAAAACCAAGAATTTTCCTTGAAACTCTAGACTAGGTTTAGAAACAAGCTAGAAATGGTGGTTTGGTGATTAAGAGAGATAAAAGAAGAATTGAGAAAAACCCCATGGTGAAAAGCAAAATAAAGATAAAGGGTATTTGGAAATATAATAATTTTTTATTGGTTGTTTGTAGCTTGTTCTAAATTTGGAGGTTTACAGTGTAGGAGGGCTAATTGCCTAGGAAGACAAAATTGCAAAAAATGGCATACCTTTTTAGTGGAAGAGAGTTAGGACTTGAAATTTGAAAGGCACCTTAATGAAGATAATGGGTGCCTAAAAATATTACTAGTGAGGTATGAAAGCTTGTGGTTTGCAAAATTTGTCAGAATTTGTCCTTTTTAGGGCTACAATGACTAGTGAGGGTATAAATGGAAAATGATGAAAGATGAATGTGTGAAACTGATTTGATGGTTTGAGCAAATGTAAATAGGGATATTTAGCATGTATTGAGTGGTTTCTTGTCTTAGTACAGTTATCTATTACATTTTGGTATATTGAACCAATTTTAGCAAGAAGTTGTCTTTTAAGGAAAGTGAATGATAGAGTTGTTTTTAACACTCATAAGCAAAATTTTTGGATGAATGAAAGCATGTGTATAGGTTGATTGCATCAAAAGGTTAGGTGTAGGGATGTGTAGGGTAGGTTTCAGGTGAGATGTAGGAATATTAAATTCCTATAAATGTTAAGGAAGGATTAAAATAAGATAATATGATATAATAATGGATTAATGAGATATTAATGTGATAAAATGGATTAAAAATAATACTTAATATCACAATTAATTATTATATGGATGATGGTGGGATTTTTATGGGATGGGTTAGCTGTGATTAAACATGTCGACATTTTAGATGTCTACATGCGTAATGTAAGTTGTTAAGTATAAGTTTGAATTGTTCTGTTAAATATGCTTATGTGTTTGTAATGGATGACCTATTATGGATTGCCAAGGTTAGGAGAGATGAATGAGGTGTCATTGGCATTCAGATCTTGATATTAATTGTATATGTTATGGAATGAATGATCAAAGATCCTTATTGTTATTATCTTTGTCATGATTTACATTATAGTGTCTTCTATTCTATGCTGCACAATGTGTTATGTTGGATATGCTTCTTGCATTATCTAACACAGAGGAACATGATAGGTTGTGTGTGCTTCAGGTGAGCACTTAGACATCATTTTGAGTGATGTGACAGCGCACTCAAATAAGTGGTGCTAATAATAAATACACCATTTTAGTTCCATTGTCGGGATCTATTTCAACTCTAATCATTACAATGTGGCATGTGTATGGTGTTCCGACTGTCATTGGATAATATTGAGGTTTGGGTACACGAAAAATAGAATGAGATTGCTTAGAGATATAACACTAGAAGATACTTCAATTCATGCAAATGGGTAGAGGACAACCTATATGATGACTTGTATGAGACCTTTTTCAGTTTCTTTTCGAGCAAATTGTATGAATGGCTAACAACATACTCTCAGGATAAGGTGATCATATTGGGAAGAAAGTTTGTGCGGAGTTAGGATAAGTACTAGGAACTCATTGATTTGGATGATCCTTGGACATGCACGATAGATTGTTGGTGGGTAAGAATTTTGAGGAATTACACATTGAAGTATGTGATGCTAAGGTATTCGTGTTTGGAGGAGGCAAAATTTCAGTTCCTAGGTGAACCCATAGGATATTATTTATGGGCGCTCTTGCTAGCCATAAATTTTTTAATGATTGGCTTGGATTGGAAAATATCCCTATGTCAGGCTAAAACCCCACTGTGCATAGGGTAGGAAAAGGGTTTGGGAAGGATGGCATTGGTCTAAGTGGAAGAAAGAGTCAGGGAAGAGAGGATTCAAAAGTATAATAATTCGTAAGAGGGTAGTTGAATACAAACTGAGAATGAGAGGAATGGGGTTGGGTGAAAGTGATGAGAACCTTACAGAAGATGAGGGATCACAAGACCATGTCCCTTATATATTAGGGAAGCACAATATAAGGACCCCCTCGACATTTGATGAAAGTGAGTTTGATGAAAGAATAAGAACCATTGACGCACATCTAACCCACCATGGACCCCTAGCCCTTGCACTTGGTGTTTGGAATTAATTATTTTTTATAGAGGATCATCATATTGACGATGCAAAAGAAGGTAATCAGGGATTGATACGTTGGGTGGGAGATACAGGTAGATATGTGTTGGTATCAGCTCAAGAGGCCTAACAACCAAAGGTAATGTATATGGAAAAGCAACAGATTCCCGTAATTGGACAACAAAAGTTTGTTTGGAAGTAGTCGGTAAGGCACAATGTCAGGAAAAAATGTTGGCACTCTACTGTAATCCCATTGGAGGGATATCAAGGACTATGGCTTTAGTTCAATTACGGCCAATTATTCTTCATTAGGACCACCATTAGTCCCAATAACAGAAGGGTTGGGAGGCTCTGGTACTCTCTTCAGTGGAAACAACCCTAGTGGAGGTTCAAGGTTAGGATATGGTCCTCCCCAAGTGGAAATAATCTGGGACAAGGAAATAACCCATTGCCACAACAACCTCCTCAGATTTTCTTTGATATGTCACTTCATTTACCAGAGTATCAGGGTGTGGAAGATGCATCAAAGCATGTGCATAAGTGTGAATTTTTATGGAGGGAAAAAGGAATAACATCCTCAAATGAGAAGGTGAGTCAATTTTCCATAATGTTTAAATGTCGTGTGCATGGTTGGTACAAGAAGTATGACCCGCATCAAGTAGCAGTGGACTATGATGTGTTACATGTCACCTTTCTTACTGAATTTCACATACCAGAATTTCAGCAACAAAGCATCAATGCACTCAAGGAAATCAAATAAGGTTTATCCCAAAGTGTTAGGGAATATGATGCGCATTTCAAAACCTTATTGTCTAAGCTTTCATATGACATCCACCACAGTCAACATGCAAAATGGTTTGTAGGGGGATCGATGAAACCATTTCGAAGGGCGTTATCACATAAATCGTTCATAGAACCACACAATGCTTTGGAGGCAACACTATGCACAGAGGCAGTTAAAAGCATAGACACTGGAGTAATCTCATTTATTGAAGTTAAAATTACAACCATGAATACTCTGCTAGAGAAGTTATCTGCTAACTTAGTGCACGATACTTGTAGTGGAATATGGTGCATAAATTATGACATGGAAGGGTACACGAAGGATAGTTATCCGCGAGGGAATGTGTGCGCTTTAATCTCAACTTACAGGATTTGTCACAAGAACCATGATGCCCGAGATTTCCCACTTTTGCACTACGCTATATAGAAGAAGGTGTTGATGTATTGTAATATTTGTGACATGCACACACATAATACAACTAATTTCTGTGGATTGACCACATTCATGAAGCTTGTGAGACAAGGTTTACACCAGATTAGTGCAAAGAGTAGTGCTCAGAATGATGTGAATGAGAAAGTGAGAATAACATTGGAAAAAACAATGGGCCATGCAACAATGGTAATGGGGGATACCAAGGATGAGATCATGGCAAAGGCCGAGGAGGTTGCAGAGACAGGTTTAGTCGAGGAACATGCTGTACATGTGGGTCATCAGACCATTATCAATGTGAGTGTCTAAAGAACCAGTCTTGCATGTACTGTGGAAAGGGGCACAAAATAGAAGAATTCCCAGATTTATATGTGCACATGTGTACAAATAAGAAGGATACAGGCTCCACAATGATACCACTTGAGTGCTCTAGGAAAGGAAAATGACTTCCTGAGAATTTAGCTATGGTAGAGAAATAACCATTGTTGGTCACAATGCACGCATAAGCCTCACACATGTGAGAACAAGGGAGAATGAAGACACTCATAAGAGAGGATTAGAATGTATAGCCAAACAAATATCCAGACACAGGGTGACAAAAATAAGTTTTCCAGGAAACCATAGGATTGATTAGAGAACTGTAGGGGAGATACAATTCCTGAAGGAACAATTTCGGGATAGAGAGCATGCCAAACAGACTGAGGTACATGATAAGGATGTGGATGACCTCAAAGGAAGTATGTAGAATGCTTAGGCATGAGAACATCATCCCTCTTTTAGGAGAGTGATTACAGGAAAAAGTGACGCGCACAGGAATAAAGAGGGATAGAAAAATGTTACATGCCAATTTACCACCCCAGAACCATGAGTATGACAAGGAAATTACTTTAGATGCAGTTATAGATGGTTGGTTGGTAAGTAACATTTTGATTGATACAGGCACAAAAGTCAATATCCTAACACTTGATGCTTGGAATCAAATGGGAAGACCACCATTGCAACCATCTTCAAGTGTGTTGTACATGGCCAATAAGACAAGGGAAATTCCCATTGGAGTTTTAAAGAATGCAAACATTAGGATTTAAGGAGAAAATTTCAGAGGAGACTTCGAAGTACTAGAATTGGTAGAGGAGGAAAAATTTCCTGCACTACTTGGCCTCCCTTGGTGTTATGCAAACAATGCAGACTTATGCTTTAATAAGTGGTATATCAACTTTGAGAATGAGGAGGAATGAGTGGTAATACCAATGGATGGTACCAATATTACACCTATACACGAGCCTATCAATGAAGAGGACCTTAATTAATATATGTGTAGACAATGCACACTCTAGAAAATGTTGAACCAACAAAGGAAGGATTGATAAATTGGGGAGATGCACATTCTGTCACCGACACTACTAGCGTTTATTTTGATAATTGGGATCATGAAACTTATGAAATGGTGGGTCGCAAGTGTCATGGAAGAGTAACATAGATGATCATGCCACAGATAGTCAGGAAGCTATGAAGAGTGGCGCTACTAAGATATACTGGGGAGGAAAAACCCGAGTCTTTCTTACATGCAATGGAGGAGTAGTTACAGAATGAAGGAGATATAAGAAATATGTTGGTTTACTCCTTGAAGGGAATAACAAAATGATGGTGGGCTGTGCACATAGGGATAATATCATCGGATGGCATGAAATAAGGGTTGCTTTCTTAACAAGGTTTTCTAGGAATAACCTTCCTTCTCAGATACCATATTATGATGGGAAGACATCCCCTCAGGGTCACATATAGGTTTGTGAGAAGAATTGGCTAAAAGGCTTTGATGTGTTACCCCCATCATTCTGGGTTCATAAGTTCTATTCTACATTGTGTGGATGCACACGCACATGGTATATACATATTGAGTTGAAGCAAGAGACAACAAGTTGGCATGACCTAACCTCAGGTATTGTGCACACCTTTGATTATTTTTTTTACTAAACCGTTTGTCCATGAAGCATTACAGTTAATGAAGCACATCACATTGGGAGATAGTGCGAAGGCATAGGAACTCTTGACCCAACTATATGATGAAACTACCCGTGAAGCACGTGCGAGTAATCACACAAGGTTGGACATAGATGAGATTCTTATAGAGTGCATCTAGAAAGAAAAGGAGAGAGGAAAGCTTGTATACCTGATAGAGGATTCTGAGGTTGAGTATCTTAATTTAGAGCATACAGAAGGTGCACAAGAAGTCCTTCATATGACTGATGAACAAGCAAATGCATACCGTGTGCCACTGAAGACCAAAAAGGTGAAGATTGGAACTGATGACGTGTCAAAGGAGGTAATAATTGGTGACTATTGGGTTGAGGCAGAAGTTGCAAAAATAATTTAATTATTGCATGAATTCTAAGATCTATTTCCAAGGGGGTACCATGATTTGAAGGGTGTCCATCCATCACTAGGATAAATGAAGATAAATCTTAAGGATGAAATGTGACCTGGTTTGTAAGAGGCCTTACCAAATGAATCCCAATTTACGTTCAAGGTCAAGGATGAAATTGATAAAATGTTGAAAGAAGGCATCATAGAACCCATAGAGGAATCAGATTGGATCATCCTAATGGTCATCAATATCAAGAAGGATGGGAGGATCAAGATCTATGTTGATTATAATGTTTTGAATGCTTCATGTGTTATTGATCCTTTTCCCACACCATTCACATAAGAAATACTAGAGGGTGTTGCAGGGCATGAAATCTATTCCTTCATTGATGGTTTTTTTCAGGCTATCATTAGGTTAGGATCATGCGCGAAGGACCAAGCAAAGACAACATTTACAACTAAATGGGGTTGTTTTGCATACATTAGTCATGCCTTTTGGTTTGAATAATGTGCCAACAGTGTTCTCACACATTGTAGGACATGTATTTCAAGACTTTATTTATAAGTTTCTTCAAGTATATCTAGACGATTGGACCATTTATGGGCTAGTTAAATATCACTTTAATTTTTTAAGGCTGATGTTTGAATGGTGTAGATAGTTAAGTATATCATTGAACATTAAGAAACGTAACTTTACAACACCATTTGGTACACTATTGGGACACATTATATGTAAGGAAGGATTGTTGGTTGATCTAGCAAAAGTAGCAGTCATCTTGGGGTTGGAGGAACCAACTAATCAAAGTGAAGTGTGCGGATTCCTTGGACATATTGGATACTATCATAAATTCATTAAGGGGCATGCCAATATTTTTATGCCACTAGAGGATTTGATGAAGGAAAAAGGAAAGTTTTATTGGAAGGATGTGTAACAACATTAGGCATTTGAGACATTAAAGGAGAGACTAACAACATCACCCATTTTACGCTTCCCTTCTTGGAATTTACCATTTCATGTCCATGTGGATGCTTCTGGAACAAAAATTGGGTCAGTATTAGCTCAGCCAGGGGAAGGTAACGTGGACCATCCTATCTTTTTTTGCAGTAGCAAGAAGCTTGACACCGACATGAAATGAATTATACAACCACAAAGCATGAGGCATTTTCTATGGTGTATGTACATGCTTCATAAATTTAGACACTATTTATTAGCCACACCATTTATCTTCTACATTGATCACATGGAACTTAAGTATTTGGTAAATAAGCCATTATTGCAAGGGCACATCTTTCATTGGATACTTTTCTTTCAATAATTTGAGTTATTAGTTATAATAAATCTCAGAAAAAATATTTGGGAGCTAACCAATTGTCGTGGATCAACACTTGGTGAAGGACACGCAGAGCATAGAGGACACTATGTTGGATGCCCTAGCTATTCAGGTTACAATGCGCACCATCTGATTTAGAGACATTATAGTATTCTTGCACATAGGTATGGCCCACCTGAGGGAATGAAAACATTAGAGAAGAAGCATTTTGTTATTCATGATACACCTTATCAGTTGGTAGGAGGTGACCTTGTATAAATGGGACAAGATTAACTATTGTGTAGGTGTATCTTGGAGCATGAGAACTAAACTATTATGGAGGAAGTGCATTCTGGGATAACTAGAGGACATTATGTGGGTAAGGCTACATAGTACAAGATACTCTTGGCAAGAATTTAGTGGGAAACATTGTACAAGGATACTAAAGAGTTTGTCAAAGCATGTGATCATTTTCAAAGAATAGGAAAACTAGGACAACATGATAAGATGTCGTTGCAACCCATAGAAAGCGCAGAACCTTTTGAGAAGTGGGAAATTGACTTTGTTGGCCGAATTACACCAGTTGCATAGAGGACATCCACGCATTACATTATAGCTTACACTAATCATTTGACAAGGTGGGTAGAGGCTACACCCACAAAGGATTGCACTACTTCTATAACAACAAGATTTTTATGGGAGAATATTATTAGAGGATATGGCTTCCTATTGAGCCTTACCAGTGACAAGGGAAATCATTTATTGAATGAAATAATTAGGTTATTGTTATATGATTTTATGGTAGCCCATCACAAGACTACCTCTTATCACCTATAAGCCAATGCTACTATAGAATCCTTCAAAAAGATCTTGGGACACACATTGGAAAAAATCTGTGATGTAGGAGTAAAACATTGGGATGATAAAGTGTCAGTTGTACTATGGGCGTACATGAATACATACAAGAGGTTGAACAAAATAACACTTTTTCAACTCACGTTTGACACATAAACAATATTACTAGTTGAATTCCTATTGTCATCCCAACGTATTGTGGGCATAGGAGGATTTTCTGATGATCAAGTAGTAATAGAGCATATTGATAGGCTAATGTAATTGGATGAATGAAATGTAATTACGTGTTATAGCCAGAAGGTAAAAAAATCATGACATATGACATGGAATGACATGCATATTAAGAATAAGTCCTTTTTGGTTAGTGGGATGGTGCTTCTTTATGACTCTAAGTTTGTGCACCACCCAGGAAAACTCAAAGTGCATTGGTTAGGACCATTTGAAGTAATAAAGATAGTGGATTTGGGTGAATATCAGTCACATGTGATGTATTGGAAAATTTTTCTTGGTTAATTTAGTGGGAGTGAATGAATCCCTATTATAAACAAGCTTCCATTTTATGTTTGTAATAAGGTAATATCAACATTTATATTAGTTTTCCCTTTCAGCATTTGATTTTGTTATTTTTTGTAATAAATGTGTTAGTGTGCAGGAGCTAATAATCTTCGTTCTAGAGTAATGCGTAGAGGACTGTACATGATTTTAGTGTGGGGTAGAAGGAAAATGAGCATATGGATTCAAATTCAATGTCATATAAAGTTCAGTGTACATGTTTACGTTCTTGTTCATAATTGGACTGCTAAGATATGAAAGACGTGAGGGCACGCGTAATGGTCAACTTACTCAAAGGTGTAAAGGATGTTTGTGTGAAGAAAATTTAGTAGAGCATGCAATATAATGTGAGGGAGGTAGTGTAGTAAGGAAAAATACTTGGCAAGTGGCGCAGATGAAGAATGTGTGTGGTACAAGAGGATACACGTAAGAGGATTTGTAGCCTAGAAAGTAGTAGTGCACCAGAAGATTATGAACTATCACGCATGGAAGGTAGTGAAGACCATATGAAAAAAGGTGGGAAAATGCATAATAAAGTGGGAAAAGGTAAAAATCACAATTAATCTGGAAGGTGGTAGGTGGATTGAGATGGTAAAGCATTAAATTGGAAAGCTATAAAAAGGGAAGAGTAGAGTCATTTCCTCACCTCGTGACTTGATAATTGAGGAGATTATGCAATTGTTTTGTGAATCAGAGCTTGTGTGAGCCAAAGTGATTATGCATGAAGCAAATAATGAGGACAGCCAAACAACAAGTAACCAATGCCTAGAACCAGAGCTCCTTACAATCGGGGAAGGTGAGGTCTATTTTGCAAAGTGGAAGTTGAAGAAGTGTGTTGAAGCAAAAGTTAGGGTTGCAGGGTCACGTTGAAACATACATAGCTCTAGAATAGAGAACTAAGGTATGATTAGACTTGGGTGGCATGATATTTTAAAGAGAGATTAAGAATCATTTCACCAATTCAAAGGCATTTTGACACTCTTCTTTCCATGCCTTGCAATAAGTTTTCTTTAATAACCCATTAATGGGGTGTATGACATATTTGAGGTCGGGCCTAAACCTTCGAATTTCCTCAAGCTTGCCTAGGAAGGATCTAATACTATACTCATCTATAAGAGGGGCCATTTAAAGGATCACGTGAATTTTTTCTGGGTATACCTCAATTCCTTGAGAGGATATGATGTAGCCTAGGATTTTACCTCATATAACTCCAAAAACACACTTTTCAAGATTCAAAGTGACATCGTATTCGATTAAACGTGAAAGGATAATCTAAAGAACCGCAAGGTGATCACCTCTCTTTTTTAACCTTTTCCAAGAGATCATCAACATATTTCTAAAATATCTTGTGAATGAGGCCGTCGAATATATAAGTCATATCCCTTTGATAAGTTGTGTCAGTGTTGTTCAAGCCAAAGGGAATGACTTCATAATATAAGGTTCCCCAAGGATTAGTAAAGGTTGTCTTCATTTGGTCTTCTTTAGAGATTATTACTTGGTTATATCCTGAAAATCCAACCATGAGGGTCAAAAATTCATAACTAGTTGTGGCTTCAACAATGATATTGATAGATAATAACGGGAAATTGTCCTTAGGAAAAGCTTTATTAATGTCTCTAAAATCGATAAAGATTCTTATTTTTCCATTTTTCTTGAGAACTGAGATAATGTTAGAAAACCACATGGAGCAATCTACTAGTTTGATAAACCCTACCTATAAAAGTTTAATAAATTCTTCTTTAATATTTAAGGCGACCTTTGGCTTCATTGGTCCGAACTTTTGTTTTACCAGTTTGGCATCGGGTTTAGTAACCAAATTATTAACTACCACATTAGTGGAAACTCTTATCATGTCTTTGTAAATAAAAGTGAAGGCCCACGAATGTTATTTGAGCACCTTGGTATGCTCTTCTATTTATTCTATGGATAATGAAGAAGCAAGCTTTAGAATTCTAGGCTCATCCTTCACTCCAATGTTAATGTCAATTGTACCTTTTATCAAGGAGGCATTCCCTTATTTGAAGTCACGAGGAGGGTGAGGTAATTTAAGAGGTTCCTCTTCTACCTCATAGACTTCACAATATTTTGGGGTGGAAGTGGACATAGTATTATCCATGAAGTAGGAAGAATAATGTCGAGTGAGAGAGAAGCCCCTCTTGTGATGCATATAGGGAAGATCATTATACACATGCAAGAATCCCAGAATTACCTCATCCTTTTCAGAAAATTCCAAAGTGACGGGTTTGTCTTTATTTCCTACATAAGGTAGTACCGTTGTATTTGGAAATTTTCAAATTAGAGGCTCAGTCCTCATAGAAAAAACAAACTCCATTTCCTTCAAACCCTCATTTGGGAAAAAGTGAGAAGAGGAAGAGGCCATAGAGTAAGCCAACTGGTTTCTTTCTCTAGGAATTGCTTCAATAGAGATGAAGTCAAAGTATTTACTTTTTTCATGCACAACAGTATTGTACAGCTGGAGATGTTCTGCTCTAGTTTTGTATACTTTCGAGACTTGAGTGGTTGTTAATTGGGAATCCCCTATGAATCTAACATTTTTAACACCCATCCTCTTGGCTATAATGAGATCAAGGAGTAAGGCTTCGTATTCTACTCTATTATTAGTACATTCAAAATCAAACTTGAAAGAAAAAGGCATGATCTTACCTTTTGGAGAAGTTAAGATCACCCCTACCTCTATGCCATATCAAAATTTAGCTCCATCATAATGGAGGGTCCAATAGCTTGTAGGAAAAACAAACCCTTTATTGTCTTCAGGGGTCTCTTCCTGCATCTCTAATACGTCTACCATGCATATGTCTGGTAAATCATCCATAAGGAGATAGGATGGGAAAAAAATACTCCCCATCCTTTGTGAATCGAAGGGGAGAGTAATAGGTAAGTCATTTTCTAATAATTTTACAATTTCTGCTGTTGTTTTGGTGGATACAGTCTCCACCATGGTGACCTTACCATCACTCTTTCTCACACCTTCAATCACCTTAGTCTTATCGATTTCATATTTTTGAACTTATTTTATAGTCGTGACCAGATCGTTTAAGGGAAGTTGTTTTTTTAATTGATTGGAATGGAGTTCAAAATTTGAATGAATTCTAGGTTTCTTTCTGAGATTAGCTAGGTGAATATCAAAGGGTTTAGGATCACCCTGAGCAATGAAAACTTTCCTAAATGAAGGAACCTAATCTTTTGGAACAACATGGATGGGATTTCCTTCATCCTATGGATCCATGGAATTCCTAAAATCATATTATAATTTATTTCCCTATCTATGATATAAAATTTTGTTAAAATAGTTTTTTATCCAAGGGTGACTAGAATAAATAGGGTTCCAATTGAAGTGGCTTTATGATTTCATAACCTCGCAACATGTTCCTGGTAGAAGAGTAATTGGTTTTCTCCATATCCTTATTTTTGTAAGAAAGAGAAGGGGACTATGTTTACAATAGATCTCTCATCATAATCATAGATTTTTTAACATAATTTTTATAAACCCACACTTGTATATACAATGTGGGATTCTCTCTCTATGCTATCTCAACACCTGAAGGCATTTTACTTATGTCAAAAAAAACCATGCGTCTTTATCATTTTGTCTCGGGGATATACATCAAAATCAATGTGATTAATTTGATCCATAGGAGGAGGTGTGACATGAATTATATGTCCAAGGCCCAACACTTCTAATAAATCCAAATAGTGTGCTGGGGAGTTCTTCAATAAATATAGAAAGGAGATATGAGAGAATATCTTATTAAGATCTGTGATTAATTTATATGCTCCTACCAGTTTGGGAACTACATGTAAATCATCTTTCACTAGAGGATAGATAAGGAGAGGCTATGATGTATATTCCCACATACGGTTCGTTACATTGATTTCTAATTCTGTTTCTAATTCAGCCAATCTCAAAATTTTTGTCTTGTTCCTTTGTGTCTAAATTGGGGGAAACTCGAGAGTTATAAGAAGTCAAAGCCTCATGGTTATGAGCCCCTCTAGGGATACCTTTGTTTGCATTTTGAGGGTTCACTTTATCATCTTCAGGATCCTTTGGGAAAGGATCCCGATAGATTCCTAAGTTTTTGTTTTGAGGTGCAACGGGTCTTGTATGACCAGATTGTGAGGATCCTTCAGGGTTTGCTAGAAACATATCTATGAAGAGTTATCATTGATCTTATGTGAGTATTTGGATAAATTTATTACAATCCCTACAAGAACTAGCATCATGACCAATATGGTGTAACTCACAATATAAATTAGGATTATAATCCCTTGGTCTTTGGTTTAGACTCTATTATTGGTTATAACCTCAATTTTGGTTTTGGAATTGATTGTTGTAATTGTAGTTTGAATCCCCATTGACCAAGATTTTGGTATTGGTTTGAACCTTGGATTTGAGCTTGCTAAGAGGGAGGACAGTTAAAAGAAATTGCATTAATAGAAGGGGCAGGGCTATTATTCCTTTGGTTCCCCATGTTCCCATTATTGGTATTTGTGTTATTGGTGTTTGTGACATTTGGTTTCTTTGGTTGATCAATAACACCATCTATGGTGACACCACAGTTTTGATTTATCACCTTGGGTCTTTGATTATTATTCATATTAATATGATAGTTTTTTTTTTTTTCTGATTGGGAGTCATCAGCTTCCCATTAGGACCATAGGTATTTTTTCCACAATCAATGTTTACTTTGTTAATGTGAAGTGCACCCTCTAATACTTCCTCATAGTTACGAAAAGGGAAATTTTGGACTTCCTCCTTGGTTTCTCAGTTAAGCGGGTGGAGAAAGAGGTCACATAGTTTATTCTGATCCATGTTAGGTGTGCTTGCAGAGGAATAAAGACTTGATGCCACCTCTGAATGAAGTGGGAAATGGATTCATTTTTCTCTACTTGATGTGCAAGAATTCACTGATTCCAGTTCACAATAATTTTTTCCTTTCAAAGGCCTTGATGAAATCAGAAACTGGTTGTTTTAAAGAATGTATGGAAGTCTCAAGGATGTGGTAATACCAATATAGTGCAATCCCTTTAAGATTTTTTGGAAATATTTTTTGCCACTATTGTATCCCATGGAAGAAGTTCTCTAATAGTGGTGGCGTAGGATTTTATGTGATCATTCAAATCTCCCTATCCTTTAAATTTAGGAAGATCATGCAATGGACATGGGAGCATGTATCCCCATATGGTGAAATCTAGAGGAACCTTCAAATATTCTACATATGTTCCCATTGCGTATGATTCAACCATTGAACTTGCTTGATGAAAGGTAGAAGGGGGGATCTTAGTAAGTTATTGTATAAGCATTGTATGGGGCATATGGAATCCCCTGATATTGTGTGATTGTGCTATGGAAAGCATGCACATATGGTTTTGGTGACTTGGAATACATGTGCATATAAGGAGTAACATTAGGAAATCAATTCATGGGTGACACATTATGGAAGGTTGTATTGTTAGGAGGTGTAGTAGTTGGAAATGCATTCTCAACTAACCTTGTGTGGATATGCGTAAGATGGGTGAGGGGTCATTCCTAGTGTACCCGATCCCATGAGAAGATCACCCAGGTTAGAATTAACTGAAAAACCTTGTTGTGGTGGTTGTTGAATTGATTGAGCATTGGTAGGAGGAATGAAATTTTTATTACTGGTGTGATAATTAGTATTTTTCCTAGCTATGTATGTATGTTGTGAAGTTTGGGAAATTTATAATTCTCTAATCCTTCCTACCAATGTAGAAATGGCATCATTGGGTGAAGGTTGTGACCCTTGTTTGGGTATGTGTTGTGTGTTATTCAGTTAAGGGGATGTATGATACCATTTTATGAATTGTTCTCTTATTTTTCCCCCCTTTTGTGGTGCATTTGCTAATTTTCCCACAGTTGAGGAGGCATTGTTTTGTAAAATAACATTGGTGTATGCCTTGCATCCTATCCATAGGGATCCATCTATAACATTAAGTTGGTCATTTCTTTGGGCAAACCATGTCCAAAATATCATCATTAGTTTGTAAATAGGATGGAATGGAATCAGATTGCATGTTAATTTATGGCCTCATTAAAACTCATGGGTATAGCCCTTATTCTCCTATGAAATTCATGTTATTAGAGCTAGAAAGCTCCGCTTGTAGACCTTGATAGGTCGATGGTTGGTCAATTTCTTCAATCCTTACACTAGAAGGGGGATTTGGCATTTGAGTAGAAAAGACATGTGATGAAGGGGAATTTTGAGAATAATTATCAGTCCACCCAGATAGTGAGGGTGACTGTTGAGCATCCACATGAGTGTAGTAGGCTTCTAGGCCCAATATGGGCATGCTATAATCCTGACCCTTCATATTGAGGGGGTGTATGAACACCCGTAAAATAATGGGGAGGGAGAAGGTGGAACAAAAGAAAAGAGAATAAAATTGAAATGAGAAAGAACTAGTTCATTCATGTCAGGTTCACTAGAATTTGAACACTAGAAGAACAACACATGATTTCGAATACACCCAACTTCTCGAGGTCATGCCGAGATAACCGAAATGTGAGGAATGAAGTGGGAATGGGATGGATATATTTGGTAAATTGGAGTAGGTGGAGATGGTGATAGTTTGAGGGTCTAAGATCAAGATAAATGAAAAAGATCGAATTACAAGTTATGAACTTGCTCATCAAGAGAAATAGATGCTTGTCTAACCTCTATGGGGGTGATATGCGGTCGAGGATGATCATTGTCTGTAGTTCTTGGTCTATGTAAGTGAGACCAAATATGCCTCCACCTAGTTTCCAAACTCAAGGAAATTTCCTGTTCACCTCCAAATATTCCTCTCTAGAGAGGGTCATGCGAGAGCAAGGATAAACATCTTAAAATAAAACTAAGGAGTTTTTCATCTAACTTGATTTTCTTGATCTTCCCAATGTTTCATATATTGTTGATTTCTCATTGAGAGTGTCAAATTGTTTTATGATTTGGGATGAAAAAGGGTTTGATCTAAAAAATAATGCTCGCAAACCCAAGTCTATATCCCCTCAATATCGGTCAATTCCTGACAGGTGAATAATTGGTTAAAAAATCCTTTACGAGGTTAAGGTGGGCACAAAATGGTCATATGGGACACCAACTCATGAGCAAGGTAAATGAATTCAGATAATTGGTTGAAAAGGGGGGTAAAAACTAAGATCGAGTAGTTTAAGTTGATAATAATTGGTATGTTGCATTCTTTTAAATCTCTAAACTAATTTAAATTCCTAATTTAAAATAAGCAAATAAAAGAGCTTGAATTAAATAAAATACAATTAAATTACCTTTTAATTAATTAAGTTACGTTCACTAACACTTAAATAAAGTAAAATGCATCAACTACACTAATTATTTTTTTGTTATTTTTAATGAGGCTTTTCAAATAAAATGAAACAATTAAAATAGTCTATATTCCTAAGGTGTTTGTATTTTCCAAGATTAAATAAAATAAATAAACAAAATAACTTCCATAGACAAACACAAAGAAAGAATTAAAACTAAACAATTGCTTCTAATTAAAATAAAACTAAAACATGGAGTAGCTGGATGTGGCTATTCCTCTGTTGCAGGGTTGTCTGATAATGATATTCTAAAATAATGTATTCAAAAGTTATTAATTGAAATAAAATAAAATAAGCCTTCTTCTAGGAAAGCTTATGCTTAAGTGTTTAGGAAAGCGCAAAGCTTCTTGGAAGCAATTTCCTCTTTGTCATATGAACTTTTCCTGATAAAAGTAGATCTAAACTTATTAAAAGAAATAAAATAATTGCATGGACTTCTTCACTTCTTCCTCCAACTGATTTCCTGGGAAAATCCACAGGGATAATCTAGGAAGAAGTTATCAAGGGAATATTTATGCAAGAAATGGTTTGAAAGAAATACTAAGTAAGGAATATATACTGGAAGTGATGAAATATTCCAATTCTATTGATCTAAACACACAACTTCTTCTAATCAAAATAAATAAAACTATATAAAACTTTGAATAATTTAAGTACAACCCCAACCCTGTTTACTATTGTTCTGTGGTAGCTTCCCATATATGAAATGCACATTTTTGTCTCCTCAGCTTTGTATCCTCTTCCAAAGATGAAGTCCAATTGATCCTAGAATGTATAAATGATGAATGGTAACAAAAAATCAGAAATTTGGTTGTAGATGGCTTGGTACAAGAAATGATTGAATATAAACAATAGACAAGAAAAAAGTAAATGCAATGATTTATCTATGTGGTCCCTCTCTAAATTCCAACATCACAACACTTCAAAAAAATATCAAATATAAAACCCATCATATGGGTAAAAGTTTGGTTTTTATAGAATGTTGGGAAAGAAGAAGTCAATCTACATGCGTCCAATAAGAAGTGACAAATCATCCGAATGAGAGGGATTTAAACTTCTAATTTTAGTAATTGAAGAAAATGAATTCAATACGAATCTAACAAGCCCAAAATAGACAATTATGTTGAGAAACGAGGGAGAAAATCACGTCTGAAATCCAAATACACATTGTTTTAATTGTGATTATAAGGCGATAGGACCACCACTGTTGACAAAGGGGTGGTTGTGCACACGACTCACTCTTTTCAACAAGGGTGGTTGTGCAAATGTCCACGAAAGTTGTGTAACCGCAAGTCAAAGGAGTTAAAAGAGGGATAAATAAGCAGATTTGAACAAAAATGAACTCCTTAACTTGGAAAAGAAGATGAATTGAGTCACGAAAAGAATAGAAAAGAGAGGGGGAAGGATGTGGACTTCAATATTACCTTGGATTTTTATCATCATTGGATACAAATCATGTTCTTTCCTATTGCACCATGTAGTTTTTGGGTGCGTACATATTGCCCCCTCGGATGAGCGTTTTAGTCATGGATGGGCTAAAACATGATATTTGAGAATGACACTCCTAAATGGGAGGGTTATAAATTTACCTTATCCCACCACATGTCAGTTTGATGCTAGCCAATCCTTCTCGTTACCTACAAAAGAGAACGATAATCAAGTGCAATGTTAAAACCTGCACTCACAGAAAATATGGATAATTGGATCATCTTGTTAAGTGAGTTCGACATTGAGTATGTACATCAAAAGTTAGTAAAAGGACAAGTCTTAATAGATTAGCTAGCAGAAGCTCCACTACAAGGCACTGAACCTTTGAGCCTAGAACTACCAGATGCCTCCATCATGTACCTCAAGGAATATGTCATTTGAAAACTATACTTTGATGGATCCTTTACCTTTCATGGTTCAGGTTCCAAAGTTGTGTTAATCACTTCTATGGGGGACTTGATTCCCCAAGCATTCTGGCTCAGGTTCCCATGCACAAACAATATAACAAAGTATGAAGATCTCATCACAGGAATGAAGCTAGCTATCAAATGGGATATCAAATGAGTAAGGTGTATTGGTGATTCAATGCTTATCATAAAACAAGTCACAAATGAATACAATGTAAAAGACGAGAAACTCCTTCCATAAAAAGGATGGTTGACTCTTTAAAGTAGTATTTTGAGAAGATAACATTTGAGAAAATACTAAGATCCCATAAAAAAGTAGCAGATGCTATGGTTACGATGGGATCCATATTGATTATTCCACCAGGGAAAAATGATATGCCAGTCTTTTTTGAACATCTAAGAACACCGACATACGACATACCACAGTCCTGCTTGGTAAGTGAAGTTGTTGGTCCCTTTTCCCTATGGTATGCTGAAATAATTAATTACCTCTATGATGGAAATTTTACCACTAACATTTCCCATGTTGAAAAATGCACCCTCATCTAGCGTATAGCCTAATATACCCTACTTGGGGCACCCTCTTCCACTAAGGTTACGATGGGAATCTATTGCGATGATTAAATTTAGATGAATCTATCCAAGCAATTAAAGAGGTGCATGAAGGCATTTGTGGGGCTCATACTAATGGGACTATACTTGCTAAGAAAATACTTAGAGTAGGATACTATTGGCCTACCATGGAGCATGACTATTGTAACCATGTGAGAAAGTGTATGGATTGTCAAAAGTATGACAACTTAATACATGCACTAGCGTAATCCTTGCATCCTGTCACAACCCCTTGGCCGTTCTCAAAGTGGGGTCTTGATCTAATAGGGAAACTTAACCTTGTCTCTTCATATAGTCATAAATTCATAATTACTGCAACTGAGTACTTTAAGAAATGGGTAGAGGCTGTTCCTCTCACCTATGTTGAAGGTACCCAAATATCTAAATTTATTGTGAACAATATCATCTGTCAATATGGTATTCCTTATGCTATTATCAAGGATAATGGTAAATTGCTTAAGAATAAAACTGTGAAATTACTCTGAAAACACTTTCAAATATCCCTCAAGTTCTCGACCCTCTATTACCCTCAAGGTAATGGTAAATTTGATGCTTCTAACAAAACCCTCATTCGCATTATGGAGAAGATGGTGAACAAGATAGGTCGTGACTGGCATCTAAAAATTCACCCTACCCTATGAGCATTCAGAACATCTATCCGCACCCCCATAGGTGCCATTCCATACTCCTTAGTATTTGGCACATAAGTCATACTACCTTTAGATATCGAGATCCCTTCTTTGCGCATCAAGCTAAGGGACCACTTGAATGAAGAGGACTATAGAGTAGCTCGATTGGTAGAGTTGGAGCTATTAGATGAGAAAATAATTCATGCTCTCAATCACCTTAAAGTGTATTAGAATCGAGTGCGGTAAAATTACAATAAAAGAGTCATACCTCATCAATTTGAGGTAGGGTATTTATAATGAAATTACTTGTATAATTTAGATCATGAGTAGAAATATAACACCAAATAACACAATATTCCAGAATAATGATCTCAATATGCAATTAGAATAGCTTCGCCACTTCGAGGGGGCAACCTCCAAACCATACAATAATACTCAAATGCTCCAATGATGATAAACTACTACCTACTAACCTCTATATATAATATTCCTATGTTATGGCCAACACCAAGGTTGACCCACTAATGAAAATATAAAATATATGAAAGATATACATAATGATAAGAAGTTATGATAGCCACAAGTCAGCTATATACATCCAATATAAGATATATGATTAAGGGAGTAGCATGCCCCTCCCCTTCGAAGCAACATTGTCCCCAATGTTGAGAAGATCTGGATGCTGCTACAAGAAATTTGCATCCTCCCAAGTTGCGTCTTCATTATCTAGATTTTTCCACTTGATCAAATACTCAGTGATGGTCCTTGTCCTCAACCACTTAGTGCATGTCTGAAGGATGCATTCAAGTTCCAGGATGATTCTACCCTCTTCATCAAGCTCAGGTAACACTGTCTAGGCTGATATTATCTATCTAATTACCTTCTTTAGGCAAGATACATGGAAGACTGGATGAATTCGAGTAGCCGGAGGAAGTTCCAGTTTGTATGCTACATTGCTAATCTTCTGTAACACTTGATAAGGACCATAATACTTAGGTGAAAGCTTGTTATCCTTTTCGTGTTGTTTTAAGGACATTTGCTTATATGGTTGTAAATGCACAAAAACCCAATCACCGACTTCAAAATGTCTTTCACTACGATGTTGGTCTACCTGCTGCTTCATGCGGTTTTGTGACATGGCCAAATTCTCCCTGAGACTAGAAAGCACCTCTTGTTGGTGTTGAATATGTTCTTCAACTGCTCGAACCTTTGGCTGGACTCTCAAAGATGAAGAGATAGATGGTGGATGGTACCCATATAATGCCAAGAAAGGAGACATTTTAGATGAAGTATGAAAGGAGGTGTTATACCACCATTCTGCCAGTAGTAACCATTAGACCCATCTCACTTGCTTATCTGATGTAAAAAAATGAAGATATCCCTCCAAGCACTTGTTTACCACCTCTGTTTTCCCATCAAGATTGGGGATGATAAGAGGAACTACGAGCTAGTTGTGTGCCCAAGCATGAGAACAAGTTAGTCCAAAAATTACTAGTAAAGATAGGGTCTCGATCACTTACTATAATCTTTGGTGTCCCATGTAGCTTCTGAATTGTATCCCTGAAGGCCGTTGCTACTGTACTTGCAAAAAATGGATGTGATAAAGCACAAAAATGGGCATATTTGGTGAGTCTATCCACCACCACCATGATTACATTTTTACCTTCTGATTTAGGAAATCCTGTGATGAAGTCCATAGACACCTCTTCCCACCTTTGGCTAGGAATAGATAGAGGTTGTAAAATACCTGGGGACTTAATTGTTTCGCCCTTATTTTGCTGACAAACCGTGTATTCTACCACAAACTTTTGGACATCTCCTTTTAGCCCTTCCCTGAAAAAATCATACTTGATTCGATGATAAGTCTTTAAGAAGCCACAATGACCCCCTACTGGAGAAGCATGGAGCTCAGATAGAACCCTATTTTTAAGGATTGAATTCTTACATAGATATAATCTATCTTTATACCATAAAACATCTCCTTTCCATAAAAATTTTTCTGACATGTTTGGATCTTGTTGGAGATTCTGAATGAGATTTTGTGTACCTAGGTTGTTTTTCCATTCAGACCTTACATCCTCTCTCCAATCCTCTTGTAATACAGATATGGCACACAACAATGCCTGAGCAGATTCATCCTTCTGAGATAAAGCATCAACAACTACATTATCTTTTCCCTTTATTGTATATTATCTCAAAATCATACCCCAACATTTTTTAGACCCATTTATGTTGTTCTTCTGATGATAAACGTTGCTCTAAGAATTATTTCAAACTATCATGATCTGTGTTTACTTTGAAATTTTGTCCCATTAGATATGGTCTCCATTGTTTCACTGCATGAAGTATTACTAACATTTCTTTCTCATAAACTGGTTTAGAGATATTCTTACCTTTGAATTGGTAGCTCTTGAAGGTAATGGGTCGCCCTTCTTGCATGAGTACTACCCCCATACCATACCTTGAAGCATCACATTCAACAATGAATGTTTTTGAAAAATCTGGGGTGGCTAGAACTAGAGTGGTGCACATGGCCTCCTTCAACTTCTCAAAGGCCATAGTAGCTTGCTCGTTCCAATGGAAAGAGTCCTTCTTCAATAAAGCTGTGAATGGTGCTACGATGCTGCCATAATTCCTTAAAAATCTACGATAATAACCTGTAAGCCCCAAAAATCCTCAGAGATTTTTTAGGGTTTTAGGAACCTTCCATTCAAGCATGGCTTTTATCTTATTAGGATCCACTTTAACACCTTCATAAGAGACAATATGACCCAGATATTCAACCTCCTTGACACCAAAAGAACACTTATAAGGCTTTGCATAAAGTTTATGTTGTTCAAGAGTTTCCAACACCTTATTTACATGATGTATGTGTTCCTCCCATGTTTTACTATAGATTAATATATCATCAAAGAAAACTAAAACAAAATTTCGAAGAAATGGCTTAACGATTGAATTCATCAAGCTTTGAAATGTAGAGGGTGCATTTGTTAGTCCAAAAGGCATTACCAAGAACTCATAGTGTCCTTCATGTGTCCTGAAGGCTATTGTATGAATATCTTCATCCTTGATTCTAATACGATGATATCCAGAATGAAGATCAAGTTTTGTAAAGTAAATAGCACCATGTAACTCATCTAGCAAATCATCAATTATAGGAATAGGAAACTTATCTTTAACTGTGTACTTATTGAGTTCCCTGTAATCTGGACACATGCGCCAATTGTCATCTTTTTTCCATACCATCACTACAGGAGAAGAGTGAGCACTTTGACTATGATGAATAAGTCTTGCTTCTAACATCTCTTGAACTATCTTCTCAATCTCACTCATTTGCATATAGGGGTACCTATAAGGTCTGATGTTGGGTGGTTGACTCCCTGGTACTAGCTGTATGGCATGGTCTTGGTCTCATTTCGGAGGCAAACCCTTGGGCATTTCTCTAAAAACCCCTGAGTGCTCATCTATAACTGCTTGCATATCTGCGGGTATAAATGTATTGGAATGATGTGCTTCTAATGAAAATAGTTGTGCTACAAACCCTTCTGCACCCTTTCTAAGCAATTTTTGCATCTGATGAGAACTTACCATCTTTGGGGACTTTTCTCTTAGTCCTTTTAGTTTAAAATACCTCCCTTATGACTGAAATTGCATGAACAACTCTTGGAAATTCATTTCAATGGTTCCCAAGGTGGTAAGCCACTGAACTTCTAACACAATGTCTACTCCTCCCATGGCAATGGCATACATATTGCTAGTTAGCAAGTAATATCGCATGGCAAGATTAATGTTATGGAATTTTCCTAAACAACTAACAGTTTTCCCATCAGTGATCATGACTTGACATTCTGGAGCTAGATAAACAAAGCAGTTTAAGTGTATCGCTAACTTATGATTGATGAAATTGTGAGTACTTCCCAAATCAATCAACACTGTTACCCTCTGTTTTTTTAAGAATCCAACTACTTTGAGATTTTGGGGAGTGCTAATACCAGAAATTGCATGGCATGATATTGTTGGTTGGGGATCTCCTAATTCCTCCTCTAGCTCTACCTCTTCATCTTCTTCATTTTCTTCTTCTTCACTAGGTCCCTCAATGTAGAACAACTTCTTTTCCGCACACTTATGTCTTGGTCCAAATTTCTTGTCACAATTAAAACATAACCATTTGGCTCTCTTTTCTTCAATTTTTTGAGGTGTTAGTCTCACTGGCTGAGGGAATGATGGTGGAAGGGTGCTACGATCTCTGATAGTACTAACAGTTTGTTTCCGACTTGAAAGAAATTTTTCCTCTACCCTACGTGCCATGATCATAGAGTCTAAAACATTATGAGGATTAAACATATGCACCACAGTCTCAATTTTTTCTTTAAGACCCACAAGAAATAAGTCATTCAAATTATCTTCAGGAATATTTTCCACCCATAAGGAAAGGTTTTGGAATTGATGGATGTAATCTTTGACTGTTCCTGTTTGTCTGAGCTTTGCTAATTGGCTAAAATAATTCTCTGACACACTAGAACTATAGTGCAATTACAAATATTTGGTGAATACTGTCCATGTAACATTGAGGCCACTCTTTTTCCTTTGAGCACATAACCATCGATACCAAATGAATTGGTCAGGTTCAAGATAAAACGATGCCATGGTAACCTTTTGTCTTGATGGAATCTGATGAAGTTCAAAGAAATTATCCATTTGGTTAATCTAATTGAGTGGATCCTTTCCATCAAACTTACGCATTTCCACTTTTGGAAGCATGTTACGGGCTTGTAGAGTGTTTGTATTTGGATTGGTCATGTTTGCAGATCCACCCTGGCTAGTTTGTTTATTACTTTGACCTAAAGATCCACCATGGTTAATATGAGTATGATTGAGTTGTGGATCATTAGGAATGATATGATGACCCATGATATTGTAGCTAAATTGTTGAATGAAATCCTCTAATCGTTGTCCAATCTTTTCTACATCTTCTTTTCTGGCCAATCTACCTTCGAGGTTTCACAACTCTAACTCAAAATAGCTGACCTTATGGTCAGTTGAAGTAAACCCTAACCCTGAGGACTCTGTAGATACCTCTTATGACTCTAAATCCTCAACTATTATCTCATCCTTATCATGGGTTTTACCTAGAGTGATGGGATTCTTTTTTCCTCTTGTCGAAGGCCCAGCCATGATGCCCCAAAATGGTAAGATTTAAGGATCAAGGTCAAAATTTAGGGTTTTGGATTTCAATAGGAATTCGATAAAGTTTTATAAAACTCAAAGAATGAACTTAAACTAATTTTTAATATTATTTCTAGAAATGTAAATAAATTTGAAAAATTCCACAAATTGCATCCTATGTAGCTGAATTATGAAAAAACATAAAACCGCTATAACTTTTGCAAAACAAGTAAAAAATTATTACAATTTTGAGGGAATCTTACTTGACTGATTTTGACACACCACAGAAAAATTTGTAGAAAAGTTAGATACTGATGTTGAGATATGGATGAACCTTCAAAATTAGGGTTTGATGCAGTGTTGGCCGAGTTCAAGCTCTAATACCACTTGTAATGAAATTACTTGTATAATTCAGATCATGAGCAAAAATATAACACCAAATAACACAATATTTCAGAATAATGATCTCAATATGCAATTATAATAGCTTCACCACTTCGAGGGGGCAGCCTCCAAACCATACAATAATACTCAAATGCTCCAATGATGATAAACTACTACCTACTAACCTCTATATATACTATTCCTATGCTATGGCCAACACCAAGGCTGACCCACTAATGAAAATATAACATATATGAAAGAGATACATAATGATAAGAAGTTATGATAGCCACAAGTCGACTATATACATCTAATATAAGATATATGATTAAGGACGTAGCAGTATTTGGTATTAAAAGAGAATTAGAAGAACACTAATAAGGACCATGAAAAGAAAGGGAAATTTGAACCCAATTGGCTAGGACCATATGTTTTGGTTACCAAGTTTGGTTTAGGTGTCTATAAGCTAGCCCATGTAGATGGTCAAGATCTCCGAGAACCCATGAATGCAATGCATCTTAAGTGATACTATGCTTAAATATGGGGTCTCTAGAATATCAAGAAAAGAAAAAAAGTATAAAAACAGAAAAAGAAAAGAAAAATAAACAAGGGCATCCAATAGTGAAAACCACGCAATGGTGACACTTTGGACAAGTTCTTTGGTGAAAAAAATTTTCTAGTGCTAAGGAAAGGTCCATTTTTCACAAGCATTTTAGGGTTAGGAATACGAAAATTTTTCCCTAAGATGGTCTTTACCTTCGTCTAAGTCCCATGTGAGCCTATCGTTCTTTGCCCTAATATGGCTAATCCTATCTTTTTTAAGACAAAGAATTTAACTTTGAATGAGCCCATCTCATGTTGGGAGAAACTTCATACTTTCACTGCTGGCACATAACACATGGCATTCTTGCCTTATATATCCCATCTAACACTCAGGGCATCCACGTTTATTTGTTTCCTTGCGCGTTCGCTTAAAAAATCTATTTAGAAAACATAAAAAAAAATCGTATAACTTTTGAAAACCCAAAACATGCAGATATGTCCCTTGGAAAAATCAAAACATTCAAAAATTTCTCGTAGAAAACTCCAAAAGAATAGAAAATTGTCTTAGAGGTAATACCCAAAAACAACGAAAAACATCCCAAAAATGTCCCACAAAAACAAAGTAAAAATTTGCTCACTTTTAGCTGCTGGTTTGTATGGTTTTTAGTTGCAATGCTTTTTCGTATTGTGTTCTTTAGATTGAATTCACTTACTTATTTAGATTGAATGTTGCTTTAATTTGTAGTTCATTGCATTGAGTTCATTTTATCTTGCATACTTGTAGATAAGTGTGTTGCTTTGATTAGATTTGTTAGCTTGTGCTTGTCAATTTTTACTTGTATATTGTGTTATCAATTCATCTTCATATTACATATAACTATTGCATCTATACATCATATATCAATAAATGCTAAGTCTACATCATACATGTATGCTAAAGCTAATCATCAGGTACCGTATCACTAATGGGGAAAGAGGGGTTGCGCATGATCACAAATCTATCCCCCCACACCAATATCAAAAATTAAAACACGTTTTACTCAAAGTATATCATCAACATACAATATGATATCAGCTAAGGCTATCTCATAATCTAACATGTGATACAAACATAAAACATACATGTTAAACATGATATCTCATAAAAAATGTGATACAATGGTAATCCATCAATCATCATACATCATCATAAATATAAATGTCCGTGTACAAAACAATATGTCTCAAAAGTACATCCAATACAATGAGCCATCATGGGCATCTATACAAAAATGTGTGCCTTCATCACGAGTCATAGTAAAAAATAATACATAACATACATCTATAAAAAAAAAGTGCCTTCATCACGAGGCATGATAAAAAATAGTACATATACATCTATATGAAAGTATGCCTTCATATTGAGGCGATACACCAAAAATATACATCTGGAACAAACAATAAGTAGGTTTAACAACATCTCGATCCCTCTCTGGGAATGACTGGTGTGAATTTGCCACTAGGAAGTGACATCTGAGGTGATGACGGTGGAGGTGGTGCTACTCCATGCTGTAATGAACCATGCTGCTCTGAAGCCTGCTGTCCTGGAGGACCCTATACAAAGTGCATTGATCATGACTACTTATGAGATGTAGAATAAGACAAGGTACCTACTATCTAGCTATACTTAGGAATTCTCTGATCGACTGATACGATCATGTAATACTGCATCCTATAATAGGTAGCCTCACATGCTATAGTGGTGATGTGCCCAATAATTTTCTGTAAACCTGAAGCAGTGCTGACCTGCTGCAGTGCATCACACTCTACTCTCACACTGGCCAACTCTATCTGCAACTGATCTCACTTTGCAATAACCTAGTCTCACTCTAAAACAAGGTGGTCCCTCTCTGATTATGGTTGTAATCCATCTTTAGTCACCTGGTCTCTCTCTCTATCATGGTTTATATCCTCTCTACCCTGGCCTGGTCTCGCTCGGTAATGAGATGATATCTCTCAGTGATCACCCAGTCCCTCTTAGTTATGACCTAAAGCTCTAAGGATACTTCTTGTTATAGCTTCTGCTGCAAGGCAACCTCCTGTCCACCACCCTATATATCCTGAATATCCTCGTCCATCTATTGCTCAACCACCTACTCATCAACTGGTATGTCCTCCTCCATTCGTTGCTCTCCACCCCCACCATCTCCTCCATCTGTTAGTGGACTGTGTGGTGGACTCACATGGAGGGTGGTGGAGGTTCCTGCAAGGGTACCCATAATGGATCCTGCTGGGGAATCCATGGTGCCAATACGTAGGGCCACACTACTACATGTGGCCACACCAATACCTACTGTTGCACTACAACCTACCACTGGATGAACACCTGCTATAGTCCCCCACGTGGATCATCCTTTTCCTATACATATGCCCTAGGATTGGGGCCCTAAAACCCCTACACTGATGCATCCAGTACCTCTTATGGAATGGTTAAGCGGTGAGGCAACACTGTAGCACACCAAAAACATAGTCATGTGTAGTGTCAAGATCAACCATATGCACCCGCTGTAACCAAGCCTGAAAAACAACCTCTAAAAATTTGTCACGAGCTCAGCCCAACCTAATCCAAGGCCCCATATGAAAGACCTCTCTATATCTACAAGCATATCACATCTTAACACCAAGAATCTCTTGAATGAGACCAAACTGGCACTGAACCCAGTTTACTCTATACCACTCCATAACATGCTTCCTTCTCCTAAGGAGTAAGTGATCAACCATCATTGTACAAAGCTCAACTACATCCTCAGGTAATTGATATAGCTTATATGGCCGCCATGTAATCATATGGGGCTATAGCTCGTCAAAATCATGTCTGTAATAATCTGTGTCCCCTAAGTGACCATGTACATCCTCTCTGATTGGAACCTAGCCCATGATAGTCCATGATGGAAGGCTCTCTAATGGCTCGAGCTCTCAAAGCTCCCGTGGGGCAATCGAACGCAATATGGTCTGAATCCCATATCTACAAAAAAGTAGCAGGACCTATGGAACTCTACCCATGGTAGGCTATTAGGTGAAGATCAATGTACAAGTGAGCCAATATGCACTGACCCCATCAATAAACCTCTTCCTGTAGAAGGCCATGAATCAATCCAATAAGGCCAAGGGGAAACCGAGTACCAGTCTTGTCAGATAGTAATATGCCACTGAAAAGAGCTAATAAAAACATGGGGACTAGGCCTAACCACTAATCAACCATGCACCTCCTAATAAACACTATCATACTTGGTGGAGGTATGTCTGTCAAACCAAACATATCAACTAAACATCATCTAATATGTTCTTGACGACCATTGTAAGTGATCAAATGACCTTGAATAGGAACTCGCAAGTTCCGCCACACATACTCTAAGGTAATACTCATCTCCCCAGTAGGTAGAAAAAATGTTTGGCTCTTGTTCCACCAAACCTATATAGATCCTTCTGCAAAACCAATTGGGTCATTCAATTATGATGTTATTCTTCTATTCTAATCTATTAATTATTCTTCAACTCTATCATTTAATTTTTTTAGTCTACTTTAATATTTTTCTATTTTCGTATGAGTGTCATTATGACCTAACACTTAGGGTTTGCTAAAAACCATCTTTCTACCGAAAGGCATTTCAAAAGTGACTTTTATGCACTGGCGTGCCCTTGGTGGCACTAATGTACCCCGTAGTGCACAAGTGTACCCCTCAGTGTATAGGCACATCCATATTTAATTTTTTCTCACCAGTTGTGCATTGGCGCACTCATTTTTGCGCAAGCACATGTGCGCCCTTGCTTGAATGCTATTATTACACATGTATGCCCCTAGGGCCGCGCCTGCGCATTTCCTAAAAAAAACCTAATTCCACCCTAAAAATGCAGGAATTTTAATCAAAATTAAATGCTATTAATTAATTAAGGTTAGAGATTAGTGTTTTGTATCCATGGGCCATCCATTGGAAGTCTTTGGTACTCTCTCACGTGGTCCGCATGATGTTTTCGGCTCCACACCCTTACCATCTTCTCCTGTAGGACAGAGCTCCGAATCAGTGGTAAAGTGGTAGGTGAATGTGGTAAATAAACTTTTCATGATGGCTTGTATACCCGTTTTTATCTTTCACGAAGTGTTTCTCACCCCCAAAGTGCCCCGAGACCATCGTATTTCTAATAAAATTATTCTAACAATTGTCGTGGTGATTATTTTTAATAAATAATTATTTTCGGCACATTTTCACTACGCTGAGGCATATTTTTCTTCTCGGTGGCCTTTTCTACTACCTGGGGCATATATTTGCCTTACACTCACTTTTAACATTGTCTCAGGACTTCATTATTTATTCTATAATACTTTCTTCTATAAAACTTAAAAAATTCAAAAAACACAAAAAATTTTGAGAAGTTTTTGGTAAAAAAACATTAAAAATCCAAAAAAACTCAAGTTAAATTTAACATGTTTTGGTCATTCTATGGTCAACAACGTGCCACCCAGTACATGGTAGCTGGTATCACTAGGACTAATTTTGCTCAAACACTTCTTTTACCCTAAAAATTTCCTACAAAAACATCTGTCTAAGAATATTTTTGACCAAAAAAAATAATTCCTGGTATGGGCACCCCCCTTGCGAGATCATCATGATCTAAGACCATTTTTACAAAAATGGGTTTGCTCCTTAGGTCGGTACTCTTTTGCAACAGTGAGTTGCAATTTACTGTGTCATTAAAAGACATGAATTGGAAATAATCAACCTTAGGACCGTGTTGGTTGATCCTCCCACTTGTGGTGGCATGATCATGATCTCATTGCATGGTCGTGCCATTGGATGTAACTCTCATAGTTACAACATGGTCAACATGGGTCTAGAGCTCCAAGTTCATCAAATAGAATAGCACAAATGACATTGGAATATGAGTTGTTTTGATATACATATATGTTGTATTTAAGTATAATTTTGAATGTGCTATGTGTTCACACGGATAGAGCGTTGGCATAGGTATACTTTCTCGTATCTCCACACAGATGGTAAGTCATCTTGACGTATGTTGCATCTGGTGTTTAATATCATTTTGATATTTTATCGTATCTGCACTTGAGTCTAATTTGTCCTCTTGCATGGAGTTAGCGGGAGTTTGGGTGGCAAGACTTCAACACATAGGCATTGTTAGGTATATCTTATAACTCCCCATTTCATGTAACACCATACTTGGACTCTATGTTTTACTCCTTTTTATAAAGGCTAATGATGCTAGATCTTTGAGGGGGAAATATGTGACGCACCAAAAATTGCATGTGCTACATTATCTGAAAACTGGATATAACAATGAGCATGTCCCCAATGATGATCTCAAGTTTCCTATCCTACCACTACTAAGGTGTCTTCCCAAGCTCCTAGGGTAATAAACCACCATGTTTATAATGTATTCTTTGTAGCTTCTAGACATAACTTAGCTTTTTTATGCCCGTTCTATCCTAGCTTCCTCTATCTCATTTCTGCATCATACTTTTGGCCTAATCAGTCGCTAGGACTTCTTCTATCACCCCACCGTCATTTGCGGGTGGTTATGAAACTTCCACCCAAAATAGGGCTAATGGTCCTACCCACTTTTTATATATGTTTCTGTTTGTCTACTATATTTGAAGTGAATTCACTAACTTCACCTCAAACAGGGGCAAATGTAGACACCTATATTCCACTTTTTGTTGAGTTGTGAAGCTTAATTACTTCATTTTAGCATGTAATTGGAACTTGCTGGAAAATACAGTAACCGACATCAGTTAAGGGGGAACGACATCAGTCACCCAGGACCAAGCAGTCATCTAGTCAAGCAAGTAAGGAACCGACAGTGGTTAGGTAGAACCGGTGTCAGTTACCTTTGTGACGAAGTTTTAATTAAATCTCGGGAATTATATCTATTTTTAGCATTAAAATAGATTTATTGATTGTAATTGCATGGTTGAGTGCCCTAAGTCTATAAACAACTATATAAGCATAAAAGCTAGGGTTTAGAAGTAATAAGAGATGGATGGATCATAATTACAAGATAATTATGTGAGAGATAATTCTTGGTGAAGAAGCAAAAATCTTGATGGAAAGAAAGTACTGAACATCTGAGAGGTGTGGAAGATTGTAAATCTTCATTGTATATCTTGTCAAAGCTTTGGATAATAGATTGGCTTGTTTCTTGGTGGACGTAGCCCACACTGGGTGAACCACATTAAATCTGGTGTTGATTTATGTCTCTTGTTTTGTATATTTCTTTTGGTAGAATATCCACTTTTATTTGCATGTATGCTTAGATCTGATATATTGTCTGTACAACCGGTGTGCTAACCCCAACAACTGGTATCAGAGCTTTGTTTGAGGGTTTTGTGTGTTGACATATTTACTCACATAGGGTTTTCTGATTGAGTAGGAGCTACAACAATGGCAGAAAAAAATAAATACAAGGTAGAGAAATTTGACGGCTGAAATTATCAATTATGGAAGATGCAGATTGAGGATTATCTGTATCAAAGAGATTTGTACTTACCATTGGATGAGAAGTCTAGACCTATGAAGATGACTGATGAAGAATGGAAGATTCTTGACAGAAAGGCTTTGGGATCTATAAGATTGAGCCTGGCAGCATCCGTGGCTTCCAATATTACAGAAGTGGCTTCTATGGTAGACTTAATGAAATATCTTGCTAATTTATATGAAAAACCTAGTGCTTCAAATAAAGTTTATTTGATGAAGAAACTATTTAGTTCTAAGATGCATGAAGGTGAATCTGCCTCTAGTCATTTGAATGATTTCCGATCTATTGTAAATCAGTTAAAATCGGTTGCAATACCATTTGATGATGAAGTAAAAGAAATTTTATTCTTATGTTCTTTTCCTGATAGTTGGGACAACTTGGTAATGGCTGTTAGTAATACAACATTTGCTAATAATATTTTGAAGTTTGATGATGTGGTTAGTATAATCTTGAATGAATAAATTCACAGGAAGAGTACAGAGGAAACATCATCTGGAAATGCTTTGAATGTAGAAAGTAGGGGCAGGCAGAAGGAGAGATCCAAGAGTAAGAGTAATGGGAAATCAAAGTCAAGGGATAGCAGATCTAAATCCAGAAGTAAGGGAATTACTTGTTGGAAATGTGGAAAGAAAGGACATGCAAAGAAAGATTGTTGGTCAAAGGATAAAGAGAACCAACAACCAGACAAAGGTAAAGAGGTGAATCTTGCTGCATCAGAGGTAATGCAAGATGCTCTTATTCTTTCTTTAGATAGTAGAATTGAATCATGGGTTTTAGATTCAGGAGCTTCTTTCCATGCAACCCCTAATAAGGGTTATTTCAGAAATTATGTCCAGGGAAATTTTGGGCATGTTTATTTGGGTGATGATGAACCTTGCAGTATTACTGGTAAAGGGGAAGTTCATCTAAAATTGTAGAATGGAAATACATGGGTATTGAAAGATGTGAGGTATGTGCCAAGCCTCAGGAGGAATCTTATTTCTGCAGGGCAACTAGGTGAATCTAGTTGCATGGTTACTTTTACAGGAGACTCTTGGAAAGTCACCAAGGGTGCTTTTGTTGTGGAAAGAGGTAAGAAGGTAGGAACATTATATTTATCTACCTGTATTACTGATTCCTTTTCTGCATTATCTACTTCAGATTCAGATGCATGCATGTGGCATAATCGGTTGGGTCATATGAGTCAAAAAGGAATGTAAATCTTAAAGGCTAAGGGTAAGTTATCAGATTTGAAAGATTTAGATCTTGATTTCTGTGAGCATTGTATCTTTGGAAAGAAAAAGAGAGTGAGATTTCTCAAAGTTGGGGCAACTAAGAAGGAGCAGAAATTAGAGCTTGTACACTCAGATGTGTGGGGACCAGCTCAGGTAGCTTCTCATGGAGGATCCCAGTATTATGTTACTTTCATTGATGATGCTACAAGAAAGGTATGGGTTTATTGTATTAAACGTAAATCTGATGTTTTTGAGACTTTTAAAAGATGGAAAGCCCTTGTTGAGAATGAATCAAATTCTAAGTTAAAGTGCCTTAGATCTGACAATGGTGGTGAATACTGTAGCAAGGCTTTCAATGATTATTGTTCAGTGAATGGGATACGTAGAGAAAGAACGGTTCCAAGAACACCACAGGAGAATGGTGTTGCAGAAAGAATGAACATGACAATCATGGAATGTGCTAGAAGTATGAGGATACATTCTAGATTACCCTTGCAGTTTTGGACAGAAGCAGTTGATACAATGGTTTATTTGATTAACCATGGCCCTTCAAGTTCACTAGATGGAGGAATACCAGAGGAAGCTTGGACTAGAAAAGAGGTAGATCTTTCTTTTCTTAAATTTTTTGGTTCAGAAGCTTTTGTGCATGTTGATAGGGAAAATAGAAAAAAGTTGGATGCAAAATCCAAGAGGTGCACTTTCATTGGTTATGGATCTGGTGATTTCGGTTTCCATTTTTGGGATTTAGAGAATTCTAAAATTATTAGGAGTCGTGATGTTGAATGGAATGAAAAGAGAATGTACAGGGATCAAATTTTGGTACCCAAGGATAAGAAAATTGAGAAGTTTATTGATGAAAATGAACTCTCAGGTTTTAAAGAAACACCTACGAAAATACACAGTAACCGTGGTCGATTAGTACTTGACCGGTATTGGTCAGATGAACCACCGATGGTTACAGAGGATCCAAACTGGCATCGGTTAGCAGAACTGACGTTGGTTAGAGGTGACCGACATTGGTCACTATCAGAAGTTGATACTAATGTCCAAGAGGCCCAGATAGAGCCTCAGGTACCCCAAACTCCTGTGAGAAGGTCACAAAGGGTAAGTAAACTTCCAGAAATATTTACACCTTCTCTATTTTATTTATTATTGACTGATAGTGGTGAACTAGAGAGCTTTGAAGAAGCAATGCAAGATAAGACTCATGTTCAGTGGGAGCATGGCATGGATGAGGAGATGGACTCCTTGGAACATAACCAAACTTGGGATTTGGTTAAGTTGCCAGCAAGGTAAGAGAACATTGCAGAACAAGTGGGTTTACAGGATTAAGGAAGAAGAGGGTGGACAGAAAAGGTACAAGGCAAGGCTTGTAGTAAAGGGATTTGCACAGAAAGTAGGTATTGACTTTGGTGAAATATTTTCTCTTGTTGTTAAGATGACTTCTATTCGTACTGTATTGAGTTTAGTTGTAGTAGAAGATTTGCATTTAGAGAAACTAGATGTGAAGATGAATTTCCTTCATGGTGATTTGGATGAAGAGATTTATATGCAGCAGCCACTTGGGTATGAAGTCAAGGGTAAGGAGAAACTAGTGTGCAGGTTGAAAAAGAGCCTATATGGGCTCAAGCAAGCTCCAAGGAAATGGTACATGAGGTTTGATAGTTTTATGCATGAGCATGGTTACTTGAGATGTGAATCTGACCATTGTGTTTATTTCAAGAAGCTTGAAAATGGGAGCTATATTATTTTGTTACTGTATGTGGATGATATGCTTATTACAGGATCTAGTATGCAGGACATTGGTGAGCTTAAGAGAAAGCTAGCTCACACATTTGCAATGAAGGATTTAGGAGCTGCAAAAAGAATCCTTGGCATGCAAATACATAGAGACAGGAAAAACAAGAAATTGTATTTGTCTCAGGAGGATTATATCTACAAGGTGTTAGAAAGGTTCAACATGCAGAATGTAAAACCTGTTAGCACACCTATGGCTGGACACTTCAAATTGAGAAAAGATCAGTGTCCTTCATCACATGAGGAGGTCAAATACATGACATGAGTGCCATATGCTTCAGTAGTTGGAAGTCTCATGTACACTATGGTTTGTACCAGACCAGACATTGCACAAGCAGTGGGAGTTGTGAGTAGATATATGGCTAATCCAGGTAAAGAGCATTGGAAAGTAGTCCAATGGATACTCAGGTATTTGAAAGGGACATCTAGCATATAGTTATGCTATGGAGGTTTTGATATTTCATTACGTGGCTATGTTGATTCGGATATGGCTGGAGATCTAGATGGTAGGAGGAGCACTATTGGATATATTTTCACAGTAGGTGGAATGACAGTTAGCTGGATTTCAAGATTGCAGAAGGTTGTGGCTTTGTCTACTATAGAGGCAGAGTATGTTGCAGCTACAGAGGCTAGCAAGGAGATGATATGGATGAGTAGGTTCATGGAAGAGTTGGGAAAGGAGTAAAGTGATTGTAAATTGTTCAGTGACAGTCAAAGTGCAATTCATTTGGTAAAGACTCAGCGTTTCATTCGAGAATGAAACACATTCAGTTGAGGTATCACTTCATATGGCAGGTATTGGAGGATGGAAAATTGAATCTGGAAAATATTCATACGAGCAAGAACCCTGCAGATATGCTAACGAAGCCATTAACAAAGGAGAAGTTGGAGCTACACTCCACTTCTGTTGGTCTTCGAGTTTGAGACTTGAAGAGGAAGAAACAAAGCCAAGGAAGGATCCAAGAATGACGTTGTACAGGTATGGTGCAGTAATTAAACTCCAAGTGGGAGATTGTTGAGTTGTGAAGCTTAATTACTTCATTTTAGCATGCAATTGGAACTTGCTGGAAAATACAGTAACCAACATCAGTTAGGGCATACCGGTATCGGTCAGGGCAGACCGACATCGGTCAAGTATGACCGGCATCGGTCAAGCAAGTAAGGAACTGACAACGGTTAGGCAGAACTGACGTCGGTTACCTGTGCGATGAAGTTTTAATTAACTCTCAGGAATTATATCTATTTTTAGCATTAAAATAGATTTATTAATTGTAATTGCATGGCTAAGTGCCCTAAGTCTATAAATGACTATATAAGCATAAAAGCTAGGGTTTAGAAGAGAATATAGTATGGATCATAATTACAAGATAATTATGTGAGAGAGAATTCTTGGTAAAGAAAAAAATTGATGGAAAGAAAGTACTGAACATCTGAGAGGTGTGGAAGATTGTAAATCTTCATTGTATATCTTGTCAAAGCTTTGGATAATAGATTGGCTTGTTTCTTGGTGGACGTAGCCCACACTGGGTGAACCACGTTAAATCTGGTGTTGATTTATGTCTCTTATTTTGTATATTTCTTTTGGTAGAATATCCACTTTTATTTGCATGTATGCTTAGATCTGATATATTGTCTGTAAAACTGGTGTACTAACCCCAACACTTTTGTAATCTTATTGCCAAATGCACGCAAATCACTCTCATTCTTACCAATTCCATTATAATTAGTATTTTCTACTAATTAACTAACACTTTGCCTATATTCTGGTTAATTAACAATGTTTTTTTGATTATCCACCCTTTTTCACATTCAGGATGCCAATCGACGTCAAATCGTAAGTCGTTATCCTCTTCCAGGAAAAAATTAGCTTTATTAGCTAATTAATCCTATTTTTCACTTGTTTTGGTCAATATACCCTATTATTGGCTCAAACGCCTCTTCTAACCACTTGAAATCACCCCACTTCTCTCCCCAAAATCTCATTAAGCTTCAAAAGCTTATCCTAGCCTCCTAGTTAACCCTAAGCGGTTGATTAAGACTCCATACACCCTAATCACTTGATAATTCACTAATTATGATTAGAAAATATTAATCATGATTAGAAATTCTAAATATTCTTTGTACTTTTAGTCCCAGATGCACCAAGATGCAAGATTTCCTTAAAGGAAAAACTATAAATAAGAATAAGTACTATCTTCCAACTTCACACCATACTTTTATTAGTAGCCTCATATGATACATATGTTAAAGAGCCTAAAATGTTTTAAGAATTCAATTGCTCATCTTTTCCTAAAGTGTTCATTATGGTTTATAGAACTACGGATACTCACCCTTTCAACCATGGCGGCCAACTTTGAGCAAACAAAATAGAGAAATATATGCCTACGAGATAAAAAACTCACAGAATCTCATCCATGGCAACCACCTCGTAGGAGTGAGAAAATAACACAAGGAAATGAACATAGAAAGAACAAATAGAGGCTCGTAAAAATATCAAAGGCATTAATAATGGTGGCCTGGAATTTTTTTACCAGGGCTTCGCAAAGCACCTAGGCTTCCAAATGAAAATGGTGAAATGATAGGCTCGGCGAGCTTTTTATTTATTTAACTCACCTAGTGAATTGATCTCAACGGTCTAAGATCAAAAGTACTAGAATAAATGATGCATAAGAATAACCCTGTTTAACCTATGGTTACACTAACTAAACCGAAGTTCCAGAGAGTACATACATGGAAAAACCAAAGAAAACCCTAACTCTATTTGAGTTGAGTTTGAAATCATCGACATAATCAAGGGGTGAGTCATCATGGCGGAGGGGACCGAGTCCCATTTCAAATAATTGTGTTTTCCTTGACCTTGGACTAAGGTCTAAATGATGATTATATATGCCACATAATGTGCAAAGGGCCTGAAAACTATAATAGATGCAATGATCAATCAAAGGAGACCAAATCATATGCCATGGTTAGTCAAATGGGGACGATAATTATCTAACCAAAGCATGTTCCATGTGATTCAAAAGAGGGAAATTAAAATCAATTATTATATGTGTCATGCCCAAAGTAAAGGAGGGGTAAATCCTTACCTTAAAATTTGCAAACTTACCTTAATTTTTCCAAGAACCTCGTACTTTCCAAAGGTGGCCAATAAGGTGGCATATTGGCCAAGTCAAAAAATAAAGCTAGAAAATAAAAGTATTATGATCTGCATGTGAAGTGCATAGATGTCACATCAGGACCACACAAGAAGACAAAGAGGATAAGGAAAACAAGTGTCACATAATGAGCTATAGGATAAAATATTTGCATGCACCTTGGGAGACTTGCAGATCAAACAAAGACTAATATTAGCAAAATTATTCACCCAGATTTAATTTATTGTATCAGAATTAGACGAGTCAACTACACTTTGATTGGAGATGTATTTGTGGAATTAAAAGGTTATTATTGCATCATTGTAACAACATGCTATTTTATGTATTTATTTATTCATAACAAAGGTTAATTACATCATGCATGTGTAGTTATACTTAGTTTATTTTTAGGGGGTTGGGTGAATATTTTTTCTATTTATGGTATGCATTGGCAAAACACAAGGGGAAATTTGACAGAGGAGATATTTTTGGATGTAATGAGTGCTGAAGCCATTTTTGGCAAGTTTTCTGTTGAATGAGAACCAATTATTGCCTTTCCAATTATTTGCAGTGGTGTGTATTATTTTAATAACTCTTGTGAATTGTATTCCCTGAATTAATTAGCTTACCTTGCTACAAATTTGGTGTTTCTGCATAGTCTTAGTGTGTAAGTTATCTGTTGTGTTGTTGTGATTATTCCCTCGACACAAAAGTGTTTTGCCTTAGGATTGAAATGAAACCCATTAGACCATGCTTCGTTAATTTTTTCTCATAATATTGTGCATATTTCTCAGTCAAATCCCTCATCAATTTTGGTGTATCACCTCATTTAAATTTTAGTTTTGTCCATCTTTCACCCTTAAACCCCACAATTAATCAGTTTTAGGATACATCAATAAGGAACCGACCTTGTAATCCCTGAGACTCACCTCACAATAGGGATAAACATTTCCCGTGAGGTGTTTCCATTGCATCTACAGAAGTGAGGGAGAAGCAAGCTTAGAACACCTATTATCCCTCAATCATATGGTACACTTCAGAGAGATAACATATCCTAAACTCCTTTAAGGATTCACATGCTCATCTTTTCCTAAAGCCTTCATTATGGTTAGTAGGAGGGTATCTAACATGATATTTTAGTCTTGTGTTAGAGAAATCTCCTCACCATTTGTGGAGTAGCAACCATTCCCTATTTAATTGCTCATAGGTCTATTTAGGTCTACGTTAGTTAATCAAATATACTAGTAGGCATGCTTAGATATTAGATGTTAGTTTAATTTGATCTCCATTGTTATGCTATTAAGATTTTATGATTTATGTTTCATTCCTTAGCTTATGCAATTAGCTTTAGACTATGTGGTGTTAGTCTTGCTTTAAACTAGTTAATTTGCACCAAAATTTTGGGGTGTTATCAGGGGTAGAGCCATTACTATTTTTGGTTGTCCCGTTACATGAAAGAATCACATTCAAATGCTCTATCAAATTTTGACTGATACGTGGCATAATGTATTTGATATAACATCTAAATTTGCATATTAATTAGTTATTTAATAAGCTACCTGTTTCGTACACCATATTAAGCCTACCATTTCTAGGCAATCACTATTATGGGACGCAAGCATCTATTGTATTCTAATAATATCTTGTCTGCAATCAAGGTTAGCATGTTCTATCTTGCACCTTTAGTAACTTGTTACCTCACGTGAGGATTTGTAAATAAATACATGATGACACTATCTTGCATTAGTATTTACTAAGCCTGAGAGTGCAGAGAGAGGATTTACATCAGATTTTATCTAGATCTGCAGTACATTAGAGCTTGAGGATCAATCATATGAGGCGCAGGGCTATGAAATATCATATTTGACACCAACACATTATTCAAATTTGGTGTTGGATATATATTCCTCGATAGTCTAATTATATTAATTCAACATGCAAGATTTACCAATATATACTGTAAAATATGGCATGCGTTTGATGTCGATGAATATTGACATAGGGGAGTATGTGTGGAAGGTCAAGTCATGAGAAAAAATGTTTTATGTTTTATTAAATTCACTTCCAAACATATCTGATACCATGCGAGTGAAAAGGGAGACAAACCAACCAACCATCTCTACCACGACGTGTCCAAATATGAGTCAACACCTTCACATTTTATATCTCCATAAGTCTCATATCCAACAAGTATAAGGTTGGGATTTGCATGTTTCCTTTACGGGTCCTTTATTATTTTTTATCCATGTGGTAGTAAATTTTTTAAATATAGTACATGTATTGTGTAAGTAATAGTTCATTATAAATTATTGGTGGTCATGTTTTGGACCTTACATTAATATAGTGTATTTGGTGTGTATGTCATTGGTCGGTATCATCATTTATGTTGAATGAACTATGTCAGTATGAAACTAGGCATATATGTTGTTTTATATGAAAAAAGAAGAGTCAAAAATTATTTTATAGGTCATAGTAGTATAATTGATATCATTAATATTGATATTGGAATCAAAGTAAAAATTAAAAAAAATTGCCTCACTTTTAGCCGGATGCATTTTTGATGTAACCCACCGTTCAAGTTGAGAGGATAGTTGTAATTGTGTTTCACGATCAAATCCGAATGAGCTAGTACCATGATACCAGAGGATTGAGGCAAAAGAGGTTGGAGGTCGATCAACTACCTCTCATCAGTCACCAATGACAGGGCCGCATTTTGCTATAGTGGTACTTTTGTGGTGTGAGTATTTGCTTTTAATTTTTACAGTGTGTTTCTTTTCAGAGTTCTTGTTTTGTGTGGTTCTAAATATTGGAAAAGAGTTGTGTTGGAGCGCAGATGATTTCCACTGATCCTCTGACTATCGTACTTCATTGGAAGATGGTCCACTTGTGAATACTTCAATTGTAATGTTGAACATGTGCAACAAAATCTAACTAGCAGGATCTAGTCAGTTGTATGTCTTCGATACAATTTTATTCTCAGTGTTTGTGTGTGGAAATTTCACATCGTGGGGGGAACATGACACCAATGTTCCATTTCCATTATGTGCCCAAAATGACTAAAGTCAAAGGTAGCTTCCAGTGGCAGTGGTAGTTGTCTATGATGTTTGAGATCGAGCAGCAACGATCGATATTAGTGGATACAAATAAGAAGATTTCTATTCTTGGAGGTGGTAATGTGAAATATTTCCACTATATCTTATATTTTTCTAGTGTTGTGATAAGTGAGTTGTTTCCTATGTAATCCCCTGATGGAATAATGTGATGAGAGTCGATGATACTACTACATCATCATGATATTTTGGTTGTTAGTAATCCACGGGAAAAACTATCCAGAGGTTGTTGGTATTGTCCTAAAAAACCATATGTTGTGTGGTTGTTGGTTAACCACTTGGAAAGCCATCTAGAGGTTGTCGATATTGTCCTAGAAGCCATCCAGAATCATGAGCAAGCTACAAAGTGACACGTTGCAGTACAAGACAGTAGTTTTTCCACATATTCACACTAAGTGCTCACTTATTAGGATATTAATTTAAGTGAGTGATCTACATTAATCACGGGTAGGAATTCAAAAGCATTCCCGAGCGGTTCCTCTACACCAAGGGCTCATTTTGTTGTTACACAAATGCTGTCTACTTAGGTTTCCTGGTCTCCCATCCTCCCCTATCTCGATTCCCCCTTTGCCGAGCTCTGCTGCTGTCAGCCCTGTTTCTCCTTTCTCTGTCCCTGCCACCGCTGCTGTCACCCCCATGCCGGCCGTTCAGGCTTTTTCTCCTGTTCCCCCTTCTGATGCTCCCGCCCCCCACTTGGCCTCTACCTCGCGGAGACTGGTTACCAGGGCTTCTAGGAAGCTTAACCTTGAGACCCTTGAGGTGGAGAAGGGTTCTCATGAATTTGAAATTGCTCATGACCTCCTGCATATCAGTAGTGCCAGCCCCCGGGAAGTGCAATTGGAAAGCCCTACAAAAAGGTTGGAATCCTTAAAGGCAGATATGAAATTGTTAAAGGATGAAGTTAAAAACTTGACCAAACAGAAAGGAAAGAGGAAGAAGGAGGAAGAGGATGTGGACAACAGCCAAATTGAAGATATTTACAAGAAATTTCCCTCCTTGGACTCTCTCTTAGGGAAGGCCAAGACTAGGCATGATTACAACATTGCCATCTTTAGGGAGATTGAGGAATTTATTGAACAACACGTCAGAAGTGTCTCCAACCTAAGCGGAGTGCCGACAACCCTTTGGGGTACTGATAAAGAAAGCAAGAAGACCTTGGAGCAGCTGGGTTCTAATGATGTTGCCCATATGACTACTTTGGGTATGTTTAAATCCTGGATTGAATATCAAAACCATCTTAGACAAAGCTACTAGGAAGTAGCTGCAGTTGATTATGCTGTCCTTGTTTGTTTCTTTGCTGTTTTTTTGCGGTTCCTTTACTGCTTTTTTGCAGTAATTTTGCTGTTCTGTCTCATTTTGGTAGCTATTTTTTAGCTACTTTGAGCATCATTGTAACATTTGGATTCTGATCCTTTTCACTCTGGTTCTCTTGTTTATCCTGGCTTTTAGGCCTTCTCGGTATTCAAGGGTATAGTCCCTTTCAAAAAACTATTTTCCAATAAAAAAAAAAATATGGGTGGAATTATGTTATTGTAATATAATTAAATAGGGTTGTTTATATTTATTGCGTGAATTGTGGTGGTTGAAATCACTCATGCAATTTGGATGATTTGGTTGTAAATATTCTTGTTTATAGGAATACATATTCCTATTAATATGTAATTGATTGAAGAAATACAAACAAAGAGTTTTATTATTATCGTGCTATGTAAATATGTTGTTGCACCTTCAAATGATTCACGCATTTCCCTTTGATATTCCCTCAATACATGTTGCATTTTTCTTTGGATTTCTCTCATAGACTGTTGTAATTATCTTTGACTCCTTGTGATCACTTCATGCATGTAGCTTAGCTTATCATTTGAAGGAGCTCTGATTAGGCTCTTCCATTGTCACATTCAAAACATTTCCCCCTATATCAATGTAATTATCTCACAAATGAGATCAATTTCGATATCTATTAATAATCTAAACATTTTTTATCCGTCACTAGACATTTTTGACACTTACCAAGGTGATCCGTCACTAGACATTATTATGCAATCTTAATATGCCCAATTTTTAAATATGTAATGAGAGCAATATTTGAATCGTGAATACCAGAAGTAAATGATTTTAGCGAGTTAGTGGTATTGGGGAATTTGCGAAGAGGCCACACATGCTGTTTGTAATTTGGGTGTTGCCTTTCCTCGTTTAAATTTAGATAAATATATATATAGTGCATTTAATTGTCGTATACGGATATCCACATTTAAATCAAAGTGTGACAAATTTGATCTAATTAGTATCAGGTCTAAAATTATCCGTGTTCTAATGTTTTGTGCCCTTGCCCTAGATCGTCAAACAGCAACTCCAAACATATATATTCCTCCGCGACCCTATTTTTAACAGTATGCAAATTGGATGAGTGGTAGACAGTGCACGACTCTGTTTGTTGATGAATGGATTCATGTATGATCATAGCAAAGCTCTGGATCATGTCAAACGACTGTCTATATGAATTGTTCCATTACGAACAAGATGGAAATTTGAACGAGGATGGCATCTGTGCAGTCCCAGATGAATCCTGAAGAAAAGCATAGCCCAATTTATTCAGGGCATGCCAGCCTCCTCTCTGCCCCTATTGAACAATAGCTTCTCATAATTAATGAAATATCTTCGAATAAACCTCCTCACACAATGGAAGAATGACTTTTATTAGATCGATTCCAAAGCTAAAGAGAGTTTTCTTCCTGCTAAAGCAATCTGCAGAAAGGCTTTCACTCCTCGGCGGGACTTCATGGAATGCATCGTTCCAGATCTCAGATCTCACAAATGGGGAAGCGTCCACTCATCAACTAAAAGTAGATGCATTCGCCTAGCAGGGACTGAAAAGCTGTGAAAAAGCCCTGCCTATGGCTCTGTTTTCTGCAGGGGAGACCACCAATGATAATCCTTTCCTAGCATGTTGATCACATTTCCTTATCTGGGTGGAATTCAAGAGATGAAATCAACATGTGGTCATATTTTTCACTGACAGGAACTCAAAATAAAGTGACCCCTTTCTTTTTCTAATTTCATGTTTCTCACTGCTTTGGATGACATTTCCCTATCTGACCCAGGTTCAAGACTAGGTGATGAAGTTGATAGAAAGTGCTTATAATGCACTACTGCAGTGATGGCACGATCAAGACCAGGTCCTCAAGATTTCATCTGCAACGCCATGGAATGCACAAGATCTACTCATGTCTGATTGGTCCCTCAATCGTCGGTTCGAAACAATGAATTCAGTTCAATGGTGTTTGGGCGAGAAGTATGGAAATGCCCGAGCTTGTTGGAAGGAGAACAATGCATTTCTGATAACTGTCCATGCCAAGGATTTGATGGGGCTGACATTGCAGGGTTAGACCCTACCAGATTTATGAGACCTAGGGAAGAATTGTGATAGGGGAATGGTACATTTATGGAATTCCACCATGGGAAATGGCCTGAGCTTGTGGAAGACCTGAACAATTTCTGATAACTGCATGGCAGGATTTGATGGGGTTGAGATTGCAGAGTTAACCCTACCAGAATACTGTGATTCTTCATGAGGGCTTTGAAAGAATGTGAAGATGGAATGGTAGTTAATGGAATTCCACTCTGGGAAGAAGTCTGATGCTTGTGGAAGAATAGAGATAATTGCATGGCAGGATTTAATATTGGGGTTGACATTGCAGGGTTAACCCTACCTGAAACTCAGATTCTTCTAGAGCTGTGAAGAATATGAAGGGCAATGGTGCAATGGATTCTGCACAGATGGACTAGAGGCCTGTGCATAAACATGAGACCTGAAAATATTCCGAGATTCGGGGTTTAGATCAAATATTAGTGGAAATCACCATTCATTGTAATTTAATGCATTTAACATATAAAATCCATGTACGTGTGGAATTTCCGTTGTTTTGGTTTCCGGTGTGGATAATAAAAAAATCCATACGCATAAAAGAAATAAAATATTCTCTAAGTAATTTTTTCATGTGACGAGATGCAAATATCAACCATATTGTTAGTTGCATAATCAATTTTTCATTAAGTTGTAGTTTTGTTATGAGCGGGTGATTATTTGATTTTGTCTATTTTCCTACTCTTTTCTCTCACAAGACAGAATATTATATCAAATATTTCTTTCGACATGTCAGTGGCCGTTACAACGTACTCCCGCTTGATCCCTCATTTCAGGGTCGTTTACAAGTTTTATTGTTTATTATTCATAAAATACTATGCATATTTTGAAAATAATCTTGTATGATACGCATATTTAAGATTGTAATTTAAAGGTGAGGATGATGGCTTGTTAATATATCTGTTACTATACAATTCTTTTTTCACTCTTATTAGGATTTGAATTTTCTTCTGAGTCAGTTGGAAGTTGAAACTCTAAAGAATTCAAGAATACATCACTTGGTTTCTTCGTAGTGGAACTAGTATTAGTGCAGTTGTCAACAACTGGAATCAACATCAACAGTTGATCCACCATAACTGATCCAACAACATCCGTTGAAGGGCCGTCATAAGGGAATGTAATGGAACCCTTATCTTCACTGACCTGAATATTAGTAGTAGACTCGAGTTCTTTGTCAATAAATAAAAGGTTTTGGTGAGCCACCTTCCACCAAGAAACCTTCTCATTTTTAGATTTCTTCCTTACCAACTGACAAACATCATCGAGATGTCCAATGTTAAAACATTTTCTACATCTAAAGAAAAATTCTTCATTGTCAAGGGGTTGTGACCAAACCCTATCATGCACTTTGAGATCAATAAAAGTAGGTAGATCGAGCAAAGTATCCAGATCCACCAATATCCGTGCGTAGGTAGTATGAGAAAAGGTATATGTATTGGAGTCAATGGATAAAAAATCACCCAAAGTATCCAGATCCACCAATATCCATGTGTAGGTAGTATGAGAAAAGGTATCTGTATTAGAGTCAATGGATAAAAAATCACCCAAAGTATTACCAATAGCTAATAAACTATAATCTCCCCAAAAATTCAATGGAAGATGGGGTAAATGAACGCAAATTGACTTAATACTGAAAGAGGCAGTGAGTGGATTAAAAGTTGGGAACCAAGGTTTCTTCAACAAATGATGATTCTGTAGTTCTCAGAGATTTGAGAGCATAAAACCCCCCGACATCATCAACGATGAAAGCCACAGTGTAATGCCCCGCCGCGGGACACCGAAAAATAGACTAAAAAGTTGGTAATTTTTTTTGATAGTGAGGACTAATGTTTCGCCTAACCGTTCTCATTAAATAATTAAATTCATAACAATCTAATTTTAACCGAATTGCTAAAACATTTATTTCTAATTAATTTTATTTATTTTGCTTCTATTAAATTACACACACACACACACACACACACACACACACACACACACACACACACACACACACACACACACACACACACACACACACACACACACATATCCTTTAAATAATTTTCACCCACATTGAAATATAATTATTCATCCTTAAATAAATTCATCCCCCAATACATATATTTACCCACACCCCCTTTTAATTTAAATGACCATTCCCACCAAAAACCCATGACTTAATGTGAGCAGGGTTTTATTTGAGCCCTAGGATTAAACAAATCTCAACCCTACATCAAAAATTTGTACCCTAAACTTCTTTATCTCTTTCTTCTTTTCTTTTCTTTTCCATATTATTTTCCTCTCATTGTTAATTTTACTTTTGTTCCTTCTTGTAGGTCAAGGGTGGGGAAGCCATGGAAGCTTGTATTGTTTCTTATGTCTCTTTTTTTTTACCATCCATTCAAAAACGTTTTGGTATTTTTTTGTTTTGTTGTTTTATTGATAAATATATATTTATTTATATATGTTTTGAAGGGGGGAGGTGGGCGGGGGTAGGAGGTGAAGTGTGGAGGGGCAGCGAAGAGAGGGGGGTCGGGGTTGAGTGACAGGGATAGGCACGGGGGAGTAGGGAGGGCACTGAGGGGTGTGGGGGACATGCGGCGACAGGGAGGCAGGGTGGAGTGGTGGAGTTAGGGACGGCGGCCGAACCGGGGTTGTGGCAGGGGAGTTGGATGGGGAGGTGGGTGTTGCGGGGTGACAACACAGGTGGCAGCGAATGGGGTGGTGTGGCCAGCGGATGGGTGGGGGAGGGTTCGGCCTCCCCCACGGCCATTCAAACAAAATTTATTTTATACATATATCTTTTATTATTATTTAAAACGTAACTTAATATAATATATATTATAAATTTTTATAATATATATTATATTAAGTTACGTTTTAAATACTAATAAAAGATATATGTATAAAATAAATTTTGTTTGAATGGCCGTGGGGGAGGCCGAACCCTCCCCCACCCATCCGCATGGGGTGGTTTGGGGGGGGGGGGGGTAGGAGGGGAAGTGTAGAGGGGCAGCGTAGAGAGGGGGGTCGGGGTTCGGTGACAGGGACAGGCGCAGGGGAGTAGGGAGGGCACCGTGGGGTGTGGGGGGCATGCGGCGACAGGGAGGCAGGGTGGAGCGGTGGAGTCAGGGACGGCGGCCGAATAGGGGTTGCAGCAGGGGAGTTGGATGGGGAGGTGGGTGCTGCGGGGCGGCAACACAGGCGGCGGCGAATGGGGTGGTGTGGCTAGCGGAATAATCAGGTCTCCCCCATGGCGGCGAATGGGGTGGGGTGGTGGTTCGGCCTCCCCCATGGCCTCCCAGAATAATCATGTCATCTAGTCTGTCCCAACTCAAAGGTGTCCTATAAGGTCGTCCATATAAAGCCTGTTAAGGAGCCATACCAATGGAACTATGATAGTTGTTGTTGTAGGAAAACTCAACTAAATGCAAATAATCTTCCCATTTATTCTGCTGTTCCATCACATACATCCTCAACATGTCCTCCAGTACCTGATTAACTCTCTCTATCTGTCCATCTATCTCTGGATGATAAGCTGAGATAAAATTAATCTACGTACCCTAAGCGGTCTGAAAGGAAGTCCAAAAAACTGAAGTGTAGATGGTATCCCTGTCATTGATGATGGTCTTTGGAATCCCATGCAACCTAACAATGTCCTCCATAAATACTTTGGCAATGGCCTGTGTGTTATAGGTGACCTTGGTTGGTGAAAAGTGCGCAACCTTGGTCAACTTATCCACGGTGACCATAATGGCATCATGACGATAAGAAGACATAGGAAGTTCGACTATGAAATCCAAGGAGATCACATTCCATTTCCACTTGGGAATATCATGAGGATGTAAAATTCCTGTGGGATGGGATGAGAATGCTCTACCTATCCTCTGACACTCAAGGTAATGTGCGAAAAAATCTACTATGTCCCGTTGAAGACCTGACCAATAATATAACTCCCTCAGATCAACGTACATTTTCTTCACTCTTGGATGTACCGCATATGGGGCTCGATGGGCCTCTATAAGGATGAAGCTACGCATATCACCTGACTTAGGCATGTAGATGCACATGTGGAACCGAAGTAAATCATTTGTCTCTAAAACACACCCAGAATAGTTTCCCTCTAAAGAACCCTGTGACTCCAGCATCTGTCTAGCTCCCTCATAAAACTTGTCCTCTGGAAGGTGCTCAAGAATCATGCCTCTCAAATCTGACTGAAGTGTCAATGAAGCAAGCACATGTCATCGTCTACTAAGTGCATCTACAACAACATTTTCCTTTACTTTGATATACTGTACCTCCATGTCATACTCACATAGGAACTCCATCCAACACCATTGACGAGTGTTGAGGTTTGGCTATGAGAAGATGTGCTGTAAGCTACGATGATCTATCCTCAACATGAAAGGTCTACCCAAAAGGAAATGTCTCCAACGCACAAGTGTATAGACAACTACTGCAAGATCCAAGTCATGAGTAGGGTAATTAAGTTCGTATTCCTTGAGATTACGAGACTCAAAAGTAATAACCCGACGCTCCTGCATAAGAACTTCTCCCAAACCCTCTAGTGATGCATTAGTACAAACAACAAAATCCTCTGTAAGGTCTAGAACTGCTAAGATGGGTGCCATGGTTAACCTTTCCTTAAGCAACTGAAAGGCCTGCTCACACTTTTCTGACCAATCAAACTTCTTCCCTTTTCTCTGAAGAGAAGTAATAGGGTGAGCAATCCTAGAGAAGTCCTTTACAAACCTGTAGTAATAAACTGCTAAACCCATAAAACTCCTCACCTCAATAATTGATGTGGGCATTGGCTAGTCCATGATAGCCTAGATCTTAGAGGGATCTACTGAGATACCCTCACCTGATATGATATGACCCAAGTATTGAATCTCTATCTGAAAGAAGCTGCATTTTTCTAAATTTCCATATAACTTCTTCTCTCTCAAAACCTGAAGTACCTGCCTCAAATGCTCCTCGTGTTCCTCCTTGGAACGAGAATATATCATTATGTCATCAAGGAACACTAAGACAAAGCAATCTAGAAAGGTCCTGAATACTCCATTCATGAGGCTCATGAAGACAGCTGGGGCATTGGTCAAACCAAATGGAACAACTGTGAATTCATAATGCCCATAACATGTGCGAAACATTGTCTTATGAATGTCTGCATTTGATATGCACAACTGATGGTACCCTGAATTGAGATCAATTTTGGAGAATACTCTCGTTCCCCGCATCTGATCAAACAAGTCATCAATCCTAGGGAGCAGATAACGGTTCTTTATTGTGACTTCGTTAAGCTGTCTAAAGTCAACACAAAGCCCGAGAGAACCATCCTTATTTTTCAAAAATATGACTGGCGCTCCCCAAGGAGATACACTAGGGTGAATGAGACCCTTATCTAACAACTCCTCTAACTGAATCTTGAGCTCATGAAGCTCTGGAGTCGTCATTCGATAGGGTGCCCTATAAACTGGTACAGATCCAGGTACTAAATCAATGGTGAAATACACCTCTCTGTGGGGTGGTATCCCTGGAATCTCACCTGGAAACACATCGGCATACTCCCTCAAAACTGCATGATCATCCAAGGGTGATTGCTCTGGAGTGCTCTCTGATCAGTCACTGATGGTGATAGCAAACAATTGACAACCCTTATGCATGCTTTGCTTGAGTTGCTTAGTTGAGATCATGCACAAAGAGATAGGCCTCTTCATCCCTGAAATCACAACTGCACTACCAAGATCATCTTGACACTCAATGACCTTATTTCTATAATCCACCATAGCTCGATGAGCCTCGAGCCAATCCATACCCAATATTACCTGATATGATCCTAGAGGAATAACTTGGAGGTCAAGTGTAGTGGAGAAGGCTCCTAAATCAAGTACGCAACTCTCCACATACGAGTCCACGACAAGTTTGGCCCCAGAGGCCAACTCAACCTGCTAACTATCTGGTTGCCTAGCCACCACTAGCCCACACTGGTCCACTATAGAAAGTGATATAAATGAATCTGAAGCACCTGAATAAAAAAGTACTGAGATAGAAATACCCCTGACAGTACCTGTCGTCTCTATGACTGTGGTCTGATGCTTGGCCTGGTGGTTTTCAACCGCTGTATATACACGATGAGCATGTCCTACATCATCCACCGTCTACTCGGATCTAGTGGCTCTCTATGCATCCATGGTATTGGGTTTGTGTGGGCACATACGCACATAGTGATCAGGAGATCCACAAATGAAACATCCTCCTGTACCCCTCTGAGATGGGGTCCCTCATGTACTCTGGTGTACTGATCTTGCCGGTCTAACCCTAGCAGACTATTGTGTGTGAGTTGGCTGTGCCTGCTGAGTACCTTGCTTCCTATCCCTGGCTCCACCAAAACCTCCTCTAGTGCCACCTCTCTGAAAGCTCTGAGTCTGTCTATCCCTCTGCTGCTGGTGGCCATGATGTTGTGTCTACTACTACGGGTGTGGTGGAGCCCTCGTGGCTGCTGGCGGAGGCCAGAATCCTCCTCTAGGGGGTGGTGCTGTACCTCATGACCTTTGACTGTGGAAGGACTGAATCCTCTCCTGAAACTTGCTCTTGTTTCTATCTCGGTGCTCCTGTGCCTTAGTCTTGTTCTCCTCAGCTAAGTAGGCCTTCTCAATGGCCTTCTCAAGTGTGAGAGGAGATAACATCTTGACTGCTCCTGCTATATCTGCATTAAGGCCTCGAATAAACCTATTAACCTAATTTTTCTCATCTTACAGGTAGTCCACATACTGTAGAAGATCCAGGAACCTGCTCTCATATTGCGCTACTATGCCAGATCCCTGTCGTAAGTTGTGAAACTCATCGATCCTCTTCTGCATGAAATGCTCTAACATATAGCGAGCCCTGAATTGCTCCTCAAACATCTCCCAGGTCACTGTCTCTCGAGTTAGATGGAGCTTCCGCTCCTCATTCCTCCACCAAATGCCTGCTGCGTCTTAGAGGAGGTGTATGGTGAACCTTGCCTTGACGTTGCTCTCGTAAGAGTGCAAGCCAAAGCAACTATCCAAGCTAAGGAGCTATGACTCAGCCCCAAAGCCATCTATAGAGCCAGTGTAAGTAGGCAGCTGTAAGCGAAGAATATATTTGATCACACTGCCTATATCTTGATCCTGGCGATGTAGTCCAATAGGTGAAAGGGGTCGCCTATCCCCAAATAGTCCCTCGAGACCGTGTGAGTGGCTATGACGATACGAGGCTACCCTTTCATGATGAACGGAAGGGCTACATGACCTCTCCCACCTCGGTGTATCGTGCTCTGGTGGCTTTGAGTGCGCATCCTCGCCTATCGGCTCCTCGTCTCCCAATGAAATCTCCTCTCTCACCTATTGTGGTGGTGGAAGACGTTGTTGCACAACACCCATCAACTGCTGCAGGACCTCTAATATATGAGGCCCAAATTTGGGTGCTGGCGGTTCTCGCGTAGGTGCACTACGCCCTAAGCCTCTAGCTGATCGTCCCCTCTTGGGTGCCATCCTGTACACGAGGTGAGCGAAGAGGTTATTAAATGGTTGTGGAGAATTTTTAATTATTTTATTTCTTTATTTACTTTTAATGTTATTACCAATGTTGTTAACCGGTTTATTGATTACCCAGAGTGTCCGTGTGTGTGAACCTCTGCTCTAATACCAAATGTAATGCGCCCCACCTCGAGACAACGACATCAAACCAAAAATATTACTAAAAATTTTGGGTAATTTTTTTTCTTTTGATAGTGAGTCAATACCACTAATACTCTACTTAACCCTTCTCATTGAAATATATTTAATTCATACCAATCTAATTATTAATTTCTGAAGTTGCCTAAAACGCTTAGCCCTAATGTAAACTTGATTTATTTTGCTTCTATTAAATTACACACACACACACACATATATTTCCTTTAAATAATTTTCACCTACAGTTAAAATACTAAGTCTATACACCCCTTTTTAATTTGATTCAGTCTCCCCTTTTTTATTTAATTGCCCCATACCCCTTTTTAATTTGTTTGACTCACTCCCACCAAAATGTCCATGACTTAATGATGTGTAGGAGTTTTACATGAGCCCTTGGATCTAATCTAATTTCTGGCCCTTGATTTGAAATTTGTGCCCTAAACTTCTCTCGATCTCTTCCTTTTCTTTTCTCTTTCCATATTATTTCTCTTCTCATTGTTAATTTTACTGTTGTTCATTCTTGCAGGTGTAGGTGGGAAGCGAGCTTGAATAATTTCTTCCATGGAGATCTTGATGGAGATTCTCCATCTTTAATGTCATGTATATTTATTTTATACTAACATATATATAATATATATTATGTATGGATATGTATGTTTGTATGTATGTATGTATGTATGTATGTATGTATGTATGTATGTATGTATGTATGTATGTATGTATACACAGCTAGGGGGGGATCTCTCTCTTTTTTGTATAGGAGAAATATATATTTACGGGTATAATTTTTTTTGTGAAGGAGGGGGGGGATTTGAAAGAGAAGGGTTGTGCTAGAGAAAGAGGCGTGAAGGTAGGAGGAAGAAAGGGACAGTTGTCTGTGATGGGGAGTAGGGAGGGCGGCAACAACGTGGTGATGAACGGGTGGGGGACCTAGACGGCGGAACGGGAGGTAGCCAAGAAGTGGAGCGGTGCTGTCGGGGTCGGCAACCAAACAGGGATAGCGGTAGAGGGAGAAGGACTAGGGACAGTGTGGAGATGCGGGGCACAGGCAAGCACGAGGCAGTGTGCGTAGGGAGGTGGCGTGGCCAGCAGATGGGTGGGGGAGGGTTCGGCCCTCCCCCACACAAACCACTGCACAAAACAAAAAAAATAGTCGCCTCTTATTTTTTTGTTTATATATATATATATTGAGTTATTAATTAAAACGTAATTATATTATATAACATATAGATATGTGTGTCTGTGTGTGTGTATTTATATATAATCTTTCATCATTCAAAATTTTAAAAATGATATTGTTATAAGTTATATTCTATAATATATATATTCATTATATATTATATATATATACACACACACACACACTTACAGTGAATATAAAAATATATATAATAAGACTATATATATTTTCACTTAGGAAAACATGAATCATGGTTATTTAAAACAACAAATCTGCAATGCTTATAATTTCCATAATAAACCAAGCAAATGTGATTACATACTAGTTTAATTTATTTTATTATTCTTTTGACAATATCAAAGCAACTTAATATCCTACTAAATCAACTTTCCTTGAACACAATAAATCAAATTATCTAAGTCATGTAGTGGTAAAGAATATTCACAAGTATTTTAAATCTAGTTCCACTTAGTTTCTAAATCCTAATGAAAATTTACAAAGGAGCATGTACTTTTCAAATCTGAAATAGTTCCTTTCAATATTAAAACAGATAAGACTCTCATATAACAGAAATATTATTCCTTTTTGTAATAACATCTTTCCAATAAATAATATTTTTTTTACTCCAAATAATATTCCAAAAAACCAAGCATGTTAAAGGAATGTACATATATCTACTAAAAGTACTTTTAAAGAAATGCAATATTATACAAGGCTCCTTTTTCCCAAATTCTCTCAATACATCATATTTTCAAAAAACATGCTAAAATACATAAGAAAACAGACTAACAACTCCTTCCCAAGCTTGAAAGGAGGCTTTCAAATACAATGGAAATATCAAATCTTACAAGTGATTTTCCAACTACCATAAAGGAAGAGGGACTTACATTAAAGAGAAAGTTTCCACATTTTTTTCTTCAAGCCATATCCCAAAAAGGGTTACAAAGAGGTAATATCCACAGATAAAATGAAGATGACCAAGAGCTCCAACCAACATCCAACTTTGAGATCCAAATGCACATGCCTTCAAAGAATCCAAACAAGGAGAAGAAGTTTTTTTTGCCACCCAACCATAGGCATCATTACATTCCTTTCCCAAGGTTGGGATGCATGCTAGCCTCCCCCAATCCCATGGGAAAGAGGACAACTAATCACAACTATGCACAAGAGAGAGGGTGAAAAAACAACATTACATCCACATAAAAACAAGGAAAACATCAAAACAAGACTCCAAGTTTGTAAAAGTGAAAAGGAGGAGAACCCAAGTTCCACCTCTAAAAATGGGGAAGAGAAAAGAGAAGTCTCTCCAAAATTTATAACCAACATTGAATTGCACAAAAGCAAGATCTCCATATCCTCGTTATTTCTCCATTTTCATTCAAGCCCTCCTTATTCCTCCACCCTTTCACCAATCCTTCTTAGAAGGATTTCCAAACCCCAAAGGGGTTTCCTTACCCATAATGGGGAAGGGGGTTCATGCCAAATGACCTACCTTCCCCACCTCAACCATTTGAGGGGAGTAACCAAATCCTAAAAGGCTTGCCCATCAAGCCTATAAGGATTAAGAGGGAAAATTCCCTCTCTCTTCCCCTACAACTCCAAAACTCCATCATGCCATATGATGGAGGAAGCAAAATCAAGATAAACAACAAACAAGATTCTTCATGCAACAAAAAAAATTTCCAAGTAAACAACTAATATTTCAAGCATGATGATAACAAACACAATAAATGTTCAAGAAGCCTACTTCAAAGATAAGCTCTCTAAAAATCTTTCCAACTTCAATCTTTTCCACTTCTTGACCCAAGAAAACTCTAGCTCCAAATCCACAAGCACTCCAAGCAATAGCTCCAAAAATTTATTATCGTCTTCCTTTCCCATGAGGGGGAATTTGAAGAGAAGCAAGCGAAAATCCTCACCTATGATGGGGTGACATGTGTCACCCCTCTCCTCCTTCAAGGTCAAAGATGCCAAGGATAAATGAGATAAAGGATAAAATGACTTTTAGCCCTCTTCTCCCAAATTACTCTAATTGATAACAAAACAGTTATTGTCCAACTTTTAACAAGGACACTAATCCATACCCCTTACATGGATGTGACCAAAGGAGAGGCAAAAATGGAGGGAAAACTCCCTCTAGCCTTGGAAATAAGCCCCCCTACTTACTATATAGGGGTCCAAGGGCTCATTTTTATGATAAGGGAACTCCCAAACTAAAAAGGGGTCCCTAAAAATGTCTAAGATAACCCAATTTCGGGTTTAGAAAAATTGGCACAAGGTTAGAGGGTGTGGGGCCCACCCAAGGGTTCACATGTGACCCTAAACCCTCTTTAGATTAAGTACATCATTAAAATAATTCAAAACTTAATGCAGGTGGGGTCATTAATTCCCCAAAACAAGTTTACAACACAAAATAAACACCCTAAGAAAAATTAATAATCACAAGACATATTACATTACAAATGAGGGTCACCCATGGTGCCCAAAACAATAATTCTAACGCTAAGGCCTCAAGCAATAAACACAGCTAGGACTTAGCCTGTGGGATGCTTGTGTAAAGCTACGTAGCTGGTTTGAGTCCCACATTCTCCTGTGACCTTTCACCTACACACTCATTACACACATTAAACACACGTGTCTAATAGAATATAAATCAACCACTAAATAAGATATCAATGAATTCTAGACTAACATATCATCTTTTTGGAATTGAAAGTGCGACAACATGCACAACTATACATAATTTTCTATAAGTTAGTCACAACAATAAAATGACATGTATCCATAGAATTCCAACATGCAACAAACTGAGTATCCATCAATATAATTACGTTCCAAAACAATATCATATCAATTAGTATCCATGACATCCTAAGATAATGTAAACAACATAGTAATCAAGCTAAATCGATGTTATATGCCTAAACGTCCATACATGTCTAATCAAATCAAATCTCCTAATGTAATGTCCAAAATATAATAAATCCCTGTCAAAACATGTCTAATAGTAAGAGGAACAACAAGTAACTGAGCTATAAAAGTGTGGGCACTACACACAGTAAAAAAATCCCTTGCGCAAGGGTAAATATCAATCCTACCTGAAACCAGAGGATGCCAGTTCATAGTGATCCAAGAGTGGAGGAGAGAAAGACTTGGCTAGAGGCCATTAAAATGACAGATCATACCATTGGAGGAAAGAAACTCCTCAACCTCCAACATCGAATCTCCAAGAGAGACCATGTGAGAAGATTTAGTAGTAGAGAGGGTCTTGGAAACTGAAAATTCAGTAAAGGTCCTTTTCCCAGTAGAGGGCTTACCACCATCAGAAGAAACCGACCCCATACTACCATTGGCAAGGCTAGATGTAAGAGGCGTCTGAGGGGAAAGAATAGTAACAACAAAAGACTGTGCTGTAGCCTAAACCACCCGTGGCACAACACCATTTCCACCTGTTAAACCCAATTGTAGACACCAAATTTGTGTCTTACGACACCTTGTGCCCCGCATCTCATTTCGCAACCTAACCTCACCACCTAAACCTTGCACAATTATTTATTAATTACCTTATAATTAATAAATCCACATCTCCAAACCTGCCACCTCATTTTGCCACCTCATCATGACCTAGCCCTAACCTTAAACTAACCTAATTAAGACCTATAACTTGGTCTACATCCATACCCATGACTAATTACTCCTCACCCGTACAAAAACCAACCTAATAATGACTTGACCAAGCCCACAACTAATCCCTCAGGAGAAAAGGAGGGAAAGTTGGCTATTTTACTAAAAATAGCCCACTTTGACTTAACCGACATCGGTTCCTACTCGACTGCCGTCGGTTACGTAACCGCCATTGGTTCCCTGTAAATGGCCTCCCCCAACCAAAAACAAAGGATTTGGAACTCATTTTGGAAAGGATTCGGAAATTCATTTGTAAGACAGAGACAAGTGAAGAAAAGAGAAGAGGTTACAGAGAAGGGCATCGAGCCGAAGACTGCAGCTGAGCCACTGGATCGCTATCACCCCCGTTCAAGCATTGGAAAAGATTGAGGATAGCTTCATCAGCTTGTTTTCCAATACCAGATCATCCCAACTGAGCCTTACTGTCACTACCACATTCCTTGGACCTGAATCTTCATCAAGAATGAGTAAGTAGTGTCTTGTATGTTTCCAAGCACCATTTCTTGAGTCTTTTGATTGATAGTAATTATAAGCTCACTCCTAGATCTACCACCTGCCAGCACCCTGCACTTAACCTCCATCCATACATCCTTGTATTGCCCAGAAGACAGTTTTATCACTCTCTTAGTCTTCCCTGTCATCTCACTATTCCCCTCAGCCATCCACCAGTCTAAAGAGAAAACCCCACAATCACCCTGCAACCAACCTCTATCCAGAAGTTCCTAGATTACTGACCCTACCGGTGTCAGTTATCCCCTACCGGTAGCGGTTCTCTAACCGCGGTCGATTATCCAGTGACCGGCATCGGTCACTGTGACTTATACCCAAAACCTTCCTCTCACCTATTTGTCTCCTAATAACCTCAGATCCAGTCTGGTTTATCCCTGTAACTCGAGCTGAACGTATCAACGACCAGTGACCAAACAAACAATGTGATGTTTTATTATTGGTAGTTTAGTCTCTATTTCTTTGTAACGAGGTACCTAAATCATGATTTCGCAATATCTTCTTTATTATCATTTGTTTTAATTCGTATTAAAAAGGGGAATTGACCACCTTCGAAAGGAAGTCTAATATTTCCTCAGCCCAAGGCAGTTCCCTCATTTATTGTTTAACTAAATCTGGTGGTCTTGTATTCTTACTTGCAGGTAGTCCTTCCTAGACAAAAAAGAGTTCTTTGCAATCGATCTGATCTCTCTCTACGGTATGCGCACACCCTCTCAACAATCAACATGTATTCCTCCTAGCCCTAACCCTTAACTGTTTCTCAAGAGAATGAAAGGATAGAAGCAACTCTATTCTAGTAACGGAAACATTCTGTGTGAAACATTTTTGCACGCCCGGTGGGACCCTTTTTTGGGTTTCTTTCTTTCTTGCTTGCTTTCATATAGGGAGCATACTTGTTGTTTGTTTCTTCTAAAATATTCACAAGATATTTTGTTATTTTGGTAAAAGAATTTGTCTTGCTTTCACATCTTTGCATTAGGGAAAGTCATCTTCTTTGCTTCATCGAATATCATTTTCAATTTGGGTTTAAAACATGTGCATCACATTCTTGCTTGTTGTTTTCAATTCTAGTGAACGTAGATTAAGTAACAGGTCAAACACGTGGGGGTGATATCTACGGTATTGACAAGAAATTAATCTTACTTTCACTGCACAACACATCCCAAATCACATCATAATCAACACAACAGCTCAAACATCCCCCCTTTTCCACGGTATTCCTCCGCCCGATTGAGGTAACCTTATAAGCCAAAAAAAACTTGACATCTCCCTTAGGTCTTTTGTTTAGGATTGACATCATCTTGCGTCTAAGGCATAAGTCCACAATAATTAAAACTAATCCTAGGGTTAGTCTCTTGATTTACCTGTGCATCTTGCTTGTGTTTAGTTCTGTTTCTCTGTCATACACTGTTTCAGTAATCACTTCAGAACAGTTTGGTCGGTATACTAAGCATCGTTAACCCCAAATCAGTAACTTTTTACAGCTTCTTACACCGGTCCTATTATACCGACATCGATCAACTTACCGATGCTGGCTACAGTCTGACCGACATCGGTTACCGGATCGATATCGGTTACTGTCTTTCATGGTTCCCGAAACCAACAACCTACCAATTCCAACATTTTGTTGCTGCTTCTGTTCCTGATAGATTACATCCCTACTATTTACTCTTGTCCATGGTTGTTATCACTCAGAAACAAGCTGCAACCATGGTTTCACATGCCTGTTCTGTGCCTTTGCCTGAATCACCCCCTTCACATTCTATGGGGAATCCTACGGACACCAGTGAAGTTCCCAAAATCCCTGTAGGAGATAAGGAATTTGTGAAATTTTTGGATGCTAATCCTAGTGCTGTACAGTACTATTTGTCTCATACCCCTGACCATACACCCGACGGTCAACTCCTTGTTGGTATGCCTATTAGTATAGCTGCTCACTTAGCTCCTTCCCCACCGGATAACTTCACCTTGCCTTCTTCATCCTTAGCCCCGTCTCCCAACTCAGTGGCTTTAGGGGTTCATATCGCACAGATTGGATTTCCTTTGGTTAACCTGGGGCCCCATATATCATTACCGCTGACTGCTCCTACCTTGTCTCTCTCGCAGACTGCTCCTTTCATAACTTGCTCTTTGCCACCTATCCACATGAGCTTTCCTTCTCAAGCTCCACCCACCTTTTCATTTCCACACACGTATCCGGTAACTTCAACATCTTAAATACAACATCCCTATTCGGCCACCTTAAGATATTTGTCATCAATATCTTATCAACATTTAACCCCACCATTGTCTAGTAGTGGCTCTTGGCCCAATCCGCCTCTGTTTATAACAACCGCACCATCATCTTACCCAACCACTGATTTAATCAAAGAAATGATGGACAAGATGTAAAATCTAGAGGCTTCTATTTCAGGAAGCCGTAGCACCCTAACACACAAGCAAGTTTTTTGGGAGCCTATTCATCCTTCTATCCCCCTTCATTCATATCCTCCTCAATGGGAATTACAAAAATTTACTCATTTTAATAGTAAGGAGGATCCTCAGCAACACTTGCGATCATTTAGACATGCCTGCTACCTGATTGCTCACGACGATGCCTTACTACTCCGCACCTTTCCCATGTCCTAATCAGGACCCACCTTGGATTGGTACTGTGCTTTAACTCAGCACTCAATCTTCTCTTTTAACCAGTTAGCCCAATCTTTCTTGGATCATTTCTCCATTAACATTGCCAAGAAAGTATCTATCACCAACCTCTATGTCCATCCGACAATTTGAAGACGAATCTATAGCAAATTTCGTTGGATGATGGCGGGGCCTTATTAACTAACTTACTTATGCCTTACCTTAGGCCGAACTTATCAAACTTTTTACGCGGGCTTGCGCTAAGTACATTTCTCCTACCCTCCAAATTCAAACTTTCCGCACCTTTGATTAGGCCTTTACTAGGGCTTGAAAACTAGAGATTCGAGCCTTAGAGGATGAAAAATTGCAGTTACGCAACAAAAGCCCTAATTTCCAAACCCAAGACTCCACCAAAAAACCCAACACCACCAATTCTCACGCATCGACTGCTTTGAAATCAAAAGGAGTTGTACACGCAGTGATGGTCAAATCCCAAGCACCGTCTAATACCCTGCCAAAAACCACCTATAAGTATAAAGTCGAGCCCATCAATTACACTCCCTTGGGAGAAACTTATGGTGTGATATTGGAAAAATTACTCAAAGCAGAAGCTATAACCTTACCTCCTGTTAAACCTCACTCCGAGTTTGATTCCACCCGCACTATACCTTCTTGGTACAAAGAAAATGACTTCTGTAACTTCCACCGCGTGAAGGGACACAGTCACGAAAAATGTAAGATGTTGAAAAACATAGTGTAGGAAATGGTTGATGCAGGGGATATAACCCTCGATAATTCTAATGCCCCTGCTAACCGAAATTTGAAAATCTTCAACAAACCATTCCCAAACCACTCATCTAATAGTAACATAAACCAAGATATCTTAGCTGAGGAGAGTGTTCATGAGATCCATGTGGTCTTCGACTCCCAGCCAAAAGCTCTCTATTGAAAAAATTCTTAATCAAGCTTCTTCACTAACGCAGGAACCCGAACCCCCTTCACTCACCATCAAGACAAGACGATAATCCTTACCGTTCCTTTACCCATCAAGGAATTAACCGCCCAGAGTTCTCTTCTCACAGATGAGCCTTCTTACACCACATCCCTGCAAGACTATGAGCGGATGTTATCTAACTTATCTATTTACCAAAAATCTTCTTCTACCACTCTTGTTGTACAAGAGGAAGGCTTGCCACTACTTCTGTCATCCTTAGACGAGAAACCCCTCGAACCAACATCACTAAACTCTTTAATCATGATGGATCCTCTCAAACATGCCCTCCTACCTATTAGTTCTTCATCGCCTAAATCTTTTCAGCGACCGATTGACCTCTTAACGCCCATTGATACAGTGCCTCATTTACCCCCTGTATCACACCCACAGTGGACCAGAATCACAACCCACCTGTCTTCCATACAAAATTTCCTATTAACACATGAGGATTGTCACCCCTCAGAAGATAGATGAGTCCTATGGGAGCGTTTGAGTACACCATACTCTACTCAAATGCAGATGACCAATCTGGACATCTCTACCATATACCCGAGGTGTTTACAAAAGCTTAAAATTCCTATATCTTCATCTTCACCCCCCTCATATCTACCAAATACCTTATCCACCTCTATTAACCTAACCAAACTTTCCCCTACGCTTGGGACATCACCAATACCCAGCTTAACACACCCACTTAAATGGTTAGACTTATCCAAAAATAAATCCATCAATCCACCTAAGAGACAAACCCATTCTCCTAAAGTCCAATCTATGCCTCTGTCACAACTAAAACCCTCACTGTCACACCTACCTTCTATATTGGGACCTTACCCCTCCACCTTGCCTCAATACATCATACCTCCTGCGTTTTCTTTAAAATGACTTGCACCTTTTACACCCATACAAAGATCCATGGGTGTATCAACACCGTCACCCCAAGTATCCTGTCCACCTATCAACCCTAAACAAACTCCATCATCAAAGGATTTGTTTACTGTCACTCCTCTTTCTCCGTGGTTATTTTCTGTTACCACGTCATCTGACCAGCTAAACATAACTTCTGCATCGAAAAATCCAAGTTTAGTTAAATCCAATTATAAAAACCCCTTTTCCAAACCACCACCCATACGAATCAACCATACCCAATCATTACCAAAACCCACCCAGTCAATAGCCTCATTTTCCTCTGAATTTGACCCACTCAAAGGATCTTACGCCAAAATCCTTGATATGTTGGTGGAGAATGGGACCATTTCCCTACCCCCACTTAGACCCTATGATCCATCTAAGCCTCGACATATAGATTATGATGAGTCTAAAATCCACACTTACCACCGCACACCAGGACATGATGTAGAGGGATGCAAAGCTTTGAAAGCCATCCTTTTGTCAGTCACCTATCTCAGATAGACAGCCTAAGAAGGAAAACTTACGAAGGGAGAAGCCCCTAGCTTCGATTCCTTCTCCTATACCACCTATCCCCCGCCTTGTCAAAATCTATCATCATTGCAAACCCCCGCCTCTAGAAAAACAATGACTTATCCCTACCATCTTCCTCCTCTCATGTTCATGAAATCAACATGATTAGTATTGCTACTCGAGGGTAGAAAAATAATGGGAAGGCTAAAGAAAGCACACCTGCAGCCTCTCTTTCTCCGTCCGCGCCATCCCGATCGCACCACCACCTAAAGTGGTTATTCATGGACCTTCCTACCCTATCTCTGATGGAGTAGCCCATCATACCATGATCAAACAGCTTCACCAATCACCTGTAAAAATGACATTGTATGATCTCATTCAAACCTCTGAATCTCATCGACAAGCTCTCGTTGAAATCCTTCAAGGGATAGAGGGTCCTACCTAACGAAACCTTGCCCGTTGCCTCCATTTTAACACCCAACCACATTGCTTCTCTCACCAAACAAAATACCACTTCTCTCCCTGTACAGCAAGCCGTTGCTGTCAGTTTCTCCGAAGATGAAATTGTCGACTTTGGTGCAGAAGATCCTGACCCCACTCTTTTCATCTCGGCTTACGTCCGGGACATCCGAGTACGTCATGTTATGATCGATGGGGGTGCTAGCTTAAACATCATCTCTTCCAAAGCCTTCCAACAAATGAATATCCCTTCTAGCTGCATGTGTGCCAACCCCACCATGTTGCGTTCATTCAATGATGCTATTACTTCTACCTTAGGCACCGTGATCCTTAACATTCATGTAGGGCCACGTACTTTACCTAAACTCTTCTATGTCCTTGAGGGATAATTCCAATACAACATGTTGTTAGACCGCCCCTTGGATCCAAGCTATGGGATGCGTTCCCTCCACCTTACATAGATGCATAAAATTCAAGTATGAGGGGAAGCCCTACACCGTAAAAGCTAACCCTCCCCCTTCAAAACCTGCAATATGTTATATCACACTAATGATGTGCTTGTACCAGTCAAGACACCCATTCATCCAACTCAACCATCTATTTTGACCACACCTCAACCATCCACCTCAACCGCACCTACACCTTCAACCAATGAAACTGCCACCACAAATACTACTTCCTTCCCCGAGGACAACATCCCGACCTCAGATCCCTTAGTAGATGTTTTTCAACGCCTTACGCTAGGGGAGTATCGCCTATATAACGTTACCTCTTTCCATACCCCACAGGAGTATGGATAGTTACATGCGCATCCTACCTACGACCGTCGTGTGGGGGAGGTAATCTCCTACGAACCACCTAATTGCCGCACCAACCTAACATATGGGGGTGTGGATACATCCTCTGTCACCCCTGAACCTCCCCTTGGTGTGGTTCCCTTCCAATCTGATTTTCAATATCTAACTAATCATCACTTCTCCCTCACCATCTTGACGCGCTGTGCTTGGAAGGGATTTGGTTTCGGTCTTTATGAACAAGGCTGACATACGATCATTCCCGTAACTACACACAAACACAAAGATCATCGTGGTCTTGGATTCTCTGAACCACCTACACCAAAGACACCATATATCTGTTGAATCTAGGAAGACGACAAAGTCACTCCTTCCGAACCATCATCACCCATTTTGCCATCGTCACCCACAGAGTCGATAGACCCTGAATCCATCCCTCCTAACTTTTTTTTTTCATAAACGCTATCTTCCTGGGTCCTCTCACTTATCAACGTGATAATGAAGACCCATCTTCTCTTCCCCTTCTATATCCAAACATGATCGAAGAGGACTCACCTTCAATTAATGTTGTTGAGTGCCAGGATGACGAATCCATCCTCACTTACCTTGGTACAGATGACTCTTATATTCAACGCACCTTACCATCTAAAACTCAAACCATGTTGAATGAGTCGAATATAGAAATCAACATCCACACAGAGGACGATCCTCACATTGTGAAGATCAGATAATCTCTTAACGCATCAGAACAAAATACCTTTAATACCTTTCTCCGTGCCCGCAACCAAGCTTTCGCGTGTTCCTACGCTGACATGACAAGAATTGATCCTGACATTGCTATCCATAACATTACCCTGAAACCCAATTCCAAACCAGCTAAAAAGAAACTGAGAAAAATGAATCCACGCATTGCCCTCTTGGTCAAAGAAGAGCTTCAACGACTCCTTTCTGTTTCCTTCATCTTACCTATTGACTATCCTCAATGGATTTCTAACATCATACCTGTTACTAAAGCAACGGGGGGAATTCAGATATGTATGGATTTTCGGGACCTTAACCTTGCTTGTCCAAACGATGACTTCCCCCCCAGCAAGTATTGATCAACTTGTTGATCTCACTGCGGGCCATGAGATGCTTTCTCTCATGGATGGCTTCTTAGGATACAATCAAATTTTGGTAGCCTCCGGCCGATCAACATAAAACTGCCTTCATAACTCCTTGGGGAACCTTCTACTATCGTGTCATGTCGTTCGGCCTTAAGAATGTTGGTGCGACCTATCAGCGAGCTATAACTTACATTTTTCATGACATTATGCACACTATCCTTGAGGATTATCTCGATGTTTTAAAATCTAACCATTATTTTCGATCACCTGTTACAATACTATGTTCGTCTTCAACCAAAGAAATGTGTCTTTGGTGTCCTTTCGGGAAAACTCCTTGGTTTTATTGTCTCTTTGCGTGGCATCGAGGTCAATCCAGCTAAATTCCAAGCTATCCTAGAAATTCCCCCACCCACTAACCTCAAACAATTACGTAGTTTATAGGGAAAACTCCAATCTATCCGGCGTTTCATCTCACAACTCTCGGATTGATGTCAACCTTTCCATCATCTCCTTAAAAAGGACATTGTCTTTCAATGGAGCGAAGAGTGCCACCAAGCCTTTGAGGCTCTTAAAGCCTATCTCTTGTAGCCACCCGTGCTTATCCCACCTTAGGATGATCACCCTTTCTACCTTTACTTTTCTGCCACCGACCATGTTGTAGGAGCCATGCTCGCACATCGTAACTTTAAGCATCGAGAACAAGCCGTTTATTACTTAAGTCATACTCTGGTGGATTACGAGACTAGGTATACACATGTAGAAAAGTTGTGCCTAGCCCTATCATTCGTGGCCACCAAACTCCAACACTACCTCCTGAATCACAATACTTTTGTCATCACCAATGCGGACCCCATCCATTATATGTACGCCAAACCTCATCTAAACCAATGCATCACCCAATGTCTTATGCTCCTCGCTGACCTCGACCTTGAGTTTGTACACTAGAAATCAATCAAAGGACAAACTATCGCAGACCAACTCGCGGAAGCCCCTTTACCTGGGGAAAAATTTACCAATTTTACTTTCCCTTACGAACTCATTGCCACTCTTTCACTCAGTGATGAGTCGTATCCAATGACCCTTTTCTTCTATGGATCCAAATGCCAGTGCGGCGGAGGGGCCGGTGTTGTTCTCATTCCTCTGGACGCTGAACCTATGCCTCTTTCATTCCATCTCGATTTCCACTATACTAATAATATAGTGGAATACGAGGCCCTTATTTTGGGTCTCCAGGTTGCGTTACACTTAGGTGTAAAATCTATTAACATTTTCGGTGACTCTCAACTGGTCGTCAATCAAGTTACGGGCATCTACCAATGTAAAAATGAGGAACTTCAAAAGTACAAACATTACGTGGATTCACTTTTGGCCTTATTTACTCATTAGTCTATCCAAACCATTCCCTGCTCAACTAATAAATTTGCGGATAATATGGCTTGCTTAGCCTTGCAAATTCCTACCTCACCAACTGACTCTGACATATTTGTCTTGGTCCAACAACTCTTTGCCCCATCTTACTCAGCCCTGGATGTTGGTATGATAAATAATGTCTCCGTTGATTCATAGGATACTTGGTATCACCAATTTCACAATTACCTTACAACCTCTGTTCTCCCATCTGACCTTACGAGTAACGGAAAACATGCTTTTCTTAAAAGTTTTTCTTGTTATGTCATCATGGGGGGAATCCTCTATAAACGTGGCTTTGATGGCATCCTCCTTCGATGTCTAACCGGTGCGGAGGTTACCTATACCATCCAACAAGTCCATGACGGTATTTTTGGTGGACATTTTAGTGGCCTTGCTGTGGCCAAACGGATCCTTCGCCTAGGCTATTATTGGCCTACTCTTAATAATGACTGCTACGAATATGTTAAGCGTTGTGTTATGTGTCAACAACATGCCAACCTTCAACATACTCCTATCCATCTGCTACAGGTCGCACGAGATCTTTGGCCTTTCTCATAATGGGGTTTAGACCTTATTGGTGAGATTCACCCGCCCTCTTTGCAACGTCACCATTGGATAATCACAGCAACAGAATATTACACTAAATGGGTGGAGGCCATTCCACTCATTTCAACCAAAAAAGAAAAAATTGTAGAATTCATTAACCATCACATTATCTGTCATTTTGGTGTTCCTCATCGCCTGATAATAGATAATGGAAAATATTTTAAAAACAAGTTATTACAAGACCTTTGTGACAACTTTGGTATCAAACTTAGCTTCTCATCACCTTACTATCCACAAGCAAATGGTCAAGCTGAATCTTCTAACAAAACCCTGACCAAAATTCTCATGAAAGTCGTTAACGATTCCGGAAAAAACCGGCATGATCACATCCCCTTTGCCCTTTGGGCTTATTGGACTAGCATTCGTACCTCCACAAATGCCACCCCATTTTCTTTTGTATATGGTACCGAGGTTGTCTTGCCTCTCGAAATACAAATACCCTCCCTAAGAATATCTCTTCAGGATATTCTCACAAATGATGATTTCTGCCAAGAGCGGTTAGCCCAATTGGAGCTTCTTGACGAGTGTCATCTTACAGCTCTTGACCACCTTCAAATCTATCAAAATAGCATCAAGCATGCTTATGATAAGTGAATTCATGAGCGTACCTTTAAGGTTGGTGATCTTTTACTCAAAGAGAATCAACATGTAACCAAAATAGAAAAGAGCAAACGTGGAAAATTTGCTCCTAATTGGATTGGGCCTTACATTATCACTCACACTTACAGATCAGGCACTTATCGTTTAGCTTCACTTAATGGTAAACCTGAGCCTGAACCCCTTAATGCCTTGCATCTTCGACCATTCTACTGTTGAATTTAGTGTTATATCACTTTTTATCTACCTTGCGCTCGTCCCTTGAGCTCATTTACCACTTCATACACCTTGTTTCATGCATCTTAAAGTAGAATCAAACTCACGCGGTTTGATCATCACCTCCTCTTACAGATGCCTTCTCCTTTTTAGTCGGGTCCATGACTTAAAAGTATCAAAATAACAAGTTCTCAATTATACAATTCTGGGATATTCTTGAGTCAAACTTCCTACAAAACTAGATTCTTCATGCCAAACGGACATCTAGACCTCTAAGTTATAAATATACTGCTCCCCCAAAGGATAGCTATGTGCAAAGCCACTTCTACCACTATAAATAGACTACTCCCTTGAATGATAGCTATACAAATTCATCCTTTATCAGAAGCTTCTCGCATTGATCAGCTTCGTGAAGACCTCAAGAACAACAAAATACATATCCCATGTAGACTTTTCGCATCGATCTGTCTATATCCAGAAAAATAAAAGTAGTATTCAAAAGCACTTTTGAGTCATGGAATTGTCTATTTAGGTTTGGTTTTCTTTTGTCAGCATAATCACCTTATAACAAATTCTCTGCATCCCAGCTCTACCAGCCACCTCACCTCACCATTTGTCAACACAACAAAACTCAAGGGACGTGATGTATATCCGATATATTGTGATTATACAACTCTTTTCACCTATTGACTTCTCGCATATGCAAGGTACCTAGGGATTCAAGCTCATCCTATGTTAATATGTGGTTTGTTTAGCTCTTCTCAACTATGGGACCCTTTTGCCTCTTTTTACTCAAATCTAGGATTATGTGTTGACCTTAATCAGGACACGGTTCCCTACTACTTGGGTAAGTGAACTTTCGCTTCACCTATACCTACACCAACAACGTCAATCCCTTACCAACACCAACAACATTACCCTACCAATATCAATATTTTTACCAACCGACAAATTTCCTAACCAAAACCACATTGCCTGAATTCACCTCTCCCTGGTCCTAAGGGAGAACTACATCGGTCTGAGGCCGCTCCTTGCTTTGTGCAATGGGCTATGTAGGCAGCACTTAGGAGACATGGGGTCTCCCAAAGTTAGCTCGACCATCCCCTACCATAACCTATCATATGTTGTAAATATAAATATTTTTGTGTATTTCTATTTGATAACATTCATCTTTATCCTTTTTTTCCAAACAAACATTCAAAACACAACCATTCTCATTATTATCATAACTCAAATCAACATACATATTCAGTTTTATTTAGATGTTAAACAAATACATGTTTTCTATCATCGACGATGCGCAGGTCGACATCCTTATTTATTCTTATACCTCTATAAAATTCATTTAAACCCTTACACCTCATCCTGAATCAGGTGGTGATCCTGATCTTCAACACCACTCACCTGGCCTCTCCATCCTCAAAGGTGCCACTGCTATTGGTTCTCCCACTAATCCGCCAACATCTCCTGTAACATACGAATACGCCCTCTCGTGTGGAGGAATCTTGCCTCTAGTCTCTCCACTCATAACTGAAAAACCTCTAACAATCTTGTTGTCTCATTCAGCTGTGTTTGAAGTTGGTGAACCAAATCCTGTAGGTAGTCTCTCTCCACTGTAATCACAGCTATGTCAGGACGATCGGCCCTCTCACGTACACCTTGCAGCTCTGCTACCCACCATAATCTATAAGCCTCTGTCACTCCTGCATCCATTACCCTGCGATCGGCTGCTATCTCTTCTAGTCCTTCTGGAGGTGTCAGCCGGGGAGGTCAGAATGATGCCTTGGTGTTGATCCTCATGTATGGTCTATAAGCCATGGGTATATCCTGAATAAATCCAAATTGTCGCCGCATGCGATCTAGAGGAATCCTCTCGTACTCACCTGGCCTGTGCGCCGCGATCCACCTCAATTGCTCTACACCCCTCAAATCCTCAGCTATGTTCTCTGTTACCATATAGTTTCCGTAAGGCCTCCAACGAATATCTACAATTGTCACCATCTCCCACATCTGCCTATAATACTCAATCTCATCTATCACGGCCTGGGATCTCGCCTCTTGTTCTATTTGGACCCATCGTCTGAATCCCAACCTCTGCACTCCTATCTCTCTTTCCTGGATTGGTCAGCCTACTGGTCACACACACACAATGTGCTCATAGGCCCAACAATGTAATAAGTATGCACAATCCAGTGTCATCTTGTGATTTCACCTGCAGGCTCATAAACCCCTGTATAGCTCTGCCAGATATGCCGGTGCCCATGCGAAAGTCACGTTCCTTTCTATCGTTTCCCAAATAATACACATCAATGCTTTTGGAAATCTTCCCCCATTCACCCTCGGTAATGCATAATACCCCACCGCTATCATTAATACCACTGCCAACCTTGTTGCCTCAGGGTGTGCTGCATACATTATACCATAAGTGAATGTCAAACCTCGCAGTGTCAAATCTCGTGCAGCTAGACCAAATACTGTTGTTATCACTCCCCGCGTCACGCTAGGCCCTGCCTAATACACTGGTCTTCCTATAATTTGGAGCCTTAAAATTCTAAACACATCTTCTAACGTCACTGTCATCTCCCCTGTTGGCAAATAGAAGGTATTCTTTTCCAGATTCCACCTCTTAATCAATGCCTGCAACATAGCATGATTGCATGTGATTCATGAATAATAGCGGATTCCACTTAACCCCACACGGTTTATCAATGCCCATTTAGCTGGTGTTACATCCACTCGGACTCGTGACAACAAAGCTGGCACACTATCATTCATCCTCAACCCTGCCTCTGCCTGCATACATCAAATCAACAAACAAACCATTCAATAAATCAAATCCCCAAGTGTTTTTTCTCACATTCTGGAATTTCATACAGTAACTGATATCGGTTATAGATAACCGATACCGGTTATCTCTAAACGATACCAGTCACTGTCAATCATATACAACCTGCTTAAAAACATCCCTTATAATAATTATTTTGCTCATTTACTCCTCTCTGCACCTACAAACATATGCGAAACCCCTGCTTACCTACCCCATAACACTCACCCCATCCCAAACCCTTACCTATCACCTTTTCTTTCTCGTCTCTATCCACTTACCTTCTCTCATCCTATTCATAAAACATGCAAGAATTAAATTACAACCAAACAATTTACCTCTTGGGATGCAGCAGCTTGAGGTGGAACCTGTTTTCCCTCTTGTCTCTACCCGCTAGATGCTTCTCCTTGTTCATCCATGTTCATCACCCCCTTCAATATAACTTACCTTTATGCCTTCTTAATCTCAGCCCACAATCACTTTACCTTTCTCTTTCTTTCTTATCACTCAATTCTCCCATGCAATTACCTGTATCAGTCATCAAATAGCGTCGCATTCTCGTATTTAACTTATTGCATGCCTCTAAAAAATAAGCACTCAAGTTGTCTCCCAAGCTTTTCTATTTTTAGAAAAGTCTTGTTTTAGCATAACCGATATCGGTTACCTAACCGGTATCGGTCATATATCTACCGGCATCGGTTGGCTAACCGATATCGGTCATATGTCTCCCTTTGCTTAAACCTAGGCCTTTTCTTCATTTTTTTGCAAATTTTTGGTGGCGCCCCGCCTCTTTTTCCTGCATAACAACATCATTATCAATATTTGTCATCAAAATCCCATCAACACATATACATATCATCACAATTTCATCAACATCATCTATCTACATTAAATTTCAAAAACCATCGACAAAATACATGCGACATTTTAATATATACATCAAACCCATCATTATACACACCATGTGGATCAAACTCATCATCTATATACATTAAATTTCAAAAACCATCGACAAAACACATAAGACATTTTTTTACACACCATGTGGATCAAAATCATCATCTATATATATCAATGTCAAAATATACAACTTGCCCTGCATGGGGGCCTCTGTGATCTAAAAATAATATAAAGCCGGCACGCAGGCCGCTATCCCTGTCAAAATCTCAACTCGGCTCGCAGGCCGGTCTCTCATGTCAAAAATATACTCGGCTCGCAGGCCAGTATCAACTATACAACATGTACTCGGCTCGCAGGCCGATATATACCAAAAAAATGAATAAATAAATAAATCATATGTGGGCACGTAGGCCTCTATATACATATCTGGTTCGTAGACCGGTGTCTATATCCAATATCAAAAACCCATCTCCACTTTAGGGATGTCTCAGCTCTCTCCACCACCCTCGGCTCGTCTCCCTGCTGGTCCCTGTGCTGGCTCTACCTCCTCCTCAGACCCACCGGCTCACGCCCCCTGGGACCAAAAACCAAAAAAAAAAAACTCTGTGCACTGTGTACTGAACAAGACCAAGCATCCTCTAACAATAAACAAAAACCACAACTCTACCTCCATGCTGACTGGTACCAGTCACCCTCGACCGCCTACTCAGGTCCCTGCCCAAGTACAATGATATGTGCTTACGCTGGTCGACCTATGACTGACGCCGGTCTATCCACAAACAATATAAACACTATATTATGTGACCGATGCCGGTCGCCCAGTGACCGACATCGGTCACTGTCCGATTGCGGGGGCCGAACCCAAAATGGCCCACTCTGTTAAAACCCCTTCTTTGTGGGCTATTTCTCCCTATTTATCCACAAGAAAACCCTAAAAACCCCTACCCACCCTGCTGTTTTGGCCTAATCGTAGCCTACCTACCCACTCCATTTTACAAATTACCTCCATTCATTCCTTATTTTATTAAATTTAGGATTCCTACCCAAAACCGACATCTAAGTTAAACTCATTAAATTCACTTAGGTAGGAGTTCCAGAACCTATCGGTACGATCTACACATCGTTGTGGTGGGATAGCTCTGGGGCATATGGTCCAGCTGGTCCAGCACCTCCTGCTCCTCCTAGCTGTGCCATGGCTCCACAACTCCTCAGCTGAGTCCTCAACCAATCAAACTCTACCTCCTACCCGCTGGGGTCTACCAAACAGTCACTCCTCCACTCAAATAATGCCAACTCAGCCCACAAACTCAACACAATCACTTCACACCTCAGACAAGACAAAATGGGGCACTCAAATTCACAAAGTGACAATGACATGCCATATTTTTCTTTTTATAGGTTTTGGCCTATAACCGATACCAGTTATTTTGTGCCCTAGAATACCGATATCGGTCTTCTAACTGATATCGGTTATACATAACTGATATCGGTTCCCTACATCCTTCACCTAACTCCCGCCCTTGTCCACCAATCTCCACTTTTTCCCCCATCACCTACCCCTGGCTTTGCTGACTTGCCTTATTTTGACTTCAATTGGCCCGACCCGACGACAACCAACCGATTTCGGCCCGACAACCAACCATTTGGCCCAACCTAAGGGCCGACCCAACCCGTAACCATTTGGCCCGACCCAAGGCCGCAACCAACCAATCAGGCCCGACCCAAGGCCGCAACCAACCAATCCGGCCCGACCCAAGGCCACAACCAACCATTTGGCCCGACCCACGGCCGCAACCAACCACCCGACCCACGGCCGCAACCAACCAATCAGACCCAAGGCCCAACCATTTGGCAACCAACAATTTGGCCCGACCCATGGCCGCCTGACCCAAGGCCGACCCAAGGCCACCAATCAGACCCGAAGTCACTCATCAATCGCCCACCCAAGGCCACACCAATTACACCTCGCCCAAATTACAATTTTATCCACCCATCATGTAGCTTTTTGTTCAATCAGGCTCACCTGTTCATGTTTTAGCATGATTAGGATACTTGACTTGATCAGTTGACCAACTTTTCCTAGACCAAGACCGTGACGTTTATCTCAACCAAACCAACCATTTGGTACTGCCGAACATGCCTAAACGTTCCTGTACCTTACCCGTTATATCCCCTGGAGCTACTTCCTATGCCTTGGATACCATGATTATATCAACCTTGTTTGGATAAACTATCGACCTTTGCCTATGTATTGCTTGTTTGCTCTTCAAATCATGTACCCTGGTCGCACTACTACATTTCAACGTGCGTCTACTTCCTTGAACTTACCCCACCATCTTACCATCATCTCAACACCATTCACCCTTTATCAACCCTATCCCTGATTTCACGTCGCCTCCATCTGTGATAGATTTGAGGGGGATTACCTATACCCTTAACTGGGGCAACCACTTCTTATTAATTGTCAGTGCAGCTTTACAAGACAAGCTACATGACAACAAGGGGCTAATGTAGACACCAAATTTGTGTCTTACGACACCCTGTGCCCCGCATCTCATTTCGCAACCTAACCTCACCACCTAAACCTTGCACAATTATTTATTAATTACCTTATAATTAATAAATCCACATCTCCAAACCTGCCACCTCATTTCACCACCTCATCATGACCTAGCCCTAACCCTAAACTAACCTAATTAAGACCTATAACTTGGTCTACATCCACACCCATGACTAATTACTCCTCACCCGCACCAAAACCAACCTAATAATGACTTGACCAAGCCCACAACTAATCCCTCGGGAGAAAAGGAGGGAAAGTTGGCTATTTTACTAAAAATAGCCCACTTTGACTTAACCGACATCGGTTCCTACTCGACCGCCGTCGGTTACGTAACCGCCATCGGTTCCCTATAAATGGCCTCCCCCAACCAAAAACAAAGGATCTGGAACTCATTTTGGAAAGGATCCGGAAATTCATTTGCAAGATAGAGACAAGTGAAGAAAAGAGAAGAGGTTGCAGAGAAGGGCATCGAGCCGAAGACTGCAACTGAGCCATTGGATCGCTGTCACCCCCATTCAAGCATTGGAAAAGACTGAGGATAGCTTCATCAGCTTGTTTTCCAAATACCAGATCATCCCAATTGAGCCTTACTGTCACTACCACATTCCTTGGACCTAAATCTTCATCAAGAGCAAGTAAGTAGTGTCTTGTATGTTTCTAAGCACCATTTCTTGAAATTTTTGGATTGATAGTGATTATAAGCTCACTCCTAGATCTACCACCTGTCAGCACCCTGCACTTAACCTCCATCCATACATCCTTGTATTGCCCAGAAGACAGTTTTATCACTCTCTGAGTCTTCCCCGTCATCTCACTATTCCCCTCAGCCATCCACCAGTCTAAAGAAAAAACCCCACAATCACCCTGCAACCAACCTCTATCCAGAAGTGCCTAGATTACTGACCCTACTGGTGTCGGTTATCCCCTACTGGCAGCGGTTCTCTAACCGCGGTCGGTTATCCAGTGACCGGCATCGGTCACTGTGACTTATACCCAAAACCTTCCTCTCACCTATTTGTCTCCTAACAACCTCAGATCCAGTCTGGTTTATCCCTGTAACTCGAGCTGAACATATCAACGACCAGTGACCAAACAAACAACGTGACGTTTTATTATTGGTAGTTTAGTCTCTATTGCTTTGTAACGAGGTACCTAAATCGTGATTTCACAATAGCTTCTTTATTATCATTTGTGTTAATTCGTATTAAAAAGGGGAACTGACCACCTTCAAAAGGAAGTCTAATATTTCCTGGGCCCAAGGCAGTTCCCTCATTTATTGTCTAACTAAAATCTGGTGGTCTTGTATTCTTACTTGCAGGTAGTCCTTCCTAGACAAAAAGGAGTTCTTCGCAATCGATCTGATCTCTCTCTACGGTACGCGCACACCCTCTCAACAATCAACAGGTATTCCTCTTAGCCCTAACCCTTATCTGTTTCTCAAGAGAATGAAAGGATAGAAGCAACTCTATTCTAGTAACGGAAACATTCTGTGCGAAACGTATTTATATGTTTATATTAATTTTTGAAAACTTAATACATACAAGAGAATTATAGGGGTAATGCAGGGAAAATTTTAGTGGCCCAATTTTTTTGTAAACTTGCGAATATTAGGTGTTTTGGAAATTGGAAATGATGAATTTTTTAGTAGTCGGTTGCCGCCCAGTTTGCCTAAAATTTTGGCCAATAAGTTATTTGTATGGGTTAGTTCGCCTACTATTTACTGTTAAAAATGAACTTACACATGTATTTCACCAACGTTTCGAATCAAACTGTGATCATAATCACTGAGGTATAATACATAGCCTGGGGGGTTGCAAGGGGTTGGGGGGGGGTACCCGCTTACGGGGTATGGATATGTCTGTTTCTAGGGGAGACGACTGCGTATTTCTAAAGAGATGGTCATCTAAGAGACGTCCATGCATAAAGACGCACGTCTATACATGGATGAGATGGAAATAAAAATATGAGCATCCAACACTTCATCGTCTAACCAGGAAGGACGACAACTCGCGAAAGGAGGACAAATGGGTAATGTGCCCCACAGCTTCGGGCCCCCGTATAATATTACTGAGACGACCGGCTAATTTTGACTTAACAGTGGGCCTACCGTCCAATATAGGTTTGACAACAGACCAATAAGATTGGACGAACGACCTAATGATTTTTATCCAATGCGCAAGTGACATACGTCCTACTATAATAGATGTTAGTCTAATTCAGGGTAGATGCCCAACTAACAGTTTTAGTTTCATGCGCCTTTTTTATATTTATTCGGAAAATTGGCGTATTTGTGAATTTTATTCAAGAATTAGTATTACAAACTAGTGAAACAAAATAGAACCCAATTGAATACAATGATCTGTTTGAATCATCTCCACTTCTGAGTGGTCTGGATTTGATTTTAGATCATATGAGATTTTGTTAATTATAAAGGGTTTTAATTATGATGATCCATGAACTCGCTAAACAAGGAAGGCATACCCTAAATTTGTTTCTCGTCGTTGACTCTAATATATATATTTTTGTTTCTTTTCTGGCAATTGATTTTCATGTAAAATGCTTCTTTTTTATTGTGTTGAGCAGCAAGACCGCTATGAGGCTTGCGATCTCTCACATAAAGCTGTTGAAGAACAAGAGAGATTTGCAGTTTAAATAGATGAGGAGGGATCTGACTTAGCTTCTTTAATCTAGGCAGGAACCAAGTTCCAGGATACAGGTAAATATGCCTTTTTATTATTTATTAATGGTTTTATCTTGTCGATTTAAATTGAATTAAACTATTTGTTGATTAATTCCTAACAGAGCAGTTTGTTAGTTGAGGTCAATGATGTTCTATCACTTGCTTCACACACCCACATGAAGAATTTTCTAATGTATTCGATATTTCCACATATAATTGGAATTTGGACGAACCAATGAGCTCCGTCTAACTAGGAAGTGACGGACGAACAGCTTGACTGAGCAGTGGGACGACCATTCAATATCTCAGATCGATCATTTAATTAATTTATTCAAAATCCTCCTGCCCAACAGCGCCTATCAAACATCCTGCTCCATGCCCTGCTCCGCAATGAACTTCTTTTATGCATTTTGATATTTTCTTCTTCACTGCTCAGCATAATGGAAGTGTATTTGTTGTTTTCACGCACTGTCATGGCATATGATTTTGCAGCGTACAAAAGATATGGGTATCCTGATTCTGCAGTCCCAATGTTTCACCCTGGACAAAGAACAGGTCCCCAACCCGATCAGTTTACATTTGGCGGAGTACTTCCAGCCTGTGCAAAACGGGAGGTTTGAAACAAGGTATGAACATTCATTAAAGTAAAAAGGAATAGAGAAATTGCGTCAGATGCTAGAGTTGTAACTGCCCTAGTAAACATGTATTCAAAATGCAGGATCATGGACAAAGCACGTGAAGTGTTTGATGGAATACCACAAAGAAATATGTTCTCCTGGACCCCAATGACTGTAGGATATGCAGAAAATGCATTTGTTGGAAACGTAGGTGAACTGTTTGATAGAGTTCCTCAAAGAAATGTGGTCTCATAGAATGCCATGATGACAGGATATGCACAAATTAGATTTGTTGAAAAGACTTTAGAAACTTTAAAGCAAATGCAATTGGCAGGTGTAAAGCCAGATTCCACAACTTTTGCCAGATTCCTCACAGCCTGTGCCAAAATGGGAGGTTCGGAACAGGGCATGGACATCCATAAAAGTATAAAGTATAAAGTATAAAGGTTTGGAACAAGGCATGGAATTTCATCAAAAAATGTAGTTGCAACTGCTCTGGTAGACATGTATGCAAAATGTGGAAGCATAAACAACACTTGAACTATTTGACAGAATGCCTCAATGAAATGTCTTTCCAAAGACAAAAATGATTGCAGGCTATGCACAAAATAGATTTGTTGAACAAGGTTTAGAAACTTTCAAGTAAATGAAATTCGGGGCTGGGGAGGACAGTTTCTTCGAGGAGATGGACCATGCTGTTGCACGGTAAGCTACACACACACACTCTCTCTCTCTCTCTCTCTTAAATTTGGTTATGGTCTGTAATTTTGGGGTTTTTTATTTTTATTAATGCAACATAGTATATCATATAAGAGCTGTTTGGGTCATTCACCTTGAACTAACTTGCTGTACATATAATAACTTGTCGAGTCCATTCAGTTTAGCGCCAATATACATGATTTTGATCGAATTATCTTTGGATTAAGTTTTTTACATTGATTTTCCCAACATTGTAGCTACATTTTTATCACTTCATTTATCTCTACGAGTTTGAGGTTTAAGTCTCGTTATCTGTAAGGTTGTCTTTTGCTCACTCATCAATGAGTTTAAATAGTCATGGAAATCTGGATACCCTTCCACATATGTGTCAATATCCATTCACGATGGCTCATCTTTATTACTTATTGTACAAGCATCACCTCCGGTTCTTTGCTGTTTCATGCAGGCTTCATCTTTTCATTGTCTGTTTTGCATGGTCTCGATATAAGACTCAGCTTGTGTGTCCAGTTTCTCGTTTCTCTGGGTTGTTGGATCCTCATGAAAATACGTTTACCACTAGCAATATCATCTCATGGTAAAATACATCTGATTGATATTTTGTAAACCCTCTTTGCTTTATTTGGAAATAGGACTTACACCTTGGCTCTGTGTACCTACTTTCACAGGCCTCCTCCATATGTCAAGCTTTTTCTTCATTTACCTTGTTTGCACGAGCTATGTTTCGATGTCACCTCACTCAATATCCACAAGTCCTGACTTCTTGCTTGAACTTCTTGGCTTCTATGCTTAGGTCTGTCGGCTTAACCATATGATGTTCTTTTGAGTTCTTCATACCTATTTTCCTTATTTCTTTGAATAGTCATAGGTGCACATTGAGGTAATGGTTGAAACCACTCCACTTTGTACATCACAAAGATCATGTCAGGTGTTTACCGTAATCTTCATTTATTGCTATGTTTGGGTTACCATAGCCATCAACACCATCACTTCAGGGATTTCTCTATTTTGACACTTTTGAACAGTATGTATCTCAATTTAACAGTTGTGATAACAATGTATCAGCAGAAGCCCCTTGCTTTACCAATAGCATAAGCTAACTATCGAGATAAAGCATGTATATAGAAATAAATCATTCTAGTTGTAGTGCTTCTATTGATTTTTATGTTAGCATTTATGTTTCACTTGATTCCATACATTAGCATGTGGTGGAGTATATTGTTAGATCCGAGGAATTCAAAACATTTGCAGGCACTTAACTAATTATAAATCATGGAGTACCTTGTCTAATCACAAATGTGCCAATGACTATTGTATAAAACAAACCTATATAATGGATAGACAATCGTTAATTTGATATTGCTAAGGTTTTGAAGAGCTAGGAAGCAAATTATAATTTCATGCTGATTAATCAACTTCATGACCTCCTTATGAAATTGGACCTCCTAGATTTCATCTTTGAAATTTGTTAATACATGCTCCAGCACCCTTTCCCTAGTACACCTTCACATTTATGATAATGTGGTTGGTGTTTGATGATTGCCACCCTTTCTCAGGAATTTCATTGAAGCATATTTACGTTATCTTTTATATCTCTAATCCAAACCATGCAATTAGATTTGTCATGTGCATAATTCAAGATCAGGATCACACACTCTCTCTGTATTCCTAGATGACCAAATTTTATTCAGGTTGGATTCCTTATGAATCATGATAACTGGCATACTATGTTTTATCCTTTAATATGTCTGCTTGAGGGTCAAAAAGATTGATTTTAGGCCCTACCTTGATTCTTACAACCTAGTATCTGGGTTTAGTATTTCCTTTTTTCGCTGAGAATCTGATTTGGGTTTGTTATTTTCAAGGTGGATAGTTGTGAAAGTAGCAAAAAAACTACAGGTTTCCCTTTTGTTGATGTGATTCTTCTTTTGGTTTGGAAATGCCATGTAGGATGCCTTGTGCAAACCTCATTTGGCTTCATACTCCTCCAGCAATGACAAGTCTTATGGCAGCTACAAATTCCAGGTTAGTAGATTGATAGGCATGTTTGTAATTGTTTACAAGTTCCAAAATTTAAATGCTTACATACAAATATCGTATAGCTAGAAATGGGTGTTGGTCTTTTATTAAGGGTGGTTTTGTTCTTGACTAGTCTCTTACTCATTCCAAACTCTATTTTGAGGTTGGTTACTTTCTTTTAATTGGTAACAATTGAATTATATAATTATCATCATTTCTAACTTAAAAAGTTTCAACATAAATATCGATATCTCTACCTTAAATATCAAATAAATTATGACACTTTGTATCTTATTGATTTGCAGAGTAGCAATAAAAATGTTGATATCTTTCTCATTCTTTTGTACACGGTTGGATAACAATTGCGTCACTTTTTGTTGACCAGATATATACAACTTATATTTTACAAAATATCATTTCGTTTCATGCTACATACAATGTGTTGGTTATGGCTACATTGTGCACATTATGCGGATGAACCAATGCAAGTTGGGCCCTGTTGCTCATGTTGAAGATTGTGTTGCTTCCACTGAGCTCAGTAATAAATTTTCCATCTTCCTTTACTTATCAATGGAAGGCCTTGCTTTAGCTATTCTAAATTTTGTATTATGTGTTTCTGACATTTTATTGACACTTGATAGTTTTTGGTATACGCAGACAACAAGGAACCTTCATTGAAATAACATATTCCCTTGTCAAATTACACGTGTCATAACTAATAAAGCATGATTTCTTAATTCAAATGGGGGAATACAACCCTCATGTTACCAAATGCTTCTTTGATTGCAAACAAATCTATGATAGTCGAGGGTTAACAACATTTAGGCACCCTTTTGTATTTTATCTTATTTGATATTAATAAAATGTTTGTGGACCCATTTGTGGGCACAAGATTCAACTCAAATTGTTATTAATTTATAATATTGATTACCAACCCACTCCGACATCATAGACGATATAAAGCCATCAATTGCGCTAGATGATATTAGGTTATTATTTATTCTTGAATTTCAGTTGGAGAGGATACATTAAGAATTTCACTGTCCCCGCAAATAAATTAAGAGAGGATACAATCAATACACCAACTTTTCAATACAAGTTTCAAACATCAATGTAAAGTGGATGGTGTTTCTTGTATATGATTAATCCAAAGTATTCTAAGTAATACAACAGGTGAATTGTTCACTATATGAAAAACATATCCATGGCAATTTAACAAATTGTTCACTATTATGAGGTGTTTACACTCTTGAGAAACATTAAGAATTAAAAATGGGACACAAAAGACATTACAATATAATTTGTAAAACATAATATTAATGCCCAACAAAGATTTGAACTTGTATTTATAAGACCAAATGTCTTTACAAAAATGGGATAACAAAGGAGTCCTTGCAATATTTTTACTATTGTTGTTCTGCACCTCTTGCAGTTGCTCTATCCAAGTCCTTCTGAAATGTAACACGCTTTGATCGCCCTTTATGTCTGGGAGGGAATTTAGCATGTTCATTTGTTGGTGGTACATGCCTACGAATCACCATATTCTCAACAAAATCTTTTGTACGTTTTAGAGAGGTCCCATAATTATCTTTTACACATTAAAAAAGTTGTGCATGGGGATGAGAAACCACGCCATTATCGAAGATTGACTGTGCTCAAAATTTGTTACAAGCATCTTCCACCACCTTCTCAAGGAAATTAAGACTTCTCCTTTGAACTGGTAAAGAAAGAAGAGTTGTGTCTAACAATTTGGGGATCATTGGCATTATTCACATCATCAACAACATTTTGGTTTACACTAGTATTACCAACATTGTCATTGGCATAATCATACCCAACATTATCATTGACGAGGTCAGCAAAACTGTTATCAGCTTCATTTTGAATAAGCCACAAAAGGATGCTTGTTAATGACCCTATGAAAACCATTAATAGATTCAACAAAGTAAGGGATGGTAAAAAACAATACAAAAATAACACTTACATGGGTAGAAGCATGATTTGTTGAAGAAAATGAAACATTTATTTTGAAAAAAAGTTCCATTCCCATTCTCTTTCTCAAATCAACAACTTTCAATATATGCTTGCACACATGGCCTTGGGCTGCCCACATGCATTCACACAATGCAAAAGAGTGATCCACGTTATAGACCTTGTAATATTTATCTTCCTTGCTTTGGATCTTGACCCATGCCACATCAATGTCAAACTCAGAGAACTTCACGTCACCATCTGAGATGCATAGAGATTTCATCCATGACTTGTTCTCCAATTGGTCAAGCTTGAAGTTCCTATAAAATCCATTCTCCTTACACATTTGGGTCCACCAATAGCAAACAAATACAACTGTCACTAACTTATTCACCAACCAATCCACTCTGCGATGGGTGCAAACTCGTATTTCATTTAGAAACATGTGCTAGAAATGAGAGTGATATACTTCCATGGCAGCATTTGTCTCTTGACCTACATGTGGCATTGTATGCAAACACCTTGCCCACATGCCAATATGGTGGGCCCATTGATCTTTCCAATATGTGATGAATGATTCTTGAGCTGCATATTTTTCTATGAACATGTTTGCATCATGAATTGCTGCCTCCTTAGTAGGAGACTTGTGCATAATTTCACCTAGGCTTGTAAACATTGCTTGCCTTGTTTCAACATCCTTTACATTTGCAATCAAGTTTTTGAGCCACACTCTCCTCACGTGCCAACTACAGAGGTATACCTTGCATTGAAACACTTCCCTACACTCACAATGCCAAAATAATAGGGAAGAGAAAATTTAGTAGCTAAAACATTGTTTTCAATGACAATAAGCAAGATTTATGATATACATGAGTCTCACTTACCTAATAGCAACAATTTCAGCACAAGCATCATCCACCATGAAAGCATTTGGTTTCCATTCCAACATGTGACAATGCGCACTAACCACTAACTTACGCATCCACAATGTCAAGTCAGGAACAGTAGCCCTCGACATCAATACCCACGCAACAGGAAGCCCATTATGCATATTATCAAATGCAAGAATAGTGTACAACATGAACTACATAAAACAAGAAAAATGTTAAGTTTTATACTATAAAAACTACATAGTTTAAAATATACATATCTACAAGTACCTTTTGTGCATTTGTCCCATATGTAGAATCCATTGAAAGTATACTGTTGTGTGCATACTTCAACATCCACTCACGTTGGAAAGGAAGTTGGAGGCCTAACACAAATGGATGATCTTCCGTTCCTATTTTAATAAATTCTTCATACACAAATACCTTTTCAAGATTTTTGGTGGAAAATGTTCTAACACTGTCTACATCATGAGCTCAAATTTATATTCTGCTTCTTTCATCTTTCCCTCGATATTGCGAATATCATCTTTGCTCAAGAAATCATCTCACTTTGTTTGACCATTGAATAATGTGAGTTTCTCATGGACCATGTGACGATGTTTTTTGTGAACAAGTTCAAGGGTCAAGCCCAATAATAACAAACTCTCTACCCAATCCTTCAATGCGTCACTTATGTGTGGAGCCAAAGAACACCGACTACCCCTAAAGTAATCGGTCTCTTGCCCATGGCAAATTTTTCCCTCGTGATGTCTATGTTCCATCTTGTTATATGTAATCAAAGCTCGATCTTGTAGCTTCATCAACATACAGATGGAAAAATGACATTAGCATCCACGACACAAATGCTTATGGCCAGGTCGACTGTTCTAACCAACCTTTGGAACCTTAAAAATGTCATAATGTGCCTCATCTTGAGGCCTATAATCCTCGGGGCTATACGTACACCAGTAACTATATTACACATACATAAATCAAGTTATAAAAAAAATTCCAAATCAAATATTTAAAAACATATATTACAAAACATAATACCTACATTATGTATTGAAGAGATCTATTGATCCTAACTTTTTGGAGATCATATGGCTCATGATTGTATGTACTGTCCTGGATATGAAATGTGGTGGGATACCCTGGTCTCTTACATTCACCCCTTAGGAAATCATCTATGCGATCTCTTTGTATCCATGCAACATTATCCTTCTCACTACATAAGTTGTACTCCACCTCGCTCCAATCTAATTCCTTGGAAGAAAACTCTCCATGTGGGGGATTATGAATTGGAAGAGATAAATAGAGACTTCCACTTTGAACCCATCTACACAAAAAACAAGAAAGAAGAGAGTTACACATATTAATTTAGAATTTAAAAAATGTAATTAAATAAATAGGAATAGACAAATGCAATTACTGGTTTCAGAAATGCAATGCATCAGCAACATTCAGATAAGGAAAAGGGTATTGCGGTATTCAGTCCAGTCCATGTCCAAGAATGTAATTCAATTGAATTAGTTAACACCCTTTGAATTAGAAAGCAATAGGAAACATGTGGACTCAAGGAGGGAAACCACCTGAACTGATGTTTTACTTTGAATAAATTTAACTTGGACAACAAGTATTTTTCTCAATTATATACAGGGTATATGAAAAATAGGAGATTCACTGTGACATACAATGACAAGGCAAACAAATATTTTTATTTGTAACTCAAATCTAAGCCCTTATCACACAATTGTAAATGAGGAGTCCTCTTGGCTCAAATTTTACAAAACCACAACGAACAAGATCACATACTTTAGTGGAGGCATTCAATAGAAGCAAAGGCATTTATTTACTTTGAAAACTGAAGAGTTTAAGATAATTAATGAAATTAGTCAGCAAATGAACCTTCAACTGCAATTACAAATAGGTAACTTTTTGGTTAAAGAAAATGAAAAATTGTTCGGTGGGCTAAGGATGCAATTTCAAGATGAAAATGCGATCAACCTAGAATAGTAAAGAGATAATAAGTACTTGTACATGGAGACAATTCAAGCTAAGGGTTTCTCCAATCCTTTCAGAGATGTTATTCAATGAAAATAAAATGCCCTACCCATTAACTAGGTGTAATTTCTTATTCAACATTTATAACTCTCATCCTTGCCCTGCCCAGGATAGGAGAATCTAAAAACTGTCTGCCTGAAAGAATAAGGGATAACATATGCTCAAGCTACAACATGTGTATTTCACAATGAACATATAACCCGCCTAGACTGAATTTGTAAAGTACATTAGGGATCTTGCTTTGAGGGGATATTTCCTGAATATCCATGAAATTCTATTAAACAATAAAAAGAAATGACAAAAACAATAAAGAAGTGACAGAAAAATAAAATGTTGGAATGGTTTTCATGTATGTGGTAAGAATTAGCTATGAAGTAATTTTTTTGGTGGATAACAATAGGAGATCTTTTTGGGCCCTCTTCCATTCACATTAAAATTGTTTCATATAGAGAGTGAGACAGACACCATCTATTTGCTATATGAGTTGCATGTAAAAACATGGGGGAAATTTAAGTACCTAGGGGCAATAAACATGAAGTTTATATTAGGCCTTGAAATCCCAATATCAATCGTGAATGAAATGTGCATAAGCCTTGTGACAGCAGAGACTAAGATTATTACAGATATGCATATTTTGAGAATAACAAGAAGCCAAAAAGGGTGGCTCCATTTGAGCAATCATGTCATTATATGTTGAGGTAGACCCAATGGAATTTTCATAACTGCCAATGCCATGGTGTTGAACGTCCATACCAAAATCTTCAATCAAGTGAAGGTGAAACTGCAGGCAATAAAATTTCCAATGCAGCTACAAAATCCCAAATTTCCATAAAGACCAATAGAATTTCCATTGCAGCTACAAAATCCCAAATTTCCATAAACATCAATAAAATTTCCAATGCAGCTACAAAATCCAAAATTTCCATAAACACATTGATGCTGTGAGAGGATAACTGAACTGGAAGAAGCAAATATCAAAATAATCACCATTCATATCAATTATCTTACTGGCAATCATGTGAAAGAGAAACTGCAGGTAGATAAAAGTTGTAGGGAATTACATTCAATAAATTTGATTGAGTCCTTGCCTTTTAAGTGAAAAAACTAATATCTTACAACTGCTCTGGTTGATTCTCTAAAAACATGTCAAAAAGAGCTATTTGCAACCATAAATTTCATTGTTGCTCACCCTGTCACTCCTCTGCCAATTTTTATTGGATATAATTCTTTAATTGAGCAGTTTAAAAATAATAGTTTTTAAGTTTAATTTAGATTTTTGGAGGTATGGGTTAGATTCGTGACAGAGATTTCAAACAATTTCAATTAATAGTGCTGGAAAACTTTTCAGAGCAGTACAAATTAACGGAGCAATTAACAGAAGTTGTTCACTATTAGTTAAAAAGTTGACCACAGGGGGGACCCACCTTGCCACGTCATTGGGTGTTGGAATGTACCGGAAAGTTAAGGCGTTCCGGCATGTACTGTCCAACAGGAATTCCGTAAAACCACAAAGAGAGGTACGTCTAACACTTGTCTAACTATGTGAAACTGTTTGAAAAAATTCCTTACGATATCGCCTTTGTCGCGAATCAATTTTTCGGATATTTGCCATTGTTTTGAAAGTCCATTTAGGCGATTCACCACCAATTCTATAATAATTTTTCAGAGGGAGGGTCTTAAAATGAACCTTGAAGTAATGTGTGTGAGGAAAGAAAAACCCATTAACATGTAGGCATGAATGTAGTTGCATGGAAAATCAATGCGAAAATTAGCAATAATGAGTAACATAATAGGATTTTGCTAATTTGAAAAAATGAAAGCATAAATTGAAAAATTGGGTGAATTTTTTTATATTCATTAATCAAAAGTGTGTTATGTTTTAATATAACTATAAGGGTAAAAAGTATCTATGAAAATTCCAACCATTTACGAAAATAAGTCATGGGAGAATTTGGTAACTCATTGATTGGGACAAATGAGCATTGAACATGTTGCTTGCAAATTTGCATTTTTTAAATGTAGTTTTAAGTTTTTACTAATTCAGACCTCAATTATATTATTAATATTTTGTTATTTTTACAGATCATAGAAGATGTACAACTTAAAGGTTATAATGTAGGTACAAGCACAACTCCAAGCCCTTGGACGAAACACCAATGTATTCAATGAGTGAGTGCATTCTAGTGGATTTGTGCCAATAAGACGACATTAAATATTATTTAATATATAATAATATATAATTGAAATTGTGTGCCTAATATAATTGATTTTGGAATATTTTAATAATTATTAAAAATGTCACTGTATGTGAATTGTTCGAAAGTTTTAGTTGAATGCCTTGATTTTATAGAGGGTGATGATGATGATGATGATGATGATGATGCTGATATGACTATGATTCCAAGTCATTCCATGGAATTAAATACACTCCAAAAACTACAGAAAATGAGTGCATAAATTATGATGATGATGAAATGAGCTTATAAAAAATTATGTTGATGAGCTATAAATGATGCTATTTTGTAGTTGTAACTAGTTTGTAGTTATAACTAGTTCATAGTTGTAGTTTTTACATTTCACAATTCTAAAACTTATATTATTGTATTGTAGCTAGGAAATTGATTATTCTCTCATATATCTTCAACATTATATTTTTTATCTTTGTTATTAACTTACCTACGAGATTATTTTATATTTAAAAATTGGTATATGTTAGTTGAACAATCGTTTGTTAGTTTGTAAAGTAAAAAATATGTTTTTTTTCTTATGATATGGTATTTTAACATTCTAATTTATATTTAAAAATTACTTAATCATGATATGTAATTGAATAATAAATTCAATATCATAATTTATATTTTAAGATAAGTTATATTTTATGGAATTAAAATTTCAATATTATATAAATTTTAATATATTTATTTATATTTCATGATATGTCAATTTTGTTTTTTATTTTAAATCGTTAAAAATAGATATATATAAATATAAATATAATATAATTATTTAATAGAAATATCATATAATTAAATTACACTTTTTCCAATTTATCAATTAAATTAATTGTCATACTTATGTTACCTACTAGTGGCACAAATTTATGTTTAGCACCATATATAGATGGCATAAGCGTGGCACAACAATGACACAAGTGTGGCATGAAATAAATGCAAACTAAAATGTCTAGGTGCTTCAGTTTTTTCATTCAAATTGATGTGATTTCCTCTAAGAAACATGATCTAAATCATAAAAATTCGGGTTTACATGCGATTTTGACCCTAAAAGTGATGTTTTTTGCACTTAATTTAGTAGTGTGAGAATAAGGAGAACCCCCTCCTTATCCCATGTTGCATGATGATGATATGATTCTAGAGCATTGATTGCTACCCAAAAATACACAAGGAAAAATGTCATTAATGACTGCTCATGGAGGTCATTTGTGTAATGAATAAAAATCCCACAAGTAATAAAGCTCACATAAATAAATAATCTATATGAATCTTCAAAGATGTTGGCTCTGATATTGAGTACAAAAATATGATATCCCTATCTGTTATAAGAGATAAAGTCCATGGATTGATGATAATGGAATCAAGAGTATTTAATTATTTACACACATTCTGATTTTCAACTTAAATTTGTTGAAGGAGACTCATAAAATAGTAATGATCACCCTTGGTTATGTTTGCATAATAATTGATTCCTTTATTTGTCATTCAGATTTTTTGATAAAATAATGTACCTTGACATTTACATAGGATCTCCTTGGAGTCTAAACTGATATAGACCTCACACCATTGAGGATTTCTTCTGCAAAAATGTAAAATGCTAGTTCTCTTGGCCGGCATTTAAAACTCGTTTTCGACTTTCTAACCAGGACCAAGATACTCTACAGTGGTCAGCTCGGTTGTTGACCATATGTTACACAAGATTATTGTGCATTCTTTTCCCCTGTGGTGGATGGACTAGAAATGGTATGCGAATACTCCATTTCACACCTACAAAGCCATTAAAGGCTATCATTGGCTTTTTCCTCATTAGCCCATGGTGGATAAACTCAACACACGATGAGGAATTCACTCATATTCGTCTACTTGGAGCCGATGATTTTCCACTATGTGGAATCTTTGTGTGGAGCCCAAATTTCCCATTTCCTTTGGTGTATCTTGCACCAAGGACTTGCTATCGGGGCTCTTCTTGTTCAAATTGGGATCCAAGCTCCTAAATTCCCATTTTGTGGTCACCTAGAAACTATCTTGGATATCTTCTAGTTTTGTCCCAAAGCCTAGGCTGCCTAGAATTGGATTCATTCATTTTTCTTTCTGTTAAGGCCACATTACTTTACTTGGCAGCATATCCTTTTGGGAGACAATCCCAAGCTTTTGCCTATGTTCACCCAAATTTGGCATGCTTTTAGAGGGGAGATTTTGTTTTGGATTTGGAAAGAAAGAAATGATTTTTTCTTTCTTAATTCTTTTGTCGATCAATCCTTTTTGCTTCATAACAAGTCTATGGTGATCTCAAATGTGCTACTGCAGATACAAGTCCAGGCTACCAAGGTGGCACTGGAGGTTGACCACCTCCAGACCTTGCTTCGACACTAGGGGGAAGCCCCATGTAATGTTGACCATGTGCCGCCTTCTCCTACTAGGCGCTCCCCCATCTCCTAGCCGTGGTGGTCGACATAGCCGCTCCTAATGATGCACATTCATCTAAGCTCGCCACTCCCTGGATCCTCTGCACCAATGAAGTTACTCACTAGCTCACTGCCGTGGCCAGGTCTTGCCACCTCCTCACCTCCGGATCCCATCACTAGTTCGTCAGCACGACTGGGGGATCACCACCTTGCTACCATGGATGGGGCTCTTTGCTTTCCTCCGCGCCTCATACTGCTGACGGTTGGAATCCACCCTTATCATCACCACCATTTGAAAAGTTCCCTCGCCTTATCCTTGCCATTCCTACTCGTGAGGAGGTAGACCTAGAGGAAGAAGCTGCTGCTGGCTAGGAGCTCCCAAATGTGGGTAAAGACTTACTTGGCTCAGGCTAGCCAGATGACCATGATCTTCCTGCTTTGGGCATGTTTACAGCTACTGCATGATTTGGTTTGGTGGCTTTTTTAGGTGATGCCTACTTTTTATAATCTCCTAGGCTCTGCCTAGTTTGTCTTTCAATTTTCTAAGCTCGGCCTAGTTTTGTTTGTGGTTTTGGGGCGTGCTCTCATACCCCCTGATTTTTTGTTAAAAGTTATCTTGTATTGTATTGCATTAATATAATATAAGATCTTTTTCATAAAAAACAATCGATATAGACCTAAATCTAAAACACTTAAAAAAATAATAATCCAAGGTTAAAATGTGGATTTGGTCTTGATAATCACAGATTCCATGGCAGTAAGTTGAATCTCTACTATTTTTTGGCATATGTTATAGAGTTAGTGATAGGTAAAATGATTGCAAACTTGGGAATTAATGCAAGTTTCAAATTATAAAAATCCTCAACGTATTCTCCACTACATGAAAATTATTTGTGAGATTGAAGAAGATGGAGATAATGTTATCTTTATATATGGTTCTACAGTAATAGTAATATACAAGAACAAGGTTTGCATCATTTTTATGTGTCTTGTTTTAAGTTTCGTTAAGAAGTTCTAGTGAGGGTTGGAAAGAGAAACACATAATCCTTTTACAAGTTCCACTTATTGCCAATGTTTCCTAATTTTAATGAGCTCAACATTGATTGTTTGACAAAACCAAAAAGTTAGAGGACTTTTTTCAAATTCAAAATTGGTAGTTCCCCACATGCTAAGTTTTCAACTAAAGTAATTCATTTACAAAGTAATTAGAGCTCACCAAAATTATTTTATGAAAAGATAAAAAGAAATTTGAATATCGACATATTTTCATTATATAAGAATTAATGAACAACATCCCTTCAAACTACTTTACAACTCATGTACAATTGTTAGTCATATATATTGCAATTGAAAAATGAAGGGATTTTCTCTCCCCCAAATTTGATAGGTGGATGGTTATTTCAAATCCAATATAAAAGAGCCTATACTGACCTATTGAATGTGTTTATTTTTAACTCTTCATTTTTTTACTTTTTATCTATTTTTTAAATGTATTTTTCAAAGTCAATTGTTGGTACGTTCAACTAGCAAGGGGTAAATCATGAAACCTATTTGTTAGTTTTTTGTGTAATCAACACGAGTTTGAATCTGTTAAAGGAGTCTGATGAAATGGGAATGATCACCCTGGTTATATTTTTAGAACAATTGATTCAATTATTTTTCATTGGGATCATGTGGTAAATTCCTGTACCTAGACATTGCCACAAGGTCTCTATGGAGTCAAAACCCATATAGTCTAAAATTCAAAACACTTAAAAAAATTAGTCCAAAGTTAAAATGTAAACTTTATCTTCACAATACAAAATTCCACTATATTAAGTCGAATCTATATTACTTACACTAGCATACATTATAATGTTGGGGATAGCTCAAGCGATTACAAACTTGAGAATTAGTGCAATTTTGAACTTTTAAAAACCCTCAATCCCTTCTCCACTACAAGAAAATCATTTATAAGAGTGAAGATAATGGGGATAGAGTTATTTTTAGACACGTTAATTTCCACACTAATTCACCGGAGGTGTTCTCTATGAAGAGAGCCCTGCTGGAAAGCGTTAAATTCTGGCAGGCTCTTTCCCGGTGGTGTTAAGCTCAGAGTCTTAGAAATCGGGATGAAAAGGTCAAAATGTGCAGAGGTTGTTTCTAGGGATGATTTTAAGGAAGAAAACATGATTCTTCCTCAAATAAGTGAGTTGGCTTCTCCATATGGGAGCTCTCTATAGAGTTGAAACCTACTTTGTAGGAAGGCATGAGGAACTCACCTAATAAAATTTTGCCTGGGCATATGCTCGCCATTACCAGGGGTGCAAATAGCACACAACTAGAACGTGATGCTATGTGTTTCAGGCCTTCAACGGACATCTTCCCTTTGGTAAAATTCTCTCATTTCACATCAAACCAAGCTATACTGGAAGTCTTTGAGGGAAAGATCTGAGTTCACATCATAGATTTTGACATAATGCAAGGATTGCAATAGCCGGCGTTGTTTCAATTCATGGCTGCAAGGACCTCCACACGTGAGGATCATAGGGTTGGAGACTTGCATAGACGCCCTCAAAGCCACTAGGAAGAGGCTCTCAAGATTTCCCAAGAATTTGAGATTTCCTTTTGAATGCCATGGCGTTGCAGAGAGGGTAGGGAAAGTATACCTTACCACTATACATATAAGGAAAGGGGACGATGCCCTTTCTGTCCATTGGCTTCATCACTCTCTCTATGATGTCACGAGATCGGATACCCACACCCTTCAATTCCTACACAGATTGGTGTACAATGTTATCACCGTGGTAGAGTAATAGATGAGCTATGCATGATCCTTCTTGACTAGATTTGTAGAATCCTTTCACTACTATTCTGCAATGTTTGATTCCCTTAGGGAGTGTTTCTATGAGGTCAACATAGAGCACCATGTTGTAGATTAACAAATTATTTCACAAGAGATCAAAAACATCTTGGTAGTTGGGGGACCTGCTCGTATGGGAGAAATTTTAATTCAAGATTTGGAGAAACTATCTCCACCAATCTCAATTCAGGCTGTTGCCCCTAGCACAACTCTTGCTAAACATGTTTCCTTACCAGGTTTTTTTTCTTGTGGAAGATGCGGGAAATATCAAGCTTGGGTGGAAGGATTCGTGCCTCTACACCGCCTCCACTTGGACCTCACTTTTCCATACCAGGAACTGATTCATCTCCTCTCCTCTCCTCTAACTTCGATTGATAGCAATTTTTTACTGATTTGGAAATGAAATGGAATTCAAATTTTTAGCTATTTCCATCAGGGACATTATACACTACCATAAGTTCTACTTCAAATTCTCATCACCAAACCATTCTCAATATGATTTAATTCCTGTGGAGGTTTCAGAATAATAATACTTTGAGCTTAATTCATTTGTGGGACTGTGCACTGGGCGGGTATGGATAACAATTTTATATTTTATATCTTATTAATGCAGGCTGGTTTTATATAGTATAAGCCTCACATATGGTCCCATGCCTTGTTTTTTTCTTAGTATTTGATGTGACTGTACATTTAGCTACAAATTAAAAACTTTGAGAAATGTCAGCGACCAACTCTCTCCATGAACATTTATACTATGTTAAACTCAAACTTCCAATCTAATTAGTTTATGACTTGTCACCAAACCTAATTGGTTTTAGATTAGTAGTTATTTAAATTCTAATACCCATAAATATTTTTTTAAAGTGAAGAGCTGATTATAAGTAAAAAACGTAAAAACTTCACCATGAAGGCATTGCCATTTAAGTCTGTTGAAAATTTTAATTTTTTTATAATGGTGATTGTAGTTTTTGGTATAAAATTAAATGGGTTGTGGTCCAGTGGTGCGTATGATAGTGTAAAAGGTGTTGCCTAGCTATTCACTGAAGTTTTAATCCTAAAAATACTAATAAATAAGGTAGAATAAAAACTCCTCAATCCTTGGCAGCTAAACTACTAAGAATTCTGTGCAGCTAAACCTTACAATTTCAAATTCAATAAAAAACATTATGACATAAACTATTCATTGAAAATGTTTCAGTAATCATTGGTCTTAATAATTTAATAATATCTAAATTTTAATGTAAAAAAATTGGATCACTTTTTTTTTTCACCGGAGGTGTCCTCTCTATGAAGAGATCCCTGCTAGAAAATGTCAAATTCCAGTAGGATCTATCCCGAGCAGTGTAATTCTGGCAACGCATGGTTCTCGCAAAACCATTTTTTGGTCAACATGTGTGGTACTACATGTTTCTAAGATTAGACATATGTAATATGGGCATGTTCATCATGAAACTACATGAACCTGCCCCTTTCAAAACGCGTTCAAGCAGCACCATGATACATCAAATGGGGTCCCAAGTTTACAAAAGAAAAATAGGAACCACATGTTTGAGTTTACATGGTCAAGTTTCTACCCCCCTAAAAACTCCATTTGTTCAGCAGCCACAAACAAGGAACAATGAGATTCTTCTTAGCCACTTCGGCAAGGAAGATGAGCTTGATGGGTAAAAGAGGATAGGAGAGATTAGACTTGCCTTCAGATTCTGGAAGTAATTTTTCTCATATTATGGTTGATTTTAATTCTTCCCTACTTTTCCAATCCATATAGTTATACTTTGGTGTTTCTATTGAATTGTATATGTTATAATTGTGGACTCATATTTGTGGTATGGTATATTTAATTTCTAATCTAGTAGGAATCCATTTGAGTTGCCCATGATTATGTATATACAGGCTAGGCATCCAAGAAGGCACAATTGAAATTGGTTTTCTTTAGTCCCTTTCCAAAAGACGTGCATTGTTGTTCCCCACCCATGCAATGGATTTCACCAACCATTAAATCATGGAAGAAGTTAATTTTGTTATGCTATAATAGCTTAGGTAAATTTATATGCAAAATGTGGCACATATGCAAGGGAGATGAACTACCATCTAAATTCTTGAATGAAACGTGGCCTCTTGGATCCCTATATTTTAGGGAAGCCATGGGCATCCTCATGTAGCATTGACACTATTTTACCAAATGCAATCAACAGGTGTCCAACTTGCTTAGTTCATCATGGAACTTTGACTTTCTATAACACCAACATATGTCTAATTTGATCACCTCACCTTCACTAGCATAATACCAACATGTACACGTGGACTGTTAGACAAAATTACTTAAACATATGTGGTCTCATGGATTGCAATGGTTAGGGGATATACAACAAAAACCTATTAAAAAGGGTTTGGAACTTTTTAAGAAAATGTAATTGATAGGTGTAAAGCCAGAAGCTACAGGTATTTTTCAGCCATCTCACAGTGATTGTCAAAATGGGAGATTTAGAGCACAGATATTTTTCTATTACTCAAGAACCAACATCTGCTTATGTTATGAAATGCATGGAAATGTCTAAATATGTCAGAAGTGGAGTGCTTTTCCAACAACCTTTACATTGTCATTCTCTCTGGTGTAGTTTACAACTCATGTGCAATTGCTAGTAATAACATACAAAAACAAGATTTGTATCATTTTTATTTATTTTGTTTAAAGTTACATTCAAGAGGATTTAGTGAGAGTTGGTTGGAGAAACAATACAAATTCAAATCATTATCCTTTCGAAGGCAGGTATATTGCCTTCAACACATCTATTAATTTTTTTTTTCATTTTTTCCAACCAACTCTTGACATGTGGAATATTTTATTTTTAGACTATAGTTTTTTGGAAAAATAATTATTTTTTATAATTTATAAATATCACTTATCTTGCATTCTATTGGTTTTCCCCTTTATTTTGGCCCCGCCCATCTCATAACTATGAGCGGAGCATTGTAGATGGAAAAACCAATTTTTTCCTGCCTTGCTTTAATGATAGCCACTGTGCGTGACACAAAGGTGTGGTTGTGGGGCTCAAGGTTTTGCTACACATCCTGTCGTGCTCAGGTTTATTGATAGTAATTTCTTTGTGTAGTGCTGACATAAAAAAAAAATATAAATTAAATGTGGTGGTTGAATGGAGGAGTGGCGTGTGTTGATGGTGGCATTTGGGTGTAGGCTTGCAAGAGATTTTAAATGGTTGAAAGGACTTAGGAAACTATCCAAGCATATACATTTTTCAGATGTAAGCCGCCCCTCAACTGTTTTTCAAGATCCTCCTTACATACGTTAGTTTTTGCAGAAATTGGAGGGAGACTCTTGAAATGTCCCTTCAGACTTGTCACGTTCCTTGCATAATAATACAAACACTTTATTTTGAGATCCAGAGGCAATAACCACGATAAAACCCAAGTTCATGTTGTAATTTTAGTAGTTTTGGATAGTTGTAGCGAGGGAAGTGTGAGGGAGTTGTGTTGATAAGCCCAAGCCATATGGAGCAGTAGAGTTTGTTGGTCCAGTTGTATAGTGTTGACACCACGTATATAGGCTGAGCTGTGTGGTTTGTTGTATGCCAAATGAAAGAATGAGGTAGCTTCTCATGGAATATGGTTACATCAGTGTACATAAGACATGGGTTTCCTCACAAGACAGTCACACTATTTCACCTATGCAACAAACATGTCTCCAATATGATTAGTTACATTTACCTGTGTACTCCTGGCTTGTGCCAAAATGTGAGCTTTGGAACATGGTATGTACATCCATTAAAGCATAAAAGATAGAGGAATGTTTTCAGATGTTGTATTTGCAAATTCTCTGTTATACGTATATGCAAAATGTGGAACCTTACATAAGGCAAATGCTTACTTTATGAATTTGTACATGTAAATATTTGTTGGGTAATTGTGGTAATATACATAATGAAGCCTTTTTTTCACTAGTGGGAATTGCAGTTTTTGTTTTATGCTTTAGGCTTGGGATGGCTCAAACTCTTTAAGAGGATGCACTTGTACTGCTTGAGTTTAAGAAAGGAATCCAGAAGGATCCTTTGGGGTATTTCCTTATCTCATGGAATGAAAAAATATGCAGATTTCAATGGATTTCCAACTTCATGGCATGGAGTTGTATGCAATGATAATTTCATCATTGGAATTGATCTCGCCTCTTTGAATATTGTAGGAGAGATTAAAATTTGATGCATCCTAAATTTTATGATAACCTAGGCGCATTGGCATATCACTCGGCCTAAGATGAGTGCTCACCCGAAGCATGCAAAGGCAACAAGTCCCTCTTTAGAGTTGCTTGTAAAAAATGTTAGCATGATGATGTTTTAACATATTTAGATTCATAACTAGTCATAAAAATTTCACAGTGCATATTCGAGATTTATATCTTAGAGAATAATACTAAATGAACTAAACAATAACTATGATAAGATTAACCATACAAGAACCAGATTCAGTTATGTTTAATAGTATTATCCAACCAATATACTCCATTTCATTAAATACTGTAAAACATAGAAGCTTATTACACTATATTAGTATCTCCATGAGTCATGCGCGCGTCAAAAATAGTAGCACAAATCTACAATAATTTACCACACTAAACTACGCAAATCAATACATATTTATAGGGGTGGGGACTTGCCCTTCACCACCCTTGCACTTCTCAAAATAGGTCACATGCTGATAATATCCATGCACCTTTACAATAGTATGTAAAACATGTAAGTGATCTAATAATAGATGTCCTATAGTTAACTCCAAGTAGAAATCCTATTACTAGCTTAAACTATGCATGGCGCTTATCTTTCGCTTGTTCCCAAAATACCATTGCATGGAGTGCAAGTCTTCATCTCTATGTGTGCTCTACATGTTATCTCCAAAAATAGTACTTATCCACAAAAATGGCTAAGTCCTGATCCAAAATGTCCTTGTGCGTTTTTTCCTTTCCTATCTTCCTACGTCTTCAAATGTGCCTTGTTCCCGTGTGCGCATCCTTCGTGTGTCTTCTCCTTAGAAAAACATTATGTCTGCTCAACATTACCCCACACTAAAGTACATTGCCATCCCAACAATGGGAATTCTATATGATGTATCCAACAATAAATAATAAGTAATGAAAGAAAGAATGAAACACTGTACAAAATAATGAAATTTACTCTATAACACCCTCTTCTTCGACTGGAAGGATTAACTTTAGATATTCATCTTTGAGTTCGTCCTCCAAGGTTTTCCAGTCACTTAGAGTGTTCCTTGTTTTCTCCATAATATTGGTGCCTATGGCATCTAACTCATCCTAAGAGATCTTCTCTTTCTCATTTTATAACACCAGGAAAACATTGGCCATACCTAACATCATTCCTTCCATGAGATCCATCTTCTACGCTATGAGTTTCCCAATCTCATCGATTCTATCCTTGCACTGATCCTGGGTCGCTGCGAGGGCCTCACACTTTTGTTTCACCAGTGCTAACCATTTTACGTTCCCAAGTGTTTCATCTTTCATTTCCTTCAGAAATTCATTGTCCTCTACTATAGTTTAGATCCTTATTATGGCGTCTAGCACCGCACATAAATTGAGAGCTTGGCCAACTTTCTTCAACTCATCTTTCAAGGTTTGGAGCAAATCCTCGTAATTTGAAACTTTTCTAAAATTTTTGGACCTTACTCTTTCTTCTTCTTGCATAAAATATTTTAGTGCGAGCATTCAAATTGAACCATCATCTAATACCAAATTGACCAAAGTGCACAAATAATGCATAACAGAAGGAAATTTTTCAGGAACCCGAGATTCTAGATGAGGCCTTGATTTAAGAATGTGATCACCAAGATCCTCAGCCATTTTAACAAAGGCCTCATCCTTTGCCTCTTCTCGTTCATTCTCTTCTTTTAAGCATGCTATCTTTGCAGTCTTATCCTTGTTATCTTCCAGTAGTGCTTGAATGGTGGCGGTCTTATCAATATTCCTCTATGCCACCTTAGCAGATACCTTGACCAAGGCATTACTGACCTACTCATCGGACATTACAGTAGGTTTTATTGTCATGGGCCTTCTCTGTGGTGCCTTCTTCACTCTGTGTGAGACACAAGACTCTTTACACACATCAAAACTTGGTTCATCCATATGATTCATCATGGACCATGATGATTTCTTCCTTGTGCATGTAGTAGCCATATCTGGATCCATAAGCTCCCACCCATATAACTCTTTCAGATCCACAATGCTCTAAAAATGGGCACAAATATTTTTTCTCATGTCTTCAACATAGCCCATATTAGGGACAACATATTCTTCACTTTTAATATCTCTTTTTGTCCTCGGCCCCTTAGAAACCACGGTGCTAGGGGCTAGATTTAGCCCTTCTCCTTCCTGAGTAGTAATGGGCGCGATGGGTGTCTTGCCCACAACTTCCTCTACTTCTTTCAACCCTTCATCAACATCTCTCATCTCCTCATCTCGGGCTCTTCTACATCTTTAGGTTGAACTGGGATTCCTGGTGTGCTCTCCCCTGACTCATCCTCTTCATTATCTTGAAGCTTCAACTTTATTCTCTTCTTTTTCTCGGGCGTTTATTTTTTAGGGGAGAGTTGAGGTGGCCTTTGTAAAGGTTGGGATGTCCCTGTGCCTTGGGTTTTGGTTCTTATGAATAGCCTCTTGAACTAGTGTTACTCATGGACTATGTTTACATCCAAGTCTTCCTCTTCTCCTTGTTGCTGTGGAGGAGTATCTGCGCGCTCACTTTCTGCTTTATAAGTGGGCTACCTCCGGCCTTTGTGGTCCAAGCCTCCACTATCCTCATTGAGTTCTCCTTCCTCATCTTCCTCTATGGTTGATGCAAGCTTTGGAGCTGCCACATTTTCAACTATATGCTTTCCTTTATGCAGGCCTGGGAGCATGAACTCATTCTCCAAGTATTTTCCCTTTTCCATCCTAGGATTAAGCTGGATATATATAAGTGCAGCCCCACTATGCCCAATGGTAAAAATTACTGGCTTAGTACTTATAACATCATAAATAAACCTCTCAATGTTGGAAGATTTACTTGGATAAACATAAGTTTTTCTAAAGGTATGGTAGTCACGGTCTACCTTGTCCACATTGTCTATTAATTGGCATGCGTTGGTAAACATGTGTACTGCTTCTTAGAAGAATCGCGATGTGAAGGCGTATGATAGTTTACACTAGGGACTCCATGTCCCATCCTTCATTGCGAACCACGTGATGCAAAAATGTTGATATACCGTGAATTGTGTGACCTTGATCACCACTGAGGGTAGCTCCTTTGGAATACACCATTCCTCCTCGAAGGCTGCACGAATTCGGTCATACCATAACATCGCCCTTTGCTTGAACTGACCATTCATTGATCCTCCTCATAAATACTTTTCAAACCTCTCTACAAGGGACTTCTTTTCCATGGGGTATTCCTAGATTTTATTGTTTGGCCCATAAGGCACTCCAATTTCTACAAGCACAAGTGATAACAGGACAACACCAAAACTTATCTTCTCACCTGTGTGTGCTTCCTCAAAGATTGTATCTACTATGTATCCTGCCAAGTTGTAAATTTCTCCTTGTGAAATCTTCTTAGTAATGTGTAGCCACATGGTGTTCACTTGTGATCACCTTTCCTAATCATTCAACTTGGTGAGTAAGTGCGCGGACGCCTGTGCCATAGGGTACTTCCTCAACTTGTAAATATCCATCCCACGTGACCCTTCATATATCCCAACTCATTGTTGGTGGTCAGGATATCTACCTTATTAGTTAGATCACTGCTAACCTCTGTCCTTGTGCCCTTTAATCTTATGAACATAGCAATTAAGGGCGCTGTGATCCTCACCCGCCACCCAACAAAGTAGAAAAAATCCTCATGGACTCTACTCATCAGCCACCAGTATATATTCTCTAGTTTTCCAAAGTATGAGAGTTCATACAGCTGGTACACCCCTACCTTCTTCAACAACTTCTCTCCAACATCATCATAAATTGGCATGTCATCAACTATTCGCTTATTGGTCCTTCTATTCATCAATGTGTCTAATTCCTCCTTGTTCTTGGTGGTGTGATGTTTGTAGTCACACACCTTGCACTTGTGGATATGGGAATACCAAGCCCGTTTGATAATTCCTTCTTTTGGATACTGCATTTCTAAAAAAATTCTTTCAGGAGTATCCTTGACCTCGGTTTCTACCTTATTCTTCCCGTTTGTTCCTTCTCCAAGTGCTTTCCTCAGTGCCATGATAAGAAAAAGTTGTACATGTTTACCTTTATTGAGCAAGCTCTCATGCCCTAGCTCAAAGAAACATGCCCTAGCTCCTTCTCAACCCTAGTTATTTATTTATTCTCTCTGCACGCTTATGCTTCACTCAAACCCTTCTCGAATGGGGACACAAGAAAATTTTGTGCACAAATATATTCTCCTCGCATGGTTGCAAAACTCTCTGCACCTCAACGTGTTTTTCTCAGTTTGGTCACAACTAGCTTGCTCTAATACTCGTGATATCAAAGGTAGAAATGAACCCATATCATGCCTTTATATAGAGTTGGGAAAACTTATCGCATTTATTGATCCTGTACCTACCACCGATCCTCTCATTAATTGACTATTTTCCCAATTTCCGCGTGATACACCTGTGTGCCACAACTATAAGCTTCAAGTGTGCCTTCCTACCTTTTGGCTACAGACCTCCTTTTGCGCACTTCCATGCACCAAATTACCTTGCCACTATGCCTTCCTCTAGTAGTTTTTACGGCTGTAGCTTACCTCACGTTATGTTGTGCATTCATTTATTTCTAGCTATGGTCTTATTTAGGAGCAATCTTCTTTCTAGCAACACCTTTCCATAATATCTATAATTTTTAACAAGATAAATCACCTGTAACAATATTTTATTATGTGTACCCATGTTTGAATGAAAACCACCCCACACTAAGGAAATGTGCAATCCTCTGCGCATAAAAACACTTCAGATTGTGATTATCTTTTGACGCGTAAACACACTTATTACACAAAACAATGAACTAAATTGACAAAGCATAACGACAAAGAAGGAAACACATGAAATGAAATACAATAAGGGGATATATACTAAATGGAAATACTACCTTATTACAAACACCAGGAAGGCTTATTTATAGTAGGGCTTCAGCCTACTCCTGTTGAAGTAACTGGGTAACCGTGTTCCATCAATTACCTCTAGCTGGCAAGCACTTGATTCAAGTATGTGAGTGATAACATACGGTCCCAACCAATGCACCTTAAGCTTTCCTAGGTGGCACATAAAATTTAAATCATAAAGAAGCACCATCTGCCCAACCTCAAGATTCTTGTCCTTGATGTGTCTATATGCCATGTCTTTTGTCTAGCCTTTTCCTGCTTCTGACTCCAACATGCTATGACGTGCCTCTCATCCAACTATATTAATTTGTCAATTATTTCTTCCAATGCTTTCTCATCGGCTAGACCTCTCATGTGTGCAATATGCAAAGAAGGTAACATAAATTCTATGGGAATAACTTCTTCTGTGCCAAACACCAACTGAAAGGGTGTGGCCTTATTCAACCTTTTGTAGGTTATTCTATATGCCCAAAGTACAATTTTTTTTTATCATCCCAATCTTTCCTTCCATGGCGCTTATCTTCCGCTTGTTCCCAAAATACCATTGCATGGAGTGCAAGTCTTCATCTCTATGTGTGCTCTACATGTTATCTCCAAAAATAGTACTTATCCACAAAAATGGCTAAGTCCTGATCCAAAATGTCCTAGTGCGTTTTTCCTTTCCTATCTTCCCGTGCCTTCAAATGTGCCTTGTTCTCACGCGCGCATCCTTTGTGTGTCTTCTACTTAGAGAAAAATTATGTCTACTCAACATTACCTCACACTCAAGTACATTTCTATCCCAACAATGGGAATTATTTATGATGTCTCCAATAATAAATAATATGTAATGAAATAATGAATGAAACACTGAACAAAATAATGAAATTTACTCTATAGCACCCTCTTCTTCAATTGGAAGGATTAACTTTGGATATTCATCTTTGAGTTCGTCCCCCAAGGTTTTCCAGTCACTTAGAGCGTTCCTTGTTTTCTCCAGAATATCGGTGGCTATGGCATCCAACTCATCCTAAGAGATCTTCTCTTTCTCATTTTATAGCACCAAGAAAACATTGGCCATACCTAACATCATTCCTTCCATGAGATCCATCTTCTACGCTATGAGTTTCCCAATCTCATCGATTCTATCCTTGTGCTGATCTTGGGTGGCTGCGAGGGCCTCACGCTTTTATTTCACCAGTGCTAACCTTTTTATGCACCCAAGTGTTTCATCTTTCATTGCCTTCATAACTTCATTGTCCTCTACTATAGTTTAGATCTTTATTATGGCATCTAGCACCACACATAAATTGAGTGCTTGGTCAGATTTCTTCAACTCATCTTTCAAGGTTTAGAGAAAAGTCTCATAACTTGAAAATTTTCTAACAATTTTGACCCTTTCTCTTTCTACTTCTTGCACAAAATATTATGGTGCGGGCATTCAAATTGACCCATCATCTAATACCAAATTGACCAAAGTGCACAAATAATAAATAGTAGAAGGAAATATTTCAGGAACCTGATATTCTAGATGAGGCCCTTGATTTAAGAATGTGATCACCAAGATCCTCAACCATTTTAACAAAGGCCTCATCCTTTGCCTCTTCTCGTTCATTCTCTTCTTTTAAGTGTGTTATCTCTGCAGTCTTATCCTTGTTATCTTCAAGTAGTGCTAGAATGGTGGTGGCCTTATCAATATTCCTCTATGCCACCTTAGCAGATACCTTGACCAAGGCATTGTTGACCTACTCATCAGACATTACAATAGGTTTTATCATCATGTGCCTACTTTGTGGTGCCTTCTTCACTCTGTGTGAGACACAAGACTCTTTGCACACATCAAAATTTGGTTCATCCATATGAGTCTATATGGACCATGATAATTTCTTCCTTGTGCATGTAGTAACCATATTTGAATCCATCAAATCCCACCCATATAACTCTTTCAGACCCACAATGCTCTAAAAAATGGGTGAAAATAGTTTTTCTCATGTCTTCAACATAGCCCATATTAGGGGAAAACATATTCTTCACTTTTAATCTCTCTTTTTGTCCTCGGCCCCTTAGAAACCCCAGTGTTAGGGGCTAGATTTGGCCCTTCTCCTTCCTAAGTAGTAATGGACGCGATGGGTGTCTTTCCCACAACTTCCTCTACTTCTTTCAACCCTTCATCAACATCTCTCATCTCATCATCTCGGGGCTCTTCTACATCTTTAGGTTGAACTGGGATTCCTAGTGTGCTCTCCCCTGACTCATCCTCTTCATTATCTTGAAGCTTTAACCTTATTCTCTTCTTTTTCTTGGGTGTTTCTTTTTTAGGGGAGAGTCAAGGTGGCATTTGTAAAGGTTGGGATGTCCCCTGCGCCTTGGGTTTTGGTTCTTATGAATAGCCTCTTGAACTGGCGTTATTCATGGACTATGTTTACATCCAAGTATTCCTCTTCTCCTTGTTGCTGTGGAGGAGTATCTGCGTGATCACTTTTTGCTTTATCAGTGGGCTACCTCCGGCCTTTGTGGTCCAAGCCTCCACTATCCTCATTGAGTTCTTCTTCCTCATCTTCCTCTATGGTTGAGGCAAGCTTTGGAGCTGCCACATTTTCAACTGTATGCTTTCCTTTAGGCGGGCATGGGAGCATGAACTTATTATCCATGTATTTTCCCTTTTCCATCCTAGGATTAAGTTGGAGATAGATAAGTGCAGCCCCACTATCCCCAATGGTAAAAATTATTGGCTTAGTACTTATAACATCAGAAATAAACCTCTCAATGTTGGCAGATTTACCTAGATAAACATAAGTTTTTCTTAAGGTATGGTAGTCACCGGTCTACCTTGTCTGCATTGTCTATTAACTAGCACGCGTTGGTAAACATGTGTACTGCTTCTTAGAAGAATGGCACTGTGAAGGCGTATGGTAGTTTGCACTAGGGAATCCATGTCCCATCCTTCATTGCGAACCACGTGATGCAAAAATGTTGATATACCGTGAATTGTGTGACCTTGACCACCACTGAGGGTAGCTCCTTTGGAATGCACCATTCCTCCTCGAAGGCTACACGAAGTCAGTCATACCATAATGTCACCCTTTTCTTGAATGGACCATTCATTGATCCTCCTCATAAATACTTTTCAAAACTCTCTGCAAGGGACTTCTTTTCCATGGGGTATTCCTAGATTTTATTGTTTGGCCCATCAGGCACTCCAATTTCTACAAGCACAAGTGATAACAGGACAACATAATAACTTATCTTATCACCTGTGTGTGCTTCCTCAATTATTGTATCCTTCCAAGTTGTAAACTTCTCCCTGTGAAATCTTCTTAGCAATGTGTAGCCACATGGTGTTCACTTGTGATCACCTTTCCTAATCATTCAACTTGGTGAGTATATCTACTATGTATCCTTCCAAGTTGTAAACTTCTCCCTGTGAAATCTTCTTAGCAATGTGTAGCCACATGGTTTTCACTTGTGACCACCTTACCTAATCATTCAACTTGGTGAGTAAGTGCACAAACGCATGTATCACATGGTACTTCCTCAACTTGTAAATATCCATCCCTTGTGGACCCTTCACATATCCCAACTCTTTGTTGGTGGTCAAGATATCTACCTTATTAGCTAGATCACTACTAACATTTGTCCTTGTGCGCTTCAATCTTGTCAATGTAGCAATTAAGGGCATTACAATCCTTACCCATTGCCCAACAAAGTAGAATAAGTCCTCATGGAATCTACTCATCAACCACCGGTATATATTCTCTAATTTTTCAAAGTATGAGAGTTCATACAGTTGGTACACCCCTACCTTCTTCAAAAACTTCTCTCCAACATCATCATAAAATAGCATGTCATCAAATATTCACTTGTTGGTCCTTCTATTCATCAATGTGTCCAATTCCTCCTTGTTCTTGGTGGTGTGATGTTTGTAGTCACACACCTTGCACTTGTGGATATGGGAATACCAAGCCCGTCTGATAATTCCTTCTTTTGGATATCGCATTTCTGAAAAATTTCTTTCAAGAGTATCCTTGACCTCAGTTTCTACCTTATTCTTCCCCTTTGTTCCTTCTCCAAGTGCTTTCCTCAGTGCCATGATAAGAAAAATTTGCACCTGTTTACCTTTATCGAGCAAGCTCTCGTGCCCTAGCTCAAAACAACATGCCCTATCTCCTTCTCAACCCCTAGTTATTTATTTATTCTCTCTACAACGCTTATGCTTCGCTCAAAATCTTCTCGAATGGGGACACAAGAAAATTCTATGCACAAATATATTCTCCTCGCTTGGTTGCAAAAATCTCTGCACCTCAACGCGTTTTTCCTCAGTTTGGTCGCAACTGGCTTGCTCTAATACTCGTGATCTCAAAGGTATAAATGAACCCATATCCTGCATTTATATAGAGTTGGGAAAACTTATCACATTTATTGATCCTTTACCTACCACCGATCCTCTCATTAATTGACTATTTTCCCAATTTTTCGCGTGATACACCTGCGCGCCACAACTATAAGCTTCAAGCGCGCCTTCCTACCTTTTGGCTACAGACCTCCTTTTGTGCACTTCCATGCACCAAATTACCTTGCCACTGTGCCTTCCTCTAGTAGTTTTTACGGCTGTAGCGTACCTCATGTTATGCTGTGCATTCATTTATTTCTAGCTATGGTCTTCTTTAGGAGCAATCTTCTTTCTAGCAACACCTTTCCATAATGTCTACAATTTTTAACAAGATAAATCACTTGTAACAATATTTTCTTATGTGTACCCATGTTTGAATGAAAACCACCCCACACCAAGGAAATGTGTAGTCCTCTGTGCATAAAAACACTTCAGATTGTGATTAGCTTTTGACGCGCAAACACACTTATTACACAAAATAATGAACTAAATTGACAAAGCATAACGACAAAGAAGGAAAGACATGAAATGAAATACAATAAGGGGATATATACTAAATGGAAATACTGCCTTATTAAAAACACCAAGAAGGATTATTTATAGTAGGGCTTCAACCTACTCCCGTTAAAGTACTTGGTTAACCATGTTCCATCAATTGCCTCTAGTTGGCAAGCACTTGATTCAAGTATGTGAGTGATAACATATGGTCCCAACCAATGCACCTTAAGTTTACCTGGGTGGTATAGAAACTTTGAATCATAAAGAAGAACCATATACCCAACCTCAAGCTTCTTGTCCTTGATGTGTCTGTCATGCCATTCCTTTTGTCTGGCTTTTTCCTGCTTCTGAATCCAACTTTTTATGGTGCACATCTCATCCAACTATATTAATTTGTCAATTATTTCTTCCAATGCTTTCTCATTAGCTAGACCTCTCATGTGCGCAATATGCAAAAGAAGGTAACATAAATTCTATGGGAAGAACATCTTCTGTGCCAAACACCAACTGAAAGGGTGTGGCCTTATTCAACCCTTTTGTAGGTTATTCTATACGCCCAAAGTACAACAAAATTTTTATCATCCCAATCTTTCCTTCCAACATCACAAATTTTTGTCAAGGTCTGGCTCAATATCTTGTTGAAGGCCTCAGCAGTCCCATTTGCTTGAGGGTGATAGGATGTGGTCTTGTGTTGCGCAACCATAAATTCATCCAATAATATCCTGATTGTCTCATTCAAGAAATGTGTTCCCTTATCACTTGTCAAACTCAACATACATTCATACCTAGTAAGGATATTTTCCCATAAGAACCTTGTTGTTGTAGCTGTTGTACAATCCTTTGTATTTTCTGCTTCAGCCCACCTTGTAATATAATCTATACAAGTGATGATGTAGCACGATTTGGTTCTACGTGTGGGGAGATAGGACCCACAAATTCTATTGCCCATTTTTCAAATGACTTTTCACTAGTAATAGGCCCTAAAGGAATTTCATCTCTTTGCTAGGTTTTTCAAGGTGATGATAGTGATCACACGCCTTATAATACTCCTTAAAATCCTTGTAGAAGGTTTCCCACAATAAACCAATGAGTAGAATCTTACGCGCGGTGGCGTCACCTACATAGTTTCCACCTGCAATACCACCACGAGCCTCTTCCATAATTTCCATGCGCTCATGCTCCAGTACACATCGGCACAATGATTCATCTCATCCTAGTTTGTATAGGTCACCACTGATCAACATGAAAGGTGCGGTGTTAATTGTAAGTTATATATTTTCCAAAGTTTTCATCCCTTCTGGCACCATACATGTGCCTAAAAAGACAACAATATCCTCAAATTTAGAGGGTGCACGGTTTAACTTGTACAACTATGCATATGGCGTAATATCTTCAATTGTCTGTGCATCCTCTCCTGATTGAATTCTTGATAAGTGGTCTGGGCTAGAATTACTTTTTCTTGGCTTTACCATGACTGTAAAATCAAAATATTGGGATAAAATAACCCATCTACATATGTGCCCCTATAAAAAAGGATTATTTACACAGTATTTCAATGTCATGTGATCTGTAAAGAGCAAAAAAGGTGTTGCTAGCAAGTATTGTCTAAACTTATGCAACATGTAGATCATTGATAAGGACTCACACTCTGTAGTTGTATAATTCTGTTATGAAGGATTTAAATTTCTACTAGCAAAATAAATAGGATGATCTATAACACCTTCTCTAAGCTGAGCTAATTTTACACCAATGGCCATGCCAGAGGCGTCCACATGTATGTGAAAAGGTTGGTTCCATGAGGTAAAGCACAGAATAAGCACCATAGTAATCCTCTCCTTCAACGCTTCAAATGTGCGCTGTTGCGGTTCTCTCACCCAAGTTAGGTTCTGGGTCATTACTGAAACTAAAGACTGTGCTATTTCTATGTTGAAATATATTGTACTATGAATGTAGACTGTTGAATGGGGTGAGGGATTCACCCAATGATGCCCCCCTCATTTGGGGTGCATGTGAGGTGCAAGGAGTATGTGGCCCAACGGAGGACCCTACGTTGTGGTGAAATTGATGCCCTACAGGGGAGGGAGTATGCTTGGTATAAACCAAGGCACACACAAAAAAAAGTGGATAGAAAACAAGGGTTAGTGCATGCAAGATAAACACACATGTAGAAGAAAAAATGTAAGCTAACAAGTAAGAAGACAATATAGACAAAAAATAAAGCAAACAAAGTAGACCGCACAAAGTAGGTTTCATAAATGGGATATCACTCATGATGTTACAATACAATTGAGGCCAACATGTCCAAAAATAGACAGTGTGTACACAAGACAAAGGGCAAAGCCCAAAAACAATGGCAGACAATGTCAAGCAAGAGAGAAGACAACCATGGTAGAAAATAGTTCCTGCAAAACAAATGTTTCACATGAAGCACCTGTTAGCATGTTAGAAAGATGTAAAGTATGTCAAAGCGTGTATAATATGATATAGAAGTGAGCTAGTAAGAATAAAAGGTAGTATAAATCGAAACAATAACACCTGTGATGTATACAAAAGTGGATGCCCCTAAGAGCCTCTACGGGAATAGTAATAGGTATTACACCAAAGATCCATGTTTCTTGTATTGATTTGTGTAAATTATACAATCAAAATTATAAGGCAAACGAATGTGCATGTGTATATAAAAAATATAATGGCATACAATATATCCATCTAACATAGTAAACAAGATGTATCATGCGAGTATAAGGAAAAAAGAACAATGTACAACCAAGATATGCAGTATGTTATGGATGAGTGGGATGGAATGAAATGCAAAGAGAGTGTGATAGGATCCATGTGCCCCACGAGTGAATGAAAATGATTATGTATGAGACGAGGTTCATTTATATATGCCCCCTCAGTAGTTGAGAATGAACCATAGAACAATAGTGTGTCATTGGGAAATGGTTTGAATTTGTGCGCTAGAAAGATATGATCGATAAAGCATAGAGAATAGATAGTGATTGAGTGTGGTGAGATTCATTTTATATTGAGACCCTCAGCAGTCAAGTATGAACCATAAAACTAGAGTGTGTCATAGGGATATGTGTTGTGTTGATTGTGCATGAGAGAGATATGTCATGAATACGTCGAGTGTGAGGTGTGTAGTGTGTAATGTGATGTGGGGTTCATAAATGTAGTGAGCCCTCAATAGTCAAGTGTGAACTGTGCCACAAGAGTGTGTCATCAGGTAATGTGCATTATTTATGTGTAGTATCACTTAAGATGCATAATATTGAGTGGGTTCTTTAATGAATTACCCAAGAGAGTGGCAAGGTGATAGACGCCACCGCCAAGCTTGTCAGTAATGATATAAGGACCAAGCCACCTAGGATTGAATTTTCATTTGAGAGAAGCTTCAACATTCATGTTTTTCTGATTCTATTTTAACACAAGATCACACACATTGAACTTGTGAGGATGAGTTTCATGATTGTATGCGTGGGCGATGCGAGATTAATATGGACGAAGATATTTAAGATCTTGGACATGACGAGAGTCAAGCATTTTCAGCTCATGTACACATTTTTCATGAAATTAATTGTCTTTAAGTATACCTTTGACTAAACTGCATAATGATGGTATCTCGAGTTCCAGTGGGGTGATAGCCTTAGTACCATAGACTAGTGAGAAAGGGGTGGCATTAGTGGGCATACACACACTAGTACAGTAATCCCAAAGAGCATATAAAAGTTGATTATGCTAGCCATCACCACTAGTGGCAACATTTTTGCATAAGATTTTGAAAATAGTCTTATTGGTGGCTTCAGCTTGGCCATTTCCCTATGGGTAATAAGGAGTAGAGAATGATTGTTTGATTTTGAGTTTCACACAATTTTTTTTAACATCCTTATTTTTGAAAGAAGACCCATTATCAGTGAGAATGGCGGAGGGAGTACCGAAGTGTGTAATGATTTGAGTAGTGATGAAACCACAAATGTCAGAACCAGTTGTAGTGCGTAGCGGTCGTGCTTTGACCCATTTAGTAAAATACTCTATGGAAGTAATAATATATTTATGGCCATCAACTGATTCATAATTTATCATGCCAATAAGATCAAAACCCCATAGAGATAATGACCATGTTGGAGCAATCATCTGGAGATCATATGCACACACATGGTGAATATTGTCATGTTTTTGGCATTTATCACAACTTGTAGCATATTTGAGGCAATCCTACTCCATGGTAGCCCAATAATAGCCCTGACATAAGAGTTTTTGTGACATATATTTTCTAGAGAAGTGGTTACCACATAGGCTATCATGTAACTGAGAGATAGCGGTGGGGATGTCGGTGAGTACGAGACATCGTAACAAATGGCCATCAAATGAAATTTTAAATAATTCAGCCCCAAAGCCCCATGAGAAAATGGCCATGTTGGTGTAATCAACTAGAGATCATATGCGGGTGCATGAAATAGGTGTTGCCTCATGTCACAAGAGATGATATTCATGTGGTTGTAGAGCATCGAGAATGGTTTGTCGATAAATAAATTGTAAATTGGAGTAAACCATTCATGGTTTTCATGACTATGCGTAATGACACAAGCTATTAGAGGTAGAGTAGAAGTGGAAGGTTATCGCAAGTGTCAAATGATGAACATGGATTGATCATCAATAATATCTTGAGGGATAAGTGATGTCGCACTAGCCATAGCATCAGCATTACGATTGTCTTTACAGGGGATGACAGTAAGAGAGTAAGACTCAAATGTACCTAAGATATGCTTGATAAACATATTACATAGAATTAGGTGCTACTCTTTTGTGTGATATGTGTTAGTACCTTGATTAATAATAAGTTGTGAATCACAGTGTATGTATATATTTTGAATAAGAAGATTTTAAGTGGTGATAAGGCCAAGAATGAGGGCTTCATACTCAACAATGTTATTGGTATAGGAAAACCCTAAGCGATATGCAAAGGGGAGAGGATCACCATGTGGAGCGATGAAGACTATCCCGACCATGATCCCTGAGTGACAATGAGGCCATCAAAATACATGGTCCAAGTATCCAAGTTGATGGTGTAAGTAGTGAAATCATCGCGAAAGGAATCAGAGACATGTGATGCATTAGGTAGAGGTGCTTCAGCTAGTTAAACAACAATGAATTGTCCTTTAATTGCTTTTGGTGGAATGAAGTTGAAATCAAATTTGGTGAGTAGCATGACCTAGTGCACTAGACATCCCGAGAGATGTGTATGAGACAAAATGTGTCGTAAGGGATCTACTTTGGTAACAATATGGACCTCATTGTTAAGAAGGTAGTGGTGCGACTTGTCTGTGACAAAGAACAAACCAAGACATAGTTTTTCAATACAACTATTGTTACACTCAAAAGAGAGTAAAGTCCGAATGATGTGATAAACAACCCTTTCACGTTGATAACCATCATGCTACATTAAGAGTGCTCCTAAAGCATGAAACATGGAAGAAATATATAACAAGAAAGGACGCTCAGCCACAGGCAGGACTAAGATAGGTGGATTTAAGAGATATGTTTTAATAGCGTCAAATACTTTTAGCAGTGATCATCCCAGAAAAATTTAGTGTCCTTCTTCACTAAGCATGTGAATGATTGGGTTTTATCAGCAAGTTGCAAAATAAACTGTCGAATAGCCTGAATTTTCCCTCATAATAAGTGTAGTTGATGTAAATTTTGAGGTGAAGGCATGTAAACAATTTCCCTAATTTTATTGGGATCTATTTCAATACCATGTTGCGAGATAAATTATCTAATGAGCTTGTTGGTTGTAACACTAAAAACACACTTCTTTGGATTTAAGCATACTTTATATTGTTGTACGCGTTCAAAGAGTGTGCGGAGATATTGAGCATGTGTAGAATGGTGTCATGAGTTAGACAGTATATAATTAACATAGTCTTTAAGAATCTTGTGAATGTAATCATGAAATATGTGCAACATTTCCTGCTGATAGGTTGCCCTAGAATTTTAAGGCCAAAGGGAATGGTGGTGTAACAAAATTTTCACCATGGCATAGTAAAAGAAGTTTTTTCTTGATTTGATGGATTGATCTTGATTTGGTTATAACCAATGAAGCCATCCATGAAAGAAATAATATCGTATCCGGATGTGGGGTAAAGGGAAACTATCCTTGGGACAATCCTTATTTAGATCACGAAAGTATGTACAACAATGGATCCGACCATCTGGTTTCATAATTGGCACAATGTTAGACACCCACTCTAGATAATCGATGACACGAATAGATCTAACATCTAGTAGTATTTGTATTTATTCTTTAACTAGGAGTGTGACCTTTGAGTGTATTATACGGATTTTCTATTAAACAGATTTTGTACCGGGGTTGAGAATGATATTATGCATGGCTACAAATGGATCAATACCTGACATATCACTATAGTCCTACGTGAAGATGTCTGAAAATTCCTGCAGAACTTGTTTGATATCATGTTGGTCATCAGGCATGAGAGAAGCAGTTAACAAGACCATTCGTGGGTTATCAGAAGTTCTGAGGTTATATTGAATGTTATCCTCATTGAGAAGAGTGGACCGATCCTCAATTCATGGGTCAGTAGGAATAGTATCAGGAGGATCAAAATTGTTATTAAGTGTATCAGACTCTCTATAGTAAGTGGTAGCATTAAAAAGTGATGGAGAAAAATTCTTATGATGAAAAGAAGGGAGGTGATTGTAAAAATCTATGTATCCCAGAAAAGAGTCACGAGTAGCAAAGGTGTTTAGATCAACCCAAGTGGCAGAAGAAGAATCGTTGATGAGGTCTGGATATACCAAAGGAAGCGAAGAAGTATGGAGAGCAGTATAAGCTTCCGAAGAAGGTATAGACAAGAGATGGTACCATAAGTCCAGCTTACTAGATTGAGTGGGGATCACCCATGGCTCTGTGAATCCTTTTCCTTGTAGGCCTAGACCATTACCGGAGAAACCATAACGGAGTAAATATTTATATCCAAGACCATATATCAATAATTCATTAGCAGAATAATGAGGAGTGTTAGTAGAATTCTCAATAGAATTAAAATATGCGAAGGGAGATGGATCTGCAAGAACATCATAGAAAAATCCGTGATAAAGGAATTTAAGCCATGTATGAAGAGTGGAGGGGACTGCATGTATGGCATGGATCCAAGGCCACACAAGAAGAATATTATAATTAATATTGTTAGGCATTATGTGGCATGGAATGGGTAATGTACATGGCCCAATGGTGACAAGGAATAAAATATTACCTAAGACACGCTTGGGTATATTGTCAAATCCATGAATAGAGAAAGATGAAGGAGCCAAAGAGGCTTTAGAAAGACCTAATTTATGTAGAAAAGAAATATTACAAATATTGAGTCCCGAACCATTATTGACTAAAGCATGCTTAACCCTGATATTATTGATACAAACTTGAGTTTACAGGGGGGATTGTGCTCTAACATTTCTTGAGAATGTAACTTATCTGATGTGAAATTAATGTGATATTCATTAAGAGATAAATAAAAAGTAAACTTATGATACACATACTCCGACGAGGTATGAGGATGAATATAAGTGTTAGCTAGATAAGACCCGAGTTTATAGATACAATCAGGATGGTCCTATAAGAAGGCATGGATGGAGACATCCATGATGATAAATCCCCTAAGTAGAAAGAAGAGAACTAAAGAAAGGAAGACCCAAGAGAGTTCAAATGAGACAGGTTCACCAAATGATTAAGAAAATATTGAAATAAATAGATGCCAAATCTAAATATGTACCAATGAAGTGATCTAAAAAATTAAGTATAGATTTGATCCAAGGAGATAAGCAATATAAATTTGAAACCCTAGTTGCAAATGAAGGGATGGAAATAATTAGCTGATTTAGAATGATCCGAAGGTATGCCAAAATAGAAAATTGTTAGATTTGGAACTCAGAGTGTTGTAACCAAACCCAAAAAAATATAGAAGTGTTGGGACTATCGGGACTAGGGTGCCTATGCAAGGTCAGGGGCGCCTAGGGTGCCAGAGACCTATTTTGGGTGCCTGTGACTTCTCAGAAGCCGTGGAACTTGGTTTTACAAGGTCAATGAGATTTTCGTTGGTTTTCACCTTTGATCACCTATATGTCATTGCAATTTGTTGTTATTCACCTAAATCTTGCAATAAGAAAGAAGCACCTACAAAACCCCAAAACACATAAAATATTAAAAGAAGAAAAGATGCAAACGAGGAGCCGGACTGACCTCGACAGTCACCCGACTGGGTGAAATTATGATCTAGGCGTTGCACTAAATTTTAGACTCCATGTATTTTTACGTGTGTAGAATCTTGCCCTAGGTGGCTCTTGTACGAGTCACACTTGATAGTGAGCAATAGCTAGATGTAGAAGATGTAGATAGATGTGTGCATGGGAAAATGAACTTCACCTCCTATGAAATGTATGCAAAAGAATGCAGTCCCTTGTCCCTTGTGTGGAGCTATATGGATGCTTAAATGATCTTAGATGCAACCTTAGGTGGTGATAGATAATGCTTATTTCTTGGTCCCTTATTATGATCACATAGCTTTGTACTCATATGATTCCCTTGGTTGAATTTCGTAATTAACCGCTTAAAGGCTGACTAGTAAGAAATAAATACGCCCAACAGCTAGAAAAGATCCAAAAGATGCAAACTAGATACAAAGAGTTCAGGCGCACCCAGAGGGGACATGGGTGACTGGGCGTTGGCGTCCTAACTAGCCGATGGTGTCCACACTCAGAGAAAATAAAGTATCAAAGGTCAGACTAGGCAAGAAGTTGTGTGAGACTAAAAAGGAAAACATAAAACAAGTAAAGATGCCAAAGACAATGGTCAATTAATAATTTTATTTCTTAGGAATCATATGAATAGTAATATGTTATCATGACTAGAAATATACCCAAAGTGTGTGGTTTAGTGTCTATAGTAGTAGCCCTCTTAAAAAACTGAATCACCACTCTGATGATGGGTTTTATGATTAGGTGGTAGGGTAATAAGGGAATGATATGTGAATGGTGTCATTACTTATCCTCATTAAATTTATAGGCATGATGCCAACGACTTCATTGTTACGACTATTTTAGGCATATGCTCACAGTAACACGTCATGACAAATTTACCTATAAGTAGGGTACAAAGGCAAGAAAAGTGTCGAATGTTGTTTGAGACTAGGTCTCAAGTGCAATGCAATGCAATATGAGTGGTGAGTGGTAGTGAATTCCACGTCACAGGTGTAGTTAAGTGGTGATGAAACCCACATCTCTACGTGCTAATACAAGTATGAGTGTTTAATATGCAAATTCTTTCCAACTTTGACAAAAAAGTGAAAAAATGACAAGTGTATATCAAAGTTATACCTAACTTTTTAGCAATGTTTTTAAGCAAGAAGGTCCTGCATGTAAATGTATTAGTAGTTTGATTTGGTTTTGAATGATTTTGGGTTTAGTTTGGAAACATTTTAATTAATGATCATGCAAAACAAGATTAACTAAATACAAGATTGATATAAGACAACTTCAATAGTTTCCGAATCTCAAGTTCACCCAAGGGGTGCTAGAGAAGAGCATACATGTTTTAGGTTGCATAAATGATATACTAGAAAATAAATCAAGTTTAGAAATGAAATGAAACATGTAATATTAGAAATGAAATGAGCGTTAATGAAACAATATATCAATCTTAATCGCTTTTGATTCTCAAGTTCACCCAAAAAGGGTAAGAGAAAAGAGCATACACGATTTGGATTGTAAGAGAAAAATGTTATAAAATGAAAGAAAACAAGAGAAAAAGTACAACTTTAGTAAGAAAGGATGGTCAAACGATGTGTTAGATTCTATTTTTTACAAAGAAACTATAGGAAATTGTCAGAAAACTAGAAAAAAACAGTAAATGAACTATTTGAATTCTGGAAATCTGTAAAATAATTAAAAAAATATTACACAGAACACTAACACAGATAATAATTTTGGAAAGACAAATAAAATGAACACAAACACACCTAAAAGGCAGAGAAACACACTTTAACTATAATGCAGACACACCTTATATTAACACTGACACTTAGATTTTCAGAGAAACACATGTAGGAGAACACTAACGCAGAGATTGGAACAAAAGTGCAAACTTGCAAAAACAAAGTTAGAAAGAAACTCTAGCAAAAAAACGAGAATGGAAACAAACTAAATATCATGCTAGTATAGAGATTGTAATAGAAGCACATCTTGTATCACATAAATGCAAACAATTTTACAGAAGCACAGACTATGGAATGATAAAGCATGCACTTCAACACTAATGCATACCTGCAAAAATATTAGAAAACAAAATTACACTAATGCAGATCCTGAGCTATGCTAGCACAAAGAACTTTATGGAAACAAAAATCACCTGTAACTATAATTTTTTTTAGAATACAACCAAAAGCCTCTGATTTTTCCAAAATGCTCTTGAACCAACTTATGCAATGACCTACAATTTGGTCAGTGAACGTTAAACAACATAAAGAACATGAAAAAAATGTTATATTTGCAAAATATGATCAAAATAATATGGGATTCCCACCAAGCATGCCATGATGTATATAAGATAAAATGCATAAACAAAACAAGTAACACAAAAATAAAGTTAATTTAGTAAGAAACAAGCTAAAAACAATAAATAATTACATGGGTGTCCCACTGGGCATGCCAAAATATATATATAAGGAAAAATGAAAGCAATGAAGAAATAAGAAAATAAAAAATAGATGCAAACCTTCCTTCAAGTCTTCTTGTAACCTCGGATGAGATAGCTAAAGTGTGGAATGAAGTACCACACTAGTTAGATCTCTTTGGATGATTTGGTTATGGATGCTCCAAACATGGTTTCAAATGGAAGAAGAATGCCACGACTAATAGAGGATAGAATGGACAACCTTTCGATATGAAAATTTCAATGGCGAATGGGATGAGAGTGTTATTGCAAATGCTTAAAGATTCAAAGGGATCAATTGTGAAGGATTGAGCCTCATATTTATAGATGAAGGAGAGGCCATGGATTGTGATCATGAATGTATTTTCCTGAATTAACAAGTTGATTTGGTCTGTGTAGTTGGATGGTTTTAATAGTCATTTAAGGGGTAATGAAATTTAATTGGATTTTGATTTTATTTGAGAAGGTGGTTGTACATGAATATTTTGTTTCCAATTTTACAGGTCATTCTAAAAATTGAGTGAAGTGAGCTAGTTCAACTTGAGTGAGTCGGATGGTGAAGTGGAGGGTGTGTGGATAATTAGCTATTTATTTATTTAAATAGCTATTTAAATTAACCAATGGGGTGTGAACGTATGCTTAAAGCATATTAGAATTAATTAAATTAATTATAAAAGGATGTGGGTGAATTTTGATGGAATGTGAAAGGGTAATGACCTAAAATGCTTTCTAGAATGGATTTGGCACATTGTGCAGGTAATAGGGATGAATAGGAATAGGTATGCATTTGTAGGTTCTTTATAGATGTTGATGATGAAGTCACTGATGATGTTCATGTATTACCACCTCCACCACCTACTCCTTTTTCTAAGCCCAAGTGCACCCATAATACTCTGCAAACAGTTGGTTCTTTAGTTTTTAATCTATCTCAGTCTCATCATACTTTCTCTTTGACTTCTAAAATTACTCTTATGAGTCATGTTATTTTAGAAGATCTAATGTTTTTTTATGAGGTGAAAATAAAAATAAAATGAGATGCTACTATGCAAACAAATATTCTTCTATGATGAATATTAATACTTGGGACTCAGTTCCTCTTCCTAAAGGAAAAAACACTTGTTTGTTATAAATGGGTCTTTAAGATAAAGTATGCAATTGACATTTCTATAGATAAGGCTTATTCGTAGTCAAGGATTTGATTACTCTAAAACATTTTCCATTGTTTCCTAGTTGCACTATGTTCATCTTGTACTTTCCTTTTTTGCATCACATGGTTGGTCAATATATTAAATGAAAGTAAATATTACTTTTATGTATGATGATTTTTAAGAGGAGATTTATATGGATAAATAAAGGGATTTTATGTAGGTCTTCACATGTATGTAGGATCTATCATTCTCTTTATGGTCTCAAACAAGATCCCAAAGCTTAGTATGAGAATATTGATAGTATTCTTCTCAATTTTTGATTCCCCTATTATCACTCTTACCCTAATATCTACATCCAGAAACAAGGGGATAATATATTGATATTAGTCCTCTATGTTGATAATCTCATTCTCACAAGAAATTCATACACCATGATTCAAGATGCTAAGCACAAGTTGATGGAGCGATTTGACATGACTGATTAGGACTTTTGCATAACTTCCTTAGCCTTTAGATTCATCAGTTTGTAAATGGAATCTCCATTGGTTTGTAGAAGATATGTTTGTGATCTGTTTCATTATTTTGGAATGGATGATTATAAGTATACCCCACATCATTTTATTCAAGTGTTATCTTGTCTACTAGCTTCAAAAATCTTTAAGGTTGATGTGACCTTACATCAACAGTTGGTGGAAAATATCTTGTACCTAATGCACACTTATCCTAGTCTTTCTTTTGATGTTGGTCTTGTCTCTTAGTTCTCCCACGGGTCTCATGAGAGTTGTTGAAAAGGAGCTAAGTGTATTATACACCACATTCAGGGAACTACATACTTTGGGATTCACTATATATCATGAATATCTTCTGAGATTGAGGGTTTTACAAACTCAAATTATGATTGCGATGTTAACACTAGTAAGTCCAACTATGACTTTGTCTATAAACTTGGTTTTGGTTCAATTACATGAACTTTCAAGAAGTGTATTATTATAGCATTGTCCTCCAATGAGGTTGAATTTCTAGGTGTTGTCAAGGAGAGTTCAGAGTTACTCTAGTTTTGACAACTACTAGCTCAGTTTAGTTTCCCACAAATAATCACACTATTCTTCGGTGTGATTACCAAAGTGCATTTGAGATTACTTGTAACCTAATTAAGAATCATCATACAAAATGTATTTAAATCCACATGCACTTTATTTGGAAACTCGTTTAGGATGGAGTTGTTAAGTTATAGTTATGCTCATTATTGAATAGGTTATATACATATTCACTAAATCCTTGGAAGCATCTTGTTATATTCAATTGTGATCGATGTTCAGGGTGAAAGTAGTTGTCCTTAGTTGGATTCAACATGAATTCCATCCTTCGAATCAAGCATCATCATACAAAATGTATTAAGATCCACATGCACTTTATTTGGAAGCTCATTTAGGATGGAGTTGTTAAGTTATAGTGATGCTCATTATTGAATAGGTTATATACATCTTCACTAAACCCTAGGAAGCATCGTGTTATCTTCAACTGTGGTTAATGTTCGGGGTGAAAGTAGTTGTACTTAGTGAGATTCAACATGAATTACATACTTCCTTATTTTTTGATTGTACATGGGTAAATTATCAAGCCTAGTAGTCGAAACCTAAATTTGATTTGATTTATTCTCTCCCTAAATTTCACTTGCGAGAGGGTGTTAGTATGTTCATATTAGAATAGATGTAGATTTAATTTAATTAGTCTATATTTATCCATATTCTCACCTAATAATTATAATCTTTATTTAAAGAGGCTAGTTTAGTTGAGTTAACTTTAGAACTCTTGCAACTTATTTTTCATGTGGTTTTTTTGACCAATTATATCCTATGGTTCATCCATATCCTACTCTACTTTTTAAGTGTGAAGAAAATAAAGGCCATCTTATTCATCCACATGACCCTCCAATAATATGGTGATTTAGTTATGTAAGTTTAATTATTAATTGTTGAATCTTTTGTGTTTAATTTTAGCGAATTTTTTTTTGAACATATTATGTTTGTTGATTATGGTATTTGCATTTTAATAGTGAAATTTCATTTACGTTTGTGTTATTTGGAGATTTCATGGTTGGATTTAACTCATTCTGTCATGTTATTTTGAAGGTTATCTAAGCCTACATTATTTGACTTCATAATTAATTAATTTATAATTTATTGATCATTTTTGAGTTGGGAAAATGTTTATTTTATTTTAAATGGGGCTAACTGGTAAACATTAATGAGGATTACACTTCTATATGAAGTTATTTCTTTATTTCTTATTATTGAAAGTAAATGATTTAATAAATTAAGGACTTAAGTTTTTGAGAGAAATAGTTTAACAATCATTTTATTACTTATTTTGGGTCACAATGTTATGATCTTGGTATTTGGATTCACTAACGCCTAAAGGTTTTGGTGTAACAATTCATTACAGTTGGTATCAGAGTGACCACCCAGGTTTGAGTTTCAACACGTGTAGCTACATCAAAATTGCAATGTTCGACTGAGGCTTGTATAGGGTTGGGCATGGTCTCATTATACATGTGAAAATCTAGCATGGGGATCGGGATATGAAGTGTGCTTGGATGTTATGATCCTAGTGTGTGGATTCACTAACGCCTCAAGGTTTTGGTGTAATAGTTTGTTACACAGAAACAATTGGTCAATTTTATAATTTTTAAGAGGACATAGTTTCAAAGTTTATTGATTGACATATAAAACATGAAGTATATTAGACACATATATTTGGTAACTTATCACTTGATAATTTTATCATTGGCTTAATCCCTAAATCGTGAAATATGCGCACATTCTAAGCTCAATTGACTATCCTTAGCTTTATTGCATGACTTTATCTCCTCATTTACACTACTCAGTCACTCACAAAATTACTTCCATCAATCCACAGTTGTCTATCACTCCCAAGTGTTGTGTCCAATACTTTATAGCACCTCACACCTTGCTCGTACAAAACCACCAAATAGGGACCAAACCACTAAAAGGTTTGGTACAAAACTGATGACTTTATCCCAAGCCACCCAAATCTCATTTCTCAATTTAATATATTTTTATGGGTCATTACTTTCCTCATGGGTCGACCTTAATCCAAAATTCTACCTACGAACATCTATATAAGCAAGTTAAATGCACTCAATTACTCCCCTAACACTTAAAAGTGCTCAAATATCTCTTAAATCTCCCTAAATCAATAGCATGCATTAGGAGCATCCCCGACACAATTTTGAAGAAATATCAACCATGTTCAAGATTCTGACATTCCAACTTGTAATCCCTCCAAGCCAAGTCAAGCACAAGCACACTAATCCACTATAAATCATTATAAAGAGAATAAATTGCCAAATCTAGCTACATTCATATAGATGTCACATCTATAGGTGGAGAACCATGTACAATTTGAGGCCTCTTCGACGTAGTGCCAATGTAGACAGTGTATGGATTGCACTTTAATTCAATCACTAACCTTTTTGAAAGGTATCATACCTGTAATTAGGATTTGAAGTTATTTCAGGTCATATAGAGGGTTTCACACATTAGCGAGACCTACGGTTTCACATAAAGATGTGTCATAGTCAATCGCACAGGCAAATTTTTTTATAGAACACCAAAATCTCACCATACAGAACCGTCAAAAAAGTATGGAACTACCAAAAAATTTCATACATAAGTAAGGCTTTCATCTTTATTCATTTTGCACTTCCAAAACCAGAAATAATGCATTTGTAAATCATTTTTTAGTATTTTTTATCCTTCTTTCATAGGTAGCTTAACTTCAAAAGAAACATAATAGATAAATGCATCTCCCTTCATGTGACTTATTTCATTTAGCACTTATTTGGATCTATTTATCTTGCATATTGCTAAAAAAGGTATATTCTAATATGTTCATAAATGTAAATTAATTAATTTGAATATATCTTGGATTTAATATAAATGAAATTAAATCTAATTTCAGAGTAACTACTGTAACTAATGATATACATGTCATAAACTATAGTAAGACAGAAGCAATAAGCATGTAATAATATGAAACCCTAAGCAAATGAGAAGGAAAAGTGACTTAGTTGATTCTGTGTGATTTGAGAGTGATTTGGACTATCTACTGGAATATGCTGGAAATAATGTTGTAAAGGCTCAACGAAGATTCAGAAGTACATAAATGTACAGGAGAAAAACATCCCTAGTAGGACAGTAGCGATAGACACTAGTGTCTAATCTGGGTGCTAGTGTCTGCTTAGATGCTTAGGTCCTAAATTTTTTTTGGGTCAGAAGGTCTTCGCTCCAATATTCATTTTGTCACTCTGAATTCATTGCTAAGGTTCCAATTGCACCTGTAACTTGTAAAATGCATGTCTATTTGCACATGTCCACAAACCACATCAAATCTAATAAAAATGATGAAGAATGTGGAGTCAGACTAACCCCAAAGGTCACCCAAAGAGTGATATTATGACCGAGTGTTGCACTACATCTCAGAATCCATGTAGTTCTTTGTGTAAATATGTGTGTAATGATCCCATAGGTTTCTCTTCTGACTGTTGAAAAATGATAGCGGTCTAGATCTAGAATGTAGCAATGTATAAAATGTGCATGATGGAATGAAATGAACTTCCCCCTCCAATGTTGTGTATGCAGAGTGATGCAACCCTTGTCCCTTGTATGAGTGTGCTAGGTGAATGCCTTTGAAGTGCTCTTGCGACTTTAAATACAAGCTTAGGTGATGATAGGTAATTCTTAGTGCTTGGACACTTATTTGAGAGCTATAACCATGCATATATATAATTCCCTTATTTGAATTTCATAATTGACAATTAAAAGGCAACCCAAAGTTGTAAAAGATGACCAAAATTAAAAGAGACACAAAAATATTTAGAGCGAGGCAAAGAGGGTTAGAAGTGCATAGAAGGGGAAAGAGCATTTGGGTGCTAGTGTCTGAGGCCATAAAAGATAAATCAACAAGGAACCGATAGGTTGTAAAGTGTGTAAGGTCAATAAAACAATAAGAGACAAAACAAAAAGGCTCAAAAGATGTTGTCAACCACTAGTTTTCTTGCTTAGGAATTATGTATATATTAATATGCTCTAGGATCTAAAAAGGTACCCAAGTGTATAGATTTTGTGTTTACATTTTCCCCCCACTTTATGTTTTTGAGTGAATACTTGATAGCATAAAGTAGATAAAAGATGTGTACCTTGTGATCCTGTAGAGAAGAGTGTAGTTGATAGCGTGCCAAGTGGAAAAGTGAAGCTTGAAGTGATCGTTAAGCTAAGTGTGGAAACTATGAAGGGGAGACAAACCTTAGGGGTGAATCATATGTGTTGGAGCTTATGCTTACTGATGTGAGCTACTTATTTTTGCATATAAAAGAAAAGAAAGGAAATAGTCAAAGTCTCGTATATAAAAAATTGAATTAACATCTGTATAAGTAAAAGTGTGTAAAAGGAAAGTGTGCACATGATGCATAAGAGAGTAAAAGATATAAAATTATCCTAATTTTCTTGGAGATACCGCTGAATTTGTTTCCGAATGGGTGAGGTTTTTAGGTGATCTCAAACCAAGAACAAGTTTTTTGTGCAAACTCACACTAGGGACAAGTTTTTTGGGCAATCTCATGACAATAGAAGAATGTTGGGGAGAGAGATTTGTTTTACTCTCCTTCCATGACGCTTCCCAAATAAGTGCCACTATAGATGGCATGTCACTGTATGTAATTGTTTGTGACTGAATTATGAAACTGGAGTCAAGAGACTACTAATGTAGAACTGTGTTATGAGCTTTTGGAAACTATGGTGAATTGAGACACTGTGTATGAGTTATGCTACCGGATCTAATGCGTGCATAAACTTATGGTAATATTATATGATGTAAGGAGCTTATATGTTTTGCAGTGTTTAATATAATGGGATATATTGGGTGGATAAAGTATTAACATGACTGTAATTGGCTCTTGTAAGATCAATATTGTCATAGTTATTGTTCAATTCATGATTCTTTAAGTTCTAGATCTGGCTATGCAATATTGAATGATTATGCTATGTGGAATGTTTGTACTTATTATGGTTCTGAATATGCTCTATCTTCAACATGTAAACGTCCTACACAAACCAATCTAAAGAGGGGCATGGTACCTTTACGCACTTCGGGTGAGCACTCAGCTGGCAGGTAATAGAAAACAATGTGTCAGCACGCCTAGGAAGACAAGTTTGTGGTGTGATTCTAGGCTGCATTATAGATGGGATTCATTGTTCACATATGTCACAGGACAAACATGGCAAAAGAAGAATGATAGAAAGTAGTTATCAAGTTAGACTTATATGAGCATAATCCCAAGTAATATGTAGCATAACTAAGTAATAAGTGTGAAAGTATGTGAAAAGAAAGTGTGCACCTAATTGTATAAGATCCTGTAAGAGATAGAAAAGTACACTTGAAGTGCTTGTATTTGCTGATTTTAGAGATGCTGAATGGTGAGGTCCAAGTGGGTATATATCACAAGAAGACGTAAAGTGAGTTTGATCGGAAGTAGTATCTCATGTTGCAATAGAACAGTTTTTTGGGTGATCTCAAGCTAAGTATGAATTTTTTGGGTGATCTCAAGCCAAAATCATAGAGTGTTGGGGAGAGAGGTCTAGCTTTACTCTCCTTCCATGACCTTACCCTCATAAGCAACATGTGTGAAGTAGTAAAATTATTGCATTTTTTCCGTCAAGATCCCAATTTGAACATCCATGTAGTTCCTAATTGAAAATCTAATTTTTTACTGATTGTCAAAATAACTTTTAGGAGATAGAATGCATTCTGTGATTTGAGGCCAATGCCTGCTACCATAGAACTACTCTAAAAACTGTTGTAATATGTGATGTACTAAGAAAATGGTTTTTTATTTCCCCAAGACATTAGCACCTAGGGGAGGACACAAGTGTGTGGCACCCTAGTGTATGTAGCGTCAGATGAGGTGCATTTAGTGAATCATGCCTCTATGTTCAAGTATGGACCCATAGAACAAGCTTCTAGGTCATTCTGTGACTATGTTTCTATGTTGATTATGTACTGTGATGACCTGTGTTGTATTTTTAAAAATGTTCATCATGGTGCATAGATTTGTATCACCCAATAGATGCCCCCCTCATTTGGGGTAAATGATGTGACAATAGAAGGAGAATGCATCCCAAAGGAGAGGATCGGCGACTGATATACACTTATGAATTGGGTCACTTGCAGGAAACAATGGTAAAATGTGTTTACCAAAGGTGATAAGATTGTTAGGCACATGCATTTACATTTAGCGTGGAGCTAGTAACAAGTGTTAGTAGAAAAGCTAGCAGTAGTTACTAGAGAAGACCAAGAGTAACAAGCAAGTAGGGAAGATAAGATTCCCCATCAAAAGACGGTTTCAAGTACATGGGACATCCATGTCACAATGTCACAAGAAACCCATCAGGTACCAAAGCCACCAAGACGGGGGGATCATACAATGATCACATTCTAAGACATAGGAAATAACGATGCGAAGGCTAATTAACAAATAATAGAAATATTTAAAATAGTGACAGATATAGCCACTAAATTGTATAAATAATCCTGCAAGGAAAAAATTTAAGATTTACACAAGAAGCACACGTTGAACTCATGTTAGAAAGATCAAATATAATCCTTAAGGTGTGTATAATATCAATGGAAAGTTAATGTGCTAGTAAGATAGAAGTAATGAACAATAAAACACATAGATTTTATTGAATGTGTGAGAGTAGTAAAGGTAGATACCCCCATGAGCTTTGGTGGGGCTGGAGACAAATTTAGTGTTGATAATAATGAATCATGCAAGGAGTTGTAAGTGATTTGCATTGACATATAGATACCAGAGTGTAATGTGCTTTTGTATATATAGTTAAGATAAGGTGACAGACTAAGAATCTGTCTAACATATGGGAATGAAGTGTAACATGTAAATAGAAGTAATCGTAGACGTCCAGTAGATGCAACGAAGATATGTCAAATGCTTCCCATGTGAGTGGGATGGTGTGATCCCTGCAAGGTTTGAAGACGATCCCCAGGATGTATTCTCACTAAGTGGAAATTGTGGGATGAGATGAGGGATAATTTATTCCCCCCATGTCCCCACATCCCCAACATGTCAAGAACGTCCCAAACATATAAAAAAAGAGCGTGATGCTATCCCTGAAATGTAACTATGTGAGAATACCATGCTAGAAAGCATGTACCTTGATCGAAAAGGGGAATTAGACGTGTAAAATGTAGATGAGGTTGGTGAGGTTCATTTCACAGATTGTGGTGAGGGAAGCGGTGGTTATTCCTTGGATAGTAAAGTATGAACTTATTTGGAATTAGTAGCGTTGTACCATCAAGTTAATAGGATGATATAATGGCGTATGTATTTTTAAAGGTGGTGTGGGAGTTGCAATTAATAAAGATGTAGATGAATTGATAGCACAGAGTGTGAAGTGTAGTAGTAGAAACTACAAAGAATTGATGGCGATGGGAGGGGGAAGAAAGTGCAATGCCCCCCCAAACATGTGAGTGATGGAGATTTATGTGATGATGCGAGAGATATCATACCATTATGGGAGAGTTTGAGATTTGTCATGAGAGGAGATAAGAGTCATTAAAATGGTAGGTAGAAGCAAGAGTAGGACCAATGTAGAAAATAAAATAAAACCTTGATGCTCAAGGTGTTTAATTCTTCGTTTTAGAGCATAGAAATCATCATCATGATGTACATTAAGTCTGTGATAATTGTAAAATGGGATACCTGTGTATTTTACAAGCTATTAAGGAGGGTAACAATGAGTAGTTGACAAGTTGATCAATTGGTGATTGATGAGCTCAGAAAGAATGTCATGTTACTTATCATTTAGATCAAACTTGGGAGGTGTTGGTAGTGGTAAGACTTAGGGTTCACTTATATGAATGCATGTAGCAAACATATGAGTAGGATGGGGTGTAGGAGAAGAACTAACATGGGCATGAGAAACATCCTTAAGATATTGGATTACAAATTTGAGGGATGTAATCATGGTTTCCATATCTTGAAATTTATCTTAAAATAAAATATGTAAATATTAAATTGAATTACAAATGGATTGATTGGCTGTGGTATCATGAAGTTTAGGGTCATTGGAGAGACAATAAAAAATGGCACTTACTTGTGCAGGTGGCATATTATGAGGGAGGTACATAGTGTATAGGGATTTTTAGAAAATATTTTTACAAGGTGGGTGCATTTGAAGTAAGCCATGGAAGGATATTTGAAGAATATTAGGAGCCATGAAAGAAGATCTGATAGAATAGGAAAAATAAGGATCCAAGTGTTTGATCATGAGTGGGATTCACCAAATGATTTAATGTAAATTTAATTATATGTAATTACATAGTAACTATTATAATATGTGATATAAAAATGCTAATGTAGAGTAAAGATGCAAGCAAACAAGAAAGTACAATGTGAAACCCTAAATAAGAGAGGGAGATATAAAGACTTAGCTTTTTTAAAACAAAATGGAGGTGATATGGGAAGATGAAATATTGAAATAGGATGTAGACAGTGTCGTTGATGCTCACTGGAAATTTTGGAACTCAGAAACGACACAAGACAAGGGCGCCCGCACGAGGGTAGGGGTGCTGACGTCTAGATTTGAGCACTAGTGGTCGTACAAATGCTCAAGAACTAAATTGTTGTTATCACAAGAGGTTCACTGTTGATTTTTTTTCTCACTTGATATTCACTCCTTGATCACCAAAGGTACCTGTAACCTACAAAATGAAATATCTACTTGCACATGTCCAAAAACCACATCAAATCAAATAAAAAAGATGTAGAATTTGGATTTCGACTGACCTCGATGGCCACCCGAAGATTGAACTTATTGCCAAGCATTGCACTAAAACTCGTACCCCCTATAGTTGTGTGAAAGTGTGTGTAATGATGCCCTAGGATTCCCTTGTGCAAGTTGCACTAAGATAGCGGGATAGATCTAGAATATTCCAATTACAAATGTGTGGGATGGAATAGAATAAAATTACCCTCCTATGTTGTGTATGTAAAAGTGATGCATCCCTTGTCCCTTGAATGCGTGTGCTAGATGGATTCCTTGAAGTGATTTTGTGCCTTTAGATGTAAGCTTAGGTGATAGTAGATAATGATTAGTGTTTTGTCCCTTATTTGAGAGCTATAACTATGTACATACATACATACATACATACATAAATACATACATACATACATATATATATATATATATGATTCCCTTGTTTGAATTCTCGTAATTGATAACTGGAAGGCTGACCCAAAAGTTGTAAAAGATGACCAAAAGTAAAAGAGACCCAAAAAGAGTAAGAGGAAGACAAAGAGGGTCAAGAGCGCCCATAAGGAACAGGAGCACCTGAGTGCTTCTATCCTAAATGGGCACTACTTTCCGAGGCCATAAAAGATAAATCAACAAAGTACCGATAGGCTGTAATGCTAATGAAAATATAAGAGACAAGATGAAAAAGTCTCAAAAGACATTGTCAACCACTAGTTTTCTTGCTTAGGAATCATGTATATATTAGTATGCTCTATGACCTAAAAATGCACCCAACTGTATAGATTTTGTGTCTACAATCTTGTGCTACTAACCCTAATTGAAAATGTGATGAATAATACACACATTATTCATTTTTTAGATTGAATCAAGTGCATAATATTTTTTTTATTCCTTTCCACATGGTCCCCACATAATATTCAATCGAGCAACTGGTTCTAGGTGGTTTTCCATCTAAAATTCCATACAAACTATCTTTTAAAACCCTGCTAACCAAAATTGGTAGCTACATGGTATTCACTAAATTCTTTATCTCACAATTATCATGTCTGATTGCAAATTGTGTACAAGTTACCTCTATGTTTTCTTTGAGTACCGAATACAACTCAATGAAATAAAAAGATTACACTCAATAACTAGAAGTCCTCTTAAAGCCCTAATTTTTTTAGTCCTTGCAATTTATTATTGGCTTGGGGCCAATACCTACTTTTTAAAGTTCTTCATTGTTAACCGATACTAAATAATGGTTATGCACTGTACATATTTAACTCTATTTGTCTGTTTTTCATTACTTTAAATTATTTTATATGTACTACTCTTTTTTACTCAATCCACACATGTTTCTTAGTTTTTGGCATTCAATCCACTCGTTTCTTGGGTTTTGGCATTTTACTTACACTTCACGACATTTGAGTGTTTATTTCTCATTTTATCTCTTAACACTAAATGGTTTTCTCATTGTTAATAACATTTTTCGTATTTTTCTCACACTTCACAACATTTGAGTGTTTTTTTCTCATTTAATCTCTTAACACGATATGGCTTTCTCAAAATTAACAACATTTAAAGGCTTATCTCTCATTGTCTACTACAAGGTTCATGTTTAATACAAAATTACGATACTATCCTATAATGCATTCAAATTGTGCCATCTCCCATGGTTCACGATTCAAAGTTAACAAACAATACAAGGTCAAAAAGTCACAATTCCAAGAATGAATAAAGCATCATAAAATATTAAAAATACAAAAACAAATTAACATCTACTTACAATTTTAGAACTCAACAATCTAAATTGGAGAGAAATGTTATAATGTTTAAATTTGTACAATCTGATGAGCAAAAAATATTATTCTAAGGAGAAGACATACATAGGATTCACACATGGGAACAAAGTGCATTTGAAGGCATGAAAGGATAGGAAAGGAAACACACACCATGATAACTTGATTCGGGACTTAGCCGTTTTCATGGATGCAGGCTATTTTTGGAGATAGCGTACATAGCACACATCAGGATGGAGACTTGTAATACATATATATTCTATTTTGGGAATGAGCATCTGATAAATGCCATGTATGAGTTCAAGATAATAATAGGATTAATTCTTCCAATTAACGGTAGGATGTCTATTATTAGCGCACTTGCATGTGTGCATATTAATGTAAAGGTGCGTGGCTATTATCAGCATGTGACCTATTCTGGGAAATGCGTAGGTGGTGAATGGCAAGTCCCCACCCCTATAAATATGTATTTAAATGTGTAGTTTAGGGTGAGTGAATTATTTTAGAGTTATGATGTTGGATCTTATTTGTGCATGACTTATGGTGATACTTTGTAATGTAAGGAGCTTCTATGTATTACAATGTTTAATGTAATGGAGTATATTGGATGGATAATGGTTTTAAACATGACTATAATTGGTTCTTGTATGGTTAATCTTGTTATAGTTATTGTTTAATTCATGTTTCTCTAAGATCTAGATCTAGTTAGGCACTGTGGAATGATAATGGTTATTAATATGTTGTATCTTCATCACACTAAAATCCTACACAAGTAACTCTAAAGAGGGGCCTGGTACCTTTGCGCGCTTCGGGTGAGTGCTTAGCTCAAGCTGGGTGATGTGCTAGTGCACCTAGGTTTTATATAGTGAACTATATGCTGCATCATTAGTTCCGTTGCAGGGACCTCTTTTTCAGTTGTTTTCAAGATGGTTCGTGATGAAGACGTACCGTTTGACCTTAGCAAGTGTTGAGGAGTGGAGAAAGGATCTAGAAGAAGAGTATGCTTGAAGGTTCAGCAATGGATTTGAGTTTGATACACATGCGTGGGTGGAGCACAATTTGTATAACTGTTTGTATGAGAGATTCTTTGTTATCTTTCCGGTAGAGCTGTATGAGTGGCTTGCTACTTATGTGTCTAAAAGGAATTGGAGGTATCGCACACTTGTTTGGATGTAGGAAGAATTTCAGGCCCTGTATGATGCTGATCCGATTTGGACGCATGTTGTGGATACTTGGTTCTGTGGTGTTTTGAATAGATATATTTTGAAGTACTCAATTTCCACTTATTCTTTCCTGGAGGTAGACGAGTTCCATTTTTTACGTTATCCAGGGGGAACTTATTTGTAAGGCATTTCACTAGTGATCAAAATATTGATGATAACCCTAAAATTGGAAGAAAAACCGATGGCTAGCTAAATCTCACCACACGCGGGGGTAGGAACATGTTTAGTGAAAGATGACGGACTGAGCGATAGAGAGGCATAGAGAAGAAAGATGGCTTAAATATAATGAGGTGCGCGAGAGGTAGATAAAGAAGCAACATGATATTATAAAGTGGATGGCGTTGAGGAGAGACATGGCTCGTGAAGGATTTCGAGCTCACGTAGAAGGCATGGAGATAGAGCATCTGGAAATCCCCCATTTGGGAAAACATAATAGGGAAACCTCCTTGGCCTCACATGGGAGTGTGCCAACATGGATGACATGGGAAGTGGGTGTGCATCTGAATCTACCTAGAAAACTAGCACTTACATTTGGTTTTCCAATTTCTAGTACAACCAGTAGTCAACAAGCTAGTTTGGGCAGTAGAAGAGAAGGAGTAAGTCAGATAACAAGTACATATATGACAGGTAAAACATATTCTTTGTTGTTTGGAGGTACCTTTTTAGGTGCATCATCATCACAAAACTCAAGAGCACAGAATTTTGGACTCACTCTTGAGAGCAGTACCACTTTGCAGACTATAGGAGTTCAATTTAGTACCACTGTTGGGACACATGGCAGTACATCCACTGGTCTACTTTTAGCTACAGGTGAAGGATCAAGAGGCATAGGTGGCTCTAGTTTTGGTGGATCTGGTGGTTATGGAGGAAGAGGTAATATAGGAGGTTATGGATCAGGTGGGCAGGGACCGCACCAACCCTAGAATATTTACATGGAGATGTCTCTTCATCTTCCAGAGTATAGGGGCATAGAAGATGTTGTTGAGCACGTACACATGTGTGAGATAATATGGCATACAAAGGAGTTACGACTTCTTAGCGTAAGGCAAGTCAGTTTGCAACTACATTGTAGGGACGTACACATAGTTGGTACATGATGTTTGACCCTGATTAGACTTGCATAGATTATGTAGCATTAAAATATTATTTCCTTAAGGAGTTTCATACCTCTGTGTTTGAGCATAAGAGTATAAACACACTCAAGGATATTAAGAAGGGCACTATAGAGAGCGTTCAGGAATATGATTCCCATTTCAATAAACTATTGTCGAAACTATCTTATGATATTCATGCAAGCCAACATGCACAGTGGTTTGTTGGGGGCTTGATCAAACCTTTCAGAAGAGGGTTGTCACATAAGACATATACAGACCCACGCAAAGCACTTGAAGCTGCTTTGCATTCTGAAGAAGTCGGGAGTATAGACACTGGAGTGAGCCCATTCTTGGAGGCACAGATTGCAGCTATGTAAAATCAGTTGGAGAAACTATCGGAAAATTTAGCACATGATACACACAATAGGATTTGGTGTATAGAATGTGAAGTGGAAGGTCACACCAAGGATGGTTTTCCCCATAGGTCAGTGCACTCATTACTACTAGACTGTGAGATATGTCATTTAGACCATGATGCAAGCCGTTGCCCATTATTACAATGCGTGATAAGGAAGAATGTATCTTGCTATTGTAATATTTTCCGGTCCACAAATCACAATACAAAATATTTCGATTGATTGGTTAGATCCATGATGCCATAGATATTAGTGTGTGACAGATTAGAGTATCAAATAACTCTAAAGGTAAAAGTGAGCACCGTGATCATGATTACACTCAAACGTGCTATGATTGGAATGAAGGGCACTTTGAAGGAGGTCGTGGCAGAGGTCGAGGATATCGTGGTGGATTCAGGGGCCGAGACCGTGGTGGTGAATGAGGTGAGTTCCCTCATGGAATGTTTTTTACATGCGGTTCTCCTGACCACTACAGGCGCGAATGTCTTTAGAATATTACTTGTTCTTTTTGGGGGGAAGAATCATAACTATGAGGAATTCCTAGACTTATATGAGCATGTTAGCAAACAATATAAACATGAGAAAAAAGGTGCGGGGATGGTTAGAATACAATGCACTGTGGAAAATCAGTGGATGCCAAAACTGGCACTGAAACATGAGGTATTACTATGAAGATTACTACACGCACTAAATCCATGCGCGCGAGAGAGGAATTACAACAAAAGCCTACCATCAATAAGGAGGAAGTTTTACATGTAAGGTACCCAGATCCTACACATTAGAATGAGGTTTATAAGGAAACCATGGAGGTACTCAGAAATCTTCAGGGTGAAATATAATGTTTAAAGGAACATTCGTGAAAGTTGGAACAAAAGAAGGCAACAGAGATAGTCTAATAGGATATTGATGACTTACAAGAGGTATGCAATATGCTGCGTCAGGAGAATATCATTCCATTCTTAGGGAATTGGCTAAAGGGAAACACTTCACACGCAAGTATTGAGAATGGAAGGTAGATCTTGCATGCTAATCTCCCCCCTCATAGTTTGGATTATGACAAGGAGATCACTTGGAATGTTGTTGTGGATGGGTGGCTCTTGAGTAATATATTCATTGATACAACCACGGAAGTTAATGTGATTACTTTAGATGCATGGGTACAGATGGGCATACCTCCATTACAACCATCCTCTAATGTACTATTTATGGATAATCGAACTAAGGCCACTCCTATAGGAGTTTTAAAGGATGCATCCATTACTATACAAGGGGTGAAGTTCACTTGGGACTTTGAGGTCTTAGCACTTGCAGAAGTAGATAATTTCCCATCTCTACTTGGGTGCCCTTGGTGTTATGCAAATAATGTTGATTTACGGTTCAAAAAAGGGTATATAAGTTTTGAGAACAAGGAAGAAAGAGTAATTATCCCTTTGAAAGATAGGAAATATGTACCTTATGTTGAACCTTTGAGTGAGGAAGACCTGAAAATTTTTTATGTACATGCCATTTGGGACCCATAAGTACTTGAACCATCTAATGAAGGAATCCTCTAGTGAGAAGATGCACATTCTATTAGTGATACTAAAAGTATTTCTTGTTCAAATTGGGCACATGGCACCTATGAGATGGTCGGGTGCAAAGTAACAAGCACATTTGCACAGAGAAACAAACCTCATTGTGTTAGGAGGTTAGGTAACTCTGTACCTTGGTACACCAGAGAAAGAGACCCTACGGTATTCCTGTGTGCCATGGAGGAGTAGTGGATGGATCAAGTGGAAAGAAGAAATATGTTAGTGTATACCTTGTGCGTGACAAAAACATGCTGGTGGATGCTCCACAGGGATAATATGATGGAATGGAATGAAGTCAGGATTGCTCTAACCACTCGATTCTTCAGGATAAATGCACCTACTACAATCTTCATGTATCATGGTAATCAACCTGTTTAGCACCATGTTAAATAGTGTGAGAGACTTTGGAAAGAGGGGCAGGAAGATTTAACACCTTCACTATGGGTGCAAAAACTTTATTCCACTTTACAAGGTTGTGCACATGCCTGGTATGTTTATGCAGAGATGCATAGGGAGACTAGAAATTGGGAGGACTTGATTGTAGGAATGACCCAAAATTTTGACTACATCTCTACTAAACCATTGGTGGAAGAGGCATTACGGGCCATAAAGCGCTTAACTATGGGAAACAGTGCAAAGGAAAAAGAAATCATTCAGGATTTATTTGGTGAGGTAGACTCAGGAGTGCATTTTGATGAAGTAGAAGAGACGAATGCCACACTACTTAAGCGTGCTTGTTTTGAGAAGGACAAAGGTAAGATGGTCTACATAGTGGATGATGAAGAAGTACAAAATCTAGATATAGATAATTCAGAAGGTACGTGCAAAGTGTTAGACAATGCAGATAAAAACATGTGTGCCTATCATGAACCTATGAAGACAAAGAAAGTGAACATTGACACAGATGCTGAACCTAAGGAGGCAGTAATTGGGGATTATTGGACTGATTCTGAAGTGGCAAAGATAATTGAGTTACTACGATATTTTCAGGACTTATTTCCTAGGGGCTACCATGAGTTAAAAGGAGTGCACAAGTCATTAGGAGAGATGGAGATTAAACTAAAGGAAGGTGTGCACCCGATTAAGAAGAGACCTTATAGGATGAACCCTAACCTGCTCGTAAAATTTAAGGAAGAAATTGACAAAATGTTGAAATCTGGCATCATCAAGCCACTAGAGGAGTCAGAGTGGGTTAGCCCCATGGTGCTCAGTATAAAGAAATATGGTCAGATTAGGATTTGTGTGGATTGTAGGGAACTGAATGCTACATGTGTGATTGATCCTTTTCCTAAACCTTTTACAAAGGAAATATTATAAGGTGTTGCAAGGCATGAAGTTTATTATTGTACAGATAGATTATTTGGGTATCATTAGGTTAGAATTATATAGGAGGATAAAGAGAAAATGAATTTCACCACTGAATGGGGACGTCTTGCATATAATGTGATGCCCTTTGGTTTGAAAAATGTTCCTACTGTATTTTTGCACATATTTGTTCAAGCATTCCATGATTTTATTCACAACTTCCTACAGGTTTACTTGGATGATTGGACGGTGTATGGACTTGTTAAGGATCATTATGACAATTCGATCCTAATGTTTGAAAGATGTAGACAGTTAAACATCTCTTTAAACATCAAGAAGTGCATGTTTGCTACACCATTTGGAACTTTGTTAGGGCACATAATTTTTAAGGAAGGTTTATTAGTGGATCCAGCTAAGGTTGCAGTTATTGTAGGCCTGGAAGAGCCTACCAGTCAGAGTGAGGTGCGTGAATTCTTGGGTCACACAAGGTATTATAGAAAATTTATCAAAGGATATGCGGATATTTCCACACCCATGGAAGAGTTATTAAAAGGAAAAGGGATGTTCTATTGGGGAGAAACGTATCAGCATGCATTTCAAGCGTTGAAGGAGAGACTCACAATAACACCTATTTCGTGTTTTCCTTCATGGAACCAACTGTTTCATGTACATGTGGACACCTTTGGCACAACCATTGGCATAGTGTTAGCTCAACTTGGAGAGGGTATTATAGATCATCATGTTTTTTTTTCTAATATAAAGTTGACTCCTACAGAACAAAATTATATGACAATAGAGCATGAGGCCTTATCGATGATCTATGCGTTGCATAAATTCAGACAGTACTTGCTAGCAACACTTTTTATATTTTATAATGATCACATGGCATTAAAATACGTGGTAAATAAGCCCGTTTTTTAGGGGTGAATATGTCGATGGGTGCTCTTATTCTAGGAATTTGATTTCACAGTTGTGGTAAAACTAGGTAAAAGTAATTCTGGCCCAAACCACTTATCAAGGATCCAGTCAGGGGAGGACACACAGACAATTGAAGATACAATGTTGGATGCACAATTGTATATGTTACATCACGTGCCTTCAGAATTGGAGGATATTTCTTTCTTTTTATGCATGGGTATGACACTAGAAGGGATGAAAGCATTAGAGAAGAAACAACTTGCAATCCACACGACACCCTTTATGTTGATCAGTGGTGACTGATACAAACTAGGACGAGATGAAGTATTGCGCCGGTGTGTACTAGAACATGAGCACACAAATATCATGGAAGAGGCTCATGGTGGTTGTAGACACCTATTTTTGGTTATCGATCCTCTCCGTCATCTCACATTCATGCTATTTCTATTCTCACATCTCTTTCTCTTAAATTAAATAAAATCCTATCTATTTGCTCGCATTATTTGATTGATTATAAATGGGATCCATATGGACCCATTTGATAATTCAATTTTTGGCATCATTTGTCATCTCTCACTAATTATTTAATTCATAATGCATATCTCTGACACCTTCTTTTAAAAATGAAATCTTTATCTCACCCCCCATTCAAATCATGTCCCCCACTTTACCTAATAAGTCAAACTATGGGACCCACATGGTCACATCACATCCCTAAATCAGGTTACTTTACTACACCCTGGGTATCATCTAACCTGTAGTTTAGTCTCATATATAAGCTATAAATATGAGGTTTTCCCCCATATTTCAAGGGGAGGATATATTTTTAAAAAAGAAGAAGGAGAAAGCTCTGACAGTGTCTCTTATCTTACCATCTTGATGCCCAGTTCATTTCCATAGCAGGACATAAGCTAAGTACTCTTGTTATTTCAATTGCTTTTCATTTTTACTACTGTTCATGATCTATTATTATCTTATTTGACATGGGGGTTGACACCCTCCAAGGGAGTTGAAATCCTCTTAAAACTGGTACCATCCGGGTAACCCCCGCATATTGTGTTCTAATCTTATATGTTTCAGTTTTGTAGATCTAGCTTCTTTATATCATACATCTATCTTATTTGCACCCATATCATCCATCGTCATCGTAATAAGCCCTTGTATAATCGACGTTGGCTTGTGTTTCTTACACTCACCTAGACAGGAAGCTGGAAACACATATCAACATTTGGCACACCCGGTGGGACCAGACCCCAGATCTGATCATTTTTATTGCATTACTTGTTGTGTGCAGGTGTCGTAAAGATGATGGTTATCTTATTTGTTTTCAGTTGTCATTACTTGACATATATTTTGTGAATATTTCGTTTGGAAACTCACTTGTTTGCAGGATTTAAATATCTTCGCTAGTGTGGTGTCCTTTGTACATATATTCATTTTTGTCTTCAGCATGAGGTAAGTGGTTTTTGTCATTTTGAATAAGGTTATTATTTAATTTGTTTATAATAATTATAAAATTTTATTGTTATATTCATTGAAAAATAGGAAAGTACATAAATAAATAAATAAAAATATTATAAAAATAAAATAAAGAAATATAAAAAAAAGTTGAATCCTAGCTATCCTAAACTACCCATCACCCTAACCAAACAAACCCCATTCTCCCACGCATTCCCTCCTCACTGTTCTTCATCTTTCTTCTGCCTGTCTCTTTCTTCCCACACACAGCTACCATGCCCCAACCCACTTCGCTGCCATCCTCCCAACATAGGTACCCCTCTCCATTCTCCTTTCCATCCCGCCAAACTCACACCACTCGCTACCATCTCCCACACCTACGCTTCATTCTACTCTCATGTCCACCAACTCAATGCCTCCTGCTCTACTCCCCATCTCCATTCTATCCCAATCCTCCTCTTCCTGAGTTCCCACCTCCTTCCTCACATCCTCAGCTCCCATACAGACCTATCCACCAACATCTCCCATCATCTATCTCTCCCCATGACTCCCCGAACGAGTCCTCCATTATGACACCCTGCACTGACTTCCACCTCCCTTTCTGTCCACACGTCTTCTCTGTGTTCCATACCTACCATCTCCTCACTACCCACCCATTCACGACTTCACTCCACACACACAATTCTCTTCTATCCGCACTACTGTCCCCTTCTCTCCACGATTCTTCATTATTACACCTCTATCCAGTTTCTTCCCACGTACACCCCACTCTCCATTCAACCTCACGCCCAAGCCAATTCCTCTCACCGCTTCCCTCACCAAGCCCTCTACCCACCTATCCCAAGTCCTCAGTTCATCCATCCCCATCCCCTATGTCTGAACTCCCAACTCATTTCACGTCTCTCCCCCATCATACACACTATCCTCACTCACCGAGCCCTCAGTTTGTCTCACTGTCTACAAAGACTTACCCACTGACCTCTTTCTTGAGTTGTTTTCTCACAACCCTATCCCATCCCACAACTAGGCCACTTTCACACAAATCCTCTGTGAGCTCCAAAAACTCCTCTGCGAGTTCATGTTTTCCTCTAAGCTCGACTCATCCTGCTGACTCCTATGCAGAAGAAAGTAAACATCTACACCGGTTCCCAAGATCCTGATCCACGATCCTTCCATCTATTTATAGGTAGAAATTATACAGTCTCTCCACCGCAAATAGTTTTAAAGACTTTAACACACATTTATAAACAACAATTTCCTTGCTTTCTGATAACCGTTTGCAGATCAGGTAGTTACTTGACAATATTTTTCAATACATTCCTACACAGTTCACGTAGCACAATGTCCAAGTATATTTTTCTCATTTAGATTTGATGTGATCTTCATTATATCATTGTACAGGTGCAAAGCTATTGCTTGATGCGTCCAACAATTTCCAACATAGTCTCACATTCACGTAACACTTTGTGGTCTGGAATTCCAAATTATATGCTCTTGTGATTCAATGTTCGCTGATGACTTAGCTCTTTTAGATGGTTGTCCATCAACAAGCGGTTCACCTAGAAAAATAAGTAGTGTACATGAGATTCTAATGCTTGATTCTCCCAACTATCTTCAGATTCATGTTGAATTCATGCAGGCTTTGTGGTAGAGACTGTAACGTTTCTTCATAGTGACTGGCCTACAATTCTTTACTACACATTTTCTAGAACCATACCCAATCATACGTTTCTCGTTTAGATTATCCGTGATTCTCATTATGAAAAGCCATGTCCATGTGCAGTAGGACCAACTCTAGCTTACCTAAAAGTGAATAAAGCTATGTCAATGAGCAAGTTTGATAAGATATTTCTCTCAATTTATTTTTCTCATCCTATTATTGTAGATATCTTATCATTTTCACATCTTGTCGGTCGACTATTGTAGAGTATAAGACATTAATAAATTAATTAATTTATAAGTATTCTATACAAATAAATGCAACATACACATTTATATTGTTTTGATAGTATAGGTTATTGTTTAACAATATTTTATTTCTTATTTATATTATTTCATTAATTTGTGATCATTATTTTTAATGTATAGTTTATTCTTATTTTACCCTCGTATCTATTAAATTTTTATTAAGTTGATATTATTTAGTTACCAACTTAATTAATTAATTTATTTTTATTTTTGTTTTAAAAAATACAGTTATTGACCAGTTTATTTTTGCTAATGTTTTATAAGTATCAATATTTAAGTGGTATTGGCTTAGGATGTGTCATTACACATAGGTTACCTTTATTTTTGCCCAAAAATTAATTATTTAGAATTTTTTTACAATATAATTAACCAGAATAGTTATTAAGCTTCTTTTCAATACACAAGGTCATTTGGACCATTATATTGCTTTTCTTATCCTGTCATCTGCATGAATTAATTGTTTTATTTGCTTCTGTAGTTAAAATCCATGGCCTCGCGACCACTAAAGTACGCCATCAAAGATCATCGGTCGAAACATAAAACACACCACAAATCATTTTCACCAACTCCTCCTACAATCAAACGGTGCCATTTCAGGGTACCCGAGGTTTCGGGCCACTAACTAGCGCTTCCAAAATACACCATCATCAAGTACAATCACATAACAGAGATAAGCATTTCTCCAGGTATTTCTCATTTTTCTCTATTTTCTCTTTTCTGCATCGAACTTTCCCTTTCCTGAGTGTCTGTATACATCAAACATCACATTTCATTTTGGTTTAAAACAAAACTTCTGCATCCTTCCTGATCGCATAGCTTAAGTAAAAGAATTGAACTCTTTGCATTTCACTTATCACACACTGCCTAAGACTGCACAAACATAATTAACACATCCAAACATTCCTTTCACCTAGTTAACTGATTGGGACCTAAACACCCAACATGAAACCGCCTCAGACATCCCCCAATTCATAAATGCTTGAAACCAGCCTTAGAATCCTTTAGGCACCTTCATTACTTATTTTTCTTTTCTATTTACATCCTCTAAATTAATCATGATGTTTAAAAATATTCTTCTTGATTTGTTTGTCAACAACATACATAAATAAATGTTTCTCTATTTCACACCTATTGTCGCCCTCTCCCAAATCAAGACAAAACACCAATCTACTCTATCTAATCAAGTTACTTCCTTTGATGATCTCACTCAACAGGATTCTAAATTCAAAACCATGCCTTTAGTCACTCCATCTCTAGTCTCCATGGTCTCACCTCATGAGAACCATGTCATACAAAATTCTCCCTACCTTGACACCAAACCTCATATCCCTCATCAATCCAGTCTTCCTAAATTGATCGCACCACCATCTCTTGCTCCTCTAGATATACTCAAATCTCCTCATAACCCCATATATTATTTCTTACTCAAATCATCTCCTACAATCTCTCAATCCTCCAAATCTCCAAAATTGGTGGATCGCATTCGACCCACATCCGATTTTGACAATTCCATTAATAGGCCTATCTAACCGTCTCAAAATTTTAACATATATATTCCTGTTTATCGTCATGCCGTTATCATTCAACATCAACCTATATAACAATCCCAACCTGTGACACATGTTATTCTTTGCCAAGCGGCTCCCCAAAAACCCACATATCAGCAAATTAATCAACTGCCTTACCAAACCATTCCGCAAACATCCTATCCACAAACTTATCAACCACTTTATCAGATGCTTCATCAACTATCCACACACCCACAAACACATTATTCACCTTATCAAACTACTTTTCAAACCACACAGCCAATCCAATCTCAACCTTACAACGCATTGAGTGATTCAATTCATGCCTTAATGAATCAGTTTGCCAGTTTAGAAACCCTTACCATACCACCCAAAAACACCTTATCCTATGAACAAATTTGTAACGAACCAATTCATCCGTCGGTTCTAATTAAACCTTACCCTCCTCGTTGGAAGCTTCCTGCATTTAATAATTTCAACAATAAAGAATATCCCCAACAACATCTCCTTGCATTTAAACATGCATGTTGTCTTATTGCACATGATCATGATCTACTTCTTCACACTTTCCCTATGTCTTTGTCTGGTCTCGGGCTAGAATAGTATAACAGTATCCCACGACATTCCATATTCTCTTTCACTCAACTTGCATAGTTGTTCTTAGAACACTTTTCTATCAATATTGCATTCAAGACCACTATCGCCGATCTATATACCATTCGAAAGTATGAAAATGAGCCCATCGCTGACTTCATCACACGACAACATGCTATTATAAACAAACTATCCTTCACTATCCCAAAAATTGAACTCATCGACTTATTCTCGGGTTTGTGTGCCAAACATATACCATCCACTTTACAGATCCAATCATTCCAAACCTTTAATGAAGCTTTCATAATGGCTCGCAAGCTCAAAATCGTGCCATTGAGCAGGGTCATCTTAAACTAAGTTCAACTAAATCAAAAACTGAATCCACCAAACCATTCACACATAATGACGAGTTCAAGACTGTGGCCAACACTGTGGTCATTGAACCCTCATCCCCATCTACACCAAGCACATGGTCTCAACAACGATCTCCTCAATCAACAACCAACTACACTCCCTTAGGAGAATCATACAGTTTTGTATTTAATAATTTGATGAGCGTAAACTCCATCCAACTTCCTCCCATACGACCCGTGGACAACTTGCAAGCCAAGACTGTTTGGTATCACGAGGCCCACTTTTTTAAAAATCATTGAGTCAAAGGTCATGACATTGAGAGATGTCGTTCCTTCAAAGGTTGTGTCCAACAACTTTTGAATCAAGGGGATATCTAAATTAATACCTCCACTGCACAAACTAATCAACCACCAAAAAATCACGTCACCCCCTTTACATCTCAACTATCAAACACTTGTATGGTTGACAATGTCAATCAAGATCCCATCTTATCACCAACTCTGCATACTCCCACCATGGACATTGTTCCCACCTCTTATTCAGAACATATCGCACCTACATCAAATTTCACTACCTATCCTGAACCTGTAACTTCTCCTATCCTTATCACGTCCACATCAAATTCAACTATATCATCCATTTCTACCACTTCAAATACACCCTCCAATCATATCCCTACATCTCTCCCATCCATTTCTTCACCCATATCTACCTCAAATACACCTGTTACTACAACTACATTACTCACAACCATCCCAACAAAACTCAGTTCTACTACATGCACCCTTACAACCCTACCTTCGACATCAACCCCATTAGCTAAAATATCATTCTTACCCCTCGAAACATTTATGAAACAACCACTCCCTTCTACTTCCACATCTGAAAATGCTCCTACATTTGCTACATTGCCCTTACCCATAAGGTCTACTCCATTGGTTATCACATCACTCACATCTCCACATATTCTAAAAGTGCATACATCTTTATCTATCCCAACGACCCCTATACCTATTATACCAACAAGTCCACCTATCTCTATCTTGACAACCTTTCCCATGACCACATCACCCAGTCTACCCCAATACTCTTTACCCAATCTTCCTATCACATCAACCAAATCCTCTCGATCTGTAACCCTATCAAATATACCCCTTGAATCACCTACGGTACTAGCACATCCACATAAATCAAATAAAGATGCTTTACCTTCTCCCTCTAAAAAATCATCTCTTTCTATGCCTAAATCAGAGCAATCCATGTCTCACATAGATATCATTAATCACATCATACAAACACCTATCTTCTCATTAACATCTTCGTCTTGTTTTAGGACAGTTTCTCCATTAATAACCATACCACTACTATAAGATCCCCCAGTTGAAATTATTGTCATCCCTCCTAAAGGTGAATCTTCTCAATCGAAGTCTAAGGCTCAGGGAAAACATCCCTGACAGTCCCCTGTGCATCCACGGAAACATTCAGGTTTTCCCTCTTCTCAAAAATCCAATGGCACAATATCCATGTTAGGATAAATTTCTCCATCTATGACACCTTACAATCATCAATCCACATCCAAACAATACCATCCTTTAAGAAAAATTTGATTTGTCCTCCAAAACATGAAATTCACACTATCTCAATCTACATCTACATGTCTTCTCCTTACTCCAAGCTGAGGTTCATCCTATAAAAACCCACAAAATTTACCTTCCCCATGACACTTCAATGGGGTCATATGTAGATATCTTTTGACATTTAACTCAAAAATCTGCCATCAAAATCCCTTCTACTAAAGCCTTCAATCCCTATGGTCCCATAAGCCATCATGGTTCAATCCTAATTACAGTTGTACTTATCATTGTACCCCAGGTCATGACATCAAAAATTGTAAGGCCTTTCAGTCAATCATCCACAACCTTATTGAGAAAGATGATTTCCTCATTCAGGGGAAAGTTCCTTCTCCATTTACCTTGATTCCAATTCATATCCCATCTGTCGGATCTCCCGTGATCCTTTCATCCACGTCATCCCTTAATATCCATCTAGCCCATGTCATTCCTCCTAAGGAATGTCCTCCATTGTTTATCAATGCCGCTTATCTTACTGATCACACTTGTGGTCCCCAATCATTTACCCCATCCAAATCTAAAAAAATCTCATCCAATCTCTTTCAACATCCTTTACCTCCTTCACATTTAACTCATAACTCATTGGGGGAATAACCTTCCCTTGCCCTTGAACATCTCATATGTACAATCCCTTTGTTACTAGGGGAATTTTCTCTTTGACATTGTTTTATTTACTTTCTTCACATCTATTCTATATTAATTATATCTAGATCCTCATCTCATTCCAAGTCCTCCTTTGAGGCCATATTTGTTCTTTTATGTTTATGCTCCTTTTGGGGGTATCATCTTTTTCATCAAAGCCCTCCTTTGAGGCCATGTTTGTCTCTCCATTGAGGGACCTTTTTCTCAAAGTCCACTTTTGTGGCTATATTTATGTCTCTTCTGGGGCACCATATATTTCGAAATCCACCATTGTGTCTATATTTGTGTCTCTTTGAAACACTTTTTATTTCATCAAGCCCTCCTTTGGGGCCATGATTGTCTTTCTATGTTTATGTCTCTCTTGGGGCATCATCATTTATTTTCATCTAAAATCCACCATTACGGTCATATTTTTGTTTCCTTCAGGACATAGTTTTTGTTTCCTGCTTGGCTATCATCTCATCTTATTTCAACTACACTGATTTTCCCTCTCGTAGATGGTGAACCCGAGACAATGGGGACCTCTTATTGCATTGCAATTACGATCAGTCTACTATTAGCATATCTACCAATGAGAAATTAGTTACATCTTTAGATTGTTCTGCCATCTTTAGCCCCTTCCATTTATCATTATAATAATCTGAATTATGTCATCTGCCTTCACTAATTTGATGTGATCTAGTAACCATTACATTCATTACCTTCTCGCTGTCCTATTGTAGCCATGTGAAGGGTCCAGGATGTATCTTGTACATTCCTTATCCCCTCTTCAAGTGGTTTACTTAGAAATTCCTAGCTCTCCCCCCATGTAAAGTTAAAATTCAAGTGTGCAAAAGGAAAAATCAAAATTATAAATTAAACAAAAGCAGACTAATCCCTCGAAGGACAGTTGTTCATGTAAATACATTAATAAAAGTATACAAATAAAAATACAAGCAAAATCAAAAGAAATAGACCGATCCCTTGAAGGATGACTATCATATTATTCTTGTCATCCATGTTATGTATAAAGTAGACGTTACCCTCGAAGGATGGCCACTATGTTATTATGGCATCTAGAAGGTTTTCTGCATTGATCAACCTTCTTTTATCAACATTTTCCGAAAGCCTCCCACATTGATCAACTTTCTGCTATTGTTTCTTTCCCCTTTCCTAGTGCTGGGGCATAGAATTAAGGAACACCACCTTTAGAGAACCTTCTTCCCACGTACAAGTCACATCTTCTGATTCCTTTGTCATGTCAACATTAGGATTACGAGCATCTCTTTCAACCATATTTCCCTCATGATCTTTTGGTATAACTAACTATTGATTGGTTGTGTGTTGACACCTGCTATTGGTTACAAGTGCAATGCCTTGAGTCATACCCTTTTCTTGTTTATCTCCAATATAGTCCGAAACATAGTTTCCCTATACGCCCCTTGCTACAACTATGTTCCATTCATCTCATCCAGGTCATCTTTTATCAACATCATATCAAATTTCACACTGTCTATCTATAATATCCATGAATACATTTGTAAATACACTCTTCGGTTTGTGAATTCTACTTGATAATTGTTGCAGTTTACAAATTCTACTTGAGGATCCTTCTCAAGGTAGGTTCATTATCCAACAACTCCTTATCTCTCAACATGTTCAACACCATCTTTGATCTATTGATTTTCACTCTCCATGTCCACTCATCACCATTTGTCTCCACATCATCCTTCTCACCTTTCTGTCCCCTAGCACGATGCCATATATCTTACTTGTTTTTCCTCTTGAGTTTCTCTTTTATTCTTTCGCTTTCAGTTTGACAATCTTGCTTAGCCATCCATATAGCCAGAGAACCTTAGTTAAGGTATATCTTCTTCCTTGGATCCTCCCATTGTAGAATCTTCTCCACCATTTCCTCTTTCAACAGACAACAATCACCACCACAAACATATTTCCACTCTTCCTTTTCTACTTAACACTCTTGTGTCATCACTACCACCATGTGGGCATCCTAGTTAAGGACTACCCTTACACTCTCCACCCACACTGCATATGTTCCTCCATCCATTCATGTCACACTCCTCTGTTTCCTTGTTATCACATTGTTATCACTTCCTTTCATCTCTTGTTCCATTTTGGTATACATTGCTTAGTATTTTCATCATTCTTCTTCTTCTTCAGTTTGGCGATCCTACTTAACCATCTCCATCGCATGACAATATTACTTAAGAGTTTCTATTAAGAATGGTTAGCTGTTTGATCCTTCCATCTCCCATCATCTCTTCCTCATCTTCTGTCTCCTGCCTCTCATCATACTCATCCATTCCAACCAACCCTTCCACACCTGCATCCAATACAATGTTGTCTTTCTCCTTCCATATTGTCACTTCCAGTTTAGTGATCTTACGTAAATCCTCCTGCGGCATGGTGATCTTACTTAAGAGTCCCTCTTAAGCATGATTTGTCATCCTGCACTCTCCCACTACCCCACATTCTCTCCATCTACATTTTCTCGTCATTCTCCATCATCACATCCTCTCACCTCCTCTTTCATTCTCACAAACACCACTTCCTACTGATCCCTTGTTCATCTCCATCATCCCTTGCTAGGTAATCTTACTTAACCGTTGCTTCTCTGTTCATTTCATGTCTTGTTTCTTCATTTCTCTCTCATTCATTCTCATCCACTGCATCCTCTCCTCATCTTCATCTTCCTACACATCATTATCCCTCATTTCTTTACTCTTTCCACTCCATCTTCTAGAATTCTCCCACATATCTACCCCCATAGTTACACGTCATTGTCATTGATCTTCTCCTAACATTATTTCATCATAATATTTTGCTTCCGCGCTAGTAATTATTGGTGGACTTCTCCTAAAAATCACTCATCCCCATTCTGCATAGCCTGAATCCTTTTCTTTGACCTCCTCCATTCTATCTTCATTCCTTCATTCCTCTGTGTCCTCTGATCATTATCAGAGTACTTCTCCTAATGTCCCTTCATTGGCGTTCCCCCTCCCGTTCTTCATTTACTTTATCCCTTGTCTTATCTTTTGTTTCATCTTTTCCTACTGATCATTATCAGTGGATTTCTCCTAACATCCATTCACTGGCATTGCCTCTCTTATCCCATCCTTTCTTTTTCCTCGCCACCTCTCTATCTTCCATTCTTCCTTGCCAATTTCTTCACTGTATTCATCTTACACCTTCTCTCTATTTTCTCATCATCAACATATCCTCATCCCATGCATCTTCGTTTCTTTTCCAATCGATGTCATTCCTTCCCTCAAGTTTCTCTTTACGTTCCTTATGCTTCTCACTCTTTACCAAATATATTCATTCTTGGTTCCCCTCTTTCTGCATACTTTTCTTCGTTGTCTTCTCCTCCTTTCTGATCTTTGTCTTATTTCACTTCCTCTAAATCATCTTTTTCCCCATTTTACCTCACACTTCCTCCTTAATTCCCCATAAAAAACCTGACTCTTCAGCATTGTCCCATTTTCTTTATCATCTCATCATCCACATGCATTTTCATGCGGTCAGTTCCATATTCTTTGCCTTGGATTTCCTCACTATGATCTGTTTCCTTCAATTTTCTTTGCTCTATCATCTCTTTCGTTTTCCATTACCTCTCTGTTTTCCTCTGCTCCATCCTTCATCACATATTTCGTTTTAAATAACTCTCTCCTTTTCCATGATTTCATCCTCTGCTCTGTTCTTTTCTTGTCTTCTCTTTGTTTGTCCTTCTTCATTTCCCCCTTTCTCTATAATCCTTCTTTGTTATCTTCTTCCTCCCCTTTCATTCCTTATTTTCTCCTCCTCTGTCTCTGTCCCTCTATTCCATATCCCTGTTGCCTTCATATTCAATATTTCTTTCTCTTCTCATAATCAACCAATCCTCCTATCTATTCCCTTTTCTCTTTCTCAACATCCCTTACATTTGGCATTCACATTCAATGTTGATGTTTCTCCATTTATGTATCGTTATCTATCCCTTTCATTACCGTTCTTGTTCTTCTCTTTGCCACATTGACCTCTTTTCTTTTTGATGACCCTGTCACATCTTTTATCTTTGTCAATCCTCTCACAGAGACATCATCATATCCATTTCTAAGAATCTCTTCCCATCTTCTTTTGACATTTTTGTCTTAGAAGATACCATAATGGCCATCACCTATCTAATCTTGTTCTCTTCCTTGAATATTTTCTCTGCTTTTGTTTTGTTGCAAAAGTATCTCTATCACACTTACCAAAGAAATAAGACTTTTTTGTCTTCTTCACCTTCTAATTTGCTAACATTTATGCATATTTTCTATGAAACATGATTGCCATTATATTTATCACCATTTTATCTCACCTTCTATCCTATTTACTCATCTTGTCCACATTTATGATTATTCTATCTATGCCTTATGTTGGGCACTTTTTCATCCTTGTAATTGTCAACACATATAACTCACTTTGTGTTTTCCCGTGCCCTATGTTGGGGCATCATTATCTTCATTCTCCTCCCTTTTGTGGACGCATGATTTTTTTTGTACGATTCCTCGCAAACAAAGGATTGCGCACATCCTTTGCATTTAGTTGCACATATTTTGATGTTTTCCTATGACCAATTGGTCATTTGGGTTTACATCCATACTACAGTGGTCTTTACCCACTCACTAGTTTGTAGAACGTTATCGTCTATCTCTGTTGATACCGCAATTGTCCTCTACCAATGTGATATTGGAGTCACCGCCATACTTTTTTTATTGTTATTGCGATCCTCTTTTTTTGGGGGGGCATCTTTCCTTTGGTCATATCTTCATCCATCCTTGGACACATATTTCATTTAACCCTTTTTGTTTTTGTCTCGTGGCTTGCTATTGCAAACCACTCAACAAAAAGGGACAAATGTAGACACCTATTTTTGGTTATAGCGCCTCTCCATCATCTCACATTCACGCTATTTCCATTCTCACATCTCTTTCTCTTAAATTAAATAAAATCCTATCTATTTTCTCACATTATTTGATTGATTATCAATGGGCTCTATATGGAACCATTTGATAATTTAATTTTTGGCATCATTCCCCATCTCTCAGAAATTATTTAATTCATAATGCATATCTCCGACACCTTCTTTTTAAAATGAAATCTTTATCTCACCTCCCATTCAAATCATGTCCCCCACTTTTCCTAATAAGTCAAACTATGGGACCCACATGATCACATCACATCCCTAACTCAGGTTACTTTACTACACCCCGGGTATCATCTAACCTGCAATTTAGTATCATATCTAAGCTATAAAAATGGGGTTTTTCCCCATATTTCAAGGAGAGGATATATTTTTTAAAAAGAAGAAGGAGAAAGCTCTGACAGTGTCTCTTATCTTGCCATCTTGATGCCTGGTTCATTTCCATAGCAGGACATAAGTACTCTTGTTATTTTAGTTGCTTGTCATTTTTACTACTATTCACGATCTATTATTATCTTGTTTGACACGAGGGTTGACATCCTCCAAGGGAGTTGAAATCCTCTTGGAACCGGTACCGTCTGGGCAACCCCCGCATATTGTGTTCTAATCTTATCTATTTCAATTTTGCAGATCTAGCTTCTTTATATCATACATCTATCTTATTTATGCCCGTATCATCCATCGTCATCTCCAAGGTACTAAGCCCTTGTATACTCAACATTGGATCGTGTTTCTTACACTCACTTGGACAGGAAGCTAGAAACGTAGATCAACAGTGGTATTGCAGGTGGGCACTATGTAAGTGACACCACAACATGCAAGATTCTACTTGTTGGATTGTGATGAGAGACCCTGTACAAAGATTATAAAGAGTATTGTAAGGCGTGTGATCACTGTCAGTGCCTTGGCAAACCTGGGAAAAGAGATGAAATTCCTTTGAGGCCTATTACTAGTACAAATCCATTTGAGAAATGGGCTAAAGACTTTGTAGGTCCTATTTCACCAACCGCGCGTAGAACTAGATCGCGCTATATCATCACTTACACAGATTATCTTACAAAGTGGGAAAAAGTAACACATAAAAAGGATTGTATAGTAGCTACAATAGCCAGGTTCTTATGGAAAATTTTCTTACTAGGTATGGATGTCCGTTGAGCTTGACAAGTGATAGGGGCACACAATTTTTGAATGAGACAGTCATGATATTATTGGATGAATTTATGGTTGTGCACCACAAGAAAACACCTTATCATCCTCAGGAAAATGGTACTGTAAAAGCCTTCAACACGATATTGAGCCAGAATAAAATAAAAAATTGTGATGTTGGAAGGAAAGATTGGAATGATAAATTTTCTGATGTGCTTTGGGCATATAGAACAACCTACAAGAGGTTGAATAAGGCCAGACCCTTTCAGTTGGTATTTGGCACATAAGCAATTATTCCTTTGGAATTCATGTTACCATCGTTGCGTATTGCGTGTGCTAGAGGTTTAGCTAATGAGAAAGCATTAGAAGAAAAAATTGACAGGTTAATACAGTTGTACGAGAGGCACACCATAACACGTTGGAGTCAGAAGTAGGAAAAGGCTAGACAGAAGGCATGGCATGACTGAAACATCAAGGACAAGAAGATTGAGGTTAGAAAGATGGTACTACTTTATGATTCTAAGTTTCTATGCCATCCAGGCAAGCTTAAGGTGCATTGGTTGGGACCGTATGTTATCACTCATATAATTGAATCTGGCGCTTGCCAGTTGGAGGCGCTTGATGGAATGTGGTTACCTAGTTACTTCAACGGGAGTAGGCTGAAGCCCAACTATAAATAAGTCTTCTTGGTGTTGTAATAAGGAAGTGTTTCATTCAGTATGGTTTCCCATTCTGTATTTGCTTTAATGTATTTCCTTCTTCGTCGTTATGCTTTGTCAATTTAGTTTGGTGTTTTGTGTAATAAGCTAATTACAATATGAAGTATTTTTATACGCAGAGGAGTGAACATACCATTGGTGTGGGGTGGTTGTTAATTTTTATTCACAAATGGGTACACATGAGAACAAACTGTTACAAGTGCTATTCAAGTATGGAAAGGAGCTATTAGAAAGGAGATTGCTTCTAAAGAAGACCAAAGATGGAAATGAATGAAGGAACAATATAACACGAGGTAAGCAATGGCCATGGAAACTACTATGGGAGGGCGTAGTGGCAAGGTACTCAGCACATGGATGCGTGTGGAAGAGAAGTCTGTAGCTAGAAGATAGGAAGGCGCACAAGAAGGTTATAACTAAGACACAAAATTGTATTGCGCAATTTTTTTTGGAAATTTTGAAAATGGTCAATTAATGAGAGGATTGTTGGTAGGTGAAGGAGTAATAAATACACTAAATTTTTGAAAATCTATATAAGGACAAGTATTCAAGCAGGCTAAGTACAACCGAGCCAGGAGAATTGTATTGAGGTGTGGAGAGTTACGAAACTAGACATGGAGAGCATATTTGTGTGCGGAAAGGGCTTACATCCCCATTGGTGAAGGGTTTGAGCGAAGCATAAGGTTGAGAAGGAGCTAGGGCATGCACTTTCGAGCTAGGGCACGTGATTTCAAGCTATGGTTTGAACTTACTTGACAAAGAAGACAAAAGCTAATATTTTTTACGATAGCACTGAAGAAAGCACCTACAATAGGCACAAAAGGAAAGAAAAAGGTGGAAGTTGAGGTTAAAATTGCTCCCAAGAGAATTTTTTTAGAGATGCAGTACCTGAAAGGAGTAATGGTCAGACAAGATTGGGATTCCCACATCCGCAGATGCAAAGTAAGTGACTACAACCACCGCACCACTTATAACAAGGGAGAGTTGGACACTTTACTGAATAAGAAGACTAACAAGCGCACAGTGGAAGATATGGTAGTGTATGACGACACTGGGGAAAAGTTACTTAAGCAGGTAGGAGTTTATCAATTGTATGAGATCCCATATTTTGGAAAACATGAACCTTTATACCAATGGATTATGAGCAGAGTCCATGAGGGCTTCTTCTATTTCGTTGGATGGAGGGTTAGGATCACAATGGCCCTGATTGCGACATTAATAGGATTAAAGGGCATAGGGACAGACATTGTTAGTGATTTGACTGATTGCTGAGGAAGAATACGTAGGTGAAAAGATAAGTTTTGCTGCCATCCTCTTATCTCTTGTTTTTGTAGAAATTGGAGTACCTGATGGGCCAAAGAAAAAAATTTGGGAATACCCCACTGAGAAGAAATCCCTCGTAGAAAGGTTCGAGAAATATTATATAAAGGATCAATGAGTGGCCCATTCAAGCAAAGGGAAAAAATGTGGTATGATTGAATTCACGCAACATTTGAGGAGGAATGGCGCATTTCAAAGGAACTACCTTTGGTAGTAGGCAAGGCAGTACAATTTACGGTGTATCAACATTTCTACATCGTGCGGTTTGCCATGAAGGATGGGACATGAAGTCTATGGTGCAAACTTCCCTATGCATTCACAACGCACTACTTCTAGGCCTCAGTTCACATATTTACTGATGCGCGCCGTCTGAACTTCAATGCAGACAAGGTAGATTGTGACTACCAAACCCTCAGGAAAACATATGTATATCTAGGTCGGTCTGCCTACATTGAGATGCTCATTTCAGATGTCATAAATGTGAAGCAAGTAAGTTTGGATATTGGGGACAGTGGAACCGTGGTCATATATCTTCAGCTCAAGCCTAGGCTGGAGAATAATAAGTATGTAGAGAATGAGTTCATGCTCCCAGGGCTGCCTAAGGGAAAATATACAATGGAGAATGTGCCAGCTCCAAATCCTACTACGTCCATACATATAGATGAGGAAGAAGAGGAACACGAAGATAGTGGAGGCTTGGATTATAGAGGTTGGAGGATGCCCACATAAAAAGTGGAGAGTGAGTGCACAAATACTCCACTATAGGCGTAAGAAGGAGAAGAGGACTTGGACGTGGGTGCAGTTATGAAGAGCCCCAGTTTAAGAGGGTATTCAGAAGAACCAGGACCCAAGGCACGGGAACACCACAACCTGTAAGAAGATCACCTAGACTATCCCCTCAGAAAGAGGCACCCGAGGAGAAGAGAAGGAGAAAGCTGAAGTTGAAGGAGAAGGCAGGGGAGTCTGAGGAGAGCACGCCTGGAACCCCAATGCAACTAGAAGATGTGGAGGAACCCATAGATGAAGAAATGAAAGATGAAGAGGAAGGAGCAAAGAAAGTAGAAGAGGTGGTGCAAGAGAAACCCAGCGTGCATGTTACTACTCAAAACAAAGAAGGGCCAACTCCAAACCTTGGCTCTTAGGTTCCTAAGGAGTCAAGAACAAAGAGAACAAGTGAAGAATATATTGTGCCAAGTATGGGCTATGCTGAGGACACAAGCAAAATTGTTCGTGCCTAGTTTTAGAGCACAATGAGCCTTAAGGAATTGTATGGATGGGAATTGATGGACATGGCCACCACACACATGAGGAAAAAATTATCATGATCCATGCATAACCATATGGAAAAGCCTAATTTCGATGTCTGCGAGGAATCTTGTGTATCAAGGAGAGTGAAGAAGGCACCCCAAAGAAAACACATGACACTAAAGCCTACTCTAATGTCTAATGAACATGTGAGCAATGCCTTGGTTAAGGTATCTGTAGAGGTGGTGCGGAGCAACATTGATAAGGCTGCCACCATTAGAGCGCTACTTCAAGATAACAAGGAAAACTGTAGAAATAGTGCGTTTAAAAGGAGAAAAGGACCTAAAACAAAAAAATATTGAGGCCTTCATTAACATGGCAGAAGAAATTGGAGATTACGTTATGAAAGCAAGACCTCATCTTGAGTCTAAGGTACCTGAGAAGTTTCCTTCGGCTATGCATTATGTGCGCACATTGGTTGATTTGGTGTTAGAAGATGGGCCAATTTGAATGCCATCGCCAAAGGATCTTGCACAAGAAGCAGAAAGAGCAAGGGCCTTCGTGGTTAGGAAAATTTCAAATTATGAGGCATTGCTCCAAACTCTTAAGGATGAACTGAAGAAAGTTGACCAAGCTCTGAATATTTGTGCGGCACCAGAAGCAGTGATAAGGATCAGAACTCTGGTTGAAGATAATGATGTTCTGAAGGCCATGAAAGATGAGACACTGGGACGAGTAGAAAGATTGGCACTAGTGAAACAAAAGTGTGAAGGCCTTACAGTAGCCCAAGACCCACATAAGGAGAGAATAAAGATTGGGAAGCTCATAGCACAGAAGATGGATCTTCTAGCTCATAGCGCAGAAGATGGATTGGAAGCCTTCTAGAGGGAATGATGACTGCTATGGCCAATGTTGTCCAAGTACTGCAAAATGAAAAGGAAAAGATTACTCAGGAAGAATTGGAAGCCATTGCCATAGACATTCCAAAGAAGACAAGGACCGCACCATGTATGAGTAGATGACTTGAAGACATTGGAGGCTAAGATTAAGACAGAATATCCAGAGTTGATCCTCCCGGTTGAAGAGGAGGGTGATGCAGAGTAAAGGTCTATTCTTTTGTATAGTGATTCTTTACAAACAACTCTAAAGAGGGGCCTAGTATTCTTTACATTCTTATTCTTTATTATTTGGGAACATCAGAAAGAATCCCCATTGTCAGGACGACAATGTACTTTAGTGTAGGGTAATGTTGAGCAGACAATATTATTCTAAGGAGAAGACGCACATAGGATTCAAGCGCGGGAACAAGGCACATTTGAAGGTGCAGAAGGATGGGAAAGGAAACACACGCCAGGACAGTTTGATTCGGGACTTGGTTGTTTTCATGGATCCGGGCTATTTCAGAGATAGGGTGCAGAGCACACATCGGGATGGAGACTTGCGCGACACGCAAATGCTATTTTGGGAATGAGGGTCTAATAAGTGTCATGTATGAGTTTAAGATAATAATAAGATTACTTCTTCTAGTTAACAATAAGATGTCTATTATTAGCGCACTTGCATGTGTGCATATTAATGTAAAGGCGCATGGCTATTATCATCATGCAACCTATTTTGGGAAGTGCATAGGCGGTGAAGAGCAAGTCCCCACCCCTATAAATATTTATTGAATTTTGTAGTTTAGGGTGAGTGAATTATTGTAGAGTTATGGTGTTGGATCTGATTCGCGCATGACTTATGGTGATACTTTGTAATGTAAGGAGCTTCTATGTATTACAATGTTTAATGTAATGGAGTATATTGGATGGATAATGGTTTTAAACATGACTGTAACTGGTTCTTGTATGGTTAATCTTATTATAGTTATTATTTAATTCACGATTCTCTAAGATCTAGATTTGGTTAGGCACTCTGGAATGATTATGGTTATTTATGGTTCTTAATATGTTGTATCTTCATCACACTAACATCCTGCACAAACAACTCTAAAGAGGGGCTTGGTACCTTTGTGCGCTTTGGGTGAGCGTTTAGCTCAGGCTGGGTGATGTGCTAGTGTACTTTTTAAATCGAAAGGCCAATTCCACACATCAAAAATTCAGCCCTCAAAATTAAATATTTACTTTCGCCTGGGTTTTATATAGTGAATTCTAGGCTGCATCACAATCTCCAACTATGAAAGGCAAAAGTTAAAGTGACAAGAAGACTATTTTTTACTACGCTACACAACCAATATAAATCATGGTTTTTCCTTCCTTGTATTAAAACCATGTTGACTTTTCCTAAACATAATGAAATTGTGGAACAATGAAAGAAACTTATTGTCAAAACCACCATTTAGGAAAAGTAGTTTTATGTTTCTTTTATTACTCCATTCTACAATCAATATTTGTGGCATTTTTTAAAAAGTTCTTTTCCTTGAATAATTTATTGTACAATCCATGACTACAAAATCAATCTTAGAGATCACAACTTATATGGCAAAACACACACATAAAATGGAGTGTAATTATAACATCACTACTCAAGATTCCATAGAGGGAGGCTACCTCAATTTTCTCCACAGGTGTTGTACAGAAAATTGTGGGGCCTTATCCAAACAAGTGGTCCCATGGGGCATATAAATTTTGAGAAAAGCACAGCTCACTAAATTCGGGCGGGAGAATATTGAAATGTCAATTTGAACTTTTTAGAAAGCCTATTTATTAGATTGCCCTATTTCATTATTGTTTTGTCCAAGAACCAACCAAAAGACAGATACCACATATCAAGTTGCCACGTGGACATGGATAAACCTTAAAAGTACGGAGAAACTTCCAACCAGGAAAAACTAGTTAAAATCTGCAAAGCAAAAAAGTAGGATAAAATTTTTGGAGCTCCTAGCTACATTACTTCTTTTTTGTCACTTTAGCACGTTGAGTGATCATTTCCTCTATGGGACCCGCCCTAAAAGATTTCTATTAGGTAGAGCCGCCTAATGCATCGAATCACAATTTTTGGTTGTATTTTATCGTACGCACATGAAGTTAAACATCATGGCCCTTCTAGTGCAGCATCTTATTAATGTCTCCATGTCGTCGAGCGGTCGGAAGCTTATCTTTTTTACACTGTAGTCGTTTTATTTAAGCTTTAACTCGCTTCCTTCTATACCAACTATGAACATCTTTTTCTTAGCTTTATACTGGTGATCTCATTTCCTACTCGGCGACCTTTCTCTGTTCTTTGATCAGATTCAATCCATTCCAATTCACAGATCCAGTCATGGCGGAGTCTTCCTCTTCTCGCCACGTGAATGTCGGACACGATCCTTTCACTGCAATTGAATCTCATCTCGAAAGGGAAACAGCTTTTGTATCTCCAAGATTGTACGATGTTTTTATCAATCACAGAGGCCCCGACGTGAAAGAAACACTGGCTCTTCTGCTTTACAAATCTGTTAAGGACTTGGGCTTTCGGCCTTTTCTTGATTACCAAGAGATCGAGCTCGGAGATTCACTTCCTTCTAGCGTGAAACATGCCATCTGCTCCTCTTTAGTTCACATTGCCATCTTCTCTGAAACATATGCAGACTCTCCCTGGTGTTTAGCTGAGCTCACTCTTATGCTGAAAAGTAAGGCTAAGATTATTCCTGTATTCTATGATGTTACCCCTTCACACCTCCGCCACATGAAAGAGGGAGGATATGTCGACTCATTCGTTAAATATGAAGAGAAGGGCAGATACCTCACAGAGCTCCAGGAGTGGAAAGCATCCCTCAAGGCTGCTTCATTCATCAGTGGCTGTCAATTCACCAAGCATAATTATCAGTAAGACATTTCTGTGTTTTTCATTAGTTTCTGTTTCTTCTTTTGTCCTTATTGATTAGCCTGTGGCACAATCAAGGACATTAATTCCCATCCCCTTCACCTGCTCACTGATAACCACTACACTTGGACCGCTTGGACAGCACCTTACCGATTTTGTGTTTCCTCTGCTGTTGGTTGCATTTGCCCACACCTGGACACCAATCCCCATTGCCCTTCATCTGCTCACTGATAACCAGTACACTCGAAACGAACCTTGCAGATTTTGGGTGTCCCCCGCTGAAGATCACATTGGTACACACCTGAACACCAATCCCCATGCCCCTTCACCTGCTCGCTGATGACCACTACACTAGGACCGCTTTGACAGCACCTTGCAGATTTGGGTGTCCTCTGTTGTTGGTCGCATTGGGCCACACCTTGTGGATTTTGCGTGGTCACCTAACTGCGTGTGGGATTTAAACCTGGGTTGCACTTATAGGATTGCTGCACTTTAACCAAATTAAGCTACAATGAAGGGGTTTTTCCTTTGTTATTGATGAATATACATACGCAATTTTTTTTTTACCAATAACAGTGACTGGTTGTAGTTGCTTTCTGATTTTGTTTCCCCATCTAAATTGTCAGGAACGACGACATGTTGTGTGAAGAGGTAGTGCGTGCTGTGTTAAAAGAGTTGCAAAAGCACAAGACAAAATCTTTAGTTGTTGCGAAAAATCCAGTGGGGCTCGATGAACTTGTGAAAGAATATGAAAGGCATTGCAAGATGAAGATGGAGGAAAAAGTTCAGAGAGTCGGCATCTTTGGAATGGGTGGAGTGGGGAAGACAACTCTGGCTAAGGAATTGTTTAACCTTAAGCGTTCAGAATATGATGGATCATGTTTTCTGTTCGATGTGCGCGAAGCATCTCTCAAAACAGAATTGACTTCTTTGCAAAATAAGCTCCTCAAAGATCTAGTCAATGAAGAACACGAAAAATTCCAAAGCATTGAAGAAGGAAAAAGGCATCTCAAGGAATACTTGGAAAGAAGCAGATCTTTGCGCTTCCTTATTGTAGTAGATGATATTGATGAAGTGAATCAGTTAGACGCCTTATTGGTGACTAAAGATATCCTGAATTCTGCAAGTTTGGTGATTGTCACAACCCGTGATAAGAGCGTTCTAGTACGCTCTGGAATTACTCTTCATTTTGAGATGAAAGAAATGGGGCCAGATCATGGCAGACAGCTTTTCTGTTGGAATGCATTCTGTAGACCTGATCCGGCCAGTGGATATGAGGAGTTGGTTGAAAGCTTTGTGGAAGAGTGTAAAGGTTTACCTCTGGCTCTGGAAGTCTTGGGAGGACATGTTTTTGGTAGTATCAAGCATCGTTGGCAGTTAGAACTAGAAAAAGTTCGTAAGACCTTGCCGGGGAACATAAAGCAGAGGCTGAAAATAAGTTTCGACTCACTTGACAGAGAGGAAAAAGAGGTGTTCCTGGACATTGCTTGTTTTTTCATCGGAAAACGAAAAGATATGGCAATGAAAATATGGAATCGATCTGGATGGAGTGCTGAACACGCACTTGAAACCTTGAAAGATAAGTGTCTTGTAGTCGAATTCAAAGTGGGCAGTATTTGGAAAAAGGGCAATGTTAGTTTGAGAATGCACGACCATCTCCGTGATTTGGGAAGGGAATTGGCAGATGAGCTGAGCCATCCTCGTCGCCTGTGGCACCCACAACAACTTCAATCTTTGGTGTGTTTCTTCCTCCATATTTCTACTCCATTGGTGTTATTCTAAAATTTGATGGTGTGTTTGTATAAGTTCTGTAACTTCTCCCATTTAAAGAACAAATCTAAGCTTGATCCATGAATGCAGAAATCAAATGGATTTCGAAACATCCTCGCCCAAACCAATGGCCATAGTGTGAGGTGTCTCAATTCCATCAAGGAAAAGTCTATGAAATGCCGAATTAAATACTTTTTAGGCAATTCAGATGGTCGTTTTGAAACATCAACTGCTTTGCTATGGCTTCAGCTTTCCTATCTTTCAAATAAATTCACAAGTATTCCCTCATGGATTCCTTTGCAAAATCTTGAGTGTTTAAAAATTATGGATGGAAATTTGGAAAGATTGTTGGAGAACAATGCACAGGTATTCACTTCATCAAAAATTTGATTTGCTTATGATGATTGTAGTTTGGTGAAGTTTGTTTAACAAATTAATAAAAAATTAAAACAAATCAATTTTGATTTGCAGGCCCCTTTCCAGTTAAAAGAGCTGTTTCTTGAGAGAGCCTTCTGTGACCCGGCAGACTTTACAAAATCATTAGGAATGTATAATTATTTGGAAATTCTAGTTCTATCAGGAAGATCTTCATTCAGTCCAACTCTAATTGATGGGAGGTCCTTCTCACAGTCCCTTGGCAACCTTGCCAATCTTAGAAGATTGGTATTGAGGTCTTTGAATATAACTGGGGAAGTGGTGTTGCACAGTACTGGAATGGCACCTCGTGCAAGTAGCCTTCAGACCATATGTATGGGCGAGTTAGACCTTGTATCAAAGGTCTCCATCAGTGGAGTGCAGTGTCCCTCAATTGAATTTATCCGCCTTGAATCAATGTATAATCTAATTAAACTAAACTTACCAAAGGTAGCAACACTTAATTCTCTCGTGGTGGTTAAATGTTCAAGATTGGAAAAAATATCAGGGAACTTTGATCTGCTACAAACTTTGGAGAGGATTAGTGTTTACGAATGTCCACAACTGCAGAAAATACCTGGTATAGAAAAGATGCAGAGGTTGAAATATCTGGAACTTTCAGCACTAGGGCAAGGAGTTACACGGAATTGCATCCAAAGGATGCAGGTATTTAAATGCGTTAAGATACCAAGATTCACTATTATTTTAAATGGTATGTTCACAACAATGTTTAAATTACTTATGTTAATTCTGATTTTATGCTGAATCAGATTCTGCCGTCAGAGTTTACAATTGTAACGGACAGAGCAGCTGATGGAGCAGCAACAGCTTTAAATGTGAATCTGTTTTCCAACTTAATTGGCACATATGCATTCCATGATATTCCTGTAAATGAAAGAGGATATCCCCTGGCATCATTGCAAATGGCACAGCCATGGAGTGCAATCATCATATGCACCGTAGTTAAAGTCCCTACCAAAACGGGATTTACAGTCACCCTTCGGCCTGATGAAAAAATACGGTGCAGTGTGGACTGCATAGGAGAATGGATGGTTACCATTGTGATTAGTGACCAAAAAGAAATGAACCGTGCCCCATACTGTATTACCAATAAATATTGGATTCCGAATATATGCAGGACACAAAAGGCATGTATGATAACAGTAAACATCGGGGAAGAGTCCAAAATACTGCAAATATTCAAACGAATCGGTCTACTATATCAGCACAATATTATGGTCGCCAAGAAAATAAATAATTGTAAAGTGTAGAGTGATTATGTCAGAAATGCTACATAATCCAAATGATTACGCTTGTAATATTTCTATTTTCTCTTTTTCAATTGATGGTGTATAGTTTTATACTGCCTGTCTCAATAGGGAGGGTTTATACTATATCAAAGGGTTGTTACCTATTACAAGTATTCTACTATTTGATTTGAAACTTATGGGTCTGTTATAGACATTATGTTTTGCATCTCTTACTTGCATGTCTTCTCTATCGTGATGATGTTCTAGCATTTCATATCTCAGCAACTGTCTTGTACAGTCGTGTCCCAGGGCTTCATGTATCTCCTTTTTAATTAGTATATTTATCTTATTTAAAATAAAAAATAGAACTTCATCTTCCTTTGTCCTTCCCTACCATAAATATTGATCTTCATATTTTTTTATTTTTCATGGGTCTTTCCGAGCTCATGGATCATTCACAGGAGTCTTTGTTTCGGCATGAGTTAGCAATCTCTGTTCTGGTATGCTTTCCATTTCATCTTAACATTTAGTGGTTTGATTTTGTTTTTATTGGCCTCATGAAAAAACCTTACTACTTGTGGATATTGATATGAATCGGCTATATCTGCTTAGTGCTTTGTCTGGGGTTATTCTCTTGCATATGGAATTTTGCTGAAGAAAAGAAGTGTGGGTTTGATTTTTGATGTAGCCTCCCTGGTTGACCCTTCTACCCCCTTTTTTTTCTGCCAACTGTAGCAACAAAAATTACACTGCAAAGTTTGTATGATAATGAAAATACATTTGTTAACGACCTAACATTGTCCAGTCTGTAACTGAGGCATACTAAAGAAGTAGTCGATATGCGTAGAAGGTTTTTTATTCAATTTAATGCAGGGGATGTAAGTGAGGGTATTTATTTTCTCCACCCATCACTAAATATCTGACAGGGTCCAAACGTATGGTGCTCCCTTCTAGCAACTTTTAGAATTCAATGCGAGATTTTTTGGTCTGTAATAAGTTGCTTCAGTGAAACTAGTTTAAAAGGCTCTTGAGGATTCATAAGTTGAAAGTTCACATCAAAATCCCATTTTTCTCTTTCGCTACACTAGCTTTGAGACAGCCAAAACATTCATGATCCCAAATTGTCTCCGAGTCCGGTGAACTAATGACTTAAGTTTTGCTGAACGATAATACTGTCATCGATTTTTCATTATTCTGGAAAAAAAAACTTGTGCAGCAGTTGTGCTAATCTTCTTTTCATTTGCACACTACTGATGAGTTTCTGGTGTTTTGCTATTGCCTATTGGTTACATTCTAAAATTAGTCCTAATCCCCTGGTTCCCAAAGGAAACAAGGTAGTTGAATGGTGATAGTATAGACTTGAATGCTGTTGAGTGATCCATCATTCTTGTAAATAATTACCTTTTTGATGGTAGTTTTAAATTGAGGGAACACCTTGGGTGCTATTACCAGGGGGGCACCTGACTGACCTCCACCAACAGTTGCCTTCTGATGAACAAGAACCTTTCAAAGCATAATTGCTTTGGCAGTCAATTAACACTAACTCAACTGATGAACAAGAACCTTTAAAAGCATGTTATTGGTCAATAACTAAGTGGACTAGGTAGGAAGGGAAAAAAATCAATAGTACAGATCTCCAATCTCCCGAACCGTGTGACTGATTGCGAGAATTTCAACCCTGTCTGTAATTGCTTATAAGATATAACTGTGATCATGTTAAGATTTATAAAAAAATACAGCTCCTATATAAAGAATCCTTCCATGGTTAGGGCAGTCTTATATTGAATTACAGTCTGTTGTATCTTGAATGACAGGATGTGAACCTAATGGAAATCAATTGTCAATCTAAAAATTTTCAGTCCCATGAAGCATGTTTTCAGTTGGGTTCATCTAAAACCAATGAGAATATGAAAGCATGCAGTAGTAATATTCTGCAGATTCAAACTAAGTGTGTAAGAAGTATAGCACATCCCATTAATGCCTATATAAATAACCCTCTATTCTTTTGATGAAGAGCACAGTGTGTATTAAGATATTTGAATGAGCACAGGCAATGATCGTTTCATGAGATTTCTATTGCAATGGATGGTCATTCGTAACATTAACAACGACATTCCCAACAACAAAAAATTGTCCCTTTTCATTTGATCCTGATGTAGATTTTCTATTTCCAACTGATTAGGGATTCTGTAGTGTAGTATTATTTGGTAATTTTATTTCTTAGAATTGTATACTATGAATTTCTCTTTTTCCAAAACAGAAGTTGCTACTACTCAATGTGGTTCACTGGGGAATACTGTGGTCTTATTTTTGTACTCTTTCTATGTTGATCTGCTTCATATGACATCAGGAGAAGTTATCGTTCTACTAAGAAAAGGAACCCACATATCTACAATTATCCTTTGCTTGAGAAAATTTAGAGTTCTACGCTCCTCCATCGGATTCAAGTGCACTAGATAAGTATCTGCTGGGGTTTCCCACCAATTAAGGATTTCCTCCTAATATAGCATATATTTATGTAGATAGTAATGTTCCTCTTATAGTCAATCTCCTTTACCTTGATATAATGCCATCCTTACTAAAGTGTTGTCCTCAATATAGAGAAGTCCTCAATAATGTATTGTACTCGCTTAAGTGATGAATAGCTGCCCTCGATAAAGTGCTTTTCGCATTATAGTGCTCTTCATATCCTAAACTCACTAACAAATTGATTCCTCTTTCTATGGGAACTCGCTATATAGACATTGATTCATATCGATTCAAAATACCTTCTACCCCAGATGATAATTTCAATTTTGTTCTAAACAATATGACTTTTCTTAGACTGGATTCTACACACACCATAATGGTTCTTACCTATTTGATGCTATACCATTTCTTCTGTGTAACAAATTTACTCCAATACAAAGTTGGAACGGATTGGTGAAGTATTTCCACATAAATATGCCACAAATGACATTTAAGCAAGGTCAAACATTATAAATTGACCTTAGTGATGAGTTCTCATCATCTACCTCATCATATCCTTGAACATTGTTAAAGCCTTTGGTTGGGAATGCACTATATGGAACTAAATCTCCTATTATAGTGCCACATGAGATGTTGCATTAAAAATAAAGGTGAGCAGAGAAAAAAGAGGTTAATTTTAACATGAAAAAAATAATTTTGTTATAATGAATAAATAGCAAATACAGCGATATGACTTAACTTATCAAACCAACATATGTACCTAGCTTAACATCCAAACCATCAATCATATAAAATATAGCCTGCTAAGTGAAATAGGTAAACCCAGCACCAACATGACATTGTATCACAAATAGGGAATTAAATAATTAACCAAAATGAATTGCATATAGCCTTCTCAACATACAAATTTAGAAAAGTTATAGAACTGTGTTTTTGAGTATTAAGATTAAATTTTCAACATATGCTTGTCTTACTGCTAAATTTCTAACTTGAGAAAATTTTTCATCATTAGAATTAGTGTATTTACTATTTTGTCTCCATCTTAGCAACAAGTGTTAGGCCCCTAGAATGTTGACTAAGTACAAAAGACACGTAGGCGCACAAGGCCCAAGTTAAAGAAAGGCGCGCAAGGAAAAAATGCGCAAGGTAGGGTTTAAGAGAAGGGTCTAAGGAAGCCCGTGGCGTGCGTGGTGCACATGGACAAAACCAAGGGTTTGGGACTTAGCCAAATTGGGCGTTCGGGGCAGAACATGTGAAAAGCATGACCCAATTGCGCATGCTGAGTGGATAAGGTGCCAGCCTGGTGACAGGTTGGCCTAGGAAGGAGCATGCCTGCGGTAGAAGCTTCTAGAAGCACATCATGGTGAAAAGTGGAAAGCTCAGGCTTGGGAGAGCATGCTCGCATGGAGGACCACATTCAGACACTTGGCATCGGATCTGAGGGCGTTGGAGGATGAGTTGGCAGTCCAGAAAGGCTATAAATACAAGCACCTACAGAAGCAAAAGAAGAAGAACGAGAAGAGGGCAAAGCTCTACAGAAATACTGCAAGAACTCTGTTAGTGGGTAATTGTATTTGGGAAAGGATGTATTGGGTATGGGGATTGTAATTTTTCTTTTTGATAGCCTAGCTACATTAGTCCAGTTGTAATGCATGACTGCGGTCTGCTTCTCTGTGACATTCTGTAATGGCTCCATGGATGTAATGAGGTTACCAGTTATATGAATATGAATATCAATGATTCTGATGCATACATCTTTCTCTTAGGTTCTCTCTCATTTATGTTTATGCTAAGTATGGGTGCTTGTATACTTCTTTCTGTTATGGTACAAGTTATATAATCTATTAAATACTCTTTGTCTGGAATGACTGCAAGGATCTAGAGACCGTTTTGAGCTCTATGGTTCTTGTATGTCTTAATTCCGTTTAAATCTCTTAAGCTCAAATCATAGATGATGATGTTTCCCACTAAACTCACATAAAAGAGAGACTCAGCACCCACGCGTGCCTCGGGTGAGCGCCCAACATCCGCTGGGTGATAGGCCGGCATGCATGGGGTTCCTTTCTTTTGTGATAGGGGTAAAAATGACTACATCTTGGTTCCGTTGCCGGGACCTCTTTTCGAAGTTGTAGTGGGAAATGGCATACATCATGATCTATGTAGTGAGTAATGATAGAGTGGTTAACTTTGGAAAGTGTTGAATCATGGTTCAAGAGCACGAGGATGAATTTTCTCAGAGATTCAGCACTGGACTTGAGTTTGATGCACGTAGATGGGTAGAAGAGAACCTCTACCATGATCTGTATGAAACGTTTTTCTGCTGCTTCCTAGTAGAACTGTATGAGTGGCTCTCAGCCTATGCGTCTAGATCAAGTTGGCATTATGGATCACGTGTGTGGACCCAAGAAGAATACCAGAGGCTGTAGGATGTAGATCTGACATGGACCCGTGTTGTGGATCATTGGTGGAAAGGAGTACTGGCTAGCTACACTCTGGAGTACGCCATTTCCACATATTCTTGTCTGGAGGTTGCTGAGTTTGAGTTTCTACGGGAGCCCAGAGGATCATTTCTACGTGTTGTCCCTCTGGCTATGAAGATCTTGATGGTTACCATGAGTTTAGAGGCATTTCCAATGGCCGGCTAAACCATTCTGAGCGTTGGGTGAGGAAGCTAGGGTGGAGGAAGATGGCAGATGTTGTGACGGAGAAAGAAAGGGAGGAGAGACGACTCAAGTATAGTGAAGCACGTGAAAGGGAGATTGCTAGACAACGTGAGGTTGTAGGTGTGATGGATGTATGGCGGAAGACGTTGCGGGAAGGATTTGAGGTTCACACGGAGGACGTGGAACCTGAGCAGTCTGTGCGACCCCATCTTGGCAAGTGCGTAAGAGAGACCCCTTCAGCTTCTGATGAGAGTTCATCGCATGGAGAGAGAAGAACCATTGGCACGCATCTGAGCCCACCTAGTGACCGAACCCTGGCACTTGGTTTTCCAGATCAGGGGGAAAATATTGCTAGTCCAGTTGGTTACATTGGAAGTGATCGGTCTACACCCAGGAGATATAATTTCTCGTTTGGGCCTTCTATGGCTGCAAACACCAACCCAATGTTAGGAGGAATTTTCAGGCAAGGTATAGACACACAAGCTTTTGGTCTCGCATCTGGGAGTGGCGCGGGGTATACTATTGGTAGTGGGGCATTGTCATAGACCATAGGCGCGTAGTTCAGTGGAACTGTGGGGACCCTTGGCATGACCACTACGGGATCTGGTGGATCTGGGGGGTCAGGAGGAACAGGACTTGGTGGACCTGGTGGATCTGGTGGTTCAGGAGGAATAGGAGCTGGTGGGTCTGGTGGATGTAGTGGTTCAGGAGGCACAAGACCTGGTGGATCATGTGGTGGAGGAAACACAGGAGGAAACCAAGGCTCTGGTTCAGGAGGATTCAGGCCCCAACCACCCCCCAAGTTTTCTTTGAAATGTCTTTACATTTGCTTGATTACAGAGGTATTGATGATGCTGCAGAACATGTTCACAAGTGTGAACTACTATGGCATGTAAAGGGTATCACAACCCCGGAGCAGAAGGCTAGTCAGTTTGCAACCACGTTGCAAGGGCACACATAGCTGGTATAGGAAATATGACCCTCATCAAATAGTGGTGGATTATACTACTCTAAAGAATGCATTCTTGGTAGAATTCCACATCCCTGAGTTTGAACAGAAGAGCATCAGTGCTTTGAAGGAGATTCAACAAGGAATGGTAGAGAGTGTGTGGGAGTATGATGCACACTTTAAAACTCTCTTGTCTAAATTATCATATGATATTCACCCTTCACAGCATGCTCAGTGGTTTGTTGGGGGATTGATCACACCTTTTAGAAGGGCCTTATCTCATAAAACTTTCACAGACCCACGCGAGGCATTGGAAGCTGCTCTACGTGCCGAGGTTGTTGGTAGTGTTGATACTGGTGTTAGCCCATTCCTGGAGGCTCAAATTGCTGCTATGGCTAAGCAGCTGGAGAAGTTGTCTACGAACTCAGCCCATGAGACTCATAGTGGTTTATGGTGCACAAATTGTGAAGTAGAGGGGCATGTCAAGGATAATTTCCCCCGGAGGATAGTACGTGCCATGGTAGTAGACTGTGAAATTTGTCATGGGGACCATGATGCAAGTAGATGCCCCTTGCTACAACGTGCAATCCAGAAGAATGTGTCTTGCTACTGCAAGATCTGTACCTCTACAACCCATGATACTAAGGACTGTAGGCTCATTGATCAGATCCATGAGGCCATTGATCATGGGGTGCACCAGACCAGCATTGCCAGTAGTTCTAAGGGTGATGATCACCGTTATGAGGAGCACGCAGATGGAGGTGTGCATGGAAGGGGTTTTCAAGGAGGATTTTGTGGTCATGGTAACCATAGAGGAGGAAGGACTGAGTTCCCATGTGGAACCTATTTCAATTGTGGGTCTACAGAGCATTACAAACGAGAGTGCCCGGACCTGTTGCAGTGCTCATGGTGCGGAAAGAAGCATAAGTATGAGGAGTGCCCAGAATTGTTTGAGCACATGAATCAGCAGCACCAGAAAGACAAGGGCACTGCAATGGTCAGTATTAAGAAGGCAGACACACAGTGGATGCCATGGGTAACACGGGATGTAGGTTTGGAGCCTGTTTTGGTAACAACAAGGGCAGAAGCCACGTGTAAAAGAGATACCAAGGCAGAAGAACCTGGTTTCAAGGGAGGAAGTAGTTCATGGAAAGTACCCAGACCCTGCGCATCAAAAGGAGGTATATCAAGACACCATGGATGTCATTCAGAGTTTACAAGGGGAAATCCAGTGTCTAAAGGAGCAGTCCAGGAGGGAGGAACAAGGAAGGAGAGTCGAGGCGCCAAAGGATGACCTGGATGAGGTCAAGGAAGTATGTAAAATGCTAAGGCAAGAGAATATTATTCCCTTGCTAGGATCATGGTTGAGAGAGAAGGTACCACACACCAGAGGAGAGCATGAGAGGTAGGTCTTGCACACAAACCTTCCCCCTCACAGCCTTGACTATGACAAGGAGATCACATTGAATGTAGTTGTAGATGGATGGCTCCTTAGTAATATCCTCATTGACACAGGCATGGAGGTCAATGTTCTCACTTTGGATGCATGGCATCAGATGGGGAGACCTGCATTACAGCCATCTTCGAATGTGTTGTATATGGAAAACAAGACAAAGGTGATGCCCATCGGTGTCTTAAAGGATGCAGCTATCACTATCTAGGGAGCTAAGTTTACTGGGGACTTCGAAGTCTTGGCGCTCACCGAGGTAGACAATTTCCCAGCACTACTTGGGTGCCCATGGTGTTACAAGAACAATGCGGACCTTCGGTTCAACAAAGGGTACATCAGCTTTGAAAATAAGGAGGAGCGGGTCATTATACCCCTAGCTGATGGGAAGTCGATGCCCTATACTGAACCTTTGGGAGAAGAAGTTCTAGACAGGATATATGTGCGCTCAATCAGGGACCCAGAGATAATCCATCCTACCGACGGAGTTATCCAGTTTGAGGATGCTCAGTCAGTAAGTGATACCACCAGTCTAGCATGTGATAATTGGGTGCATGGAACTTATGAATTGATCAGATGGTAGTTGAGAGGGTCGGTGACCAAGGTAACAAAGGCGCACACAGTCCGGTGCCTAGGAGGAAAGGAGCTACCTAAGTATTCAGGAGGAGCCTTCCCTGAGATCTTTTTGCAGGAGATGGAAGCTCAGTGGAAGGAGGAGAAGGAATGGAGAGGGATGTTAAGCTATGTCCTACTCGGCACAGTGGCACAGTGGTGGGCTACACATCAGGAGAGCCTTTTGGAATGGCGCGAGGTAAGAATTTCTCTCTCTGTCAGATTCTCTAGAAGCAACGTGCCCACCGCCATCAAGGACTACCATGGGAAGGAGCCCACCTCTTTCCATATCCAGGAGTGTGAGAGGATCTGGAGAGAAGGCACAGAAGCTTTGCCACCATCCCTCTGGGTGCACAAGTTGTATTCTACACTACAGGGTTATGCGCTTGCATGGTACATACATTCAGAGACACACCGCCAGACAGGGAATTGGCAAGAGCTAGCAGCTGACCTCATTCAAACCTTTGAGTATCGGAGTACCAAGCCATCAGTTGATAAGGCCTTGCAGGGTGTCAAGCACCTTACCATGGGGGATAGTGCCATGGTAGAAGATAGGCTGTTGGAGTTGCTAGGTGGACCAGGTTTGGAAGCACGCTTTGAAGAGGAGGTAGAGGAAACAGAAGAGTTACAGCTTGAGCATGCGTGTTTGGAAAAGGAGAAAGGGAAGTTGGTGTATGTGATTGATGGGGAGGAAGTAAAAAGCTTGGATGTTAGCCATTCTGTAGGGACGCACGAGGTAGTGGACAGTGCTGATACTTACGCATGCACCTACCATGAGCCCTTAAAGACAAATAAGGTTAACATCGGTTCAGGAGAAGAACCTAAGGAAGCTATTATTGGAGATTACTGGTCGGAGAAGGAAGTCTCTAAGATCATTGATCTGTTGCATGAATTTGAGGATTTATTCCTGTGCGGGTACCATGAGCTCAAAGGCATTCACCATTCCTTGGGGGAGATGAAGATAAAGCTGAAGGATGGTGCATGCCTGGTCAGGAAGAGACCCTACCGAATGAATCCTAATTTGCATGTGAAGGTTAAGGAGGAGATAGACAAAATGATAGCTTCTGGGATCATTGAAGTAGTGGAAGAATCAGAATGGATAAGTCTGATGGTAATCAACATCAAGAAGGATGGGCGGATTAGGATCTGCGTGGATTATAGGGAGCTGAACGTAGTTTGTGTCATCGATCCTTTTCCAACCCCCTTCACTGAAGAAATTTTGGAAGGAGTCACTGGGCACAAAATCTATTCCTTTACGGATGGATTTTCGGGGTACCACCAAGTCTGGATTGCAAAGGAAGACCAGGAGAAGACAACTTTCACCACTGAGTGGGGAAGTTTTGCATACACGGTCATGCCCTTTGGGTTGAAGAATGTGCCTGCTATTTTTTCACGCATAGTGGTGCAAGCATTCCAGGACTTCATCCATAAGTTTCTTCAGGTCTATTTGGATGATTGGACAGTGTATGGGCTAGTAAAAGACCATTGTGACAATTTGAGGTTAATGTTTGAGAGGTGTAGGCAGTTGAGGATATCCCTCAACATTAAGAAGTGTGTATTTGCTACACCCTTTGGGACGTTATTGGGGCATATCATATGTAAGGAGGGCTTGCTAGTAGATCCTACCAAAGTTGCAGTTATTGTGGGGTTAGGGGAGCCTACTAGCCAGAGCATAGTGCATGGATTCCTTGGGCATATGGGTTATTACAGGAAATTCATCAAAGGGTATGCCAAGATCACCGCACCTTTAGAGGAGCTGCTCAGACATAAAAGTGCCTTCCATTGGGGAGAGGCGCAACAGAGGGCATTTGACACATTAAAGGATAGGCTTGTCACCGTGCCTATATTACATTTTCCCTCTTGGGACAAGCCCTTCCATGTCCATGTAGATGCCTCAGGAACCACTATTGGAGCAGTGCTTGCACAGCCAGGTGAAGGAATTGTTGATCATCCTCTGTGTTTTGCAAGTAGGAAGTTGACACCAGCAGAGCAGAATTACACCATGACTGAGTGCGAAGCATTGTCAATGATCTACATGCTTTTCAAGTTCAGGCAGTATCTGCTGGCAACACCCTTTGTATTTTACACCGACCACATGGCATTAAAGTATTTGGTGAACAAGCCCATTCTACAAGGGCACATATGTCGGTGGGTGTTGTTATTTCAAGAGTTTGAGTTCATGGTAGTAGTGAAGCCTAGAAAGAGTAATTGTGGGCCTGATCATCTGTCAAGAATTGATTCAGGGGAGGATGTGCAGAGTATTAAAGAGACAATGCCAGACATGTAACTATTTAGGTTGTGGCATGTGCCCTCAGATTTGGAGGAGATTGTAGTATTTTTAAAGGAAGGTGTGGCACCAGAAGGAATGAAGGCATTAGAGAAGAAGCAACTAGCCATACGTGCTGCACCCTACATGCTGGTTAGTGCAGACTTATAAAATTTGGGACGTGATGAAGTTTTACACAGGTGTGTATTAGAGCATGAGCGACTGGCCATCATGGAGGAAGCACATGGAGGAAGTGCAGGTGGGCATTATGCAGGTGATGCCACCACGCATAAGATATTAATGGCAGGATTGTGGTGGGAAACCCTGTACAAGGATTGTAAAGACTATTGTAAAGCATGTGACCATTGTCAGCACATTGGCAAGCCAGGAAAGAGAGATGAAATGCCTTTGTGCCCTATACCTAGTGTGGAACCTTTTGAGAAGTGGGCAATAGACTTTGTAGGCCCTATTGCACCAGTGGCGCATAGGACTGGGTCACGCTATGTCATCACTTGCATGGACTATTTGACAAGGTGGGTAGAGGCAGCCCCAACTAAAGACTGCACAGTAGCCACAATGGTAAGATTTTTGTGGGAGAACATTATCACGAGGTATGGATGTCCTTTGAGTTTAACCAGCGATAGGGGTATGCATTTCTTGAATGAGACCATGAGGATCCTGTTAGCAGAGTTCATGGTGGCTCATCACAAGACTACACCCTATCACCCACAAGAAAATGGAACCACAGAAGCATTCAACAAAATACTGAGTCATACCCTGACCAAAATTTGTGATGTCAGAAGACAAGATTGGGATGACAAAGTATCAGCAGTATTATGGGCTTACAGGACAACTTATAAAAGGCTGAAACAAAGCCACACCATTTCAATTGGTGTTTGGTGTGGAAGTTGTTCTGCCAGTTGAATTCATGTTACCTTCTCTGTGAATAGCACACGCAGGAGGGTTGGCTGATGAGCAAGCACTGGAAGAGAGAATTGATGAGTTAATGAAGCTGGATGAGAGACGATCACTCACCAGGTGGAGCCAAACAATAGAGAAAGCAAAGAAAAAATCTTGGCATGATCGCCACATCAGAAACAAGAAGTTTGAGGTTGGGCAGATGGTCTTACTATATGATTCTAAGTTTCTGCACCATCCTGGGAAGTTGAAAGTCCATTGGTTGGGTCCCTACACAATCTCGTACATCCTTGATTCAGGCACGTGCCAGTTACAAGCGCTGGATGGAACGAAATTTCCTGGACACTTCAATGGGAGTAGGCTGAAGCCCTACTATAAATAAGTCTTCTTGGTGTTTGTAAATAAGGTAGTTTTTCCAGTTAGTTTAGAATTTTCCTTTATGCATTTCTTTTCTTGTGTTTCCCTTTCACGTTGTTGTTTTGTTTTGCACCTTGGGCACCGGTAACCTTATTACTACTTTTTGAGAATTTTTGAGTGCGCAGAGGACCGCACATCATTTTAGTGTGGGGTGGAGTAATGTGAAGGAGAGCATGGTTAAAGTGCCAAGGAAGTTTGTGTTAAAAATCCCAGTTGAATGGCCCTATTGAAAGAGGTGTATGAAAGAAAAGATGGAAAAAGGATGGTTGGTGCCAAGATAAAGCTACTTTCAGATCCCACGTACAAAGGAGGAGAAAGCACATTAAGTAACACGAGGTAGGCGAGAGAAAAAATTAGGACAGAAGAAGTGCCTTCGGCACTGGTTACGCGTGCAAAGAGTCTCCTATCATGTTGGATTGGTTGCATGCACCAGAAGGTTGGAGGATTTTCCGCATAGGTTTGGGCGCGTGAGGGAAAGTGCTGAAGTGGGATTTGTTTGAAAAATCCACATTAAATGTAAAAAGTAAGGTGGTAGGTGAAGTAGCACTTAATGCTTAAAAAGGGAAAAACTATAAATAAAGGGGTCGAGGCACTTCATTATTCACTTTGCGTATAAGGAGAAAGAAGCACTTTTTGCACCTTTGCAAACTAGGGCTTCCAAAAAACTGATCCGTGTGAAGAAACATTTGGAGAGATTGAAGCGTGAGTAACTAGTTCAGATTTGTGAACCAGGAGGAAGGGATTTCACGGGCGTAGGAAAAGTGTGAGAAGGCACCATCTTGTGAAGGGAGTATCCCAGTTAGGGTTTGAAGAACTAGGGCACGGGTTTAAGAAATTTTCTTCACAAGTTCAGGATCTAAGGTTGGAGAGAGTGGAAGAATAGAGTAACATAAGTGATTGAAGTGGTAAGAAGACCTAGATAATGGCACCCAAGAAACCAGTTAGCACACCCAAGAAGGGAAAGGGAAAGGAAAAGGGAAAGTAATAAGAAATTGAAGCATGCACAAGTGAGGAGTGGTATGTAGAAATGTAGTACCCAGATGGAGTGTTGTTGGGGAAGGAGTGGGAGTCCCATCTTAGGAACATGTCTGTGAATGACTACAATCATCAGACAAGCACAATCGAGAAGGAGATGGCACTGGAGTTAGTGTGCCCAACAAACAAAAGGACACCAGAAGGTTTTCCCATTTATAATGATGATGTGAAGGTTAAGTTGGAGAAGGTAGGGTTATTACAACTCTTTGAGTTTCCCTACTTTAGGAAACCTGAGCACTTATATCAATGGCTGATGTCACGCATGCATGAGGACTACTTCCACTTCACAGGGTGCAAGATGTGCATAACCCCTCAGCTCATTTCACATTTCACAGGCCTCATCTGTGAAGGAGATGGTTTGGAGGATGACTTGACCGACAAAGAAGTGATTAAGGAAACTATCACCACTTATGCATACAAGAAGGGGTCAAGGTATTATGATATCACAGACATTAAGGACTGGTAATGAAGATGGCCGCACACATGGTGTCAAAGTTAAATGGCCAGGAGAGATGGACCCAGGTTAATAAGCCATGGTTAAATTTTTGCAGGAAAATTTCAAAGGGCACCATCTACAACTTGTCTACATTCATCGCGGATGAGATTGTCAGCTGCACAAAGGAAGGTGATAGGATCCTTTTTGGCAATGTCCTGTTAACCATTGTGTTTTCAGATATCGGGGTACTAGATGCATTAGACAAGTTCGTATGGGAGTACCCTATTGAAGACCCCTCACTTGCCAAGAGGTTTGAAAAATACACTTGTGACACTATGAAAATAGTGCACAAGGTGCATTTGGAAAAATGGTATACGCGCCTAAGGAACGCATTCAGGGTAGAATGGAGAATTCCCAAACAACTACCAACAGCCACTAGGGGAGAAGAAGAATTTTTTGTGTACCATCATTTCTACCTGGGTAGATTCAAACTGACAGATGAGACATGGAGCCCATGGTGCAAGCTCCCCTTTTCCTTCACAGCTCAATACTTCCAAGTGGGAGTAAACAGGTTCAAGGAGTCCAAGAAGTTTAAGCTGGACCTTGGTAATCTGGACCAGGATCACAGGGAAATGCACAAAGGGTTGGTCTACCCTGGCAAGCACACGTACGTGGAGCGGTACGTGTCACATGAAGTTCAAATGACAAGGCCCATGACTCTGCCCATTGCAGAAGGATCCGTGGCATGCGTGTACATCTGCATAAGACCCAAGTCTGAGAAGGGCACATATCTAGAGAACGAGGTGTCTATACCTCAGGATCCAACTGGTAGGAAGAGACCCACACCCAAACGGGAGGAAAAAAAGCCAGAAAAGAAAATTCCAAGTGTGGTGGAGACACAGGCAATAGGTTCCCCGGGACAAGTGCCAGGACCAGTATGTACATGCGCAAGAAGAGGCCCATAGTGAAAGAGAAGACTCCAGAGCTAGAAAATCCATCAGACAAGGAGTCATCAGGAGAAGAAGAAACAAAGTCACCTACACCAAAATCTTTGGTTAGGAAGAAGCAGAGGGTAGAAGAAGAGACCACCTCAGAAGAAGTTGGGAATTTGGACAAGTACATAGGAGAAAAAGATGATAGTGAAGAAGATGATAGTGGAGAAGAAGTTAGTGGGGAAGAGGATCCTAGAAAAGATCAAGGGCCACCTGTCTTCAATGTGCATGATTCAGAAGAGGAAGGTAGAGAAGAGGAACAGGGGTTCCTTTTCATGCGGCGCAAGGATAGCCAGGTAGGAGAAGGCACCCAGGACATGGGAAAAAGTGAGGAGGCTAGCGTGCAGAAGCAAGAGGATCCAAGTTCTACAAAGGAACAAACAACTAAGGTGGCAAAAGGAGAAGAGACCAAGAACATTGAGACCCTGGTGGAGGACAAATTGGAACACAACGCTGAGCCAGTGTTGAACAAGGAGAAGGAGGAGAGTGCAGAAGAGGAACACGACAACACTAGAGGCCCCATTTTGACTGTAAGTATACCTAAGGGTACGCACATGGGAGGAAGGCACGTAGAGGGGGAGAGGCCAGAGATGGGTTATATTGATGACCCCAAGAAAGTGTTTCGTGCGTGGTTCCAAAGTACAATTCTGGTAGAGGAGCTTGTAGCAATGTCATCTTTTGACAGGGAGGATGCATATCCATGGACAAGGAAGATGATCTCATGGGAAATTGAGTCCCACCTTGATGAGCCAAAGTTTGAGGTAAGCCACGGGGCAATAATAACATTTCCAGGACCAAGAGAAGATAACCCAGTGGTGGATACCCAGTAGCTCTCGGATGAACAACTGTGCAACGTGCTCAACAAGGTCTTTGTTGAGATCGAAGCTAGACTCTTCGGGTGAAATGATAGGATCAGAGATCTGGAAGGGGAGCTGAAGAAGAAAGAGGAAGAGCTAGCTGCAATAACAAAGGAGCTAAGCCAGGAGAAGTTGATCAGCACCCAGTGGCAGCATGAGTTGAAGGATGAAAAGGCTAAGGTATGCGTTGTATACAAGAAGGTGGAATCCATTAATGAGGCTATAGTATTGAAGCATCCAGACCTAGCATCACCCACACAGAAGTATGGATCTGCCTTGGGATGCCTGGAGGATTTAACAAGGGTCCTCACCATGGAAAGACAACTGCTAGCCTTGGAGTCTGCAGAAGAAGTGGCCGCACACCTAGAGAAAGAAGATAAGTTGAAGATCGTAGCACTCATCACGGAATACAACAAGGTTCTTGCTGATGTAAGGGCTACTTCCCAGACTGCTGAGGCCACGTACGACAATTGTGTGGATAGAGACAAAGTGGCAGGTGCCTTGGTCACCACTCATGAAGCAGAACTCAAGGAGTTCCAGGAGAAGAACAAGGGAAATAGGGTAAAAAGGGACAAAATCCTTGCCGAGGTCGAGAAGAAATCTAAAGCCATTGAAACCTTAAGCGGTTCAATCAAAAGTCGGTTGAAGGAACTATATCCACGTATTACATGAAGAATGGATGTGCTGGAGGATATATGCAAGGAGTTGGAGAAGATCACTAATACCATGAGTGTAGAAGGAGATGGACTAAATTTTGAGGAGGTGAGCACCCTGGTCGGTGACCTCTGTCAGAGATCGTAGGACGATGTCGATGCCTAGAACAAGTTGGAGGCCGACTTGCAAAAGGATTTTCCTAGCTTGTTGCAGTGATTCCTTCACTCTCCCATTCTTTCTTCTTTCCCCATTCTTTCATCCCCTTATTCTTGTTCCAAGGCATAAGCCTATTGTATTCTTTCTTTCACTAGAGAAGTGTTCCCGTGGATGGAGAACAGGCATAGTGTGGGGTGATGTTGGGCCCCTAGAATGTTGGCTAAGTACAAAAGGTGTGTAGGCGCGTAAGGCCGAAGTTAAAGAAAGGCACACAAGGATAAGGCACACAGGGCAGGGTTTAAGAGAAGGGTTTAAGGAAGCCCGTGGCATGTGTGGACAGAACCAAGGGTTTGGGACTTAGCCAAATTGGGTGTTTGGGGCAGAACACGTGAAAAGCATGACCCGATTGCGCATGCTGAGTGGATAAGGTACCAGCCTGGTGACAGGTTGGCCCAAGAAGGAGCATGCTCGCAGTAGAAGCTTCTAGAAGCACATCATGGTGAAAAGTGGAAAGCTCAGGCCTGGAGGAGCATGCTCACATGGAGGACCACATTCAGACACTTGGCATCAGATCTGAGGGTGCTGGAGGATGAGTTGGCAGCCCAGAAAGGCTATAAATACAAGCACCTACAGAGTAAACAAGAGAGAGAACTAGAAGAGGGCGGAGCTCTGCAGAAATACTGCAAGAACTCTGTTAGTGGGTAATTGTATTTGGGAAAGGATGTATATTGGGTATGGGGATTGTAATTTTTCTTTTTGACAGCCTAGCTACATTAGTCCAGTTGTAATGCATGACTGTGGTCTGCTTCTCTATGACATTCTGTAATGGCTCCATGGATGTAATGAGGTTACCAGTTATATGAATATGAATATTGATGATTCTGATGCATACATCTTTCTCATAGGTTCTCTTTCATTTATGTTTATGCTAAGTATGGATGCTTGTATAACTTCTTTATGTTATGGTACAAATCTGTTAAGTACTTTCTGTCTGGAATGACTGCAAGGATCTAGAGGCCGTTCTGAGCTCTATGGTTCTTGTATGTCTTAACTCCTTTTAAATCTCTTAAGCACAAATCATAGATGATGTTTTCCCACTAAACTCACATAAAAGAGAGACTCGGCACCCACGCGTGCCTCGGGTGAGTGCCCAACATCCATTGGGTGATAGGCCGAGCATGCATGGGGTTCCTTTCTTTTGTGATAGGGGTAATAGACCAATACCTTATACCTGAATGCGATTGGACATTCATACAAGTCTGTAAATATAGGATGGCCTTGATCACCAATGGGGCCAACTTCCTGAAGATGCCACGACACAAGTTAGATGAGTGCATCAAAATCAAAGAATTATATGAGATTCTGAAGTAACGAATAATATTTTCTAGGGTTAATTTTGAAACCATGCAAATTACACAAATTAGGAGAAAACTATAGCATGAAAGGAAAGATAGACATGCAAGAGTCAAATTTGGAATTTTCCATAAATGCAATGCATCTTCCTTCGACCTATAAGGGTCAAGCTAAAAACATCTTCATAATTATTCACTATTTTCTTATTAACACTCTTATAGGTCCAAGTATACCTGCAAATGCATTCTTTTCAATTGATCCATCAACATTATTTCTCTATTATGTATGGCTAAGTCAAAATTTTTGGTTTTCTTTTATGACAATTATTCACGATTTTCTTATTAACACTCTTATAGGTACAAGTATACCTACAACTGCATAATTGTCAATTAATCCATAGACATTGTTTCTCTATTGTGTATGGCCAGGTCAAAAAGTTTAGTTTTCTTTTATGGCAAATATTCTCAAATCAGGTTGGTCAAATAGGCTACCACTGAATATTTAGGGAGCCTTGGGTGCCTTTTACAAGTATTGGAAGTGAGTGTATCAATGTAGTACCATAAAATTTCTAGGTTAGCAAATGAGGTAGTGTTTAATTGTGTGATTCGTACCAGTTCAACCAAGAAAGGTGTTAGAGCCTTTGATGAACGAATTAATGAAATTTTGTGTTGATGATTCATTATGTCTTGCCATTATTAGCAAAGTTTTTTTCTTCTAATTGTGTGTGGATAAATTATGGTTAAAACTTGTAAAAATCTGCTAGTGCCTATATACAAGATTAACCCCTCTCCCAAAGTTCTCACCTATTAAGCAAATTTTTCCCTTGCACTAGGTGCAAGAATTTCCCACAGGTTCAATGGAGTGTCCCTATGTGATTCCCTGCCTATTGGCCACCCATGATATTTGTCTTATATGCATTCAATAAAGAGAGCCTCCCCTTTCACAAGTAGGAGGGACATAGTCTCAGAGTGTTGGTGAAAATAAGCTAATTTGTCCTTGTGAAAAATTATTTCGCCAACAACTTCGGAAGAAGAACGAAAACTCTTCTCCTTTTTTGAGAGGAAGCTCTACTAAGGGGTTTCCATTTATTTTCAAGGTTCTATTTTAGATTTCCAATAGTATTTAAAGGTCAGAGTTGCAGATTTGTGTTGATTCCAGCTAGGATTTGAAGGTGGAATATTGTTGCTAAATTCTACCTTGCATTTCCATCTTTCCTAAAATGGATCGACCTACCTTGGGGACATTTCTGAGTGATCTAGGGTACGTTTGGACCATATCTAATTTTTTCTTCCATAATTAGATTTTTGGAAGCCAAGATATACTGATTTGCATGTGTTTTGGCTGAGGAAACTCTATTTTCAGTCATGTTTATGAGTTGTTCATCTATAGATTTATAAATAAAATTCCAGCCCTTTTATTGATCCAAATCTGGTATTTTTCTCATGTTTTTGCATAAATAAAAATTGTTGATATGATTGGGTAAATAATTGAGTTATTTTACTTTGGTTTTGTGGATTTTCACTCTTAGAGCAAGTCATAGTTTCAATATAAAATTTAGATTTGCAGTATTTTGTCAAGCATATGTTCTATAATTTGCTATTATGGTTCAGATTTATTGTTGTTCCATTTAAGGTAAAAAAATTTCCATTTAGGGAAATTACAAAATTGGGCGTTAAAAACAAGAAAAATGCATGTTCAGGTCAAAGAAAAGATAAAATTCATGCACGGGAACTAAGAGTTTGACTTAAGTCTCACTCGTGACGGAACCACTGGTTCTTGAAGGAGGCAATTACAAAACTGTCATTGCGGTTTACATAATCATCGGTCATTTTAACGAAACCACCGCATCAGGGTAAAAATATGCCACAACGGTTACATAACCGTCGTGGTGGTTGCGGAACCACCGCAATGGTTTTGGGAACCATTGTGGCGGTTGCAGAACCACCACGGTGGTTTTATCCCGAAATGGTAAGAAAATGTAAAGAAGGAAAAAGAAAAGGATCTGGAAGGGTCCAGAAGAGCGAAATGAGGCTTAACAGGGGTTAAACGGCTAAGAGAGACTTAGGAAATGGTTCTGAGCTCTTGAAAACATCTAATCCTATTTTTGGAGATCCTCGTCATCATCACTGGGTACTTTAACTCTGGCACCATGCAAAATGGGGTGCACACAATTACCCAAACTGGATTTTTTGAAGGTAGGTATATCCTTGAGTCTCTCATTACCAGTTGGGAAGGGATGTACTTGGCTAAAAAATCAAGCCAAAATGTGTGCTTAGCTTTCCTTGATTTTGAGAAGGTGTGTGGTAGAATATAATGACCCTAAATTTAATTCTTAAGGATTTTTCAGTTTTAGGACAAATTTTGTATAATGGGAAACATGCCCTTTCAAGATGCTTCAAACCAAGTAGAAGTAAATGGTGAACTCGTAGACTCTTTAGGTCTTCAATGGTCTATTAGGCAGGGATGTCCACTAACACCTGTGTTTTTTGTTATTGTTGCATAAGCTCTTCATTTTCTTCTCCAAGAATCGTCCCTTGGCCCCTCAACCAGGGGAATAAAACTTCCCAACAATGAAGAATTAGTTGATGCACAATTTGTTGATGATACATCTCATTTCCCTTCTCTTGAAAACTAAGTAGCCGGCTGGGGTGAGGTACGGGTACGGGTACGAAGTACTCGGTACTCAGGTATGACAATTTTTTTGCTTTGGGTATGTCTGTACAAAAATATTTTAAAATATATATAGAGAGAAATTATAGACTAATAAATCAGAAATTAGAGAAAGAAAAAGAGGATAGTTTTTGCATTTGTGTTTTGTTTTTGTCTTTTGTAGTCTTCTATCTTTGTTTTTTGTGTTTGCTTTACTTTTTAGGGTTAGAATTAGTTTTATTATTACTATTAGTTATCTTTTTGTTGACTTTTGATTGAAAAAAAAAACAATTTGACTATGGGTACATCCTAGGCGTACAAGTACATCTGCAGGCGTACTCAAGGGATACCATACCCATACCACGTCTTGGGTATGTACCTGTTATTAGCTAATTTTGACTTCGCAAAATTACTAAGTATGATTTTTTTTTAAAATTTAAAAAGTGTTCTTTCACGTGATTTCTCATCCCCATTATGATTGTATTGTTTTTATGATCATTCCGGTCTTCGTTTCGTTCATTTCGGGTGAGAACTCCTCCCACGAGGTTGCAAACTGCGTAAATAATTTATTAATTAATACTTAATTAATTTATTACCCTTTTATTTAATAAAATTAATTTTATTAATTTTTGGGGTTTTTAATTAAATAAATATTAATATAATATTTATTAAAAATGAATCGACAAGTTTTTTTTAATTACTGGGGGAAAATAAAATTTAGCTTCCAATTGTCGGGAATGCCAAACTGGCTTTCCGCACCTGGATTTCCCTTTCTTGGCAAAATATTCTTTTTTCCCTGCTTGTGGAATATCTTTTGCTGATTGCCAACCCAACCGGCTGGTGAAATGGAAAAATATCTCCCAATTTACCACTGGGGAAATGGATGGGAATTGCTATCCTGCTTTGCCATTGTCACGGGTAAATGATTAAAATTTTTCCCATATTTCGTTGACAATTAATGCCACTTCTTGGAGAAAAAGGAAATTGGTTATTTCAACGGAAAGAAATAAACAATTACATGAAAGCTTCTTTAATCCTCTTAATTTTTCCTCCATGAAATACTGTTGGAAAAAGTCATGCGAAGAAGCTTTCAATATTTTTAACTTCTTATTTTCTCTATAGAAGCGTTTCCAAGAAATATTTTAATCACATTCCTCACAAAGCTTATCCAGACATTTTTCCTCTGCATTTCCATGTGCCATGGAGAAGAGGTAATGGGCCAATACACAAGGAGAGAATTTCCCATGCCTGCAATAAGAGGATAGTCCACGTGGGAAAGGAATAAAAATTCATAAGTTTTCAACACAACCATAGACAAGAAGGATTTTAAATGCCTTTGCATTGAAGGAAGCCCAAGTTGAAAGGAAGAAAGAAACAACTCCATTCACATGCCAAGAAGGATCAAAAACCTACACAAGCATTTCTTTTTGCAAATCCACACATTTACGGAAGCAAAGAACCACATTTCCACGCATTGATCAACGAATTATTAAAAAAAACATTTTGAGATATTCATGTAGGTTTTGTTGAAAATTCCAGTCACGTGGCCAAGGAACATTACCACATAGCCATCAACAGTCTTCACATGAGAACAAAGAAGAAAGCCATAAGGAGATATCCACACATTTTTGTAGTAGTCTCCACATGGCAAGGAAAAAGTATACTTTGCCCATGCCAGGTAGGAAAAAGAAAGACCAATCCGAGCATCTGCCAACACTAGCCAGAAATAAAAATAAAATAAATTAGTTCAAACAATACCACGTTTGCAAAAAAAAATAAAATTAATGAAGAAACCAGTAGATGCGGAAAGAAAGTGCTGCGGTTTGTATCTGTTGAAGTAATCAACTTTAGAGCTCGATATCTCGAAGATGGATGATTTTCATGAAAAATCAATCATTGCCCATAGATTTAATCATGTTAAGGTGATTCCATACTCATTTGAAAATTCACAACACCTCGTTTGATATTTTTCATGAAGCTGAATAACACAGTTCATTTGATTTACTTGCGCACACAGTTTCAGCTTGTCGGAAGGCCTACTTTGAGAATCCGTATTTCAGGCCTGAATAATTGTCAAGAAAAATGGTTTGGTTCGTTGAATTCTCCCCATATTCATCTACTTCTTTGCCAAAATTTAAATGTACAATACCTCGGTTGATATATTTCATGGAGCCAAATAAAATGTAGTTTGCTTGATTTCGCTGCGCACACAGTTTTCAGCCTATCAAGGGGACTGACTTTGAGGGTTGATATTTTGAACTTGGATGATTATCATAAGAAAATTTATATTTATTTGAATTATCCCCATATTCATATACTCCCTTACCAAGTTTTAGATTCCCAGGGTGACATTTGATATTTTTACCAGGATAAAACTAAATGGGATTTTCACAGTTTTACACCTGCATTTTCCTAGCAGTTTCATAAGAATCAACTGTTATCTAAATTCACCCCCAGGGTTAATTTGATAACATGCATCAGAATTCTCAAGTCCCAGGAAAATGGATTGATTCGGGGAAAAAATCATGTTTCTAAGGTTCCCTCAGATATTTTTCTAACTCCCCTGGCCGAAGAAGGAAGGAGCAAGCTCTGAGAAAATGCGAAAAGTTGCAGAAAATAAGCTTGGGCCATAAAAAATTGTGAAAATTGGCTAAGTCCTGGTCCTAGGGGCAGTCGGGACATTTGGGACATCTAGGCGCGGATCGGCCGAAAAGCCTCCAGGCGGCCCGTGAAGCAACTGGGACATCTGGGCCGTAGGTACGCGCGGGACGCGAAATGCCCGAATCGGCCGAAAGAAAGAAAAAATTTGCCAAGTCTTTGACCGGGACAAGTGGGACAGTATGGGACATCTGGGCCGGAAGTACGTGAAGTACGCGAACCGGCCGGATCGGCCGAAATGGAGAACTTCAGTCCGAAACAATGTGGGACAAGTGGGACAAAAAGACGCGAATCGGCCGGATCGGGTGAACCGAAAGAATTTGTCCCATGAAGCACTGGGAAATTTGGGACAAAAGGACGTGAACCGGCCGGTTCGGTCGAAACAGGGAAATTCAGCACTGGGGCAAATGGGACAAAGGGACACGCAGGACGCGGATCGCTAAAGGAGCCGAAAGCCAATCAAACAACGCCACGTGTCATCGGCCAAACGAGGGACGAGGAAGCCCATTTAGGGCGGATCGGAGGTTTTTGTCCCAGACAGCACTGGGACATCCGGGACAAAAGGGCGTGAAGGAGCCGAAAGGGCCGAGAACCAACCAGATCATGATTCGTGTCACATGGAGAAAGGTCCAAAGGTCAAAGGGCATTTTTTTTAAGCTCTGACCCGAACCAATGAAATAGCGCCACGTGTCCAAATTTAAGGGGCCCAAAAGGAAATTTCAAAAGGAAGGCCCGCGAAAGGCAGAGGAGAGAGAATTTCTCATCCAATCAGCACGTGCCACTTGTCATCCAGGTGGCAGAATGCGGGAAAGATTTCAAAACACGTTTTCACCTGTTTTGTGCCCTAAATCTTCAGATCGCCATAACTTTTGATCCAGAACTCGGATTTGCACATTCTTTATATCAACGGAAAGCTGGTGAAATTCTCTACACGATTTCAGGGTCAATCTTGCATTTTGGTGTAGTATGGAGGGAGAAAATCAAGAAATGGCTCTGACGCGTGTTCATGGCCAAAAATGACATTCCAACGACCAGATTTAATGCAGAATGGGTCGCATTCTCCTGTAATCCGGTCAAAGTGACAGGGTATGGGTTTGTAAGGTCCCCCATGCCGTTTTAATGCACCTGTAGTCAAGAAAGAATTGGCTCCCATACCTTTGTACGTTTCCTGTCCCCTGGGCTCGACCCTTGCACTGTAAAAGCCAATTTTGGGCTCATTTCAAAGGGGGGGAACATTTTTGGGCATAACACTCTTCTTCTTTCACCTCCAGCAAGTGATTGATGCAAGGATCAGACCTCTCCAAGGATTGCAACAGTTTTATTTTACCTCTCTGAGGGTGTAATGCGTGTTTTGACATTAAAATGATAATGCAAGCTCTGTGAATGGGTTCTAATCCTCTGTTTGTATTATTTGCTTGATTTCAGATACTAAATTATACATTATCAGTCTGTGTATGTTTTATGTTGTGAAATTTGGTCTATGTCTATTTGCATGATAAATATGTTTCACCACTCCTTTTGGTGCATCACCATCTTTAGTTAGTTTCAATTTTTGCACTTCTACCCCTGTCTCCTTGCAAGTTAGAGTAGGGTTAGGATCTAAACCTCTGTAGTTCTACAAAATATAGATCTAAATCAGAGGAGTTTGAGGAACCAGCCTCTAATCTGGAGATTCCTCTCTCAGTTTCACAAGTCCCACACTTGGAGAGAGGTTTCCATGTTGTGCAATCACACTGGATGCCTGAGTGATCAACCTAGAATCCTGATTTGCATCCAGGGGTATTGTGATTTTGCATCAACAGTTTTGGCACGCCGGGTGGGACTCTAGAGGTCTTCCACTTCATATTTTGCAGGTTGATGTGTTCCTGTGAAGATTTCAGCCTTTGGAGGCACTTACAAACACATCTGGCAACTCCATCTGGTCAACAACCCATCTCTGAAGTTGCAGACCTTCCTTTCCATTCATTTTCATTCTTTTTTAATCCATTCTTCCTTCCATCTCTTCCATCATTCTCTCATTCTATGAAGTTGTGCAATCATGACTTCATTTCCATCATGGAATTCACATCAACAACAGCAGTATATTCCACCTCCAACATGTTTTACAAATCCTCCAAATCAACATTTTGGGCAGATTCAAGATCAGTAAGCATACCCATATGAGCAGCAGTGCCAAAGTCAGTTTGGCTATGGAGCCTTCCAAGTGCAAGAGTATGCATACAATGAAGACCATCAGATGCAAGATGGTGGTCTGTTGGAGAAGATCCAAAAGATGGAGGTAAACATAGTGCAGTCCAGGGCTCAGGCACAGATGAAAGCATTTGGAATCGGTTGCAGAGCACCTTGTCCATGGGTGGGACCTTTTCCAAGGCATTACAGCCCTAAGGAGAAGCTTGACTTCATGATTGCAATGCTGCCTTTGCTTACAAAGTGGATTAAAGAAATAGAGGTGTATGAGAGGAGTATTCAACAACCCTGTCAACGGGTAAGCACACCTTCTCATGCCTTTTCTTTTTCTCTTTCCCAATCTGTTTCATCTCAGTAGTGTCAAGCTTTAAACTCTCCATCTACTGTCCCAAATGTCGATCCCATGTCTCCACCTCTCAGTCTTCCACCACACCTCAATTCTTCTTTCCTTTTTCCTTCCAAATAGTCATCCTCTCCACAAGAGCTAAATGAAATACCTCCCACTCCAAAGAAACAAGAGGTTTCACCTCCTCCGCCACCACAAAAAAATGTCAAATCAGTTGAGTTACAACCCATCCCTCCTCTTGCATTCCCAAATCCATGTTGGGAGGATGAAAATCAGAATGCCAGTCAAGGAAAACAACAGCAAAAAGAGAAGCCAAAAAAAGATGAAGAAATTCAAAGTTTGAAGAGTTGGGCTCTTAGATTTGGGATGACAAAGATCCCCTTGATGGTTAAACCTACAGAAGAGGCTAAGGTTGAACAAATGGTGGCCAGGGCTGATTTTGTTGCAGCAGAAGAAGAAGATCTTGCAGTCCCAACTTGTCCTCTAGAGTAGCAGATTGAAGATTTTGACTTGAAAAACTTCATGCTGGAGGAAGAGTTCAATCAAGAGCAAGATTGTCTTCAAACATTGGAGGAAGAGGGAGAAAGAAACCATGTTGGTCAAGTTACAGATCAAGAAGACACCATGGAGGAAGTTGAATATTTGCAACAGGACATCAATAAGGCAGTTTATCTGTTAGATTTGGAAGACTGTTTTGATGGAGAAGAACCGGTTGAGTTTCCAACATTCTCTCTTTCATCATCCATCTTCCAAACACAAGAGCCTGCTGTCATGGAGGAGAGTATTCATTTGCAGCAACCTGCATCTTATAGAAGCTCTTTGGAACCAAGATTGGAAGATTTTAGTCTTTCATGTTCTTCATTGGAGGAAGAGAAAGGACAGAGGAATTTCACCATTTCTTCCACATCATCCATTCAAGAAGGTCCGCAAGAAGACTTCATTCTTGGAGTTGAAAATCAGGGAAATGGGCATACTCAAAGGATCAGACCTTGCCCAATCAGGTATTTGGCTTCATTGGAGCCAAAGGAGAAGTCACAACTAGTCATGCTTGCTTCTGAGCATGAGGGTGAGCTACAAAGTACCAAGGATCAGCTGTCATACCTCTTCAATCCAAATGCAAAGCAACTAAAAGAGGTATTTAATTTGCCTTCAGCTGATACCTTGATGATTTGGGTGGAATACCAGCTTTTTGTTGATTTTCCACTCATCCTAACAGCCATGATCAGCTCCAAATCAATTGATTGGCCGCCACTTTTGAGAAAGGGAAGCTATTTCTCACAACCAATTGTAGGGTTTGTTTAGCTTGCTTTTGCTTCCAGTTAGAGTAGAGTGGGTAGGTTTGCTTTCAGTAGAAGAAGTGCTTGTGCACACTCTGCATGTTCCATTTGGGACATGTATGATTTTCAGTTTTGTACATAGTTTTGGTGTTGTTGGTTCTGCTCTTGCACAGTTCGTTTCAGTGGCATCTTGGTGAGAACACTCCAGGTTCAATGGGTTTCAAGTGGCTCAGAGGGAAGTTTTCAAAGTTCAGATCAGTTGCAGGTTACAACTCAGGACTCCATGCCCAATGGATGCTTCAGGCAACTGGTAATTTCATCTAGCAGGCAGATGACCCCGTTGAGTCACAAAATTGTTATCTAAATTCACCCCCAGGGTTAATTTGATAGCATGCATCAAAATTCTCAAGTCCCAGGCAAATGGATTGATTCGGGGAAAAAATCATGTTTCTAAGGTTCCCTCAGATATTTTTCTAACTCCCCTGGCCGAAGAAGGAAGGAGCAAGCTCTGAGAAAATGTGAAAAGTTACAGAAAATAAGCTTGGGCCATAAAAAATTGTGAAAATTGGCTAAGTCCTAGTCCTAGGGGCAGTCGGGACATTTGGGACATCTAGGCATGGATCGGCCGAAAAGCCTCCAGGCGGCCTGTGAAGCAACTGGTACATCTAGGCCGCAGGTACGCGCGGGACGCGAAATGCCCGAATCGGCCAAAAGAAAGAAAAAATTTATCAAGTCTTTGGCCGAGACAAGCGGGACAGTATGGGACATCTGGGCCGGAAGTACGCGAAGTACGTGAACCGGCCGGATCGGCCGAAATGGAGAACTTCAGTCCGAAACAATGTGGAACAAGTGGGACAAAAAGACGCGAATCGGTTGGATCGGGTGAACCGGAAGGATTTGTCCCACGAAGCACTGGGACATTTGGGACAAAAGGACGCAAACCGGCTGGTTCGGCCGAAACAGGGAAATTCAGCACTGGGGCAAATGGGACAAAGGGACGCGCCGAAAGCCAATCAAACAACGCCACGTGTCATCGGCCAAATGAGGGACAAGGAAGCCCATTTCAGGCGGATCGGAGGTTTTTGTCCCAGAAAGGACTGGGACATCCGGGACAAAAGGGCGCGAAGGAGCTGAAAGGGCCGAGAACCAACCAGATCATGATACGTGTCACATGGAGAAAGGTCCAAAGGTCAAAGGGCGTTTTTTTTTAAGCTTTGACCCGAACCAATGAAATAGCGCCACGTGTCCAAACTTAAGAGGCCCACAAGGAAATTTCAAAAGGAAGGCCCGCGAAAGGTAGAGGAGAGATAATTTCTCATCCAATCAGCACGTGCCACGTGTCATCCAGGTGGCAGAACGAGGGAAAGATTTTAAAACACGTTTTCGCCTGTTTTGTGCCCTAAATCTTCAGATCGCCATAACTTTCGATCCAGAACTCGGATTTGCACATTCTTTATATCAACGGAAAGCTGGTGAAATTCTCTACACGATTTCAAGGTCAATCTTACGTTTTGGTCTAGTCTAGAGGGAGAAAATTGAGAAACGGATCTGACGCGTGTTCATGGCCAAAAATGAGATTCCAACGACCAGATTTAATGCAGAATGGGTCGCATTCTCCTGTAATCTGGTCAAAGTGATAGGGTATGGGTTTGTAAGGTTCCCCATGCCATTTTAATGCACCTACAATCAAGAAATAATGGGCTCCCATACCTTTGTACGTTTCCTGTCCCCTGGGCTCAACCCTTGCACTGTAAAAGCCAGTTTTGGGCTCATTTCAAAGGGGGGGAACATTTTTGGGCATAGCAGACTTCTTCTTTCACCTCCAGCAAGTGATTGATGCAAGGATCAGACCTCTCCAAGGATTGTAATAGTTTTCTTTTACCTCTCTGAGGGTGTAATGCGTGTTTTGACATTAAAATGATAATGCAAGCTCTGTGAATGGGTTCCAATCCTCTGTTTGTATTATTTGCTTGATTTCAGATACTAAATTATACATTATTAGTCTGTGTATGTTTTATGTTGTGAACTTTGGTCTGTGTCTATTTGCATGACAAATATGTTTCACCACTCCTTTTGGTGCATCACCATCTTTAGTTAGTTTCAATTTTTGCACTTCTACCCCTGTCTCCTTGTAAGTTAGAGTAGGGTTAGGATCTAAACCTCTGTAGTTTTGCAAAATATAGATCTAAATCAGAGGAGTTTGAGGAACCAGCCTCTAATCTGGAGATTCCTCTCTCAGTTTCACAAGTACCACGCTTGGAGAGAGGTTTCCATGTTGTGCAAACACACTGGATGCCTGAGTGATCAACCTAGAAGCCTGATCTGCATCCAGGGGTGTTGTGATTTTGCACTAACATCAACTTTGACCTTTAATATTTGACTGAATAATTTGATTGGGAAAAAAACCTCTAACATGAAAAACTTATGGTACCTTAATAGACTCCCTCATCCAGTGAGAGTTTCTCAAAAGAGGATTTGCTATTTTTCCCAGGGCAATTTTAGAGGTGATTTGTGCAGTTTTGTAAGAAGGAAGTAATAGCCTGAAATCACGTTTCTGTCACAATCATGTCATCTTCAAACAAAAAGATGTTGCGGTATGGATTCTGGGGTTTTCTATTCACCTCGACACTCTATTCAGAGTATGATAACTTTGCCGATACCAACTTGGGACATGTCGATGTAGGTCGATTTTGTGATCACATATCAATCGAAGGCGAGTCACAATTTTCTTAACGCTTGTTCTGAATTGGTCATCACTTGCATGGATGCCCCACAACACCTGCACAGTGTGGCGATTCAACTCCAACAACTCTGAAGCGGAAGCAAATTCTGTCTTCCTCATTATGCGGTATAGGTTGTAGCTATTGGCAGAGGTCTCTTCGGAGTTAAAAGCCATTGATATCAGCAGAGATCGATAATGGGAGAAAATTGTCTACATCAATCATCTTCACTTAATCATTGTATGGATATATTCATCAAAAAATCAAAATCAATGACAAGTGCAGTTGTGTGGATCATCAAGAAAGGCCACATCATTCAAACGTATCCTTGTCAATTCTCAGTTAGCAGCGGGCGCGATACTTCATCGACCAGTCTTAAAGTTGGAGCATTATCGAATTGGATGATAGTGAGCAGATCAGAATGACAACACTTCGAGATGGTAACAAAGACAAAAGACATAACTCCAGGAAGTGAATTGCAATCTCGACTCATGGAAAAATATTGGGAGTTGGATTCTTATAAGGCAAGGTGGCGTAACGAATATGGTCTCATGAAAAATGAAGAATTCACTGTGGGAAGTTATTTAGAGTATGTGGAGAATTATGTGTAATTTTGAAGATGAATGCGAATAAAGACAAAATTACTCACACCAGGATGTTTCTCAAATGAAGAGGTGGGTGAATTACTCAAGTTTCAAGCTCGACTCTCTTGTCAGTTAGAGGATTGTGGAGCATGATCAATGAGTTCATTCTTGTACGACTAGGATAGGCATACTCTTGGCCCAATGGATAAGGTACTAATCCTAGGTGTCTTGATCTAGGTGGTGCATTGCTGACTAAAATGTCTATGTGTGTGTCCAAGTCATTTAAGTGGGGTCCACATGTACCCATTGCTTTTTGTTATAAAGTGGTGTTATTAAACTCACTTTTGGATTTTTTTTGATAACTTAAGTGGTTTCTATTTTTCAAGTTACTTTTTAAAAGTTGGTTGAAAAAGTCAAGGTCATTTAAGATGCCCTATTTAATGTTCATGTAAACATGAAATACTTTGTAACCAAATTTTGGGTTATAAAAGAAAGTCAAGGGCTCATTTGTAAGGGTGACTCTGAGAGAGGAGAAGAAAATGCTTTTGTGTGAAATCTTTATTTCAAGGAAAGAAACTTTGTGTTCTTTTGTGAAGATGTTTTGGAGATAATGAAATATGAACTTTGTGTCTCATTCATTGTCTCTTGTAACATTTGATGTTAGATGTTTGAATCTTGTATGCAAATATTGTCTTGGATCTTATTGTCAACTATATTAATACGTTGTTCTAGTTCACAATGAACAAGATCTTATTATCTACTTGCTCATGTGTGTTCCCTTTTATGCATTCTTATTTAGCTAACTCAAACTCTGTTTTATTTGTGTTAGTTATTCATCATTCTTCTTTGTGCAATATTAGGCTCTGCTTTTACCTAAATCTTGCAGTTCCTTCCATTAATTCCTTCCCATTCCTTTCCTTCATTCCATTCCATCTCCCTCTTTCACTTTTCTTTCCATTGATGTTCCAAAACACCCCCACATACAATTTTGAATGTACAAATGTAAATACAATTATGATTTTCAATAAATTCAGCCTCACCTTCATTGAGGAGGGATTTTGTTCCCATACTGTTGCATGTCATTTGCATGCGTGCAAATCCATATGCTAAAAGTACCCAAGTTAGGTACAAGGTTAGGGGGACGAACCGACTACACAGCTTGAAAAAGATAAATTCCAACAAAATTCCATTAGATTAACAATATACTGCAGTCCCACTAGCTCTCTCGTCTCCACACTAAAAAATATGGTTGCTTGGCTGGGATGACTCATGCGGATTGGATTTTGGAGCTAGGCTGGTCATGAGGTGGGCCATATAAATTTGTTAGATATATAGGGATCCTCTTCACACTTATTCCTTTGTTCATGAGATGTGGTTATGGCTTTTGGAGAAGATTATTAAGAATGTCGCTAAGTAGCAAATTCACCTTTTGTTTCTCCTAGGAAGACTTCAAGTTTGTCAGAAGCTTATTTCCTCATTTAATATTTATTTTTCCTCTTGTTGGCTATTTTGTAACTCACAATTTGATATGCTGATAAAATTATTAGATATTTCTTTGTTCTGATGATAAAGGTAATAAAAAAGGGGCATGCAATGGTGTGCTCTATATGTTATAAAACTAAAACTTTAGGTAGCCTTCACTTAAAAGATTTGAAAACTTAAGGTATTGCATTGGAAGTTAAATGGATTCTGATATCCTTTGAAGGCCTTGAGACTTGAAAGGTGCTAGTTAGAGATAGTATCCAAGAAGCTCATCATAAGGGTGAACCTCCTTGGAAGTGATTGAATTTGGTTGATCTTATGATTGGCTCCTTCCTTATAAGGACAACATGATCCCCTATTTTCGGTACATCGTGGAAGGCATGGGAAATGATTTAACACATTTTGGTGAAGCAGCCAACTTGTCACTAGTTTGACACATGTCATGGCTTTAGATCCTTGTGGTGGAACTTATCCAATGCTCCTAATGTGCTTCCTTCTGGTCTTGTAGTGGAAGATGATGCGGGATTTGGTCCACCATAAAATGGGTTGAGGGTCTTCCTCTTACTAAAATTACAACCATGCAACTCTATGAAAAGCTATCCTTTTCCAAAGAGGTCATTTTGTTCTTTAATAGGAAACGGTTTTTGTGTTATCCATCTCATAAATGGAAGGATAGATTCTTTGTTATCTAGGCATCTTGTATTGAGCTTGAAAAAGGCATGTTTTGGATGGTTAACTCCACCAAAAGCTTGTTGTTGGATCTCTTATTGCTAGCAAATGGTTATGGAAATGATTATTTTGTTGTTTGTGGCAAAGTGGAAATTGTTGAACATTTGTTTTTTTTGAAAAAAATTGTCACCCATTATATTGATAAAACTATTGGATTACATACTCTATCATGCTAAACATGGAATCTATTAGCCATATCTCTAGCACTATAAACAAAAACAACAATATGAATAATCATTGAGAAGAGTCAAGATTTATGATTTTCCTGATTTCTTCTTGTATCTTTGTTTACCACCATAGGGGAGGTAGCCCGTAGAAAATGATGTCCTTGTTGTCAAGTGCCCAATTACAGCAACCTTATTATTCTGTCTAGGGATGTGGGTGAACTGAATCTCCTGAACCTGTTGTTGAATTTTTCAAATTTCACGCACTTCCTTGATTTATTTTTTTCATGTCCTTGTGCATGCTTAATTTGAAATCCTTAGTTGTATGTGTGGTCTTAAGTATTTTTGAGTTAGTATTTCTTGGATTAATGTTGCTTTTGGATTTGTCTATTCTGAATAAAAAATCTAATTTTCTTCAAAAAGGTTTTTCTTATCATCTCCACTAAAATTCTATGGTTGATTTGGAAGAACAAAAGTAAATGTATTTGAAGGTATTAGCAAGAGGCTTACTAACTTCACAAGTGAAGTCACCATCTGTGTATTGATTATGTAACTCATCATATAATTAAACATTCGTAAAGGAGAGCTGGAATCATTTTTTAGGACTGAACTCCCTAAAATTTCTTCCAGAGTCTTGCTGGACCTCGGGGAATTCCCCAAATTCACTCCTTCACCTGATTGGCAAGTTAAACAGGATGAGGCTACTGAATTTGAGGTATTTGAGGAAGACTAGAAACTCATTAAAGATGCTTACTTCCAGCACTATAGTGGGCAAAATCTTGATAGGATGTGTATAGACAATTATTTTGATGCAATCTATGCTTCTCTTCATAGGATTGAGGCTAACCAAGCATGTGAAGTTGATCTGGAGATTGATTATGAAAAGGGGGTGGGTATAAATGCTCCTCATCCTCCCTCAGGCTCCTTTGCTGATGCAAATGTGAGGTGGATTCTTTAGACTGTACCCTTTCTTCCTCTTCATCCCTTGCTAATGCTCCTACACCTAAGCATGATAATGGTGTTGTACTTCATAGGTGGATGGAAATAATGATTGAGAAAAATCTAAACATGACAATCAAGAGGCTGCATGCCGTTTTGTAAAGGTAAGAACATACTATAGGAAATGCTTATATGAACACCCGAGCTCCCGATGTTGGTCCAAGCTTAATTGATGTGAACGGAAGGATTCCAGAGGGTCTTCTTACTGTGGGAATTACTAATGATTCTGGATGTCTGAAGGGAATTTTTCTCCATGATGACCATGTTAAGGGACCTGAGGATGGAGTTGCATCTTCTTTCTTCTCCATTGATGACCCACTTGACATTTTCCAAATTGAAAAAGATAACTGCTTGGCTATAGAGGTGAACTGTGACCTTCCCTAAGTTGTAATGTTTCAGTTTATTAGATTTTATTTCAATGATTGGGTCTAATATTAGATGCTTTTAATATGTAATGATGTGATTTTTAGATCCCCCTCATGGAGGCCTACTTTGATTGTGGTACTAGTTGGTTATATTGTTGATTGTCCCTTGGGACATATATTGTTTTTTTATGCTCATCAAGTGTTTAAGATTAAAACAATATATTCAAGACCTACTTGAAAACGGTGATATAGAAGTAGACTCCGCTGCCACTGCCAAGTCTCCAAATGAAAACTTAGGGATCTTTAAAGAGCCTTTTCCCAATCATGAAGAAAAGAAAAATCTGGATTGGGGACAATCATCTTAGAATAAGAATGCTAACTATGTGTCAAACAAAGACCATTTTGATGCCTTGATAGGTTGTGTTGATCCGATCACCGAGAAAATCAATATGATTACAATTAAAACAAGAGAGTGTGCTATGGAAACAAGACGGGCTTTCCTTGTTATCTCCGAACCTACTCCCCTCCTCAAGAGAGTCACTATGATGTGTTAGATCAACTAGAGAAGACTATAACTAAGATCTCAATCTTAGATCTTCTAAATATTTCCAACATCCATAGGATATACTTTAAAAAACCTTACAGGGTTTAGGAGTATCTATTGATGTTGACCCAACACATTTGCATGCCATGGTAGTGTAAATCGATCCCACAAGACACACAACCTTCAGTCTGATAGAATCCATAAGTGAAAAACCCTCCCATAACCCGCCCCTACATATTGAGGTAATAATCAAGCGTATGTAGGTCAAGAGAGTGCTTGTGGATGGCAGATTGGGTCTCAACATTTTTACTCTTAAACTAGTTCGTTAACTAGGATGCACAGAACCTGATTTGGAAACAAATGTCATCATTATAAAGGCATATGACAATAAGCTGGAATGATCACTTTCTCATTGAAAGTGGGTCCCATAACCCATGATACGAAATTACATGTCTTTGACCTGGAACTACCTTACAAAATCATACTTCGTTGCCCATGGATTCATGCCATGCAAGCCGTGCCATTAAAGTATCATCAATGTTTAAAGTTACAGTGTGAAGGAAAAACACTTACTATACAAGGAGACCCCAAACCTTTTATCATTGCAGAGCACTGTCAGGGTATTTTCCTACCATCTACAAGTGTCCCTCTACAGATATTGTTGTCCCTGTTCAGTTAGAGGCCCTCGCTTCACGAGTGGATCCAGATACCTTGTCTACCAATGACAACGATGCTTCCACCTCACAAAACCCTTTTGTAACATGGGAGGTGAAGCTTATACCAAAAGTTTCTGGAGAATATGATTTGTAACAAGCTCTTATGATTCAAAATATTCCCTTATCTGTCAAAGCGCATGGTAGACCATGTTACAAATTTGAAAGATCAAGGGGGAACTACCCCTTTGACAATTTTGTTCCAGGTGGCTTGCTATAAGTGGAGAGAATCCTCAATGATATTATATTTCATCCTCAAGATGATGAAATGGTTGTATATTACAAATCGTCTAGGTATGTTATTCCTAACAAAATCATGCTTGCTATGAGATATCAAGGACATGGTTGCGACCACTAAGAACAAGGCCCATTAGAATCTCTTTTGATACCTCACCGTATAAAGGGTAAGTTCGATCTTAGAGCTCATTTTTATGAGTCTCACCCTTCAGATAATGAGTGTTCTTCTTCTAAGAGTGAGGATCGTGTGTCAAAAACTGAAAGTGAAAAATATTCATGGTGTAGTCTTTGTGAAGACCTCGCCTCTATGAACCTATCCTCTAGCATGGCTATCCTTACCATAACCCCTATTATACCCACCATATCCCCTATAAATCAGACACTAACCCTCATCTACCCATCACTTGTGAATTGGGATCAACAACATCACGTACCTATTGACATGTTTCATAATGATGAGGCTAATTTGTGAGTTCTTGGGCATCAGAGATAACATTTCGAGAAACGATCACAAGAAAGAATTATCCATTTAACTCAATGTTTGTGTGTACTTCGGAGAGGAGGTAGAGTAATGTGGAAACTTAAGTAAAAAAGTGAGCAAGGGAAAGAGTACTACAGAAAATCCTTATAGAAAGAAAAAGGGGAATTCCTATAGAGAATTTTTTTTTAAGGCACTTATGGACAAACAAGAAGAACAACCTATGGAAAAGATAGTATACCCATATGAAGATGAGGATCTCCTTAATCCACCTTTGGTAAGGGAGGACCTCAATATTCCTCCTGATCCTACGTGCATGGAGGAAAAGTCAAAGCTACTAGTGGGAGATACAATATATATTAACATCGGCATGGAGGAGCTGCCTAGAATAGTTAAGATGGGAGCTTCACTCTCAGCTAAAGAATAGAAAATGTTTACATCAATTTTGAGAGAATATGCAGATATCTTCACTTAGTCTTATGCTGACATGCAATGAATTTATCCTACATTAGTGGTACACAATCTTGTTGTACACCCAAATGATAAGCCCATAAAAAAGATCTGATATATGCATCCTCGCGTCGCCTTGCTGGTAAAGGTAGAGCTAGAACGGTTATTAGAAGTAGGCTTCATCAGGCCTATTGATTACTCAGAGTGGATTTATAATGTAGTACCAATCTAGAAAAATCTGGTCGGTATTAAGGTGTGTACTGATTTTAGAGATATTAAAAAATATTGTTCAAAGGATGACTTCCCTCTTCCTAACATCGACATGATCGTCGATTCTACTATTGGTTATGAGATGCTATCACTTATGGATGGCTTCTTAGGTTATAATCAGATAAAAATTGTAGAGGAATATCAATACAAGATAAATTTCACAACCCCGTGGGGGAAATTATGCTACCAAGTCATGCCCTTCAGCCTTAAGAATGCATGCACTACATATCAACGTGCGATGATTGTAATCTTTCATGACATGATAAGTGACATCATTGAAGATTACGTAGATGATATACTAGCTAAATCTAGAACTTGAGAGGAACACCCATAAATTTTACGGCGTATCTTTCAATGCCTAAGAGACTACAATGTTCACCTTAACTTGAAGAAATGTGTCTTTGGTGTGCTATCTGGGAAATTACTAGGATTCATCGTGTCAAGAAGAGGAATAGAAGTGGACCCCATAAAGGTCACAACTATCACATAAATGTCTCCTCCTAAGAATATTAAACAAATGCGTATCTTATAAGGGAAAATCCAGGCCATAAGAAGGTTTATTTCATAGCTAGCAGACAAATGTCATACATGTACACATCTTCTAAAGAAAGATGTTAATTTCCATTGGGGACCAAAAAAACAACAATCATTTGGTTTGCTAAAATAATACTTGGCTAAACCCCCTATTCTCATGCCGCCTACGGTAGGAGAACCCTTGTTACTTTACATTTCTGCTACACATTTTGCAATTGGGGGCACTGTTGGGCCCAGTATGATAAAGAGCAGAGAGAGAAAAGGTTTGTCTAATACTTGAGAAGAACATTGATAGTATATGAGCTCAACTATCCATAGATTGAAAAATCTTACATGACCATAGTGTTTTCTTTTCAGAAGCTACGCCACTATTTCCTCAACAATAAAGTCAAGCTTATTTCAAAGGTATACCCACTAAAATACTTATTGTCAAAACCTGCACTCATAGGCAAGATGGATAATTGGATCATCTTGTTAAGTGAGTTCAACATTGAGTATGTACATCAAAAGTTAGTAAAAAAACAAGTCTTAGTAGATCAGCTAGCAGAAGCTCCACTACCAGGCACTGAACCTTTGAGCTTAGAACTACCAGATGCCTCCATCATGTAACTCAAGGAATCTGTCGTTTGAAGGCTATACTTTGATAGATCCTTTACCTTTCATGGTTCAAGATTCAGAGTTGTGTTAATCACTCCTACGAGAGACTTGATTCCCCAAGCATTCTTACTCAAGTTCCCATGCATGAATAATACAATGGAGTATGAATCTCTCATCGTAGGAATGAAGCTAGCTATCAATTGAGATATCAAATGAGTAAGGTGTATGGGTGATTCAAAGCTTATCATAAAACAAGTCACAGATGAATACAAGGTAAAAGACGAGAAACTCCTTCCATTCAAAAGGATGGTTGACTCTTTAAAGGAGTATTTTGAGAAGATAAAATTTGAGAAAATACCAATATCCCAAAATAGAGCAAAAACTACTATGGCTATAGTGGGTTCCTTGTTGAGTATTCCATTAGGGAAAAAAGATATGCTAGTCTTTGTTGAACATCTAAGAATGCCAACATACGACATACCACAGTCATGTTTGGTAAGCAAAGTTGTTGGTCCCTTTTCCCCGTGGTATGCTAAAATATTTAATTACCTCCATGATGGAAATTTTCCCACTAACATTTCCCATGCTGAAAAATTCACCCTCATCTAGCGTATAGACCGTTATACCTTACTTGGGGTCACCCTCTTCCATCGAGACTACGATGGGAATCTGTTGCAATGATTAAATTCAGACAAATCTATCCAAGCAATTAAAGAAGTGCATGAAGGCATCTGCGGGGCTCATACTAATGGGATATTCCTTGTGAAGAAAATAATTAGAGTAGGATACTATTGGCCTACCATAGAGCATGACTATTGTAACCATGTGAGAAAGTACATGGATTGTCAAAAGTACGACAACTGGATACATGCACCGGAGTAATCCTTGCATCAAGTCACAACCCCTTGGCCATTCTCAAAGTGGGGTCTCGATCTAATAGGGAAACTTAACCATGTATCTTCATATAATCATAAATTCATAATTATTGCAACTGAGTATTTTAAGAAATGGGTAGAGGTTGTTCCTCTCACCTATGTTGAAGGTACCTATTGAGTTGTAAAGATCAATTAATTCAAATTAGCATGCTATATTAAAATTGCAGGAAAGCATAGTAACCGACATCGGTTATGGAGGGAAAGACATTATTCACCTATGGCTGACATCGGTCAGGAAAGGATTAACCGACATGTAAGTTACCTGTGCGTGGGGTGTTTTATTTAATTCACGGGAATTAGATCTAATTTTAGCATTAAATTAGATCTATTGATTGTAATTACATGGCTAAGTGCCCTAAGTTTGTATATGCCTATATAAGCATGAAAGATAGGGTTTAGATAAAAAGTATTGAAAGAGTTAGGATTTTTGAGAAAATAATTATGTGAGGGATAATTCTTGGAGTGAAGGAGAAGCTTGAGAGAAAGAAAGTAATGTACATCTGAGAGGTGTGGAAGATTGTAGATCTTCAATTGTATATCTTCTGAAAACTTTGGATAATAGATTGCTTGTTTCTTGGTGGATGTAGCCCACACTGGGTGAACCAAGTTAAATATAGAGTTGATTTATGTCTCTTGTTTTGTATATTTCTTTTGGTAGAAAATCTAATTTTATTGCATGTATGCTTAGATATGATATATTATATGTACAAACTTGTGCTAACCCCAACAATTAGTATCAGAGCTTTGTTTGAGGGTTTTTTGTGTTGACAAATTTAATCACATAGGGATTTTTGATTGAGTGGGAACTACAACAATGGCAGAAAAAAACAAATCTAAGGTAGAGAAGTTTGACGACCGAAATTATCAATTATGAAAGATGCAGATTGAGGATTATTTGTCTCAAAGAGATTTGTACTTATTGTTGGATGAAAAGTCTACACCTATGAAGGTGACTGATGAAGAATGCAAGATTCTTGACAGAAAGGTTTTGGGATCTATAATATTGAGCTTGACAACATCCGTGGCTTCCAATATTATAGAAGTTACTTCTACAGTAGAGTTAATGAAATCTCTTGCTAATTTTAATGAAAAACTTAGTCCTTCAAATAAAACTTATTTGATAAAGAAAATATTTAGTTCTAAGATGCATGAAGGTGGATTTGCATCTAGTCATTTGAATGATTTCCAATCTATTGTAAATCACTTAAAATCGGTTGATATTCCGTTTGATGATGAAGTGAAAGCACTAGTATTCTTATGTTCTTTGCCAGTGTTGTCTCCTGAAAACTGCTCTATGTTTCCATAGCCAAATTCAAATTTTTTGAGCTCATGCCCCTTGTTGGTGTTTAAGCAAAGTTAGAGATTCAAGAGATTTAGCAAAATTAGTGCCCTAGAGCTTGTTTAAACCTTTGTTGTGCTCTTTTTAAGAAATTCTCCATCTCTCAGTCTGTACACGAAATATCCTCTTTATAATCTCCTTTGTGGTCAAAATTGTTCACTTATTCTATGGCTTGGGTCGTCAAATATTTTTTTTCCTCCATGCCTCTAGTTCGTGGAAGGAAACTCAAAAATTGGATTTAAAATGACAAAGTTCTCTTCCTCTGTGTATTTTTCCCATAGTCGGGATGACGGGTGTCTTTTCTCCGTCAAATTTTGGCCCCAATGAATGCAGGTTCGTGGTCAGATCCTATTAGGATGGGGAGGAACAAGATTTTTGGATGAAATTAACACTTTTGGTTGCTTTTGGAAAAAAGGAAAATTTGCCCTCGCGGCCCTTGGAAAGTTTTAAAGGAAAAAGTCAAAGTTGAAGTCCGCAGGGAAAAATTCAAAGTTAAAGCCCGTTGTTGAAACATCAAAGTGGATGAGCGGGCCATCAGGGAACTTTTGGAAATTTTACCAAATCCCCAAAAAGTGAAGTAAAAGTTCTAAAATGCTCCACGGCTCCGCCAAGGTCTCGGGCCCGAAGTTGAAAAGTCAAAGCGAAAGAGAGGGCCACCATGGAGGAATTTGTGTTTTTGAGCCTTTTTGTAAAAAAGGGTGAAAAGTTAAAAAATGATTTGCATCCTTGATCAGGCTATAAAGGAAAAATTTAAAGTTAAAGCCCACCGTTGAAAAGCCAAAGCATGAGAGCGGGCCAGTGGAGGAAATTGAGGTTTTGAGCCTTTTTTCCCAAAAAGGTTATAAAATGTTTAGAAAAGAGCCGTGACCCAGTCTCTCTAACAAGAATGTGCCACATGTCCTAGTCAAGATTGGAGCAGCAGGCTGATGGAGGGAAATTGAATTTTTGAGCCTGTTTCCAAAAAAGGTTAAAATATTGAGAAAAAAGGCCGTGACCCCATTTCCAATCAGAGAGTGCCATGTGTCTAGGTTGAAAAGTCAAAGCAGGGGTGCGGGTCAATTTGCTCAAAATTACCAAATCTCTAAAAAATCACAAAATGTAAAAGGCTTCCCCTGTAACTACTCTAATCCCTTCCTGCCACGTGGGAAAACTTGATTTCAGAGTTAGAGGAGAAAATAAAATGGTCTATATTTAAACTGGGCAAATCAAATGTAACGGGTGCTTTGCAAGATCTAGTTTTTAACCCGCCATGAGTGTTTTATTTGCAACACATGAATTTTAAAAGGCATTGAGGATATGTGAAGTTGTAACGGTTTCTTGCAAAGAATATAATGTCTTCTCGACGTCATTCTAAGGGCTGGTGATTGATTTCCAAAAAGACAAGAGTGCTTTGTACGTGGAAAAGACAGAAAACGCAGTTCTTCTTCTATTTTCTCTTATTCCTCGAATTTCTTCCATTCTCAAGCTATGTACAAACTCTGCTCGAGCTTCAATAATAAAAAAAAGGAATTTTTGCCTTTTTGATTGAGGAACTAGTTGGTACTTTGTGGCCAATGAGTTTCATTCGGTCCTTGTAGCTTTTTCCTACGGATTTGTTTTTATTTTCACTATAAATGCATGTAAATGACGTTTCTAATTAAATGTGCGTGGGCATATGATATTCTACTTGCAAAATTAGTTTTCTCCTACTTCCTTTCTCATTGCCTTTCCCCTTCTTAGATAGAGTTCTTCTCTAGTGAGAAATTGCTAGCTTTGCCAAAGGGTCAGTGGAGTGCCCCTGTTGGATCTCTGGTTGAAAGGCCACCATTGAGATCCACTTTTTTACACATGCACATACAGGAAGCTACACCGTTCAAGTAGAGGGACTTAGATTCCCATAGCATTGGCTTGAAACCCACAAGTTTGTCCACAAGAAATTTTTTCTCACCAACATTTTTTGGTGCCCATCGTGCGGGACAGATTTTGTAGCATCTACACCTGAAAACGACCTCAGGGTCATAAAATACAAAAAAAAAGATTCTAGAAGAAAATTTTCTAGAGATTGAATAATCACATAGACTACATGGATGTAAATCATGGCTATTATGGGAAATCCTCATGTTAAGAGACCTGATTTACTCTTTCACATCCAAGAAGACATTACTTCCAATATGAGAGAAGCTATTTGGCATAGAGAGACAAAGTGCCAATCAATAATTCCTTGCCATAAGGATTGTAAGACCTAGAAGGGGAAATGTGTTGTTGAACTAGGAAAGGTAGAAACAAATTCCAGCACCCCAGAGAAGAGCATAAAATTTCAAGCTGGATGATAGAAGATATAGTTTGGCAACAAAGAAAAGGAGGAAAATCTGACCCCATTGTTGAAGAATTTCAAAGAAGACAAGAGCTGCTCAGAATTCAGGGGCATACCCTTTGTCAATAAACTGTTCACGTTGAGAACCTAAGTGTTTCTAATCCTTTGGACGGTGAATTTCCATACATCAACAAGAACCTTGATGATTTCACCGATGTAGAAACCAAAGAATAATTTAGAGAAAGAGAAGCAAGAGTGGAAGAGGAAATAAGGGCTCAACTTGAAGAAATCGAAAGGACTTCAAGACTAAGGCAGATGAGAGAGAAGTAGGTAGAGGCCACAACTTTAGTGAGGTGGGAAGCTAGAAATAGAAATAGAATGGGGGGATCATGAGGTCCATAGGCCTAATGTACCATGGGGAGGAAAATAATGGTCCACTTTCTCTTACATAACCACTTCATGACCTCCCAAGAGGCTTAAGAAAGAACTTCCCAAAATTCAAAGGGGATGGTTCTCAGCCTCCCTGAACAACATGTATCAGCATTCATCACTTCTTATGGAGTGTTGGGAGTTGAAGATGAAGATTTTTTAGTTAGGCTCTTTGTGGAGTCACTCTGAGAAAAAGCTGCTGAATGGTTCTACATGTTGCCCCCAAGAGTCTTTTCACATGCTGGGTAGATATAAGAAGTGCATTTAGACATAGGTTCAAGAGTACAAAATATTGTCAAGATCTTCTGGTCTAATTGGTTTAGATGAAGAAAGAGACCTCTGAATCAATGAGATATTTTGTAGCAAGGTATGATAGGTTAGCTAGAAGGATCCCGAGAAGATGTAGGTACCCCTATGAAAACAACTTGAAAAGGTTCTTCATTAGTGCTTTTCCATCGGAAGTTGGTTTCCTTCCTCAGAAGAGATCAATCGAGAACATTGAGGGAAGCTAAAGACTTTGCAATTGATATTGATGATGATCTAATTATTTTTGGAAAAGTGAAAGGACCAAATGGGAAGAAAAAAGGTTAGAGTTCAAATTCAGTCACCACTGATCCAATGTTCCAAAAAATGGCAAATGACCTAGTCACTTTGAAGAAGCATCTATCACAAATCACAATGAGGAATGCTCCAAGGAGACCAAATCCTCCTGATAGACCAAGAATTTGCTCCACCTCCTTGTAGGATTGATATTTTAGCACCACCAGGTCAATGCCATCTATGACACTAGGGAATCAAAAGAAGGAACAAACATTGAGGAAACTAAAGAAGAAAGACATAGATAAATATGAAAACTATCTGGAAATTGAAGAGGTTGGTATGTAAAATGGCCTATTTGAATATGTTGATGATAAGGAGGAAGGTGATGAAGAAGCTCCAATTTTTTCATGTGTTGTTTTCACTCGTACACAATCCAAGAATGGTGTTTCAGCCTCAGACAGTTACAACTAGGAGTAAGGAAGAACAAGGAAGATAGCTCTCCAATGCCTCCACTAAAAAAGATAATCAGTAGGGGATCACCATTACCACCTTCCATGGAATCAGCTAGAGAGAAATCATACTCACCAGTAGTCAAGGATCACACTGCTGTGCCAAGTAAGTTATTTGATTCTTCTCCTAACTCAAATTTTGTTAAGAGAAATTATATTCTAAATGTTGTTTCTACAAGAACATCTAAATTTCAATCAAAGGCTACACCCCCATCTCCTTCCAATCCAATTTTTTACATTTGAAAAGGAGAAACCATCACCAAAATTAGACAAAACCCTTTTCATTTAAATCCTCTCCCACTGCTGGAACTTCTTCATCATCTACTATAACTCCATTTGACTTTGTAGAGCATGCAGGAAAAACCAAAGTTTCAGACTCTCTGAGATTGAATACCTACAAACACATCCTACCCAATTTAATAGATTCATCAAGGTAGTTCGTGGTAGTTCCCCTTTTTCTTCAAGCCCAATCTCTAAAGGCCTATTACCCACACCATCCATACCACCTTACCAAAACATGTTAACCCTCAGTGCCTCCACCGCCAATAGAGTTGAGCCTTTTTACCTATCACTTCTCATCGAAGGTTTTCAGTTGAACAATTACATTATACATTCTGAGAGCCTCAGATAATGTGATGCCAAAAAAATTTGCAAATGCTCTTGGCCTCACTTTGACATGGATAAATGGCACATGCTACTCAATGGAATCCGAACCAAGTTCCAATTGGTAGGAAGGATTAAGGGATGCTTACGTTTGCACTAGCCAAATTCCCTGACAAGAAGATACTGTCTGACCATTTTTGGTGGTAGACATCTCCAACATCTTTTGGTATGTTGTTGAGTAGAAGTTTTGGTAGGGATCTAGGTGGAGAAATAAAAATGGATTGGTCATCTGTAACTATCCTAGTGAAAGGAGAAATGAAGAAGTTGTTTCCAGTAAGGAAAATGAAATTCACAGTAAGAAAATCTGATGATCCAAGAGCTAACATCCTCTTTCAAGATTGTGGGCTAGGAAACTAATTCCTTACATCACAAAAAGAAGAGAACTTACCACTCCTTATGGAGGAAGAAGAAGATCATATTTGGACAATGGAGTTTGATGGTTAGTCAATCTAGAGAAAGTTCAGGAGCTGGTGTAGGTATTATACTCTCCCTTCAATGAGGTATATCATTTTGTCTACAAGCTACAATTTGATAATAAAAAACAAATATTGCAGAGTATGAAACATTGCTCTTAGGCATGAATGCATCAGAGGACATGGGGAATCAAGGAAGTTGAGACTGCAAAGGTGATGTAGAGGTTGTGGTGAAGCAAGTTTACCAACAATATCAAGTGAAAAATCCAAGGCTCGGGCATTACAGAAACAAAGTGTGGGACTGCATTGAATCCTTTGATGCATTCTCCATTGAAGCTATCCCTAGGGAGCATAATGAAAAGGATGATTCTATAGCAGTGTGTCAACTTCCTTAGTGACACCATCATCCTTCTTTTTAGCAAGGATAAAGTGACCATTGAGATGGTGTTCAGAACCAACATACCAGACAATGCAAATCATTGGCAAGTCTTCAATGATGACAATCGGATTCTAACCTTCTTAGAACAAAGGGATCACTTCAATAATCCTTTCTTTGAAGGAAGTGAAAACCCACACAGTGAATCAATCCCCAAAGAAGAGAAGGAAGGAATTAAGGGAATTGATGAAGAGGGAGTAATCAAACTGAAAGGAAACAAAATCCCCAAAGGCCTAGTTTCTTTGAAATATCTCTTTAACAAGCATGACAGGTTCATTCAAGAGAAATAAAAACAATCTTCTCGGTATCCATTTAATTTTGATCAAGAAAACATTGGCACTTCAGAGAATCCAAGGTAGGGTTAACATTGGTAAGTAATGTTCACCAGAAGAGAAGAGAAAGTTTGTTTGCTCTACTAAAAAAGTACTCAGATGTCTTAGCCTACTCCTACGATGACCTCAAATCTCTTCAGGCAAAGGAAATGGCATCACTCCATTCCTTTGAAGAAAGGAGCTAAGCCATTTAGGAAAAAAAAAAGGCCCTACAATCCAAAGATTACTGATGTTATCAAAGAAGAGGTGACAAAGATGCTAAATGTTAGAAGCATCTTCCCCATCCACCATTCAACATGGGTGGCTAACATTGTGCTAGTAAGGAAGAAGAATGGGGAAATAAGGATTTGTGTAGACTTTCAAAATTTGATTCAGGCCTCTCTCAAGGAAAACTACCCTCTTCCAATCATGGATCATATTTTTCAAGTAGTCACTGGATCTGAAATTCTCTATTTTCTTGATGGATTCTCAGGGTACAACCAAATCAAGGTGGCAAAAGAGGATTGCAACAAAGCAACCTTCACAACACCTTGAGGAAATTTTTCCTACAAAAAAATGCTTTTTGGCCTTGAATTAATGTTGGTGCCACTTTTCAGAGAGCAATGGACTTGGCCTTCAAAGATTTGAAACATTGCATTGTCATTTACCTTGATGACCTCATGGTTTTCTCAAAGAGGAGGGGAGATCACACCTATCATTTGGATAAAGTCCTTGCAAGGTGTAGGAAACACCTTAAACATTTCTCTAAATACAAAGAAATGCATTTTTGAAGTCACATAAGGTAAGTTGATGGGACACATTGTGATAAAAAATGGAGCACACATTGATCTTGAGAGGGTCAAAGCTATCCAAGCACTAGCCTTACCAACCAACAAGAAGGGAGTTCATTCATTATTTGGAAAGGTAAAGTTCCTTCGTCGTTTTGTGCCCGAGTTTTCTGAACTGACTAAGCATATAACTTCCATGATGAAGCCTCAAGCAAGTTTCAAGTGGAGTAAGGAAGAAAAAACAAAATTTGAGGAGATCAAGAAAGCCATTACCAAAGGCTCCAACTCTTGGATCTCCATATTTCAATAAGGAGTTCATCATGTATTGCTATGCATCAGAACATACACTCTCTACTATCCTTGTTCAGAAAAATGATGACGGTTTAGAAGCAACCATTGCTTTCATGAGCTGTCCTTTGAAAAATCATGAGCTAAAGTACAGCCAATTGGAGAAACATGCCCTATGTAGTGGGTCAAAGTTGTTAAAAGTTTCAGATTCTACATTCTCAATTCCCATACAGTGGTGATGGTCTCCAAAAGTGAAATCAAGTCCATTTTGACTCAACAAGATCCTGGGGCTAAGAGAGGAATTTGGATTGCGAAGACCCAAGAGTATGACTTGGAAATTAGACCTTCTGATTTGGTAAGAGGAAATGGTTTGTGCCAGGTGATTGCTAAAGATGAAGCTCTTAAGGATCAACAGGGAGAAAAGGATTGTGTTTTCTCGACCTGTTCAGGAGACAGTCCCACAGGGACTCTTTGTCACCACTACTGATGAGTGGTATGCTGAAATTACTTACTACCTCACTTATGGAGAATTACCTCCTCCATCTTGATTACAAAAAAATAAGGACACTCAAGCTAAAGGGCAGCCAATTTTGTGATATGGAATCATGCACTTTACAAGAGAGAGCTAGATGGTTGTTTCCTCATGTGTGTAGATAAGGAGTAGCAAGAAAAGTTGCTCAGGGCATATCATTATAAAGCTTGTGATGGACACTTCTCAACAATGGTCACCGCACATAAGATCCTCAGAGGGATATATTATTGGCCCTCCATCTTTGTCAGAAACTCAAGATTGGGTTTCCAAATGTAAAGCATGCCAACATTTTTCTTTGGAAAGCCACAACTAGTTGCATTGCCACTTAGGCATGTGGTGATTAAAGAACCATTTCAGTAATGGGGGCTAGATTTTATTGGTGTTCTGAATATTCATTCTAGTACAGGGCATACTTATGTACTCACTGCAACTGATTACTTCACTAAATGGGTGGAATCCATCCCAACCAAGAAAGCCATCTCTGAAACAGTCTGCAACTCCATCAAGGAGAATATCATTGTTTGTTTTGGAATACCATAGAAAATTGTTGTAGACAATGCCACCTATTTCTCTTCCAAGGAGCTCACAGAGTTTTTTTATGGCTTTAGAATCTCCCTATCTCACTCTTCTGACTACTACCCATAGGGAAATGGGAAAGTTGAGTCAAGCAACAAGAACATTGTGACCATTGTTTGCAAGCTGGTAGATGAGAATCAAAGGAACTGACACAAGAAGTTATATGATGCATTGTGGGTTGATAGGATCATTCCTAAGAAGGAAATAGGTATGTCACCTTTCCAAATGTTGTATGGAGTTTATGCAGAGATTCCCCTCACAATTGAGATGCCAGCTCTCAAGTTGCTACAAGGAATAGAAGATGGTCAATACAAAGAATCCATTGACAAGAGGATCCTCTTCCTGGAGAAGCTGTAAGAAAGTAGATGCCAAGTGGTGGATATAATTAAATAACACCAATTAAAAGTTAAGAAGATATTTTACAAGAGGGAAAAGGCAAGAGAATTCAAGGTTGGATACTTTGTCCTACTATGGGACAAGAGAAGAGAACCAAAGGGTAGCCATGGAAAGTTTGATTCATTATGGCTCGACCCATTCCAAATTCATGGAACTTGTGGTGAGAATGGTTTCCTCCTCTCATACTTGGATGGAACGCCATTGGAATTTCCTCAAAGCGGGAAATATTGAAACTGTATCATCAATTAAAGTAGGTTGTCCCCTGTCTTGTACCATAGGTGATTTTTGTAGGTGTGTTTTTCCCTTTTCTGTTCTGTGGTTTTGGTTTTTGTTGTTTGTGATTTGGCTTGTGTGTTTCTTCCTTTTTCCATTCTTTCTCAGAATTGTACATGACTCTGCAAGGCCCAATGGATAAGGCACTAGTCAACGTAATATGTTTTGAAACTTGAGATTTTGGATCCTCATGTCATGCCCTAGCCATGCCTAGTTCACGCCATGTCCCCAAGCTAGAGCTAGCTATTGTCTCCTAAAAACTGCTCTGCGTTTCCATAGCCAAATTCAAATTTTTGAGCTCATGCCCCTCATTGGTGTTTAATCCAAGTTAGAGATTCAAGAGATTAGCAAAATTAGTGCCCTAGAGTTGTTTAAACCTCTGTTGTGCTTGTTTTAAGAAATTCTCCATCTCCCGGTATGTGCATGAAATATCCTCTTTACAATCTCCTTTGTGGTTGAAATTGTTTGCTTATTCTATGGCCTAGGTCGTCAAATATTTGTTTTTCCTCCATGCCTTTGGTTTGTGAAGGAAATTCAAAAATTGGATTCAAAATGACGAAGTTCTCTTCCTCTGTGTATTTTTCCTGCAGTAGGGATGACGGGTGTCTTTTCCCTGTCAAATTTCAGCTCCAATAAATGTAGGTACGTGGTCAGATCCTATTGGATGGGGAGGAACAGGATTTTTGGTGAACTTAACACTTTTGTTTTCTTTTGGAAAAAATGGAAAATTTGCCCCACGGCCTCAGAAAGTTTGAAAGGAAAAAGTCAAAGTTGAAGCCCATTGTTGAAAAGTCAAAGCAGATGAGCGGGCCATCGGGGAACTTTTGGAAATTTAACCAAATCCCCAAAAAGTGAAGTAAAAGTTATAAAATTCTCCACAGCTCCGCTAAGGTCTCGGGCCCGAAGTTGAAAAGTCAAAGTGGAAGAGAGGGCCGACGGAGGAATTTGTGTTTTTGAGCCTTTTTGTAAAAAAAGGTGAAAAGTTAAAAAATGATCTGCAACCCTGATTAGGCTATAAAGGAAAAATTCAAAGTTGAAGCCTGCCATTAAAAATTCAAAGCGAGAGAGCGGGCCAAAGGAGGAAATTGAGGTTTTGAGCCTTTTTCCCAAAAAGGTTAAAATGTTTAGAAAAGAGTCATGACCCCATCTCCAACCAGAATGTGCCACGTGTCCTAGTCAAATCAGAGCAGTGGGCCGGCAGAGGAAATTGAGTTTTTGAGCTCTTTTCCAAAAAATGTTAAAATATTGAGAAAAAGGCCGTGACCCCTTTTCCAATCAGAGAGTGCCACGTGTCTAGGTTGAAAAGTCAAAGCGGGGGTGTGGTCCAATTTGTTCCAAATTGCCAAATCTCTAAAAAATCACAAAATGCAAAAGGCTTCCTCTGTAACCATTCCAATCCCTTCCTGCCACGTAGATGGCTCGATTTCAGAGTTAGAGGAGCAAATCGAATGGTCTATATTTAAATTGGCAAATCGAATGTAACAGTTGTTTTGCAAGATCTAGTTTTTAACTTGCCATGAGACTTTTCTTCACAGCAGAGGAATTTGAAAAGGTGTTGAGGATTTGTGAAGTTGTAATGGTTTCTTACAAAGAATATAACGGCTTCTCGATGTCATTCCAAGGGTTGATGATTGATTTCAAAAAAGACCAGAGTGCTCTATATTTGGAAAACACAGAAAATGCCATTCTTCTTCTTCCTTGAATTTATTCCATTCTCAAGCTATGTACAAACTCTGCTCAAGCTTCAATAATAAAAGAAGGAATTTTTTCCTTTTTGATTGAGGAATTAATTGGTACTTTGCGGCCAATGAGTTTCATTTGGTCTTGTAGCTTTTCCTGCGGATTTGTTTTTCTTCTGACTATAAATGCATGTAAATTAAGTTTCTAATTAATGTGTGTGGGCATATGATATTCTACTCGCAACATTAGTTTCTCCTACCTCCTTTCTCAGTCCCTTTCCCCTTCTCAGACAAAGTTCTTCTCTAGTGAGAAATTGCTAACTTTTCCATAGGGTCAGTGGAGTGCCCCTGTTAGATCTCTGGTCAAAAGGCCACCATTGAAATCCACTTTTTTACACATGTACATACGAAAGCTACACCATTCAAGTAGAGGGACTTAGACTCCCATAGCGTTGGATTGAAACCCACAAGTTTATCCACAAGACAAATTTTTTCTCGCCAACATCTTGATAGTTGGGATAACTTGGTAATGGTTGTTAGTAATACAACATCTGCTAATACTATTTTGAAGTTCGATGATGTGGTTAGTATAATCTTGAATGAAGAAATTCGTAGGAAAAGTACATAAGAATCATCATATGTGAATGCTTTGAATGTGGAAAGCAGAGGCGAGCAGAAGGAGAGATCTAAGAGTAAGAATAATAAGAAATCAAAGTCAAGGGATGGAAGATCTAAATCCGAAGGTAAGGGAATTACCTGTTGGAAATGTGGAAAGAAAGGACATGCAAATAAATATTTTTGGTCAAAGGATAAAGAGAAACAACACCCAGAAAAATATAAAGAGTCAAATAAAGAGACAAATATTGCAGTAGAGGTAATGTAAGATGCTCTTATTCTTTCTTTGGATAATAGAATAGAATCATGGGTTTTAGATTCAAGATCTTCTTTCCATACAACCCCTAATAAGGGTTATTTCAGAAATTATGTCCAGGAAAATTTTTGACATGTTTATTTGGGTGATGATGAACCTTGCAGTATTACTGGTAAAGGGGAATTTCATCTAAAATTGCAGAATGGAAATACATGGGTATTGAAATATGTGAGGCATGTGCTAAGCCTCAAGAGGAATCTTATTTCTGCAGGGCAACTAGGTGAAGCTGGTTGTAGGGTTACATTCACAACAGACTCTTAGAAAGTCACCAAGGGTGATTTTTTTGTGGAAAGAGGTAAAAAGGTAGGAATGTTATATTTATCTACTTGTGTTATTGATTCCTTTTCTATGTTTTCTACTTCAAATTTAGATGCATGCATGTGGCATAATCGGTTTGGCCATATGAGTAAAAAAGGAATGCAAATCTTAAAGGCTAAGGGTAAGCTATCAGATTTGAAAGTTTTAGATCTTGATTTTTGTGAGCATTGTGTCTTTGGAAAGCAAAAGAGAGTAAGATTTCTCAAATTTTGGGCAACTAAGAAGGAGCAAAAATTGGAGCTTGTATGCTCAGATGTGTAGGGACCAGCCAAAGTAACTTCTCATGGAGGATCCTAGTATTATGTTACTTTCATTGATGATGTTACAAGAAAGGTATGGGTTTATTGTATTAAACATAAATATGATGTTTTTGATACTTTTAAAATATGGAAAGCCCTTATTGAGAATGAATCAAATTCAAAGTTATAGTGCCTTAGATCTGACAATGGTGGTGAATATTGTAACAAGGATTTCAATGATTATTGTTTAGTGAATGGAATACTTGGAGAAAGGATGGTTCTAAGAACACCACAAGAGAAGGGTGTTACAGAAAGAATGAGCATGATAATCATGTAACACGCTAGAAGTACGAGAATACATGTTGGATTGCCTTTGTAGTTTTTGGCAGAAACAGTCGATACAACGGTTTATTTGATTAACTGTGGGCCTTCAAGTTCACTAGAGGGAGGAATAATGGAGGAAGCTTGGACCGGAAAAGAGGTATATCTTTCTTTTCTTAAATTTTTTCGGTTTAGAAGGTTTTGTGCATATTGATAAGGAAAATAGAAAAAAGTTGGATGAAAAATCCAAGAGATGAACTTTCATTGGTTATGGATCTAGTGATTTCAGATTCTGTTTTTTGTATTTAGAGAATTATAATTTTTGTAGGAGTTGTGACATTGAATGGAATAAAAAGAGAATGTACAAGGATGAAATTTTAGTACCCAAGGACGAACCAGTTGATACGTTTATGAATGAAAATGAACTCTCAGATTTAAAAGGAATACTAACAGGGTTACATAGTAACTGATGTCAGTTGACCCCTGACTGGCATTAGTCAGCTCAACCAGTATCAGTTACAGAAGAACCAAACTGACATCAGTTAGTAGAATCGATATCAGCTACAGGTGACCGGCATCGGTCACTATCATAATTGGAAACAAATATCTAGGAGGTCTAGAATGAGCCTCCGGTACCCCAAACTTCTGTGAGAAGGTAAAAAAGGGTAAGTAAACCTCCACAAATATTTACACCTCTATATTATTTATTATTGACTAATAATGGTGAACCAAATTTTTTTGAAGAACCAATGTAGGATAAGACTCACGTGCAGTGGGAACATGACATGGATGAGGAGATGGAATCCTTGGAACAAAAATAGACTTGAGATTTGGTTAAGTTGCTAGTAGGTAAGAGGACATTACAGAACAAGTGGGTTTACAGGATCAAAGAAGAAGAGGGTGGATAGAAAAGATACAAGGCAAGGCTTGTAGTAAAGGGATTTGCACATAAAATAGGTATTGAATTTGGTGAAATATTTTCTCATGTTGTTAAAATGAATTACCTAGGTATTTTATTGAATATAGTTGCAGTACATGATTTACATTTAGAACAACTAGATGTGAAGATGACTTTCCTTTAGGGGTGATTTGGATGAAGAGATTTATATGCAACAACCACTTGTGTATGAAGTCAAGGATAAGGAAAAACTTATGTGCAAGTTGAAAAATATTCTATAAGGGCTCGAACAAGCTCTAAGGCAATGGTACATGAGGTTTAATAGTTTCATGCATGAGCATGGTTGATTAAGATGTGAATCTGATCATTGTGTTTATTTTAAGAAGCTTAAAAATGGGAAATATAATATTTTGTTCCTATATGTGGATGATATGCTTATTACAGGATCTAGTATGCAAGACATTGATGAGCTTAAGGAAAAGCTAGCTCACACATTTTCTATGAAGTATTTAGGAGTTGTAAAAATAATCTTTGGCATGAAAATACACAAAGATAGGAAGAACAAGAAATTTTATTTGTCTCAGGAGGCTTATATTAATAAGGTGTTGGAAAGGTTTAACATGCAAGATTCAAAACCTGCAAGTACTCCTATGGCTGGAGACTTCAAATTGAGAAAAGATAAGTGTCCTTCATCACATGAGGAGGTCAAATACATGAATTAAGTACCATATGTTTCAATAGTTGGGAGTCTCATGTATGTTATGGTTTGTACTAGATCAGACATTACACAGGCAGTGGTATTTGTGAGTAGATTTATGGCCAATCTAGGTAAAGAGTATTGGAAAGCAGTCCAACAGATACTTAGGTATTTGAGAGGGACATCTAGCATGCAGTTATGCTATGGAGGCTCAAATATTTCTTTATGTGGCTATGTTGATTCAAATATGGCTGGATATTTAGATGGTAGAAGGAGCACTACTGGATATATTTTCACAGTAGGTGGAACAATAGTTAGCTAGATTTTTAGATTACAGAAGGTTGTGGATTTGTCTACTACAGAGGCAGAGTATGTTGTAGTTACAAAGGCTAGAAAAGAGATGATATGGATGAGAAAATTCATGGAAGACTTGGGAAAGGAGAAAGATGATTATAAATTGTTCAGTGATAGTCAAAGTGTAATTCATTTGGAAAAGAACTCAATGTTTCATTCTAGAACGAAACATATTTAGTTGATATATATAACTTCATACAACAGGCATTGGAGGATGGGTAGTTGAAACTGGAGAAGATTCATATGAGTGAAAACCCTGCGGATATGCTAACGAATCCATTAGCAAAAGAGAAGTTGGAGCTACACTCCACTTCTATTGGTCTTCAAGTTTGAGACTTGAAGAGGAAGAAACAAAGCTAAGGAAAGGATCCAAGAATGATGTTGTACAGGTATAGTGAAAATAATTTATCTCCAAGTGGGAGATTGTTGAGTTGTGGAGCTCAATTAATTCAAATTAACATGTTATATTAAACTTGCAAGAAAACACAGTAACCGACATCGGTTATGGAGGGACTGACATCAGTCACCTGTGCGTGGGTGTTTTGTTTAACTCACGGGAATTAGATATAATTTTAGCATTAAAGCACATCTATTGATTGCAATTACATGGCTAAGTGCCCTAAGTTTGTTTATGCCTATATAAGCATGAATGATAGGGTGTAGATAAAAATGATTGAAAAAGTTAATGATTATTGTGAAAATAATTGTGTGAGAGAGAATTCTTGGAGAAGAAGGAGAAGCTTGAGAGAAAGAAATTATTGAACATCTAAAAGGTGTGGAATATTGTAGATCTTTAATTGTATATCTTCTGAAAATTGGATTGTTTCTTGGTGGATGTAGCCCACACTAGGTGAACCATGCTAAATATGGTGTTGATTTATATCTCTTGTTTTGTATATTTCTTCTGGTAGAATATCCACTTTTATTGCATGTATGCTTAGATCTAATATATTATATGTACAACCTTGTGCTTGTTGCTGTAGTAGTTGGTTAACACGCTGATATCCCTCTCCACCACAAGTTTGAGATTTTGTGAAAGAGGGAAAAATGAGAACCGATGTTGAAGACAATGCACCACAATGAAGTTACACTCCGAAGGTAACATCAAGCTCCAACATAATAAGCAAGATTCAAATCAATGGAAAAAAATGCAAGTAAGAAAACAGGTCTACTCATCCTCATAGATCGAAAAAAGGAAGTACAAATAGGGGTGCTATGTAACCCCCATGCTTAAACAAGGAAAAAATATCAATGATGCTATTGACGCATATGACGTGACTGATGCATATGACGCCACTAAAGGAGGTGTTATAATTCCAAATAAGGAATGTAACTCCTATGCTGCACTGACGCAAATGATAATGACATATTCTATGACAAAATCTGACACTTGTCATTTGAATTCCTAAGACCTATGACTCTCACAAGGTGAGATGACTCAACAGGTGATGTGGATGATGACTAGTCATGTCACACACACCAACACCCCACTTCATCGAAGCCGAGGAAGAGGTCAAGGTAAGCCAGAACAGAAAAGAAGAATCCCCTAGATAACTAAGAAAGATGTGTTAATAGGGCTTGACAAATAAAGGCTTGATAAGGTGCCCATATACAAACATATTTCTGGAAAGAAGAAGAGGAGAAGAAGGAGGACTATATAGCTTGAAGAAGATGGCCGGCTGCAGCAGACCTCACCCCAAGAAGAGACCACAAGTGAAGAAACTTCACCTCATTGAAGGGCTTGGTGAATATGTCTATAACCTGATCAGCTGTCTAAACATACTGTATGTCAATGATGTTTTCATGTATCAACTCCCATATGAAGTGCATGTGAATCTCAATGTGCTTCATCCGTTGATGTTGAACTGGATTTCTACAAATCAAGATAGTGCTCATGTTATCATAGTAGATGATGGTAGACCACCGAAAGTGGATGCCAAACTCTGTCAAGATGCCCTATAACCAAATAGCTTCTGTGCCAACATTAACTGCTCCTCTGTATTCTACTTCTGTCGATGATATGGAAATGGCATTCTACTTCTTGTTGGACCAAATGATAGGACTTGAACCAAGAGTGAAACTATAGCCTGAGGTAGACTTCTGATGATCTAGATCACCGGCCCAATCAGAGTATGTAAATCCAACCAAGTCAATCTCAGTCCCTCCTAAGTAATGAATACCATCAGTGTGAGTGCCACAAACATAGTGAAGGATCCACTTTACTACTTTTAAATGCAGCTCATGAGGCTCCTGCATAAATCTGGACATGATCCCGACAACATAAGAAAGATCTGGTTGAGTGTGAGTAAGGTAGATCAAGCTCCCCACCAACTGTCAATAAACGGTACCATCAACCAAGGGGAAAGAGAAATCAGACACCAAATTTACCCTGAAAATAAAAGAAGTAGGTGAGGACATGCAATCAAACATGTGAAACCAAGCAAGAAAATCAAGAGAGTACTTAGGATGCAAGATCATAATTCCGGAGTCAGATTGTGAAATCTAGATCCCAAGAAAGTCATGAAGCAATCCTAAGTCAGACATGGAGAACTTTTTGGCCAAGGAGATCTTCACAGAATAAATGATAGAGGAAGAGATTCTCTATGATCAACAAGTCATCAACATAGAGAACAAGAATAAGCATGGATTCATCCTGCCATAGAATATACACATTTGGGTCAGAGTGACACCAAGTGAACCCTGATGCAAGTAAAAAGGAGTCCATCTTGGCATACCAAGCCCGAGGGGCTTGTTTAAGGCCATAGAGAGACTTATTTAACTTGCAAATGAGGGATGGATCATGGACATAACCTGGAGGTTGTTCCATATAGATCTCTTCCTCTAGGTCCCATGAAGGACGGCACTCTTAACGTCCATCTGGTGGACTTCCCATCTGTTAGCGGTAGCGATGGCAAGGGTCAGTTGAATGGAAGTCATCTTCGCAACTGGAGCAAAGGTTTCTGAGTAATCAACCCCAGCTACCTGGGAGAAACCCTTAGCTACAAGTTGTGCTTTATACTTCTTGACTTCTCCATTGGCTCCATACTTTGTTTGATATATCCACCTACACTGAATGAATTTTCTTCCTTTCGGAAGAGGGGTAAGATCCCAAGTGTCATTCTTTATGAGTGAGGAATACTCCTCATCCATAGCAGAATCCCACTCAGGAATCCCAAAAGCTTCCTAGAAAGATGGTGGATCATAAGCAGAGGTGAAGAAGGAGTGGGGTCCAACAAAACTCGAGCACGTATGTCTCTCATCTGAAGGATCTCCAACTAAATCTCTAGCACTCTGTAAAGTTTTCCTGGCCCAAAGAGGTCCCGAAGGTTCAAGCTCAGAGTTGGAAGATTCTTCACTCGAGTGAGAAGGGACATAGTCCTCATCATCACTACTGTTAGAATCAAAAGACTCAAAAGTTTGAGGATTAGGAGTAAGGAGAGGAGGAACTTTCTCAACAACATCATCATTTGACGAGTCAGAATCTAAATCAGTGGGAAAAAGAACCTCAGTGGAAGTCAAAGTCAAGGATGAATCATCAAAATTCACACTCCTCTCAATATAGAGCTCATGGGTAGTAGGGTTCAACAATCAATATCCCTTCACACCATCAGGATACCTGACAAAGATACAAGGTTTGGATTGTGGATCCAATGCCTTGCGTTTCTTCTTAGGAATCTGAGCCATAGCCTTGGATCTGAAGACTTGAAAGTGCTCAACATCAGGATTGTGTCCAAACCAGGCTTCAAAGGGTGTCATCCCTCTTACTACCTTGTGTGGAACATGATTCTGAATGTAACAAGCACAATTCACTACTTCAGCCCAATACTACGGAGGAAGGGACTTCGAGTGAACCATACAAGTGGCCATCTCCTTTAAAGTTTGGTTCTTTCTTTCTACAACTCTATTTTGGGAAGGGATAGAAACAATTGTATGCTGCAAAGTAATCCCCTAAAAAGTATAGAAATCCACAAACCTATTGCTCACATACTCGCCTCCATTTTCAGTTTCGAAGAACCTTGATAGACTGTTCTACTTGTTTCTCAGCAAGAGCCTTAAAGTTTTGAAAATGCTCAAAGACTTCAGACTTAAGCTTAAGAAAATATACCCAAGTATAATGCATGAAAAGTCATCAATGAAGGTTAGTATATATAGAGCTCTAGTGAAATAAGGAGATGGAAAGGGGCTAGAAACATCACTATGAACAAGATCCAAGGGACGAGTAGCTCTCCAGGATTTTCCCTTATCAAAGTTTTTTTCAGGGTGCTTTCCAAGGGTGTAACCCTCACAAAGACCTTTAGAAAACTTAACTCGGGGTAACCCATTGACCATTTCATTTTGGCTCAATTGTTCAAGGTAACGATAATTTAGATGCCTCAAAACACTCATGCCATAGCTTACTAACCTCATTTGCATGAGTGAGCAAGGCATTGGGCATCAAATCAGAAGAGAAGTGGGAAAAGGTATACAACTATGAACGGTGATCCACCTTTCCCTTAACCACAGTGCATCCAGAGTTAAGCTCACAAATGATCACCGAGTTAAGACTAAATTCCACTCGCATTCCTTCACCAAGGTGGATGATTTGGTAAAATGATAGGAGATTGGTAGAGAGATTGGGAACACTCAACACTTGGTTAAATGTTCCACCTTCTATCTCTACTCGATCCACTACCAGAAACTGACACATGAGTGTCATCACCCAACGTGATTTGGGACATGCCACATGGTCCAATGCTAGAGAATTCAACCTTTGAAGAAGCCATGTGGTGCGAGGCACTGGAATCAATAATCCAAGTTGATGATGGAGCTGATCTAGCTACAAGGGCCTTACCTTTCTTCTTTTCATTTATAGACTCCTTTGCATTAGAAGACTCAGTCCTTCTGAGCATTTTGTTTAATGGATTCAGGAACACTTATTTTATTTTTCTCAAGTAAATGAGTTAAGTGATCAATTTGTTTATGAAAAAAATGATGCTCCTCATGTCCAAATTTCTTACAATAGGAGCATTTAAACTTTTCCTTCTTTTCTTTAGGCTCAGAAGTTGAAGTGTTAGTGTTGGGCTTAGCTGGGGGTTGGTTGGTCTTGGTTTGTTTCTTAGGTTGGTCCTTAGTTTCTTTCTTCTTTTCATTTTTCTTTCCCTTATTCGCCACAAGGGCATGTGACTTTGATTTTACAGTCAACATTTGAATGAGTTTGTCATGTTCTCGAATGAGTTGGGATGAAAAACTATCAAAGGAGGGCATTTTCCAAGCACTACCCAAGGCGGATTTTGTGGCATGGAAATTTGAAATGAAGACAGAGTATTCAGGACCTAGTTTAGAAAGAATCGACAAGATCAATTTAGAGTCTTTCTTTTCCACTTTACATTCCTTTAGAAGCACTCTAGTGTGGACAAACTTTGAGAAGAAGGCTTGCAGGTTTTCAAAGTCACTAGGATTTAACCCTAGTAGTTCATTCTCTAGCTCATGCATTCTCATGTCATCTTGCATCCCAAACATATCATCGAACATGTTTTCCACCGCTTTGTTAAGTGTCAAGGGAGTTTCGATGTGGAAGAAAAAATTGAGAGAGACAGACATATAGAGAAGACTTAAGGCTTCATCACAACAGTTGAACCACTTATATTTTTCAAGTTCATCATTAGGTTGGGTCTCTAATCCCATGGTGACACTGGTATAACCGTTTACTTTACAAAACCAATATAATTTTAGATTTCCATTTAAAGAAGTTAAAAGGTGTGAGCACTGGTACTTTAAAGATATCCATAATGAAGAGATAGAATCAAAGGATGCAAAAGGAAGGAGAGAGAAAAGAAACAACCACCCCAGAATAATATCCCACCCCCCTAAGTTTAGAACTTTATAGTTCAGTGCATTAATTACAATCAGATGTGACTGTGTGCCGAGAACCAATCTGTCCACTTACCTTGCAATCAATGTAATAACACGCAAGAGTGGAGACAATAATCAAGGTTCGTTGGGCGCAGCAGATCGACATCGCAAGAAAGCATAAGAACGAGAGAAAACAAGAAGGGGAAGAGAGGTATCCTTGTGAGAAATAACATCTCACATCACACAAAATAGGATCCCTTTGTTGTGAGACTGTGGTGGATGTGCTCATAAGTCCACAGGCAATAAAAGGGATAGAACAAAGCTCAAGAAAAAATGAGCTGATTTAAGCAATACAAAGACACCCCCCCAAAATGCGGCACTTTATAAAAATAGTGTGTTTACAAAACTGATAATCCCATCAACTAGAGTGCGAAAAAACATGCAACTTTGACTAAAGAAGTGCTTAAAACTGAGCAACGAGTCAAAATTTATAGCAAAAACCAATTCTCACAACTGATGGAAAAATGTCTAATAAGCCTACAAACGGATTAAAAAAGTGCCCAAAATGCATGCAAAGGGTGTCGTATGTATGCTCATTAGAAATGTCATCAAATTTTAAGATAGGTTTTGTTTTAATTGTGAGGGGGGATTAGCCTTCTTGCCAACCCCAGACCTCACCCTCCGTCTTTGACACTCGAAGGAAGGTTTAATTAAATCAAGCAAAAACAAAATCTAATAAGGATTACAAATGCCAATTAAATAAAGATTTTTCACCTTAAAACATTTAAAAAGGTGAGATTGATTTTAGCAATAATCAATTCTAAAAGGGGCAGATATGACCTTTGAAAGTGTTGACTCGAGTGCTTGAGAATAGAAGCCCATGTGGAGAGCCCAACGCTGAGTGGGAGTGAGGAGTTGAGCTGGCACAGTCAGTGAAACAGTCCTGAAATTGCCAGATGTGAGTGGTCTGGATGGTATGTAACAGGTGGTCCACATGGGTGATGGTGTATGCAACAGCAGTCAAGGCAGTAGAGATACTTTGGCTGGCAATCCATGATGACAGAGATAGGAAACGACGGTAGGGGAGCCCTTAGAACCAGGCAACAAGCGACTGTTGGGAGCATAAGATCCAACGCAAAGAATGCCATGGTTTGGAGACATGAGAACCGTTTAGATTGCAGAGAGTACCACGTTTAGATTAGCCAACTGAACCAGATGGGACTTCAAACCGTCAAGCTGCAAATAGTAAAAAATGTCCGGGCTAACTTGCGATTCCAAAAAACATAGTAAAAAAAGTCCACAAAATACAGCTTGCAGAGTCCAAAAAACTACAGAATGCACAGAGATCAGGGTAGAATATCCATGAAAAAGAAGAACCTGAGCTTCAAAAACAGTGCAGGTTTGATGTGCATGAGGGGACTCAAGCAAAAAAATGAGTTTGAACTATCCAAAAAAAACATTTTTAGACTGCAAACATGCCTGAGTCCAAGCAAAAGAGGAGAGCCAACAAGAATGAACCCGGTCCATGGTAGAGAGAAACCACCATGTCCACACCAAAAACGTGCAGAAAGAAGGAGCAAAAAATGAGCCTCCAAGTCAAAAGGTAATGCACGAGCATGAGCATTCAACACAAGCCAAAGCACGAACAACACCATGACTATGAAAACTACGAACAACACCATGGGAAGAGCAAGCTTGTACACATGCACAAAACCTACCCCCCCCCCAAAAAAAAACTCCAAGAGCAAACTGTTAAGCAAATTAGCACGATTCCAAAGTAATAATCGAAAATACTTGCATGATGAAATGAGAAGAAAATAGAAGTAATAAGTAACTGATAAATGAAGAGTGCACATTTTATGAAAACTAGCTCTGATACCATGTATGATTTGCTGTCACACTAAAAGCTCGAGCTTGTGGTGGAGAGGGATATCATCGTGTTAACCAGTTGCTATGCCAACACACCCCCACACGATGGAGCCGGATGCAACCATGTGAGCTCTTGGCCCACCACGTATACACCCAATTAAGCCCAATGAAATTACAAGGAAACAACACTGGGATTTCTCAAGAGGTCACCCATCCCAGTACTACTCCAGGCTGGGCGCGCTTAACAACCTGGCTCTAATACCATGAAAGAGGGAAAAATGAGAACTGATGTCGAAAACAATGCACCACAACACAGTTGCACTCCGATGGTAACGTCAAGCTCCAACGCAATAAGCAAGATTTGAAACAATGGAATGAAAATGCAAGTAAGAAAACAGGTATGCTCATCCTCATAGAATTGAAAAAAGGAAGTACAAATAGGGGTGCTATGTAACCCCCATGCCTAAACAAGGAAAGAATATTAATGATGTCACTGACACATATGACGTGACTGACGCATATGACGCCACTAAAGGGGGAGTTACAATTCCAAATAAGGAATGTGACTCTTATGACGTACTGACACAAATGACAATGATAGATTCTATGATAGAATCTGACACTTTTCATTTGAATTCCTAAGACCTATGAATCTTGTAAGGCAAGATGACTCACCAAGTGATGTGGAAGATGACTAGGTATGTCACACACACCAACAGTGCTAACCCTAACAACACCCAAATCTCTAAATTTATCATGAATGATATCATCTGTGGATATGGTATTCCTTCTGCTATTATCAATGATAATGGTAAACCATTTAAGAATAAAACTGTGAAATTAATTCTGTAGAATATTTCAAATCTCACTTAAGTTCTCAGACCCCCTATTACCCTCAAGGTAATGGGGAAAACTGAGGTTTCCAATAAAATCCTTATTCACATTATGGAGAAGATGGTGACCAAGATACATGCCATGATTGACATCTACAAATTCACCTTGACCTCTATGAGCATTCAGAAACTTCTATTTGCACCCCCACATGGGCAACTCCATACTCCTTAGTATTCGAAATTGAAGTCATACTACCTTTAGAGATTGAGATCCCTTCTTTGTGCATTCGAGACCAAGGGACTACCTAAATGAAGAGGAGGACTATAGAGTATCTTGATTGGCAGAGTTTGAGCTATTAGATGAGAAAATAATTCATGCCCTCAATCACCTTAAAGTATATCAAGATTGAGTGTGGTGAAGCTACAATAAAAGAGTAATACCTCATCACATTTCAGGTAGGGGATACTTGGTGTTAAAAGAGAATTAAGAAGAACACCAATAAGGATTGTGAAAAGAAAGGGAAATTTGAACCCAATTGGTTAGGACCATATGTTGTGGTTACCAAGTTCTGTTTAGGTGCCCATAAGCTAGCCCATGAAGATGGTCAATATATCCGAAAACCCATGAATGCAACACATATTAAGCGGTTCTATGCTTAAATATGGGGTCTCTATAATATCAAGAAAAGTAAAAAAAGTATAAAAATGGAAAAAGAAAAATATAAATAAACAGAGCTGCATGTCCAATAGTGAAAACCACGTAATGGTGGCACTTTGGACAAGTCCTTGGGTGAAAACCAATTTCCGGCACCAAGGGAGGGTCTGTTGTTCACAAGTAATTTCAGGGTTAGGAGTACTGACAAATCTTTGTCCTAAGTTGGTCTTTACCTTCGTCTGAGTCCCTTGTGAGCCTATCCTTCTTTTCCTTGATCCGGATAGGATCCAACCTTTTTGAATATGCAGAGAATTTTAACTTTGAATGAACCCATCTCATGACTGGGGGAAACTTCACAGTGTCACTTCAAGCATATACCATGTGGCATTCTACCCTTGTACATCCCATCTAACGTTGGGGGCATCCAAACTTCTTCATTTCTTTACACATTCGCTTCAGAAAACTATTTAGAAAATGCCAAAAATATTTGTATAACGTTTGAAAACCCCAAAACATACATATATGTTCCTTGGAAAAATAAAAACATTCAAATATGTTTCATAGAAAACTCCAAAACAATAGAAAATTGTCTTAGAGGTAATACCCAAAAACAACAAAAAACGTCCCAAAACTGTCCCACAAAAACAAAGTAGTAGTTTGCTTACTTTTAGTTGTTGGTTTGTATGGTTTTTAGTTGCATTGATTTTTCGTATTGTGTGCTTTAGATTGAATTCACTTGTCTTAAATTAGATTGAATGTTATTTTAATATGTGGTGCATTGCATTGAGTTCATTTTATCTTGCATACTTATAGATAAATGTGTTGCACTTTGATTAGATTTATTTGATTAAGTGTGCTTGTTAAGTTTTACTTGTATATTGTGTTGTCATTTCATCATCATATCAAATATAACCATCACATCTATACATCATATATCAATAAAATGTCATGTAAACATCACACATGTATGCTAAAGCTAATCATCAAGTACCGTATCATAAATGGGGCTAGAGGGGCTGTGCATGATCACAAATCTATCCCCCCCCACACTAATATCAAAAATAGAAACATGTTTTACGCAAAGAATCTCATCAACATACAATATGACATTAGATAATGCTCTCTCATAATCTAACAAACATGTGATACAAACATAAAACATACATGTTAAACATGATATCTCATAAATAAACATGTGGTACATCAGGTAATCCATTAATGATCATACATCATCATAAATATACATGTCCGCGTAAAAAACATTATGTCTCAAAAGTACATCCCATACAATGAGCCATCATGGGAATCTATACAAAAAAATGTGCCTTCATCATGAGGTATAGTAAAAAATAATACATAACATACATCTACGACAAAAACATTCCTTTATCACAAGGCATGATAAAAAATAGGTACATATGCATCCATACAAAACTATGCCTTCATATCGAGGCAATACACCAAAAATATACATCTGGTACAAATAATAAGTAGGGTCAACCACGACTCAAGCCCTCTCCGGGACTACCTAGTGCTAGATTTACTACTAGGAGGTGACATTTGAGGTGCTAGTGATGGAGGTGGTCACTATGTCATGAGGTAGCTACACTCTATTGCAAACTGAAGCTAGTTGTCCTAGAACCCTGTACTGAGTGCACTGATTACAAGGTCCTTATGGGATCTATAATCTGATGAGGTGCCTACTAACGTCTGGACTATCAATTAGGGGTAGCTCTCTGATCCAGTTGGTGACAAATTTGTGGTACTGCATCCTATAGTAGGTAGCCTCACACTATAGTTATACTATATTTGCTAATCATGCCTAGCATCCTAAATGCAATGTCATGCTTGCCATAGTTGAGCATCACACTCTTCTATCACTCTGGTCTATGTATATCCTACAACTGATGTGTGCTCTGTCATAGCCTAGTCTTGACTCTAATCACTAGTTGATCCCTCTCTGATTGCAACTACAAATTATCTGCAGTGATCACCTGGTCTCTCTCAGTTCATGGACTGTAATCCTCTCTATCCTAGCTTAGATCTCACTACCTGTATCATGAGCTGATCTCTCTCAAGTGATCATCCTAGTCCCTCTGAGTCAATGACCTGAAGTGGTATGTCCTCCTCAGCTTCTGCTACATAGGCAGTCACCTATCCAACGTTGTCATATCTTGTAATATCCACATCTACATGTAAGCTGAAGCCACCTTCGCTCACCAAGCTTGTATGACCTCCTCCATCTTCGTCCATATCTCTCCACCCCCACCATCTCCTCCATTTGTTGGTGGAATTTGTGGTGGAATCACATGGGGGGTGGTGGAGGTACCTAAAAGGGTATGCTTGTAATGGATCCTATTGGGGCATCTGTGGTGCTAATACCTAGGGCTAAACTACTACTTGTGGTTGACCCGCGTTAATACCTACTTGCTGCAATAAAAACTTCTACTAAATGAGCACATGTTGTACTGGAACCTTTTTTCAGTCCTCCATGTGGATAATACCTAATGCTTGTGCTTGTGCCCTAAGAGTTGGGCCCTTGAAAATCCTATGTTCCACTATGTCAAATACCTCCTGTGGAATGGTCATCCATCGAGGAAACACTTTAGCATACTAACCTGTATAGTCTTGTGTAGTACCAGGATCAACCATGTACACCGATGTACCCATGGCTGTAGAGCCACCTGTAAAGAAGCTGGTCACGAGCTCAAACAAACATGATCTGAGGCCCCATATGAAATAGGCATTTCTATATATCTGTAAGAATAACATATCTCGACCACTAGGAATCCCCTGAAGTAATTTACCAAACTAGCGCTGAACCCAGTATTACTCTATGCCACTCCATAATGTGGATTCCTGCTCCCAAGGAGAAAGTGATCAGACCATCATTGTGCAAATCTCAACTACATCCTTAGGACCACTGGTATAACCTATACCACCACCATGTAATCATATAGAGGTTGTAGCTCATTGAAATCATGTTTATAATAATCATCATCCCTTGTGTGACCATGTACATCCTCCCTGACTGGAACTCATCCCATAACAGAAGGCTCTCTAATGGCTCAAGCTCTCAGGGCACCCGCAAGGTGACCAATCTGATTGGAATATAGTCATGAGGCTGATAACTACAACAAGGTATGTAGGACCCACGGACTTCTTTTTATGGTAGGATATTAGGTGAAGATCCATGTATAAGTGAGTCAATATACATTGACCCTAGCAATAAACCTCTCCCCTGGAGAATGTCGTGAATCACTCCAATAAGGCCAAGGGGAGACCGAGCTCCAGTCTTGTCAGAAAACAATATGCCACTGAAAAGAGCTCATAAAAACATGGGGACTTCACCTAGCCATTGATCAACCATGCACCTCCTAATAAACAATTTCATACCCTACGGAGGTATGTCTGTCACACCAAACATATCAACTAAACATCATCTAATACGATCCTGACGACCATCGTAAGTGATCAAACAACCTTAAATAGGAACTCGTAAGTTCTGCCACACATATTTTAAGGTAATACTCATCTCCCCAATAGGCATATGGAATGTATGGCTCTCACTCCACCACCTCTCAGCTAAGGTTGTTAGCAGGCTGTGGTCTAAGGTAATCTGGGGCATGTTTCCTACATGTGCTAAAATAGTCACCTCTAGTGGAATCTCCAAAAAACTCTGATTACGTCGGTTAAACATCGCCTCGTAGGCCTAGAGCTGAGTATATCACTCCCGCATCTCTAACCTATCTAGATCCTCCTACAAAACCAATCAGGGCATTTTATTATGATCTTATTCTTCTATTCTAATCCATCGTTTATTCTTTGACTCTATCATTTAATTTTTCTAGTCTACCATAATATTTTGCTATTTTCATATGAGTGTCATCTTCACTAACACTTAGGGTTTTCTAAAAACCCTAATTTCTACCGAAAGTCATTTCAAATGTGACTTTTGTGCACTGATGTGCCCCTAGCGGCACCAATGTACCCCGTAGTTCAGTAGTGCACCCCTCAGCATATAGAATCATCCAGATCTAATTTTTTCCAACCAGTTGTGCATTGGAGCGCTCATTTTTGCGCAGGCACATGCATTCCCTTTCTTCAATACTATTATTGCATAGGCGCATACATTTATGCATAGGTATAGGCATGCCTATGCTCAGTGCAGCATAGGCACGCCCCTAGGTCCGCACTTGCGCATTTCCTCAACAAAACAAACCTAATTCTACCCTTAAAATGCAAGAATCTTAATCAAAATTAAATTCTATTAATTAACTAATGTCATAGATTAGTGTTTTGTACCCATGGGCCAGCCGCTGGAAGTCTCCGGTACTCTCTCATGTGGTCCGCACGATGTTTTCAGCTCCGCACCCTCACCATCTTCTCCCGTAGGTTAGAGCTCTGAATCAGTGGTAAAATGGTAGGTGAATGTGGTAAATAAAATTGTCACGATGGCTTGTATACTCAATTTTACCTTCCATGATGTGTTTCTCACCCCCGAAGTTCCCTTAGACCATCGTATTTCTTCTAAAATTATTCTAACAATTTCCACAGTGATTATTTTTAATAAATAATTATTTTCGGCACGTTTTCGCTATGCCAGGGCATATTTTTCTTCCCGGTGGCCTTTTTTACTACTTGGGGCATATATTTTCCGTACACTCACTTTTAACATTGTCTCATGACTTTGCTATTTCTTCTATAATATTTTATTCTGTAAAACTTAAAAAATTCAAAAAACCTAGATTTTTTCAATTTTTTTTTGGTAAAAAACATTAAAAATCTAAAAAAATTGTATAAATTTAAAATTTTACAAAAATTGGTAAACAATGTGCATACAGCTAAAGCATGTATCACTTGCATTATCCTCAAACATCGAAATTTTTCCGACAAAAACATTTGTCTAAGGTTCTTGCTTGTTCTTGTCTCAAACGACCTGTAGATCATCTTGATCTACCTTTATTAACAAAGTTGGGTTTGCTTATTATGTCGGCACTCCTATGCAAAAGTGAGTTGCCAGGTGTTATGTCATAATGCATGAATGTTTTCCATAGGACTATTTATGTCCTCCGTTTTTCGCTCACATGTGTTATTGTTTGGGGTGCCATTTTTAACCCTTGTCGTTACAACACGAGAACATTCAACAACTACAGCTTGATAACAAAAACATTGATACAACTGTCTTGAATGTTGTTTGTTTAAGTATATGTGTCTGTGCTTATTTCTCTATTAGGTTAGCTGGTGTACTTTCTCATATTGCATTAAATTATATATGTTGCATGGAGCTAAATATCATTTTACTTTCTCGTATTGCATTGCATTTTGTATGTTGCATGGAGTTATGTATTTTTAGCAGTAAATAATTGTTAGCAATTTAGTTTTTTTATGTTATCTTACACTTTTGATTATTTTAAATAAAGGTTGATGATGTAGATCATAGGGACAACGTGATGAAATAAGGTTGCTTATTGAAGAACAGATACAAAGATGAGCATGTTCCTATCCTATCACTACTAATTTTTCTTCCCAATCACCTAGGATAATAAACCACCATGTTTATCTCTATTCTTTTCCCTTCTAAAAAACCAAGGGTTTTGTGCCCATTCTATCCTATGTCTTCTATCCATTTCGATCATATTTTTAATCGTCGATTGACTTCTTCTATCACCCCATCGACACTCGAGGGGGAATCCTTCATCCTACTAATTTTTCTTCAAAAATTTACCTTTTTATGCTTTTCTACTATATTTGAAGTGAATTCACTAACTTCACCTCAAATAGGGGAAAATGTAGACACGTATATTCCACTTTTGCAATCTTATTTCCAAATGCATGCAAATCACTCTCATTCTTACCAATTTAATTATAATTATTAATTTCTGCTAATTAACTAATGTTTTCCCTATATTCTAGTTAATTAACACTACTTTTTTGATTATCCACCCTTTCCCACATTCAGGATGCCAATCCACATCAAATCGTAAGTTGTTATCCTCTTCCAAGAAATAATTAGCGTTATTAGCTAATTAAGCCTATTTTACACTTGTTTTGGTCAATATACCCTATTATTGGCTCAAACCCCTCTTTTAACCACTCAAAATCACCCCACTTCTCTCCAAAACATCTCAGTAAGCTTCAAAACCTTATCCTAGCCTCCTAACTGACCCTAAGTAGTTGATTAAGACTCCACACACCCTAATCACTTGATAATTCACTAATTATGATTAGAAAAGCTTAATCATGATTAGAAATTCTAAATCTTCTTTGTACTTTTAGTCCCACATGCACCAAGAAGAAAGATTTCCTCAAAGGAAAAACTATAAATAAGACTAAGTACTATCTTCCAACTTTACACCATACTTTTATTAGTAGTCTCATATGATACATATGTTAAAGAGCCTAAATTCCTTTAAGGATTCACATGCTCATATTTTCCTAAAGCGTTTATTATGGTTTATAGAACTAAGGAAAATCACCCTTTCGACCATGTCAGCCAACTTTGAGAAAATAAAACCAAGAAATACATGCCTACGAGCTTAAAAAAATCACAGAATCTCATCCATGGTGACCACCTTGTAGGAGTGAGAAAATAACACAAGGAAATGACCATAGAAAGAATGAATAGAGGCTTACAAAAAGCTCAAAGGCATCAATAATGGCATCCTGAAATTTTTTTTCCAGGGCTTCGCCAAGCACCTAGGCTTCCAAATGAAAATGGTGAAATGATAGGCTCGACGAGCTTTTTGTTCACTTAAATCACCCAGTGAGTTGATCTCGACAGTCCAAGATAGAAAGTACCAAAATCAATGATGCATAAGAATAACCCCATTTAACTAGTGGTTAGAGTAACTCAACCGGAGTTCTAGAGTGTACATACATGGAAAAACCAAAGAAAACCCTAACTCAATTTGAGTTAAGTTTGAAATCACTGACATAATCAAGGGGTGAGTCATCATGGTGGAGGGGACCGAGTCCCATTTCAAATAATTGTGTTTTCCTTGACCTTAGACTAAGGTCTAAATGATGATTATATATGCCATAAAATGTGCAAATGGCCCAAAAACTATAATATATGCAATGATCAATCAAAAGATACCAAATCACATGCCATGGTTAGTCAAATGGGGCTGATGATTATGTAACGAAAATATGTTCCATGTGATTTGAAACAGGGCAATTAAAATCAATTATTATATGTGCCATGCCCAAAGTCAAGGAGGGGAAAATCTACCTTAAATTTTCCAAGAACCTCGTACTTTCCAAAGGTGGCCAATAAGATGGCATATTGGCCAAGTCAAAAACTAAAGCTGGAAAATAAAATTATTATGATCTACATGTGAAGTGCATAGATGTCACATGAGGACCACACAAGAAGACAAAGAGGATAAGGACAACAAGTGTCACATCATGAGCTATAGGAAAAAATATTTGCATGCACCTTAGGAGACTTGCAAATCAAACAAAGGATAATATTAGCCAAATTATTCACCCATATTTTATTTATTATATCAGAATTAGATGAGTCAACTACACTTTGACTAGAGATGTATTTGTGAAATTAAAAGGCTATTATTGCCTCATTGTAACAACATGTTATTTTATTCATTATGAAGGTTAATAATATCATGCAAGTGTAGTTACACTTAGTCTATTTTTAGGGGGTTGGGTGAATATTTTTGCTATTTATGGTGTGCATTGACAAAACACAAGGGGGAATTTGACAGAGGAGGTATTTTTGGATGTAATGAGTGTTGAAGCCCTTTTTGGCTAGTTTTTCCCTTGAATGAGAACTAGTTATTTCCTTTGCAATTATTTTCAGATTTTTGTATTATTTTATTAACTCTTGTGAATTATATTCCTTGAATTAATTAGCTTACCTTGCTGCAAATTTGGTGATTCTGCATATTCTTAGTGTCCAAGTTATCTGTTGTGTTGTTGTGATTAGTCCCTCAACACAAATGTGTTTTGCCTTAGGATTGAGCTGAAACCCATTGGATCGTGCTTCATTAATATTTTATCTTAATATTGTGCATGTTTCTCAGTCAAATCCCTCATTAATTTTGGTGTATCACCTCATTTAAAGTTTAGTTTTGTTCATCTTTCACCCTTAAACCCCACAGTTAATCAATTTCAGGATACATCAATAAGGAACCAACCTTGTAATCTCATAGAATCACCTCATAATAGGGATACCCACATCATGTGAGGTGTTTCTATTGTATCTATAGAAGTGAGGGAGAAGAAAGCTTAGAATACATGTTATCCCTCAACCATAGGGTGCACTTCTGAGAGATAATAATTTTTGGCATGCCTAGTAGGACATCACAGAAGTTAAGAGTTTCATCTTTCAAAGGTGTTCCACTTCAAGTAGCAAATCATTAGCCACAATGTAACCTTCACTAATAGATAATAGTTTTTGGTATGCCCGGTGGGACCACAAATCAGATTTGCAGAAAAGAAACAACACTTTTGGAGGGAAAAAAGCTACGAACATCCATTGAAAATAAAAATAAAATTATCTGGCGACTCCATGAATTAGATTTCAGAACAGTTCAACATTTTTCATCACCAAACTAACATCAATTCTTCATTTGTAGCCTTTTGAGGTATTTAAAAAAATCAGATATGTTATCAGCTTATTTTCATGAGCACTGTTGTATATATCTTCCCCTGGGTAGATATAGACAAACAGAAGAATATGGAGATTAAAGAAACTCAAAACCTGACATTTATTTTACGCCAAAAGTCACGCCCAAGGCGTAGGTAAAGGGTGCATGACATAAGGTGTTGACATGAAGAAATTCGCGCCTTGGCACAGGTAAAGGGCGCATGACATAAGGTGTCGACATGAAGAAATTCGCGCCTTAGCGCAAGTAAAGGGCGCATGACATAAGGTGTCGACATGAATAAATTCATGCCTTGGCGCAGGTAAAGGGTGCACAACATAAGGTGTCGACATGAAGAAATTAGTGCCTTGGCATAGGTAAAGGGCGCACGACATAAGGTGTCGACATGAAGAAATTCGTGCCTTGGCGCATGTAAGAGTATGTCGACATAAGGATGGATGCACTGAGGTGCATCTTCAGGAGGCGCAACATTTTGAGCGCTGACAAGAAGCAGACCCTGACCCAGATATTCAGATGGCCATAACTTTTCACAGGGAGCTCGAATTCACGCAAGGTTGGAATTTTCAGAAAGCTTATGAGGTCCGCCACTTTTTGGGTTTGCTAGGGTTCTCACCTACCACCATAATGAGATGAATTAAATGCAACTTGGAGGTGGTTGGGGTAGATTTGGAATTCCTCTCTCTTTTCCCTCTCATTATTCCTATAAATTGTAAGGAGGGGCTTCTTTCTAAAGGTTGGAAATTCTTGTTTTGCCCCTCCCTTCTTCTCTTTGGCAGGTGAATTTGTGGAGTTCAAACCTCCCATCTAAAATTGTAATGCAAATTTGCTTCTTGGCATTTTGTAATGTATTGTGTCAATCTTTGGAGCAAATAATGCATGCATGTGGATGATTCTCAACCCTCTCTGTATTCATTTGCATCCTCCTGATCTTTCACTACAAATTTGGTTATCTGTGCATGATCTTGCATTGCATTTTAATGGTTTGTGTTTATTGGGAAGACATGTGTTCTTCATTCCTTGGTGCATCACCTTTGTTAGCTTAGGTTTATTTTTTATGCATCTTCTTACCCCTGTCTCCTTGGCAAGCTAGTTTAGGTTTTTGAGTAAACCCTCTACATTTTTATGTGTGCATCTGAAAAGAGGAATATGAACCGGCCTTCATCTGGAGAGCTTTTCTGATTTCGCAAGGTCCCACACTTGGGAAAAGCTCCATGTTATGAAATCACATTGAGAGTCTCAACCCATCAAGTTGTATACATTTATGGGTGCTGTGATTCACCATCAACAAGCACCATACCTACTTTTACATTGTTACATATTTTATGAGGTCATGCAAACATGACATCAATTCCTCGGTGGAATTGTTACATCCAAGAGTTGTATCCATTATATCCACAATCTTTTCATCCATATTATTTTTCAGATCAATACCATGACCCCTATCAAAATGAATATCCCCATGACACGAACCCTAGACATCAATATGATTATTAACATGACAATGATTATGATGTCCAATACCAAGGTTATGAAGAAGGTTATGCTGATTATACACATGAGGAAAAAATTGAAGGAAAAATTCATGAAATGGAGCAGATTATGCAAGTATTGAAAGAGCAAATGAAAATAGAGTTGCAAGCTAAAACCTCATCTTAGGCAGCCCTATCAATGGGGAGGTCCTACACCCAGTTGGCTTAGTCTGCAAAAAGGCTTGAGGTAATGGGAGAATATATTAACCAAATGATGCAAACATTAGAAAATGATAGGCATCAGGTTGAGGAATCCTATCAACTAGATGTTCTCAATAACCTTCCCAATTAGAATCCAATGCCTACATATCTTCCTTTCCAACCAATAAATCCCATTTGTAAGTTTCCAAGTTTTCAGGATGCTAAAAATTCTACCCCTTCTATTCCACAATCATGTACTAAATCCAAATTTAAGTGTCCAAGCTTTCGTTCTAATAATTTTCTAAATCTAGACCTTGTAACCCAGTCTTTTGTTCAAAAATTACTAGTTCAAGCTGAGATCCACCCCACCCCTCCTCCTTCACCCGACGTACTAATCCATGAAGGATAAAATCATAATATCATCCAAGAGGGGAAGCCAAATGAAGAAAACTACAGGATGAATTTGTTGCATAACATGCGGCAGTGGGTTTCTAGGTTTCAGTTTGATTTTATTCTAGAGTTAGAAAAGGAACCCATGCAAAAGACACAGTTTGATTTTGTAACAGGTCAAAATTAGGTGGAAGATGATCGACAATCTACATATTATGAGTGTACTATGCATGAAGGCACCATACTCATACTGACTACTGATTCATCACAGTCTGCAGACCAAGCTATCATTGTAACTGGAACATATAAGATGATACAATGATAGATATAATCACAGAGATTCAAACAAACAAAAGCTATCAAATCAGAGTGAGCTCAATGCCAGACTCAAAGCCCATTTAAAACAAAAAATAGAGACACAAAGTTAGTTTTAGTCATCTGGGGATTAGAAAGTGCAAGGTGACCTTCACAGAATGAAAGAAGCTCCAACAATCAACAAATATCACAAAGAGCTATCATCTTCAAATTCATATTCAACATGACAAAGCTCCAATCTAACAAACAACAACAACTAGTTAATGGAGGAATCATAGAAATGATAGACTCAGAGCTCAAATTCAAGTAAATATCACAAGTGAATGCACAAAAATTTTATTACATCAAGCTTTGAAATGGATGCCATCAAATTTTTAGTTCATCATAGATAAAGAAAAGCTTTATCTTCACTGCCGTCACAAAATATTTATCAAGTTTGTATAGAAAATCAAAAAAAGGATGAACCCAATTTTGGGCATGGGTGTAAAGTGCATAAGTATGGAAAACTCAAAATCTCCACATAGCTCTTTAAATAGAAATGCAAAGTTTCTAGATTCAAAGTAAAAATTCATTTTCTAATGACCGTTTCAAGTTTTCATGAGGATTTTGAAAAGGACCCAAACTTACCATTTTTAGAGCAAGACTTGAGGAAACCCTTCAATAGTTTGAATGCAGAGACAAATGTAGATGACCCAAAAACATTTACAGGATCAAATTTGAAGGTCGTACATATTTACGAAAAGAAACACAGAGATTCAGGTTATAAAACCTCAAAAATGCAAGAAACACAAGGATTTTGAAGGATTATAGATATGTGAAGTAGAAAAACCAAAAGAAACAATTGTAGAGATTATATAACAAAGGAAACTCACCCTTTTGACCGTGGTAGCCAACTTTGAGAAAACGGAACGGAGAAATACGTTCCTACAAGCTAAAAAAACTCACTGAATCTCATCCATGACAACCACCACGTAGGAGTGAGCAAATAGCACAAGGAAATGACCATAGAAAGTACAAACAGAGGCTTGGAAAATGCTCAAAGGCATCAATAATGGTGTCCTAGAAAAAAATTTCCAGGGCTTCACCAAGCACCTAGGATTCCAAATGAAAATTGTGAAATGAAAGGCTCGGTGAGCTTTTTGTTCACTTAACTCACCTAGTGAGTTGATCTCGACAGTCCCAGATCAAAATTAATAGAATCAACGATGCATAAGAATAACCCCATTATACCGGTGGTTACCCTAACTAAACCAAAGTTATAGAGAGTACATACGTGGTAGAACCAAATAAAATCCTAACTCTATTTGAGTTAAGTTTGAAATCACCGACAAAATCAAGGGGTGAGTCATCATGGCAGAGGGGACCGAGTCCCATTTAAAATAATTGTGTTTACCTTGACCTTAGACTAAGGTCTAAATGATGATTATATATGCCACATAATGCGCAAAGGGCCTGAAAACTATAATATATGTAATGATCAATCAAAGGAGACCGAATCATATGCCATGGTTAGTCAAATGGGGACGATGATTATCTAACCAAAGCATGTTCCACGTGATTCGAAAAAGGGCAATTAAAATCAATTATTATGTGTCATGCCCAAAGTCAAGGAGGGGGAAATCCTTACCTTAAAATTTTTAAATTTACCTTAATTTTTCCAATAACCTCGTAGTTTCCAAAGGTAGACAATAAGGTGGCATATTGGCCAAGTCAAAAAATAAAGCTACAAAATAAAAGTATTGGGATTTGCATGTGAAGTGCATAGATGTCACATCAGTACCACACAAGATGACAAAGAGGATAAGGAAAACAAGTGTCACATCATGAGCTACAAGAAAAAATATTTTCATGCACCTTGGGAGACTTACATATCAAATAAAGGCTAATATTAGCAAAATTATTCACCCATATTTTATTTATTGTATCAGAATTAGATGAGTCAAATACACTTTGACTAGAGATGTATTTGGGGAATGAAAAGGCTATTATTGCCTCATTGTAACAACGTGCTATTTTATTCTTTTATTTATTCATAATGAAGGTTAATAATAACATGCAAGTGTAGTTAGACTTAGTCTATTGTTAGGGGGTTGGGTGAATATTTTTGCTATTTATGGTGTGCATTGGCAAAGCACAAGGGGGAATTTGACAGAGGAGGTCTTTTTGGATGTAATGAGTGTTGAAGAAATTTTTGGCTCGTTTTTCCCTTGAATGAGAACCAATTATTGCCTTTCCAATTATTTGCAGTGGTGTGTATTATTTTAATAACTCTTGTGAATTGTATTCCCTAAATTAATTAGCTTACCTTGCTGAAAATTTGGTGTTTCTGCATAGTCTTAGTGTGCAAGTTATTTGTTGTGTTGTTGTGATTAGTCCCTCAACACAAAATTGTTTTGCCTTAGGATTGAGCTGAAAACCGTTGGATTGTGCTTCATTAATTTGTTCTCAGAATATTGTGCATGTTTCTCAGTGAAAGACCTCATTAATTTTGGTGTATCACCTCATTTAAATTTCATTTTTTTCCATCTTTCACCCTTAAAAACCACATTTAATCAATTTTAGGATACATCAATAAGGAATCAACCTTGTAATCCTAGAGACTCACCTCACAATAGGGATGCCTACAAATAATGAGGTGTTTCCATTGTATCTACAGAAGGGAGGGAGAAGCAAGCTTAGAACACCTATTATCCCTCAATCACAGGGTACACTTCAAAGAGATAACAGAGCCTAAACTCCTTTAAGGATTCACATGCTCATCTTTTCCGAAAGCCTTCATTATGGTTAGTAGGAGGGTATCTAACATGACATTGTAGTCTTGTGTTAGAGATATCTCCTCACCATTTGTGGAGTAGCAACCATTCCCAATTTAATTTCTCCTAAATCTATTTAGGTATATGTTAGTTAATTAAACATACTAGTAGGCAGGCTTAGATATTAGATGTTAGTTTCATTTAATCTCCATTGTTATGCTATTAAGATTTTATCATTTATATTTCATTCCTTAGATTATGTAATTAGCTTTAGACTATGTGGTGTTAGTCTTGCTTTAAACTAGTTAATTTGCACCAAACGTTTGGGGTGTTATTAGGGATAGAGCCATTACTGTTTTGGGTTGTCCCATTACATGAAAGAATCACATTCAAATGCTCTGTCAAATTTTGACTAATAAGTGGCATTGTGTATTTGATATAACATCTAAAGTTGAATATTATTTAGTTGTTTAATAAGCTACCTATTTCGTACAACATATGAAGCCTGCCATTTCTGGGCAATCACTATTATGGGACGCAAACATCCATTGTATTCTAATAAGATCTTGTCTGCAATCAAGGTTGGTGTGTTCTATCTTACACCTTCAGTAACTTGTTACCTCATGTGATGATATGCAAATAAATACAAGATGACGCTATCTTGCATTAGTATTTTCTAAACCCGAGAGTGCAGAGAGAGGATTTACATTAGATTTTATCTAAATCTGTGGTACATTAGAGCTTGAGGATCAATCATCTGAGGTGCAGGGCTATAAAATATCATATTTGACACTAACACATTATTCAAATATGGTTTTGGATATATATTCCTCAAAAATCTGATTATATTATTTCAACATATAATATTTACCAATATATATCGTGAAATATGGCAGACGTTTGATATCGATGAAGATTGGCATAGGGGAGTGTGTGTGGAAGGTAAAGTCATGAGAAAAACTATTTTTTGATTTATTACATTCACCATCAAACATCTCTGCTACCATGTGAGTTAGAAGGGATAAAAACAAACCAACCAACCATATCTACCATGACATGTCCAAATATGAGTCAACACCTTCACATTTTGTATCTCCATAAGTCTCATATCTGACAAGTATAAGGTTGGGATTTGCATGTTTCTTTTACGGGTCCTTTATAATTTGTTATCCATGTGGTAGTAAAATTTTTAAATATAGTACATCTCTTGTGTAAGTGATAGTTCATTATAAATTATTGGTGGTCATCTTTTGGACCTTATGTTAATATAGTGTATTGGGTGTGTATGTCATTGGCCGATATCATCATTTATGTTGAAGGAACTATGTCAGTATGAAATTAGGTATATATGTTGTTTTATATGAAAAAAGAGGAGTAAAAAATTATTTTTTAGGTCAAAGTAGTATAATTCATATCATCAATATTGATATTGGAGTCAAAGTAAAAATAAAAAAAATTTGCCTCACTTTTAGCCAGATGCATTTTCGGTGTAACCCGACGTTCAAGTTGAGAGGAGAGTTGTAATTGTGATTCACGATCAAATCCAACAGAGCTAGTACCATGATATTAGAGTATAGAGGAAAAAATGTTGGAGGTTGATCAATGACCTCTCATCAGTCACCAATGACGGGGCTAGATTTTGCTATAATGGAACTTTTGTGGTGTGAGTATTTGCTTTCAGTTTTTATAGTGTGTTTCTTTTCATAGTTATTGTTTTGTGTGGTTCTGGATGTTGGAAAAGAGTTATGTTGGAGCACAAATGACTGCCATTGATACTTTGACTGTCATAATTTTTTGGAACATGTCCGCTTGTGAATACTTTAATTGTAATGGTGAACATGTGAAACAAGATCTAACTAGTAAGATCCGGTCAGTTGTATGTCTTCAATACAATTTTCTTCTTAGTGTTTGTGTGTGAAAATTTCACATCATGGGGGAAACATGACACTAATGTTCCATTTCCATTATGTGCCCAAAATGACTGAAGTCAAAGGTAGCTTCCAATGGCAGTGGTAGTTGTCTATGTTGTTTGAGATCAAGTGGCAGCGATCGACATCAGTGGATACAACTAAGAACATTGCAATTCTTAGAGGTGGTAATGTGAAATATTTCCACTATATCTTATATTGTTCTTGTGTTGTGATAAGCGAGTTGTTTCCTATGTAATACTATGATGGAATAATGTGATGAGAGTTGATGATACTACTACAACATCATGATATTGTGGTTGTTATTAATCCACTAGAAAAACTATCTAGAGGTTTTCGGCACTGTCCTTAAAAACCATATGTTGTGTGGTTGTTGGTTAACCACTTGGAAAACCATCCGGAGGTTGTTAGTATTTTCCTAGAAACCATCAAGATCATGATCAAGCTACGAAGCGACACATTGAAGTACAAAGAAGGTTTTCCCCATGTTCATGCTAAGGGGGGAATGTCAGGAATTTACCTAAGTTAGTGCTCCACATTAATATGAGTGGAATTATGTTATTGTAATATAATTAAATAGGGTTGTTTATGGTTATTGTGTGAATAGTGGTGGTTGAAATCACTCATGCAATTTGGATGACTTGTTTGTAAATCTCCTTGTTTATAGGAATGCATATTCCTATATAATATGTAATTGATTGAAGAAATACATACGGAGAGTTTTATTATTATTGTCCTGTGTGAATCTGTTGCTGCACCTTCAAATACTTCACACATTTCCCTTTGATATTCCCTCAATACATGTTACATTTCTCTTTGGTTTTCTCTCATAGACTATTGTAATTATCTTTGACTCCTTGTGATCACTTCATGCATGTAGCTTAGCTTATCATTTGGAGGAGCTCTGATCACGCTCTTCCATTGTCACATTCTTTACATTTAGATCTATTTTTTAAAAATTCTATCACAAATAGAAAATATCACCGCTATGATACCACTGTAATGTCCCTAAATGGACACTTTGACACTACCAATGGATTTAACGCAAATCTGATCTTAAGATGAACACTATAAAAATATTAAGATGCAAATTTGAAGTAATACTAGAAAAAACGACTTTCCTAGAGGATGGAATTCATACAAAACTGAAGTAAAACCATTCTTTTATCATAAAAAATAGATCAGATAATTTTATAAAGACAAAACATTAGAAAAGTGTCAGATTTGATCCAAATAGAATGTTGAAATATTTATTATAAATCTGTAGTTGCATAGATCACAAACACAACTGAAAACACAAATTCCTAAGCCCAAAAATTATGTAAAGTGGATGATCTAGTCTCAAAACATTTGATTTATGAACAAAAACTCATATTTGATCATAACAAGCTTTGGATCATGCCAAACAACTCTCTATATGGGTCGTTCCACTATGAACAAGATGGAAAATAAAGGTGGATCAATGCAACAATAATTATCCTCCTTTAAACCCTAGTCTAAATTTGCAAATCTTGCCTTCAAACACTGTTGAACTATAGCTTCGAAAAACTAATGAAATTATAGACACCAAATTTGTGTCTTACGACCCCTTATGACCCGCATCGCATTTCTCAACCTAACCTCACCACCTAAACCTTACACAATTATTTATTAATTACCTTATAATTAATAAATCCACATCACCATACCTGCCACCTCATGTCGCCACCTCATCATGACCTAGTCTTAACCCTAAACTAACCTAATTAAGACCTATAACTTGGTCCAATTCCACACCTATGACTAATTACTCCTCATCCGCACCTAAAACCAAATTCATAATGACTTGACCAAGCCCGCTACCAATCCCTCAGAAGAAAAGGAGGGAAAGCTGGCTATTTTACCAAAAATAGCCTGCTTTGACCTGACCGATACCGGTTCCTACTCGACCGCTGTCGGTTGCGTAACCGCCATCGGTTCCCTGTAAATGACCACTTCCAACCAAAAACAAGGATCAAATTTTCATTTGATCGGGAGAAGGAGAAATCATCGAGAAAATCTAGATTTTGCTGGGCCGAGCAGACACAAGTGAAGAAACAAGAAGAGATTGCAGAGAAGGACATCAAGCCCAAGACTGCAACTGAATAACCAGAGCCCAGTAACACTCATCCGAGCATCAGAAGAGGAAACTGCATCCAACTTAGGTCCTGTCTTCATCATCACAGTCCTGAAACTTGCATCTACATCAGGGGCAAGTAAGTAGTATGTTATATGTTTCTAAGCACCATTTTCTTGATCCCGTTGATTAATAGTAATCATAAGTTTATTCCTAGATCTACTACCAGCCACTACTGCACTTAACCTTCACTCACACACCTTGATATTGCCCAGAAGGCCATTTTACCACACTCTGAGTCTTCCCTATCCTCCCATCATTCCCCTTAGCCATCCCCCAATCTCAATAACCCCACAATCACCTTGCAACCAATCTCTACCCAGAAGCACCTAGATTACTGACCCTACCAGTGTCGATTATCCTATACCGGCAGCGGTTCTCTAACCGTGGTCGGTTACCCAGTGACCACCGTCGGTCACTGTGACTTATACCCCAAAACCCTTTTGCTCGCCTATTTGCCACCTAACAACCCCAAATCCAGCCTGGTTTATCCCTATAACTCAACCTGTTTGTATCAACGACCAGTAACCAAACAAACAACGTGATGCTTTATTATTGATAGTTTAGTTTCTATTGCTTTGTAACGAGATACCTAAATCATGATTTTGTAATAGCTTTCTTTATTATCATTTGTGTTAAATCGTATTACAAAGGGGAACTGACCACCTTCGAAAGGAAGTTTTTACATTTCCTGGGCCTAAGGCAGATCCCTCATTTATTGTCTAACTCAAATCCGGTGGTCTTGTATTCTTAATTGTAGGTAGTCCTTCCAAGACAAAAAGGAGTTCTTCGTAGCCAATCTAATCTTTCTCTACGGTACGCGCACACCATCTCAACATTCAACAGGTATTCCTCCTAGCCCTAACCCTTATTTGTTTCTCAAAGGAATGATAGGATAGAAGCAAGTCTATTCTGCAGAGCCAAAACATTATGTGTGAAACATTTTGGCACTCCCGGTGGGACCCATTTCGGGTTTATGTTTCTCTTGCTTGCTTTCATTTTAGGAAGCATACTTGCTGTTGCTGTTTTTGTTATATTTAGTGAAGAATTTGTCTTTCTTTCCCAGTTTCGCATTAGTGAAAGTCATCTCATTTGCGTCATCGAATATCATTTTCGATTTGGGTTTAAAACACGTGCATTACATTCTTGCTTGCTGTTTTCAATTCTAGTGAACATAGACTAAGTAACAGGTTGTACACGTGGGGGTGATTTCCACGGTATTGACAGGAAATTAATCTTACTTTCACTGCACAACACATACCGAATCACTTCACAATTAACAAAACAACTCAAAACATCCCCCCTTTTCCGCGGTATTCCTCCACCCGATTGAGGTAACCTTATAAGCCAAAACAGCTTGACATTTCCCCTAAGTCTTTTGTTTAGGACCGACATCATTCCACGTCTAAAGGCATAAGCCCACAATAATTAAAATTAACCCTAGGGTTAATCTCTGGATTTGCGTGTGCATCTTGTTTGTTTTTCAGTTCTGTTTTCTCTGTTATACACTGTCTTCTGTGATTACCTTAAAACAATTTGATAAATATACTGAGCGTTGTTAACAATCAAATCAGCAGCTTCTTATATTTTTTATACTAGTCTTATTACACCGACATCGGTTAACTGACCGATGTCGGCTATATTCTAACTGACATCAGTTATTAGACTGATATTGGTTACTGTCTTTTCCAGTTCCTGACAAACCAGCAACCTACCAATTTCACCAGTCTGAGTCTGTTTCTGTTCCTGACAGATTGAAACCCTACTGTGAACTCCTGTCTATGGTTGTTATCAGTCGAAAGCAAGCCGCCGCCATGGTTTCACATGCTTGCTCTGTTCCTTTGCCTGAATCACCCCCTTCACATTCTGTGGGGAATCCTACGAATACCAGCGAGGTTCCTAAAATTCCTGTGGGAGATAAAGAATTTGCCAAATTTCTGGATGCTAATCCTAGCGTTGTACAGTACTATTTGTCTCATGCCCTTGACCGTACACTCGACGGTCAACTCCTTGTTGGCATGCCTATCAGTATAGCTGCTCATTTAGCCCCTTCTCCGCCTGATAACTCCGCTTTGCCTTCCGCATCCTTAGTCCCGTCATCTACCTTGGTAGCTTTAAGGGTCCATACGGCACAGATTGGCTTTCCTTTGGTTAATCTTGGGCCCAAAATGTCATCACCGCCGACTGCTCCTACCTCGTCTCTCTTGCAGACTGTTCCGTTCATGACTTGCTCTCTGCCACCTATCCACACAAGCTTTCCTTCTCAAGCTCCGCCCACCTTTTCATTTCCACACACATATCCGGTAACCTCAACAGCTTACATAAGACATCCCTATTCGGTTGCCTCAACACAGTCGTCCTCCATACCTTATCAACATTTAACCCCACCATTGTCTAGCAGTGGCCCTTGGCCCAATTTGCCTCCGTTTACCACAACCACACCATCATCTCATCCAACTACTGATTTAATTAAAAAAATGATGGACAAAATGCATAATCTGGAGGCTTCTGTTTCAGGAAGTCGTAGCGCCTTGACATACGAGAAAGTTTGTCGGGAGCCTATCCACCCTTCAGTCCCCCTTCATTCATATCCTCCTCAACGGGAATTACCAAAATTTACCTGTTTTAACAGTAAGGAGGACCCTCAACAACACTTGCGATCATTTAGACATGCCTGCTATCTGATTGCTCACGATGACACTTTACTACTCCGCACCTTTCCCATGTCCTTATCAGGACCCGCCTTAGAGTGGTACAATGCTTTAACCCAGCACTCAATCTTCTCTTTTAACCAGCTAGCCCAATCTTTCTTGGATCATTTCTCCATTAACATTGCCAAGAAAGTATCTATCACCGACCTCTATGCCATCCGACAATTTGAGGATGAATCTATCGCAGATTTCATTGGACGATGGCAGGGCCTTATCAACCAACTTACGTATGCCTTGCCTCAAACCGAACTTATCGAACTGTTTACGTGGGCCTGCGCTAAGCACATCTCCCCTACCCTCCAAATTCAAAATTTTCGTACATTTGACGAGGCCTTTACTATGGCTTGAAAACTAGAGATTCGAGCCTTAGAGGAAGAGAAATTGTAGTTGCGCAATAAAAACCCCACTTTCCGAACCCAAGATTCCACCAACAAACCTAACACCACCAGTCCTCACCCATCGACCGCTTCGAAATCAAAAGGGGCCATGCACGCGGTGATGGTCAAATCCCAACCACCGTCTAATACCCCGCCAAAAACCACCTATAAGTATAAAGCAAAACCCATCAACTACACTCCCTTAGGAGAAACATATGGTGTGATATTGAAAAAATTACTCAAAGCAGGAGCCATTACCTTACCTCTTGTTAAACCTCATTCCGGGTTTGATTCCACTCGCGCCATACCTTCCTGGTACAAAGAAAATGACTTCTGTAACTTCCACTGTGTGAAGGGACACAGTCATGAGAACTGCAAGATGTTGAAAAACATAGTGCAGGAAATGGTTGATGCGAGGGATATAGCCCTCGATAATCCTAACGCCCCTGCTAACCGAAATTTGAAAATATTCAACAAACCATTCCCGAATCATTCTTCTAACAGTAAACTAAACCAAGATATCTTAGCCGAGGAGAGTGTTCATGAGACCCATGTAGTCTTCGATTCCCAACCAAAGACCTCTATCGAACAAATTCTCAATCAAGCCTCTTCACTAACTCAGGAAACCAAACCCCCTTCCTCACCATCAAGACAAACTGAAATCCTTGTCGTTCCTTTACCCATCAAGGAATTAGCTGCCCAGAGTTCCCTTCTCACAAATGAGCCTTCTTATACCACATCCTTGCAAGACTATGAGCGGATGTTATCTAATTTATCTATTTCCCAAATGTCTCCTTCTACCATTCTTGCTGTACAAGAGGAAGGCTCGCCACTTCTTTTGTCATCCTTAGACGAGAAACCTCTTGAACTGACATCACCACATTCTTTAAACATGACAGATCCTCTCAAACATGCCCTCCTACCTATTAGTCCTTCATCACCTAAATCTTTTCAGCAACCGGTTGACCTCTTAACGCCCATTGATACAGTGCCTCATATACCCCTTGTATCACACCCACAGTGGACCGGAATCACAACCCACCTTTCTTCCATACAAAATTTCCTATTCACACGTGAGGACTGTCATTCCACAGAAGATAGACAGGTTCTATGGGAACGTTTGAGTACGCCATATTCTACTCAAATGTAAATGACCGATCCTGATGCCTCCACCATATACCCGAAGTGTTTACAGAAGCTTAAAATGCCCATGTTCTCATCTTCACCCCCCTCATCTCTACCAAATACCTCGTCCACTTCTATTAACTTAGCCAAATCTTCCCCTATGCTTGGGACCTCACCCATACCTAGTCTAACACACCCACATAAGCGGCTTGATTTATCTAAAAATAAAGCCATCCATCCCATTAGGAGACAGACTCAATCTCCTCAACCTATGCCTCTATCACAACTAAAACCATCATCGTCACACCTACCTTCCATATTGAGACCCCATCCCTCTACCTTACATCAATATATCATACCTCCTGTGTTTTCTTTAAAGTGACCTATGCCTTCTGCACCCATACAGAAATCCAAGGGTATAGCAACACCGTCACCCCGCGTATCCTGTCCACCTATCAACCATAAACAAATTCCACCATCAAAGGATTTGTTTTCTGTCACTCCTATTTCTTCATGGTTGTTTTCTGATACCACATCATCTGTGGCCTCATCATCCAACCAGCTAAACATAGCCTCTACGTCAAAGAAACCACGGTTAGTTAAAACCCATTACCAAAACTCCTTGGCTAAACCACCCCCCATACAAACCAACCACACCACGTCATCACCAGAATCAACCCAGTCAATAGCCTCATTTTCCTCTGACTTTGACCCACTCAAAGGGTCTTACGCCAAAATCCTTGCTATGTTGGTGGAGAATGCGACCATTTCCCTACCCCCACTTAGACCTTATGATCCATCTAAACCTCGACCTATAGGTTACGATGAGTCTAAAATTTGCGCTTACCACCGCACACCAGGACATGATGTAGAGGGATGCAAAGCGTTGAAAGCCATACTTCATCCGTCACCTCTCTTAGACAGAAAAGTTAAGAAAGACAACTTACGAAGAGAGAGACCTTTAGCTTCAATTCCCTCTCCTATACCACCTGTGCCTGCCTCACCAAGATCTATCATTATTACAACCCCACCTCTCGAAAACTATGACCTATCCCTACCATCTTCCTCCTCTTGTATTCACGAGATCAATATGATTAGTGTTGCTACTCGAGGGCAGAAAAACAATGGGAAAGCGAAAGAAAACACACCTGCGACATCTCTTTCTCCGCCCACCATCCCAATTGCACCACCACCTAAAGTGGTTATTCGCGGACCCGCCTATCCCGTCTCTAATGGCATTACCCATTGAACTATGATCAAACAGCTTCACCAATCACCTGTAAAAATGACATTTTATGATCTCATTCAGACTTCTGAATCTCATCGACAAGCTCTCGTTGAGATCCTTCAAGGGATAGAGGTTTTACCTAATGAAACCTTTCCTGTTACCTCTATTCTAACACCCAATCATGTTGCTTCGCTCACCAAACAATCTATCTCCCCAACCACTTCTGTCTCTGTACAGCAAGCCGCTGCTATCAGTTTCTCCGAAGATGAAATTATCGACTTTGGTGCCGAAGATCCTGACCCTGCTCTTTTCATCTCAGCGTACGTTTGGGATATTCGGGTACGTCATGTTATGATTGATGGGGGCGCTAGCCTAAAAATCATCTCTTCAAAATCCTTCCAACAAATGAATATCCCTTCTAGTTGCATGTGTGCCAACCCCATCATGTTGCGATCATTCAATGATGCTATTACTTCTACTTTAGGCACCGTGATCCTTAACATTCGTGTAGGGCCACGTACTTTACCCGAACTCTTCTATGTCATTGAGGGAGAGTTCCAATACAACATGTTGTTAGGCCGCCCTTGGATCCGGGATATGGGATGCATTCCATCCACCTTACATAGATGCATAAAATTTGAGTACAAGGGGAAGTCCTACACCATAAAAGCTGATCCTCCCCCCTTCAAAACTTGCAATATGTTGTATTTCCCTAATGATGTACTTGTACCAGTCAAGACACCCGTTCATCCAACCCAGACATCTACTTCCGACACACCTACACCTTCAACCAATGAAACCGCTGTTACAAATATTACTTCCTTTCCCGCAGATAACATCCCAACCTCCGACCCCTTAGTAGATGTTTTTCAACGCCTTACGCTGGGGGAGTATCGCCTATATAACGTTAGTTCTTTCCATACCCCACAGAAGTACAGACAGTTACATGCACATCCCACCTACGACCGTCGCGTGGGGGAGGTAATCTCTTACGGACCACCCCATTGCCGCACCAACCTAACGTATGGGGGTGTTGACGCATCCTCCATTACCCCTGAACCTCCTCTTGGTGTGGTTTCCTTCCAATCTGATTTTCAATACTTGACAAATCATCGTTTCGCCCTCACCTTCTTGACTCGCTGTGCTTGGAAAGGCTTTGGTTTTGGTCTTTACGAACAAGGCCGACATGCACTCATTCCCGTGACTACACTCAAACATAATGATCGCAGTGGTCTCGGATTTCCTGAAACACCTACACAGGAGACACCTCATATCAGCTGTATCCTGGAAGAAGATGACGTCACCCCTACCAAACCATCATAACCCACTTTGCCATCATCACCCACAGAGTCGATAGACCCTGAATCTATCCCTCCTAACTTTTTTTTTTCATAAATGCTATCTTCATAGGTCCTCTCACTTATCAACATGATAATGAGGATCCATCTTCTCTTCCCCTTCTATATCCAAACATGATCGAAGAGGATTCGCCTTCGATTAATGTTGTTGAGTGCCAGGATGACGACTCCATCCTCACTTACCTTGGGGCGGATGACTCCTATATTCAACGTGCCTTACCGTCTGAAACTCAAACCATGTTGAATGAGTCGACTATAGAAATCAACATCCACATAGAAGAAGATCCTCACATTGTGAAGATCGGACAATCCCTTAACACATCAGAACAAGCCACCTTTACTACCTTTCTCCGTACCCGCAACCAAGCTTTCGCTTGGTCCTACGCTGACATGCCAGGAATTGATCCTACCATTGCTGTCCATAACATCACCCTAAACCCTGATTCCAAACTAGTCAAACAAAAACTGAGAAAGATGCATCCACGTATCGCCCTCTTGGTCAAAGAAGAGCTTCAACGACTTCTTTCTATTTCCTTCATCTTGCCTATTGACTATCCTCAATGGATTTCTAACATCGTACCTATCACTAAAGCGACGGGGGGACTTCGGATATGCACGGATTTCCGAGACCTTAACCTCGCTTGCCCCAAGGATGACTTCCCCCTCCCAAGTATTGATCAACTTGTTGATCTCACTGCGGGCCATGAAATGCTTTCTCTCATGGATGGCTTTTCGGGATACAATCAAATTTTGGTAGCCCCGACCGATCAACATAAAACTGCTTTCATAACTCCTTGGGGAACCTTCTGTTATCGTGTCATGCCATTTGGCCTTAAGAATGCTGGTGCTACCTATCAGCGGGCTATGACTTACATTTTTCATGACATTATGCACACTATCCTTGAGGATTATGTCGATGATCTTCTTGGCAAATCTAAACATCGCAGTGAACATCTCGATGTTTTAACCATTATTTTTGATCACCTGTTGCAATATTCAGTCTGGATTCAACCAAAGAAATGTGTCTTTGGTGTTCTTTCGGGAAAACTTCTTGGCTTTATCGTCTCTTTGCGTGGCATTGAGGTCGATCCATCTAAATTCAAAGCTATCCTAGAAATGCCCCCACCCAAAAACCTCAAACAATTGCGTAGTTTGTAGGGTAAACTTCAATCCATCCAGTGTTTCATCTCCCAACTCTCGGATCGATGTCACCCTTTCCATCACCTTCTTAAAAAGAACATTGCCTTTCAATGGAGTGAAGACTGTCACCAAGCCTTTGAAGCTCTCAAATCCTATCTCTTGCAGCCACCCGTGCTTATTCCACCTCAGGATGATCGTCCTTTCTACCTTTACCTTTCTGCCACTGACCATGCTATAGGAGCTATGCTCGTACATCGGGACTCGGCACGTCGAGAACAAGCCATTCATTATATAAGTCGTACTCTCGTGGATTACGAGACTAGGTATACACATGTAGAAAAATTGTGCCTAGCCCTATCATTCGTAGCCACCAAACTCCGACATTACCTCCTGAATCACAAAACTTTTGTCATCACCAACACGGACCCCATTCATTATATGTATGCTAAACCACATCTAAACCAACGCATCACCCGATGGCTTATGCTCCTCACCGACCTCGACCTTGAGTTTGTACAACAGAAGTCAATCAAAGGACAAACTATTGCAGACCAACTTGCGGAGGCCCCTTTACCTGGGGAACAATTCACCAATTTTAATTTCCCTGACGAACTCATCCCCACTCTTTCACTCAGGGAAGAGTCGTATCAAATGACCCTCTTCTTCGATGGATCTAAATGCCAGCGTGGTGGAGGAGCCGGCATTGTTCTCATCCCTCTTAACGCTGAACCTATGCCTCTTTCATTCCGGCTTGATTTCCCCTGCACTAATAATACAGCGGAATACGAGGCCCTTGTTTTGGGTCTCCAGGTTGTGTTACACTTAGGTGTCAAATCTATTAACATTTTTGGCGACTCTCAATTGGTAGTCAATCAAGTTATGGGCATCTACCAATGTAAGAATGAGGAACTTCAAAAGTACAAACGTTACGTGGATTCACTTTTGACCTCATTTGCTCATTATTCTATCCAGACCATTGCCCACTCCACTAACAAATTTGCGGATACTATGGCTTTCTTAGCCTCGCAAATTCTTGCCGCACCAACTGACTCTGACATATTCATCTTGGTCCAACAACTTTTTGCCCCATCCTACTCAGCCTCGGTAGTTTGTATGATAAATACTATGTCTATTAATTCACAGGATACCTGGTACCACCAATTTCACGACTACCTTACAACCTCTGTTCTCCCACCTGACCTTTCTAGTAATGGAAAACGTGCTTTTCTTAAAAGTGTTTCTCGTTATGTTGTCATGGGGGGACTCCTCTATAAATGTGGCTTTGATGGCATCCTCCTTCGCTGTCTAACCGACGCGGAGGTCACCTATACCATCCAACAAGTCCATGACGGCATTTGTGGTGGACATTTTAGTGGCCTTGCCATGGCCAAACGAATCCTTCGCCTAGGTTATTATTGGCCTACTCTCAATAACGATTGCTACGAATATATTAAGCGTTGTGTTATGTGTCAACAACATGCCAACCTTCAACATACTCCTAGCCACCCGTTACAGGTCGCCTGAGATCTTTGGCCTTTCTCACAATGGGGTTTAGACCTTATTGGTGAGATTCATCCGTCCTCTTCGCAACGTCACCGATGGATTATCACAGCAACCGAATATTACACAAAATGGGTGGAGGCTATTCCACTCATTTCAACTAAAAAAGAAAAAATTGTCGAATTCGTTAACCATCACATTATCTGTCATTTTGGTATTCCTCATCGCCTAATAACAGATAATGGTAAATCTTTTAAAAATAAGTTGTTACAAGACCTTTGTGACAAATTTGGTATCAAAATTAGTTTCTCATCACCTTACTATCTGCAAGCCAATGGTCAGGATGAATCTTCTAATAAAACCCTAACCAAAATCCTCATGAAAGTTGTCAATGAGTCCGGAAGAAACTGGCATGATCACATTCCCTTTACCCTTTGGGCTTATCGTACTAGCATTCGTACCTCCACTAATGCCTCACCATTTTCTTTGGTATATGGTACCGAGGCTGTCTTGCCTCTCGAAGTACAAATACCCTCCCTCAGAATATCTCTTCAGGATATTCTCACCAACGATGATTTCCGCCAAGAGCACTTAGCCCAATTAGAGCTTCTTGACGAGCGTCGTCTTACGGCTCTTGATCACCTTCAAATCTACCAAAAGCGCATCAAGCGTGCTTATGATAAACGGCTTCATGAGCATACTTTTAAGGTTGACGATCTTGTCCTCAAAGAGAATCAACATGTAACCAAACTAGAAAAGAGTAAACGTGGAAACTTTTCTCCTAATTGGATTGGGCCTTACATTATCACTCACACTTATGGATCAGGCACTTATCGTTTAGCTTCGATTAATGGTAAACCTGAGCCTGAGCCCCTTAATGCCTTGCATCTTCGACCATTCTACTATTGAAATTAGTGTTATATCACTACTTATCTACCTTACGCTCGTCCCTTGAGCTCATTTACCACTGCATACACTTTGTTTCTTACATCTCAAAATCCAATCAAGCTCACATGGTTTGATTATCACCTTCCCTTAAAAGATGCCTTCCCATTTTTAGTCTAGTCCATGACTTCAAAGTATCAAAATGACACATTCTTAATTACACACTTATGGGATTTTCTTGAGTCAAACTTCTTACAAAAAACTAGATGCTTCATGCCCAACGGACATCTAGACCTCTAACTTATACAATAGATTGCTCCCTTGAAGGACAGCTATATGCCAAACTATTGCTCTTATTATAGATAGACTGCTCCCCCGAAGGACAGCTATACATAAGCACCGCATCTGCTACTATAAATAGACTGCTCCCTTGAAGGACAGCTATACACAGTCAGCCTTTATCAGAAGCTTCTTGCATTGATCAGCTTCGTGAAGACCTCAAGACCAACAAAATACATATCCCATGTAGACTTCCCACATCGATCAGTCTATATCCAGAAAAATAAAAATATAAGCAATACTTCAAAGCACTTTTAAGTCATGGACTTGTCTATTTAGATTTGGTTTTCTTTTGTCAGAATCATCATCTTATAATAAGTTCTCTGCACCCTCGCCCACATCAACCACCCCACCTCACCATTTGTCAAAGCACCAAAACTCAAGGGACGTGACGTATATCCGATATATTGTGATCATACTACTCTTTTCACCTATCGACTTCTCGCCTATGCAAGGTACCTAGGGATTCAAGCTCATCCTACATTAATATGTGGTTTGTTTCGTTCTTCTCAATTACGGGACACTCTTGCCTCTTTTTCTCGACTCTAGGATTGTGTGTTGACCTTAATCAGGACACAATTCCCTACTACTTGGGTATGTTAACATTCTCTTTACCTTACCAACACCAACAACATTACCCTACCAACACCAACAACATTACCCTACCAACATCAAATTTTTACCAACCAACAAAATTGCCTAACCACAACCAAATTGCCTGAATTCACCTCTCCCTACTCCTATGGGAGAACTACATCGGTCTGAGGCCCTTCCATGCTTTGTGCAATGGGCTATATAGGCAGCACTTAGGAGACATGGGGTCTCCCAAGGTTAGCTCGACCATCCCCTACCATACCCTATCATGTGTTGTAAATATAAATATTTTTTGTGTATTTCTATTTGCCAACATTCATCTTTATCCTTTTTCAAAACAAACAAAAACAACATTCAACACACAACCATTCTTATTATTATCGTCACTCAAAAGAACATACATCTTTAGTTTTATTTTAGATGTTAACCAAATACATCTTCTCTATCATCGACTCGCAGGTCGGAATCCTTATTTATTCTAATATCCCTATAAAATCCACTTAGACTCTTGCACCTCCTCCCGAATTAGGTGGTGATCGTGATCGTCGATGCCTCTCAGCTGGCCTCTCCATCCTCAAAGGTACCACTGCCATTGGTTCCTCCCATTGATCCGCCAACATCTCCTGTAACATACGAATACGTCCTCTTGTGTGAAAGAATCTTGCCTCCAGTCTCTCCACTCGTAACTGTGAAGCCTCTAACATTCCCATTGTCTCATTCACCTGTGTTTGAAGCTGGCGAGCCAAATCCTGCAGATGATCTCTCTCCGTTGTAATCACAGCTATGTCAGGGCACTCACGTGCACCTCGTAGCTCTGCTACCCACCATACTCTATAGGCCTCCGTCGTTCCCGCATCCATCACCCTACGATCGGCTGCTATCTCTTCTGGCCCTTCTGGAGGTGTAGGCCGGGGAGGTGAGAATGTTGCCTCGGTGTCGATCCTCATGTATGGTCTATATGTCATAGGAATATCCTGAACGAACCTAAATTGTCGCTGCACGTGATCTAGAGGAATCCTCTCGTACTCACCTGGCCTATGCCCTGCGATCCACCTCAATCGCTCTACACCCCTCAACTCCTCAGCTATGTGCTCTGTCACCATATAGTTCCCGTACGGCCTCCAAAAAATATCCGCAACTGTCACCATCTCCCATACCTGTCTATAATACTCGATCTCATCTATCACGGCTTGGGATCTCACTTCTTGTTCTGTCTAGACCCATCGTCTGAATCCCAACCTTTGCACTCCTTTCTCTCCCGACTCAATGGGTCGGCCTATTGGATGCACAAAAACAATATGCTCATAGGCCCAACAATGTAATAAGTACGAACAATCCAGTGTCGTCCTATGTTCTCGCTTGCATGCCCATAAACCCCTATATAACTCTACCAGATATGCGGGTGCCCATGCGAATGTCACGCTCATTTCTATCATTTCCCAAATAACACTCATCAATGCTTAACCTACCCAAGGCCACCACCAACCTATTTGGCCCGACCCAAGGCCGTAACCTACCCATCTGGCCCGACCCAAGGCCGTAACCTACCCATCTGGCCCGACCCAAGGCCGTAACCTACCCATCCAGCCTGACCCAAGGCCTCACCCTAACCATCTGGCCCAACCCAAGGCCTCACCCTAACCATTTGGCCTGACCCAAGGCCGCCACCAACCTATTTGGCTTGACCCAAGGCCGTGACCTACCCATCCGGCCTGACCCAAGGCCGTAACCTACCCATCCGGCCCGAACCAAGGCCTCACCCTACCCATCCGGCCCGACCCAAGGCCTCATCCTACCCATCCGGCCCGACCCAAGGCCTCACCCCAACCATTTGGCCCGCCCCAAGGCCGCAAACCAACAACTTGGCTCGACCCAAGGCCGTACCACTTCAATACCTTACCCAACATCAACAACATACACTTTAATCCACCCATCATGTAATTTTTTTGTTCAATCGAGCTCACCTATTCGTGTTTTAGCATGATTAGGGTCCTTGACTTGATCTGTCGACCAACTTTACCTAGACCTAGACCGTGACATTTATCTCAACCAAACCAACCATTTGGTACTGCCGAACATGCCTAAACGTTCCTGTACCTTACCTGTTATATACCCTGGAGCTACTTCCTATGCCTTGGATACCAGGATTATATCACCCTTGTTTGGATAAACTATCGACCTCTGCCTATGCATTACTGGTTTGCTAGTCAAATCATGTACCCTAGTCGCACTACTGCATTTCTAGTGCGTCTGCTTCTTTGGACCTACCCCACCATCTCACTCTCATCTCAACACCATTTACCCTTTATCAACCCTATCCCTGATTTCACGCTACCTCAATCTGTGATAAATTTGAGGGGGATTACCTATACCCTTAACAGGAGTAACCACTTCTTATTATTGTCTGTGCAGCTTTACAAAACAAACTACACGACAATAAGGGGCTAATGTAGACACCAAATTTGTGTCTTACGACCCCTTGTGACCCGCATCGCATTTCGCAACCTAACCTCACCACCTAAACCTTACACAATTATTTATTAATTACCTTATAATTAATAAATCCACATCACCATACCTGCCACCTCATCATGACCTAGTCTTAACCCTAAACTAACCTAATTAAGACCTATAACTTGGTCCAATTCCACACCTATGACTGATTACTCCTCATCCGCACCTAAAACCAACTTCATAATGACTTGACCAAGCCTTCTACCAATCCCTCGGAAGAAAAGGAGGGAAAGCTGGCTATTTTACCAAAAATAGCCCGCTTTGACCGGACCGATACCGGTTCCTACTCGACCGCCGTCGGTTGCGTAACCGCCATCGGTTCCCCGTAAATGACCACTTCCAACCAAAAACAAGGATCAGATTTTCATTTGATCGGGAGAAGGAGAAATCATCGAGAAAATCTAGATTTTGCTGGGCCGAGCAGAGACAAGTGAAGAAACAAGAAGAGATTGCAGAGAAGGACATCAAGCCCAAGACTGCAACTGAATAACCAGAGCCCAGTAACACTCATCCGAGCATCAGAAGAGGAAACTGCATCCAACTTGGGTCCTGTCTTCATCATCACAGTCCTGAAACTTGCATCTACATCAGGGGCAAGTAAGTAGTATGTTATATGTTTCTAAGCACCATTTTCTTGATCCTGTTGATTAATAGTAATCATAAGTTTATTCCTAGATCTACTACTAGCCACTACTGCACTTAACCTTCACTCACACACCTTGATATTGCCCAGAAGGCCATTTTACCACACTCTGAGTCTTCCCTATCCTCCCATCATTCCCCTCAGCCATCCCCCAATCTCAATAACCCCACAATCACCTTGCAACCAATCTCTACCCAGAAGCACCTAGATTACTGACCCTACCGGTGTTGATTATCCTATACCGGCAGCGGTTCTCTAACCGTGGTCGGTTACCCAGTGACCGCCGTCGGTCACTGTGACTTATACCCCAAAACCCTTTTGCTCGCCTATTTGCCACCTAACAACCCCAAATCCAGCCTGGTTTATCCCTATAACTCAACCTGTTTGTATCAACGACCAGTAACCAAAAAAACAACATGACGCTTTATTATTGATAGTTTAGTTTCTATTGCTTTGTAACGAGATACCTAAATCATGATTTTGCAATAGCTTTCTTTATTATCATTTGTGTTAAATCGTATTACAAGGGGAACTGACCACCTTCGAAAGGAAGTTTTTACATTTCCTGGGCCTAAGGCAGATCCCTCATTTATTGTCTAACTCAAATCTGGTGGTCTTGTATTCTTACTTGCAGGTAGTCCTTCCAAGACAAAAAGGAGTTCTTCACAGTCGATCTGATCTTTCTCTACGGTACGCGCACACCATCTCAACATTCAACAGGTATTCCTCCTAGTCCTAACCCTTATCTGTTTCTCAAAGGAATGATAGGATAGAAGCAAGTCTATTCTGCAGAGCCGAAACATTCTGTGTGAAACAGAAATATCTTGAATAAAACCTTCTCACAAAATGGAATAATATTTTTCATTAATATTCCAAAGCTAGAGAAATTTTTCTTCCTCTAAAGCTATCTACAAAGGGTTTTAGTCCTTTGAAGTTTCTATGGAAAGCATGCAAGATTACACCACAAATTTGAAAATTATCATAAACAAAAAGAAATGCTTTCCATAGCAAGTCGACATCCTTTTATAACATAACTTGGCCTTTTAGCCACCCAAAACCACCAATCATATTTCTTTCCCCGCATTTAATATTTTTCTTTACCTTTTTTCTCCTCCACATGGGTCACATTTTTCCTTAGGGGAAAACAAAATAAAGTGACCCCTTTATTTTTCTAATTTCATTTTGTCACTTTTATTTTATTTTTAACTTTGTCATAAATAAATTAATAAAATTTCTTATAATAATATTTTACGATTAATTCATTATGACTAAGTTTCCCTTTTATTACTCCCTTAGTTGTCGGGAAACAAAGAATGGGCTAAGGGTCTTCGGCCGAGAAGGGGATATGACATAGGTAGTTGGAAGGAGAAAATGCATAGAATATGTGTCCAACCAAGGGTACAATGTACATATTAGATGATTCATGGCTAGGGAATACAATTATCTAACCAATATACTCAATTGCATTAAATACTGTAAAATACAGAAACTTCTTACACTATATCAGTATCGCCATGAGTTATGTGCGCATCAAAACTAACAACAAAACTCTACAATAATTCACCACACTAAACTACGAGAATCAATACATATTTATAGGGGTGGGGACTTTCCCTTCACCACCCATACACTTCTCAAAATAGGTCATATGCTAATAATAGCCATGCACCTTTACAATAGCATGCACAACATGCAAGTGCTCTAACAATAGATGTCCTATAGTTAACTCTAAGTAAAAATCCTATTACTAGCTTAAATTATGCATGACGCTTATCTGCCGCTTGTTCCCAAAATACCATTGCATGAAGCATAATTCTTCATCTCTATGTGTGCTCTGCACGTTATCTCCAAAAATAGTCCCTATCCACAAAAATGACTAAGTCCTGATCCAAAATGTTCTGGCACATGTTTAATTTCCTATCTTTCCATGCCTTCAAATGCACCTTGTTCCTGTGCACACATCCTTCATGTGTCTTCTCCTTAGAGCAACATTCTGTTTGCTCAACAATCTTGGAATTTTTAGTAAACTCAAAATGTTGTATAATTTTTCTCTATTTAATAATTCTCTTACAGAGAATATTTCTGTAGAGTTAGGAACTTTACGGTCCATCGAGTATCTTGATCTTTTAGAAAATTTATTTTATGGGTCTATTTATGTGGAAATTGGTGGCATGCAAATTCTCCAGAACTTATCTTTTGCTAGTAACAAATTTACTAGAATTATTCCTAAATCAATTAGTGTGATGAGCTCGCTTCAGAATCTTGATCTTAGCCAAAATTCATTATTTGAACAGGTGCCGAGTACTTTGTCAAACTTGTAACATTTAGTTAGTCTTAACCTTCCATCAAACAAACTTAGTGGAGAGATTCCAGTAGGTTCGGACAATCTTCTAAATTTTAAGATTTTAGATTTGCATCAGAATCAGCTCTCTGGACAGATTAAGAGTTCTTGTATGTGTATGATGAATGTAGAGTACATTGATATGGGCTGAATAATGTGTTGGAAGGGAAACATATTATGTGGCAAGCACACTGGTTTGAAGTATATATATCAAGATGGTCAATTTTATGGGAAGTCCATTGGTGTTGTGGATCTCTTCATGCTTAGAGGGTTAGCGTATACTTGGCCTTGGAAATTTTATTGAATGGTACAGATGGAGGGGTTGTGGGTGCAGGTGAATTGTTTGACAAATTTCCAAAAGAGAGTTGGAGCCTTGTAGAATGCGGGTAAACCCACCTGGAGCACCACTTGCACTATGGACGCTAGTATTTCCAGACATGGTCTCCTCACCTTTATCTTGTATAATTTTTGTCTGACGTGGTTCTTCATTTGTAATATATAAAAATATTAAACTATTAGATACTCAAAAAATTGAATATTTTAACCAGACAGCTAGTGCATTCAATAAAACAACACCTCGTAATTTATGTTACCAACTTACAATTTGACCCTCAACCATGTCACGACCACAACCTTATGCATTACTAAAACCAGGATGTCAAAAATTGGTGCTCGTGTCCATTGGTATTGGCGAGAGCTAGATGCGTTAACTAAAACAACCTTTTCTGTCCACCTTGCAAAGTTAGAAAAATACAAATTCCAGAGACTTGTAAAACAACACTCTGAACCCTGTTCATGAGATGTCAAACATGTCGTATGTGATATTCTTGTTATGTAGAGATTCATGTCAAGAATTAAATCTCAGCCCCGTTTGACCATTTACGCTCTCTTTGTCGCTTCTCTAGGAGCCCTGTCACTCCATTTTGCACTTGTAGGAAGCTGTTAAAACTAAAAAAGTTTGGCATTCATTTTGAACTCACTATACAAACCCTAAGACAACGAAATGCCTATCCACCTTCACAAACCTCTATTATTTTTACCAGACAATTTCTTTACAACCTTAATGGTTCAGGAAAATCACATTTCGTAGTTAATTTTGGAAATGGGGTTTTGTAAGTCTCTAGTCCTAGTTTGACTAGGTCAAACTGGACCAATTATGACCAATGGCTCTAGAGAACTCGTCGTCATTTGCAACCCATTTGTTAGTTCCCAATTTCGTCAGCTCTTATGTATTCTACATATATATGAGGGCATGTAGGAACCTTCATGTGGAGAGTCTAACCATTGAAAGTCAATTTTTGGATGAGGTTTCTTAGCCCTCGAGCTAAAATTGGTTACTCTTGCAACTAGCCCAATTATGACTGATTACCTCAGAAAACTAGACGCCAATTGTAAACTGTTCACCAGTTTTGAATTGTGTTAGTTCATGTGAATTCTTGGGATATATGAGGACACACAGAAATTTACCCGTTGTGTATTTTCTCGTCGGAAGACAATTTTTGAACGTGGTTCTTTAGCCTCCAAGCTAAAATTAGACGTTTTGTAGCTGTTAGAAAAATGTGAAAATAAGGTCGTAGGACCCTAGCCAAGATAGTAAACCATCATGAAAACTGTTGAAATGTATAAGTAAATAAATGAAACTCTCCCACGTGGCTTGTGGTGTGAAATGTGACTTTTGGAAAAAGAGTGTTCTCTATCTTTCCTATCTCTCTCTCTCTCTCCTTAGTTAAGAAATGAAGTGAAATGAATATATGTCACTAACCCTCTCTTTTCAAGTGCAAATTATTAATAATTTGTAAATGGAAAACTAAAAATATTAATTATGCTAGATTTAGGTGGATTCCATGCAACCCATTTATCATTGATTTCATGCTCACATGGTTTTATAGGACACAAGTAAGATGACAAAATGACGTGATTGTAATTCATTGTGTATTATTGTAATTTATGTATGTTAATGGAAAAAAATATAAATATGTACTGCTATGTCATAGTAGAGTTTATTATTGAAATTTGGTAATGTTACAATGAGTTACTAGTTTTAGGAGTGCTTTGGGAAATTTGCATTTAATCATATGTGTCAGTTTAATTCAGATTTACTTATGGTAAAAAAGGGGGTTGGATATACACATTGAGTGAGATCGTAGAGGATAATTAAACTTTTTGCAAAGTATTGAAAGGTTTATCAATGAAGTTTTGTAATATTTTAAAGATGCTAGTGTTTAAGGGGAATGCTCATCTAAACATGGATGTTCTTTTGATCCCAAATTTTGTATTGTAAAAGTTGGATAAATATAATAAATGAAGTTGAATTTGAGATCTTATAGTGCTTTCTCGTTGTGAAATTTATAATCAAATCTCTAGATTGTTGTGTTATTTAACTAGCAAATATATAAAATAAACCTAAATATAATAGTCAACCTTAGTTTAAAACTCGTGCATATCTTACCTTTTCACATGATATTTCTTAGCACAGAAGAAACTAAAAGCTTATAATGAACTTAAATATTTACACTTGATAACACCTTCTAACTTAAGTAGATAAGATCCCAAGTTTGAGTTTATCGGCATAACCTGTATGCTTAGCAACAGTGTCGTGAAGCCAATACTTAGGAATGACATGGTTAAGCTTTTCCTTTAGTATGTGGTTCCCTCCTAGGATCGGTAGTCATAGGGTTATGGAAAACCAAATTTAAACATGATCTAAAATCCTCTTAGCCTGAAACACGTGTAGTGTGATTGGTGTTGGGTGTAAAATATCATTGACTACCCTTGTAAGTCACCTTAAGAGTTAAGATTATAAATGAAGTCGATACCCAATCTCAATTATCATTTGGGTTCCATGATGCAATACTAATATTTAATGGTGAAACTTGACAAAATTTTAGTGTATGATTACCTTGAGAAAACATAACCATAATATGGTGTGCTAGGAGAAAATTAAAATTCATATTGTACATATAATGTGCTTTATGTGGCGAGGAACTAAATGCATGACGCGCAGCCCTTAATGTGAACCATAATCCTTTAAACGAAAGAGTATTCCCCCTTGTTTCGCAATTATCCTTTCATGTAATGAATGTACGTTGTGAAACTAGGTAATCATGTTCTTAATGAATTTCCCTAGAACGAAAGATAGTAGTTCCATGAGCATGCAAATACCCTTATTTAACAAATGGGTTACTCAACAAATTTCAAAACACCTTTTAAATCAAATTAAGTGAAATCATTTTAAGATGAATGTAAAGGTTTTGAGTGGGTATTATGTTTTAGTTACCTACACATGAGAACATTGAGTGTGAATCTCATTTCACACATCTCAAACAAGAGTGCCAGCTTGACAAGAAGTATTGAAAGTACCTAGAGTTACAAGAAGATTGTTGGAACATAACTATAGTAAAATTATAATTTATGCTTGACCTTGGGAAGTGAAATCGTGGGATGTTATTCCATAGGAAAGTGAAGCATGAACTTCCTTGTAATGTGATTAAACCATCTTGCTATGGACAAAGAACCTATTTCCTATAATACTTATTGTGCACTAACTCAATTATATATTTATAAATGAATGAAAGGAACTTGACCCTAATCCTTGAGAAAAAATGTGAATTTCATCTCCTTTGGACTTACACTTGTTCCATTATGTAATGACGGTATCATATAAGATCAAGATGCATGCCCTTAGGAGTGAATCCTAGGGATAATATCTAGTATCCTTGTGTGTAAATAAATATCCTGTTAACGAACAAATGAATTAAACACATAATTGAAATAGTGTAGATGATGTTTATTTAATGACATACATCATAAGTTAAATGTTAAACTATATAAAGAAAATCTAGCAAAAGGAAAATAAATGTATGATTCACATATTATGATCCTTTCCAGAACTTAAGTTAAAGATGGAAACATGATTTTAATAATGTGTAATCCTAAAAATATCATGCCGTGGGAAGAACCTATCTATAAGTTTATATTGTAGTTGAATCGTTATGTTGTGCCTAGTCATTTGAAAAAAATGGCCTTGATGGGTATCACATGTTTTCATGTTATCTATGTGTGTTAATGTTTGTGCAAACATATCATGTGTTGTGTATAGTCCTAAGTGATCTTGTGTGTTGTCATGTGTACTACAATGTATGATGTAGCCTAGAATTCACTGTAAATAACCCCGATACGCTGACACATCACTCATCCTGAATTGAGCGCTCACGTAAAGTGCACAAAGGTACCAGGTCCATCTTTAAAGTTGCTTCGATAGAATTTTAGCATGATTGTGCATATAAATATCCAGATTCATAACAGATAGTAAACAATTCACGGTGTATAAACCAGATCTAGATCTACATTATATGGAAGATAGACTTAAAAAATGACTATAATGAGATTTATCATGCAAGAACCATATTCATTCATATCTTACACCATTATCTAGCTAATATGATCCATTATATTAAATACTGTAAAACTCATAAGCTTCATACATTACAATAGTATCATCATGAGTTATGCGTGTGATAAAACCAACAACATAACTCTACAATAATCAGGTCCCTTTAAACCATGTAAATCAATATATATATATATATATATATATATATATATATATATATATATATATATATATATAGGGGTGGGGACTTGGCCTTCACCACCCATGCACCTTCCAAAAATAGGCTATATGCTAATAATAGCCATGCACCTTTACAAGAGGCTATAAAGCATATAAGTACTCTAATAATAGATTTCCTATTGCTAACTCTAAATAGAAATCCTACTATTAGACCAACACTATGCATGGCGCTTGAACAAATGCTTGCTCCCAAAATTGTCTTGTGTGACCTACAAGTCTCACGTCATTGTGTGCTCAACATGCTAACTCTAAAAATATCCTAGACCCACAAAACGGCTAAGTCCTTATGTGTTCTTACCTTTGAGCAATATTCCATCTTCTCAACATTGCCCCACACTAAATAGATTGTCGCCCCGATAATGGGTAATTCTAGCTTATCTCTCCAATAATAATAAAAAAAATAAAGAATAAGTGAAGAACTGTACAAAAAATGAAGTCCTACTTTGCACTTTCCTCCTCTACTGGTAGGATCAATTCTGGATATTCATTCTTAATCTCTACCTCCATTATATGCCAATCACTTAATGACTCACCTGTTTTATCCAAAATTTATGTCACTATGGCGTTGAGTTCATCTTGAGTCATATTTTATTTTTCATTCTGTAAAACTTGGACAATATTAGCCATTGCTGACAACATTCCTTTCATGAAATCCATTTTATGCGTTATAAGATTCCCAATTTCATTTATCCTACCCCTGTGTGGGTCTTGGGTTGTTGTGAGGGATTCACACTTTTGTTTTACTAGAGCCAATCTTTCTGCATGCTCAGGTGTCTCATCCTTCATAGTTTTCAGGACTTCATTATCTTCTTCAATAGTCCTTATCTGGATTATTGCATCCGGTGTTGTGCACATATTTAGAGCTTGGTATGCTTTCTTCAGACCATCCTTTAAGGTCTGGAACAAAGATTCATAGCCGTAAATTTTCCTGAAAATGGTGGCCTTTGCTCTTGTTGCTTCCTCCAAAGGGTATTTTAGCATGGGCATACGCATGGGCCCTTCATCTAAGACCAGTTTTACAAGTGTGTGCAGATTATGCATTGTAGAGGGAAATTTCTGAGGAACTAGAGTTTTTGGCTAAGGCATTACCTTAAGGTTATAATTACCAATATCCTTGGCCATACTAACCAAATATTCATTCTTTGCCTCTTCCCATTCCTTCTATGCTTTTAGGTGCTTAATTTTTGTATCTTTGTCTTTATTATCTTCCAGAAGTGGTCTAATGGTTGCCACTTTATCTATGTTCCTACACGCAACCTTGGCAGATAACTTGACCAAGACATTTCTCACTTGTTCATCTGACATCACCGGGGGTTTAACAATCATGCATCTGATGTGTGGTGCTTTCTTCACTCTGCGTGAAACATATGATTCTTTGCATACATCAAAGTCTGGCTCATCCATATGGGTCTACATGGACCAGGACAATTGTTTCCTTGTACACGTGTTAGCCATCTCTGTGTCCATAAAATCCCAACCATATAAGTCCTTAGGCCCCACAGTTTTATGAAATTAGGCACATATGATTTTACTTGTAGCTTCTACATACCCCATAGTAGGAGTCATGTAGTCTTCACTTTCTTTCCCTTTATTTGATATTTTCCCCTTTTTCCCCACTCCAGGTGCTCTCCTTGGTGCCATAGTAATTAAAAAGGTGTACTTTTTACCTCTGTTGAGATGTGTGACTCAAAATTTGATGCCCTAGCTCGAAAACACATGCCCTGGCTCCAAATCACACCTTAGCACTTGATTCATCCTACATGTTCACCTTTTCTTCACTTGAACCCTTCTCTAATGGGAACACAAGTTAATCCCATGCAAAAATTTGATCACAACACTTGGTTTCTTAGATCTCTACACTTTAATACATCTCGTTAGCTCCTTCACAAACAATTCACTCAAAATTTTGTAATCACAAAGGTAAAAATGAACCCACATCCCATCCTTATATAAATTTTGAAAAAGTAAATACATTTATTACTCCTCCACCTACCATCGATCCCCGCATTAATTCATCATTTTACCACTTTTCCGTGTTGTAATCTCCATGCCACAATCATAACCTTATGGCACACCTTTCTACCTCTTGGCTACATACCTCCTTTCGAGTGCCAAATTAATTCACCATTGCGCCTTCCTCTAAGTAGTTTCCACTATTGTAGTCTACCTCGCATCATACGGTGCGTCCATTTTTCCATCTGTGGTCTTCATTAGGAGTAATGTTTTTTGGCTACACTCTTCCATACTATCTGCACTCTCCCAAAAATACCTGCACCAAAGTTTCCTTATGCATACCCATATTTAGATGATAATCAAATCATATTCAAACTTTGGAATAAATTCTGCATGTAAACCACCCCACACTAAGGGTATGCACAGTCCTTTGTGAATGAAAACACTTAAATTGTAATCATCTTTTGGCGCGCAAGCGCACTTATTACACAAAACATTGAACTAAATTGACAAAACATAACAATGATGAAGGAAACACATATAAATAAATTACATTAAGGAAAACCTAATCTAAGTGGCAATACTGCCCTATTACAAACACTAGGAAGACTTATTTATAGTAGGTTTTCAACCTAATCCCTTTGAAGTAATCGGTAAATCGTGTTTCATCATGTGCCTCTAACTAACAAGCACCTGAGTCAATTATATAAGTTATAACATACAGTCCTAACCAATGCACTTTAAGCTTTATTGGGTGGTGCAGAAACTTTAAATAAGACAGAAGTACCATCTGCCCAACCTCAAGCTTCTTGTACTTAATGTGCCTATCATGCCATGCCTTTTGCTTGGATTTTTCATGCTTTTGACTCCATCTTGTGATGGCGTGCCTCTCATCTAGCTGCATCAACTTGTCAATACGTTCCTCTAATGCTTTCTCATCAGCTAGACATTTTGTGTACACAATACCTAAAGAAGGTAACATGAATTTCATGGGGAGATCTTCTTCTGCGCCAAACACCAACTAAAAGGGTGTTGCTTTATTAAACCTTTTGTAGGTTGTTTTATATGCCCAAAGTACACAATAAACTTTATCATCCCAGTCTTTCCTTCCAACATCACATTTTTTTTCAAAGTGTGACTCAATATCTTGTTGAAATACTCAGCTGTTCCTTTTACTTGAGGATGATATGGTGTTGCCTTATGATGTGCAACCATAAATTCATCCAAGAGTACCCCTATCACTTGTAAAACTTAAAGGACATCCATACATGGTAATAATATTTTCCAACAAGAACCTTGTTGTTGTAGATGTTGTGTAATCCTTTATAGGTGCCACTTCCACCCACCTTGTAAGATAATTTGTACAAGTGATTATGTAGCGTGATTCAGTTCTGTGCACGGCTGGGGCAATAGGACCCACAAAGTCAATCACCCACTTCTCGAAAGGTTCTACACTAGCAATAGGTCTCAATGAAATTTCATCTCTCTAACCAGGTTTTCCAAGATGTTGTCAACGATCACATGCCTTACAATATTCTTTTTAATCCTTGTGCAAGGTTTCCCACCATAAACTAGCTAGCAAAATTTTGTGTGCGGTGGCATCTCCTGCATAGTGTCCACCTAAAATACTACCATGAGCCTCCTCCATAATCATCATTTGCTCATGCTCAAGGACACACTGACGTAAAAATTCGTCTCGGCCTAGCTAGTATAAGTCCCCATTGATCAACATGTAAAGTGCAGTGTGAATGGCCAACTATTTATTTTCTAAGGCCTTCATTCCTTCAGGCATTACACCCGTGCGTAAAAATACAACAATATCCTCTAAGCCTGAGGGTGCATGGTTTAGCCTAAATAACTATGCATCCAACATTATATATTCAATACGCTACTCGTCCTCTCCTAATTAAATCCTTGATAAATGGTCTAGACTGGAATTACTTTTACCTGGCTTCACCACAATTGTAAAGTAAAACTCTTGGAATAAAATAACCCATTGGTATATTCGCCCCTGTAAAATGGGCTTGTTCACCAAGTATTTCAATGCCATGTGATCAGTATAGAAAACAAAAGGTGTCACCAACAATTACTATCTAAACTTATGCAGCGCGTAGATCATGGACAAAGCCTTGCTCTCTGTAGTTATATAATTATGTATTGTTGGAGCCAAATTCTTGCTAGCAAAGAAAATAGGATGATCTATAATACCTTCTCTAGGCTGAGATAATACCGCACCAATGACCATGCTAGAGGCATTCATATGTACATGAAAGGGTAGATTCCACGAAGGAAAATGTAGAATAGGCACGGTAGTTAGCCTTTCCTTCAACATTTAAAATGCATGCTGCTATGCTTCTCCCTAATAGAACTTTCCTTTTCCTTTTAATAAATCCTCCAGGGGTGTGACAATCTTAGTATATCCTTTGATAAAAATTTTATAGTACCCTGTGTGGCCCAATAATTTACACACTTCACTCTGACTAGTAGGCTCCTCCAAGTCCACAACGACTGTAACCTTAGCTAGATCTACTAACAAACCCTCCTTACAGATAATGTTTCCTAGCAGAGTCCCAAAGGGTGTAGCAAACACACACTTCTTGATATTTAAAGAGATGTTCAAATTCTTGCATCTTTCAAACATTCACCTCAAATTGTCACAATGATCCTTGACAAGCCTATATATTGTCCAATCATCCAAGTAAACCTGCAAGAACTTGTGAATAAAATCTTGGAAAGCTTGAACAACAATGCATGAAAACACTACATATGTGTTCTTCAATCCAAACAGCATCACCGTGTATGCAAAAATTCCCCATTTAATGGTGAAAGTTGTCTTCTCTTGATCTTCTGTAGCTATCATCATTTAATGATACCCATAAAACCCATCACTAAAGGAGTAAATTTCACGCCATGCAACACCTTCCAATATTTATTCAATGAACGTTGTAGGAAAAGGATCAATCACACATATAACATTCAAATCCATGTAGTCCACACAGATCTTGATTCTTCTATCTTTCTTTATACTGATTACCATAGGGCTAACCCATATTGATTCCTATATGGGCTCAATGATGCGAGATTTAAACATCTTATCAATTTCTTTCTTAACTTTGATGCCCAGGTTAGGGTTCATCCTGTAAGACCTCTTCCTAACTGAGTGTGCACCTTCCTTTAACTTAATTTTCATTTCACCCAAATATTCATGCACTCCTTTTAATTCATGATAGCCTCTAGGAAACAGATGCTGGAAATCAAGCAGTAACTGAATTATCTTAGCAACTTTAGAGTCGGACCACTAATATCTAATGATGGCCTCCTTAGGTTCAAAATTTGTTCCAATGTTCACTTTATTTATCTTTATAGGCTCAAGGTAGGCACGCGCCTTCTCATCTATAATGTCTAAGACCTCGCACATACCCTTTGAATGCTTTATGTATAGATTTTATACTTCCTCATCATCCATCATGTAGACCATCTTCCCCTTTTCTTTCTCTATGCAAGCACGTTCAATTTGTTTTGCATCTATCTCTTCTACTTCTTTAAAATGTGCCTCTAGGTCTGACTCCCAAGTAAATCTTGAATATGTTCCTCAACTTTTGCACTATCTCTCATATTCAAACACTTCATAACCTGTAATGCCTCATTCACCAGAGGTTTAGTGGAAAAATAGTCAAAATTCTGGATCATACCTGTAGTCAGCTCTTGCCAATTTCCAGTCTCTCTATTTAACTCTGCATAAACATACCATGCACGCACGCAACCTCGCAAGGTGAAATAGAGTTTGTGCACCCAAAATGAAGGTGGTAAATCTTCCTTCCCATCTATCCAGAGTCTCTCACACTGCTGAATGTGGTGCTAAACATGATTATTACCATGATATTCATAGATCTGTGTAAGTGCATTGCTTCTGAGAAACCTTGCTGAGAAAGTAACTCCCACTTCTCTCTATTCTATGATATTATCCCTATGCACCATCCACTAGCCCACACAGTGTATATAACATGTTCCTTCTGTAATCCTTCCACTATATTCCATGGCTTGTTGGAATACTTCAGGGTTTCCTTTGTCAGTGTATTGAGGTACCTAATCGTTTCCACCACAACGTGGCCTACTTACGCGTATCCACTTCTTACCTCGTTCCCATACCACTCATAAGTAATGGACCTAATTCAAGGAAATAATTCACTTGGACCGTGCATCTTCCCACTGTAATTCAGATGGCTCAAGTGCTTTTAGATTAAATTTTGTCTAGATCTTCTTCACTTAAAGGCTCAACATAAGGTGTAGATTTTCTAACAAAGGGATAGCGTTCTCAAAACTAATGTATCCCTTATTGAAATGTAGATCAACATTATTTTCATAACACCAAGGATGCCCAAGTAATGCTATCTTCTTACCACCAAAACCTCAAAATACCCTTAACCATCTATGGTAATTGATGCATCTTTTAAGACTCCAATTTACGTGGCCATTAGTCCAATTTTCCATAATTAGAAGATGACTACAATGAAGGCCTACTTCTAAACCCATGTATAGTATCACATTCACTTCCATACCTGTGAATCAAAATGTGCTCAAAAGCCATCCACAACAAAATTTAGAGTAACTCCTAATCCTATGAGGACGGCTTAACATGTAAAATCTATTGTTCTTCTCAAAAGCAACACGTGGATCTTTCCCTTTAACCAACTCCCTAATAATGGTAATGTTCTCCTGCACATATACATATTTTATATCATCTACATTTACTAGATATTTTATTGCCTTCTTAACTTCTGGACTTTTCCTTTAACATTGTATCTCAGGTGTAGATTTTCCATCTGTCATGCAAAACCACCTCTTTAGGATAGCAACATTTCTCTTGCACATGCAGCCTCAACGCATGTAGTAATATTCATTAATCTCATCATATTTTCCTCCATTGTTATTCTAACTCAAAACATATGATAGTTATGTATAACATTTTGAGGACCTCGTAATTGAAATATAACATGTCATAGTCCACCCCATGGTATTCTTGACAACACCTTATTACATGCATAGCACTATATTAGGGCTATTTCACCTTAGTATATAACCATACACCCATATGGTTTCAACCTCTCACTATAATAATAAAACAAATTGCTATCTGCCTCTATAGGTGCTAAGACCTCAAAGTCCCCAGTGAACTTGGCTCCATGTATAGTTGACCATAAACTGAAAATTGATGGTTTACCACAAACCAAAAGGGTGATGGTTTTGCATAGGGTTTACAACAACCAAAAATGGTGGTTTTACAAGTGGTGTACCACAAACCAACAATGAAGGTTTTCAAGTGGTTTACCTACAACCACATCATGATATGCCAATTAATATTCTTAGCCCTCGTCACATCTCACTGCAAATAACATACTACTGAAATTTGCTGCTCATATATAGAAAATACCAAAAATGTAGAAAACTAGCAATGGAACATTGAGATCATGTTCCCCCCTCAATGTGAAATTTCCTTTATTTTACAAACCACAATAGGAACACTACAACCAAACACTCTGTCAGACAAACAAAGAAACAAAAGGAATCAAAAAATCACCATAGCTGATACACTTCCGAATGACCTTCACCTCCTGTGCTTCCTTCCTCTAATCACTTAAATGTTGCTCAAAATCCAACCATCCACAACAAAATTTAGAGTGATATCCTTTTCATAATCCAAGCTATGAGGAGGGAGATTAACATGTAAAATTTGTCATCCATTCTCAATACTAGTGCGGGAAGTGTTTCCCCTCAACCAGTTCCCTAATAATGGGATAAGAAATGTCTAATACAAAGAATCTTAACTATAGATGCAACATCTTATTTATTTTATTATATTTCTTTTAGATTATCAACATTCGATTGATGAGTTTCAACCTTCACCAATTCTTCTGTTCTAACTTTAACGCAATACTTCTTCTCACTTTTAAACATTGTATTTCACTAATTTACATAATAATAATTACCCACCCGTACAGATAAGATCCTAACACCCGTTACCTCCATGGTTTCCTGAGAAACCTCCTTATGATGTGTAGGGTCTATATACTTTGCATGCAAAACTTCCTCCTTAGTAATGGTAGGATTCTACTGTAGCGTTTCTATAGCGCACAAAGCCTCAACGTGTGTCGTAATATTCACAAGTACCATCTCAAGTTTTGATGCTAACTTTGGCATCCATTGGTCTTCCACGACGCGTTATATTCTAACCATCCCCGTGCCCTTGTTCTCTTGTTTTTTCTTCTTGCTCATATGTTCATATAAATATGGCAAATCTTCATAGTTATGATTCTTTCTAAAAAAATAACAGACAATGTTATGAGGAAACTCGTGCCTGTAATGGTTAGGAGATCCACATGTATAGCATGTTCTATGAGGGAAATCACCTCATCTAACACCGTGGCCTCAGCCTCTGAATCCATCACAATATCCTTGACCTCTGAATCCACCATGGTATCCTCGAACTCTACCATGGCTTGCATCAAATCGCCCTTGATTATGATCATAACACCCTTGATTATGATCATGATCATGTTGCTCACTTTTATCCTTAGAGTTCTTTGCAACTCCAGTCTATCATACACCAATATCAATGGCATCATGGATCTTATCAATCAACCTGCAATCTTTAGTATTGTGAGTTGTGGACCTGCAAATCTTGCAGTAGCATGACACGTTCTTCCTTATCGCACGTTGTAATAATAGACAATGAATTACATCATGGTCTAAGTGAAATATCTCACAATCCAACAACAAGGAATGCACTGACCTGCGAGGAAAACTATCCTTAGCATGCCCCTCTACTTCACAATCTGTGCACCAAATTCCACTGTGTGTCTCATGTGTTGAATTAGATGATAATTTCTCTAGCTATTTGGCCATTGTTGCAATATGAGCTTCTAAGAATGGGATCACTCCAGTGTCTATGCTTCCAACTAACTTAACACACAGATCTTATTCAAGTGCCTCACGTGGATCTTTGTGAGTCTTATGTGAAAGTGCTCTCCTATAAGGCATGATTAGGCATCCAATGAACCACTGTGTATGCTAACTTTCATGAATATCATAAGATAGTTTAGATACAAGTGTTTTGAATTGAGCATCATATTATCGAACACTCTCATTAGTTCCTTGCTTGATATCCTTGAGCTCGCTTATGATTTTCTAATCAAACTCAGGGATATAAAATTCTTTTATGAAAGCATCTTGTAATGTTGTATAATCCACACAAGTTTGATTAGGGTCAAAATTTCTGTACCAACTGTGTGCACATCCTTGCAATGTAGTTACAAACTGAATTACCTTGTGCTTTGAATTTGTAATCCCTTTCACGCACCACATTATCTCGCACATATGCATGTGCTCAGCAGCATGCTATATTCCTCTTTACTATGGAAGACGAAGTTACATCTCCATGTAAATATTTTGGGGCTGGTGTAGACCATACCCACTAGATCCAGAACCTCCTGTGTCACCTTTGCCCCCAAATCCACTAGATCTGCTAGATCCCGAGCCACCTGATCCTCCTAATCCTCCCCCTGTAGCAGGGATAGAACCAAAGGATGCATTGCCTTGTGTTCTTATAGGGGTGCTAAATTGAACTCCCACAGTCTACAAAGTTGTAGTACTCCCAAAGGTGAGTCTAAATTTCTACGCGCTCGTGTTCTACATTGATAATGTGCCTAAAAAGGTACCTCCAACCAGACCACCAAATAACAAGAAAGAAGTCTGCCCTACCATAAATGTCCTTGATATTTGATTAGCTCCTAAACTTGATGATAAGATAATTATACCTCTTGGTACTCTACTGCCCACACTAGCTTGTTGATTACTGGATATCCTAGGAACTGGAAAACCAAGCACAAGGGAAATGTCACCAGGTAGGTTCAGATGCGCACCCACAGCCCATGTCATCTTTTTTAGTGCGCTCTCATCCGAGGCCGAAGAGGGTTCCCTATCATGCTTTCCCAAATGGGTAAGTTCCAGATGCTCTAGCTCCACATCCTTATGTGAGCTCCAAATCCTTCACGAGCCATCTCTGTCCATAATGACATCCATTATGCAACCTTGCGCTACTTATCTAAATCCCTCTCACACCCCTCATTGAACTTAATTCTTCTCTTTTCCTTTCTACCGCTAGGTCTGCCATCTTTCACCACACGTGCTCCTGATCCCGGCTATGGTGGGGTTTAGTTATCCACTAACTTCTCTTCAAAATTAAGGGTTACAATAAAGATCTTGATCTCTAGTGGAATACTGTGCAAATATGATCCCCTAGGATAACGTACTCAAAAACCTCTGGAAAAGAGTAAGTAGAAATTATTTACTCCAAAATATAGCTATTCAGAACACCACAGAACCAAGTATCTAGAGTGCATGTCCAAATCATATCAACATCATAGAGGGCCTAAAATTCTTCCTGCATCCAGATAAGTGTACAAAATCTCCAATTCATTTTAGATGCATAAGCAACTGACCACTCGTACATCTCTATAGGGAAGATAAAAAGAAGCTCTCATATAAGTAGTCATACATATCCTTCTCGAACCACGTGTGTGTGTTAAACATAGGTCCAGTGCTAAATCTATGAGCATGTTCTTCTTACAGATATACTAAAAACTCCTCAAAACTTGCTAAGATCAACCGATACATCTTCATCATGCACCATCCTAAAAAACAGCTGAGAAAGAGGTCCCAGAAATGGAACCAAAGATGTAGCCTAGAATTCACTGCAAATAACCCTGATATGCTAGCACATCACTCATCCTGAACTGAGTGCTCACATAAAGTGTACAAAGGTACCATGTCCCTGTTTATAGTTTCTTGTACAAAATGTTAGCATGATTGTGCATATAAATATCTAGATTCATAACAGATAGTAAACAATCCACAGTGCATAAAAAATATCTAGATCTAGAGTATATGAAAGATAGACTTAAACAATGACTATAATTAGATTTACCAAGCAAGAACCATATTCAATCATGTATAACACCATTATCCAGCCAATATGATCCATTATATTAAATATTGTAAAACCCAGAAGCTTCATACATTACAATATTATCATCAGGAGTCATGCACATGAAAAAACCAACATCATAACTCTATAATAATAAGGGCCCTTTAAACCATGTAAATCAATACATATATATAGGGGTGGGGAATTTCCCTTCACCACCCATGCACCTTAAAAAAATAGGCTACAAGATAATAATAGCCACGTGCCTTTACAAGAGGACACAAAAGTATGCAAGTACTCTAATAATAGATTTCCTATAGTTAACTCTAAGTAGAAATTCTACTATTATACTAACACTATGCATGGCACTCGGATTGATGCTTGCTCCAAAAATAGTCTTGCATGACCTGCAAGTCTCCATGTCATTGTGTGCTCAGTACGTTAACTTCAAAACTAGCTTGGACTTGTAAAATGACTACGTCCTGAATTCAAATTGTTCTAGTGCATGATCTATTTTACTATATTTTCATGCCTTCAAATGCACCTTGTTCCCGCGTGCCCATCCCTTATGCATTCTTACCTTTGATCAATATTCCATCTACTCAACAATGTATGTAAAAAAATTATTATGGTATTTTTACTATTTTATTTGTGTGTGTAAAATGTGGGCGTTACACTCTTCCTGTCCTAGACTACAGAAGAACCTCTAGACATTTGTAAAACCTTATTTAAATGTTTCTTTTTAATGGTTTGTAAGTCCAGCAAACATTACAAGAATTAAATATCCTGCACTAAACATCATGCTCTTTTTCTGCCTCATATTGGTGGCTCGTTTTGCATTTTGTAATTTGGTCAATGGCATTATCCAATGACAATTTGCTTTTGCTTCCACACATCTCAGCTACATCTTCCTTAGGTTAATCCTCTATTGCACCCCCCCAATCTTCTTGTCCTCCTAATTGGGCCTCTTTTTTCTTCTGTTTTCTTGGTAACACATTGTTGTTATTCTTATCATGATTTAATCCAGAGGAATAAATTATGGGGATGACATAATTATGGGGAAGGGCTATAACACCAGACTTCTTGGGATCTTTTTTGAGATCAATGGTAGATGGAAGAATAATTTTTTCTGGTTTGATATCTGTGTAAATAATTGAAAGATGGACGTACAACTAATCAATCCTTAGCAAAACATTAAAGCGAGTTTTCTTTACCATATTCAATGAAAATCCCTTATTGTAATAATGCCTGTAAAGGCTCAATAAATTGTCTCCTGAAAGCTCTGAAACTACTACGACCTTAATCAAATATCTTACATTGGATGTATATAGCTGACTTGTGGTTATCATAGTTTCTTATCATGATGTATCTCTTTAATATATGTTATATTATCATTAGTGAGTCGGCCTTGGTGTTGGCCATAGCATATGAAATATATATATAGGGGTTAGTAGGTAGTAGTTTATCATCATATTGAGCATTTGAGTCTTATTGTATGGTTTGGAGGTTGACCCCTCAAAGTGGCTAAGCTATTCTACTTGCATATTAACATCATTTATCTACAATCTTGTGTTCATTCGGTGTTCTATTGCTGCTAATAATCAAATTTATACAAGTAATTCCATTACAAGTGGTATCAGAGTTTGAACTCAGCCAGCACTATGTCAAACCCTAATTGTGAAGGTTCGGCCATATCTCAAAATTGGTTGTGATTTTTTCTGCAAATTATTTTTTTATGGCGAAATTAGTCCAGTAAGCTTGTCCCAAAATTTCAATATTATTTTACTTGTTTTACAAAAGTTATAGAGGTTTTATTTTTTTCATAATTCAGCTACCTAGGGCACAATTTATGGAATTTTTCCAAGTTATTTACATTTCCAAAAATAGGATTAAAACTTAGTTTGAGTTTGTTTTTTGAGTTTTTTCACATTTGGCCGAATTCCTATTTAAATCCCAAACCCTAAATTTTGACCTTGATCCGTAAATCCTACCATTTTGGGGCATCATGGTGGGGCCTTTAAGAAGAGGAAAAAAGAATCCCATCACTTTGGGTAAAACCCATAACAAGGATGATATAATAGTTGAGGAGTTAGAGTTAGAAGGGGTAACTACAAAGTCCTCAGGGTTAGGGCTTACTTCAACGGACCATGAGGTAAGCCAACTTGAGTTTGAGTTGCGAAACCTCGAGGGTAGAGTGACAAGTAAAGAAGATATAGAAAATATTGGACAAAGATTGGAGGATTTCATTCAACAATTTAGTTACAACATAATGAGTCATCATATCCTTCCTAATCAGCCACAACTCAATCATACTCATATAAACCAAGGTGGATCTCCAGGTCAAAGTAATAGACAAACTAGTCAGGGTGGATCTGTGAGCATGACCAATCTAATTACAAACACTCTACAGGCCCATAACATGATTCCAAAAGTGGAAATGCGTAAGTTCAATGGAAAATATCCACTCAATTGGATTAACTAGATGGATAATTTCTTTTATCTTCATTAGATTCCATCGGGACAAAAGGTTACCATGGCATCCTTGTATCTCGAACATGACCAATATTTTTGGTATCGATGGTTATGTTCTCAAAGGAAAAAGAGTGGCCTCAATGTTACATGGATAGTCTTCATCGAAGAGTTACAATTGCACTATATTTCTAGTGTGTCAGAGAATTATTTCAGTCAATTAGCAAAGCTAAGACAAAAAAGAAAAGTCAAATATTACATCCATCAATTACAAAACCTTTCCTTACGGGTGGAAAATATTCCTAAAGAGAATCTGAATGAATTATTTCTTGAGGATCTTAAATAACACATTGAGATTGAGGTGCGTATGTTTAATCCTCATAAGGTTTTAGATTCTATGATCATGACACGTAGGGCAGAGGAAAAATTTCTTTCCACTAGGAAACAAAAATTCAGTAATATCAAAGATCGTAGCACCTTTCCACTATCATTCCCTCGGCCAGTTAGACTAACACCTCAAAAAATTGAAGAAAAGAGGTCCAAAGGGTTATGTTTTAATTATGACAACAAAGTTGGACCAGGACATAAGTGTGCTAAAAAGAAGTTGTTCTACATTGAGGGGCCTAATGAAGAAGAAGAAAATGAAGAAGACGAAGAGGTAGAGCTAGAGGAGGAGTTAGGAGATCCCCATCCAACAATATCATGTCATGAAATTTCAGGTATTAACATTCCCTAAACTCTCAAAGTAGTTGGATTCTTAAAAAAATAGAGGATAATAGTATTGAATGACCCAGGAAGTACTCAAAACTTCATCAATCATAAGTTGGTGGTTTGCTTGAATTGCTTTGTTTATCTAGCTCCATAATGTCAAGTCATGATCACTGATGGGAAAAATGTTCGTTGTTCTTGAAAATTCCATAACATTAATCTCACCAAGGGAGATTACTTGATAACTAACAATATGTATGCCATTGCCATGGGAGTAGACATCGTGTTAGGAGTCCAGTGGCTTACCACCTTGGTAAATTAAATTTCCAAGATTTGTTCATGTGATTTTAGTCAGAAGGGAGGGATTTTAAACTAAAATTACTATCAGAAAGGTCCCCACAGTTGGTAAGTTCTCATCAGATGTAAAAATTTCTTAGAAAAGGTGTAGAGGGGTTTGTGGAACAACTATTTTCATTGGAAAAACATCATTCAAATACATTTATACCCTTAGATATGCAAGCAGTTATAGATGAGCACTTAGTGGTGTTTGGAGAAATTCCAAAGGGTTTACCTCAAAAAAGAGACCATGACCATGCCATCCAGCTAGTACCAGGGAGTCAACCACCAAACATCAGACATTATAGGTACCCCTATATACAGAAGAGTGAGATTGAGAAGATAGTTCAAGAGATGTTAGAAGTAGGAATTATTCATCATAATCAGAGTTCTTACTCTTCTCCTATAGTGATGGTACGGAAAAAATATGAGAATTTGTGCATGTGTCCATATTACAGTGAACTCAATAAGTACACAAATAAGGATAAGTTTCCTATTCTTGTAATTGATGATTTGCTAGATGAGTTGCATGGTTTTGTTTACTTTACAAAACTTGATCTTCATTCTGGATATCATTAGATTAGAATTAGGGATGAAGATATTCATAAAATAGCCTTCAGGATACATGAAGAACACTATGAGTTCTTTGTAATGCCTTTTGGACTAACAAATGCACCCTCTACATTTCAAATCTTGATGAATTCCATTTTTAAGCCATTTTTGTGGAAATTTGTTTTAGTTTTCTTTGATGATATATTAATCTATAGTAAAACATGGGAGGAACACCTGCATAATGTAAATAAGGTGTTGGAAACTCTTGAACAACATCAACTTTATGCAAATCCTTCTAAGTGTTATTTTGGTGTCAAGGAGGTTGAATATTTGGGTCATATTGTCTCTTATGAAGGTGTTAAAGTGGATCCTAACAAGATAAAATCCATGCTTGAATGGAAGGCTCCCAAATCCATAAAAAATCTCCAAGGATTTTTGGGGATTACAAGTTATTATCATAGATTTGTAAGGAATTATGGTAGTATCACAACACTACTCACAACTTTATTGAAGGACTCTTTCCATTAGAATGAGCAAGATACTACGAAATTTGAGAAGGTGAAGGAGGTCATGTACACCACTCCAGTTCTAGCCACCCTAGATTTTTCCAAAACATTCATTGTTGAATGTAATGCTTCAGGGTATGGTAGGGGGGTAGTACTCATGCAAGAAGGTTGACCCATTGCCTTTGAGAGCTGATGGTTCAAAGGTAAGAACATATCTAAACTAGTTTAGGAGAAAGAAATGTTATCCATACTTCATGCAGTGAAGCAATGGAGACCATATATAATGGGTAGAAATTTCAAAGTAAAGACATATCATGATAGTTTGAAATACTTCTTAGAGCAATGTTTAACATTTGAAGAACAACATAAATGGGTCTCAAAAATTTTGGGGTATGATTTTGAGATAATATACAAGAAACAGAAAGAGAATGTTGTTGATGCTTTATCTTGAAAGAATGAATCAACTGAGACATTTTTGTGTGCCATATCTATATTACAAGAGGATTGGATAGAGGATGCAAGGTCTGAATGGAAAAATGACCTAGGTACACAAAATATCATTTAGAATCTCCAACAAGATCCAAGCATGTTAGACAAATTAGTATGGAAAGGAGATGCTTTATGGTATAAAGATATATTATATCTATGTAAGAATGCAATCCTAAAAGATATATATTAGTTCTATCTTAGCTCATGCTTCTCGAGTAGGGGGGTATTCTGGATTTTTGAAGACTTATCATCGAATCAAGCATGATTTTTTTTTGGAAGGGATAAAAGGGGATGTCTAAATGTTTTTGGTAGAATGCATGGTTTGTCAGCAAAATAAGGGTGAAATAATTAAGTCTTTCTATGTTGTATGACACTGCAATGCTTTAGTCAATTTTCAGCTCAAAGCAACCAGAGGTCAAAAATTGGTCTCTTACATGAAAATGGCAACATAAAAAGGCCTGAACCTCGAGAAAGTAAATAATGTGCACCATGTTCTTGGTGGACTGACATCACAAAAAATCACATCTTATTTTGAGAAACCATTTATGAAATCTCATTTGTTATGAGTACAATAGCACTAACCTTAATGGATACATGATTCAAAAGCTACAAGAGAAATCGAAGATTATAGTAAGTGATCGAGACCCTATCATTACTAGTAATTTTTATGATTGACATGTTCTCATGCTTACGAAGAAAACAAGCTCGTAGGTCCCCTTGAAGACATCCCCAGTCTAATGGGAAAACAAATGTGGTAAACTACAGTCACTAGAGGGATATCTTTGTTGTTTTACCTCAATCTAAGTAAGTTAGGATTTTGTCCACCGGTTACCCGATTTAATGAATGGAGGTGATAAGTTCCTAGAACTAAAAAAAAACATCTGAAATGTCCACCTTTCTTGCCAAATACTCAGGGGTACCATCCTCCATCTATCACCTCAGCTTTGAAAGTCCAGACTAAGGGTTCGAGAAAATAGAACTTGAAGAAGGAGTATTCAACACCAAGAAGTGGTGCTTTCTAAGTTTCAGGGATTTATTATGACCATATTACAAAACTGCAAATAAAGGTGAACCTCCCAAAGTGTTGAGATGTGGAGCTCAATTAATTCAGTTTAGCATGCTATATCAACTTGCTGGAAAACATAGTAACCAACATCGATTATGGAGGGACTGACATCAGTCAAAAAAGTAGGAACCTTCATCGGTAAGGGCTAACTGACATCATTTACCTGTGCATGAGTGTTTTATTTAACTCACGGGAATTAGATCTAATTTTAGTATTAAAGCAGATCTATTGATTGTAATTGCATGGCTAAGTGCCCTAAGTTTGTATAAGGTATTTATAAGCTAGAAATCTAGGGTTAGAAGAGAGAGTTAATGATTATTGTGAAAATAATTGTGTGAGAGAGAATTCTTGGAGAAGAAGGAGAAGCTTGAGAAAAAGAAAGTACTATGTACATCGTGAGAGGTGTGGAAGATTGTAAATATTCATTGTATATCTTTTGAAAGCTTTGGATAATAGATTGACTTATTTCTTGGTGGATGTAGCTCACACTGGATGAACCATGTTAAATCTGGTGTTGATTTATATCTCTTGTTTTGTATATTTCTTTTGGTAGAATATCCACTTTTATTGCATGTATGCTTAGATTTGATATATTATCTTATACAACCTGTGTGCTAACCCCAATAATTGGTATCAGAGCTTTATTTGAGGGTTTTTTGCGTTGACATATTTACTCATAGAGGATTTTCTGATTGAGTGGGAGCTACAAAAATGGTAGAATAAAAAAAATACAAGGTAGAGAAGTTTTACAGATGAAATTATCAATTATGGAAGATGCAGATTGAGGATTATCTGTATCAAAGAGATTTATACTTACCATTGGATGAAAATTCTAGACCTACGAAGATGAATGATGAAGAATGGAAGATTCTTGATAGAAAGGCTTTGGGATCTATAAGATTGAGCTTGACAATATCTGTGGCTTCTAATATTACAGAAGCGACATCTACGGTAGAGTTAATGAAATATCTTGCTAATTTATATGAAAAACTTAGTGCTTCAAATAAAGTTTATTTGATGAAGAAACTATTTAGTTCTAATATGCATGAAGGTGGATCTACATCTAGTCATTTGAATGATTTCCGATTTATTGTAAATCAGTTAAAATCGGTTGATATTCTGTTTGATGATGAAGTGAAATACACTCTTATTCTTATGTTCTTTTCCTGATAGTTGGGATAACTTGGTAATGGCTGTTAGTAATACAACATGTGCTAATAATATTTTGAAGTTTGATGATGTGGTTAGTATAATCTTGAATGAAGAAATTCGCAGAAAAATTATAAAGGAATCATCGTTTGGGAATGCTTTGAATGTAGAAAGAAAAGGCAGACAAAAGGAGAGATCCAAGAGTAAGAATAATGGGTAATTAAAGTCAAGTAATGACAGATCTAAATCCAGAGGTAAGGGAATTACATGTTGGAATTGTGGAAAGAAAGGACATGCAAAGAAAGATTATTGGTCAAAGGATAAAGAGAACCAACACCTAGACAAAGGTAAAGAGGTAAAATATTGCAGCAGAGGTAATGCAAGATGCTCTTATTCTTTCTTTGGATAAAAGAATAGAATCATGGGTTTTAGATTTAGGAGCTTCTTTCTATGCAACCCCTAATAAGGGTTATTTCAAAAATTATGTCTAGGGCAATTTTGGGCATGTTTATTTGGGTGATGATGAACCTTGTAGTATTACTGGTAAAGGGGAAGTTCATCTAAAATTGCAGAATGGAAATACATGGGTATTGAAAGACATGAGGCATGTGCCAAGCCTTAGGAGGAATCTTATTTCTGTACAGGGTAACTAGGTGAAGTTGGTTGCATGGTTACATTCACATTAAACTCTTGGAAAGTCACCAAGGGTGCCTTTGTTGTGGCAAGAGGCAAGAAGGTAGGAACATTATATTTATCTACCTGTGTTACTGATTCCTTTTTTGTATTATCTACTTCAGATTTAGATGCATGCATGTGGCATAATCAGTTGGGCCATATGAGTAAAAAAGGAATGTAAATTTTAAAGGTTAAGGGTAAGTTATCATATTTGAAAGATTTAGATCTTGATTTCTGTGAGCATTGTGTCTTTGGAAAGAAAAAGAGAGTGAGATTTCTCAAAGTTGGGGCAACTAAGAAGGAGTAGAAATTAGAGCTTGTACACTCAGATGTGTGGGGAACAAACAAGGTAGCTTCTCATGGAGGATCCCATTATTATGTTACTTTCATTGATGATGCTACAAGAAAGGTATGGAGTTTATTGTATTAAACATAAATTTAATGTTTTTGAGACTTTTAAAAGATGGAAAGCCCTTGTTGAGAATGAATTAAATTCAAAGTTAAAGTGTTTTAGATTTGACAATGGTGGTGAATACTGTAGCAAGGCTTTCAATGATTATTGTTCAATGAATGTAATACGTAGAGAAAGGATGGTTCCAAGAACACCACAAGAGAATGGTGTTGTAGAAAGAATGAACATGAAAATCATGGAACGTGCTAGAAGTATGAGGATACATGTTGGATTGCTCTTGCAGTTTTGGGTAGAAGAAGTTGATACAATGATTTATTTGATTAACCGTGGGCCTTCAAGTTCACTAGATGGAGGAATACCGGAGGAAACTTGGATAAGAAAAGAGGTAGATCTTTCTTTTCTTAAAGTTTTTGGTTTAGAAGATTTTGTGCATATTGATAAGGAAAATAGAAAAAAGTTGGATGCAAAATCCAAGAGATGCACTTTCATTGGTTATGGATCTGGTGATTTCGGATTCTATTTTTGGGATTTAGAGAATTCTAAAATTATTAGGAGTCGTGACATTGAATGGAATGAAAAGAGAATGTACAAGGATCAAATTTTGGTACCCAAGGACGAACTGGTTGAGAAGTTTGTGAATGAAAATGAACTCTCAGATTTAAAACTCATACCTACAGGGTTACACAGTAACTGGTGTTGGTTGATCCCTGACCGACATCGGTCAGCTGAACTGGTATCAGTTATAGAAGAGCCAAACCGACATCAGTTAGCAGATGAATCGGTTGAGAAGTTTGTGAATGAAAATGAACTCTTGGATTTAAAACTCATACCTACAGGGTTACACAGTAACCGATGACTGACATCAGTCAACTGAACCGGTATCGGTTATGAAAGAGCCAAACAGACATCGATTAGTAGAATTGGTGTTGGCTACAGATGACCGGTGTCGGTCACTATCATAATTGGAAACAAATGTCCAGGAGGTCCAGAATGAGCCTCCAATACCCCAAACTCTTGTGAGAAGGTCACAAAGGGTAAGTAAACCTCTAGAAAGATTTACACCTTCTCTATCTTGTTTATTATTGACTGATAATGGTGAACTAGAAAGTTTTGAAGAATCAATGTAGGATGATACCCACGTTCAGTGGGAGCATGACATGGATGAGGAGATGGACTCCTTGGAACAAAACCAGACTTGGGATTTGGTTAAGTTTCCAGCAGGTAAGAGGACATTGCAGAACAATATGGGTTTATAGGATCAAGGAAGAATAGGGTGGACATAAAAGGTACAAGGCAAGGCTTATAGTAAAGGGATTTGCATAGAAAGTAAGTATTGACTTTGGTGAAATATTTTCTCCTGTTGTAAAGATGACTTCTATTCGTATTGTATTGAGTTTAGTTGTAGTAGATGATTTGCATTTAGAGCAACTAGATGTGAAGACGACTTTCCTTCATGGTGATTTGGATGAGGTTATTTATATGCAGTAGTTGTTTGGGTATGAAGTCAAGGGTAATGATAAATTAGTGTGTAGGTTGAAAACGAGTCTATATGGGCTCAAATAAGCTCTAAGGCAATGGTACACGAGGTTTGATAGTTTCATGCATGAGCATGGTTACTTGAGATGTGAATCTGACCATTGTGTTTATTTCAAGAAGCTTGAAAATGGGAGCTATATTATTTTGTTACTGTATGTGAATGATATGCTTATTGCAGGATCTAGTATGCAGGACATTGGTGAGCTTAAGGGAAAGCTAGCTCACACATTTGCTATGAAGGATTTAGGAGTTGTAAAAAGAATCCTTGGCATGTAAATACACATAGACATGAAGAATAAGAAATTGTATTTATCTCAGGAGGATTATATCTACAAGGTGTTAGAAAAGTTTAAAATGTAGAATTCAAAACCTGTAAGTACACCTATGGCTAGACACTTCAAATTGAACAAAGATCAATGTCCTTCATCACATGAGGAGGTCAAATAAATGACACAAGTACCATATGCTTCAGCAATTGGGAGTCTTATGTATGCTATGGTTTGTACCAGACTAGACATTGCACAAGCAGTGGGAGTTGTGAGTAGATTTATGGCCAATCCAGGTAAAGAGCATTGGAAACCAGTCCAATGGATACTCAGGTATTTGAGAGGGACATCTAGCATGCAGTTATGCTATGGAGGTTCGGATATTTCTTTATGTGGCTATGTTGATTCGGATATGGCTGGAGATCTGGATGGTAGAAGCACTACTAGATATATTTTCATAGTAGGTGGGACGACAGTTAGCTGGATATTGAGATTGCAGAAGGTTGTGGCTTTGTCTACTACAGAGGTAGAGTATGTTGCAGCTATAGAGGCTAGCAAAGAGATGATATGGATGAGCAGGTTCATGGAAGAGTTGGGAAAGGAACAAGATGATTACAAATTGTTCAATGACAGTCAGAGTGCAATTCATTTGGAAAATAACTCAACGTTTCATTCTAGAATGAAACACATTTAGTTGAGGTATCACTTCATACGACAAGTATTGGAGGATGGGCAGCTGAAACTGGAGAAGATTCATATGAGTGAAAACCCTGCGGATATGCTAATGAAGCCATTAGTAAAAGAGAAGTTGGAGCTACACTCCACTTCTGTTGGTCTTCAAGTTTGAGACTTGAAGAGGAAGAAAAAGCTAAGGAAAGGATCCAAGAATGACGTTGTACAGGTATAATGCAGTAATTTATCTCCAAGTGGGAGATTGTTGAGATGTGGAGCTCAATTACTTCAGTTTAGCATGTTATATAAACTTGCTGGAAAGAACAATAATTAACATTGGTTATGAAGGGACCAACATTGGTGTAACACCCACTAAAACGCCTGCAAGAGACTCAAGAACAACCTAGGTTAAGTTAGAAAAAAATTACAGAATAATTTTTTTTTGAAATGTGTGCCCGCATACATCGGGATTGAAACTACAATTCTTCACAATAATGTTTCAATGTCAATGATATTTAATAATTAATAATTTCCTGATTTTAACTAATTATTAAGTCTGCATTAAAACAAATAAGTAAATTTCATCCAACTTCAATATTTAGTTCACTATAAGCGTTAATTTAATAAACTGGCCTCATTAAATTCCTACTATAGTTAAATATTTCACAAATAAATAATAACAAGGTCCATTTTACATGAGGTTAGAATAAACATCCCCTTACCTCATAAAGTGACCCTTTAAAAGTCAACTCATGCTTTAAAATTTAGATATTTAAATAAAAAGGTAATTTCCCACTCATCCATCCCCCACCTACTTTTTGTAGGGGTGATTCTCATCCCTTGGATGGATTCAATCTAGGCCCTTGATGTGGAAAAAGGGTACCCAACCCTAAACATCCTTATGAAGCTTCCTTTCTCATCTCATTTGATTCATTTTCTTTCTTTGGTTTTACAGGTTGATGGAGGAGGAAAGGAAGCCATTGGAGGTCACTCCAAGCTTTTGATGGATAAAGGCTTGCAATTTTCCTTGTTTCGTATTTTGTGCATACCCTCATCCTAGGGTTTCAAAGGATGTATTTATATTATTTTACTCATATTTTTGTTATATTTACTCAAATGGGTATATGGGTATTTGCCATTTTATTGACATGGTTAAAGATCTGATATGTGTTATCATTTAGGTAAGTGAATATCATTTATATATATTCACTAAATGATAACAATATCAGATCTTATATATGTATAAGAGTGTGTGTGTTTACATGTATGTGTGTGTGTGTGTGTGTGTGTTATATTTATATAAGTATATATATATATGTCTTTATTAAATAAACCCAAAAATTTTACTTATTGTTTCTAATATATTTACTGTAAACCCGAAATAATTATATATATATATATACATATATATATATATACAGATATATGTTATATCTTATATATATCGCGGCTTAATATATAGCACTTAAAAAATAAGCAAATATCAAAATTTACATTATTTATTTAACATGATTTAATAAGGTTTGTTGTGGGTTGGGGGGAGGGCCTGCATAATCCCTGTGTCTTACGGCAATGGCCGTAGTTTATATATATATATATTAATATACAGGCCGTAGCCTAATGTTGGTGGGGGAAAGTTAGTTCCCGCACCACTTTACATTCCATAAAAAAGTGAATTTTGCATTGGTTTTGAAAAAATAAAGGGGCCGCATGGGTTCAAGGTAGAATAAGCCTTTGGATTAATTAAACTTCCCTAAAACACATTATATCTTTTATGGGGTGGGGTCTTTTTTCATTCATTCCCACCATATTTAGCCTAAAACTTAAATACCTGAACGAGGTATGGCCATGGCCCCATACCCACATTAAATATATTATATATATATATATATATATATAAAAAATAGGAACAATATTAATATTAATTTACCCGAATGGATTATTGTCATTAATTATTATTATTTGCATTAAACTTAATATGACCAACTAACTGCATTAGTCTTATATTATATATATATATATATATATATATATATATATATATAAGTTATATAGTAATGGTTTGTTGAGTAAAATTAATCTTGTAATCGTAAAATTTTTATTTTAATAATAATTTAATCATCACTTTATACAATCAAAAGAAGATAAGGTTCAAAGGTATAGTCTTATTATTTATTTATTTATTTATCTTAACTAATTTGTTTAATGAAGGAAAATTAGAAAGGAAATTTCCTTTATTGACAAGGTAACAAGCAAATGATTTCTTCTTTTGGGTTTAAATTTTTGCTATAATTTTTAAAGCTACTTTAAACCAATACTTCCAAAATTACATGTGAAATTTAAACCTATTCTTTCAACAATGTAAGGAAATGAACAAAATAGTTTAACTTTTCCAATACATGCCTTTCCAAGTAACACAATGAAATGTTACTATTTCTTAATACAAATTTCCTAACAATCCACAAGAGATTTTACAACAACATTTCCATTAATATATTCTAAACAAGAGCAAAGAACAACACACTTAATGAAGGTTGTCATTCCACTAAAGAGAGTAACAAACTATTTTCCAATTCACCCTTTTATCCAAAGAATACATCAACTAACTTCAAATGCAAGTATAATAGAACTTCATCTTTCCACATACTATTACAACAAGGACTAACTTTACAATAACATTATTTCTTCTTTCCCTTTTTACATGAAAATACAATAACAATAAAAACTATTTGAATACAACTTTCCTTTACAAATTCATTACAATGTCCTCCACTTGATGTGGGAAACCATACAAAAATTATAAATAAAGAATGAACTACATTATTAAAATTTCTTCCACTCTAAGTGGGTAAAATGCAAGGAAGTTTTTTCACATGGTCACCAACAAGACTCCAATGCTCCAAACACCAACAAGATAGCTCCTCCAAAAGTTTTCTTGATTCACAACAAAATAGGGGGAGAGGCAACGCTCTCCACCCAACCAAGATACCCAATGGAGAGGAGAAGCCATCCTCTCCATTGGCCCCCGAGCCCCAACCACATTACAATAGGAAGAAGATCTCAACTCATGGCAACTACTAGCTTCCACAATACTTAGACAAATAATTTCACATTCATTCCATTTACATACAAAACACAACAACAACTCAACAAGAAGAAAACAACAAAACAACAAGATCACAAGGCTTATCAAGAAAGCCAAAAGAGTAAGACCTATGGGGAGGCCACTTATGCCTCCCAATGGGAATGGGTGCCACCTAAAAATCCTCCAATGCAAAACACAATACCCCTAACAACTCTTATGCCTCCCTCAAGTACCCCTTATCCCTCCATCCACTCTTATGCCTCCCTCAACTCTTATGGCTCCCTCAAGAAAGTAAGAACAAGAAGAAAATGCAAGCATTTCTCATACTAGGTGGGCACCCAACCCAAACTCCCTCCTCAAGAAAATGATCTCTTATTCCTCCCTCAAATAAACTCCCCATAGTCTCCTCCCACTCCCAACTTAGGCATTCTACCCATTCCCAACAAGCATTTCAAAGAAACAACAACATTCAACACAACATATACACACATACATATAACAATAACATAATATAAACAAAGGTGAAGCTCCTACCTTTCCATGGTAGAGCTTGTTCCAAGTATGAAGTTCCAAATCCCTCCAAAGATCAAGCAAGCATCCACAAGCTCTCCAACAAGTATCAACAAGCTCCAAAAATCCACAAACTCCTTCAAAATCCTCTCCTCTCCAAAAATACAAGAGACTAAAAATGAACATCCAACCCCAAAACAAGCAACAAGAATTCAATAAATAGAGAAAAGAGAGGGAGGGATGATGTGGCTCCAAGTAGGATGCCACCTCATTTCCTCTCCACTCCACATCACTTGGTCAACCTCATATTCCAATGCACAATTAATGAGTGGTTGGAGGAATGACAAGCACCTTACACACTCCATCTAAGCCCACTCCCCCAAAGGACAAAATTAAATTTTTGAAAGAAAGTGCAATTAATATTTTACCTTTTCATCCCCCCAAAACACCTAAAAGACCCTAAATTTGAACTCCCAACCCATAGGTAGGGTTGGCATGGGCTTTTAAGAGGTGTGGGACAAGTTTGACTTGTCCCACAAGCTTCCAAATTTGGCCTCTAAGGCCAAATTCGAGTTTCCCGTGGGGTAGAGTGTGCTACACTCAAAACTCAAACACACATCACTCAACACAAAATCCAAAGTAAATCAAGCCTAATAAATGAACTCCCTTTTGGTCACATCTTTTTAATTAGTTTAAACCAAATTCAAATTAACTTAATTAAGACACTACAACCCATGACTAAAAAGGGGTAAACACAATTCCAAGAATCTAAATAATAAAACAAGTAAAATTTCACTTACTAAAAGAAAACACATACTAACATAATAGAAAGGGAAATTAAAACAAAACAACACATGACCCCTAGGTCACAATTTTCTCCTAACCATTAATTCTAACACACACAATTACATGTTGCCACGGTGACCCTAGTTGGATTCTTCTCGAATTCCGATGTGGTTGGTCTCCACTCCCCCGATATTGTTGTGAATATAATATACCTGCAGAACAGAGAATACCTCCTTCGGCCTCGTGGCCGCATTAAAACAGTCATGCCAAAATATGCGATATAAATCTAAAATCAACTATATATGAATTATTATCATCTATGCAAATACGATATCACTTACAATTTCTAGCACATTTCTATTACACATTTCATTCATGTCAAAACGATCATCACATTAATCCAATTATCAAGATCTACTCAATATGATTAAACATATCACATGTCAGAATTACAGATAAATAACCATGTCAAAAGTGTATCAATATCAACAACAAAAGTCTCCAGTAGTCCATATGCATCATATAAGAATCAAATGAATAACATTTCAGTATCTCTGATATCTACTAACATGCTATATCAAAAACTATAATATATCCATAAGTGCATATGACAATATCGAAAAAATAATAATCAAAAGGTGTCGAAGGAAAGTGGGCACTACATCCCCCTCCCCTTAGACTCGACTTCCTCCTAGAAGTCACTGGAAAAGGTGTGGAAACTGTCCTCGTAGCAAAGTAGCATCCTCCCAAGTAGCTGAAGTCTCGTCATATCTGTCCCATTGGACCCGAACCTGATCAATCTCTCTACCGCGAAGGCCCAGGGTCCTGCGCTCTATAATGCGTACGGGCTCCACCATCACCTGCCCCTGATCCTGCACCTGCAATGCGGTCCAATCTAGCACGTGAGAAGGATCAGAAATATATCTCCTAAGCACAAAAACATGAAACACATCATGGACGCGAGACAAGCTAGGTGGCAATGCTAGACGATAGGCCAAGGGACCGAGGCGCTCCAAGATCTCAAAGGGACCCACAAACCTAGGAGCAAGCTTAGAACCTTTTCCATAATGGATAGGGCTCTTATGTGGTCTGACACGAAGAAACACCTTCGTGCCCACCTCAAAACTACGATCTGTCCTATGCTGGTCTGCATACTTCTTCTGTCTGTCCTGCGCCTCCTGCAATCTCTGTCTGATCAAGGTAACCTGCTGCTCCATATCTTGCAATAATGCTGGCCCAAGGGAAACCTTGCCCTCAATCCTGTCCCAACTAAGAGGTGTCCTAAACACTCTCTGCCATATAATTCCTGAAAAGGAGCCATGCCTATCAAACTCTGGAAACTATTATTGTAGGAAAACTCCACCAAATACAGATACTCCTCCCATCTCGACTGGTGATCCATAACGTACATCCTAAGCATGTCCTCCAGGATCTGATTCACCCGCTCAGTCTGTCCATCTGTCTCAGGGTGATATGTTGTGCTGAAATTTGATCCTCGTCCCAAGAGCATGCTGCATGGTGGTCCAGAAATGGGAAGTGTACAAAGGATCGCGGTCGCAAATGATCTTCTGTGGAATCCCATGTAATCTGACAATCTCATCAAGATATACTCATGCCACAGCACTAGCTGTATAGGTGGTCTTCACCAGAGAAAAATGAGCTACTTTCGTCAATTTATCCACCGTGACCATGATGGCGTCATGGTGGTATCTCGATGTCGGTAACCCAACAATGAAGTCCATAGAAATGGTGTCCCACTTCCACTCCGGTATGGCGTGAGGATAGAGAAGGCCAGCTGGATGTTGATGCTCGGCCTTCACCCTCTGGCACTCTAAACAGTGTGACACAAACAAAGCCACGTCTCTCCAAAGTCCTCTCCAAAAATACAACTGTCTCAAGGTGGCGTGCATCTTCTTCACCCCGGGATGGGCTGAATAAGGTGCACGATGGGCCTCTGTCAAAATGTCCTGTCTCAAGCCTCCATCTCTAGGAACATATATCTGACCTCTGTGTCTGAGAAGACCATCTGCCTCTAATGAAAATCCATCAAATCTCCCCTCAAGGGGTCTCTGAGACTCAATCTCTGCTCTGGCTGCAAGGTAGAAACTATCCTGAGGAAGCTGCTGCAAGATCCTACCCCGCAAATCTGTGCCCACTGAGGTGGCCATAGCCACATGTCTCTGTCTACTCAAGGCATCTGCAACCACATTCTCCTTCCCCTTCACATGCTCTATCTCCATGTCATACTCACAAAGTAACTCCATCCAACGCCGCTGATGAGCGTTGAGATTGGGCTGCGTGAAGAGGTGGCGAAGACTCAAGTGATCAGTCCTGAGTGTAAATCTCTGGCCAAGAAGAAAATGTCTCCACCGCACTAAGGCATGTACAACTGCTGCAAGCTCAAGATCATGGGTCAGATAATTGAGCTCATAATCTTTGAGTTTGCGAGACTCAAAGGCAACTACTCTACCCTCCTGCATCAACACACCTCCAAGTCCTGCCAAGGAAGCATCTGTGCAAACGTAGAACTCACCCTGAGGATCTGGCACTGCAAGAATAGGTGCTGTCGTGAGGCATTCCTTCAGTGTACTGAAGGCCTGCTCACATCTATCTGACCATAAAAACTTCTTCCCTTTCCGCTGAAGGGAAGTGATGGGGTGCGCAATCCGAGAAAAGTCCTGAACAAACCTCCTGTAATACCCTGCTAGACCCATGAAGCTACGCACCTCGGTCACACTAGTGGGTGCTGGCCAATCCATGATGGCTCGAATCTTGGAAGGATCGACTATGATACCTTCCCCAGAAATGATGTGGCCCAAATACTGCACCTCAGTCTGAAAGAACGCACACTTCTCCAAGTTCCCGTAAAGGTGCTGCTCACGAAGACACTGAAGAACCTGGCGAAGGTGCTCCTCGTGCTCCTCACGCGTGCGTGAGTAAACTAGAATATCATCAAGGAATATGAGCACAAAGCGATCAAGGAAAGTCCTGAATACCCCATTCATCAAACTCATAAACACTACAGGGGGCATTCGTCAAACCGAAAGGTACCACTGTGAACTCGTAGTGGCCATATCTCGTACGGAACGCGGTCTTATGAATATCTGTCTCCGTAATCCTGAGCTGATGGTACCCTGACTTAAGATCTATCTTGGAGAAAACTATAGCCCCCTTCATTTGATCAAATAAATCATCAATGCGTGGAAGGGGGTAACGATTCTTGATCGTTACTTTATTCAGCTGACGGTAGTCAATACACAACCGAAGAGATCCATCCTTCTTCTTCACGAAGATCACTGGTGCACCCCAAGGGGATACACTAGGATGGATTAGGCCCTTCTCTAGAAGGCCCTCGAGCTACAACTTGAGCTCACATAGCTCAGGAGTAGTCATCTGATAGGGTGCTCGTGAGATAGGCTCTGCGCCCGGAACTAGATCTATATGGAAATCTATCTCATGTGGGGGAGGTAACCCCGGTAGCTCCCCTGGAAACACATCAAAAAACTCTCTCAAGATGGGATGGTCATCAAGGGATGGTCCACTCGACTCATCCTCTGATCTGTCACTAACCGTAACAGCAAACAACTGACAACCCTGTCGCGCACACCGCTTAAGCTGCATAGCGGAGATGGTGCGAATAGAAACGGGTCTCCTAACCCCTGATATCACTAACTCCACTCCAAGATCATCTATGCAAGTAATAGTCTTATGGTAACAGTCCACTCTAGCTCTGTGAGAAGACAACCAGTCCATGCCCAAAATGACACCATAAGATCCTAATGGAAGGATTCGAAGATCTGAGGTAGTGGTGAAGGGTCCCAAATCCACTACACACTCCTTAACTAAGGAGTCTACAAAAATTTTGGCTCCAGAAGCCATCTCAACGTCCCAACTATGGCCCTGCCTAACTGCCACCAACCTGCAATGCTCTACTAAGGATGGTGTAATAAATGAATCAGAAGAACCAGAATCAAATAATATAGAGGTGGAAATACCACCAATACTACCTGTCGTCTCAATCACGGTACTCTGGTGCTCAGCCTGGCAGTTCTCGACCACTGCGTAGATCCGATGACTCCGTGCCATATCTCCAACAGTAGGCTCTGAGCTCTGCATCTTACCCTTGTTAGGGTTCTGTGGGCAATCTCTCCAATGATGTCCAACAACACCACAACCATAACAGCTACCTGGTCCTCTCCAGTGGGATACAGCTCTAGTTGGTACTCTAGATGTCTGAGCTATGGATCCTGATGATCTGGCTATGGACTGCTGAGGTCTCTGCTGATGAGCTCCTGCTGACTGAGCTCTCGGCGCACCCTGTGTCCTGATGGGACCCCTAGGAGGAGGCCCCATACTACGTCCTCTCTATGCATCAAATCTCTGAGGAGGTCGGTAAGGTGGGCGGGTCTGCTGCTGCTGTTGCTGCTGTGGTGGCCTGAATGAAGCTTGCCCTGAACTTTGTCCACCCCGTGGAGGAGGAACTGACCCCTTCGACCTACCATCCTGCATCTACTGGATACGGCTCTGAACTCTGTCTCTAGCCTGTTGCATCTTCCCCCGTGTCTCCTCTGTAATATAGGCCTTCTCCACGGCCTCTACTAATGTCTGTGGGCAGTGAATGCGCACCGCGCCACCCAAATCCAAGTTCAGGCCCCGGATGAACCTGTGAATCCATACCTGCTCATCCTGCATATAGTCGACGTACTGGAGTAGGTCCAAAAATTGACTCTCATACTCAGCTACTGTCATCGATGCCTGACGGAGGTCATGAAACTCGTCTATCCGCTGCTGTATAAACCTCCTGGGTAAATACCTGCTCCTGAAACGCTCCTCAAATAGCTCCCAGGTAACCATCTCTGAGTCAACATGGAGCTTCTGCTCCTCGGTCCTCCACCAGACTCCTGCTCCATCCCTCAGAAGATGGATCGCAACACGAGCTTTCATGTTGCTAGTACAAGGACAGAGCTTGAAGCATCCACTCAAGCTCACCAACCAGGCCTCTACCTGAAAACCTCCTGTATCACCCGAATAGTGAGATGGTCGTAGCTTCAGGATCTCCCTGATATGGTCTGCAGCTGATGTATGACGACCCCTAGGTCTATCTGTATGCTCCTCCCTCTGTCTAGGGCTCCGAGACCTGTCCCTATGTCCTGAGATCCTGTCCCCATGTCCTCTCTGTGGTGACTCTGCCCTAGCCGACTCTGCGTGGAAGTTTTCTACCCTATGCTCCTCGCTGTGTCGAGGGGATACTTGGGCATCTACTGATGGCTCCAAACTATGTCTGGCAAATCGTCCTCCCAAGGGCTCTCCGCGTATAGCGGCATTGACATCCTGGAGTGTCTGTAAGATCTGAGGTAGAATGGCCACTACAGCCTGCTCTGGCGGTGGTATATCTAGGTCTATATGAAGAGACCCCTCACCTAATCCGCACCTCCTGCACAGATCAAGGCGAGAGTTAGTTCATTGTTCTAGGTCTTGTGCCAGTTTTCTAAGTTTGTTGTTTCATATAATTATCAACATTGTGGTTTTATAGATTTAAAAGAATCAACTTTGCACTAGGTTAAATGTTCATGTTTCATGTTTTCTAGGTGTGCCCAAGGGTCCAAGCTTTGAACCCACGGCTCTGATACCAAGTGTAACACCCGCTAAAATGCCCGCAAGAGACTCAAGAACAACCTAGGTTTAGTTAGAAAAATTATGGAATAATTTTTTTTTGAAAAGTGTGCCCGCATACAGGCTCGAAACTACAATTGTCACGATAATGTTTCAAGGTCAATGATATTTAATAATTAATAATTTCCCATTTTAACCAATTATTAGGTCCGCATTAAAACAAATAAGTAGATTTAGTCCAACCAAGGTTTAGTTCACTCTAAGTGTTAATTTAATAAACAATTAAATTCCTACTATAGTTAAATATTCCACAAATAAATAAATAACAAGGTCCATTTTACATGGGGTTAGAATAAACATCCCCTTACCCCATAAAGTGACCCCTTAAAAGTCAACTCATGTTTTAAAATTAAGACATTTAAATTAAAAAGGTAATTTCCACTCACCCACTCTCCACCTACTTTTTGTAGGGATGAATCTCATCCCTTGGATGGATTAAATTTGGACCCTTGATTAAGAAAGAGGCAATCTAACCCTAAAGCATCCTTATGAAAGCTTCTTTCTCATATCATTTGATTCATTTTCTTTCTTTTGTTTTGCAGGTTGATGGAGGAGGAAGAGAAGCCATTGGAGGTCATCCAAGCTTTTGGGTAAAGGCAAGCTGCAATATTTCCTTTTTTACTTATTTTGTGCATACCCTCTCCTAGGGTTTCAAAAGCATTTATTTATATTTATTTACTCTTAGTTTTCTTTGATTTTACCCAAAAGGGTTGTGGGTATTTGCCCATTTTGATTGACATGTTAATTTGGTTTGCATCTTCATTTTGGGGTAATATATGTATATATATTTTCTTTTATTTTTAATTCTAATATTTTCCAATATTACAAATTATAATAATAAAAGAAACCAGAAATATAATTCTATATATATATAAATGTGGTAACCTGAAATAATTTAAACTGGCCGAACGCCACAATATATAAATACACAAATCTGGCCGCAAATCTTTAAAAAAGGTAAGGGGGCCAAAAATTTAGGGTAAGTAAAATTAGGGCAAAAAAATGATTTTTCACAAATTTACGTTAAAATAATATGGGAAAGGGTAGCCGACCCCACCCCCACCATCCCATTGATAATGGGGTGTGGGGTGGGGTCACTTCCCCCAAAGCCTTAAAAAACAGGTATGTCCGTGCCTTTTTGAAAGCCTTTAATCCCAAGGGGTTTATTTTAATTTAAAATTTTGGATTGGGTTACTTTATTTAATCCTTTTTTTTGGGGTTATACACCCATACTTCCCTTTTACCATTTCCTTTTTTTTAAAATTTCTTTTTAAAAGTTTTTTTAAAAAGTATTTATAAACTTAAATATATGAATAATTTATATATATATATATATATATATATATATATATATATATATATTAATCTTATATATAATAATATTATTTGTATTACTAATATGACCATATTAATAAATCTTATATTAAAATATTCCTCTATAATACTATAAATATTATATTATTAATAATATTTATAAATATTGATATTATTAATAAAAGTGGTTTGTGGAATATAATTAATTTTTATCATTTTGTTATTTAATAATTTGATCATCAAAAATCAAAAGAGGCTAAGGTTCAAGAGAGTACATTTCCTTTCCCTTAGCAATTTGTAATAAGGACTTAGAATAAATTCCATTTAAATGAGAATAACATGCTATAATTTAGCTTAGACTATTTTATTGACCTCTTTTAAATTATCTTCCAAAATTACAATTGTGAAATTTAAACTTTCTTTCAACAATGTAAGGAAAACAAAATAGTCTAAATTTTCCAATACATGCTTTCAAGTAACACAATGAAATGTAACTATTTCTTAATACAAATTTCCAACAATTTCACAAGAGATTTTACAACAACATTTCCATTAATATATTCTAAACAAGAGCAAGAACAACACACTTCATGAAGGTTTTCATTCCAATAAAAGAGTAACAAACTATTTTCCAATTCACCCTTTTATTATCCAAGGAATAAGGATCATAACTTCAAATGCAAGTATAATATGATAATAATCTTTCCTTTCTATTTGCAAACTAACTTTACACAAACATTCTTTCTTCTTTCTTTTCTTATATATAATAATGCACTTCAATAACAACTATTTGAATACAATAAGTTTCCTTTACAAATTCATTACAATGTCCTCCACTTGATGTGGGAAATTATGCAAAAATTGTAAATAAAGAATGAACTACATTATTACAATTTCTTCCACTCTAAGTGGGTAAAATAACAAGGAAGTTTCACATGGTCATCAACAAGACTCCAATGCTCCAAACACCAACAGGATAGCTCCTCCAAAAGTTTGCTTGATTCACAACAAAATAGGGGGAGAGGCAACGCTCTCCACCCAACCAAGATACCCAATGGAGAGGAGAAGCCATCCTCTCCATTGGCCCCCGAGCCCCAACCACATTACAATGGGAGAAGATCTCAACTCATGGCAACTACTAGCTTCCACAATACTTAACAAATAATTTCACATTCATTCCATTTACATACAAAACACAACAACAACTCAACAAGAAGAAAACAACAAAACAACAAGATCACAAGGCTTATCAAGAAAGCCAAAAGAGTAAGACCTATGGGGAGGCCACTTATGCCTCCCAATGGGAATGGGTGCCACCTAAAAATCCTCCAATGCAAAACACAATACCCCTAACAACTCTTATGCCTCCCTCAAGTACCCCTTATCCCTCCATCCACTCTTATGCCTCCCTCAACTCTTATGGCTCCCTCAAAGTAAGAACAAGAAGAAAATGCAAGCATTTCTCATACTAGGTGGGCACCCAACCCAAACTCCCTCCTCAAGAAAATGATCTCTTATGCCTCCCTCAAATAAACTCCCCATAGTCTCCTCCCACTCCCAACTTAGGCATTCTACCCATTCCCAACAAGCATTTCAAAGAAACAACATTCAACACAACATATACACACATACATATAACAATAACATAATATAAACAAAGGTGAAGCTCCTACCTTTCCATGGTAGAGCTTGTTCCAAGTATGAAGTTCCAAACCCCTCCAAAGATCAAGGAAGCATCCACAAGCTCCAAAAATCCAACAAGTATCAACAAGCTCCAAAAATCCACAAACTCCTTCAAAATCCTCTACTCTCCAAAAATACAAGAGACTAAAAATGAACATCTAACCCCAAAACAAGCAAAAAGGATTCAATAAATAGAGAAAAGAGAGGGAGGGATGATGTGGCTCCAAGTAGGATGCCACCTCATTTTCCCTCCACTCCACATCACTTGGTCAACCTCATATTCCAATGCACCATTAATGAGTGGTTGGAGGAATGACAAGCACCTTACACACTCCATCTAAGCCCACTCCCCCAAAGGACAAAATTAAATTTTTGAAAGAAAGTGCAATTAATATTTTACCTTTTCATCCCCCCAAAACACCTAAAAGACCCTAAATTTGACCTCCCAACCCATAGGTAGGGTTGGCATGGGCTTTTAAGAGGTGTGGGACAAGTTTGACTTGTCCCACAAGCTTCCAAATTTGGCCTCTAAGGCCAAATTCGAGTTTCCCATGTGGGGTAGAGTGTGCTACACTCAAAACTCAAACACACATCACTCAACACAAAATCCAAAGTAAATCAAGCCTAATAAATGAACTCCCTTTTGGTCACATCTTTTAATTAGTTTAAAACAAATTCAAATTAACTTAATTAAGACACTACAACCCATGACTAAAAAAAAGGTAAACACAATTCCAAGAATCTAAATAATAAACCAAGTAAAAAATTCACTACTAAAAGAAAACACATACTAACATAATAGGAAGGAAAAATTAATACAAAACAACACATGACCCCTAGGTCACAATTTTCCCTAACCAAATAATTCTAACACACACACAATTACATGTTGCCACGGTGACCCTAGTTGGATTCTTCTCGAATTCCGATGTGGTTGGTCTCCACTCCCCCGATATTGTTGTGAATATAATATACCTGCAGAACAGAGAATACCTCCTTCGGCCTCGTGGCCGCATTAAAACAGTCATGCCAAAATATGCGATATAAATCTAAAATCAACTATATATGAATTATTATCATCTATGCAAATACGATATCACTTACAATTTCTAGCACATTTCTATTACACATTTCATTCATGTCAAAATGATCATCACATTAATCCAATTATCAAGATCTACTCAGTATGACTTAAACATATCACATGTCAGAATTACAGATAAATAACCATGTCAAAAGTGTATCAATATCAACAACAAAAGTCTCCAGTAGTCCATATGCATCATATAAGAATCAAATCAATAACAGTTCAGTATCTCTGATATCTACTAACATGCTATATCAAAAACTATAATATATCCATAAGTGCATATGACAATATCGAAAAAAATAATAATCAAAAAGGTGTCGAAGGAAAGTGGGCACTACATCCCCCTCCCCTTAGACTCGACTTCCTCCTGGAAGTCACTGGAAAAGGTGTGGAAACTGTCCTCGTAGAAAAGTAGCATCCTCCCAAGTAGCTGAAGTCTCGTCATATCTGTCCCATTAGACCCGAACCTGATCAATCTCTCTGCCGCGAAGGCCCAGGGTCCTGCGCTCTATAATGCGTACGGGCTCCACCATCACCTGCCCCTGATCCTGCACCTGCAATGCGGTCCAATCTAGCACGTGAGAAGGATCAGAAATATATCTCCTAAGCATAGAAACATGAAACACATCATGGACGCGAGACAAGCTAGGTGGCAATGCTAGACGATAGGCCAAGGGACCGAGGCGCTCCAAGATCTCAAAGGGACCCACAAACCTAGGAGCAAGCTTAGAACCTTTTCCATAACGGATAGGGATCTTATGCGGTCTAATACGAAGAAACACCTTCGTGCCCACCTCAAAACTACGATCTTTCCTATGTTGATCTGCATATTTCTTCTGTCTGTCCTGCGCCTCCTGCAATCTCTGTCTGATCAAGGTAACCTGTTGCTCCATATCCTGTAATAATGCTGGCCCAAGGGAAACCCTGTCCTCAATCTTGTCCTAACTAAGAGGTGTCCTACACACTCTCTGCCATATAATGCCTGAAAAGGAGCCATGCCTATAGAACTCTGGAAACTATTATTATAGGCAAACTCCACCAAATACAGATACTCCTCCCATCTCGACTGGTGATCCATAACGTACATCCTAAGCATGTCCTCTAGGATCTGATTCACCCGCTCAGTCTGTCCATCTGTCTTCTGGGTGATATGTTGTGCTGAAATTGATCCTCGTCCCAAGAGCATACTGCATGGTGGTCCAGAAATGGGAAGTGTACAAAGGATCACGGTCACAAATGATCTTCTGTGGAATCCCATGCAATCTGACAATCTCATCAAGATATACTCATGCCACAGCACTAGCTGTATAGGTGGTCTTCACTGGAGAAAAATGAGCTACTTTCGTCAATTTATCCACCGTGACCATGATGGCGTCATGGTGGTATCTCGACGTCGGTAACCCAACAATGAAGTCCATGGAAATGGTGTCCCACTTCCACTCCGGTATGGCGTGAGGATAGAGAAGGCCAGCTAGATGTTGATGCTTAGCCTTCACCCTCTGACACTCTAAACAACGTGACACAAACAAAGCCACGTCTCTCCGAAGTCCTCTCCAAAAATACAACTGTCTCAAGGTGGCGTGCATCTTCTTCACCCCGGGATGGGCTGAATAAGGTGCACGATGGGCCTCTGTCAAAATGTCCTGTCTCAAGCCTCCATCTCTAGGAACATATATCCGACCTCTGTGTCTGAGAAGACCATCTGCCTCTAATGAAAATCCATCAAATCTCCCCTCAAGGGGTCTCTGAGACTCAATCTCTGCTCTGGTTGCAAGGTAGAAACTATCCTGAGGAAGCTGCTGCAAGATCCTACCCTGCAAATCTGTGCCCACTGAGGTGGCCATAGCCACATGTCTCCGTCTACTCAAGGCATCTGCAACCACATTCTCCTTCCCCTTCACATGCTCTATCTCCATGTCATACTCACAAAGTAACTCCATCCAACGCCACTGACGAGCATTGAGATTGGGCTGCGTGAAGAGGTGGCGAAGACTCAAGTGATCAGTCCTGAGTGTAAATCTCCGGCCAAGAAGAAAATGTCTCCACCGCACTAATGCATGTACAATTGCTGCAAGCTCAAGATCATGGGTTGGATAATTGAGCTCATAATCTTTGAGTTTGCGAGACTCAAAGGCAACTACTCTACCCTCCTGCATCAACACACCTCCAAGTCCTGCCAAGGAAGCATCTGTGCAAATGTAGAACTCACCCTGAGGATCTGGCACTGCAAGAATAGGTGCTGTCATGAGGCATTCCTTCAGTGTACTGAAGGCCTACTCACATCTATCTGACCATAAAAACTTCTTCCCTTTCCACTGAAGGGAAGTGATGGGGTGCGCAATCTGAGAAAAGTTCTGAACAAACCTCCTGTAATACCCTGCTAGACCCATGAAGCTACGCACCTCGGTCACACTAGTGGGTGCTGGCCAATCCATGATGGCTCGAATCTTGGAAGGATCGACTACGATACCTTCCCCAGAAATGATGTGGCCCAAATACTGCACCTCAGTCTGAAAGAACGCACACTTCTCCAAGTTCCCGTAAAGGTGTTGCTCACAAAGACACTGAAGAACCTGGCGAAGGTGCTCCTCATGTGTACGTGAGTAAACCAGAATGTCATCAAGGAATATGAGCACAAAGCGATCAAGGAAAGTCCTGAATACCCCATTCATCAAACTCATAAACACTGCAGGGGCATTCATCAAACCGAAAGGTACCACTGTGAACTCATAGTGGCCATATCTCGTACGGAATGCGGTCTTATGAATATCCGTCTCCATAATCCTAAGTTGATGGTACCCTGACTTAAGATCTATCTTGGAGAAAATGGTAGCCCCCTTCATTTGATCAAATAAATCATCAATGTGTGGAAGGGGGGTAATGATTCTTGATCGTTACTTTATTCAGCTGATGGTAGTCAATACACAACCAAAGAGATCCATCCTTCTTCTTCATGAAGATCATTGGTGCACCCCAAGGGGATACACTAGGACGGATTAGGCCCTTCTCTAGAAGGCCCTCGAGTTGCAACTTGAGCTCACATAGCTCAGGAGTAGTCATCTGATAGGGTGCTCGTGAGATAGGATCTGCATTCGGAACTAGATCTATATGGAAATCTATCTCACGTGGGGGAGGTAACCCCGGTAGCTCCCCTAGAAACACATCAACAAACTCTGTCAAGATGGGATGGTCATCGAGGGATGGTCCACTCGACTCATCCTCTGATCTGTCACTAACCGTAACAGCAAACAATTGACAACCCTGTCACGCACACCGCTTAAGCTGCATAGCGGAGATGGTGCAAATGGAAATGGCCCTCCTAATTCCCGATATCACTGACTCCACTCCAAGATCATCTATGCAAGTAATAGTCTTATGGTAACAGTCCACTCTAGCTCTGTGAGTAGACAACCAATCCATGCCCAAAATGACACCATAAGATCCTAATGGAAGGATTCGAAGATCAAAGGTAGTGGTGAAGGGTCCCAAATCCACTACACACTCCTTAACTAAGGGGTCTATAGAAATTTTGGATCCCGAAGCCATCTCAACATCCCAACTGCGGCCCTACCTAACTGCCACCAACTTGCAATGATCTAGTAAGGATGGTGTAATAAATGAATCAAAAGAACCGGAATCAAATAATATAGAGGTGGAAATACCACCAATACTACTTGTCGTCTCAATCACAGTACTCTGGTGCTCAGCCTGGCGGTTCTCGACCACTGCGTAGATCTGATGACTCCATGCCATATCTCCAATAGTAGGCTCTGAGCTCTGCATCTTACCCTTGTTAGGGTTTTGTGGGAAATCTCTCTAATGATGTCCAACAACACCACAACCATAACAACTACCTGGTCCTCTCCAGTGGGATGCAGCTCCAGTTGGTACTCTAGATGTTTGAGCTACAGATCCTGATGATCCGGCTATGCACTGTTAAGGTCTTTACTGACGAGCTCCTGACTGACTGAGCTCTCGGCACACCCTGTGTCCTGATGGGATCCATAGGAGGAGGCCCCATACTACGTCCTCTCTGCGCATCAAATCTCTGAGGAGGTCGGTAAGGTGGGTAGGTTTGTTGCTGCTGCTGCTGCTGTGGTGGCCTGAATGAAGCTTTCCCTAAACTTTGTCCACCCCGTGGAGGAGGAACTGACCCCTTCGACCTACCATCCTGCATCTGCTGGATACGGCTCCGAACTCTGTCTCTAGCATGTTGCGTCTTCCCCTGTGTCTCCTCTGCAATATAGGCCTTCTCCACGGCCTCTACTAATGTCTGTGGGCAGTGAATGCGCACCGCGCCACCCAAATCCAAGTTCAGGCCCCAGATGAACCTGTGAATCCATACCTGCTCATCCTGCATATAGTCGACGTACTAGAGTAGGTCCAGAAATCGACTCTCATACTCAGCTACTGTCATCGATGCCTGACGGAGGTCATGAAACTCGTCTATTCGTTGTTGTACAAACCTCATGGGTAAATACTTGCTCTTAAAATGATTATTAAATAGCTCCCAGGTGACTGTCTCTGAGTCAACATGGAGCTTTTACTCCTCGATCCTCCACCAGACTCCTGCTCCATCCATCAGAAGATGGATTGCAAAACGATCTTTCGTGTTGCTAGTACAAGGACAGAGCTTAAAGCATCCACTCAAGCTCACCAACCAGGCCTCTGCCTGAAAATTGTATGTATCACCCGAATAGTGAGATGGTCGTAGCTTCAGGATCTCCCTGATATGGTCTGCAGCTAATGTATGACGAATCCTAGGTCTATCTGTATGCTCCTCCCTCTGTCTAGGGCTCTGAGACCTATCCCTATGGCCTAAGATCTTGTCCCCATGTCCTCTCTTTGGTGACTCTGCCCTAGCCAACTCTGCACAGAATTTCTCTGCCCTATACTCCTCTCTATGTCAAGAGGATACTTGGGCATCTACTGATGGCTCCAAACTATGTCTGGCAAATCATCCTCTCAAGGGCTCTCCGCGTATACCGGCATTGACATCCTGGAGTTTTTGTAAGATCCCAGGTAGAATGGCCACTACACCCTGCTCTGGCGGTGGTATATCTAGGTCTATATGAAGAGACCCCTCGCCTAATCCGCTCCTCCTGCACAGATCAAGGAGAGAGTTAGTTCATTGTTCTAGGTCTTGTGTCAGTTTTCTAAGTTTGTTGTTTCACACAATTATCAACATTGTGGTTTTATAGATTTAAAGAATCAATTTTGCACTATGTTAAATGTTCATGTTTCATGTATTCTAAGTGTGCCCAAGCGTCCAAGATCTGAACCCATGACTCTGATACCAAGTGTAATGCCCACTAAGAACAACCACTAAGAGACTCAAGAACAACCTAGGTTTAGTTAGAAAAATTATGGAATAATTTTTTTTTTTTTAAAAGTGTGCCCGCATACAGGGTCGAAACTACAATTGTCACGATAATGTTTCAAGGTCAATGATATCTAATAATTAATAATTTCTCATTTTAACCGATTATTAGGTCCGCATTAAAACAAATAAGTAGATTTAGTCCAACCAAGGTTTAGTTCACTCTAAGTGTTAATTTAATAAACAATTAAATTCCTACTATAGTCAAGTATTCCACAAATAAATGAATAACAAGGTCTATTTTACATGGGGTTAAAATAAACATTCCCTTACCCCATAAAGTGGCCCCTTAAAAGTCAACTCATGCTTTAAACTTTAGATATTTAAATAAAAAAGGTAATTTCCCACTCATCCATTCTCCACCTACTTTTTGTAGGGGTGATTCTCATCCCTTGGATGGATTCAATCTAGGCCCTTGATGTGGAAAAAGGGTACCTAACCCTAAACATCCTTATGAAGACTTCTTTCTCATTTCATTTGATTCATTTTCTTTCTTTGGTTTTGTAGGTTGTTGGAGGTGGAAGGGAGGCCATTGGAGGCCATTGCAAGCTCTTGAAGGAATGAGCAAGCTTCTTTTCTCCCTTATTTGATTTATACCCTCATTGAGATTTCAAAAAAGTATTTATTCTTTTTATTTAGTTCATTTTCTTGCATATGCCCAAATGGGCAAATGGGTTTTTCTCCCATTTTCATCAAGGATAAGATTTGGATTCATGTTTTCATTTAAGTATGAGAATGTGTGTGTGTGTATATGTAAATATATATTTAATATTATTTTTTATCTATTTACTGTCAACCCAAAAATTCAGTTATATATATATATATATATATATATATACACACAGTCTGGCCGCAGCTTAATCTTTATACAGCACGCTTTAAGAAAAAGAGCAAACAAAATTTACATTATTTAGTTAACATGATTTTCAAGGTCTGCTGGGGGTTGGGGGGAGGGCTGTCGACCCCACCCCAACCCTTCCCCATTCTCCCAATTAAAACAGGCCGTAGCCTTTTTGGGGTTTAATCCCAAGCATTATACTTTAATTTACGTTTATTTTGCATTCGTACTTTATTTCCCCCTTCTTCTTTTTATTTAATCTTTTATATTTATACTTCCCTTTTTCCACGTTTCCTTTTTAAAAGTAATATTTATAAACTTAAATATATGAATATATATATATATATATATATATATATATATATATATATAGAAAATAGGAATATGAATAATATTAATCTTAATGTTATTGTCATTAATTATTATTATTTGTATTATTAATATGTACTTTAGTACGAATAATATTTACGATATTAGTATCCTTATCAAATATTAATGAAATATAGGTAACAATATTAGTAAGTTTAGAGCTTTTGCACTAAAATTTCTTTCTCCACAATTTAATAGGTATTGTACGGGAGTTCAAGTAGATTTTGATTTCATTTCCCTTAATAATTTGCAGATGGATTTACAATAAATTCTTAAACGAGGAAAACATACTAGAGCTAGAACTTAAATTACTTCATTGGCATATTGAAGACTATTTAAAACTTAAGTCTTTCCATCAACAATACAAGAAAAAAAATGCACTAATATTCTAACTTTTCCATACATCTCTTTCCAAGTAACACAATGAAATTTAATATTTTTTTCATAGCAAATTTCTTAACATTCCACAAGAGAGTTTACAACAATATCTCTGTTAATATAGTTTTTAAACAAGAGTAAGAATAACACACTTAATGAAGGTTGTCATTCCACTACAAGAGTAAAAAACTTATTTCCAATTCACCCTTTTATTACATCAACTAGCTTCACTAAAAGCCAACCTGAAAAATTTCCACATACATTACAACAAGGAATAACCATACAAAGAAAAATCCTTCATTCCCATCTCACATACACATACAACTTTATAATGTCCAATCAATCCACACCAATCTCCTTTATTATGATTACTTAATACAACATTTCCTCCACTTAAAATGGGAACAATTATACAATAATGTAGCTAAAATTACAAATGCAATATTACAATTTCTTCCACTCTAGGTGGGTAAACTACAAGCAAGTTTCACATGGTCATAAAAAAGACTCCAATGCTCCAAACACCAACATGGTAGCTCCTCCAATAGTTTGTTTGATTCACAACAAAATAGGGGGAGAGGCAACGCTCTCCACCCAACCAAGATACCCAATGGAGAGGAGAAGCCATCCTCTCCATTGGCCCCCGAGCCCCAACCACATTACAATGGGAGAAGATTTCAACTCATGGCAACTACTAGCTTCCACAATACTTAACAAATAATTTCACATTCATTTCATTTACATATTCAAAACACAACAACAACTCAACAAGAAGAAAACAACAAAACAACAATATAACAAGGCTTATCAAGAAAGCCAAAAGAGTAAGACCTATGGGGAGGGCACTTATGCCTCCCAATGGGAATGGGTGCCACCTAAAAAAATCCTCCAATGCAAAACACAATACCCCTAACAACTCTTATGCCTCCCTCAAGTACCCCTTATCCCTCCATCCACTCTTATGCCTCCCTCAACTCTTATGGCTCCCTCAAACTAAGAACAAGAAGAAAATGCAAGCATTTCTCATACTAGGTGGGCACCCAACCCAAACTCCCTCCTCAAGAAAACGATCTCTTATGCCTCCCTGAAATAAACTCCCCATAGTCTCCTCCCACTCCCAAAGCTTAGGCATTCTACCCATACCCAACAAGCATTTCAAAGAAACAACAACATTCAACACAACATATACACACATACATATAACAATAACATAATATAAACAAAGGTGAAGCTCCTACCTGTCCATGGTAGAGCTTGTTCCAAGTATGAAGTTCCAAACCCCTCCAAAGATCAAGCAAGCATCCACAAGCTCCAAGCAAATTCCAACAATCCAAAAACTCTCTTCAAAATCCTCTAACTCTCCAAAAATACAAGAGACTAAAAATGAACAGTGTAACCCCAAAACAAGAAAAATGGATTCATTAAATAGAGAAAAGAGAGGGAGGGATGATGTGGCTCCAATTAGAATGCCACCTCATTTTCCCTCCACTCCACATCTGGTCAACCTCATCTTCCAATGCACCATTAATGAGTGGTTGGAGGGATGACAAGGACCTTACACACTCCATCTAAGCCCACTCCCCCAAAGGAGAAACTTAAATTTTTGAAAGAAAGTGCAATTAAAATTTTACCTTTTCATCCCCCCAAAACACCTAAAAGACCCTAAATTTGACCTCCCAACCCATAGGTAGGGTTGGCATGGGCTTTTAAGAGGTGTGGGACAAGTTTGAATTGTCCCACAAGCTTCCAAATTTGGCCTCTAAGGCCAAATTCGAGTTTCCCATGTGGGGTAGAGTGTGCTACACTCAAAACTCAAACACACATCACTCAACACAAAATTCCAAGTAAATCAAGCCTAATAAATGAACTCCCTTTTGGTCACATCTTTTAATTAGTTTAAAACAAATTCAAATTAACTTAATTAGGACACTAAAACTCATGAATAATAAGGGGGTAAACAAAATATCCAAGAATCTAAATAGTAAAAACAGTAAAATTTCACTTACTAAGAGAAAACACATACTAACATAATAGAGAGGGAAAATTAAAACAAAACAACACATGACCCTTAGGTCACAGTTTTCTCCTAACCAAATAATTCTAACACACACACAATTACATGTTGCCATGGTGACCCTAGTTGGATTCTTCTCGAATTCTGATGTGGTTGGTCTCCACTCCCCCGATGTTGTTGTGAATATAATATACCTGCAAAACAGAGAATACCTCCTTCAGCCTTGTGGCCGCATTAAAACATTCATGCCAAAATATGCGATATAAATATAAAATCAACTATATATGAATTAATATCATTTATGCAAATACGATATCACTTACAATTTCTAGCACATTTCTATTACACATTTCATTCATGTCAAACTGAACATCACATTAATCCAATTATCAAAGATCTACTCAATATGACTAAACATATCACATGTCAGAATTACAGATAAATAACCATGTCAAAAGTATATCAATATCAACATCAAATGTCTCTAATAGTCCATATGCATCATATAAGAATAAAATCAATAACAATTCAGTATCTCTGATATCTACTAACATGCTATATCAAAAACTATAATATATCCATAAGTGCAGTCGATAATATCAAAAAAATAATAATCAAAAGGTGTCGAAGGAAAGTGGGCACTACATCCCCCTCCCCTTAGACTTGACTTCCTCCTGGAAGTCACTGGAACAGGTGTGGAAATTGTCATTCGTAACAAAGTAGCATCCTCCCAAGTAGCTGCAGTCTCATCATATCTGTCCCACTGGACCTGAACCTGATCAATCTCTCTACCACAAAGGCCCAGGGTCCTGCGCTCTATAATGCATATGGGCTCCACCATCACCTGCCCCTAATCCTGCACCTGCAATGTGGTCCAATCTAGCACGTGAGAAGGATCATAAATATATCTCCTAAGCACAGAAACATGAAACACATCATGGATGCGAGACAAGCTAGGTGGAAATGCTAGACGATAGGCCAAGGGACCGAGGCACTCCAAGATCTCAAAGGGAGCTACAAACCTAGGAGAAATCTTAGAACCTTTTCCATAACGGATAGGGCTCTTATGCGGTCTAATATGAAGAAACACCTTCATGCCCACCTCAAAACTATGATCTGTCCTATGCTGGTCCGCATACTTCTTCTGCCTATCCTGCGCCTCCTGCAATCTTTGTCTGATCAAGGTAACCTGCTGCTCCATATCTTGTAATAATGTTGGCCCAAGGGAAACCCTGTCCTCAATCCTATCCCAACTAAGAGGTGTCCTGCACTCTCTGCCATATAATGCCTGAAAAGGAGCCATGCCTATAAACTCTGGAAACTATTATTGTAGGAAAACTCCACCAAATACAGATACTCCTCCCATCTCGACTGGTGATCCATAACATACATCCTAAGCATGTCCTCTAGGATCTGATTCACCCGCTCAGTCTGTCCATCTGTCTCAGGGTGATATGTTGTGCTGAAATTGATCCTCGTCCCAAGAGCATGCTGCATGGTGGTCTAGAAATGGGAAGTGTACAAAGGATCACGGTCACAAATGATCTTCCACAGAATCCCATGTAATCTAACAATCTCATCAAGATATACTCGTGCCACAACACTAGCTATATAGGTGGTCTTCACCAGAGAAAAATGAGCTACTTTCGTCAATTTATCCACCGTGACCATGATGGCGTCATGGTGGTATCTCGACGTAGGTAACCCAACGATGAAGTCCATAGAAATGGTGTCCCACTTCCACTCTGGTATGGCGTGAGGATAGAGAAGGCCAGCTGGATGCTGATGCTCGGCCTTCACCCTCTGACACTCTAAACAACGTGACACAAACAAAGCCATGTCTCTCTGAAGTCCTCTCAAAAAATACAACTGTCTCAAGGTGGCATGCATCTTCTTCACCCCAGGATGGGCTGAATAAGGTGCACGATGGGCCTCTGTCAAAATGTCCTGTCTCAAGCCTCCATCTCTAGGAACATATATCTGACCTCTGTGTCTGAGAAGACCATCTGCCTCTAATGAAAATCCATCAAATCTCCCCTCAAGGGGTCTCTGAGACTCAATCTCTGCTCTGGCTGCAAGGTAGAAACTATCCTGAGGAAGCTGCTGCAAGATCCTACTCCACAAATTTGTGCCCACTGAGGTGGCCATAGCCACATGTCTCCATCTACTCAAGGCATCTACAACCACATTCTCCTTCCCCTTCACATGCTCTATCTCCATGTCATACTCACAAAGTAACTCCATCCAACGCCGCTAATGAGTGTTGAGATTGGGCTGCGTGAAGAGGTGGCGAAGACTCAAGTGATCAGTCCTGAGTGTAAATCTTTGGCGAAGACGAAAATGTCTCCACAGCACTAAGGCATGTACAACTGCTGCAAGCTCAAGATCATGAGTCAGATAATTGAGCTCATAATCTTTGAGTTTACTAGACTCAAAGGCAACTACTCTACCCTCCTGCATCAACACACCTCCAAGTCCTGCCAAGGAAGCATCTGTGCAAACGTAGAACTCACCCTGAGGATCTGGCACTGCAAGAATAGGTGTTGTCGTGAGGCATTCCTTTAGTGTACTGAAGGCCTACTCACATCTATCTGACCATAAAAACTTCTTCCCTTTCCACTGAAGGGAAGTGATGGGGTGCGCAATCTGAGAAAAGTCCTAAACAAACCTCCTGTAATACCCTGCTAGACCCATGAAGCTACGCACCTCGGTCACACTAGTGGGTGCTGGCCAATCCATGATGGCTCGAATCTTGGAAGGATCGACTGTGATACCTTCCCCAGAAATGATGTGGCCCAAATACTGCACCTCAGTCTGAAAGAACGCACACTTCTCCAAGTTCCCATAAAGGTGCTACTCACGAAGACACTGAAGAACCTGGCGAAGGTGCTCCTCGTGCTCCTCACACATGTGCTCTGAGTAAACCAGAATGTCATCAAGGAATATGAGCACGAAGTGATCAAGGAAAGTCCTGAATACCCCATTCATCAAACTCATAAACACTGTGGGGGCATTCGTCAAACCGAAAGGTACCACTGTGAACTCGTAGTGGCCATATCTCATATGGAACGTGGTCTTATGAATATCCATCTCTGTAATCCTGAGCTGATGGTACCCTAACTTAAGATCTATCTTGGAGAAAATGGTATCCCCCTTCATCTGATCAAATAAATCATCAATGCGTGGAAGGGGTTAACGATTCTTGATCGTTACTTTATTCAGCTGACGGTAGTCAATACACAACCGAAGAGATCCATCCTTCTTCTTCACGAAGATCACTGGTGCACCCCAAGGGGATACACTAGGATGGATTAGGCCCTTCTCTAGAAGGCCCTCGAGCTACAACTTGAGCTCACATAGCTCAGGAGTAGTCATCTGATAGGGTGCTCGTGAGATAGGCTCTGCTCCCAGAACTAGATATATATGGAAATATATCTCACGTGGGGGAGGTAACCTTGGTAGCTCCCATGGAAACACATCAACAAACCCTCTCAAGATGGGATGGTCATCAAGGGATGGTCCACTAGACTCATCCTCTGATCTGTCACTAACCGTAACAGCATACAACTGACAACCCCGTCGCGCACACCGCTTAAGCTACATAGCAGAGATGGTGTGAATAGAAACATGGGTCTCCTAACCCTTGATATCACTGACTCCACCCCAAGATCATCTATGCAAGTAATAGTCTTATGGTAATAGTCCACTCTAGCTCTGTGAGCAGACAACTAGTCCATGCCCAAAATGACACCATAAGATCCTAATGGAAGGATTCAAAGATCCGAAGTAGTGGTGAAGGGTCCCAAATCCACTACACACTCCTTAACTAAGGAGTCTACAGAAATTTTGGCTCCAGAAGCCATCTCAACATCCCAACTATGGCCCTACCTAATTGCCACCAACCTGCAATGCTCTACTAAGGATGGTGTAATAAATGAATCAGAAGAACTAGAATCAAATAATATAGAGGTGGAAATACCACCAATACTACCTTGTCATCTCAATCACGGTACTCTGGTGCTCAACCTGGCGGTTCTCAACCACTGCGTAGATCTCGATGACTCTATGCCATATCTCCAACAGTAGGCTCTGAGCTCTGCATCTTACCCTTGCTAGGGTTCTGTGGGAAATCTCTCCAATGATGTCCAACAACACCACAACCATAACAGTTGCCTGGTCCTCTCCAGTGGGAAGCAGCTCTAGCTGGTACTCTAGATGTCTGAGCTATGGATCCTGACGATCTAGCTATGGACTGCTGAGGTCTCTGCTGACAAGCTCCTGCTGACTGAGCTCTCGGTGCACCCTGTGTCCTGATGGGACCCCTAGGAGGAGGCCCCATACTCCGTCCTCTCTGTGCATCAAATCTCTGAGGAGGTCGGTAAGGTGGGTAGGTATGTTGCTATTGTGGTGGCCTGAATGAAGCCTACCCTGAACTCTTTCCACCCCATGGAGGAGGAACTGACCCCTTCGACCTACCATCCTGCATCTGCTGGATACGGCTCCGAACTCTATCTCTAGCCTGTTGCATCTTCCCCCGTGTCTCCTCTGTAATATAGGCCTTCTCCACGGCCTCTGCTAATGTCTGTGGGTAGTGAATGCGCACCACGCCACCCAAATCCAAGTTTAGGCCCCGGATGAACCTGTGAATCCATACCTGCTCATCCTGCATATAGTCGACATACTGGAGTAGGTCCAGAAATCAACTCTCATACTCAGCTACTGTCATCGATGCCTGACGGAGGTCATGAAACTCATCTATCCACTACTGTATAAACCTCCTGGGTAAATACCTGCTCCTGAAATGCTCCTCAAATAGCTCCCAGGTAACTGTCTCTGAGTCAACATGGAGCTTCTGCTCCTCGGTCCTCCACCAGACTCCTGCTCCATCCCTCAGAAGATGGATCGCAACACGAGCTTTCGTGTTGCTAGTACAAGGACAGAGCTTGAAGCATCCGCTCAAGCTCACCAACCAGGCCTCTGCCTGAAAACCACCTGTATCACCCGAATAGTGAGATGGTCGTAGCTTCAGGATCTCCTTGATATGGTCTGCAGCTGATGTCTGACGAACCCTAGGTCTATCTGTATGCTCCTCCCTCTGTCTAGGGCTTCAAGACCTGTCCCTATGTCCTGAGATCCTGTCCCCATGTCCTCTCTGTGGTGACTCTGCCCTAGCCAACTCTGCGCAGAAGTTCTCTGCCCTATGCTCCTCATTGTGTCGAGGGGATACCTGGGCATCTACTGATGGCTCTAAACCATGTCTAGCAAATCGTCCTCCCAAGGGCTCTCCGCGTATAGCGGCATTGACGTCCTGAAGTGTCTGTAAAATCTGAGGTAGAATGGGTGCTACAGCCTGCTCTAGTGGTGGTATATCTAGGTCTATATGAAAAGACCCCTCGCCTAATCTATGCCTATTGCACAGATCAAGGCAAGAGTTAGTTCATTATTCTAGGTCTTGTTTTTTAGTTTTCTAAGTTTGTTGTTTTCTAGATTTAAAAGAATCAACTTGCACTAGGTTAAATGTTCATGTTTCATGTTTTCTAGGTGTGCCCAAGGGTCCAAGATTTGAACCCATGACTTTGATACCAAGTGTAACGCCCGCTAAAATACTCCCACACGAGACTCAAGAACAACCTAGGTTTAGTTAGAAAAATTATGGAATAATTTTTTTTTTGAAAGTGTGCCCGCATACAGGAATTAAAACTACATTTTGATCACGATAATGTTTCAAGGTCAATGATATTTAATAATTAATAATTTCCCATTTTAACCAATTATTAAGTCCACATTAAAAACAAATAAGTAGATTTAGTCCAACCAAGGTTTAGTTCACTCTAAGTGTTAATTTAATAAACAATTAAATTCCTACTATAGTTAAATTTAATTCCACAAATAAATAAATAACAAGGTCCATTTTACATGGGGTTAGAATAAACATTCCCTTACCCCATAAAGTGACCCCTTAAAAAGTCAACTCATGTTTTAAAATTAAGACATTTAGATTAAAAAGGGTAATTTCCACTCACCCACTCTCCACCTACTTTTTGTAGGGATGAATCTCATCCCTTGGATGGATTAAATTTGGACCCTTGATTTGGAAATAGACAAGCTAACCCTAAAACATCCTTATGAAAGCTTCTTTCTCATCTCATTTGATTCATTTTCTTTCTTTGGTTTTATAGGTTGATGGAGGAGGAAAGGAAGGCCATTGGAGGACATCCAAGCTTTTGGGAAAGGCTTGCAATATTTCCTTGTTTTCTTATTTTGTACATACCCTCATCCTAGGGTTTTAAAAGCATTCATTTATATTATTTTAGCTTATATTTTGGTTATATTTACCCAAATGGGTTTGTGGGTATTTTCCATTTTATTGACATAGTTAAGATTCGATATATGTTTAACATTTAGGTATAGTGAATATATATATATATATATATATATATATATATATATATATATATATATATAGTATATATATATATATATATATATATAAGATAACCCGAAATTAATATATTTAATTGAAAAAAGATTTACCAGATATATAGTGTATATGCGCTATTAAAGCCGAAAAATTCATACATATTTATATGTTATACCACATATACAGTATTTAACATAAATAATTTATATATATATACCATATATATATATATACAGTTCTGGCCGCTCCTAAATTTACATAGTGTGCTTAAAAACAATTCGGCCGCAACCAAAAACAGGGTTGGAATGGAAAATTGTACAGTTTATTCACAGGAGGGGCAAAATTTGCCGCAATTGTTTAAGTGGGGTTGGGGGGAGGGACCCCACCCCCCCACTATTTCCCATTTACGTGGGCTTTAAAATAAAAGGGGCCGTAGCGCTTTTTGGGGTATAAATGTCAAACCATTAGCTGGGCTTTAGTTTAAAAGTTTATAAGGTTTAGGGTTAATGGGGTTTTAAACCTTTTCTTTTTTTTTTGGTTACTCTATTTATATTTATACTTACCTTTTTACTTGTTTCCTTTTTTTCTTTTTTTAAAAGTAATATTTCATTTAATATAATGAACTATATATATAATTTATAATATATATATAATATATATTCATATTTAATAATATTATCTTAATATCTATTTTTAAAGGGTATTAGTAATTATTAATATGACCATCTATTACTAAAATATTATATTATAAATTAATATTATTATTATATTATATTATGTACTATACAAGTTTGATAGTAATGGTTTGTGAGAGTAAATATAATTTATCACATTATCTTAATTTATTTTAATAATTTGATCCTCAATACAATTCAAAATTGAGGCTAAGGTTCATGAGGTAACCATTTTTAATTTTATTTTTCCATTTGTTTAATGAAGGAAATTAGAAAGGAAATTCAATTTATTGACAAGGTAATAAGGAAATGATTTATTTAGTAATTTTGATAGATTTCTCTTTAAAAATCTTCCATAATTACAATGTGAAATTTAATTTCCTTCTTTCAACAATGTAAGGAATTGACTAGTCTAAATTTGACCAATACATACCTTTCAAGTAACACAATGATATGTAACATTTCATAATACAAATTTCCTAACATTCCACAAGAGATGTTTACAAAAACATTTCCATTAATATATTCTAAAACAAGAGCAAGAACAACACATTTCCAATCTTAGAAGGTTTTCAAAAAACAACTAAAAGAGTAATGAAACTATTTTCCATATTCACCCTTTTATTTCCAAACTAAGCAAGAGGTTACTAACTATCAAATGCAAGTATAATACTGAAAATGAATCTTTCTTTTCTATTTGCAAACTAATTTACAATAAAATTCTTTCTTCTTTCTTTTCTTATTTATTTCTTTCCACATGCAATAATATCAATAACAACTATTTGAATACAACTTCCCTTCACAAATTCATTACAATTTCCTCCACTTGATGTGGGAAACCATCCTAAAATTGTAAATAAAGAATGAACTACATTATTACAATTTCTTCCACTCTAAGTGGGTAAAATACAAGAAGTTTCACATGGTCATCAAAAAGACTCCAATGCTCCAAACACCAACAAGGTAGCTCCTCCAAAAAATTTTTGATTCACAAAAAAATAGGGGGAGAGGAAACGCTCTCCACCCAACAAAGATACCCAATGGAGAAGAGAAGCCATCCTCTCCATTGGCCCCCGAGCCCCAACCACATTACAATGGGAAAAAGATTTCAACTCATGGCAACTACTAGCTTCCACAATACTTAACATGTAATTTCACATTCACTCTATTTACATACAAAACACAACAACAACTCAACAAGAAGAAAACAAAAAAACAACAAGATCACAAGGCTTATCAAGAAATCCAAAAGAGTAAGACCTATGGGGAGGCCACTTATGCCTCCCAATGGGAATGGGTGCCACCTAAAAATCCTCCAATGCAAAACACAATACCCCTAACAACTCTTATGCCTCCCTCAAGTACCCCTTATCCCTCCATCCACTCTTATGCCTCCCTCAACTCTTATGGCTCCCTCAAAGTAAGAACAAGAAGAAAATGCAAGCATTTCTCATACTAGGTGGGCACCCAACCCAAACTCCCTCCTCAAGAAAATGATCTCTTATGCCTCCCTCAAATAAACTCCCCATAGTCTCCTCCCACTCCCAACTTAGGCATTCTACCCATACCCAACAAGCATTTCAAAGAAACAACAACATTCAACACAACATATACACACATACATATAACAATAACATAATATAAACAAAGGTGAAGCTCCTACCTTTCCATGGTAGAGCTTGTTCCAAGTATGAAGTTCCAAACCCCTCCAAAGATCAAGCAAGCATCCACAAGCTCCAAACAAAATTCCAACAAGTATTAACAAGCTCCAAAAATCCACAAACTCCTTCAAAATCCTCTACTCTCCAAAAATACAAGAGACTAAAAATGAACATGTAACCCCAAAACAAGCAAAAATGATTCAATAAATAGAGAAAAGAGAGGGAGGGATGATGTGGCTCCAAGTAGGATGCCACCTCATTTTCCCTCCACTCCACATCACTTGGTCAACCTCATATTCCAATGCACCATTAATGAGTGGTTGGAGGAATGACAAGCACCTTACACACTCCATCTAAGCCCACTCCCCCAAAGGACAAAATTAAATTTTTGAAAGAAAGTGCAATTAATATTTTACCTTTTCATCCCCCCAAAACACCTAAAAGACCCTAAATTTGACCTCCCAACCCATAGGTAGGGTTGGCATGGGCTTTTAAGAGGTGTGGGACAAGTTTGACTTGTCCCACAAGCTTCCAAATTTGGCCTCTAAGGCCAAATTCGAGTTTCCCATGTGGGGTAGAGTGTGCTACACTCAAAACTCAAACACACATCACTCAACACAAAATCCAAAGTAAATCAAGCCTAATAAATGAACTCCCTTTTGGTCACATATTTTAATTAGTTTAAAACAAATTCAAATTAACTTAATTAAGACACTACAACCCATGACTAAAAAAGGGGTAAACACAATTCCAAGAATCTAAATAATAAAACAAGTAAAATTTCACTTACTAAGAGAAAACACATACTAACATAATAGAAAGGGAAATTTAAAACAAAACAACACATGACCCCTAGGTCACAATTTTCCCTTAACCAAATAATTCTAACACACACACAATTACATGTTGCCACGGTGACCCTAGTTGGATTCTTCTCGAATTCCGATGTGGTTGGTCTCCACTCCCCTGATATTGTTGTGAATATAATATACCTGCAGAACAGAGAATACCTCCTTCGGCCTCGTGGCCACATTAAAATAGTCATGCCAAAATATGTGATATAAATCTAAAATCAACTATATATGAATTATTATCATCTATGCAAATATGATATCACTTACAATTTCTAGCACATTTCTATTACACATTTCATTCATGTAAAAATGATCATCACATTAATCCAATTATCAAGATCTACTCAGTATGACTTAAACATATCACATGTCAGAATTACAGATAAATAACCATGTCAAAAGTGTATCAATATCAACAACAAAAGTCTCCAGTAGTCCATATGCATCATATAAGAATCAAATCAATAACAGTTCAGTATCTTTGATATCTACTAACATGCTATATCAAAAAACTATAATATATCCATAAGTGCATATGACAATATCGAAAAATAATAATCAAAAGGTGTCGAAGGAAAGTGGGCACTACAATTGGTCACCTATGACCACCATCAGTCAGGAAAGTAGGAACTGTCATCAGTTAGGGCTAACCGACATCGGTTACCTATGCATGAGTATGTTATTTAACTCACATGAATTAGATCTAAATTTAGTATTAAAGCATATCTATTTATTATAACTGCATGGCTAAGTGCCCTAGATTTGTATAAGGTATTTATAAGCTATAAATCTAGGGTTAGAATAGAGAGTTCATGATTATTGTGAAAATAATTGTGTGAGAGAGAATTCTTGGAGAAGAAGGAGAAGCCTGAGAGAAAGAAAGTATTATACATCATGAGAGGTGTGGAAGATTGTAAATCTTCATTGTATATCTTTTGAAACCTTTGGATAATAGATTGACTTGTTTCTTGGTGGATGTAGCCCACAATGGGTGAACCGCGCTAAATTTGGTGTTTATATATATCTCTTGTTTTGTATATTTTTATGGTAGAATATCCACTTTTGTTGTATGTATGCTTAGATCTGATATATTATCTATACAACATGTGTTCTAACCCCAACATCAGGCATAACAACATTGTAGTGAAAAACATTTTGAAGTCGGTGATTGGGTTTTTGTACATTTACAACCATATAAGAAAATTTCCTTGAAACAACATAAAAATGATAACAAGATTTCACCTAAGTACTATGGTCCTTATCAAGTGTTACAACAGATTGGAAGTGTAGCATACAAACTGGAACTTCCTTCGACTACTCGTATTCATCTAGTCTTCCATGTATCTTGTCTGAAGAAGGTAATTGGACATATGGTATCAACCCAGATAGTGTTACCAGAGCTTGACGAAGAGGGAAGAATCATCCTAGAAACAGAATGCATCCTTCAGACACACTAGATGATTGAGGACAAAGGTCATCAATTAGTATTTGATCAAGTGGAAAAATCTAGACAATGAAGATGCAACTTGGGAGGATGCAAATTTCCTGTAGTAAAATCCAGAGCTTCTCAACATTTGGGACAATGTTGCTTCGAAGGGGAGGGGCATGCTACGTCCTTAATCATATATCTTACATTGGATGTATACAAACGACTTGTGGCTATCATAACTTCTTATCATGATGTATCTCTTTCATATATGTTATATTATCATTAGTGGGTCGACTTTGGTGTTGGCCATAGCATAGGAATAGTATATATAGGGGTTAGTAGGTACTATTTTATCATCATATTGAGCATGTGAGTCTTATTGTATGGTTTGGAGGTTGCCCCCTCGAAGTGGCTAAGCTATTCTACTTGCATATTGAGATCATGTATATGCAATATTATGTTCATTGATATTCTATTGTTGCTAATAATCAGATTTATACAAGTAATTCCATTATAGAAACTAGGAAAATATGGTGCCAGGTCAGCTGTTTATTTCCTCCCTTTCTCTTTACATGGTCACAATGTTTCTTTTCACTAGATGATTAACAAAACATATTTTGCTCTGTTACAAGGTATGCAAACTAGCTTTTGCGGAGAGATCATTGGATGTAACATGCTTCAGAGGCTATCTAGAACTATGTGATGACCTGGATCATATGTTTGGTCTAGAAGGCCAATTGGAGAAACCTCAGAGATCAAGCTGACAACTTGTATTCGTTGATAAGGAGAAGGATGTCCTTCTCTTCGGATATGACCCCCGTGAGTATGCATCATGATCTCGTTCATTATTATATAACAGATGGATACATGTTATTATGTATAATATTTCCTAGGCAGTTATTATTCCTTTTCTTGAAGGTTTGGTTTACAAAATGACCCAAAATGATGTTTTTTATTACATTCAAGCACAAACTTGGATCACACTTTCTAACCATTGGTAATGGACATGTTTTTCTTAGGGATTTTGTCAACAAAATTTAGGTTAATTAAGATACTCTCTCCTCCAGAAATGCAACAGATGAGTCAGAAAGGTATGGAGTTGTTGAGCTCCATTCCTACTCAACAACCGATTATGGTAAAATCACTTTAGGAAGTTTTATTGAGTGAAAGCATATTTTACTTAGTTAAATCAATTTTATATGGTTGCTAGTTTGTTTTACGTATGTGGTTATTTTCGTTTAATTTGTGGGGATTAACATATTTCTTGTTGTTGGCTTCCCAAACTATTTTTTAGTTATGGAATCTTCTTTATATAGGCTATTTAATAGGCACTCATGTGCATTGCAATCGAATGAATTTTTTTATATATTAATATTCTTGTTGGTTGTATTTATTTTTCCGTAAGTTTTTCTGAGCTTCGCTCTTACAGATTTATTGTTGTAGTCCACGGTAGGATCTTCATGTTGGACACCCTTGTGTTGGAAGCGGTGGAAATGGTATGGTGTAAGTAGGTTGCAGAAGTAACAAGATCTACAAAAGATTATATTTCAATTGTTTTTTGAGGTAATACTATGTTGGTTTCTTGAGGGGCTCCCTATAATGATATATGCATTATTTTTCCTTCCAACTATGTTCTCGGGCTTGTCAAACTTGTCCTTAATTGTTACACAAGCTCTTCACTGTTCATTTGTGGAAACTTGACCTCACCTCCTCTCTTGACGAGAACTTGGACTTGCATTCAAAGTTTTTTTTAAAGTGGCTTAACTTCTCCACATGTAGCTCTACTTTTCCACTCTCTTTTGTAGTGTTGGACAATTTCTCTCCCCCAAATTGCTTTGGAAAGATAATTGCGTGTACTTACTTAGCTGGCTCACTAGACTATTGAGGACTAGTATATCATATTATAAATTGTTTTGTCCTAAAAAGGGAGCATAATATTAAACCGTGTCTTTAGTGCAATGAATAAACGAACTTTGATTTGGAATTCTAATATGTGTTTGCATGCTCTTAAAAAATATGATAACGATAAGATCAAGTGGCATTTATCATCACTCCTGTGTCCGAAGTCAATGTCTTAACTATTGCTGAAATTGTCATCGAAATAGAAAATAAATTTTCTCATGTTTTATTCTTCTTGCGTCAAGGACACAAAATTGCTTTTGCATAGTAGTCCCTAGGAAAACTAAAGGACATAGATCACTATTTTGATTGGATGTAGTCAGATATTTTAGGTGGCTTCTAATATATTTTGGTTCCTTTTTTGTCTTTTGCAGATACTTTGTTATTTTTTGCATGCTGGAATAGATGGGACTGGCTAGAGACTGGATTATATTTTTTTACATTTGTTACTTCAACGCTGAAATAGTTCTCATGGATTTATTCTATGTTGATTATAATTTGAGATTGCAACATTGGTCCTGACACTAAGTACATATCCAATTGTTGCATCATATTAGTTTTACAACATTGATTCCAAATCCAATGAATTTGAAGAATATCTTGGCAAATCTACCCTAGTTCATGCATAATAAACTCCTTCACACACCAAAAAAAATATCATCTTCGGCAAGATTTTCCATATCATGGCCTTGCTTTGAATGCACATCATGACTGGTGACTCGTGAGGATAGAGGAATGTGGATTTTACACCCATAACACATATACACGAATTAATTAGGCGTAAAATACATATTAACCAATACTAAATCAGGAAAAAACAAAAAGTAAGCAAACATAACTTATCAAGAATTGTCAAACTTTTTGTTGTGTTGGTGGTAAACAAAGAAAACCCAAAAAAATTTAATACTAGCAATTGCTCATGAATTGCAAATTATGTGGGATTTGTTTTCTAAACTCCTCCCCACACCAAAAACAAAACATCATCTTCGACAAGATTTGCCATATTATGACCTTATTTTTAGTGTTCCCAAAGTTTGATAAATTTATTGTTGATTGCTTTAACAATACCAAAAACTTAGGAAACATTTTTCATATTCAAAATAAATATAAAAGAGCCTATAGGTACTAGCGGTAGAAAGCCTCTTTTATTTATTTGTTTGTTTTTATTTTTCCCAAATATATTTTCTAAAGTCAACTTACCTCTTGTTTTCTTTCTTTATTTTTTTATATTTCGAATTGACGATATCACAGTAAGAACATACCTGCAAACATAAGCTGTGTGATATCACAGTTCGCACAGATTTTTAAACGGGACAAACAATTTATATATGAGACTTAAAACCATTTCACTGACATCATGCAGGTTTAGTTTGACGTTTCAAAATGGACTGCGGACAGGATACTTTGAATGTTGCGGAATACATTTTGCGGATCGACTCTGGTTTTCACCTGCACCAGACGCTCAAAGTTGTTTAAAAAATACTTCTTTCCCCACTTCGCGGCCTCAACTACGCCGCCTCCGAACGTTCTGTTGGAAAAGCTTCCGAGATCGAGATCCATTATATTCACAAACCCTAATAAAAATAAAAATAGTTCTTGTGAAAGTAAGAGCGGGTAGAAAATTTGTAAGTGCAGGAAAGTGCTATGGAACTGCGAAGTTGCTTTGGTTGAAGTTGGGAAAATAAAGTTTTAGCTGTCCACGTCAAGTGCAAGGAAAATGGCAGAGTGGTCAGTCCAATATACATGTCTTTGAAATATGTGGCTGGAGTTATTGCAATTTGACCATATGTGGTCGATATGTTTTTTAGTGAATGGATTTTCCTTTGCGATGCAAAAATGAAAGTTGTAATTGGACATGTGTTTATATAAAAGCTCAGTGGTATTATTATGTTTTTGCATATCGATATTAAAGTCTCCAAATATGTATGTGCATTGTTGTTTAGATGAGTTTGATAAAGCTTGATCAATAATTGCAAGGATATTGTGAAGTGTCGCATTTGGAGCTGCATAAAGATTTATAATTGTTAACTGTAATGCCCCGTTTGGCGGTTACCCAGGTTCTTGGCGTAGTGACCTTTCCCTCGTTGGGCGTCGAATGACTGAGTGTAATTATGTTGTCTTAGACCATGTGCTCGAGTCGTTATCGACACCTCCCTTTGTGTGTGGACTATGTAATGTCCTGTGCGTTAACCTATTTGAAGAAGGATATCACATCAATACGCCATTGCCGTATTCAATTTCGTTATTGCCTTGTGACCCTAGTTGACATTTATTGGTTTGACAATCTTACCTTGAGTTCATTTGATCTTTGACATAGTGGCTTGGTTTCAAGTCTTTATTCTGTCTTTGTGATTTCAATAAAGTGGTTGCAGTTGTGATATGCTATCATATCTTGTGGTATCTTGTTGATATCATGTTAACTATATCTAAGGACTTCAATTTTTCCTAAGGTAAGACTTGATGTTTCTAAAAAGTATAACCTAGACCTCGACTTTGACATAAACCACAACCTAGGCATTATATTAATCAAGACCCATGGAGTCAAGATCATTGTGAGATTTGACATGAAGCTATGTTTTGGAAAATAGCGACTTCAATGTTAAAAGGAGATTTTAAAAGGGTCACAGATCCGACTGGAAACATAATTTAAATTTGAATGTTAATGTCTTTTGACTTTATTTCCTTGGTTGGCTGGAGGTGGGTGGCTTTAATAGCCACCTTCCATTGCATTAAAAAACCCCCATCCTTCTTGGCGTGTTCAACTCTTTCTTGCTGGTCGCTGCACTTCGTCCTTCATTTATTATTTCTGATTTGCAAATCTTCTTGGTTTCTTGTTTGACTGCCTGCATATCCTTCTTTGAACGCGTGAGATTTTTCTTGGATGGACTACGTGTGGAGTGGTTGAGAGGCGTTTTTCTTCCTGGCTCCTCCTAGACGCCTTCCTCCCTCCTTCCTGGCCGCGTGGGTTCAATATGGTGGTTTTTGATGAAGCTTCAAGCTAGTGAGGTATGGACGTGGTTTTTGTTTGTTGTTTCCTGAGGTGTTTTGGGTGATAAAGGAGCGTTGTTTCCTTTTGCCGGCCGCGCATAGCTACCAGCTAGCGTAGTAGGTGTGTTACCTCCACTTTCTTTGAGTCCTGCGAGGTGTGTTCTTGTCAGGGATCCGCAGCAGCGACCCGCAACAGTTTTTAGCCAGACAACAGACAGGTTGCAGAATAGTAGAGGCCTTTTTGAGTGCTTCCAACAGGCAGGTTGTCCAACTATGTTGTTTTCTGTTCTGTATCAGATGCATCCTCACATTTGGGTTTCTCCTTCAAGATATGTTTATCAAAATCGACTATGTGACAGTGAGAGTGTTACCAGGAGACCTGATGAAGTTTATTGCAAAGATTCTCTATTGAAACCTTTCTGCTTGTTTTACGATGTAAGTCATGGAAGAGGATCTCATAGAAGCGGATCTGTTTCATATCAGAGTATTCATGAAGCACAATTTTCTTTGCAATTATGAACTTATTAGGAGATCGATGAAGGATAGAGGAATTAAAAAGAAACTTGGATGTAGTTGGATTAAAGGCAATAAAATGGTGCATGCTTTTTGTGTAGGTGACAGATCACACCCACAGGCACAGGAGATCTATGCAATGTTGGAGAAAATGTCTTGGGAGATGAAGGTAGCAGGATATCTTCAGATTTAGAACATGTACTGAGTGAACGGGAAAGTAAAAGTATTCCTCTGCCAGCATAGTGAGAAGATGGCAATTGCATTTGGATTGTTAAGCCTTCCCCGTGGGACAACTCTCAGAGTTGTCAAGAACCTTAATGTATGTGTTGACTGCCACACTGCACCAAGTTTTGTCCAAGATTGTTGCAAAGCAAATTGTTGTGAGTGATGCAAAGTGGTTCCATCATTTTAAAAAAAGGAAAATGTTCTTGTAGAGATTATTGGTAATGGCATGTGAAGCAATATAGCAAGGCGCATTGTGCCAGGTCTGCAGTGATAAATAAGAGACCAGATTTTATTTTCCAGCTTCTTAAATGGGCTCCAAAAGTGGATTTTCCATTGTGCTGGATGGATGTCAGTGTTCCGCTGTAACTTTCCCTTTTTGACACGCGTTGTCAGGATGTTGGCAAGTATTTTAGACCACCCACCCTGGCCGTGAACTCCTACCTGTGCCAACGTGAAGATGGTCGATAATTGGGTGCCCAACGAGCTTGAAGAAAATGGAATTAGGCTTGGGTTGTTGTTGCTGGTCCGGGCGGTGTCCATGAAACCTATTGAATATGGAGAAAAAAAGACAAGATATTTCTACTGTTATTTTATTTAAAATTATTGTGAAATCAAACCACTTTTTCCTTGCATTGATTTGTCATGATGGGAGATTTACCCTTTCTGCTTGCTTCTTCTTGTTTTAGCTTTTATCGTTATTAGTATGTTGGTCAAAAGGATGCGTGTGCCCTCTCTTCTGGGTGTTATGTTTCTCTTGCTCGAGTGATAGACCTTCGTCTGTTTGTTTATGTATTTATTCTTCTCTGCTATTGAGTTGCAAGTTTTTATGTTGATCAGACTAGTATTTTCGATATCATGGAAATAAGTTTACGATAACTATGAAGCCCCTCCCTAGCACCCAAGTTTGTCTTTTGACGTTCTTGTTAGCTCCTTCGCAAGTACCTTTGATAACCTTTTGGCATTGAGAAAGAAAGGTTGTAGGATTAGTGTGAGCAATGCGTGGGCTAGCCAGCTTAGAGTTTCGGTATTAAAACTTGTAGAATGAAAAGGTTTGTGTGTAATGTGTTTTCCGTCTTGCATGTTTAAATTAACCAAACATTAGAATTGTTGTGGAGGTTTGCAAATCTTTAGTGTTATAAAATTTGTTGATGACATTTGTGTATACTCTTGTTTGACGGAACTCCCTTCTTCTCTTGCGTGTTTTCTACTAGCCTGTAAGACATTGGCCCTTCATGAATGATTGGAAAATCTTTGTAGTTAATGGTCAAAACTAGTATACTTTGCCTTCGCTTCGAAACTTATGTTGTGTGTATACTCTATTTGATTTCCGGTTTGAAACTCAATTATACATGGCTTTTGTGTTAATTTTTGAAACCTGTGGTTCCCCTTTCTTGGGCCGATCAACTCTTGTTCTTTTAGAAATATATTATTTTAGCCTATGCATTTGGTACCTCGATAAATTTCTAGATGGTTGGTATATATATCAAATCTCAATCTTGTAATTATTGTTTAATTGCTTACTTGATGGGAATTCTATTTTTTCTAGATTGTTTATTTTCTCCTTATAGGGCCAAGGGCCATTCTCATACGATTGCTATACTTTCGTTGCTGTTACTCCTAACTGAAGTACAAGGTCTTCTGCTTCTTTGATTGGCATGATGGAGACTTTATTATAGCTTGATGTGTTGATAGTGTTTAGAGGTTTGAACCAATTCTTGTAATAAAGTGCTTCCTTTTCGTGGTATTGTTAGATAATAGTTATGGTGGTTTTGTGTAGCCTTATCTTGCTCAGTTCTCGCGAACTGACTCTTGTGGAAAAATTTGTTGCAGATGGATTTTGCGAGTAGATGAGGAATAGACTTGTAGATTTTTACATCAACCTCAGTTGAGAAGTTCGTTTGCATGAATCCTTTTTTTATATTGTTCAACTATTGTTAACATCTAGTGGAAAATTTAGAAGAGGATCAATGTCTTAGTATATTGTATCGTGGATTATGTCGTCTTAACCTTGGAACCTTGAATTGTCTATCTATCTTGGAAAATATAAGAAAAAATTTTTACCGCTTGTTGAGTGACCTTAATGGATTATCGGTATTCTAAGAGTTGATGTAACCTTTTTTTCATTTTCGTAAATGAATATTGTTAAACTTTATCCCTACGATTAAATGTTGAGTTAAATCTTTCTAAGACTTAGTAATAGTGTGTTATAAGTAAAATAAAATGGGTTGTTTAATACTTATAGAAGTGAAACTAAAATTTATATTGCAAATAAATTGGTGTAGAGGTGACCAACTTGAGAGCATGTAATTCCATAAGTGAGCGAAGATGAAACTATCCCTTGTTAAGTAACATTATATAACTTGATATCCCTAGCTACACTCATGAACACTATCCCTTTCATGGTGAAATTCTTAAACGAACTTAAAGGAAACCTATGGTTAGTTCTGGAAGATAATAAGATTTAATAAGCAGGAGAAAACACTTTAAAAACAACGCAATCTATCTCTTAGCCATTGGATGGTAAATTGTTTTATTTTTATAAAACTCATTTAGTAAAGCCCAAGTAAAATATTTAATAATTCTGGTTAAGTTTTCAAGTTTCAATTATATCTTGGTAATAGCTAATGAGGTCTTGAAGATGATTCCAACTCAACCTTTTTCCTCTAACCGTTTTCCAAGGTGCTTTGTCTTTCTTCTCTTAAGTATGTTAAACACAAACCCATGTTGTCATATGGGCATGAACAAGTTCTAGTAGCGTAAGTGTTAATAGATGGCCTTGTGAAATTAAATTACCCCTTTCTCTAAATAAACAAATTAAGCAAATAAATGTCATAATAGAGAAGATTTAAAGATAATTACTTAGGGTAAAAAGAATAAACTTAGCTTGGTAAGATGAATTGTATGAATCATATCTTGAGCCTGCTTGAATAGAATGTAAGCTAAGAATTGCAAGATGTATTTCAAAATAAATAACCCTCAAGAATATCTCATTGTGGATGGCCCTAACTGTAAGTGTGTTCTGTGGTTGGACTTCTATGTTGTCTTGTCAAAAGAAAAAGTGTATTATCCTTTTGGGTGTGAACGTTTCCCTGATGACCTTGTGGTCATCCCCGTAACAAGCGGTTCACAGAGTTGGTTGTAACTTTGTGATGACATGTTGTGTCATGTTGTGTGTGGAAGCTAGTCAAAAAAAATTTTATCCTATCTTTTACTGTGTTGTCCATGTGTGTGATTTTTGGGTCGTTACACTTGGTATCAGAGCATAGGTTCATGCTCTCGAACCTATGGGCTAGATTGGTGTTGTATGGTGATGTTACATGATGATACTGCATGATGATGATGATGTTGCATGATGGTGGTAGCTATTGGAAGAGTAATGTGCTTTAAGCGTGATGTGATCCATGTCGTAATTGTGATATTGTGAACACACATGATGTGTATGTAACCTTGTGCGTGTTTGTGATCATGTTGTTATGTTGGGGATGGGAGGATTCTCTCTCCTTCTTGTGGATTTTATGAAGAGTTCACGAGTGAATTACTGTTTGTGATGTGTGAAAGGAATTATAATGTGGATGACGTAGTGTTGGAGCATTGTGACATAGTGTGATATGTAGGTGTATCAATGTGTTGTATGACTAGATTGATGTTAAAAGAAATAAGTTATATCATGATTTTTTTACCATGTTTTGAAGAAATGTGTGTACCACCTTGTTGTGTAGCAATGGATGTTATGTTGTGGTGTTACTATGTTCATCATAAGTATGATGTGTGTAATATGTAATGCTTCATGTTGTGATTTAGGGTCATACGGTGAGTGTATGAACCCTATCGTATGGTGATTGCACTTTGGGTGTGGAATGTGGTAAAGTGATGTGTTACACCCGGTGAATGTATGTTTGTGATCTACCTTGTATATGTACCACCATAGTGTTAGCGATGTAGTTACATGTTATGTTGTGAACCTTACGCTAACTGACCTTGAGGGTAATCAGTAGAAGTGTATGTTGAGAGTCAGGAATGGTGTACCATGGGTCAATAACTCGAACCAAAATTCGGTTTAGTAGATAACAACCTGTGATTCTTTCCTCTCTCCCTATGTGGTTGTATGTATGCAACCTAAGTGCAACTATGACTATGTTTAGCCTTGTCGAAGTGGTGGCGGGATGATTTAGATAGAGGTGATGACAGTTGTATTATTGATATGTATTTTATGAGCTGAGGCTCGATGTTCTGAGTGCTAGAAACTCGTTGAGTACCCCTTTGGTGGCTAGATAATGCCACACAGTTATCGTAATGTGACATTAGTACAAGTTGATTTTATTCGTAAATTGAGCTTTTTACTTTATTCTGTAAGGTCCAACAACTTTTCTTGATTGCCATGCTTTACAATTTTGGGCATTTCCTTGGTTTTGGCACTAACATGTGGATTTTGACACTAATTATGGCTATTTGGCCATTTATTTTGCTTGGTTTTGGATCTTTTTTTTAAATTTTAAGATTTTACCGCCTTGCCCAAGGCTTGTACTTTGCCACTTGGCACTTAGATTGGATTGTTATGCTGGTTCTCTTGTCGTGATGTGTTGAATAGGGTCATGGGATGCACCATGAAATGGTTGGACCTATGGACCCGCTTCGTTGTATAGGGGTACGCCCCAAGGAGTTACAGATAACTAGCGGGTTGTTGAACCATGCGTTATTATGTCACTTGGGTTAGGAGTGTTTGAACTCTATGTGTCATAGGCCATATGGTCAACCGACCTCCTTGAGGGAGGCATAAGAGTTTGAGGGAGGCATAAGAGACTTGAGGGAGGCATAAGAGTTTGAGGGAGGCATATGATATTTGTCTGTATGGTTGATGTTTCAGGATATATGTTGAGTTATTGTGATGTTTTGGTAGTGGTATTTTGATGTATGTGTTACTCATGTCAGATGGATATGTGTTGTGGTGTTGTGCTTATGTCATTGATTCCCTTGTGGACACTATGTACCTGTAGCATTTGTTGGTGTTATGTGAATTTTTCATCGATGCAAATTGAGGAAATGTCTGGTGGATTGTAGTACTCTTTTGTTTGAGTATTTGGTATGTCAGTCATTGATGTGTGTCGAGTACTATGTTATGCGGACTGTGCCTATTCCATTCCGTATTTGAGTAACCTTTTGTGGTGTAATACAATCTTGAAGTATATACTTGTGTGCTTGTGAATCTGTAGTGTTTTTTTTTTAACCTGATAGGGTGTTGTGTTAGTAGTTCATGTTGGGCATCCACAATAAGGAATAAACCAAAACTCTTCAATGATGAAATTTTAAAAGAAATTAAACTAGAAATAATGATAATGGAAAGAGACTAATGAAATGATGAACAAGAAAGAACTGCCAATCTTCACAAAAACTTGAAAGTTAAAATTTCTACCAAATGTTCCTAAGGCTACCTTGTGGCCATGCTTTAATCAACTAAAATTTTAAACCATAGGGTGTAATTTCTCCTTTACATGTTCTTGGTTACGTACCATTTCCTTTCCTCTGTGTTATGTCGCATCGAGGACGATGCTTTCTTAAGGGGAGGAGAATGTAATGCCCCATTTTGTGGTTACCCAGGTTCTTGGCATAGTGACCTTTCCCTAGTTGGGCGTCGAACGACTGAGTGTAATTATGTTGTCTTAGACCACGTCTCAGCAATGTTTTAGGCGCCCCCTCTCCTTCTGGCATCCTCGAGTCATTATCGACACCTCCCTTTGTGTGTGGACTGTGTAATGTCCTGTGCGTTAGCCTATTTGAAGAAGGATATCACATCAATACGCCATTTCCGTATTCAATTTCGTTATTGCCTTGTGACCCTAGTTGACATTTATTGGTTTAACAATCTTACCTTGAGTTCATTTGATCTTTGACATAGTGGCTTGGTTTCAAGTCTTTATTCTATCTTCGTGATTTCAATAAAGTGGTTGCAGTTGTGATATGCTATCATATCTTGTGGTATCTTGTTGACATCATGTTAACTATATCTACGGACTTCAATTTTTCCTAAGGTAAGACTTGACGTTTCTAAACAGTATAACCTAGACCTCGACTTTGACATAAACCACAACCTAGGCATTATATTAATCAAGACCCATGGAGTCAAGATCATTGTGAGATTTGACATGAAGCTATGTTTTGGAAAATAGCGACTTCAATGTTAAAAGGAGATTTTAAAAGGGTCACAGATCCGACAGGAAACATAATTTAAATTGGAATGTTAATGTCTTTTGACTTTGTTTCCTTGGTTGGTTGGAGGTGGGTGGCTTTAATAGCCACCTGCCATTGCATTAAAAAACCCCCATCCTTCTTGGCATGTTCAACTCTTTCTTGCTAGTGGCCGCACTTCCTCCTTCATTTATTATTTCTGATTTGCAAATCTTCTTGGTTTCTTGTTTGACTGCCTGCATATCCTTCTCTGACCGCGTGAGATTTTGCTTGGATGGACTGCGTGTGGAGTGGTTGAGAGGCATTTTTCTTCCTGGCTGCTCCTGGACGCCTTCCTTCCTCCCTGTTGGCTGCGTGGGTTCGATATGGTGGTTTTTGATGAAGCTTCAAGCTAGTGAGGTATGGACGTTGTTTTTGTTTGTTGTTTCCTGAGGCGTTTTGGGTGATAAAGGAGCGCTGTTTCCTTTTTCCGGCCGCACACAGCTACCAGCTAGCGTAGTAGGCGTGTTACCTCCACTTTCTTTGAGTGCTGCGAGGTGTGTTCTTGTCAGGGATCCGCAGCAGCGACCTGTAACATTTTTTAGCTAGACAGCAGACAGGTTGCAGAATAGTAGAGGCCTTTTTTAGCGCTTCCAACAGGCAGGTTTTCCAATTATGTTGTTTTCTGTTCTGTATCAGATGCATCCTCAGATTCAGGTTTCTCCTTCAAGATATGTTTATCAAAATTGACTATGTGATAGTGAGAGTGTTACCAGGAGACCTGATGAAATTTATTGCAAAGATTCTCTATTGAAATCTCTCTTCTTGTTTTACAATGTAACTCATGGAAGAGGATCTCATAGAGGAGGATCTGTTTCATATCAGAGTATTCATGAAGCACAATTTGCTTTGCAATTATGAACTTATTAGGAGATTGATGAAGGATAGAGGAATTAAAAAGAAACTTGGATGTAGTTGGATTAAAGGCAATAAAATGGTGCATGCTTTTTGTGTAGGTGACAGATCACACCCACAAGCACAGGAGATCTATGCAATGTTGGAGAAAATGTCTTGGGAGATGAAGGTAGCAGGATATCTTCAGATTCAGAACATGTACTGAGTGAATGGGAAAGTAAAAGTATTCCTCTACCAGCATAGTGAGAAGATGGCAATTGCATTTGGATTGTTAAGCCTTCCCCGTGGGACAACTCTCAGATTTGTCAAGAACCTTAATGTATGTGTTGACTGCCACACTATACCAAGTTTTGTCCAAGATTGTTGCAAAGCAAATTGTTGTGAGTGATGCAAAGCGATTCCATCATTTTAAAAAAAGGAAAATGTTCTTGTAGAGATTATTGGTAATGCCATGTGAAGCAATCTGCAGACATAGTTTGGCACTATAACAAGGCGCACTGTGCCAGGTCTGCAGTGATAAATAAGAGACCAGATTTTATTTTCCAGCTTCTTAAATGGGCTCCAAAAGTGGATTTTCCATTGTGCTGGATGGATGTCCATGTTCCGCTGTAACTTTCCCTTTTTGACATGCGTTGTCAGGATGTTGGCAAGTATTTTAGACCACCCACCCTGGCCGTGAACTCCTACCTATGCCAACATGAAGTTGGTCGATGTTTGGGCACCCAACGAGCTTGAAGAAAAGGGAATTAGGCTTGGGTTGTTGTTGCTGGTCCGGGCGGTGTCCATGAAACCTATTGAATCTAGAGAAAAAAAGGCAAGATATTTCTACACTTTTCTACTGTTATTTTATTTAAAATTATTGTGAAATCGAACCACTTTTTCCTTGCATTGATTTTTCATTGGATGTCATGAGATTTCCCCTTTCTACTTGTTTCTTCTTGTTTTAGCTTTTATCGTTGTTAGTATGTTGGTCGAAAGGATGCGTGTGCCCTCTCCTCTGGGTGTTATGTTTCTCTTGCTCGAGTGATAGACCTTCGTCTGTTTGTTTATGTATTTATTCTTCTCTGCGATTGAGTTGCAAGTTATTATGTTGATCAAACTAGTATTTTCGATATCATGGAAGTAAGTTTATGATAACTATGAAGCCCCTCCCTAGCACCCAAGTTTGTCTTTTGACGTTTTTGTTAGCTCCTTCGCAAGTCCCTTTGATAACCTTTTGGCATCGAGAAAGAAAGGTTGTAGGATTAGTGTGAGCAATGCGTGGGCTAGCCAGCTTAGAGTTTCGGTATTAAAACTTGTAGAATGAAAAGGTTTGTGTGCAATGTGTTTTCCGTCTCGCATGTTTAGACTCTTATATTATCTTTCATCTTGTTTCTAGGCTTTTAAGGCCATCCTCAAGAAGTACCTTGACCATCCTTATCAACTTGAACCATAACTCGCTTTTCGGATCAACTAAGCTCGAGGTTTCATTGCGTGAATCCAGTACCTCGTTGACACTAAAATAGTTTTGGTCAAATCCCCCTCTTAGAATTATTGTCGATGGCACTCTTCTATTTTTCCTAACTTGCATTATTTTCTCCTTTGTAATGTTAACGCTATTAATTAATATTGGTCGATTTTTATGCACGTAATTACCGTAATAGTTTGTGATGGAAATTTCCTTAAATGTGATTAATCTTTGGGAAAAACTCAGCTTTCATTTGATAGTCTTATGGATTCATAGCGGAAGGTTTTGTTTTGATAATGTCACTTAGAAATTATGTTTGTATCTATGTGTGACGGTTGATTGTGTTACCAAGGGTTGCCTTAAAATATTGTTGTTTTGGGAAATAGGTAATTTATTTTAAATTAACCAAACATTAGAATTGTTGTGGAGGTTTGCAAATCTTTAGTGTTATAAAATTTGTTGATGACATTTGTGTATACTCTTGTTTGACGGAACTCCCTTCTTCTCTCGCGTGTTTGCTACTAGCCTGTAAGACATTGGCCCTTCATGAATGATTGGAAAATCTTTGTAGTTAATGGTCAAAACTAGTATACTTTGCCTTCACTTCGAAACTTATGTTGTGTGTATACTCTATTTGATTTCCGGTTTGAAACTCAATTATACATGGCTTTTTGTGTTAATTTTTGAAACCTGTGGTTCCCCTTTCTTGGGCCGATCAACTCTTGTTCTTTTAGAAATATATTATTTTAGCCTATGCATTTGGTACCTTTGATAAATTTCTAGATGGTTGGTATATATATCAAATCTCAATCTTGTAATTATTGTTTAATTGCTTACTTGATGGGAATTCTATTTTTTCTAGATTGTTTATTTTCTCCTTATAGGGCCAAGGGCCATTCTCATACAATTGCTATACTTTCGTTGCTTTTACTCCTAACTGAAGTACAAGGTCTTCTCCTTCTTTGATTGGCATGATGGAGACTTTATTATAACTTGATGTGTTGATAGTGTTTAGAGGTTTGAACCAATTCTTGTAATAAAGTGCTTCCTTTTTGTGGTATTGTTAGATAATAGTTATGGTGGTTTTGTGTAGCCTTATCTTGCTCAGTTCTCGCGAACTGACTCTTGTGGAAAAATTTGTTGCAGATGGATTTTGCGAGTAGATGAGGAATAGACTTGTAGATTTTTACATCAACCTCAGTTGAGAAGTTCGTTTGCATGAATCCTTTTTTTATATTGTTCAACTATTGTTAACATCTAGTGGAAAATTTAGAAGAGGATCAATGTCTTAGTATATTGTATCGTGGATTATGTCGTCTTAACCTTGGAACCTCTAATTGTCTGTCTATCTTGGAAAATATAAGAAAATTTGTTTACCGCTTGTTGAGTGACCTTAATGGATTATTGGTATTCTAAGAGTTGATGTAACCTTTTTTTCGTTTTCATAAATGAATATTGTTAAACTTTATCCCTACGATTAAATGTTGAGTTAAATCTTTCTAAGACTTAGTAATAGTGTGTTATAAGTAAAATAAAATGGGTTTTTTAATACTTATAGAAGTGAAACTAAAATTTATATTGCAAATAAATTGGTGTAGAGGTGAACAACTTGAGAGCATGTAATTCCATAAGTGAGCGAAGATGAAACTATCCCTTGTTAAGTAACATTATATAACTTGATATCCCTAGCTACACTCATGAACACTATCCCTTTCATGGTGAAATTCTTAAACGAACTTAAAGGAAACCTATGGTTAGTTCTGGAAGATAATAAGATTTAATAAGCAGGAGAAAACACTTTAAAAACAACGCAATCTATCTCTTAGCCATTGGATGGTAAATTGTTTTATTTTTATAAAACTCATTTAGTAAAGCCCAAGTAAAATATTTAATAATTCTGGTTAAGTTTTCAAGTTTCAATTATATCTTGGTAATAGCTAATGAGGTCTTGAAGATGATTCCAACTCAACCTTTTTCCTCTAACCGTTTTCCAAGGTGCTTTGTCTTTCTTCTCTTAAGTATGTTAAATGCAAACCCATGTTGTCATATGGGCACGAACAAGTTCTAGTAGCGTAAGTGTTAATAGATGGCCTTGTGAAATTAAATCACCCCTTTCTCTAAATAAACAAATTAAGCAAATAAATGTCATAATAGAGAAGATTTAAAGATAATTACTCAGGGTAAAAAGAATAAAATTAGCTTGGTATGATGAATTGTATGAATCATATCTTGAGCCTCCTTGAAAAAAACGTAAGCTAAGAATTGCAAGATGTCTTTTAAAATAAATAACCCTCAAGAATATCTCATTGTGGATGGCCCTAACTGTAAGTGTGTTCTGTGGTTGGACTTCTATGTTGTCTTATCAAAAGCAAAACTGTATTATCCTTTTGGGTGTGAACATTTCCGTGCTGACCTTGTGGTCATCCCCGTAACAAGCGGTTCACAGAGTTGGTTGTAACTTTGTGACGACATGTTGTGTCATGTTGTGTGTGGAAGCTAGTCAAAAAAAATTTTATCCTGTCTTTTACTGTGTTGTCCGTGTGTGTGATTTTTGGGTCGTTACATTAACTGTTTGTCATGGAGATGAACAACAACAAGCAATGCTTCTACTTTTGCACCATGGAATTGCATTGTGTTCAGAAATGGTATATGCAATTTAGCAGAAATCATTATACCGTGTAGATGATGTGTGTGTATGTTATGGAAGGTTGAAAGTAGATTGTGTGCATTGCTATCAGATATGTGTGTTTCTTGTAAGAACAATATGTCAGATTGCATCAAGCTAAAGTCATGTATGACGTCTTCTACATGAGCATGAAGGCTTCGGGTATTCAAAGAACAAAGTAAAATGCATGGGTGGATATCAGCCAAGAAGAAATCATTTTCAACTTGCCATTGTGCTTGAGATTCGAGGCGATTTATTTCAATAGTAACTTGTTTTCTTATGTTGAAGTTTTTGTTTGTCAATGGTTACAGCAAATACAAGCTTTCTATATTCTTCACACGCGATAGGGCTGTGTAAGTCAATCCATGTCTCATGACCCGAAGAGGGCTAAAGGCAAGTCCGTCTAATGTAAGTCCTTGGGATCTATGTATCGTGTGGGCACATACAAGCTGGACAGGGAATTGGCTATGAATTGTCAAAGTTTTCTTATTTGGAGAGTGTTGTAAAGGCCTTGCAATTCGTAAGATAGGCACAGATTGTGGGTCAATGTTGGCAGGACGCAAGTGTGCATGTTTGGCAATTTGATGTTGGCCAATGCTTAAATTGTTGAATCGGATCCATATGATGTCCTGATTTTTTGCAGTAGTGTAAGCATCAAAAGTGCCATCCGACCCGTTGACCAATCCATCCTGCATATCATAGTTACCAACAAAGAGTTCAACCAAGATGCCTTTTTTAAAAGCAATTGTCTTTGGAAGGCAAATTGTCTTAGCGTATGCATTTGTTTCATCATACAAAGAATCTTGTTCGTCAATTGCGTTGATGACAATCTCCTCTCTAGGCATTTGTGAAAGCATTTTCTTTTTATGGTTATCGACATCTGTGTTTTAAAAAAAAAGGTATGGAAAATAAGGATCATTCGGCGGTGGTCTGTGACACCTATTGTTGAGGTATGAAATGTCAAAATATGTGTGTGAACATGTTTGAATTCTATTAAGGATGGAAACAAAGAGTTGGTCCTTTTGTCTAATTTTTTCAGTCAATTCATAGACCTTGACCTTGTCAGCCCAAAATCCATATGGAATCGGTTGTTTGTCTATACGAGGTGGTTCAAATACGAAGTAGTCATTCACAGGTTGGGCTTGGTAGAAATCACCACAAAAGACCATGTCAATGTTCCCGAAGTGCACTGTGGGTGTTTGTTTTATATCCCTGAGTCGATTGTCAGTGTGATATAGTAATTGCGCACCGACAAGCGATATTTCATCTATAAAGACAAGTTGTAATTGTTGATAGTTCTTTGACAATGTATCTAGTCATTCAGCACCCAGTGGTGTCAGCTGAGACTTGTTAAATGGCAATAAGAGTGCTGAATGAAATGTTGTGCCTCCAGCATTGTATGCTGCTTTTCCTGTGAATGCCAAAATGAGACCTTTTGGTTTTAGTGGATCACTTTTGGTAGAATTGCTATAGATACGAATCAAAGTCTTGAAGATCATTTTTGCAATAAATGTTTTTCCTGTTCCTGCACCTCCTGTCAGGAAGAGATACAAAGGAGTTGTAGGATCGATATGTTTTTTCAGTGCAATGTCTTTTATGATTTCCTGTTGTTTCTTGTTTAACATTCTCATTTTTTTGTGATATAGTGCGTTATCGGAGATGAATGGATGTTTTTCGATTTCAAATAGTTTAGTTTTTTTTTTGGGTGGTATCGAATGACACGAAGGAAGATCTAGATGTATGTCATATGTTTCATTGACTGGTTCAGTTTGTTGTTGGAAAGAGGATGTTGTGGAAGCATTGTTTGCTTCATTCTTTATGTCTTGAAGGGCTGATTTTATGTCACCCCATGTATTGTTGATATTGTGGACAAAGCGTGTCTCATTTTTCCATATAGTTTTATGATGGAAAACGTATGCATCTTGCCATGTCAATATGCCTTTCTTGAGGCTTTCCTCGCTATTTTGGAATGGAACATATAACAAGACCTTCTCTCGACAATAATTATCTTTGTCCACATGTTTGTTGTAATTGACAAATCGGATTACACGCTCTTTGCCTTTTTTGCAATTTGGTTTGCCATCCTTAGTATATCTAGAAACAAAATCAGCAAGGCAAATGTCGACAATTGCTTGTGGCTGTGCAATGTAATGGTCTATGATAGATCGACACATAATGCTTTTAGAGTCATCAGGTTCTTGACTCAATTGTTTTGGATGCTTCAAAATAAATGTTCGGTCTTCAGCACAAGAAGTGTTTATGAACATGCATTTCCTAGAACTACCATGTAAGGGTATTGACAAAACAATATGTGTTGCTTGTTGTGCAGACATCTGGTGCAAATTAAGCATTTCATTAGATAATTTTTGTATCATTTGGGCAGCATCAATGCACGATGTGTAGTGTTCTTTACGTATTCTTTTGAATGCTTTTGTGGTTGATCTATCGATTTTTGTCATGTACAAACTCACATAAGTTGCAGCTGCATATGCATTAAGGATAAACTGTGCATCTGTGTTTGCCTTCCATATTGGTGGCATTTTTTTTGAAAAGGTATTGTTCCATACTTGTGATGGTTTTCTTTGCACGAATAGTGTTGGTCGCTTGATAGTGCTTTGGTTAGCTTGTATGTATTCAACTTCATTCATGTTCAAATCATCTAGAAACATATCAAAGGAGAACGAGTTGTCATAGCGTTTCTTTGCCAAAATTGAGAAAATGTGTTTTGCATTTTCGGATACCGATGGATAAGTGGTTTCTAGTGGTTCAAGTATTTGCGTTTGTTTTATTGGAGGCTGGGGGAAATTGTACCTGCATTTTTTTTGTTTACCCTTTTTGTAACTCTGTGTATGGTGATGTTCATGCAATTTCGCTACTTTAGGAGCAAAAGATTATGTGTTACAAGTTATGTAGGTGTCGACAAAGTGTGAAATGGAGGGGTTTTTGTCTTTTCCATTTACAGGTGCATCTTTTTTCCATACCAACCAATGGCTATGGGCATTTCCCCGGATTTGAAATTCAATAACCCAGAAATAGTTAGCAATGTCTCCAAAGAATGTACTTTCGTCACACAACAATTTTTTGAGTGCGTTTAGTCGATGCTTATAGTAGCGAGTACATGTGATTGGATCATGTTTGATGTGAAAGTTTTTGTCATTATAATCATTAGGCTGTTGTTTTCCAATAGGAGAAGATTGCATATGTTGGTCATATAGGTTTGATAGTGCAAGTGAAAGGGGTTTCCAACAATGCTCGGCACTTGAAAAGGTCAAAAAAAATGTTGGGGGTCCTAGTTGTCGTATCATCGCAAAAACATTTTTTTTTTACTTATTGCATGTAGTCTGGGGAAATCCATTTTTAATTAAGTCGATGTATCCAATATCGAATTTTAATATTTTTTCTAGGTTGGGCTTGTATTTAACATCGTTTGCTAAGAGCTTTCTTCCTTTCAGTTGCCCTTTTCGAATCCGAACCCAAATGCATGCTCACACTTGGGCAATAATGATCTTAATTACTTTGAAAAATAAGTTGGCGATATGATAAGAAAATCACCGATCAGTATGCAAGACTTCCCATTGAGTAATTTTGTGAAAAGAAATTGATTTCACAGCATTTGCGTGACGAGGTTCACCAAAAAAAAGAGTGGGAAAGTTCATTTCCTCTGAAAATTTATCTTGGAATATACCAAGTGGGCGTTGAGCCTCTGCTAGAGTAATTTGTATTAGCTTATCTTGCAGGTCAACAATGCATTGCGCATTTGTAAATCCATGGACTAAAGTATCACTGATATATTCGTTGTCACTTTCTTCGTCCGTATCACTATTGCTCGAAATTGTTTGATTGTCAAAGTCAACATCAGTAATTGATGGAAGGAATCGAATCCATTCTTTATTGACATGAACTTTTTCCATTCGGCACAAAGTTGTTTTGCAAAGTTGATGCAATGCTTTCATGATGGCATTAGGTCGTACATTTCCTGTATGAAAGGCATCTTTGTATTGCAAACGACGTTTGAGTTCGACAACAATAGTTTTTGTTTCTTCAACATGTCTTGGCAATGCTTTTTGTATTATATCCACATCGGAAGGCACGTTTATTATGGCTCCTTTCAAGGTGAATTGTGGTTTTCTATGTGTGCAATGCCTTATTTGTGCAAATGCTATTCTCATAGCAACCAGCCTCTCTTCAAGATCACTAAGAACTGCTACAGAAGCAATCTCGGAGTTCAATTCTATGCAAAAAGGCGATGCAAGTTTTGGAAATCTTCCATTTCTCAAACATTTGTAGCAATCAACACATATGTTTTTCTGTTCTTTTAATTTTTCGTCTTTACTCAGAGAAAAATATGTTTTTTTTTTTCTGGATCTTTAAACATAGTCATGTTGGACTTGAATTTCAATTGCTTACAAACCGGACAACCATGTATTGGTGTATCATTAATTTTTTTTTGAAATTGTGTATATAAATATTAGATTTTGATTTCTTGTTTCCGTTTTCGTGAATTTCAATTTTAAGACAACGAAGCAAAATTCTAGAGTGGTTTATCACTTTTATTTCTTGGTCATTGGAGTGTTTTGAAGTTTGTGAGCATTTACTGCTTTTTTGGGTTTGTATTTCATGTTTCATCTTGTGCAAAGAATTGGTTAATTGTGATCTTTGTGTCTTCTCATGCAAAAAGGAATAACAAGTAGTCAACGTAGTTGGCGATGCTTGAATCAAACCTTCATAATGAGAATGACCTTCATTCGAAAAAAAGTACAAAAGATTGTATGTGGTTGCTGGTTTTGATAAACTAGAATACAATGTTATCACCAAATCACAGCACCTCTGTGCATATACTTGAACTCACAGTGTGATTGGATAACATGGGTACTATCTCCAAGTTGTGGGACTTGCTACTTGAGATAGACCTCCAGAGAAAGTTCTTGCTCCTAAACTACCTGCCACAATCTACTCTAATGCATGATAAGCTAACTGTTCTAATCTAAATTTTCAAGGGACCAGGGAAAGAGAATGCATAAAATGAAATCCTACACTAAAGAGGTGATACACCAGAAAAGGAGGATGTGAGAGTAGTCTCCAAATGTGTGAGATATAGAGGCAAAGTGCACACTAGAAGAGGTGATGACAGTTCTCCATAATCTAACAAAATGCATTCACAGGAATATTCCAAGCACACACAATGATAATGAATTCCTGCAAGAACATAATAATAGACAAAATATTCTTTTAGAAAGATAAAAGGGGCAAGAAGAATGCAGAAAACACAGTAGGGGAAGATACATCCACAAACTTGTATTTTATTGCTTCCTGGTATGCACAGTTCAGTCTATTACAAGATAAGGGCCTGGATCACCATGCAAGGAGTCCACTACAAGGGCCTGCAATACACTAGCTTCACAAAGCAATTTTGGTAGAGCTTTGCTACCCAAAAACTCTCCCTTTTACAATGAGCCCAACACTCCAATTTATACAAAAAATGAGAAGGAGAAGAGAAGGGAAAATGGAAATCCTGAAATCTGTCCTTCAACCACCTGTAAGAGGCATTAAATTGAGTGAAATGGTTATACATTACTTGCAAAAGTCTCCCCATACAGTCCCATGTGCTGCAGCAGAGAAAGAATGATGACCATGCCTCTTAATTGCACTCCCAGCTACCAAATAAAACACTGTTCTGAACTCGGCCACGTTTTCTTAAAAATCTCAATCAATTTCTGATCAAATATGGAATTTATTTATTTTTGTTCATCATGCTCGGAACCATGATTCCAACGGTACCAATTTTGTGCGATTTCGTTGAGAAATGCAAAAGTTATGGCCTTTTGAGCGCGGGCAGCTATTTTGGGTCTGGCAAGCGTTTTCTGTCATTTGACGGGAATGAGCATTGACTGACTGGAGCCGAATATGTTTCTTTTATTTAAATATATATACCCTCATCAAAAATAATAAATCCAGTTTTTGTGGCGTAGAGGACGTCGTGCTCGTTCCAGAAAGTCCAATTTTGCGAAAATCAGAGCTCGGAGTCAAAAGTTATGGCCGTTTGAAGTTTCTCAGGTCAAACGTTGAATTTTCTCCTCTGCCTTCGGCCGCTTCGGCTTTCTGCATCCCACGCATCCCTTTGTCCCATTTGGCACAGTGCTGAAGTTCCCTGTTTCGGCCGAATCGGCCGGTTCGCGTACTCACAGCCCAGATGTCCCTTTTGCTTTTGGGCTGTTTGGGACAAATTTTCCCGATTCGCCCGGTTCGGCCGTTTTGCGTACTTTTGTCCCACGCGTCCCTTTGTTCCAAATGTCCCAAATGCTGCACAGACCACCTGGTGGCATTTCGACCGGTTCGCGCCCTTTTGTCCCAACTGTTCCGACTGTTGTGAGGACTAGGACTTAGCCATTTTTTATGATTTTTCTGGCCCGAGCTTGTTTTTTGCAATTTTTTCACATTTCATCAGAACTTGCTCTCTACTTCTTGTATAGGGGAGTTAGAAAAAATCTGAGGGGACCCTAGAAACATAACTTTTCACCCTGAATCAATATAATTGCTTGGGACAAAAGAATTTGATGCATGTTATCAAAATTACCTTGAGGGGTGAATTTTGGATAACAATTTTGGCGACTCAGCGGGGTCATCTGCCTCCTAGATGAAGAACGACCAGCTGCTTGTAGCAATCCATTGGGCATGGAGTCTGTTTGATAACCTCTCAGCTGATCTGAAATTTGAAAACCTGTGTCCCTGAGCCATTTGAACATTTGTTGAGATGGTCTTCTCATGGCTACAAATATTTCTCAGGAGCTTGATGAACTGCAAACATGCACATACTAGAAGCAATAGGACATGTGCACAAGCACTTAGGGAAATAAAAAACTACTCTAATAGCAGTACAATGTGCATAAGCACTTAGAGGAATGGAAATTATAAATTAATATTTACAAGGGTGAGAAGCTTTCTTTCTAGTAGCAGTGTTTGAGATAGATTCCATTGACCAGAATCTGTAATTCTTCACCATCCAACTTAGCCAGTTGGAAAGCATTGCTACCTTTGCATTCAATGATCATGTATGGGCCACTCCAGATGGCATCAAACTTGGAGTGTTTTCCTAGTTTTGCGTGATCAGCATCCCACTTCAGTACCAAATCTCCAGTTTGTAATATCCTGGCCTTAGCTTTCTTGTCAAAACTCTTTTTTACCAATGCTTTATCCTTTTCTATGGTCTGCATTGCATGTTCTCTTGTCTCTTCTAATTCCATCAGCTCTGCATACCTAATTTCCATAGGTTCAAACTCAGCTACTTCCAACTGTTTCATGAGCTTCAATGCTGGCAACTCGAGTGATATAGGTAGAACTGCTTCTTTCCCGTAAACAAGCTTGTATGGAGAGCTTCCTGTAGATCTCTTGGGTGTGATCCTATCAGCCCATAGGGCTGATTTGAGCTTTGTGTGCCAAGTCCTTTGATTTTCATCTAGAGTCCTTTTGATGATTCTTAGTAGGTTCTTATTTGTAGACTCGGCTTGACCATTACCTTGAGGGTAATAGTTCGATGAAGTGCTGAGATACACACAGTTCTTGACAGCCCATTCAGTGATCTTTGTGCCAAGGAATGCCAATGCATTGTCTGATATGATAGTGGCAGGGGCACCAAACCTCGTTACTATCCCTTCATAGAAATCTAAGATATTAGATTCATTTGCCTCCTTGAGTGCCACTGCTTCAGTCCACTTGGTGAAATAGTCTGTTGCTATTAGTATCCACTTGTGGCCCTGACTTGAATTGGGATTGATAACCCCGATGAAGTCCAATCCCCATTGTATGAATGGCTGATCCACTGAAATTGGATGAAGGGGCAGCGCTGCTAACCTTTCTTTCCCTGTGAAGAATGCACATCTCTTGCATTTCTTGACCCATGAGTAGCAATCACTGAACACAGTAGGCCAATAGTAACCAGCCTTCATGATTTTGAGAGCTGTCACTCGTGGAGAAAAGTGGCCTCCTGCTTCCCCGTCATGGAACTCGTGTAAGATCTTCTCAACTTGACCCGTTCCAATGCATCTTAATAGAACTCCATTGATGTCCCTTTTAAACAAAACTCCATCAACAAGCGCATATGGAATGGCTTGTAATCTGAAGTGTCTCCTCTTTGCTTTGCTCACTTCTAGAGGGCACAAGCTTGTCTGGAGGTAATGCACCAAGTCTTGAGTCCAACATGGGACGGGTGCATCATCAGTTGGTTGTTCTTGATCATTCTGTAGCAGTAGGACAGCATCTTCTTCACTTTTTGACCCGTCTGGTTGTTTGGAAGCGAGCTGCTCACACAAGCCTTTGCCACGAACTAGCTTGGTCACTTTGATTTCAATATCATATTCCATCACCCGAGTGATCCAACCTGCTCTCTTCTCGTTTAAATCCTTGTTTAGGAGGAATTCCTTGACACCAGCATGAGACACCAGCAGTTGAATCTTATTGTTTGAGACCAAATGTCTGAACTTCGTCAAGCTTCTGATGACGGCAAAGACATGCTTTTCGATGAAAGAATAGTTTATTTCGTAATCTTCCAAGGTTTGACTGAAGAATGCTATGGGCTGTTCTGAACCTTCTCTATTCAGCTGTGTCAAGATAGCTGAGATTGTATCTGATCCTCCAAATGCATACCACATGAAGTCCTTTGAAAAATCTGGGTTGATAAGAGTTGGAGCCTGTGATATTGCATGCTTGATGTTTTCAAAACTCTCTTTGCCTTCTGCTGTCCATTTGAATGCCAGACTCTTCTTCAACATCATAGTTAGAGGCTTCACAAGAGGGGCAAAATTAGGCACAAATCTGCGGACAAAGTTTATCCTTCCTAAGAAGCTTTGGAGAGATTTCTTGTGGTGTGGCAATGGAAGCGTTCGGATGGCTTCAACCCTTTCAAGATCAATTGTTAGCCCTTCCCTAGAGACGATGTGGCCCAACAATTTTCCCTCGTGTGCCAAGAATATACATTTCTTTGGATTCAACGACACTCCGAACCTTCTACACCTCTAAAACACTTGTCTGAGGTGAAAGAGATGGTCTGCTGCATTCTTTGAGAAGACATTGATATCATCTAGGTATACCAACACTATCTTGTTGATCAAGCCTTTGAACGCCATATCCATAGCTCACTGAAATGTTGCTCCGGCATTTGACAGTCCAAATGGCATCTTCTTGTAAGCATATGTGCCCCATTTTGTAGTGAAGGTCGTCTTGAATTGATCTTCTTCCTTTACCATTATTTGATTATAGCCTGAATATCCATCTAGCAATGAAAACCTTTCTGAACCCAGCTACAACCTGCAATATTTGTTCCATTGATGGAAGCGGATAATGATCTGGCTCGATATGAGGATTTACTGGCCTTTGCTTTTGCCTGACAGGCTTGGATTCCGGATCCAACTCAATAGTATGTTGTGCCAACTTTGGATTGAAACTCTTAAATCTTTGTAAGTCCAAGCGAAGACATCTGGGAATTCTTGACAAAGCTGAACAAATTAGATTTCTCTTGTGGAGTACTTACTTTGCCAATTTGCAATGTCCTTGCCTTCTTCCACTAAAATAGGCTCTGAATCTTTCACCCTTTACTTGAATGTTCGCTTTCTCCTTCCGGAACTGATCATTCGGGTGAAGATTGACTCTAGCGTTATGAGGCCTTTTGGTAATTTGTTAGTCCTCAACTGCACCACTTGGTCACCATACTGGCTGCTCCAGCTTGTCTTGATTTCTGGCAGAGAACTCAACTTCTTCTTGTAGGAAATTAACAATTTACTGATCATTCTCGAAGACTTGCCAACTGGTGTTGTTATCCGGGACAGCTGGTCTCACACCACTTTGATATGAGGCTGATTTTTCTCACTTTTGATACTTTCTACAACATCAAATGCAGCCCCAATTGCTGCCAGTCTGTCAGTGGCTTCATTCTTTTTTCTTGGGATGGAAATGATGCTAAAAGCTTCAAAATCTTCAATAAGATCCCATACCCGATTTTTGTAGTTTCTTCAACAGATCATTTTTGGCAGAATTTTTTCCTTTGACTTGGTTTATGATTAGCTCACTATCACCCAAACACTTGTAAATTCCTGATGCCTTTCTTCTTTGCCCAATGCAGTCCATGAATTAAGGCTTCATACTCAGCTGTGTTGTTTGAACAGGAAAACTGGAAACGGAAGGCTGAGTAATACCTTTATACCTTGCGGTGGAATATGAGCATCAGCTCCTCCTCCATGCACCTTTGTCTACTCCTTGACCCATCGAAGAACAATTGCCATACTTCATTCATGTTCTTTTATTGATCTGGCTTTGGTGCAGCTGGGAAGAGGTTTGATTCTCTCATGTAAAAACCAATAGACTTCCCAGCTCAGATTCTTCTATTTCTTGATAAGGATCAAAAGCATGCACCTTGGCTTGCCCATTTCATCAAGAGTTAGATCTGGGATGCTTCCAACCTTGGTGTCACTTCGATCAGTGCTTGGATAATCTTCTTCCTACATTATTTGATGATAAGCCTGAATATCCATATACGCCAATGAAAACTTTCTGAACCAGCTACAACCGGCAATATTTGTTCCAGTGATGGAAGCGGATAATGTCTTGAGTGATGCTCTATGTAGACTCGCGAAAGTTCCACCCACATCTAGTTCTCCATTTCTCTTTCTTACCGGCACCAAGTTCGCAACCCAACTTGAGTGTTTGATGGGGAAGATGATATTGGCCTCAATGAGCTTGCCTAACTCTTTTCTCATGAGAGGCTCGATATGAGGATTTACTGGCCTTTGCTTTTGCCTGACAGGCTTGGATTCCGGATCCAACTCAATAGTATGTTGTGCCAACTTTGGATTGAAACCTCTTAAATCTTTGTAAGTCCAAGCGAAGACATCTGGGAATTCTTGACAAAGCTGAACAAAATTAGATTTCTCTTGTGGAGTACTTACTTTGCCAATTTGCAATGTCTTGCCTTCTTCCACTAAAATAGGCTCTGAATCTTCACCCTTTACTTGAATGTTCGCTTTCTCCTTCCGGAACTGATCATTCGGGTTGAAGATTGACTCTAGCGTTATGAGGCCTTTTGGTAATTTGTTAGTCCTCAACTGCACCACTTGGTCACCATACTGCTGCTCCAGCTTGTCTTGATTTCTGGCAGAGAACTCAACTTCTTCTTGTAGGAAATTAACAATTTACTGATCATTCTCGAAGACTTGCCAACTTGTGTTGTTATCCGGGACAGCTGGTCTCACAACCACTTTGATATGAGGCTGATTTTTCTCACTTTTGATACTTTCTACAACATCAAATGCAGCCCCAATTGCTGCCAGTCTGTCAGTGGCTTCATTCTTTTTTCTTGGGATGGAAATGATGCTAAAAGCTTCAAAATCTTCAATAAGATCCCATACCCGATTTTTGTAGTTCTTCAACAGATCATTTTTGGCAGAATTTTTTCCTTTGACTTGGTTTATGATTAGCTCACTATCACCAAACACTTGTAAATTCCTGATGCCTTTCTTCTTTGCCCAATGCAGTCCATGAATTAAGGCTTCATACTCAGCTGTGTTGTTTGAACAGGAAAACTGGAAACGGAAGGCTGAGTAATACCTTATACCTTGCGGTGAAATGAGCATAGCTCCTCCTCCTGCACCTTGTCTACTCCTTGACCCATCGAAGAACAATTGCCATACTTCATTCATGTCTTTATGATCTGGCTTGGTGATGCTGGGGAGAGGTTGATTCTCTTCATGTAAACAATAGACTCCCAGCTCAGATTCTTCTATTTCTTGATAAGGATCAAAAGCATGCACCTTGCTTGCCCATTCATCAAGAGTTAGATCTGGGATGCTTCCAACCTTGGTGTCAGCTTCATCAGTGCTTGGATAATCTTCTTGATCAAACACTGAACAGTTGGTATTGATTTGGCTTGGAGTGTAAGGCTCAATATGAAAGTTTGCAATAGGTTTAGACCTGATTGTGGCTTTGGTTCCATATCTTGTTCTGAACAACATGTGTGACCAATCCGCCGAAAGATAGCCTCCAATCTTAGCAGTGAAGTCTCTTGACAAGCACAATGCAAAGAGTGGTGGCAGGTCTATGACTGACACATCTTGTAACACTGTTATGTTGGGACATGCGTGCAGTGTGAGGCTCAATCCTTTGATTACTCTGACCATTGTCACTACTGTCCCGTCTAATTGCACTACACCCTTGGAGATGACTTCATATTGGAGTCCTAGCTGATCAACTATCTGTTTTGGCATGACTGAGCTGCTTGCTCCCGAATCGATCATGCAATTATGCACCAACTTATCTCCTACGATCAATGAAACATAAAATGGAGGGGGCTTCAACATTTTACCTAGCTGTCCTCCATGATTTCCTTCAGGCTAGGCAGCATTTGTGAGTACCTTCTCTTGCATTTGGACCTATTGATTTGAAGTTGACCAGTCCTTCATGGCAGCTTGTAGCAAATCTCTCTTTTCTGGGATAGATAGTGATTCCCACATGGATATGTTTACATTTGTCTTCTTCATCTGATCAATGATACTGAATGGAGATGAAGTATCCCTCTACTTTCCCTTGGCCTACACGTTTATTCCTTGCAAATGAGCGGCAGCAGCTGGCATCTGAGTTGGTTTAGGAGCTGGTATGGATGCTCCTTGCATGTTTGGATCTACAGTTTGTTTGCCAGCGGCTTGTGGAGTGGTAGAAGGTTGTGGATTACTTGAAGCCAATGGCTGTTCCTCACCCAAATTTCTCCTCTTTGACCTTGTGTTGGCTGCAACACTTTGAGAGGGTATTTGTTTCATACCACAGAAATTTTTAGCCTGCCAATTGACAAGAGTAGTTTCGTTCAGAGATGTCCCTTGCTGAGGTACCCCTTGCTATTGGTCTTCTTCGTGGCTGGACTCTTGCGACCCACCAATGGTTTGCACCATTAGAGCCTGCTTTAATGCACCGTTAAAGCACATTGATTGGTTATGTGGTTGACTGCACGGGAAACACCAATCATATTCTTGGGCCATGTTATTTTGGACTGGCACCAAAGATCTGGATGCAGAAGCAACATTGGGATTATAGGGCTGAAATGGTCTATTGGTAGGAGGCCTTGCTTGATTCTGATTTGCAGCTGGATTGGGTGGTCTTTGAGGTTGATATGGTTACCTGTTAGGCTGAGCTTGAGGCTGATACGGTCTAACACTTTGTGCTTGCTATCTTTTGATAGTAACCAACTCATTTCCCAAATTTTGCAATTGTTTCATGACCTCTTGGAGTTCGTTTGAAGCACTAGAGGATGAGGTAGAAGTCTCATTTGAACTTTGATTTCTAGGAGTGGGAATAGGAGCCAAGACAGGCGCTTGACTAGTACTTGGGCTCTCTAAACTTGGATATAATGGCATTGGAGGCCTAGGAGCCAGTTTACTAGCTTGAATAAGATAGTTTTCAGCCCTAATGGCAATACTATAAGCAGCAGGTAAGGTTGTGCCTCCCATAGATTGAATTAACATAGAAATATCGGAATTCAAAGCTTTAAGGTAATATAGAAAAGCACCTTCTACTGTTGGCCTGACTGCCATCGGAATCCTATCCCAAGACCTTTGAAATATGAAATTGAAGTCAGTCAGCTGCTCGTTGGGAGCTCTCTTGATAGTTGTCAATTGTTCCAGAAGAGACAAGTTGTCTCCCTTCTCTCCAAACTGCTCATGGAGAACTATGCACAATTGATTCCAATTTGTGATAGAACCAGCTTCAAGGCTCCTGAACCATTGCAATGCCTTCCCTTTGAATGATGATGCCAGCAGTTTGACAGCCACATCCATTTCGTTTATCTCATGGATTGTACAGACGTTAGCAATGTCTTTGACATGATCACCAGGAGTGGTATGATTTTCTCCAGTAAAAAATGGAATGTTCTTCAATGCTTCAATTAGAACTGGATTCTGTGCATTGAGGGCAAGTGGGCTGCTGCCAGTGAAATTGACAAAGGGATTTAGTGGTTACGCCATTCTGATTGGCCTGAGAACTCTTGTTGATGCGAGAAAAGGTCTACCAGGTGGAGGTGTCGACAAAGTTCTATTAGGTGGAGATGCAGATCTTTGAGCTCTTCTTCCCCTTCTTTCTCTGCCTGGGGATAGATGTAGATAAACAAACAATCCTTCCTCCCTAGTTCTTGATCTGGTCTGTATTCTTCTCATAAATTTGCCAGGCTTGGACTGCTGAAACCAGCGGGTTATGCCTCTTTTGGAGTCGTCAGATGTGTGATTTTAAATCTCCTTCAAAGCTAGAACTTACAACAAGTGCACATCGATCTTGTTGTAATGAAAGTGAAGACCTCTAAGGTCCCACCAGGCGTGCCAGAACTGTTATCACTGAATCACAACACCTCTTTGCATATACTTGAACTCACAGTGTGATTGGATAACATGGGTACTATCTCCAAGTTGTGGCACTTGCTACTTGAGATAGACCTCCAGAGAAAGCTGGTTCTTGCTCCTAAACTACCTGCCACAATCTACTCTAATGTAGGATAAGCTAACTATTCTAATCTAAATTTCCAAGGGACCAGGGAAAGAGAATGCATAAAATGAAAGCCTACACTAAAGAGGTGATACACCAGAAAAGGAGGATGTGAGAGTAGTCTCCAAATGTGTGAAATACAGAGGCAAAGTGCACACTAGAAGAGGTGATGACAGTTCTCCATAATCTAACAAAATGCATTCACAGGAATATTCCAAGCACACACAATGATAATGAATTCCTGTAAGAACATAATAATAGACACAATATTCTTGTAGAAAGATAAAAGGGGCAAGAAGAATGCAGAAAACACAGCAGGGGAAGATACATCCACAAACTTGTATTTTATTGCTTCCTGGTATGCACAGTTCAGTCTATTACAAGATAAGGTCCTGGATCACCATGCAAGGAGTCCACTACAAGGGCCTGCAACACACTGGCTTCACAAAGCAATTTTGGAAGAGCTTTGCTACCCAAAAACTCTCCCTTTTACAATGAGCCCAACACTCCAATTTATACAAAAAATGAGAAGGAGAAGAGAAGGGAAAATGGAAATCCTGAAATCTATCCTTCAACCACCTGTAAGAGGCATTAAATTGAGTGAAATGGTTATACATTACTTGCAAAAGGCTCCCCATACTGTCCCATGTGTTGCAGCAGAGAAAGAATGATGACCATGCCTCTTAATTGCACTCCCAGCTACCAAATAAAACACTGTTCTGAACCAGGCCACGTTTTCTTAAAAATATCAATCAATTTCTAATAAAATCTAGAATTTCTTGATTTTTGTGCATCGGGCTCGGAACCACGATTCCAACGGTACCAATTTTGTGTGATTTCATTGAGAAATGCAATAGTTATGGCCTTCTGAGCGCGGGCAGCTATTTTGGGTCTGGCAGGCGTTTTTCTGTCATTTGACGGGAATGAGCATTGACTGACTGGAGCCGAATATGTTTATTTTATTTAAATATATCTACCCTCATCAAAAATAAGAAATCTAGTTTTTGTGGCGTAGAGGACGTCGTGCTCGTTCCAGAAAGTCTAATTTTGCGAAAATCGGAGCTCGGAGTCAAAAGTTATGGCCGTTTGAAGTTTCTCAGGTCAAACGTTGACTTTTCTCCTCTGCCTTCGGCCGCTTCGGCTTTCCGCGTCCCACGCGTCCCTTTGTCCCATTTGGCACAGTGCTGAAGTTCCCTGTTTCGGCCGAACCGGCCGGTTCACGTACTCGCAGTGCAGATGTCCCGTTTGCTTTTGGGCTGTTTGGGACAAATTTTCCCGATTCGCCCGGTTCGGCTGGTTCGCGTACTTTTGTCCCGCACGTCCCTTTGTTCCAAATGTCCCAAATGCTGCACAGACTGCCTGGCGGCATTTCGGCCGGTTCGCACCCTTTTGTCCCAACTGTCCCGACTGTTGTGAGGACTAGGACTTAGCCATTTTTTATGATTTTTTCTGGCCCGAGCTTGTTTTTTGCAATTTTTTCACATTTCATCAGAACTTTCTCTCTTCTTCTTGGACAGGGGAGTTAGAAAAAATCTGAGGGGACCCTAGAAACATAACTTTTCGCCCTGAATCAATATAATTGCTTGGGACAAAAGAATTTGATGCATGTTATCAAAATTACCTTGAGGGGTGAATTTTGGATAACATACACTTCAACAATGGTAATGGTTTGTGCATCCCATACTTGTATTTTTATATTAAAAATGATCGACAACCATTGTAAGCAAAATTGATTTCCTTCAATTCTTCCATTGTTATAGGGAATGGCGATGCTTATAATAAAGCCTTGCCAATTTGCAATGTGCGGTATGTTTTCAATTATAGTAATGTCAAGGTAATTTTGCAAGCAAGACAAAGCATGCAAATTCTGGGACAAATATGCATTGCAAAAAGAATGTGCAACATATCACCTCAGGCAATGAATGTCAAATTCATGATTGCATAATTGACAAATAGAGTCGAATAGGCTTTCACCACAGTTTAAAGTAGCATGTTTTATTCTGTGCAGGCCTGCATTCTGTAGACTATGGTCAACATTGTTCCAATTAGTCTTCAGTGCAATACAAGAATCTGAAATCCTGTTTCTTTCAAGTGCAACAGAGGAGCCAGGTTTTTTTTTCCAATACAATGGCTCATAATGGCCGCAACTAGGATTTGCATCATGAAACAATACACAGAATGGAAGAAGATGGCTTTGTGCATTGAATTGGAAATAGTTATTGCCTGTTGTTTTCGACCAGACCCATATCAGTATGTTAAGCCATTTCGCCAACCTGTTTATACAGAAGTTGTCGCCCCATAGACCAATCTCGGTTGCATTTGTAATGGGCATTGCTGAAAGTCGCATTCGATGGAAATATGTTTGCGCATCATGGATATGATGCAGAGCGTAAAGGGTGTCATGATCTAGCTCCAGATGGAGTGATTTAAAAGCATCTGCATCGCCTCTATGCAAATAATGTAAGAAGTGGTCTATGATTCCAGTTCGGAGTTCAATAGAGGTATAACAAAAGTGTAACAAAACAACAAATGTATCAAATAAGCAATCGCCCACGTTATACTTGAATGCAATGTCTCTAAAAAGGTTATGTTTTTTTAGCATGTCATCAATGTGAGCTGGTTTCTTTTTCGCAGGGACATAGCCTTCTACAGAAATGCACATGGCAGCCATAGTTTTATTTTTGGTTTTTGTTCAGTCCAATAGCGAAAAAAGTAGCAACAGGGAGAGCAGAATCCCCATAGCATGAAAGAGAATTCCAAACAATGAAAGCACACATTGTTAAGGGAAAAATATATAGCATGTCATACCTACAATGTATGTCTGTTGAGTTCAACTTTGAAAGCTTGGATTATGGCAACAGAGAAGGGCTTTCACACACTGATGTTTGCTACACTATTCACTTTATGAATACGCTACCTCCCTGCAAAAAAACATGCACACATCAACTTCGATGTTGCAGAGACACATGAAAAGAACTAAATGCACATGATACTAAACTGATTCTGATTGCCTAAAGAAAATGTTGGTTGCCCAGCTGCATTTTGCGCTTCACATAGTTTTCAAAGTAGATGAAAAATCAGCAGAAACCACCTCAGGTTGTTCTGCTATGGAAAGACATGAAGACATGGATTCCTCTCATAAAGCATTTCTTTTTTTGCTTCAAGCGAAAACGAGAAGCCTACTTGCATGAACGTATTATATACCTTCAATAAGATGTTTTGGGAGAAATTTCCATTTGTTCAAGTTGGCAATCAAGGAATAAGCCTTACTGTTTATTAACATATATGGTATAATTGTTTCAACCGAATAGAATTCAGCAAAAACAAAAAATGTATAGATATTATCTTCTGTTTCGAAAATTAGTTTAGTAACTATAAACTTTGTGAACTAGGTTAAGAGTCTGATTGGGAAGTTGACCAAAAAGGAGGTGTTTTGTGAAGACAATGATGACGTACGGAACTAAAAGCACCTAACTTGAAGATTGGAGTTGAAGTGCAGAAAACTGAAATTACAACATAGAAAATTGAAGTAATCTAAATTACATAGGTAAGGTTTTATTTGAAGGAGGCAAAATTTTGCACAACGATGCTAAAGTCATGACCCCCGAATTACAGTTTTGATTGGTAAACATATACTTTAAGAATATATAAGACCCACATAACAATCTGTCCACACATATTGCATGAATGTTGATCGGTTTTCTTTTCTCTCATACTAAAATGTATATTTTTACTTTCATCACAGTAGGTTTTAAAAATCCATGAATGTCTATAAGCAATCCACGATTCGCTGCGAAAAAGACATTAGCACTAACGATCACATAGTTGCTAGCACAAGTAAAATACAACAAGTAGAAGGAATCTAATCATGAACATGTTCATCCCCTTAGCTACAATGACATTGCAAAATGAGGAAATGATATATTCATTACAAAAACATTTGCATAGACAAGGTAGAAGTAGAGAGTTCTGGTTTTCAATGAGTGCTATAATAGGTGTTAAGTGATGCAGATAACACACAGTCTTGAATGTAATAGCATATAGTATTACAACTTTATGATGATAAGCTCGTCTATTTGGATTTTTTATCCATTGCAAAGTATTGTTAGAGGGTATTGCATTTTATGGCCATCTCAAACTCTTACAACATATAATGTCCAAGTAAACAAATACCATCCCAGATAGTGGGTAGATATTGTAGTAATAGTTCAATATTGTAGTGACAGATCAAGCAACAGGAGCTTGCAAATAAATTCTTTGATATAAGTCAATATTGTATTAATAGATTAAGGAAAAGCATCTTGGGAAAGTTGTCTCTGTACATTCCAGCGATTTCATGTAGCTCTCAAACACACCTCTAAACAGATGTCAGGCCCTGAAGTAAAGTCGGTCAAGCATCATCAAACAATAACAAACTCCACTGATTACACCTTCCACTATGTTTGTCTCTCCTTAGCAACCACTGTTGGGACTTGGATCAAATCTCAATCACCATAAAGAGATGACATAGTATTAAAACAGACCAGAACCAACAAGCAGAAAGTGAAGCAGATAAGCCCCAAACTGCATAACTGTGTTGGAAGATGTATCTAACCTAAAAATGGAAAGAAGCAGGGGAGTATAATCAACAAGCTTGAGGCTATAGACTGCCAATTCCAAACCAAGGAAGAGGGCTAGGAAACATTGACCATTGTATGTAGAGAAGGCGCCGAAGAAATAAAGAATAAAATGGTTGTAGGAAACTGCCACACACACAATGACCTACAGACTGCCCCAGAATGCCAAGCATTGTCATGGGAAGGTCCAAGGTTTGAGCCCTAACTGCCCAGTGGAAAATAAGAAAACAGACATAAGTTAACAACCCTAAGAAGGAAGGCCATGCTTTTACTTAATTTAAGTTTTTTAGCTACACAGTTTATGTACTAATGCTTCTTTCTTATATATGTTATGGTTTGCATTAAAGACATGTCTTTAAGACACCTTTATTTCTATTCTGCAAAAAAAGGCTTTCTACACATTTCCGCCATAAAGTTACCCGATTAAGTATTCCAGAGCTCGTCTTAGAACAGCTTATTGTTTGGGGCAGAAAGTAAGGTTGTAATGAGTGCTGGAAAAACACCATACTTGCTCTTGGAAAGGAAAAACATGCGGACATGCTTTCTTAAATGCAAAGGAATACTCGGGTGGACTGCATGTTCCCAAATATGCATTGCATTTGCCATTACACCCAATCACCTCGTCTTTCTCTAACACCTGTAAATTTGTGGGGCAAACAGTGGCTACATAAGCACCGCAGACCCAAAAAAATGAATAAATATGAAAGGGTAAATTTGACTCGGACAAAATGCAGAAGAAATATAAAAGCCGTATTCATGACTCCAGGGAAATACAGAAGGGAGGTTGGTATCGTGCGCACATGTGTACATTTAAATTATTGAATAATAGGAGGGGTGCTTGACTGTGAACAGGAAACTACATTGATGAGCATTGACTGTGCCGAATACTATTTTTGGGATTCAATTTGACAGTTCTTTACCTGTATTTTTGTGTCATTGGTTGATTTTTTTTATGTCACTTTGTTTTTTAACCTACAAATTTGAAGAATAACCATCTTTTTTCTCCATGTGGGAAATAAAAAAAACAGCGTTAGGCAATAGTTTCTTCTGGGAAACAATTGAACCCGTCAGATACAGATACATATCCAGATCAATCAATTTGTATATGGTAAAATGAGGAAATATTAACCCATGATGGTGTTGATTTTAGGATGGCTCCGCACAGGAGGTAAGTAGAAGCAAAGTCTTCATCCAAGCCCATAACCCATTCGCTCTCTGTAAGCAGACAACCTGTTTTTTGCTTTTAAGAATTTTGTGCAAGTAATCCAGCAACTTTAAACTCAATAATGATGATTCATTAAAAACGCGCAAATCCTATAAAATGGAAATATCTACTCCGTTTACAGCCCCATTCGAATTATAATTATTACTCTTGTGATGATGATGGTTGTGTTGGTGGTGGTGGTGGTCCTCCCGCTCCTGTTCCCGCTCCTGCCCCTCTGTCACTACTTCAATCTCAGACGCCATTTTTCTTTTCCTGTGTTAACCTTTCATCTTGTTATCTTGTAAAGGGATATATTTTTACTGGCCAAGATGTGAATCGATGTCAGCGCCAGCGTTTAGACAGGATGGGGCAAAATAAAAGGTTAATGAAATCCCTGCTAATGCATTTAAATGGCCGTATGAGTTGAGAAATGCAGGCGAGTAAGGTTCAGAACCAGGCCGGCCCGTCAATGGAAATATTGAAGCCTTGGAGTGAGAAAAAATGACTGAGAACCTAATGTTCGAATTATAACAGTGTCCACTTTATTGGGCTTGCGCTTCCACATACTCTCAATAATGGATGATGGGAGGAAAATTTTGAGGAAAAATTAAAAATATATATATAGGAATAGAATATAATCTGTTTGTGTGAAAACATGACAATGTAAAACATATTTCATCTACGGTTCAATATTTTGTCCCTCGAATAAAACACAAGACGGTCTTTTACAAGCGGCCCAGCAATGGCGAAAGTTGAAAGCACAAGTGCAGGGTTCGAATCACACCAGCGACAACACTTCCCCTCAGTGGTGACTTTATTGTACTGGTGTCACGACTGCGAGAAGGAAGTTGCCGTGGCAAGGGAGGTAGCAGGCACACTTGTTTGCACCGTATGTAAAAGAGGCTGGGTGAAACCCCTGACCTTTGGGCCGATGTTGAACCCATGACCTTAGGTCGTATGGAGGAACCAAGAATTAGGGTCTCCCATGATGATTTCGAAGTCGAACAGGAACCTAGGGTTCGGGTCTCTCGGTTCTGTGATTCCAATAGTCACGCAGAGCTGTTTGGGTGAAATTTGAATGAACGATTTGCCAAGCTCAAAATGGACACGTTGGGTCCAGGCTTGGACAAGATAGAACATGGAAATTCAGACCATGGAGTCGTCGACCTCGATCCTATTGTTGACTCCATGACAAGGATTGCTCTGATACGCACGTTGGGTCAAAACTCGGAAGAGGTAGATAGTGAAAATTCAGAGCTTGAAGTCGTCAATCTCGACCCCAGTGACTCCAGGGTAAGGTTTGACCTCATAGACTGGAACCCTCTGATAGTTGATTCGGAATCCTATTCAGATTGATTATTAATTTGATAGTTAATAAGGTTGCATTCAAGGTTAAATGATTCACTCGATTATTTTTCATTTTGCACATCAAATTCTGTTGCATATGGGGGCAGGGGCGAGAGCAAAAAGAAACTGCTGCAAACCAATAAAAACAATAAAATGAAAAACAACTGTAACAGAACAATAATATGCTGCTAGTGCAAAGGGAAAAAAAACACAGCAAAGCACAGGAAAATGAATTCTTACCAAGGTAAAACAGTCTCCAATCTGCCAGATCTATTCACCACACTAGAGTTATCAGCCCAATGTCGTTTACACCAGCCTCAGAGTCACAGATTCATATAAACAATTGGCATCCACTAAAAATAAATGTCATAAATAATATTTATTCCTGTCAGAGTGGTGTAATCATGATATTAATGACATTTATTGTCTTTTCTAATGTTCACACTATGCATAGGAAAAAAATTCAGAAAATCATAATTTTTTAATGTAAAAAATAAAAAAGGCCTATAAAATTAATTCAACCAATCAAGAAATTGCAATAATTGTTTAAAAATGAATAAATAAATAAAAATATATAGAAAACTATACAATAGATATATGAAGTGCCACTTGGAATTTTGCAATTGGCTTCTTCATGCAAATGAAATGATTTTTTTGGTGCCTATAAGACTTGCCTACGGCAGGATAATAAAACAGCTATACGGTATTGTGATTTTGGTTTAACTTATAACAGTGAAAAACTATCTATTAATATGCATAAATATCGTATGCCTCAAGTAATATTATGTTGACAATATTAAGTTATACATTTGACACTCAAATGGATGTGATTGGTTTGTAATGGTTACATAGATGTTGAATTTAAATGCAAGTATAAAAGTGATTTTGTTCATAACTTTCTAACTTTTATTGTCATTATAGAATACAAACTGACCTATAATTACAATCTTTTGATGCTTAACTTTGGTGCGAGAGTATTTATTTGCAATGGTGGTAGTGTATTTATGTGTTCATTGATTATCATTCTAAATTTGGCTTGTTGGTGTGTATTAATTCTTGTGTTGTTTGATTTTCGACGTCTCTTTGTGTTGAATTTGAATTTTGACTTTGTTTTGTTTCTTGGACTTTAACTTCTGCTCCTTGTGATTTACACATAGTTGTGCCACCTAACGATCTTAGATTGAGTACCTTAGTATTTTGTATCATTCTGCACAACTCCTTGCATCATGCATAATTCGCACCTCAATATGGCTATCAGTATTATGTGCATCTCGTGCAACGCCCAAATCAATGTTCCACTAATAGAAGATGAGAAACCATACATCTTTTTAAAAGTATGTCATGTACAAACACACGCATATAACTCATGTTTCAGATCTACTATTTTCTCTATCTTGTTTCACTCAACATTAATGTTCTGCATATGCATACAACACATATAAATCTTCATTTAGAGAATTATCTCTCGAACCAAGTGAGATCTTGAATCATGCTTAATCTTTATTCTTCTTTATTTTTCCATGTTTCCTTTCATCTTTGTATGCTCTCTTTTTCCTTTTTTGAATTGTTGCAAACATCACCAATCAAATCAAAACAACTAAAAACCTAGAAAATGGCTTTTTATTTGTTATGGTAAGATTTCAAATGTTCCTAGAATATTTAAATTATTGTTTAATATATGTTTGAACATTTCCTAGATCTATACGTGTAATTTTAAGTCTTTTCATGTTGTGGGCCATTTTCACCCAAGATTTATGTCCCTTAAGGTTTTGACACTTCTTTTTCATCCTTTTTCGTCCATTCTTATTGATATATACACCGATATAATCTTAATTTGAGTTACAAAGAGTTTGTATCACAAGTGAATTATATTGAGGTTATAAAAACACTTAACCTATTTTGTTTTTGAATATCTCCATATTGGAAAAAGAGTTCAAGTATTTGGAAAAAATATGTAATATTTATTATTTGTATTCATTTGAAAACATAGGGGTTGGGACATTTACATACATCAAATTTCTTGTCTATTTACATAGTCTTAATTGACAAATTATTCAAATATTAAAATTCGTAATATTAATAACGTGGGATAGTATTAAGTCTCATATTAACATCTTTAATTTTCTTTTAAGTACTCTTGGAAGAAAGGATGACAAATTCGTAATAATACAAAATAAAACCAAGAAAATTGACCAAGAACAAAAGCACCATTGATATAAAGTTATATTAGTAGTTTTATAATTCCAATAATTTAAAAAAATAAAAAAATTACAAATCAGTGTTTTACAACAATAGAGAAAAAAGTTTAAATTAAATAATAATTTTGAAAATAGGATGCAAATAACAATTAGTATTTTTAACAAGACACTCAATTATGTAAATAACAATAAAAAATGAAATATCAACATGATTCATCAGTGTGAGTATTATAAACAAACAAAATTAAACTATATTATATAGTTACAAAGTATGTCACATCATGTTATTAATAAATGTTTGTAAAATAAAAATAAACAATGATCCTCACTCCATGAAAAACTTGTATTCTATTTTACCATTCATTCACGGTTTAGTTTATTTTTATATGTATTAATTGAAAGTTAAAATGTAGATGGTCAAACTTGGATATCAAGGGAAATGATAATCGCTAATGAAACAATTAGGCAAAGGTAGGTATGTATAGGGGCCCATGAAACTAGAAGGGGTGCAATGGAAACACAAATACACGCAAAAATTAATTATTTTTCACGACTTAGAGGATCTAAAATCCAATGTTTGATGGAAATGCACCCTTTAGTGTGGCATAGTACAAATGTAAATAAAAGTGTGTAATGTAAGGTTATTTTGAGAAGGAAGGAAGATCAAAATCTGAATAAAGAAATTATTATTGAAGCACCCAAAGAAGAGATAGTTTTATTATGCGAGGGTAGGAGGAAGAAGTAACATGGAGACATTGTAGTGCCGGCTAAAAAGAATCAAACAATAATTTTTTTTATAAAAAAGGACGGAATTGCAGGGCGGTGGAGTAGGGCAGAGGATGGCGTGCAGCAGGTGTAAAGCTGACTCCATTGATGTCGCATCACTTGGGCATACGATCTGTTCAGAACCTCCTTGCATAATAATTCAACCATTTAATTGAAATTTAGAGCCTTACATCACGCTAAAACCTAATTCAACGTTTTAAATTTAGCTGTATTTGGGTAGTTGTAGCGATTTCAGAAGTCATACTCTCTTAATTAAACAAAACAGTTTCTACGGGAAGCTATGCTAAATGTGGATCTTGCCAATAGCCGCCCAGAATCAGTCAAAACATCCCTGTACGAAGATAATCAACAGCACCAATATCTCCTCATATTATTATACACGAATTGATTGATCTTGATCGGTATTTGGGTTTGAAGCGGGTTCAATTCCATCTAATAGGAAAGGGAAGCGACTGCTTGCTTGCTACTGTTTTGTATGCTTTTTTAGCAGATAAAAAAATAAAGATTTATGCTTAGGAGGCGCATAAAGTTAGCTGTTTTGATCCTTCTTCTGCTCTTGTTCACATATGCTGTGTGCACTGTAACCATGGTAGCGTCATTCTCGCTGTAAATGACAGTTATCAATTCGTTATTTCTTGCTCTATTATCTTTTACCTCGAGTAGTTTTGTTTTGATTAAGGCGTTGAAAGTTCCCTTTCCTGCCTTCCCACTTTTCTGTACAAGTTTTTCCTCTTTGACTCTTCCTCTGCGTAAAGAATCTCTGGTTGTCCTTTCTAATTCATCCTTATCAGCATACTCCCCGCTTGTGGCAAAATAAGATCCTTGGAACAGGGCGTGGACACCAACTGCAGCATAACTAGCAATCGCACTTAAGGTGTACGATGTCAACGGCGAAAGCAAAATACTAGTGAGCGCAAAAGGAAATCGAAACAGATAACAAAGCATAATGATATTTGAAGGAGGGAAATGAAAAACTACAAAGTAGTAGAAACAGGAGTAGTAGAGAAGATCTCGATTGCAGAAAAATCGAGCAGTTTAAAAGGGAAGGGTCGTTGGAGATTAAGAGGGGAGTGTTACAGACAGGGAATGAAGTCGGGATTTGTCTTGTATGCATGATTGAAAAAGAGGTGTTGAGGACATTTTTTTCATAGCAGATGAATGAAAGAGGTGAATTTCGAAGGGCGGATAAAGAGGGAACTCTTGATAGAGCTTGAAAGGCAAACCCACCCCTAATGTCAATAGTGGCTCTCCAAAAATTAAGCCCTTGAGATTTTTGGATTGAAAATGCCCAAGTTATTTTATTAAGTGGTTAATTCCCTTGTGCACCTCTAAAAATTGGTGGAATTGGTACATGGGAAGGGTTGTCAGCATCCCATTGGGCCCCTGTGTATCGATCAAATTTGACGATGACGAATAAAGGCAAACCAAGCGGACGAAATGAATTGTCGTAAACAATGTCAACGATAGAGCCAGTAGCACCATTTACAAGACATGTTTCACCCCACAAATTTGTGGAGAATGTGACTTTTTGGTTGATGCAGAGAAGTTTGTGTTGCAATTGATCCATAAACAACCTATCTCTGGTTAGTATGCTTGGTGTTCTGAGCAATGAATACTCAAAGGCCATAAACTTAATTTCATTGTTGATTCAATTGTTCCTTTTACAAATAATTTTGTTTTGGATTATGACTCTCATAAAACAATAACAACATCGACAACATTGATGACTCTATATTTAACATTTAAACTTTATAAGACACGCATTGACTTCGAATCAAATTTTAAAAGTGAGAAACATATCTAATATAGCTACAAGCTATTATTAAATAATAGTTTTTGGCACACACACACACACACACAAAGAAGATGATAAAATATCAATACAACTAAGATCACCTATTTGAGTCTATCAAGCTATAAAAAGTAGACTAAAACTAAACTCTACTTCGATCACCAATTTACATGAAACTAAAACCTATTAAAAATCACAAATAATATTTTGACCAAGATTTAGAATGAAAATGAGTCACAGGGAATGGACTTGTATATTACAATTGCAAACTCTTACATGGGTTGATTAATTGATGTCGAGATGAACACGTGAAATGCAAGTTTGTAAAAATAGAAGATTCTAGACTGGTAATAACAAAATATGGTTGCAATTGTTAGAGATTTTATGGAGGTACCAACCAGAGATGGAAAATAATATATTTGAATCTAGATTCAGGTGAACGTGTTGACGAGTTCAAGAATTGATTTTACACAGGATTCGAGGTGATAGGTAAGGAAACCAATGCTAGCTTGGATACGTCCATATAATCAAAACATAGACACTAATGTTGTTCTAATGCATATATTTAGTTTTGAAGACTTCAATGATTGCATGTTTGGTGATGATGCAGATCAATATAAGCTACTTAAACATAAATAAACCAAAAATCATATGAACACACAACTATTCTAAGCCAAGTGTGATTCATGCAAGATTACAAATACATGGCCCCTCAAGCTACCAAATTGCTATCAATATGCGTAGCTGCCTAAAAAATACACGATTTCTTTAATTTATAGTTTTTTCTTCTTTGCATCACCTTGACGCTTTTTATCCTTTTTCTTTCCCTCTTTTTAGCTTCCTCACCACTCCACCTCGAGGATCTTCTTCTTCGTTTTTCTTTCAAAAATATGTGCATCCTTAGGTTTACGGTGGATTTGGGATGTTCAAAAATCACATGCCTAGAGCTCGCCATTGAACATGCCTTCGATGCAACAACGCTCAGGAAATTTTCTTTGTTGCTCACTCTTTAATATCTTTCTGTAAATTAATTTTTTTTGTAGGTTCATCGCACCTTCTGCCATCTGGAAAAGCAAAAGATTTTCAATCAAAGGGGTCCAAGGAGAAACTCAAAGCGTCCATGCAAACATCAATCTATTTACAACGCAATTAGGTGATGTAATTGAAATTTCGCCTAAGGAAATTTATGTAGGATTTTTTTGATAGACAAAACCCTAAATGAGGAAGACAATGATGCCCTTGAAAAGATTGAAAACGCATCCATAAATCAAAATGTAGACATTGATGTTGGTATAATGCATATTTGTTACATAACCATATGAAGACTTCAATGTATTGCATGTTTGGTGATGACGTAGAGCGGTATAAGCTACTCAAACATAGATAAACCCAAAATCATATCAACACACAACTATTCTAAGCCAAGTGTGATTTATCCAAGATTACAAATACATGGCCCCTCAAGCAACTCAATTGCTATCAATATGTGTAACTATTAGGAAACTACACGATTTCTTTAAATTTATAGTTTTTTTTCTTCTTTGCATCACTTTAACACTTTTTCTCCTCCTTTTCCTTGCCCTTTCTTTAACTGCCTCGCCGCTCCACCTCGAACATCTTCATTTCTCTTTCCATAATATGTGCATGCTCAGGTTTGGGGTGGATTTGGGATGTTCACAAATTGGAAGGCTGGAGCTCGTCATTAAACAAGCCTTGGATGCAACGGTGCTCTAGAACTTTGCTTTGTTTCTCACTCTTCATTCTTTTTCCCTAGATTTTTTTTTTGCAAGTTCATTGCTCCTTCTGCCATCTCAAAAAGCATGAGAATTTTGGGCATGAGACCTAAAGAAAAACTCAAAGCCTCCATGCAAACCATCAATGAATTTATAACGCAATCGGGGGATGTAATCATTTCCCTTGAGGAAATCCATGGAGAATTTTTTTTCAGATAAAACCCTAAATGAGGAAGACGATGCCTTAAATTTAAATCCTAACCCAACAGAGGCATCATCATCGTTAATTATTCTTGAAAAGAATTTTTTATTTAGAAAGCTTAATGCACAAACTCGTGAGTTCATTCTAGGAGTGCAATTCCCAAGACTTTTATCAAGCTTAATGTGCAAGCTCTTCATTCTTAGAGTGCAATTGCCAACACCCATTCAAATGAATAAACCCACTAAGAGGCCATTGTTTGCGGAATTCACACCTTCGCCACCATTATTTTTTGCCTTTGCCATAGTCACTTCAGAAGTGATAAGATGCACTTCTACTCCAAAACCCCCGACTGATGAATTCAGCCAAAAAATTCTCAAGCAAGCAAATGCAAAAAAATGGAGTAGAGCATCCCGCATATGCAAATACCTTTTGGCGAATTAACATTTTAGGATATTTTAGATTTATCCTCATCCTCTATGCCATTATCAATATTTTCTTAATATTATAAGTTTAATGTAGGAAATTTAGGGTTAGCAGAGTAAGGACACATTTTAGATTTGTTTTTAAGGGCATTTAATATAGATATTCCTTAATAACATATGAATTGTATAGCTTCAAAAGTATATGCAGGTTGGTTCTCTGTGTATTTAAGAGAAAAATAAAAGTTGAATGGGAAAAATAACTGTGTCAAACAAACACGTGACATAAACTCACCAATTGGGTTAGGCACTCTTCAAAACCCAAAGCAGAACATGGAGAGCGACGCATACTAAATGTTGTCATTTTCCTTGCATGACACTAAAATCTAACTAACCAATCAAGAGATATGAGAGTTTTTCATTTTCCACTATTAGGCCTATTAATAATATTAGCACATACAAATTTAAATGAACTACAAGTGGATTTTGTAAAAATATATGAGGTTAAAACATGGGACCCCTTACATACTACTCACCACACTCGTCAACTCTGCTACAAGCCCATCCATGAACCAAAAACAATAAATCTTCTTTTTAAATTTTAGAAATAAACATAAGCTCTATCAAAAGAGAAGTAGCCTTTGTAAAGTAAGGTGGGATTTATACTTTTTATGATTGCATGGTCAAAATTTATGGCCGATCTAGGTAGGTGTATGAAACCAATGCAACTAAGCTGTATAGCACCAAGTCACAAGTCGAGGCCAAGTTGAGGGAGGGAGGGTTGAGCCAAGGACAGAGAAGGCGCTGAGCCAGTCCAAATGGATTTGTCAAGTCAGAATGAATCGTGTTTCCCACTGTACAAGGAGATGAGAAAGTTATTTGGATGCCAACACGTGGATAAAGATAGGACTGACAAGACTAAACCAACCCAAAATGGTGAGCTAGGGTTTGTATAAGTCACGGCAGGGGGGTTGAGCTCAATAGAAGCAAGGGATGAGTTAGAATGTAGATGTCAGGAAGAGCCAAAAAAAGGACTGATAACAGAGCTATTCTAGTGACACAGTTTGAGCATGAGCCAATGAGAATGATGAGAGCCAAATTCGAGTGGTAGCTGGCTTACAAGCGCTTTATTTCAAATCTGAAGGCGTTAAGCGACACTCATCAATTCAAAATAATTTTAATGCATGAGTGACATTTGTTGCAAACTCGAACCGATGGAGACTGTGGTCGATCCCACCCCAATGTGAAGTTGGTGCCTAGAGGTGTGATAGATGCAGTAGGAATTTATATTAAATATTCTAAAGCCTTTGATAAAAAAATTTGCACGTCCTTTGTATTCCTCAAGGAATGAACATTTTAAAGCATAAATTCCTGCGAAGAAGAAAGTGACACAAACTAGCTAAAAGTAAATATGCCAGGATTAGCTAAATACATATGCCAAGAATGAAATGAAAGAGTGTCAAGAATGAAAGAGTTTTTTTTGGGTTGGAAAAGAGAGCGACCCAGACCCAGACCCACCTTATCATGGTGTGCAAAGTGGTTGTTGGAGATGGTGATGGCGGTGGAAGCCATGGTGGTGTGGATGAAGCCATCGGCATAGAGTGAGATGGAGTAGTGGTCGACCCACACATGGCTTCCTTCGAAGATAGAGACACTGTCAAAGTCACAGTGGTTGTTGGAGATTAGAAAATCTGTTCTTTTGCCTTGTCGTCCCCATTCACAGAACAAACCCTACAAGAAAAATAGAAAAACCTTAAAAATATGGGACGGCCGTCATGGAGAGCTCCATTAAAAAATAGCCAATGATAATTAAACAATTCCTACAAACAAATAAGCAACATTCTAACCTGAGTTTGAATGGTGGTTTCCCTGGGGCACGCCTGTAAACATATTTGTTGTATATAAATTCTGCTATGCTCTCAGAATTAATTAGGAAAGAGGTTTAAAAGGGAATCCATAGAATATGTGTTGCAAGAGGGGAGGAGGAGAAGTCACTTAAAGTTTGGACATTTCTAGGGCTTCACCTTTAGATCCACGATTGATAATTTTTTAGCATATTTCAATGCCTTCACTGATCGTTGATCTCCATAGGATGCACCATTATCAGCTATTAAAACTATTAAAAATATTGTGTGCCACGTGTACAGTAATGGATTATCCATGCATCGTCGACCAATGAATAATAATCGTTGATGTCTTGTTGCTTGTCAGAACGGGTCAAAATTTCCACCAGAGAAAACATCTTTCGACATGATAAAAGGGGGTTTTTGTAAGATGTTGTATTTTCAAGTGCTTTGGTTAACGTGGATAAAAAATGTGGGAGAATATAGATGACACGTGAACTACATGAGAGAGTGCCTCAAAGAAAGGTGTTTCATGAAATGCATTGATTTATAGGGTATGCACAAAATGGTCCTAGCTTAAATTCCAAAAAAAAAAAAAAAACTTCAAGCCAATGCAATTAGTTGGGGGTAACCATTTTCCCATGGCTGTTACCAATATCCTCATCATTCTGTGTCAAATGGGGTGATTTTGGAAAAGATCAAAGAACCGCACACCTGTATGACCTTGTGTTTGTTGGCAAGAGTAATAGCTTGTTGAGTGATTGTGTCCATGATGGTTTCGTTGTTGGCAATGTCTTTTCGAGTTTGAATGTGGAAACCACTGTGATTAGTGGGAGATAATGTGTTGAGATGACAAATGTGTATTTTTGTGGAAATTTGCTTTGATTGGAAATATAGTGAGTTGGTTGATTTTAACGAAGTTCATTGGTTTAATGGAGATTATCGTGATTAGTAGATTAGTGCATACATAGCCTTGGATGTTGTATTGAGTGGTGTTAAATAGAAGGTTTTGGATGCAGGCGGTTTATTCGACAAAATGTCAAAAGAGAATTGGAGCCTTGTAGAATGCGGGTGAACCCACCTGGAGCACCTCTTGCACAGCGAGCGCTAATATCTTCCAGGCATGATCTCCTTACCTTTTTCTTTCATAATTTTCGTATTTTGGTTCTTCATTTGCAATATAATAGAAACATTAAACCACTCGATAATATTACAAATGGATATGTAACCAAATTTAAATAGTGTAAAGAAATAAAACTCCACCTTGTGATTTACGAAACCTATTTACAATTTAAACATTAACTGTGATCGCTACCATAACCTTATACGATGATACTAGAGCATCCAAATTATGTGCTTGCATTTGTGGTATTAGGGAGAGTTAGATGATGTCATCAAATCAAACAACCATTTTCCTACCTTGCAAAGTTAGAAAAACACAATTTCTAGAGACTTGCTAAACAACACTCTGAGCCCTGTAAAAGAGATGTCAAACATTGTATGTGTTCCTTGTTATATAGAGAGTCACATCAAGCATTATCTCAACCTTGTTTGATTGTTTGAACCTTCTTTTCCGCTCCCCTAGAAGCCCAATTATCTCGTTTTACACTTTTAGGAGGCTGTCAAAACTGAAAATTTGGCTTTCATTTTGACCCACCATTTGAACCTTGAGCAACGAAATTCCTATTTGCCTTTGCAAACCTTTGGTATTTTTACTAGAAAATTTCTTGTAACCTTCAATTTGGGGAAAAAAAAACTTCTTAATAGATTGGAAAAGGCACTTTGTAGGCCTTTGGTCGTAGTTTGACTAGGTCAAACTGGACCAATTACGACCGGTGGCTTTGTAAGACCTGTCGCATTTGAAACCTGTTTGCTAGTTCTCAGTCCTGTCAACTTTGATAAATTATCCATATATAGGGGAACATGTAGGAAATTTCTCGTTTTGTGTTCTTCCATCAAACCTTAGTTTTGGACGTGGTTTTCTGAGCCCTCTAGCTAACTTTTGATCATTTGCAACTAGGCCAATTACGACTAATGACCTCTAAAAATTGGTTTCCAATCGTAAATCATTCGCTAGTTTTGACTTCCGTTAGTTCATGTGAATTCTTGGTATATATGAGGACACATAGAAATTTACCTGTTGTGTATTTCTCATCGAAAGACAATTTTTAACGCAATTTCTTAGCCTTCGTGCCTAAATTGAACGTTTTTGCAACTAGTAGGAAAACGTAAAAAGAAATTTGTAGGACCCCTGTTAGGTTACCAAACCACTATGGAAACTTGTTGACACTTTTAAATAACTATTTGAAACTCTATCATGTGACTTGTTGTGTGAAATTAAACTTTTTGCAAAATAGTGTTTCTCTCTCTTCCCTACCTCTTTCTCTCTCCTTGATTAAGAAATGATGAGAATGAAATGAAAGAAATACATGTCTCTAACCCTCTCCTTTTAAATGTGATTTATCTCTGATTTCATGCTCACTTGGTTTTGCGGGATGCAAGAAAGATGGCAAAAAGGAGAGGTCTAATTCATTGTACAAGATTGTAATTTATATAGGTCATTGTAAATTGTATATATGTATAATGTATTGCCACATTACAGAAAAATTATATTTGAAATTTGGCTATATGTATGGGATGCTAGTTTAAGGGATGCCTTCAAAAATATGCATTTAATCATAGGTGCAATTTTGATCCAGATTTACGTAGGGTAAAAAGGTTGGATTATTAATGAGCTTAATATTTAACACTTGTTTTACCCTCCCTCTTGTTCTAGCCACATTAGTTTTGCAAAATGTTATCATCCTAAGAGATAATTAATCCTCACAACTAAAATTTCTATCACTACACCTAAGAAATGTATTAAATAGATTATTTCTATAACTTAAGAGTCATTGTTCGAAGCATCAACTATGTGGTGTAACCTTACCATATATGGGGTAAGTAGAACTAACACTTCCTTAGTATCCTAGTGGACTACCAAGTCTTACGAAGTTATATCTAGAAATTAACTTCATCATCAAATGAATTCCTTGTGGGATCCAGATGACATAAATGGAGATAGTGAAATAGTTGTTCTATGACTTAAAATCTTGTTAATGATCTCTTTATCTCCTCACAACTAAATGTGTTACCTTGGCTAGTAACATTATATTGCCTTGGTATTTTACGAAGGGTTTATAGGGTAAATATGTTTTCACACGTTAATTTGATCTATAATAGGACGTAGATCCCTGAGTGCAAATTGGAAAAAAACTAAACCTCAACTGATTAGGAGGTTAACTTATGGGTAGTAAATTGTAAGTAACTATTTGCAAATGAAATCGATTTAAAAAATGTTGACTTATGAGCAACTAGGAAATTGAAACTTGGTCTCGTAATCCCTTGTTATGATCTTTTATGAAATTAAGAATAAAATAAATTTAACATGCAGAATCACAAAATTCAGAATCATGGGATCTTACCTTGAAAATAAATCATTTGTGGTTCATGTGTAATTATATGCTTCCAATCATGCACTTCTTCAAGATGTTAAACAAGTATTATCGTAACTCTTTTGTTATAAAGTGACACCAATAAGAGACCTAAGAAATAATGTAAATGAGATGAAAAAAAAGCGTATATGTGATAATGGTTTAGGAACAAAATTTCACTTAAATCCTTATGGTTGATTCAAGATTTGACTTTTTTTAAGAATGTATACAAATTGTTCTTGGTCGGACTAGGCATTTGAGCCAATATAGATTCCACTAAAAATAAAATAAAATAAAAATTATGATGTGCAAATGCTAAATTGAATCAAACTAAATTTCGAACTAAAACAAACATAGTATGAGAACAAATGTGATTCTAATGGAAGGATGTTTATAGTAAAGGATAACTCAAACCTTCACCTCCTTTGATTCATAATATTTTTCCCTTTTCAACTTCAGGCTAGTTCCCTTGCATAATAAAGGAAAAATTAAACGTGAACTAAGCATTTTTTTTAGAAACAAACGTTTAACTTAAGGACGAGTTATTGGGAGACTCATACTTGCTTAAAATTGACTTTAATTAACAAATGATCGATGAATAATTAATGGGATTCGATAAAGGAATCAATTGTGCATTCTCCTTTAAAGACTATTGCCCTCTAAAGTAAATTCATTGAAGATTGTAAAGTAAGAAATTGTAAACCTTATGTGTTTAATTCTCTTGAAAACTATATAGTCATACAATGGAAACCTAAATGTATTGACAATGTAAACCATAAAAAAAGGCCATGTCGTGGGGTATTCCTACCGAGTGTTTCTTACTGTAATCGGGTCTTTTTCCTGGTTTATGTCATTTGAGTATGACATTTATGGGTACCATATGCTATCCTATTGTATGAGTGGGTTGATGTTTATGTAAGTGTCTTATACGTTGTTAAGTTCTCTACTTGGAGCCCTTGTGGTGTTGTGTACTAAGTAATGTAAGTTTAAAAAAATTCCGGTATTTTTGGTGTTGTATTTGTGTGTGTAAAATGTGGGCATTACAAACATAAAATTTAAGGAAGCACAAAAGGGTTGCAGAGGAAGGAGATGATTTCTCCTATTTTTCACAAGATGGAAGGAGAATCCACAACACATTTTGGACTACTCTTTGAATGACTCTAAATAAGTGATATACATAGGTTGTCTTGGCTTTGGACTCTTAAGACATCAGTGAATGTAAGACTTGTTCCATTTTTATCTTGAATGTCAATAGTTTCACATATCCTTAGAACAAGGATTGGAAGAGAACAGGGTGGTAAAGAGCATGCATTCGAAAGATAAACATGATATGATATGATTATCATATAATAAGGTGAATTAGAAGAAAACAATTTAGTAAACCATAGGTTTTGGTTTTCTATTTTCATTGTTTCCCAAAAAGTCAAGACAAGATAAAGAACCACTAACATCAAACCATTATAATCATTTGTAGGTTTGGTTGTCAAGTTTGGAAGCACCTTCTCACAGGGAATTAAGGCGGGGAATGGTGGGAGATCTTGCATTTTGTGAGGCCTAGAGATAAGCAAGTAGAGGGTAAGTAACATGGACATCTCGTCAAAGAGAGATATCATATGAGGTTTGGTTAGTGTTTACAAGTACTGTATTGTGTGAGAATTAAAGAGAGGAAGGAAGGAGGTGTAAGAGGAGTTGTCACTCCCATAGGACCTTGTTTATGGTCATGATAATAAAATAGTTGTTATAGTTCTCACCCCAACGATGCCTTGACACTTATAACACCAATGAAGGAGAAAGTAAGGTATCACCTGCATTAGACCTTGTTGTGATGGGAAATTGTGCTTGATATGATCCACCCTAATGAAGAAGGTGTCAAACCTACCACTTGTTAGAAATCAACCATTTGATATATTATGTACATCTATGTGACCATTATCGATCATCAAATTTTAAAGTATATTCAATAATTTAAAATATTATTAATAAAATGTATGCAATATACAGTAGAACATAGGGTGCATTAACTTTTAACACATAATAAAACAAAAATATGCTCTTTTTATTACAAAATCCAAAATATTAGAACACTACTTAAAAATTAAATCGTAAACATTGTCAAAAGATTTGAAGCGAAAAGTTGTGTATAATGATGCAACATGTAAAACCCATGGTGTATGACAAATCAACACCTATTGTCTCCTTTGGGGAGGAGGTCTTTGAATCAATTGAGTCCTACCAGAGCAGAGGTTTGATTTGCAGGTTCATTAGTTGTTGTCCTGGTCTTCCATCCCTACAAAAATGGATATTTGAACAATGGCGACCCCTAATTGAAGGTAAAATCAACATCTATCCCTCTGCTCGAGGTATTTTCATAGGAGTGTTTGATAGCTCCTCTGATAGGGATTTGATCCTTGGAAAAAATTGGGAATACTAGTCACATCTACTTCTCATGAAACCTTGGTTTCCTCACTTTAATCCCATAACTGAAACTTTCACTATCAAACATGTGTGGATAAGGCTGTGCTATTTGTCTTTGCATTTCTGAAGTGAAGACTGCTTCAGGGCTATAGGGAACGCTTATGGTAAATTCTTAGCTATTGATCCTAGGACTAATTCTTTTGATCATACCACATTCACCTACATTGTGGTGGATTTGGATATGACTGCCCATTTCCTGGCCGTAATGGAGATGAAAGTTATGGATTCTATATGGACTCAAATTTTTGATTTTGAATCTCTACCTTTTAGATGTAGAACATGTTTTTACCTTGGTCACCTAGCTTCTGATTTTCAAATCATCAAGAAAGTGATTAAGGCGTGGGTCTCGTGGTGGAAGAATTTTAATCCAAATAACCTAGTGGTATATGTTGAGGTAGAAAATGATAGTATTGATGTTTCAAATAGCCATTTAGGAAATTAGGTAGAGAAGAAGTAAGAAAAATTGGACAAGAAGAATGGATGAGCAGTAGGGTGCGATGTCATTTAACATTCAACTAATCCAGATATTTAATCACAGCAAGATGCAAGAAAAGGGCAGGCTTCTCCACTGAAATCTTTGGATTCTTTGCAGACTCAAACATGAAATTTTTCTTTTTGTCCACTTGGGTGAGAATGTAGATACTAATGGGGGGGACGGTTGGAACATTGTGAACAACAATAAGAAAGGAAAATTTGGAAATTTTCCTCTCAAAATGACCCTTTAATCTCATAAAGGGAAAGTCCTAGGTTGTTAGGACCACTTGGGTACCAGGCCAAGTTGTTTTGACTATTCTACTTTGCGGGGTCCTTACATTTTGGCACTTTCATATTTCTAGGTATTCGCATGTTTGGTTATTTCTCCTTGGGCCCGTGGGGTCCTGTTCCTTAATGTTTCTCTTTTATGCTTTGATGCTTATCTTTCAATTGTAGAGGGTTCTCGATCCCTTCAAAATATCGTTTTTACCTAATCTAATTTAAAAAACCGAATCCATATTGTAGGAGCAAAAGGTGAATTGGCCAAGTAAAATTTTGTTACACAATAATGTATACATCCTCATTTTAATATCTGGGATTTTCTAACATGTTGGTGCTAAATGGATGCATATAACAATAGTTTACTTGGGCAGTAATGTAACACAATTATCATAATGTTTAATATGAATGAACACAAAACTATGCTGAAAATGCATCTGGAAATATGAGCGATGGAGTATTCAAAAAGGGTTTTGGCAATAGCACTTAGTTGAAAAGGAAGAAGGAGAAAATTAATGGGCATATGTTAAGGATGAGGGGTCTATTAACATCATTTTGTTAGACTAGTGATTCTGTAAAATCTCATCTCTTAAAATACTTGCAGTCCAAGAAATGGTTGTTTTAAGTAGATGCACTTCTATTTAAGATAATTCTCTTTCATTAAAGATGTTTCTAGAAGTAGCCATGGTTGTAGAGGATGGATTATCTAGATGTTGCTAGCTAGGTGATGGTTTAGTGTAGAACATTTTTCATAAGTTAAAGGTTGAATGGTGACAAGATCGATGTAGATCTTAGCTAAAAATTCACAGGTGGTTATAGAGGCTGGAGTAGCCAAAGTTGCAAGGGCCATGTTGCTATCATAGATATTGTTAAGTGAAAAAAATGTTGACAAGTTGAAGGTAGAGCATGATTAGCATTAATAGACTACAAGCAAGAACATGGTTGAGTGTTGTATTTGGTATTTAGTCGTTATTTAGATCATAGATGGCTTTATATGGTATTTGTAAGTTGATTTTATGTTTATACAATTACAAAGGTTTTGATTAGATCTTGTAGTAAAATGGTTTTCCTAGGATAAACATCATGTCAATATTAATCTTCCATTTAGATCTACTTGTTTTTGCATCTTTGGTTTACTTTATTGCATGCATGTTTGTATAAAATCTCTATATATGGTATGAAAATTATGGTTTCTCATAAAGAGCAGGGATGAGCGCGAGAGTTTCCTTTGCGATCTAAATGGTGATTAGATGCGGCAGAGTGGAAAATCTGTGGATATGGAAGGTAGCATCAAGGTTCGACGCATTCTTGAATAAGTTCATGCTCAGAGTGGAATTTCACTCTGAGCGTTGTTGTAAAAATAGATCCGCCATTCACTAGGAAAGGAATATGATCTAATCTGTTGGATTTTCGGTGAAGCAAGGCCTTTTTGGAAGGAGTGTAAGATGGAAAAATACAAGAAGTCCCTTGATAATTAAAACTCTAAATAAGGAGGAGAATGTAAAGGTGAAAAAAGGTTGTGCTATGAATAAAACTCTAGTTGTGGGCGATGGATTGACTCCTATGTGATAGAAGCTCAAACAACTGTAACATAAAAAGTCATAGAGTGGATCGAAAGGAAGCTCACGATGCAAAGGAAAATAGGATTAATAAGCTGAAAAGCAAGTATAGTTGAAACCTGCATTATAATGAGGAATGGGAAGCTTGCCCCCTATCTCGAGTAGGTGATGGTAGTACTCATTTAGATGTAAGTTCTTGCTAGGAATAAGCCAAGGAAACTAATAAAGGGATACAAAATTCTCACAGTAGTCATAATTGAAAATGGGCTGAGGTGAGTACAAAAAAGTACTCAGGATAATGAGATCTGAAAGGAAAAGGTGTGGGTGTGGTGTATTACTCGTTGGAGTGATATCTCAGTAGCATTTCATTAGGTTAGATGGAAAACGCATCAAACTGATATTTCATAGATTGTGACATGGGGAGAGTAAAGGTAATCGATTGTGTGAGATCTTTAAAGGTTAGCAGTCAACCTTGACCCTTTTTTTAATATATTGTATTAAGATTCATGTTAAGAATGGGATATCATAGAAGAGGAGGAGAGTGCAGTGCAGTACTTAATGCTATAAGATTTGTAGCAGCATATTTTTTTCATAATGAGGAATATGTGAATATCACCATCGCAGGATATTGATGTTAGGTCTCGATTCAACAGAGAAGATAAGTTGGAATGAAGACCAGTCCACCCGGGACGGGACACCTTGGCGTGAGTGGTCCAGAGAAGGTTGCAAGGATGTGGTCGAGTTGTGGATGTGTTGCCCCAATGACGTCTTAGAGAGGTTGTAGGTTGATAGGATATAAACTAGATGAATGATCACTTTAGCTTAGAGGTTGATGATCTATAGAGGAGCCCTTTCAGATATTCGCTGGCATTTAGATTGAGTAGCGGATTGGAAGATGTTGCACTTAAGAGATATCTTGAGGTTAGCTATGAGAAACTCTCAGATGACCAAAGTTTCCAGACATAATAGGAGTTCGGAGTAGAATGGTGTTTGCACATATTTGCAAAAGTGATCAGAATAATTGAGAGTAAAGCAAGTATGCTCTACATGAGACTTGAAGAAAAGACACACGCTTAACATGAGAGTTGTGTAACTTCGTGAATGTAACATAAGTTGGATTGTGGCACGTTGGTAAGATTCGAGTGCAGCAAAGAAAATCTTCAAGAATTTACAAGAACTTTTGAGCATGTCATGGTTTTTTTTTTCAAGAGTACTACTCACTATACATGAGATCTTAGTCTAAGAAATGGATTTTAAATTTCAAGGTTGCACAATGATAGTGTAGAAGGAGGTGAAAGTGTCAGATAAAAATTATTTCTTGGTCATTAAGAAATAGAGATGGTGTCCCCGAGACTTCAGCCTAAAGATCGAGAGGAATGAGTTCACGGTCTCTTTAATAGAAGTTTTCAACAAGTCCAAAGTTATTTTGAAAGTAGTGTGTCGTCATATGTTCAATGCTGCCTGTAGTGGTTTAGGATTACTCTAAGGTAGTTTTGGTAGTTGTCAGACAAAGCCAAATTTCCCAAGTAGCACCTAAATATCAATGGAGCTCACTCAATTCAGCTTGATACTCAAGTCCTTGTGGATAACCATTTTAGGGCTATTTATTTATTAAGCCTAAATAAAATTCTTTTAAAAATAGATTGAGCTAAAATTGGAGGATTTAGGTTATATAAAGCACTTCACCCCATCATTATTACGACAAAACATTCACTTGAGGGGAAGAATTTTTTGCAGATTAGCTAATTGAAGAAAATTTTCAACCAATTACCCGCAACTTCTTTCATGTTTTGTTTTAATTTTTTTTGTTTGTGTTTTGGTTTGTTTTCTCTAGCAATTCCCGTAGCCTATTCATTATTCCTGCTAGACCTTTCTCAGACCTAGGGTTTTGAAAAGTATCCAATATTTTTAATTAATAATCCGTCTAAAGGTGATCAGAGCTCAGGATTCTTTCAGAAGATTGCAAGAAGTTTCTTGGTCCAAAAAGGTGCAAAAATGGATTTTATGAAAATAAGAAAAATATTTCCATTAATGCGTATAGCTCGAGAAAATATGCACTTTTAGAGAAAATGATACCTAAAACGAAGCCACGAAATGAAAGTTATGACACATGCACGTTTTTTTATGCTACATCTTCTCGGACCCTTTCCAAAAATGAAAATTTATATTCTCTACTTGTGTTTTCTTCACCAAAAGTCCAAAAAAGGAAAGAAATGCAGTCTTCATGTCAGTCACAATTTTTAAAGTTGCCTTCCACGTCCAATTTTGAGGCTGCATTAAGTGACGAATTTTCACACAATTTTAAAGGCAAAAGACATAATGCAAGTCGCACTTTTGGAAAAGAGCTATCTTTCATCCAAGTCACACTTTTTGGGAATCATTTAAGTTGCCAATGGGAATTTTAGAGTTGGCAGGCAGGCGGGAATTTCTTGCCTGCCTAACGAGTTAGCTTTTCCCATTATGAAAGAAAAATCACTTAAAGTACCAATGGGATTTTTGGAGCTGCCTAAAGGTTGACTTTTCCTATCAAAGAAGTTTATTCACCCATGCAAGTCACACTTTTTGGAAGAAAGGATTTAAGCTGCCAGTGGGAATTTTGATAGTGGCAGGTAGGCGGGAATTTCTTGCCTGCCTAGCAGGGTGAAAATTCCCATTATGAAAGTCAAGTCACTTAAGTGAAAGGCAAGAATTTCTTGCCTGCCTAGCAGGGTGAAAGTTCCCATTATGAAATTCAAGTCACTTAAGTGAAAGGCGGGAATTTCTTTCTTTCCGAGTAGGGTGAAAATTCTCATTGCTTTGAATTCCTATTTTTAGCAATTCCTCTTTCCAAAAAGTGTGGCCATTCATGGCATAAATAAATGCGTAAAAGCTGACTTTTTTAAATTAATTTTCGGGAAGCATCCAGTTTTGGCACCTAGGGTTGGAGAAGCTTTCTTTTTATTATTTAAAGCATCTGCATGTTGATGTGAGTGCACAAGTGAATAAAATAATATTTTTAGCTTGTTTAACATGCAAGCAAAGTCTAAATATAGAGGGCAACAAGATTTATAATCATATCTTGGTGAAGAAATTAGATATTCGTGCTATGAGCTTCAGGTGTGTCTAAATTATTTACAAGATACTTCATTTATGCCCATATTGGTGAAGAAAGTAGAGGTCAACATATGATACATTGAAATAGTCTTTAGAATCAGAGGAAGAAATAGATCTAGATCTCATAATAGTAAATGCTTCTGGCAAACATTCGTCCTCTTGCTTCTAACGCAGCATGTGTAGAAGTCATTGCATGGAAAATTCCATTCAGGAGTTGTGCATATGCTCCCAATCTTCAGTTGACACCTTCATTGAATTTACTTTGCATGTACTAAAGAAGAATTGTAAAAGCTATAAGGATAAGAGGAAGACATGTCGAAAATCAGCACCCACAGGAAAATCACAGTCAATTGCTTCAAGATCTAGTTTGGTGAGGATCAAAGGAAAAAGAGTTAACTTCATGCAGAAGATGGAAGAAGAACAAGACTGGGAGTGTTGCATCTTTCTTCTAATTTCTTTTCCTCTTTCTTCTTCTTTCTCTTATTTTTTCCGAAAAAGTAATTGAGAAATAAATTAAATTATAAAACTTAAGTGACTGGTTTAAAATTCGTTACTTGAATAAGTCAATTACTTGGAAATAGGTGTTGTTAGACATGCAAAATAAAAGGTTCTATTTTCAGTTATAAATCATGTATGTCATGCAAAGAGTAATTCTAGGAGGATGATTGCTAGATGTCCCCTTTTCTATAGCTTTCGCATGTGGGAATTCATTAAAAAAATCCTATTTGTAATTTCCCCCTATACGCTATAAATAGAGGAATAACCTACGGGTTAAACAAAAGATAATTTGTAATCAACATTCTTGTGTTTCAGACTTTGAGTTGAAACCCTTGATATATTTCTAAAAGCTAAGGAATTGAAAGGAGGCTAATTTCTAGAGAACTTTGTATCAACAGTGCATTTGTTTTATACTTCTGTGTAGATCTTTGCATAAACTTTGTGTTGTCTCAAATCTAGATTTGAAACTTTCATTTTCTTTAATTTATATATTGTGAGATATGTTTGTTTCATCTATGTGCATGAGACCAACTCTGAAAACTATTAGTTGAATTTCACATCTTCTTTGCTTTCTTTTCGGATTCCATTATTTCCCCCTTTTGTAAATATTTCTTTACAACTGCTTACTTGCTGTAGAATTACCTAGCTATGGCTCATCAGCTTTGCAATTATAGTAAAACCCAAAAATAGTTACACAGATCCTTAATTGATAAAAATATTACATGGGAGCCTCACGGGTAAATGAGGGAGATTTATCTCATGACTGCCTAGGTTTTTGGCTATGCAAAAATCTAACCAATAGTTTTTGGCGACTCTGCTGGGGAACAAAAAAATTAGTAGACCAGAGATTTCTCTTGTCAATTCCCTTTTATATTATAAGCTCAATCTGGAAGAACTTCCATTCATGTGGTCTAGCAAAGATTAAGGAAGGATTGATCATTTTTATAGATTTTAGGAGCAATTCAATTTCAATCATCCTCCTGAAGTTGGAAGCAACATATCCAGTCTTTCACCAGCAAGAAGAGTGGAAACTCCTCTAGATTCAGATCATGTCCAGCACAATCTAGTAGTTGGGATTATTCACCAAGTCTATTCTCAAACAAGACATGCTCCTTTCATGATGCATAATCAACCACTTGCCCTTGGAGCACCTGTTCCATGGGGTGCAACATTTGGACCTTTGAATCTGAATCCTCCTATGCATAATCTACCTAATAGGGATGAGAAATAATATTCAAAAAATCTTTGGAGATGGTAAGCAGAATCCAGATGACCACTTGGCTGAATTTTTTATATTCTGTGGAGTGCTCGTTGTAGAACATGAAGATGTGTCTATCTGTATTTTCATAGAGACTTTGCATGACTTGGCTGGAGAATGGTTCTACCGGCTAGCTCATGGCACAATAACCAATTGAGCTATAAAGTGAGATGCATTCCTAAAAAGATTCAAATGAAATGAAAATTCTAGTAGATTGATAACTCAACTCACCTAGTTGAAGACGAAGCCACATGAGTACATGTGGGATTTTATTGCTAAATTTCAAAGAATACTTTAAAAAGTTTTGGCATCTGCTTCTCTGAATGATGAGAATCAAAAGTTATTATTCATCAATGCTTTACTTCCTGAAGTAAGTTATCAACTGTGAAGATCATATATTGTTGACTTGTTAGAATCCCAAAACATGACAGTTGAAATTGAAGATGACCTCATCTTGGCTAAAAATATGAAGAACAACTCTTCTAGAGCTGAAAGTACATCCTCTACTACTACTTATGATTCACTATTGCAAAAGTTAGCAAATGAGATGTCACGGATGAAGAAACAAATGACTCAAATGGCTTAGGGCAACAACACTGCCCCTTCTTATAATTTCAACAACAATAATTGGAACTGCATTGTTGGTTCCCAAAGATTAGCAATTGAAGTTGCTCCCAAAAACAATGTGGAGATGAATGAAGAATACCAGGAAGATAAAAATGATTAGTTCAAGAATGATGATTTTGTAGGTCCTACTGGTGGCTCCAACATTAATTACCTAAACTAAAAAATCTAATCTTGATGATGAGAAACTTCATGAAGATGATCATGGTCATACATATGCAGTATTTACAATATCAAAAACTCACCAAGCCGAGGCATTAACTGATGAACAAAGAAGGGGATGCCCTTTACCTTCTTCCTTGTCTCGTAGAGATAACAATGTGATTTCTTCATCTCAACCACATAAAGCAACTCAGATATGTGAATCTCCTAATTTTGACATTGTTGATCATGTCAAGAAAACCAAAGTTCAAATGTCAGAAGATGAATATTTGAGAGAATTTCTTGAGAAGCTAAATAGGCTAGTCATGTGTGCATGATTTAATTTAGCTAAGTTAAGAAAATTAGAAATAACACCTAGTAGTCCTCTAACAAAGCTAAATTGAAATCAAAACATCATCATGCTAAGATCTAAACAAGTAACAATCATAAATACTATTGAATTGAAAGCAAAACCTCAAGCTAACATATTAACATTATTACTCTACTCTATTAAAAAGCTAAATTAATAAAACTAGACCTATGTAGATATCTTAGATATCAAAAGGAGATTAGTGGTTGCTTGATCGAAGATGATCAAATATGGAGGTTCATCAAGCCATGGCTTATTAGGCCTTTCTCGATTAACTCCACTTTTCTTCACAACACTAACTTGATTGTTGGAATGTAAAAGGATGATGATTAGCTCCACTCTAATGGAGAAATGCTCAAAGATGACAAAATGGCTATACTGTATTTATTATATGCTCACTTTTGTTTTCAAGGAGTATGTGTAGGTGTAAAGGTAGGAGGAGGGCTCTTTATATAGCCCAATGGGTAGAGGAATCTCTACATCCATTTGTATGTGGGATAATAGAGATGTTGAGTTAGTTGTGGATAAGGTGGATTTAGAAAAGGTTGAGTTAACTTTAGGAGAGTTTAATTTGTCCTTAAGTGACTCATGGGGATAAAGGGGGTTTATTAATTAACCAAAGTGATTAATTAATAGGTGTGCAAGCTTATAAAAGCTTTTTAGAGGAATATTAGCATGATTTAGACTATAGAAGGGAATTAAATCAACTAAATAATGATTTATTGATTTAATAAAAGGGGAACCTAATTAATTAATAATAATTAATTAGTCTAGATAAAAGGAAGGATCAATTAATGGAAGGTCATTAATTTGGGTATTTGTTGAATAGAAGAATTAATTAATTAACACAATGTAATTAATTAATGATGATAGGAGAGAAGATGAGCACTATTGATGATATGTCACCAATTTGCGGGAAAGGGGATAATTAGCACAATTTAAGTATTTAAATTATTCAGGCTAAATTATAGGTGTCTGCACGTTAAATACGTGCAATCACCAGGACCATCTAATGCATCAAAGGGCCTTTTACCTAAGCCCAAAGATACTCCTCCCTAGAACAACGCTACAATTTTTTAAATCCCCATCATCTTCTGAAAGAGTAGAACCTTTCTATGTATCATATTGCTTAATGGTTTCAAATTAAGCAACTGCATTCTAGATTCAAGTGCTTTTGATAATGTCATGTCAGTTAAAGTTGCAGATGCCCTTGGGCTTACCTTGATAAAGACCATAAAAAGGTGATATTCCATGGAGAGACAAGTCCCTTTAATTGGACAAATCAAAGATGCACAAGCTATTCTGACAGATTTTCTTAACAAAAGATTAAATATAACAATCTTAGATGTAGATATTCCTATCTCTTATGAGATGTTGCTGAGAAAAAAATTCTGCAAAGAACTGAGAGGGGAAGTAAAGATGGATTGGTCATGTGCTCATATTCCTATCAAAGGAATAAGATAGAAGATGGAGCCGGAAAAGATGTCTAAGTACACTGTTACAAAATATGAAGACCCTAGATCTCAGATTTGTTTTCAAGAGTATGACCATGGGGTCTATTTCTTGGAAATGGATAAAAATGTACTAGAATTGGAACTTCGACAAGACCGAGAGCCAACAAAAGAAGAAGAATTTTTTTGGAATCTGGAGTTTAAAGGTAAATGTTGTTATTTTTTATCAGGATCCAACATTCTATTAATATCTCTAGATCATGAGATATTCCCATAATCCCACAAGCTAATGTTCGAGAACACCAATCATAGAGCAGAGTATGAAGAATTGTTGCTAGGAATGGAACAAGCTAGAAAGAAAGGAGTAAAAATCCTCAAATCCCAAGGAGATACTGAACTTATAGTAAAACAAGTTTGAGGGAAAGATCAAATCAAAGAAGATAAGATGAAGCATTATAGAGATAGAGTTCTTTCTACCACACTAAATTTTACATCCTTCTCTATCGACTTCATTACGATAAATTAGAATTAAAAGGCAAAATATTTGGTTGTCACGGTTGTACTCATAAATCCGGAAAAACCACCGTCCATATTTAGACAACAAAACTATAAAGTGGAGATGGTCTACCACCCTAAAGTCCCTAATAGTTTTGAACATTGGAAGACTTTCTTTGATGGTAAACAAACATCTGAATGTCTGGAACAAGACAAATTTGACAGGTTGTATGTTGAAGTGAGTAGATCACCACCATGACAAACAGTCATTGTTGATCAGTCAAACCCTAGCACTTAGTAAAGAAAATACATAAGGTTCGCATGGGAGAGCGAAGCGTATTCAAAGGCACAAAATTATTGGAAAGGATCGCGCAAGAGGAACAGAAATAGGTTCGGGACTTAGTCATTTTCATGAAAATGATCTATTTTTAGAGATAGCGTGTGGGGCACTCAAACTAATTGGAGACTTACGCATAATGCATTGGCCATTTTTGGAGGATTAGCTACGAAACCCTTTGTATGGACACAGGCCAGAAATAGATCTACTATTGTCAATTAACTACCAATAGTATACTGTTAGCACACTTGCATGTGTGGCTATTTTTGTAACGACGCATGGATAGTAATATCATGATACCTATTTTGGGAATAGATAAGCAGTGAGGGGCAAGTCCCCACCCTTATAAGTATGTAGTAAACTATATAGAGAGATATATATGCATACATGGAGATATAGTGAGATTATGCTGCTAAATCTGTTACGTGCATACTATTGTTATTGTAATGAAGCTTCTGTATACTTATTGCATTTAATATAATGGAGGATATTGGCTAAATTGAAGTGTTGGTTCTGTGTGTATTGTAATCTAGTATGTTCTTGATTTCATCATGGTTAATACTTAATTATGTTCTCCCTTAGATATAGATCTGGTATGCTCTGTAGAATGATGTGTTAGTAATGGAACTGCATGTGTTAAGTCTTCATCATGCTAACATCCTAGATTAACAACCCTAAAGAGGAACCTGGTACCTTTACATGCTTCGGGTGAGCTCTCGGTCTAGGCTGAGTGATGTGTCAGTGGCTCTAGAGTCTTATTGAGCTTGTATTACTGAATTCTAGGTTACATCATTGGTTCCTGTTATGTTTGTAGAGCCTATTTTCATGTTAGAGTGTGGTACACCTTCTATATGTTACACTCAGGTATTTTTACGGTAGTCCCGCTCGCCAGTGAGTGGGTCAGGGGGTTCGGGGGTGAAGCCCCCAAAGTTGGGTAATGGGTAACTGTTATGGGCTATTTTTGGGCCCATGGTTTTTTGGTACCCATTGTTTTGATACCCACGGTTTTTTTCCCATGGTTTTGATACCCATAGTTTTTGCCCATGGTTTTGTATCAAACTACTTAAGCAATTGTCTATTTATACAGTCTTATACATATGACACATAGACAAGCAAATGTATTGCATATGTGTTTTGAATTTGGGTGTGAATTCTATAGAGTTTGTTGAGCATAGCTCCAAATGGATCTGACTATTGTATTGAGAGAGTGGAGGCTCATACTAAAATCTGAGCAAGTGATTCTTGGTGGACGTAGACCAAATTGGGTGAACCACATTAAATCTTGTCTCTTTGTGTTGTGTTATTTATTCCGCACTTTTATTTGAGATCTGCAATATTTTATGCATATTAGTTTCTACTGTTGCGATTCTGTAAGGCATTATTCCCCATATTTTATCTCTTATTTCCTAACAATTGGTATTAGATCCTGGTTTGGTTTTCTAAAGAGTTGAATCACAGGGAAAGTTTTATCTTGAGTGGGAGCTATGGCAGATGATGGAAGATATAGGGTTGATAAATTCAACATGCAGAATTTCAGTCTTTGGAAGATGTAGATGGAAGATTACCTTTATTAGAAGGATCTTTATACTCCACTGTTTGAGAAGGTGGAAAAACCCTCGAGTATGACAAATGCAAAATGGGATTTGTTGGATCAGAAGGCACTTGGAATGATCTGGTTGTGTCTTGCATCTTTAGTATTATTTAATGTTTCAAAGGAAAAGACTACAAAAGAACTGATGGATGCATTAGGGAAGTTGTATGAAAAACCCTTTGCCTCTAATAAGATATTTTTAATGAAAAAGTTGTTTAATATGAAGATGTCTGAGAATATTTTAGTAGTAGATCATTTAAATGATTTCAATATGGTTGTGAATTATGCTAGCTTCGGTTACAATAGAATTTGATGAAGAAGTTAGGGCTTTATTAATTCTATGCTCTTTACTTGAAAGTTGGAATAACCTGGTAATGGCGGTAAGCAACTCGGTTCCAGCTAACTTGAAGTTGAAGTTTGAGGATGTTGTAGGGGTGATTGTAAGAGAGAAAATGTGAAGAAAAATTTTCGGGGAATCTTCTAATTCAGGGAATGCTTTGACAGTGGAAACTAGAGGGAGACAGAAGAATAGAGGAAACATGAAAAATTGACAGATTGGGCAAGGTCAAAATCCAAGAGCAAGATTATATGTTGGAACTGTGGAAAGTCTAGGCATGTAAAGAAGGACTGTTGGGAGCTTCGAGACAAGAAGAAACAACAAGAAGAAAATAAGGAGGAAAATGTGGCATCGGGTAATGTATGCCAGGATGCTTTGATTCTTTCTTTACATAATATTACTGAATCTTGAGTTTTAGATTCAGAGGCTTCTTTTCATGCTACTCCACATAGGCATTATTTTGTTGATTATGTTCAAGGGGATTTTAGACATGTTTTTCTTGGTGATGATGAGCCTTGCAGTATAGTTGGAAAATGTTCTGTTCAGGTTAAGATGCAGAATGGGAATACATGGCTATTGAAGGATGTCAGACATGTGCCTACATTAAGGAGAAATTTGATATCGACGAGGAAATTAGGAAGTGATGGTTATACTGTGATATTTACAGCTGACTCTTGGAAGGTTACCAAGGGTGCTCTTGTGATGGTAAGAGGTAAGAAGGTTGAAACCTTGTCTTTATCCACTGATAGTACTAATGATTGTAATTTTCTGGCTTTAGATGTAGGTACAACATTATGGCACTATAGGATCGGTCATATGAGCCATAAGAGCATGGACATCATAAAGAATAATTTTCCTGGATATACAGAAACATGTTTGGAGTTCTGTGAGGACTGCATATATAGGAGACAAAAGTGAGTAAGGTTTCTCAAGGTTGGACCTACAAAGAAAGAGAGTAAGTTAGAGCTGGTGCATTCTGATGTGTGGGGGCCAGCTCAGGTATCATCTCTTTGGGGTTGAAGTTATTATGTTACTTTTATTGATGATGTAACAAGGAAAGTTTGGGTTTATTGTATTAGAAACAAATCTAATGTATTTGACACTTTTGTTAAATTGAAAGCCTTGGTAGAGAATGAAACAGGTCTTACGCTAAAATTTCTCAGGTTAGATAATGAAGGGGAGTATTGTAGCAATGAATTTATTGATTACTATTCTAAGAATGGAATCCGTAGGCAAAAGATGGATCTAGGAACTCTGCAGCAGAATGGGGTATCAGAAAAAATGAATAGAACAATAATGGAACGTGCTAGGAGCATGATGTTACATGTAGGAGTGCCTCTTTCTTTTTGGGTAGAAACGGTGAGCAAAAATATGTACTTGATAAACAGAGGATCCTTAAGTGCCTTAGATGGAGGCATACCTGAGGAGGCTTGATATGGTAAGAAAGTTGATTATTCATTTCTTAGAGTCTTTGGATGTGAGGTGTTTATTCATATAGATAAGGATGATTAGACCAAACTAGAGGCTAAATCAGAAAAATATACTTTCATTGGTTATGGTGGTGATGACTTTGGATTTAAATGTTGGAGTATTAAGGACAAGAACATCATTCGGTCTAGGGATGTGGTCCTTAATGAGAAAGTCATGTATAAGCAACAGTTGCAGGAAAACAAGGAAGAATCCAAGAAAGAATATGCAGTGGTAGAGGATCTTCCGGATGGGACAATGACCCATGAATCAGTTGAGGAACCAACTCAACAGGAACCCCAAACTCCTACAGTGAGGAGGTCTTCTAGGGTAAGAAAAGAACCTGAACATTTTTCTCCTTCTCTTTATTATTTATTACTCACTGATAGTGGAAAGCCAGAGAGCTGTGATGAAGCAATGCACGTAGATGCTAGTAAGAAGTTGGAGCAAGCCATGGATGAGGAGCATAAGTCTCTCATGGAGAACCAGACTTGAGATTTGGTGAAGCTACCGGAAGGCAAAAGAGCATTGCATAACAAGTGGGTGTACAAAGTTAAAGATGAAGAAGGAGGAAAGAAAAGATATAAGGCCCAGTTGGTGGTCAAGGGGTTTGCACAGAAACAAAGTATAGATTTTGATGAGATCTTTTCTCCTGTAGTAAAAATGACTTCTATTAGAACTGTTCTTGGAATAGTGGCAGCAAAATACTTGCACTTAGAACAGTTAGATGTAAAGACTTCATTTCTCCATGGTGATTTGGAGGAGGAACTATATATGCAGCAACTAGAGGGCTATGAGGTCAAAGGTAAAGAGGAGATGCTGTGTAAACTGAAGAAGAGCTTGTATGGCTTGAAACAAGCTCCACGTTAATGGTATAAGTTGTTTGATAGCTTTATGATGGAGCAAGGTTATATTAGATGTCATTCTGACCATTGCGTGTATATAAAGAAATTTGAGGATGGAAGTTATATTATCTTGTGTTTGTATGTTGATGACATGTTGGTTGCAGGTAAAAACATGTAAGAAATAAAAGTAGTCAAGAAACATTTAAGTGAATCCTTTGATATGAAGGATTTGGGGGCATCCAGACAAATCCTTGGTATGAGGATAACTCGGGAAAGGAAGGAACGGAAGCTAAGTTTATCTCAAGAAGAGTACATTAAGAAGGTATTGGATAGGTTTAACATGCAAGATGCTAAACCAGTTGGGACTGCTTTGGTAGGCCATTTTAAGTTATCAAAGGAGTAGTGTCTCAAGACAGAGCAGGAAAGAAACCAGATGTCCAAGGTACCTTACTCATCAGCAGTTGGCAGTTTGATGTATGTTATGGTGTGCACTAGGCCTGATATTGCCCATGCAGTGGGAGCTATGAGTAGATTAATGAGTGATCTAGGTAAAGAGCATTGGCAAGCAGTAAAGTGGATCCTTCGATATTTGAGAGGGACCATGGGGATAGTTTTGTGCTATAGTAGATCAGACACCACTTTACGTGGTTTTGTAGATTCAAACATAGCTGGAGATGTAGATAGCAGGAGGAGCATGACAGGTTATATTTACACTGTAGGTGGGACAACAGTGAGTTGGATTTCATGACTACAGAATTTGGTGGCTTTATCAAGCACGGAGGCTGAGTATGTTGCTGCCACAGAGGTAAGAAAAGAGATGATTTGGTTATAACAATTGCTTGAGGAGTTGGGGCATAAGAAGGAGGAATGTAAGCTGCATAGTGATAGTCAGAGTGCTATACACCTAGCTAAGAACTCTGCTTTCCACTTCAGGACGAAGCATATATAGTTGAGATATCACTTCATCAAGATAGCTTTGGAGGAAGATAAATCGAAGTTGGAGAAGATTCATACCAGTTAGAATCCTGCAGACATGATGACCAAGGTGGTCACAAGGGATGAACTAAAGCTATGTTCACCTTTGGTTGGCCTTCGCGGATGAAAGTGAAGGGTTGAGAAGCTTTCTCAGTGGAAATCAGTCTCCAAGTGGGAGATTGTTATGTTTGTGGAGCCTATTTTCATGTTAGAGTGTGGTACACCTTCTATGTGTTACACTCGGGTATTTTTACGAAGATCCCACTTGCCGGTGAGCAAGTCAGGGGGGGTTTGGGGGCGAAGCCCCCAAAGAAAATTTTCATTAGTAGTTTATTAACTCATGGGTAATGGGTAACCGTTATGGGCTGTTTTTGGGATCATGGTTTTTCGGTACCCATTGTTTTGATACCCATGGTTTTTTACCCATGGTTTTGATACCCATAGTTTTTGCCCATGGTTTTGATACCCATGGTTTAGTATCAAACTGCTTAAGCAATTGTCTATTTATATGGTCTTATGCATATGATACATAGACAAGCAAATGTATTACAGATGTGTTTTGAATTCAAGTGTGAATTCTTTAGAGTTTGTTGAGCATAGCTCCAAACGGATCTGGGTATTGTATTGAGAGAGTGGAGGCTTGTAATAAAATATGAGAAAGTGATTCTTGGTGGACGTAGCCCAAATTGGGTGAACCACGTTAAATCTTGTCTCTCTTTGTTGTGTTATTTATTCTGCACTTTTATTTGAGATCTGTAATATTTTCTGCATATTATTTTCTACTGTTGCGATTCTGTAAGGGATTATTCCACATATTTTATCTCTTATTTCCTAACAATTCCGTTGTCAGGACCTCTTTTTCAGTTATTTTTAGGATGGTTCGTGATGAAGACATACCAGTTGACCTTAGCAAGTGTTGAAGAATGGATACATGATTAAGAAGAAGAATACACATGGAATATCAAAAATGGATCTGATTTTAATGCACGTGTGGGTGGAAGAGAATATCTTTGATTGTTTATATGAGATTTTTTATGCTATCTTTCCAGTAGAATTGTACAAGTGGTTGATTGCTTATGCATCTAAGCGGAATCAGAGGTATCGTGCACTTATCTGATACAGGAAGATATCCAAGCCCTTTATGATGTTGATCTGATTTGGACTCGAGCTGTGGATATGTGGTTCCTTGGTGTCTGTAATAGTTATATCTTGGAATACTCAATTTCCACTTATTCGTGTCCAGAGATAGCTATTATCTCTTGAAAGTGCACCCTGTAGAGAGAGGACTACAGGGGTTTTAAGCTTGAGAAATTGATATCTCTCTTTCATAGATACAATGGAAACACCTCAGGTTTGTGGGTATACCTTTTTTGAGGTGAGTCTCCGGTATTAAGGCCAGTTCCTTATTGATGTATCTTAAACTGATTTCTGGGGTTTAAGGGTAAAAGATGACTGTACAATAATTAAAACTAAGGTGATACACCAAATTTGTTTGAGGGATTTGACTAAGTATATGCACAATTAATATGTGAAAGGATTCTTGATGCACGAACAAACAATTTTCTACAGAATGTTAAGGGAAAAACACTTTGAGGTATTGAGGGAAAGTATCACAACAATATTGCCAAGTTAAACATGCACCTTAATATCATGCAGAAATTACTAAATTTTGCAACAAGGTAAGATAATTAACCAGGGAATTTTTGTTCACAAGATTAATTGAAACATACACAAGACTGCAAATGGTTGGAAAGATAGAAAATACTTGACATTTAGAAGGAAAAACTGGAAAAAATTGCTTCAGTACTCATGTATCCAAAAAGTCCTCTTTTGTGCTTTGCCAACGCACACAATATATAGAAAAATAATTTTCACCCCTTCCTAAAATTATTCTAAGGCTTGTACTCGCCCATGCATCCTATTTTTATCCTTTATTTAATAATAGATAAAGGAATAAAAATAGAACATGCAATTACAAATAGGCATTAATAGCCTTGATTACATTACAGTCAAACTGAAGTTGACTGTTCTGTTTTTAAGAAAACAAAGGTGAATAATTTTCCAATAATAAATCTTGCTTGGTGAGTAAGTCTCCTTCCTTGAGCATGAAAAATTGTCTTCTTGTATGTTCTGTCCTCTTATGAAGCATGCAAAAATCAACTCCCTATTTGTGAGTAAAATAATTGCAATACTTGCAATATTTGTAAAAATAAACATCAATACATCCATTTGGTGGGGACCACCTCCATGCTTAGATTCTAATGTTGACATTCCTTGTCTAAGTGGTCATATGGGTGACATTCTGCAGATCAAGTTCAACCTCCTTGAAGTGGGGACCACCTTTGCACTCTACTTGTTTGGCCACCTTTGTGAACTTAACAAACTAAAAGGTCGACCATCTTGACATTACACATGCCATACTATAGTCTTACCAACTTATGAGCAACCAGGAAACTGAAAACTTAGTCCTGTAATCCCTTGTTATGCTCTTTTATGACATTAAGAATAAAATAAATTTCACATGTTGAATCACAAAATTCGGAAACATGGGATCTTACCTTTAAAATAAATCATTTTTGGTTCATGTGTAATTATATGCTTCCAATCATGAAATTCTTCAAGATGTTAAACAAGTATTATCGTAACTCTTTTGTTATAAAGTGACACCAATAAGAGACCTAAGAAATAATGTAAACGAGATGAAAAACAAGAGTATATGTGATAATGGTTTAGAAACAAAATTTCACTTAAATCCTTATGGTTGATTCAAGATTTGACTTTTGTTAAGAATGTATACAAATTTTTCTTGGTCGGACTAGGCATTTGAGCCAATATAGATTCCACTAAAAATAAAATAAAATTAAAATTATGATGTGCAAATGCTAAATTGAATCAAACTAAATTTGGAACTAAAACAAACATAGTATGAGAACAAATGTGATTATAATGGAAGGAAGTTTACAGGAAAGGATAACTCAAACCTTCACCTCCTTTGATTCATAATATTTTTCCCTTTTCAACTTCAGGTTGGTTCCCTTGCATAATAAAGGCAAAATTAAACGTGAACTAAGCATTTTTTTAGAAACAAACCTTTAACTTAAGGAAGAGTTATTGGGAGACTCATACTTGATTAAAATTGACTTTAATTAACAAATGATCAATGAATAATTAATGGGATTCGATAAAGGAATCAATCGTGCATTCTCCTTTAAAGACTATTGCCCTCTAAAGTAAAGTCATTGAAGATTGTAAAGTAAAAAATTGTAAACCTTATGTGTTTAATTCTCTTGAAAACTATAAATTCATACAATGGAAACCTAAATGTATTGACGATGTAAACCATAAAAAAGGCCATGTCATGGGGTGTGCCTACCGAGTGTTTCTTATTGTAATTGGGTCATTTTCCTAGTTTATGTCATTTGAGTATGACATTTATGGGTACCCTATGCTATCCTATTGTATGAGTGGGTTGATGTTTATGTAAGTGTCTTATACATTGTTAAGTTCTCTACTTGGATCCCTTGTGGTGTTGTGTACTAAGTAATGTAAGTTTAATTTTTTTTTATTCCAGTATTTTTGGTGTTGTATTTGTGTGTGTAAAATGTGGGCATTACAGACATAAAGATTTAAGGAAGCACAAAAGGGGTGCAGAGGAAGGAGATGATTTCTCCTATTTTTCATAAGATGGAAGGAGAATCCACAACACATTTTGGACTACTCTTTGAATGACTCTAAATAAGTGATATACATAGGTTGTGAAGGCTTTGGACTCTTGAGACATTAGAAAATGTAAGACTCGTGCCACTTTTATCTTGAATGTCAATAGTTTCACATATCCTTAGAACAAGGATTGGAAGAGCACATGGTGGTAGAGAGCATGCATTCGAAAGATAAACATGATATGATATGATTATCATATAATAAGGTGAATTAGAAGAAAACACTTTAGTAAACCATAGGTTTTGGTTTTCTATTTTCATTATTTCCCAAAAATTCAAGAAAAGATAAAGAACCACTGACATCAAACCATTATAATCATTTGTAAGTTTGGTTGTCAAGTTTGGAAGCACCTTCTCACAAGGAAATAAGGTGGGAATGGTGGGAGATATTGCATTTTGTGAGGCCTGGAGACAAGCAAGTAGAGGGTAAGCAACATGGACATCTCATTAAAGAGAGATATCATGAGGTTTGGTTAGTGTTTACAAGTACTACATTGTGTGAGAATTAGAGAGAGGAAGGAGGTGTAAGAGTTGTCACTCCCACAGAACCTTGTTTATGGTCATGATAATAAAATAGTTGTTATAGTTCTCACCCCAACGATGCCTTGACACTTATAACACCAACGAAGGAGAAAGTAAGGTATCACCTGCATTAGACCTTGTTGTGATGGGAAATTGTGCTTGATATGATCCACCCTAATGAAGAAGGTGTCAAATCTACCACTTGTTAGAAATCAACCATTTGATATATTATGTACATCCATGTGACCATTATCGATCATCAAATTTTAATGTATATTCAATAATTTAAAATATTATTAATAAAATGTATGCAATATACATTAGAACATAGGGTGCATTAACTTTTAACACACAATAAAACAAAAATATGCTATTTTTATTACAAAATCCAAAATATTAGAGCACTACTTAAAAATTAAATCATAAACATTGTCAAAATATTTGAAGCAAAAAGTTGTGTATAGTGATGCAACATGTAAAACCCATGGTGTATGCCAAATCAACACCTATTGTCTCCTTTAGGGAGGAGGTCTTTGAATCAATTGAGTCCTACCAGAGCCGAGGTCTGATTTGCAGGTTCATTAGTTGTTGTCCTGGCCTTTCATCCCTACACAAATGGATATCTGAACAATGGCGATCCCTAATTGAAGGTAAAATCAATATCTATCCCTCTTCTCATGGTATTTTCATAGCAGTTTTTGACAACTCCTCTAATAGGGATTTGATTTTTGGTAAAATATGGGCTTTCTAGTTGCATCATCTTCTCATGAAGCCCTGATTCCCCAACTTTAATCTAGTAACTGAAACTTTTACTATCAGACTTGTGTGGATAAGGCTGCCCTATTTTCCTTTGCACTTCTAAAGTGAGTAGTGATTCGGATCAATGGGGAACGCTTAGGGTAAATTCCTTGATGTTGATCCTAGGACTGAATATTTTGATCACACCACATGCTTGTATTTTGATGGATATGGATATGACTGTTGACTTCCCAGTCACCATGGAGTTTAAAGTCATGGATTCAATATGGACTCAAAACCTGGATTATAAAGGTCTTCCTTTTAGATGCAGAACATGTTTTTCCCTTGCTTATCTTGTTTTTGATTGCCTCATCATCAAGAAGCAGATTAAGGGGAGGGTATTGTGGTGGAAGAATTTTAATCCATATAATCTGGTTGTATATGTTGATGAGGACAATGATGATAATAACGTTTCAGATAGTCTTTCAGGTATTCAAGAGGAGAAGAAGGAATAAAAATTGGACGAGAAGAAGGAAGAGAAGTAGGGTGGAGCAATTTAACATTCCACTAAATTGGATATCGATTCACAACAAGTTACAGGAAAGGGGAAGGCTTCTCCAATGGAGTCGCTATTTTCTTTACAATTTCAAGGTCAAATAAACAAAAAATCTCTAGAAATTTGTCTTCCTGTCCACCCTGATGAGGATGTAGATCCTAATGGGGGTGACAGTTGGAAGGTGGTGAGCAAAAAGAAGAAAGGAAAAACTAGAGACTTGCCTCTCAAAATGAGCCTTAGATATCACAAAGGGAAAGGCCATGGTAGTTAGGGCTCCCTGGCTTGTTGGCCAAGTAATTTTTGACCAGCTTTCCTAGTGGCATCCTCTCTTTTGGTGTTTTCTTGTATTTGGGCTTCGGTTTGTTTGTTTGTTTATCCTTGGGCCTATGTGGCCTTGTCCATTGATGTTTCAATTTTGGGCCTTGATGATTATCTTTTGGTTTTTAGGGTTCTCGATCCTTCAAAATTTGTTTTTACCTAATCTAATAAAATATGATGCAACATGTAAAAGCAAAAGGGGAAGAAGCCAAGAAAATTCCATTACACAAAATGTTACATCCTCAATGGAGAGGTGGGATCACGAGAGAGGTGAGATCACGACATGTTGGTGCTGAATGGATGCAATCGCAACATCTCCTTCACCACCCCTACAGATAAATAAGCTTGTAGATGTCCATCTATACAAAACTTTGCTGAGAATGTAGATGGAAATATGTGCGATCTAGAATTCACAAAGTGTTTTCGTTGCTTCCTCTTAAAATAGAACAAATAATTAAATTACTTCATGGATTTGAATAGAGAAGGTATGTGTTTTTGGAGAAGCTCGTGGTGTAAAATCCCATGTCAATGCAGTCTTGTCTCGCTGACATTTATTTTTAATACACCGTGTTTTTTCATTTGTGTTCACTATTTTATTTTTCACATTGGAGTTGAACATGTTTTCTCGGCACGAAATCATTTGTTGAGTAAGCTTAGGACATCATAAATAATCATTTTATTAACTAAAAAAGAAATACCCAAAGCCTAAATATTTAATTTTTATTTTCATCAAATTAATTATAGTGAAATTTTATGGACGTCTAATTCGGCAAGGCACCAACAATAATGGTATTTTTTACATCAGTGTTTGTAGTGTCAAAGTTATAGCGGGTTGGAGAAATGGAAAACTAAACGCCATTGACGAGGCCAATGTGAACTTGGAATTAAGAAACAGTAAATCCAAGAAGCGTGGACACGCGTAATGTCCACTTAACTAATTTATTGCCACGTTTTAATCCCTATTTACTAATTCTTTATTTCCATTTTCGATGAAGTAACCTCTGAAAATCAAGTCTCGAACAGTTCTAGTTACAGTTACACGTAAAGAGCAGGGATGAGCGCGAGAGTTGGATTTGCGATCTATGTGTAGTGCGGCACACACGAAAATCTGTGCAGGTGTAAGGTGGTGAATTCGACGCATTCTTGATGGCTGCTCTTGTGGAATTTCCTGTGAGCGTTGTTGTTTACTACTTCCGCCATTCAAAGGGAAGGAATATTATCTGATCTGTTATTCCGGCAAAAGGTGATCAATAAAGACTTGAAAACAAAAAATTACTAAATGATAGACACTGAACTCGAAATATACAGAACCGAATCACCGTGAATGTGAGCTATGAATAAGAGTTATTTGTGGGCGATGGAGGGGCTGATATGTGATAGAAGCTCAAGTTCTGTAAATAAAAATAAGAGTGGAGAAAGGAAACTCATTGTAAAAAGAATATTTGAAACCTGCATAGAATGAAAATGGAGCTTGCCCCCTATCTCGAGTATTAATGGTAGTACTCATTTAAATGTATTTCTCGCTGCAACACGCCAAGGAAAATATCACGGTACCTGGAGCACATGCAGTAGTCCACATGGACGAGCTTTCAAATGTTGGATTTCAACATATGAACGGAGGAAAAATATTTACCCTTCATTTTATGACGTCTTTCAGAGATGGCTCGGTTCCATTCTAAAAGAGATCGACGTAATAATACATGTCTACCTATTATTTATTAGTGATTGTATAAGGGAGAGAAGTTACTGGCAGAGTATTATAGCTGTGAGGGTAGTTAGTCTCCTTGACCCTTGTATTAATATTTATGTTAAAAATTTAGATCATAGATTTTGTGGACGATATTAACGTCTTTTGATGAATTTGAGCCGCATATTTTTTTCATAAGAGCAACATGTGAATTTATGGTTGGGTTCGATGGAGGTCTCGTTTCAACAAGAATTAATGAAGAAGAATCCACCCGGGAAGGGATATTGGCGTGAGTGTTTTTGCTACAAGATTTCCTATTCCAAGGCGACATTGGGGCTTTTGACTGCATGGACGCATCATTTGACAAAGATGGTTTAGCATTGAGAATGCTCACTTTAGCTAGAGGTTGGTGATTATAACAACCCCTTTCAAATATTCGTTGGCATTTAAATTGGAGCCTATTGGAGATTTCCCTTGTGAGATTATTATGTTAGTTGGACGATAAGTACCAAATATCTAGACATTTAAATGGAGAGAAGTCTGCACATTTTGAAAAGGATCAGAAGGGTTGAGAGAAAAGAAAGTAGGGAGACAGAGAGAAGAAAAGACAAACGTTTAACATCAAAATTGTGTAGCTTCGTTCCTATAACATAAGTTGGATTGTGGTTTGTTGGTAAGTTAGGCCATGTTAATTCAAGATAAAGGGCATGTCTTCAAATATTTTGTCACGTGTATATATATATTGTAATAAAAATTAAACTTGATCATTAAAAATAGAGATGGTGTCCCCGAGACTTCACCCTGAAATTTGGGACTGCCTCTTTTAAAAACAAATTCGTTATTTTCAAAGTAGTGGGTCGTTTTGTGTTTATTTTGCCTGTAGTTGTTTGCATTACTCTAAGGTATCCCCATAGAGTCATAAAAGCCAAATTTCCCAAGTACCCACATGTCAAAGCTCACTCAATTCCTTTGTCAGACCTTGTCTAAAAGCATTTTATTTATTTATTTATTAAATAAATAAAATTCTTTTAAAAATAGATTGAGCTAAAATTGGAGGATTTAGGTTATATAAAGCACTTCACCCCATCATTATTACGACAAAACATTCACTTGAGGGGAAGAATTTTTTGCAGATTAGCTAATTGAAGAAAATTTTCAACCAATTACCCGCAACTTCTTTCATGTTTTGTTTTAATTTTTTTTGTTTGTGTTTTGGTTTGTTTTCTCTAGCAATTCCCGTAGCCTATTCATTATTCCTGCTAGACCTTTCTCAGACCTAGGGTTTTGAAAAGTATCCAATATTTTTAATTAATAATCCGTCTAAAGGTGATCAGAGCTCAGGATTCTTTCAGAAGATTGCAAGAAGTTTCTTGGTCCAAAAAGGTGCAAAAATGGATTTTATGAAAATAAGAAAAATATTTCCATTAATGCGTATAGCTCGAGAAAATATGCACTTTTAGAGAAAATGATACCTAAAACGAAGCCACGAAATGAAAGTTATGACACATGCACGTTTTTGCTGCTACATCTTCTCGGACCCTTTCCAAAAATGAAAATTTATATTCTCTGCTTGTGTTTTCTTCACCAAAAGTCCAAAAAAGGAAAGAAATGCAGTCTTCATGTCAGTCACAATTTTTAAAGTTGCCTTCCACGTCCAATTTTGAGGCTGCATTAAGTGACGAATTTTCACACAATTTTAAAGGCAAAAGACATAATGCAAGTCGCACTTTTGGAAAAGAGCTATCTTTCATCCAAGTCACACTTTTTGGGAATCATTTAAGTTGCCAATGGGAATTTTAGAGTTGGCAGGCAGGCGGGAATTTCTTGCCTGCCTAACGAGTTAGCTTTTCCCATTATGAAAGAAAAATCACTTAAAGTACCAATGGGATTTTTGGAGCTGCCTAAAGGTTGACTTTTCCTATCAAAGAAGTTTATTCACCCATGCAAGTCACACTTTTTGGAAGAAAGGATTTAAGCTGCCAGTGGGAATTTTTGATAGTGGCAGGTAGGCGGGAATTTCTTGCCTGCCTAGCAGGGTGAAAATTCCCATTATGAAAGTCAAGTCACTTAAGTGAAAGGCAAGAATTTCTTGCCTGCCTAGCAGGGTGAAAGTTCCCATTATGAAATTCAAGTCACTTAAGTGAAAGGCGGGAATTTCTTTCTTTCCGAGTAGGGTGAAAATTCTCATTGCTTTGAATTCCTATTTTTAGCAATTCCTCTTTCCAAAAAGTGTGGCCATTCATGGCATAAATAAATGCGTAAAAGCTGACTTTTTTAAATTAATTTTCGGGAAGCATCCAGTTTTGGCACCTAGGGTTGGAGAAGCTTTCTTTTTATTATTTAAAGCATCTGCATGTTGATGTGAGTGCACAAGTGAATAAAATAATATTTTTAGCTTGTTTAACATGCAAGCAAAGTCTAAATATAGAGGGCAACAAGATTTATAATCATATCTTGGTGAAGAAATTAGATATTCGTGCTATGAGCTTCAGGTGTGTCTAAATTATTTACAGGATACTTCATTTATGCCCATATTGGTGAAGAAAGTAGAGGTCAACATATGATACATTGAATATATCTTTAGAATCAGAGGAAGAAATAGATCTAGATCTCATAATAGTAAATGCTTCTGGCAAACATTCGTCCTCTTGCTTCTAACGCAGCCTGTGTAGAAGTCATTGCATGGAAAATTCCATTCAGGAGTTTGTGCATATGCTCCCAATCTTCCAGTTGACACCTTCATTGAATTTACTTTGCATGTACTGGAGAAGAATTGCAAAAGCTATAAGGATAAGAGGGAAGACATGTCAGAAGCAGCACCCACAGGAAAATCACAGTCAGCTGCTTCAAGATCTAGTTTGGTGAGGATCAAAGGAAAAAGAGTTAACTGCATGCAGAAGATGGAAGAAGAACAAGACTGGGAGTGTTGCAACTTTCTTCTAATTTCTTGTCCTCTTTCTTCTTCTTTCTCTTATTTTTTCCAAAAAATTAATCGAGAAATAAATTAAATTATAAAACTTAAGTGATTGGTTTAAAATTCGTTACTTGAATAAGTCAATTACTTGGAAATAGGTGTTGTCAGACATGCAAAATAAAAGGTTCTATTTTCAGTTATAAATCATGTATGTCATGCAAAGAGTAATTCTAGGAGGATGATTGCTAGATGTCCCCTTTTTTATAGCTTCCGCATGTGGGAATTCATTAAAAAAATCCTATTTGTAATTTCCCCCTATACGCTATAAATAGAGGAAGAACCTACGGGTTGAAAAAAAGATAATTTGTAATCAACATTCTTGTGTTTCAGACTTTGAGTTGAAACCCTTGATATATTTCTAAAAGCTAAGGAACGGAAAGAAGGCTAATTTCTGGAGAACTTTGTATCAACAGTGCATTTGTTTTATACTTCTGTGTAGATCTTTGCATAAACTTTGTGTTGTCTCAAATCTAGATTTGAAACTTTCATTTTCTTTAATTTCTATATTGTGAGATATGTTTGTTTCATCTATGTGCATGAGACCAACTCTGAAAACTATTGGTTGGATTTCACATCTTCTTTGCTTTCTTTTCAGATTCCATTATTTCCCCCTTTTGCAAATATTTCTTTACAACTGCTTACTTGCTGTAGAATTAACTAGCTATGGCTCATGAGCTTTGCAATTATAGTAAAACCCAAAAATAGTTACACAGATCCTTAATTGATAAAAATATTACATGGGAGCCTCATGGGTAAATGAGGGAGATTTATCTCATGACTGCCTAGGTTTTTGGCTATGCAAAAATCTAGCCAACAGTTTTTGGCGACTCTGCTGGGGAACAAAAAAATTAGTAGACCAGAGATTTCTCTTGTCAATTCCCTTTTATATTATAAGCTCAATCTGGGAGAACTTCCATTCACGTGGTCTAGCAAAGATCAAGGAAGGATTGATCATTTTTATAGATTTCAGGAGCAATTCAATTTCAATCATCCTCCTGAAGTTGGAAGCAGCATATCTAGTCTTTCACTAGCAAGAAGAGTGGAAACTCCTCTAGATTCAGATCGTGTCTAGCACAATCTAGTAGTTGGGATTATTCACCAAGTCTATTCTCAAAGAAGACATGCTCCTTTCATGATGCATAATCAACCACTTGCCCCTGGAGCACCTGTTCCATGGGGTGTAACATTTGGACCTTTGAATCTGAATCCTCCTATGCATAATCTACCTAACAGGGATGAGAAATAATTTTCAAAAACTCTTTGGAGATGGTAAGCAGAATCCAGATGACCACTTGGCTGAATATTTTATATTCTGTGGAGTGCTCGTTGTAGAACATGAAGATGTGTCTATCTGTATTTTCATAGAGACTTTGCATGACTTGGCTGGAGAATGGTTCTACTGGCTAGCTCCTGGCACAATAACCAACTGAGCTAAAAAGTGAGATGCATTCCTAAAAATATTCAAATGAAATGAAGATTCTAGTAGATTGATAACTCAACTCACCTAGTTGAAGAAGGAGCCACATGAGCACATGCGGGATTTTATTGCTAAATTTCAAAGAATACTTTAAAAAGTTTTGGCATCTGCTTCTCTGAATGATGAGAATCAAAAGGTATTATTCATCAATGCTTTACTTCCTGAAGTAAGTTATCAACTGTGAAGATCATATATTGTTGACTTGTTAGAATCCCAAAACATGATGGTTGAAATTGAATATGACCTCATCTTGGCTAAAAATATGAAGAACAACTCTTCTAGAGCTGAAAGTACATCCTCTGCTACTACTTATGATTCACTATTGAAAAAGTTAGCAAATGAGATGTCGCGGATAAAGAAACAAATGACTCAAATGGCTTAGGGCAACAACACTGCCCCTTCTTATAATTTCAACAACAATAACTGGAACTGCATTGTTGGTTCCCAAAGATTAGCAATTGAAGTTGCTCCCAAAAAAAATGTGGAGATGAATGAAGAATACCAGGAAGCTAAAAATGATTAGTTCAAGAATGATGATTTTGTAGGTCCTACTAGTGACTCCAACATTAATTACCTAAACTAAAAAATCTAATCTTGATGATGAGAAACTTCATGAAGATGATCATGGTCATACATATGCAGTATTTACAATATCAAAAACTCACTAAGCCGAGGCATTAACTTATGAACAAAGAAGGGGCTGCCCTTTACCTTCTTCCTTGTCTCGTAGAGATAACAATGTGATTTCTTCATCTCAACCACATAAAGCAACTCAGATATGTAAATCTCCTAATTTTGACATTGTTGATCATTCAAGAAAACAAAAGTTCAAATGTCAGAAGATGAATATTTGAGAGCATTTCCTGAGAAGCTAAATAGGCTAGTCATGTGTGCATGATTTAATTTAGCTAAGTTAAGAAAAATAGAACTAACACCTAGTAGTCCTCCAACAAAGCTAAATTGAAATCAAAACATCATCATGCTAAGATATAAACAAGTAACAATCATAAATACTATTGAATTGAAAGAATAACCTCAAGCTAACATATTAACATTATTACTCTACTCTTTTAAAAAGCTAAATTAATAAAACTAGACCTATGTAGATATCTTAGATATCAAAAGGATATTAGTGGTTGCTTGATCCAAGATGATCAAATATGGAGGTTCATCAAGCCATGGCTTATTAGGCCTTTCTCGATTAACTCCACTTTTCTTCACAACACTAACTTGATTGTTGGAATGCAAAAGGATGATGATTAGCTCCATTCTAATGGAGAAATGCTCAAAGATGACAAAATGGCTATACTGTATTTATTATATGCTCACTTTTGTTTTCAAGGAGTAGGTGTAGGTGTAAAGGTAGGAGGAGGGCTCTTTATATAGCCCCAATGGGTAGAGGAAACTCTACATCCATTTGTATGTGGGATAATAGAGATGTTGAGTTAGTTGTGGATAAGGGGGATTTAGAAAAGGTTGAGTTAGTTGTGGATAAGTGACTCATGGGGATAAAGGGGGTTTATTGAGTTAGTTGTGGATAAAGGGGATTTAGAAAAGGTTAATTAATAAAACTAACTTATAAAAGCTAAATTTTTCCTTAAGTGACTCATGGGGATAAAGGGGGTTTATTAATTAACCAAAGTGATTAATTAATAGGTGTGCAAGCTTATAAAAGCTTTTAAGAGGAATATTAGCATGATTTAGACTATAGAAGGGAATTAAATCAACTAAATAATGATTTATTGATTTAATAAAAGGGGAACCTAATTAATTAATAATAATTAATTAGTCTAGATAAAAGGATGGATTAATTAATGGAAGGTCGTTAATTAGGGTATTTACAGTTGAATAGAAGAATTAATTAATTAACACAATGTAATTAATTAATGATGATAGGAGAGAAGATGAGCACTATTGACGATATGTCACCAATTTGCGGGAAAGGGGATAATTAGCACAATTTAAGTATTTAAATTGTTCAGGCTAAATTATAGGTGTCTGCACGTCAAATACGTGCAATCACCAGGACCATCTAATGCATCAAAGGGCCTTTTACCTAAGCCCAAAGATACTCCTCCCTAGAACAACGCTACAATTTTTTAAATCCCCATCATCTTCTGAAAGAGTAGAACCTTTCTATGTATCATAATTTCTTAATGGTTTCAAATTAAGCAACTGCATTCTAGATTCAAGTTCTTTTGATAATGTCATGTCAGTTAAAGTTGCAGATGCCCTTGGGCTTACCTTGATAAAGACCATAAAAAGGTGATATTCCATGGAGAGACAAGTCCCTTTAATCGGACAAATCAAAGATGCACAAGCTGTTCTGACAGCTTTTCTTAACAAAAGATTAAATATAACAATCTTAGATGTAGATATTCCTGTCTCTTATGAGATGTTGCTGAGAAAAAAATTCTGCAAAGAACTGAGAGGGCAAGTAAAGATGGATTGGTCATGTGCTCATATTCGTATCAAAGGAATAAGATAGAAGATGGAGACGGAAAAGATGTCTAAGTACACTGTTACAAAATATGAAGACCCTAGATCTCATATTTGTTTTCAAGAGTATGACCATGGGGTCTATTTCTTGGAAATGGATAAAAATGTACCAGAATTGGAACTTTGACAAGACCTAGAGCCAACAAAAGAAGAAGAAAAATTTTGGAATCTGGAGTTTAAAGGTAAATGTTGTTATTTTTTATCAGGATCCAACATTCTATTAATATCTCTAGATCATGAGATATTCCCATAATCCCACAAGCTAATGTTCGAGAACACCAATCATGGAGCAGAGTATGAAGAATTGTTACTAGGAATGGAACAAGCTAGAAAGAAAGGAGTAAAAATCCTCAAAGCCCAAGGAGATACTGAACTTATAGTAAAACAAGTTTGAGGGCAAGATCAAATCAAAGAAGATAAGATGAAGCATTATAGAGATAGAGTTCTTTCTACCACACTAAATTTTACATCCTTCTCTATCGATTTCATTACGATAAATTAGAATTAAAAGGAAAAATCTTTGGTTGTCATGGTTGTACTCATAAATCTGGAAAAACCACCGTCCATATTTAGACAACAAAACTATAAAGTGGAGATGGTCTACCACCCTAAAGTCCCTAATAGTTTTGAATAGTGGAAGACTTTCTTTGATGGTAAAAAAACATTTGAATGTCTGGAACAAGACAAATTTGATAGGTTGTATGTTGAAGTGAGTAGATCACCACCATGACAAATAGTCATTTTTGATCAATCAAACCCTAGCACTTAGTAAATAAAATACATAAGGTTCGCATGGGAGAGCAAAGCGTATTCAAAGGCACAAAATTATTGGAAAGGATCATGCAAGAGGAATAGAAATAGGTTTGGGACTTAGTCATTTTCATGAAAATGATCTATTTTTAGAGATAGCGTGTGGGGTACTCAAACTAATTGGAGACTTGCGCATAATGCATTGGCCATTTTTGGAGGATTAGCTACGAAACCCTTTGTATGGACATAGGCCAGAAATAGATCTACTATTGTCAATTAACTACCAATAGTATACTGTTAGCACACTTGCATGTGTGGCTATTTTTGTAACGACGCGTGGATAGTAATATCATGAGACCTATTTTGGGAATAGATAAGTAGTGAAGGGAAAGTCCCCACCCTTATAAGTATGTAGTAAACTATATAGAGAGATATATATGCATACATGGAGATATAGTGAGATTATGCTGCTAAATCTGTTACGTGCATACTATTGTTATTGTAATGAAGCTTGTGTATACTTATTACATTTAATATAATGGAGGATATTGGCTAAATCAAAGTGTTGGTTTTGTGTGTATTGTAATCTAGTATGTTCTTGATTTCATCATGGTTAATACTTAATCATGTTCTCCTTTAGATATAGATCTGGTATGCTCTATAGAATGATGTGTTAGTAATGGAACTGCATGTGTTAAGTCTTCACCATGCTAACATCCTAGATTAATAACCCTAAAGAGGAACCTGGTACCTTTGCATGCTTCGGGTGAGCTCTCAGTCTAGGCTGAGTGATGTGTCAGTGGCTCTAGGGTCTTATTGAGCTTGTATTTGTAGAGCCTATTTTCATGTTAGAGTGTGGTACACCTTCTATGTGTTACACTCAGGTATTTTTACGGCAATCCCGCTCGCCGGTGAGTGGGTCAGGGGGGTTCGGGGGTGAAGCCCCCGAAGCAAATTTTCATGGGTGGTTTATTAACCCATGGGTAATGGGTAACTGTTATGGGCTATTTTTGGGCCCATAGTTTTTTGGTACCCATTGTTTTGATACCCACGGTTTTTTTCCCATGGTTTTGATACCCACAGTTTTTGCCCATGGTTTTGATACCCACGGTTTTTGTATCAAACTACTTAAGCAATTGTCTACTTATACGGTATTATACATATGATACATAGACAAGTAAATGTATTACATATGTGTTTTGAATTGGGTGTGAATTCTGTAGAGTTTGTTGAGCATAGCTCCAAATGGATTTGGCTATTGTATTGAGAGAGTGGAGGCTTGTAATAAAATCTGAGCAAATGATTCTTGGTGGACGTAGACCAAATTGGGTGAACCACATTAAATCTTGTCTCTTTGTGTTGTGTTATTTATTCTGCACTTTTATTTGAGATCTGTAATATTTTCTGCATATTAGTTTCTACTGTTGCGATTCTGTAAGGGATTATTCCGCATATTTTATCTATTATTTCCTAACAATTGGTATCAGATCCTGGTTTGGTTTGCTGAAGAGTTGAATCACAGGGAAAGTTTTATCTTGAGTGGGAGCTATGGCAAATGATGGAAGATCTAGGGTTGATAAATTCAACATGCAGAATTTCAGTCTTTGGAAGATGCAGATGGAAGATTACCTTTATCAGAAGGATCTTTATACTCCACTAGTTGAGAAGGTGGAAAAACCCTCGAGTATGACAGATGCAAAATGGGATTTGTTGGATTAGAAGGCACTTGGAATGATCTGGTTGTGTCTTGCATCTTCAGTATTATTTAATGTTTCAAAGGAAAAGACTACAAAAGAACTGATGGATGCATTAGGGAAGTTGTATGAAAAACCCTCTGCCTCTAATAAGATATTTTTAATGAAAAAGTTGTTTAATATGAAGATGTCTGAGAATATTTTAGTAGCAGATCATTTAAATTATTTCAATACGGTTGTGAATTATGCTAGCTTTGGTTACAATAGAATTTGATGAAGAAGTTAAGGCTTTATTAATTATGTGCTCTTTACTTGAAAGTTGGAATAACCTGGTAATGGTGGTAAGCAACTCGGTTCCAGCTAACTTGAAGTTGAAGTTTGAGGATGTTGTAGGGGTGATTGTAAGAGAGGAAATGTGAAGAAAATTTTTTAGGGAATCTTCTACTTCAGGGAATGCTTTGACAGTGGAAACTAGAGGGAGACAAAAGAATAGAGGAAACCATGAAAAATCGAAAGATCGGGCAAGGTCAAAATCCAAGAGCAAGATTATATGTTGGAACTGTGCAAAGTATGGGCATGCAAAGAAGGACTGTTGGGAGCTTTGGGACAAGAAGAAACAATAGGAAGAAGAAAAGGAGGAAAATGTGGCAACGGGTAATGTATGTCAGGATGCTTTGATTCTTTCTTTACATAATATTACTGAATCTTGAGTTTTAGATTCAGAGGCTTCTTTTCATGCTACTCCACATAGGCATTATTTTGTTGATTATGTTCAAGGGGATTTTGGACATGTTTTTCTTGGTGATGATGAGCCTTGCAGTATAGTTGGAAATTTTTTTGTTTACATTAAGATGCAGAATGGGAATACATGGCTATTGAAGGATGTCAAACATGTGCCTACATTAAGGAGAAATTTGATATCGGCGAGGCAATTAGGAAGTGATGGTTATACTGTGATATTTACAGCTGACTCTTGGAAGGTTACCAAGGGTGCTCTTGTGATGGAAAGAGGTAAGAAGGTTGGAACCTTGTATTTATCCACTGATAGTACTAATGATTGTAATCTTGTGGCTTCATATGCAGGTACAACATTATGGCACTATAGGATTGGTCATATGAGCCATAAGAGCATGGAAATCATAAAGAAGAATTTTCTTGGATATACAGAAACATGTTTGGAGTTCTGTGAGGACTGCATATATAGGAAACAAAAGCGAGTAAGGTTTCTCAAGGTTGGACCTACAAAGAAAGAGAGTAAGTTAGAGCTGGTGCATTCTGATGTGTGGGGGCCAGCTCAGGTATCATCTCTTGGGGGTTGAAGTTATTATGTTACTTTTATTGATGATGTAATAAGGAAAGTTTGGGTTTATTGTATTAGAAACAAATCTAATGTATTTGACACTTTTGTTAAATGGAAAGCCTTGGTAGAGAATGAAACAGGTCTTACGCTAAAATTTCTTAGGTCAGATAATGAAGGGGAGTATTGTAGCAATGAATTTATTGATTACTATTCTAAGAATGGAATTCGCAGGCAAAAGACGGATCTAGGAACTCTGTAGCAGAATGGGGTATCAGAAAAAATGAACAGAACAATAATGGAACGTGCTAGGAGCATGAGGTTACATGTAGGACTGCCTCTTTCTTTTTGGGCAGAAATGGTGAGCACAAATATGTACTTTATAAACAGAGGATCCTCAAGTGCCTTAGATGGAGGCATACCTGAGGAGGCTTGATATGGTAAGAATAGTCAATTACTCATTTCGTAGAGTCTTTAGATATGAGGTGTTTGTTCATATTGACAAGGATAATAGGACCAAGCTAGAGGATAAATCAGAAAAATGCATACTTTCATTGGTTATGGTGGTGATGACTTTGGATTTAAATGTTGGAGTATTAAGGACAAGAAAATCATTCGGTCTAGTGATGTGGTCTTTAATGAGAAAGTCATGTATAATCAACAATTATAGGAAAATAGGGAAGAATACAAGAAAAAAAATGCAGTGGTAGAGGATCTTTTGGATGGGACAGAGACCCATGAATTAGTTCAGGAACCTACTCAACAGGAATCCCAAACTCCTACAGTGAGGAGGTCTTCTAGGGTAAGAAAAGAACCTAAAAATTTTCTCCTTCTCTTTATTATTTATTACTCACTGATAGTGGAGAGACCAGAGAGATTTGATGAAGCAATGTAGGTAGATGCCAATAAGAAGTGAGAGTAAGCCATGGATGAGGAGCATAAGTCTCTCATGGAGAACCAAACTTGGGATTTGGTGAAGCTACCGGAAGGAAAAAGAGCATTGTAGAACAAGTGGGTGTACAGAGTTAAAGATGAAGAAGGAGGAAAGAAAATATATAAGGCGCGGTTAGTGGTCAAGGGGTTTGCACATAAACAAGGTATAGATTTTGATGATATTTTTTCTCTTGTAGTAAAAATGACTTCTATTAGAACTGTTCTTGGAATAGTGGCAGCAAAATACTTGCACTTAGAATAATTAGAGGTAAAGACTTGCATTTCTCCATGGTGATTTGGAGGAGGAGCTATATATGCAGCAGCTAGAAGGATATGAAGTCAAAGGTAAAGAGGAGATGATGTGCAAACTGAAGAAGATCTTGTATGGCTTGAAACAAGCTCCATGTCAATGGTATAAGAAGTTTGATAGCTTCATGATGGAGCAAGGTTATATTATATGTCATTCTAACCATTGCGTGTATACAAAGAAATTTGAGGATGGAATTTATATTATCTTGTGCTTGTATGTTGATGGCATGTTGGTTGCAGGTAAAAACATGTAAGAAAATAAAAGTACTCAAGAAACAACTAAGTGAATCCTTTGATATGAAGGATTTGGGGGTAGCCAGACAAATCCTTGGTATGAGGATAACTCGGGATAGGAAGGAACGGAAGCTGAATTTATCTCAAGTAAGAGTACATTAAGAAGGTATTGGATAGGTTTAACATGTAGGATGCTAAACTTGTTGGGACTCCTTTGGCAGGCCATTTTAAGTTATCAAAAGAGAAGTGTCCCAAGACAGAGTAGGAAAGAAACCAGATGTCTAAGATACCTTACTCATTAGCGGTTAGGAGTTTGATGTATGTTATGGTGTGCATTAGGCATGATATTGCCCATGTAGTGGGAGTTATGAGTAGATTTATGAGTGATCCAAGTAAAGAGCATTAGCAAGCATTAAAGTGGATCCTTCGGTATTTGAGAGGGACCATGGGGATAGTTTTTGTGCTATAGTAGATTAGACACCACTTTACGTGGTTATGTAGATTCAGACATGGTTGGATATATTGACAGTAGGAGGAGAATGACATGTTATATTTACATTGTAGGTGGGACAACAGTGAGCTAGATTTCATGACTACAGAAGCTGGTGGCTTTGTCAACCATGAAGGTTGAGTATGTTACTACCATAGAGGCAAGAAAAGAGATGATTTGGTTACAAAAATTGCTTGAGGATTTGGGACATATGTAGGAGGAATGTAAGTTGCATAGTGATAGTCAAAGTGCTATACACCTAGCTAATAACTCTTTTTTCCACTTCTAGGATGAAGCATATACAATTGAGATATCACTTCATCAGGATAGCTTTGGAGGAAGATAAGTTGAAGTTGGAGAAGATTCATACCAGTCAGAATGCTACAGACATGATGACCAAGGTGGTCACAAAGGATAAACTAAAGCTATGTTCACCTTTAGTTGGCCTGCGCGAATGAAAGTGAAGGGTTGAGAAGCTTTCTCAGTGGAAATCAATCTCTAAGTGGGAGATTTTTATGTTTGTGGAGCCTATTTTCATGTTAGAGTGTGGTACACCTTCTATGTGTTACACTCAAGTATTTTTATAGAGATCCCACTCACCGGTGAGCAAGTCAGGGGGGGTTAGGGGGCGAAGCCCCCAAAGTGTTTTTTCATGGGTGGTTTATTAACCCATGGGTAATGGGTAACTGTTATGGGCTGTTTTTGGGATCATGGTTTTTCGGAACCCATTGTTTTGATACCCATGGTTTTTTGCCCATGGTTTTGATACCCATAGTTTTTGCCCATGGTTTTGATACCCATGGTTTTGTATTAAACTGCTTAAGCAATTGTCTATTTATATGGTCTTATGCATATGATACATAGACAAGAAAATGTATTGCAGATGTGTTTTGAATTCAAGTGTGAATTCTTTAGAGTTTGTTGAGCATAGCTCCAAACAGATCTGGGTATTGTATTGAGAGAGTGGAGGCTTGTAATAAAATCTGAGAAAGTGATTCTTGGTGGACGTAGCCCAAATTGGGTGAACCACGTTAAATCTTGTCTCTCTGTGTTGTGTTATTTATTCTGCACTTTTATTTGAGATTTGTAATATTTTCTGCATATTATTTTCTATTGTTGTGATTCTGTAAGGGATTATTCCACATATTTTATCTCTTATTTCCTAACAATTCCGTTGTCAGGACCTCTTTTTCAGCTATTTTTAGGATGGTTCGTGATGAAGACATACTGATTGACCTTAGAAGGTGTTGAAGAATGGATACATGATTAAGAAGAAGAATACACATGGAATATCAAAAATAGATCTGATTTTAATGCACGTGTGGGTGGAAGAGAATATCTATGATAGTTTATATGATATTTTTTATGCTATCTTTCCAGTAGAATTGTACAAGTGGTTGATTGCTTATGCATCTAAGCGGAATCGGAGGTATCGTGCACTTATCTGACATTCATAGATACAATGGAAACACCTCAGGTCTATGTGGTATACCTATTTTGAGGTGAGTCTCCGGTATCAAGGTTGGTTCCTTATTGATGTATCCTAAACTGATTTTTCTGGGGTTTAAGGGTAAAAGATGACTGTAAAATAAATAAAACTAAGGTGATACACAAATTTATATGAGGGGGAACTGAGTATATGCACAATTGATATGGGAAAGGATTCTTGATGCAAAACCAATAGTTTTCTATAGAATATTAAGGGAAAAAAAATTTGATGTACTGAGGGAAAGTATCACAACAACACTGATAAGTTAACATGCACATTAAAATTATGCAGAAAATACTGAATTTGTAGCAGGGTAAGATGATTGTTCAGGGAATTTACATTCACAAGACTAATAGAAACATACACAAGACTGCAAATAATTGGAAAGGCAGAAAATACTTCACACTCAGAAGGAAAAACTGGCAAAAATTGCTTTAGTACTCATATATCCAAAAAGTCCTCTTTTGTGCTTTGCCAAAGCACACAATATATAGAAAAATAATTTTCACCCCCTTCCTAAAAATAGTCTAAGGCTTGTACTCACCCATGCATCCTATTTTTATCCTTTATTTAATAATAGATAAAGGAATAAAATAGAACATGCAATTACAAATAGGCATTAATAGCCTTGATTACATTACAGTCAAACTGAAGTTGACTGTTCTATTTTTAAGAAAATAAAGGTGAATAATTTGCTAATAATAAGCTTGCTTGTTGAACAAGTCTCTTTCCTTGTGCATGTGAATTCATCTTCTTGTCTGTTCTGTCCTCTTGTGAAGCATGCAAAAATAAACTCCCTGTTTGTGAGTAAAATAATTGCAATACTTGCAATATTTGCAAAAATAAACATCAATACATCCATTTGGTGGGGACCACCTCCATGCTCAGATTCTGATGTTGACATTCCTTGTCTAAGTGGTCACATGAGTGACATTCTGTAGATCATCTTCAACCTCCTTGCAAGTGGGGAACACCTTTGCACTCTACTTGGTTTGGCCACCTTTGTGGACTTAGCAAACTATAAGGTCGACCATCTTGACATTGCACATGCCATACTATAGTCTTACACCACCTTTTGATTAATACTTGCATGGTATATTTTGTCAGACTTTTACATATTGGATAATGTATAGTTTAAAATTTCACCTTTTCGGTGATCATTGTTGGCATGATTTGGTCAACACTTTGATCTTGGCATTAATATTTAAGACCTTAGAAAGGTCAGAAGGAAATGATTAATTTTTTTAACTATTACATGGGCTGGCCCCTTCTCCACGGTGACTCAACCCTTCTGATGCTTAGTTGGCACTGTGCAAACATTTGATTGGTTTAAAGGCTCACCCTTTCCTCCATTAGGTTTCTTGGCATTTAAGTTGGTACCCTTGACCATGATTTGAGCATGGATTTCACCGTTGATTTCACTAAACACCCTTTAGGGTTTCATTTGTCTTCTGACATGTGTATGCATTGTTAACCCTGAGTTGGGTTTGGTCCTTGAGTGAAACCATGATTCTATCTTGAGCTTTCTCTTTGGCTCTTGATTCTTGCCATGAAACTGAGTTTAGGGTTTTAACTCTGTAATTAATTTGTTAATGGCTTTTGACCTATGGTTTGCTTTGAAAGCTCAATTTCACCTTTGATCTTTGTCCTTGTCTGTGTACTTGAACTTGAAGATGATTACTAACTCTGGATGAGTTAGGTTAAAATGGATGAGGTTGAGTTTAAAATGCTTGATGCTCCATCATTTTGGTCATTTCTTTGTAGCTTTCTCGCAGAGAGCGGCGAAGCCCTGGAAAAATTTCTGTAGACCACCATTTTCTGATCTTTTGAAGCTCGGCTCTGATTTAAATCCTGTAATGGGTGTTTTGATTTTCTACACTACTGTATCATCCATTTTGACTGGGTCAAGCTCAGCTTTTTTTAGTTCTCAGTGAAATGTTTGGATTTCTTGTATGTTCCATGAGTTGTTGAGCTCTTTGAAACTTTGCTTCAGTTCTGTTTTTTCTTGGTTTTGTCATGAGTTTCAAAATGGTTCCTTTATGTATTTCGAGATCATTCATCATTTTGATTTTCAGCTAAGTTTTCCTTTTAACTTTGCATTTTTTCATTTGCCAACTTCATGAGTCTAAGCCTCTTGTAACTTCCACTGAGTAAGTGTTGAAAAATTTATCAGTAAACCCTTTTTCTTTGAAAGAAAACTAATAATCTATTCTTTCTCTGCATTTTCTCATGTGTTTTTGTTGGCTCAGACTTGGTTTTTAAAAAACTCATTCTGAGCTTGATCTTTTTCCATTAGACTTGATGATTTTTTTAGGGTTTGTGATTAGAGCCAATGTTTCTCGGTGAGTTCTTTTCTTACTCTATTTCTTGATACCCATTAATGGGTCTTCATTTATTTGTTGGGTTATTAGTGGCTTTCTGATGATGTGGGTATTCGTAGATTTTAGTTTTTTAAGAAATTCTTCAACTCTTCATGTGTAGATACATCTATAAAAGTTTTGAAAAATTGGTTTCATCATGCACTATAATTTTTCTAGTTTCCTTTGTTTCCGGTGGACATTGGATGTTGATGGTTGTGAGGGTTTTCTAAAATTTGTATTTTGTTTGAGCTTTGATTTTTTATCCTAACTTGGGGTATTCTTTCTCCTGGTTATTCAGATTCTTATTTTTTGAGCTTCGAATTCAAATTCTCTTTTCTGTCCTCCATTTTGGGTTGAAGCTAATTTTTTCATAGAAATAGGTGTGTGAGAATTTGTTGTATCATTTACTTCAGTGTGATTCAAGACTGTTATTTGGCAATTCACTGTATGTTGATTTTTTATCTCCACATTTGGGTTTTCTTTTCCTAAGTTGTTTTTAATTTTCAGGTATTCTTTCAATGAGAATTGTTTTGCAGCTTTGATCCTGATATCTTTATACATGGCTTATGAAAAATTTAATTTAGTTTTCTTAATACTTGAAATTCTTGACTCTTGTCAGATTCTTAAAATATGATAGTTTCATTTAATTGAGCTTTTGAAACTTCTTTACTACATTTTGTAAGCCTTCTTGTGAATGTCACTTTGTTTCTCTATGTATCAAACTTCTTTACTTGAATAAGTACTTGAGTAATTGATTCATTGAAACTATAACTTTGGCTCAATTAGTTGTATTTATCTTATGAAAATAAATTCTGTAATTTGTTATGGGATGCCATTCTTTCTCTGAAATTTTTTGTAAACATAAATATCTATTGGGCAACTAATTTAGAATTGTAATGAAATTTTATTGATATTTTTGATTATGCACTGTATGATTCATCTGTACTTGATCATTTGATCCTTGGAACCTATTCAATGGTGAAGATTAGTGCTTGACTGTTTTAACTTTGATAGAACCTGAGGTTAATTTTCTCTTGATTTTTCCTTGTATAAATAGTTGTACTTCTTTGATATGGCAGCATCTCTGTGATTCATACTTGCTTTATTGAAAACTAAAATTCATAGAAGGGATGTACTTGTAAGATTACTTCAAATTTCATGTTATTCAACTGTTAAGCTATAATGAATGCTCCAAGTACTTCAATCTGATGACTGAAAGTGCAGTCCATTTATTTTCTGCATTATATACTATATTTCCTTTTATTACAACTCTGATATGCATGCTGGAAAAGTCGTAAATGTCCATTTTACATGGCGAAGCCCTGTCAAAATTTTCCCAGAATTCTTTGACTATCTGTTTCAGCTGTAATAAATCCTTCCAGTTAGCTTCAACTTCTTGAAATCTGATTTCTTCTTTGGTTGCAAACTGAAAAGTATACTTCTATTTTCCAGTCTCTTTTGATTTAAATTCTAGATCTGTATTGTAACTTCTCCCATTTGTAGGTCAGTTACTGAAACATGAGTTACATTCTTCCTTCTTTCTAGCATGTACTTATGACTTATCTATTTCTTCTTGGCTGCAACCTGCACCTGCACACTTAAGAAAATAGTTAGAAAATATCTAGGCTTTTTGGCCTCTCTTATGTCCATGGTTTTTCTTTTCTTTTCTTTTTCTTCTTTCTGAGTGAGTAAAGCATGTATGTAGTTGATCTTCAAGTAGACTATATCTCCTTTTGTTAAGAGATTCATATGCATGAATTAGGACAGTATAGGAATATGAACTGATCCCTGAGCTCATAACTGACAGTTTTCTCTTTTTCTTCTTTTCAGGTACAATGACTTCTACAATGAAGATGAAGAAGGAACAAAAGCTAAAATGGAGATGCTTCAACCAAAGAAGAAAACCCCCAAGGCAATGATGGGTTCACTCATACTCCTTTACTTTCTCTTTCATGCATGTGTACCTCTTATTTTAGTAGTTGTACTTTACTTTTCAGTTACATCCCACGGCTTGTGTGGGAAACATTTGAAAATTCCTTACGAATAAAACATTGAATTCTGAAAATGAGTTGTATATTTCTTTCTGCATTTCAGCTTTCTGTATGGATTGTATGATGAACTAAACAACTCAGTAATATAATTGAATGTCTTAATCATGAAGGAAGAACATTAAGAAAACATGTAACATCCAGTAATGAATTCTGATTTCTGCAATCTGCACTTATGTTTGTTGTTCCAAAACTTAGCATTTCACCTATTCTGTAATTGAATGTCTTCATCAAGACAACACAGTTGTCCTTCGGGGCCTTGTGTTCTTTTGCTGAAGATAGTCATGAAATTATAGACTATGTGATCTGTTACATTTTGTAACAGCACACATAGCTGTAGATTTCATGTAATCATTAACTAATTCAACAGTAACAATATTATCTAAAAAAATCTCCCTTAGCTTAGGTATACTTCACCAATGCCTTCCATCGTAATGAAGTTTTGAGTTGCCCATTTTTGCACAAGTGTAAAAATTGTCAACATTTCTGGTGATCCTGTGGGGAAAGTTTCCTGCTAGCTTATAGACTAGTGCCTTGCTCTTGTCCATTGGGCATGGAGTCCAAACATGTAACCAAAATCTTCCTTTCTAAAGGTCCAACCCTTCCAAAACAAACTAAAACTGGGAAAGGATCTGGTAAACCAGATCACGTGCACGAATGCACTTATTGAAGGGAAAACAATGCAATGTGTAGAAACTACACTTATTGAAGGGAAATCCTACTCTAAACAGACACTGTAAGATTTTCAATAACAGTGTTTGAGAAACATACCATTCACAGGAATGGGAAGTTCCTCTCCATTCAGCCTCGAAAGCTGAAAAGCATTGTGTTCTTTGCAAGCTGAAATCATGTAAGGGCCACTCCAGATTGTATCAAACTTTGTGTGTCTTCCTAGCTTTGCACGATCAACATCCCACTTTAACACAATATCTCCTTCATTGAAGATTCTGAATTTGGATTTCTTATCAAAAGTCTTCTTCATCTGTTTCTGATTCTTTTCCATATTCAAATGGGCTTGATCTCTTAGCTCTTGTAATTCCATTAACTCTGCATAATGAACCTGTAATGGTTCATTCTCAAGAAACTCCATTTGATGCAGCAAATCTAATGTAGGTAACTCAACTGAAATAGGCATTCTTGCTTCTTTTCCATACACAAGTTTGTATGGTGAATTGCCAACTGATCTTTTAGGAGTCACTCTATCAGCCCAAAGTGCTGAATTCAACATCAGATGCCAAGCTCTTTGATTATCTTTGAGTGTTCTTCTGATGATCCTTAAAAGGTTCTTGTTAGTACTTTCAGCTAAGCCATTACCTTGTGGGTAATAATTAGATGAAGAACTTAAGTAAATTCCATGGTTGACAACCCAATCTGTTATCTTCGCACCAAGAAATGCTAAAGCATTATCTGATATGATAGTTGCTGGAACACCAAATCTACAAACTATACCTTCATAAAAGGATAGTATCGAAGTTTCATTAGCATCTTTCAAGGCTATTGCTTCAGTCCATCATGTAAAATAATCTGTAGCAGTTAAGATCCACTTGTGTCCTTGTGACAAAGGTGGGTTTATCATGCCAATAAAGTCAAGACCCCACTGCATAAAAGGTTGATCAACTGAAATAGGTTGTAAAGGTAGCGAAGCTAAACATTCTTTTCCAACAAAGAAAGCACATTTTTTACACTTTCTGATCCATTCAAAATAGTCCTTGAATATGCTAGGCCAATAGTAACCAGCTTTCATGATTTTTAAGGTTGTGGTACATGCTGAGAAGTGACCTCCTACAGGTCCTTCATGGAATTCTGATAGTAATTTCTGAATTTTATTCATAGTCAACACATCGCAGCAAGATTCCATTTATATCTCTTTTGAACAACACACTATCAATAAAGATATAGGGGACAACTTGTAATCTAAAATATCTTCATTTATTCTTGTCCATACCTTCCGGATAGGTGCCATGCTGTAATAGTTAACCAAATCAGTCATCCATCTTGATTCCTGAATCTCATGAGAAAGTTCAAGTTGCTGATTTTCTGGTTGAACCATGATGTGTGATTGCTGATACGTAATTTCAGCATGTTGTTTTGAATCTTCTGGTTCTACAAGCTTGTTGTCTTTCCATATCAGCAATTAGGTGTTCACACAAACCTTTACCTTGAACTGTCTTAGCAACCCAGATATCAACATCATATTCCATAACTTTCGTTATCCAGCCTGCTCTTTTCTCATTCAATTCTTTATTTAACAAGAAAGCTTTTACACTTGGATGAGAAACAAGAACATGGATTTTATTGTTTGAAAGCATATACTTAAAATTATTTAGTCCTCTGACTACTGAAAGTACTTGTTTTTCAAGGAATGTGTACCTTGTTTCGTAATCATGCAAGCTCTATCCAAAGAAAGCAATTGGTTGCTCAATATTTTCATCATTGACCTGAGTTAGTATGGCTGAGATTGTTTCAGCTCCTGCAAGTGCATACATTGTAAAATCTTTATCAAAATTTGGATTTGCAAGAGTAGGAGCCTGAGAGATGGCTGTTTTGATTACTTCAAACCCTTCTCTCCCTTCGCTGGTCCAAGAGAACATTTTCTCTTTCTTTAACATAGTTGTCAATGGTTTAACCAATGCTACAAAATCTGGAACAAATCTTCTAACAAAGTTGATTTTTCCAAGAAAAATTTGTAATGCCTTCTTATGATGAGGCAATGATAGCTGTGATATGGCTTCGATTCTGAAAGGATCAATTGCTAAACCTTGCTTAGAAACAATATGGCCAAGTAATTTACCTTGATGTACTAAAAAGATGGACTTCTTGGGATTCAAAGATATTCCAAATTACCTGCATAACTGAAAAGTCTGCCTTAGATGCATCAGATGTTCATCATAATTTTTTGAAAATACAGTAACATCATCTAAATAAACAAGGATGCATTTATTTAGCAAGCTGTGAAAAGCCATGTCCATTGCACGTTGAAACATTGCACCAGCATTTGAAAGACCAAAAGGCATTCTTTTGTAAGCATAAGTACCCCACTTGGTGGTAAAAGTTGTTTTGTACCTATCTTCTTCTCAGACTAAAATCTGATTGTATCCACTGTAACCATCTAGAAGAGATAGTCTATCTGAACTAGAAACTGTTCTCAAAATTTGATCCATATTTGGTAGTGGGTAATGATCTTTTAATGAAGCTTTGTTAAGATCTCTGAAATCCACACATAATCTGATTTCTCCATTCTTCTTCCTAACAGGAACAAGATTTGCTACCCAACTTGAATGCTTAACTGGAAAGATAATACCTGATTCAATTAACTTGGATAACTCTTTCCTCATTAGAGGCTCTATTTTGGGATTTACAGGCCTCTGTTTCTACCTAACTGGTTTAGAATTTGGCTGCAATTCAATAGTATGTTGTGCTAAACTGGGATCAAACCCTTTCAGGTCTTGGTATCTCCAAGCGAAAAACATCTTTAAATTCTTTGCAAAGATTAATAAATGACTGTTTTTCAGCTAAGGAACATACCTTTCCGAGAAACAAATTTTTCCCTTCATCAACTGAAATTTCTTCATAGTTATCAGCATGTGTTGACATCTTGGTTTTGTCTTTTCTTAACTGATCATCAGTGCTGAAGATGTCCTCTAATGTGACTAGACCTCGAGGCAACTTATTTGTCTTTAATTGAACAATCTGGTCACCGTATAAATGTTGTAATTTATCCTGATTTACTACAGAAAATTCAGCTTCTTGCTGTAAAAACCTACAGATTTGATCATCATTTTCAAAAACCTGCCAATTCAAGTCATTATCAGGTATAGAAGGCCTGACAATTAACTTAATATGAGGCTGAATTTTTCTTATTCTCTATCTATTCCAGCACTTCAAAACTAGCACCAACTGCTGCAAGTCTGTCTGCATGCTTATTTTCAGTTCTAGGAATGGACTGAATATTAATAGCATCAAAATATTCCATTAAGTCTGAAACTCTATGTCTGTAAGACTTCATTAATGGATTCTTACAAACATTAAAATTCTTTACTTGATTGATAACCAACTCAGAATCACCAAAAATTTGTAATGTGCTGATACCTCTCTTTCTGGCCCAAAGCAAGCCATGAATTAATGCTTCGTATTTAGCTACATTACAAGTGCATGAAAATTGGAGACTCAAAGATGAGAAATACCTTTCATTTGTTGGGGAAGTGAGCATCAAACCTGCTCCCTGTCCTTTTTTGTTCTTAGCTCCATCAAAATGAAGCTTCCAAATCCCTTCTGCTGAATTTTTGTTTTAGACAGCAAGGGAAGTGGTGTATTTTCTTCATGCATACAATACACACCAAACAGATGTTCTTCAACTTCCTTAAAAGGATCATGGACATGTTCTTCAACCATCTTTTCATCCATAAACATGTTAGAAACACCATCTAATGCTGAAACATGAGCTACATCATCAAAATCAGATTGATCTAAGGCTGAATAATTAGCTACTGCATTTGAAGAGTGAGGCTCAATGTGAAATCTGGCCAATGGATCTGAATTGATAGTAACTTTGGTGCCATAATGAGTAGTGAAAAATAAGGACCAATCTGAAGAGAGATAACCTCCTATCTTTGCTGTGAAATCTCTAGATAAGCATAAAGCAAAGTATGGAGGTAAATCTACAACAGTAACATCTTGCAGAATAGAAACATTTGGGCAAGCATGTAATGTTACCTCTAAATTTCTGATTACACCAACTGTATTAGTTGCAGTTCCATCAAGCTGTAAGACACTCTTTTCTGTAGGCTCATACTGTAGACCCAATTTTTCTGCAATTGCTTTTGGCATAACTGTGCTACTTGCACCACTGTCCACCATGCAATTATGAACAAGATGTTCCCCAATAATCAGTGATAAATAAAATGGTGGTGGCTTCTTGATGTCATGAGCATTCAAAACCTTCTGAACCATCCACTTAACTTCTTTAATGTGGTCTTGTTCAAACATTCCAAGGACCATGTCTGCCTTCTGGACTTCCTTTTCTATTGTTTTAGAAGAAATCTGCAGCTTAGCTAGTTCATGAGAAAGTAAATCTTGTTGTCCTGGAATACTTAGAGCATCCCACATTGAGATGTTAACATTATGATTTTTCATTACATCAACAATGTTAAAAGAAGCAACAGTTTTAGAGACAGATTCAACTGTTTTAGCATAGGCCTTAGCAAAAACTGATTCTGCTTCAGCTGTCTTTGATATCTGAGGTATAAACAATCTTCTTGGGTCAGGCTGTAGTTGTTTTTTTGTCCTTTATCAACTGAAACACTTGCTATTTTTTGAGGAACAACAAGGATTGTTAGCTAGGTTTTGGGGTTGTAGATGTTGTCTTATCAGTGATAGTAGGCAGAACAGGCCTATTTTGTTGTTTTTGACTTTCAGCAGCTTTTCCTTGAGCCCTAGTAGTGACTGCAATGAAATCATCCTCATTGAAACTGACTAAATTCTGTTCAGGTGCTTTCTGAACATGAGTTTCTTGCTGCCCACTCTCCATTTGAGGCATGAATAATGTCTTTAGATTGAGGTTGTGCAACAAGATTCATGATTCAGAAAAACATTTGGGTAATTTGTAGCTGAATGAGATTAATTACAAGGTTGAAACCACTCTTATGTAGCCATATTAACTGGAACTAAAGAGGTAGATGAACTAGGAGCCTTTGGGTTAAAATTTCTTTGCTGATAAGGCTGCCTATAATTTTGATTCTGTTGGTAACGCTGCCTATTTTGCTGATTTAGCTGATTTTGCTGATAAGGAGCCTGATAAGGTCTACTAGGTAATGCAAGCCTATTCTCAATTGAAGTCAACTTATTTCCCATAGTCTGCAAATATTTAAATACATCATCTGATGGGGCTGCAACAACAGGTTCCATGATTGTAATAGGCTATGGGATAGGGGCTAAATCTGCCAAAAAAGGCATTGAAGGCCTTGGTGCTAATTTTCCAGCTTGAATAAGACTATTTTCAGCTCGGATGGTGATATCATAGGCTGCTGGGAGTGTCTCTCCTCCCATAGACTGAATCATAGTTGAAATATCACTGTTTAGTGCCCTAAGATAATAAAGAAAAGCGTGATCAGCTTGAGGCTTGACACTTGCTGGAATTCTTTCCCAAGTTCTGGAAAAATGAATGTTGAAACTTGACATAAATTCATTGGGAGCTCTTTTAATGGTAGACAACTGTTCTATAAGAGATAAATGATCTGAATTGTCTTGAAATTGTTTCAACAATTTATCACCTAAGTCATCCCAAGTTCTTATGCATCCAATCTCTAGATTTCTATACCATTGCAAGGCTTGTCCTTTAAGAGATGCAGCTAAAAGTCTTAAGGCTACATCCTCATGAGTAATATTATGAACTGCACATAAGGCTATGACATCTTTAATGTGCTCTATAGGTGTCACCTGATTTTCACCAGTGAATGATGGAAAACTTTTCATGGCAGCATTAGGGATGTCATGGTAAACTAGGATTACTAATGGGCTGCCATTAGTAAAGGTCACAAAATTTCTAGGTGGTTGGATAGCCATCAGAAAAAATGGGATGTTAATAGAGAAATTGATTCATGGTGAAGGAATGTTAGGAGGAGGGTTATCAAAACCAGGTCTATTATAAGGTAAAGTATTACCAACTCTTCTCCTTCTAGCAGAATTCAAAGGTAAAGAAACAAACTCAGGAGGAATTCCTCTTACCGATGATCTTGTAGTCACTTTAGGCATGGAACATGCTGCAATACTGGTCTGAAATCAGCTTTACAAAGTCACCAAAAGATCATAAAATCTTTAGAATAAATTGCTGCAACTTTCTCCCGAAAGTAACTTTTGTAACTATTGTAAATCTACTATAGATCTGTTATAGATAGTAATAACTTGCATGCAGATCTGATTCATGCTCCCACCGGGCATGCCAAAAACTGTTATCTCTTGAAAGTGCACCCTGTAGAGAGATGGTTGCAGGTTTTCTAAGCTTGCAAAATTGATCTCTCTCTTTTGTAGATACAATGGAAACACCTCAGGTTTGTGGGTATACCTATTTTGAGGTGAGTCTCCAGTATCAAGGTCAGTTCCTTATTGATGTATCCTAAACTGATTTCTGGGGTTAAGGGTAAAAGATGACTATAAAATAATTAAAACTAAGGTGATACACCAAATTTGTATGAGGGATTTGACTGAGTATATGCACAATTGATATGTGAAAGGATTCTTGATGCATGAACCAATAGTTTTCTACAGAATATTAAGGGAAAAACACTTTGATGTACTGAGGGAAAGTATCACAACAATACTGATAAGTTAACATGCACATTAAAATTATGCAGAAAATATTGAATTTTGCAATAGGGTAAGATGATTAATCAGGGAATTTGCATTCACAAGACTAATAGAAACATACACAAGACTGCAAATAATTGGGAAGGTAGAAAATACTTCACATTCAGAAGGCAAAAATGGCAAAAATTGCTTCATTACTCCTATATTCAAAAATTCCTCTTGTTGTGCTTTGCCAAAGGCACACAATATATAGCAAAATAATTTTCACACCCTTCCTAAAAATAGTCTAAGGCTTGTACTCGCCCATGCATCCTATTTTTATCCTTTATTTAATAATAAAGGAAAAAAATAGATTATGCAATTACAAATAGGCATTAATAGCCTTGATTAAATTACACTCAAACTAATTGACTATTCTATTTTTAAGAAAATAAGGTGAATAATTTGCTAATAATAAGATTGCTTGCTGAACAATTCCACATGTGAATTTGTCTTCTTGTGTGTTTGTCCTCTTGTGAAGACATACAAAAATAAACTCCCTATGTGAACAAAATAATTACAATACTTGTTATATTTGCAAAAATAAACATCAATACATCCATTTGGTGGGGACCACCTCCATGCTCAAATTCTGATGTTGACATTCCTTGTCTAAGTGGTCACATGGGTGACATTCTGCAGATCATCTTCAACCTCCTTAAGGTAGGGACCACCTTTACACTCTACTTGTTTGGTCACCTTTGTGGACTTAAAATTAATCTATACATTACATGCTTTCCATAGTCTTCGCCACCTTTGGATTATATTGCATGGTATATTTTGTTAGATTTTGCATATTGGAAAATATTTATTTAAAATTCACCTTTTTGGTGATCATAGTTGGCATGATTTGGTCGACTCTTTGATCTCTAAATGCATATAATTTTAAGACCTCAGAAAGGTCAGAAGGCAATGATTCTTTTTTTTTAATTGATTACGTGGGCTGGCCCCCTCTCCATGGTGACTCAACCCTTCTGATGCTTGGTTGGAACTGTGCACATTTAAATGGTTTAAAGGCTTGGGCCCTTTCCTCCATTGATTTTCTTGGCATTTAAGCTGGGCCCTTGGTGGATTTGTGCATGGATTTTAGTTGTTTATTTCACTATAGCCTCAATTAGGGTTTTTTTGTGCTTTGACATGTGTATGCATCATTAACCTTGGTTGTGTTTGGTCCTTGATGAAAACCATCATTCTCTGTCCTGGTTTGACCTTTGGCATCAATTCATTACCTGTGATTAGGGTTTTAACCCTGCAATTAATTCAACTAGTTGCTTCTTACCATGGTTGTTTGCTTTGAATGTGGAGTTTGATCTTCGGCCTTTGATCTTTGTCCTTTCTTTGAAACTCGGTTTTGTGTTTCTTCTTTCCATGACCGCCATGGTTTGAAAGTTTCGAGCTCCATTCTATATCATATTTTGGTCTCTGCAAGATTTCTTCAAAACGGACGCCACTTTAGTGAGTTAGAGCTTGGTCAGGAGCAGGTTTAGTGAAGGATAGTAAACCTAATGGTAGAAAGGCAGAGAGAGGAAATGTGGCTTAAGTATAATGAGGCATGCAAGAGGGAGATAGAGAAGTAGCATAACATTATAGAAAGTATGGCATTGAGGAGAGAGGTGACTAGTGAAGGATTTGAAGCTCATGTAGAAGACATGGAGCCAGAGCATCAAGAAATCACCCATCTTGGAAAGCATGATAGGGATGCTTCCTCAGCTTCACGTAGAAGCGTGTCAATAAAGGAAACCTAGGCTGCAAGCACTCATCTGAATCCACCTGGTAACCTTGCCCTTGCATTTGGTTTTCTAGCATCTAGTACAACAAACAGTCAACAAGCTAGTTCAAGTAGTGGGAGAGTAGGAGTGAGTCTTATAAGAGGCACAATGATGGTAGCACAAATGACTTCATTGTTATATGGGAGTACCTTTTTGAGTGTATCATCAACATAGAATATAAGGGCACCAATTTTCAGATTAACCCATAGGAGTAGTAACGCTTCGCAGATTGTCGGGGTACAGTTCAGTTCTACTGTTGGGACATAAGGAAGTCTATCTTCTGTTCCAACCCTAGCTACATGTTTGGGATTGGGAGGCATAGGTAGCTCTGGTTTAGGTGGATCTCTAGGTTCTAGAGGTAGGGGAAACATTAGAGGTTATGGATCAGGTGGGCAAGGTCTACACCAACCCCAGAATATTTACATGGAAATGTCTCTTCGTCCTCCAGAGTATAGGGGCATAAAAGATGTTGTTCAACATGTGCATATGTGTGAATTACTATGGTGTGCAAAAGGGATCATGAATTCTAAGTGTAGGGAAATCCAATTTTCTACTACGCTATAAGGGAACGCATACAGTTGGTACAAAATTTTTGACCCTGATCAGACTTGCGTAGATTATACAAATTTAAAGGATGCATTCCTTCAAGAGTTTGATATCCCTTAGTTTGAGTAGAAGAGTATAAGTGCATTAAAGATATTAAGCAAGGCAGTACTAAAAGTGTTAGAGAGTATGATGCATAGTTTAAAAAACTATTATCAAAGCTTTCTTATGAAATACACACAAGCCAACATGCACAATGGGTTTTTGGGGGCTTGATCACCCCTTTTAGGAGGGCATTATCACATAATACATACACTGACCCACACGAAGCACTTAAAGCGGTATTGCATGTTAAGGTAGTTGGAAGCATAGATACTGGGGTGAGCTCGTTTTTAGAAGCACAAATAGCAGCCATGGAAAAACAGTTGGAAAAACTATAAGCAAATTCAGCACATGAGACGCGCACAAGGATTTGGTGAACAGATTGTGAAGTAAAAAGTCACACAAAGGATAGTTTTCCTAACAGAATAGTACACTCGTTGCTGATGGATTGTGAAATATGCCATTTAAACCATGATGCTAGCCATTACCCATTATTACAACGCACAATAAGGAAGAACATTTAAAGGTACTATAAAATATGCAGGTCCACGACTCATAACATAGAAGACTACTGGATGTTGTGACAGATCCGTGATGTTATAGATATTGGTGTACGACAGACAAGAATTTTAGATAAAGGCAAGAATGAGCATCAGGACCAGGATCACAATCATGCGCACTATGATCGGAATGAAGGGCGTTTTAAAGGAGGTCGTGGCAGAGGTCAAGGATACCATGGTGGATTCAGAGGATGAGGCCGTGGTGGTGGAAGAAGTGAGTTTCCTCACAGAACATGTTATACATGCAGATATGTTGACCAATATAGGTGCAAATGTCCCCAGAATATTACATGTTCTTTATGTGGAAAGAACCATAGCAATGAGGAGTGCCTGGAATTATATGAGCATCTGAGTAAGCAACATAAACAAGAAAACAAAGGTGTAGGGATGGTGAGGATACAACGCGCTATTGAAAATCAATGGATGCCTAAGATGGAAGCAAAATCTAAGGCACTACAAGTGAAGATCGCGACATGCGCTGAGGTGGCACGCACTAGGGAAGCATTGCAGCTAAAACCTACCATCAGTAAAGAAGAAGTTCTTCATGCATGGTACCCATATCCTACCTATCAGAAGGAGGTTTATCAGGAAACCATGGAAGTTCTAAGGAATCTTCAGGGTGAGATACAATACTTAAAGGAGTAAAAGAAAGCATCAGAGACAATCCAAACTGATATAGATGACTTAAGGAAAGTGTGTAAAATGTTGTGCCAGGAAAACATCATTCCAATGTTAGGGAGTTGGTTAAAAGGAAACACTCCATGCACAAGTATTGAGACTGGACGACAAATTATTCATGTGAATCTTTTCCCTCATAGCCTAGATTATGACAAGGAAATCACTTTGAATGATGTTGTGGATGGGTGGCTATTAATTAATATACTAATTGATACAGGCACAGAATTCAATGTTTTTACCTTAGATGCATGGGTACAAATGGGAATACCATCATTGTAGCCATCCTCTAATGTATTATTCATGGCTAATCAGACTAAGGCCATGCCTGTTGAAGTTTTAAAGGATGCATCCATTACCATATAAGGAGCCAAGTTCACTAGAGACTTTAAAGTTTTAGCATTAACAGAGTCAGATAACTTCCTAGTTCTATTGGGGCATCCTTGGTGCTATACAAATAATGATGATCTTTAATTCAACAAGGGCTATATCAGTTTTGAAAAAAAGAGGAAAGAGTTATTATCCCTTTAATAGATGGAAAATCTATGCCCTATGTTGAGCCCTTAAGTGAAGAAGATCTGAATAGGATTTATGTATGCGTCATCCGAGATCCAGAGATAATTGAACCAACCAAAGAAGGACTAATTCAGTGGGACGATGCATAGTCTATTAGTGAAATTACAAGTGTTTCTTGTGATAATTGTGCTCACAACACTTACGAGTTGGTAGGGTGCGAAGCATATTTCCTCGAGGCACAAAACCATGTTATGTCAGGAGGATAGGTAATAACTCGGTACCTTATTACACAGGAGAAGGGAATCCCATGGTATTCCTACATGTCATGGAAAAAAAGTCGATAGAACCACTAGAAAGAAGAAATATGCTAGCATATACACTACGTGGGACAACAACATGCTGGTGGGATGCCCACAGGGATAATATTATCGGATGGAATGAAATTGGGATTTCTCTTACTACTAGGTTCTTCAAGAGCAATGCACCTACTCAAATAAGTACTTATCATGATAATCAACCTATTCAACACCACGTTAAGAAGTGTGAGAGACTCTAGGAAGAAGGGTAGGAAGCTTTACCACCTTACCTATGGGTGCACTAGTTTATTTCACTTTACAAGGTTGCACACATGCTTGGTATGTATATTTAGAACTCTATAGAGAAACTAGAAATTAGCAGAATTTAATTGCAAGATGGCCCAGACATTTGAATTTTTCTCTACAAAGCCTCCGGTGGAAGAAGCATTGAAAGTTATCCAACGCTTAACTATGGGGGATAGTGCCAAGGATGAAGAAATCCTCCAGGAGTTATTAGGTAAAGAAGACTTAGGAGCGTGTCTTGATGAATAATCAGAGGCCGATGCAATATTACTTCAATGTGATTGCCTTGAGAGAGAGAGAAAGGAAAAATTGTCTACTTAGTGGATGACAAAGAAGTAGATAATCTAGATGTAAACCATTCAACATGGAGGCGTGAGGTATTGGAAAACACAGATAATACCACGCACGCCTATCATGAACCTATGAAGACAAAGTGGGTGAATATTGGAATAGATACTTAGCGTAAGGAAGCCATAATTGGAGACTATTGATCAGAATCTGAAGTGGAAAGATTCATATAGTTACTAAGGGATTACCGGGACTTATTTCCTAGGGGGTACCATGAACTTAAAGGTGTGCATGAATTGTTAGGGGAGATGAAGATAAAGCTTAAAGAGGGTGCACACCTAGTAAGAAAGAGACCCTATAGGATGAACCCCAATTTGCGTGAAAAGGTTAAAGAAGAGATTTATAAAATGTTGAAGTCTAGGATTATAAAGCCTCTTGATGAGTCAGAATGGGTTAGTCCAATGGTGATCAGTATCAAGAAGGATAGACGGATTAGAATATGCGTGGACTACATAGAGCTAAATGATGCATGTGTAACTGATCCATTTCCTACACCATTCATTGAGGAAATACTAGAAGGCATTGCAGGGTGTGAAATATACTCATTTACAGATGGGTTATTTGGGTATTATCAGGTTCAGATTGCCCAGGAGGATCAAGAAAATACTATGTTTACTACTGAATGGGGTAGCTTTGCCTATACTGTAATGCCTTTTGGTATGAAAAATGCATCTGCTGTATTTTCGTGCATAGTTTTCCAAGCGTTCAAGGAATTTATTCACAACTTATTACAGGTATATTTAGATGATTGGACGGTGTATGGATTAGTTAAGGATCACTGTAATAATCTATGCTTAATGTTTGAACAATGTAGATAGCTGAGTATCTCATTGAACATCAAGAAGTGCATATTTGCTACACCATTTGGGATACTTTTAGGACACATAATCTACAGGGTAAGTGCACCAATTTGGGGGGCCAAAAGGGGGTCTTAAGTGGCCGCATTTTTCTAAAAAACAAAATATTCAACTTGTACGAGTTTTTTGAAATAGTTACACTCAAAATTGGAAGATGTTGTCTAAACATAAATCATAGGATTTTGAGTCTAGTTTCTAATCTACTAAATTTTATTGAAAATGGATAAGTTTAAGTGGGTCAAATAGCTAAAATACCAACAAGTGCTCCAATTTTTGTTAAAAAACATAACATAGTGAATTTCGTGCCCCCCACCAATTTTTGAACACCATTTAGTAGTTTTGAGAACCCCTTGGTAGAAAGATAGTTAGGAGCATCTAGTTTGTGCTAGATTTTTTTTTAGATTTTTTAAGTAAAGATTTATTTTTTATGATTTTTCTAGTACAAAAATTTTATGTTTTGAAAAATAACAGAGCTCCAACCTTGCCCCTCACCCTAAATACCTCAAAAAATATAGAAAATTATATATTTTTTTAATATGTATAGAATTAGGCCTAGTTTGTGCTAGTATAAATTTTTTTCACTTTCGATGACCCAAAAAAATGATACACGATGAAAGATAGACATATTTAAACTTCAAAAAATAGCTATAAAAAGGCATAGTTAGAAAATAAATAATATGGAAACCTTATATTAGTCAGAAAATTTGAAAAATTATATTTTTTGAAATAAAAAACTCTGCTCTATGTTGTGGTATAATTGTTTTTAAACGAATCAATTGTTTTATATTGATTTATCATGGAAAAAATGGAATTTTTTACATTTTCCTACAAAAACACATTCTTTATTGTGTTTGTGCAGGTCCATGCCTCAGGCTTGGGGATCCAAACTAGATGCCAAGCCTTGAGGCATGGCTTGGAAAATTTTAAAACCCAAAATGCGTACGCACTATAACGCGTACGTGTTATAACGCATACGCATTCTGTATAGTATAAACATTGTATATGCTTGTGGCAAGCTTCTATGTACAAAAATAAATGTTCAAGTATAAGTTTTTCATTTATTATTATTTATATTTTATTATTTCTTATACTAAAATATAAATAATAATAAATGAAAAACTTATACTTCAAATTTATTTTAGTAAATATAAGAAATTAAGGTCACTCTGCACCTTATGGAACTAGTCTCATAGCTCCATTATTCACGGTTTAGGAGATAGTTTTTTATAGTATAAGCTAGTCAGTACATAGGTAATTTTTAGGATTTCAACATTTAGCCTTAATCTTTTAGCATTTAAATTCTAAAATCAAAATCCTAAACCCTAAACCTTAAACCCTAAACCCGAGGCCCTAAACCTAAACCCTAAACCCTAAACCATGATCCATAAATCCTAAAACCTAAACCATAAAACTTAAACCATAAATCCTAAGCCCTAAACCCTAATCCTTAAATATTCAGCCCTTACCCATGAGCTCTAAATCCTAAACCTTGAGCCTTAAGCCCTAAAACCTAAACCGTAAACCCTAAAAACTAAACCCTAAACCCTATAACCAAAATAATAAATCCTATATCCTAAACACTAAATCATAAACCCTAAAACATAAACCTTAAACCCTTAACCCTAAACCCTAGACCCTAAACCATGTGCCCTAAGCCTTAAACACTAATCTAGAGCCTCGAGCTCTAACCCTTAAACCTTAAACAAGTAACTCCAAACCTTAAGCCATAAACCATGAACCCTAAACCCTAATCCCTAATCCCTAATCCCTAATCCCTAATCCCTAAACCCTAAACCTTAAGCCTTGAACCCTAAACACTAAATCTAGAGCCTCGAGCTCTCACCCCTAAACCTTAAACCACTAACTCTAAACCCAAAACCTTAAGCCATAAACCATGAACCATGAACCATAAAGCCTAAACCTTAAGCATTGAAACCTACACCCTAATCCTTAAGCCCTAAACCCTAAACCTTAAAACCTAAGCCCTAAAGCCTAAATCCAAAGCCATGAGCTCTAACTTGTAAACCTTAAACCTGTAACTCTGAACCCTGAACGCTGAGTCGTAAACCCTAAACCATGCACCCTAACCCCTAAACCCTAAATCCTGAGCCCTAAACCATAAACCATAAACCTTAAGCCCTAAATGTTAAATCCTAAAGGTCCCAAACCCTAAAACCTAAACCATGAACCATGAGCCCTAAATGATAAACCCCTAAACCTCATATATTTCGAGTAGGACTCATGAGTGAGTTCATATTTTTGAATATCTTAGGACAATATTTCCTAGTCTTGTGCCTCGAGCCATAATCAAGTTTGCTTTTACAACTACCTTGTTTATGAGAGGTGGGAATTTCCCTCCTTCAAAATATCAATAGATGAAAGACATTAAATTTTGATGAATCTCTTTGAATTTTGTTCCTACAAAGTTGATAAACCATTTTTATTTGAATACTCTTTATCAATACTAATAAGAATGGGTAAGACACAGAACATTATAAGGAGTGAAATAGTTCACATGCAATGGGGAGAAGAAGATAGTTCTGTATTGGGTAACATTTATTTGTACCAAATTGATCTTGGATATCTATAATTTCCCTCCATTAAAATATCAGTAGATGAAAGGCATCAAATTGTGATGACTCCCTTGAATGTTCTGCCCACGAATTAGATGAAATTTTTTTAGCTGAATACTCTCTATAATTATTTATAAGAATGGGTAAGACATAGAACATTACATTGAGTGAATGGGTGAGCCTAATCCATGAGCCTTAAACTATGATCCCTTAACCCCTAAACCCAAAACCTCGAGCCTTATACCCTAAACCTTGAACCCTTTTCCCTAAACCCTTAATCCTGACCTTTAAACCATAAACCATAATTCCTAAACCCTAAAATGTAAACCCTAAACCCTAAACCATAAACCTTAAACCCTGAGCCCTAAACCCTGAGTGTTAAAACCTAAACCCTGTACCATAAACCATAAGCCCTAAGCCCTAAACTCTAATCCCTAAACCCTAAACCCTAAAACTTAAACCTTGATCCCTAAATCCTAAACCCCCCTAAACCCTAAACCTTGATCCCTAAACCCTAAACCATAAGCCTTGAACCCTAGGCCCTAAACCCTAAGCCCTGAACCCTTAAACATAAACCCTTAATCCATACCCTAAAAACTAAACCCCAAGCCCTAAACCCTAAACCCTAAACTCTCAACCCTAAACCCTAAACCCTCAACCATGATTCCTAAACCCTAGACCCTAAACCTTGAGCTATAAACCCTCAACCCTCAACCCTGATCCATAAACCCTAAACCCTGAACCTTGAGCCCTATACCCTAAACCCTAAATCCTAAACCCTTAACCCTAATCCAAAAACCATAAACTCTAAAACCTAAACCATAAACCCTAAACCATTAACCCTAAGCCCTAACCCCTAAACCCTAAACCCTAAAATATGAACTATGAGCCTTAAAAACTAAACCTCAAACCCTAAACTCTAACCCTTGAGTCCTAAAACCCAAGCCCTAAACCCTAAACCCTAAATCATAAACCCTCACCTAAAGGAAATTTGTAATAAGATCATTCAACATGTTTCAGTGTGTAGGGAATAGTGTCTAAGGTAATTGATCGACTCATTTAGTTTTGATGAGATACTACTTCCTCTGGAGGCCTAAAAAGGCATTTGGGCCATTCTGTAGCTAATTGAACACCCTTTAGAACAAGCTAAAATGAGCTAGTTATGTCACTGAGGTATCAAAGACCATCATGTGTGAAGTATTAAGGCATCATTTGTCTCCATAAGAGACATATGAGCAAAAACATGTATGAGAATCATGAATTTGATTCCATTAAAGGATGATTTTAGAGTTAGGAAAGGTGAGGGGATGATATTTATATGGAGCGCCATGTTTCTAAGAATGAGCAATTGTATGAGTTCACTTGATGTAATTCACTTAGTACTATTCATAAAAACTCATTCAACACCTAGTTTTGTTGTCACACCTTAAGGAGGAGGCACATCACAATCACCTCATTTTGTCAATAGGACATGAATCACATTCAGGGAACACTCCTCTATATACAAAGTGAGGATCTATTTTTAGTAAGAAGTAGACAAGCATCGTAGAGTTTATTCATGGTCACTAAAGTGAATTATGGACCAAATTTAAAAATTGGTACCAATTTAAGTAGTGGTAGGCCCAAAATCCAATTTAGAAGGTCAAAAAACCTAAAAAATGACTATATACTTTCCCAAAACAAAGACCGACAACAATATATATGCCCTGAAAGTTTTAGGTCCTTTGCTGAAATCCTAAAAATGAGTAAGTACTGGCCAAATTAGATTTTGAAAAACTATCTTCTAGATTATAACTGTTAGAGCTATGTGACCAGTTCCATAAGGTGCAGCGTGACCCTAATTTCTTGTATTTACTAAAATAAATTTAAAGAAATAATAAAAGTATAAGAAATAATAAAAGAAATATTATACTTAAACATTTATTCGTGTACGTATAAGACACCCATATACACATAAATATTCTGTAATATACAAAACGCGTATGCATTTTAACTTCTCTAAAATACGCAAGCGTTTTGTATATTATGGAACACGTACACATTTTTGGTTCTTCAAAATGCATACGCGTTAAAAGTGAGCATTTTTTAGAAAAATATGTACGCGTTTCGTCTGTTTTTGGGTTTTTGTCCACTTTTTGGCCCCCCAACTTTGTGCACTTACCCAGCAAGAAGGTTTTGTTGGTTGATCCAATAAAGGTTGCGGTCATTATAGGCCTAAGGGAGCCTACCAGTCAAAGTGAGGTGCGCAGATTTTTGGGTCATACAGGATATTATAGAAAGTTTATCAAAGGATATGCCAAAGTTGTTGCACCATTAGAAGATTTACTAAAAGGGAAATGTATGTTCTATTGCCCGGAGAACAACAACAACGTGCATTCAAGACATTGAAGGAGAAACTTACTACCATGCCTATTCTATATTTTCCTTCCTCAGACAAACCATTTCATGTACATGTTAACACCTTTGACATGGCCATTTACATGGTGTCGGCTCAACCTGGAGAAGGTATTGTAGATCATCCTATCTATTTTGCTATTAGAAACCTGACTCCTGCAGAACATAATTACACTAGTACCTACTAGCTACACCATTCGTATTTTATACAGATCACATGACATTGAAGTATTTGGTAAATAAACCTATTTTACAAGGGCGCATATGTCTAAGGGTGATCTTATTTCCATAATTTGATTTCAAAGTTATGGTAGAACTAGGAAAAATTAATTCTGGACCAGACCATCTATCAAGAATACAGTCAGGAGAAGAAGCCCAGACAATTGAGGATACCATGCCAGATGCACAGTTATACAGGTTACAATGCGTGCATCAAAACTAGAGGAAATTGTTGTCTTTCTACAAACAAGGATGACACTAGAAGGAATGAAATACTCAGAGAAGAAAGAGCTTGCTATACATGCCACACCTTATATGTTAATCAGTGGTGACTTGTACAAATTGGGCCGAGATGAGGTATTCTGCCATTGTGTATTGGAACATGAGCACATAGATATTATGGAAGAAGCTCATGGTGCTCTTGCAGGTGGCCACTATGTCGATGATGCCATTGCGTGTAAGATTCTACTCGCTAGATTATGGTGGGAGACTCTCTACAAAGATTTTAAGGAATTTTGTAAGGCATGTGATCATTGTCAATGTCTTAGAAAACCAGGTCAATGAGATGAAATGCCTCTAAAACCTATTACTAGCATAGAGCCATTCGAGAAATGGGATATAGATTTTTTGGGTTGTATTTCACCAGCTATGCGTAGAACTCGATCACCCTACATCATAACTTGTACATACTATTTGAAATGGTGGGAAGACGAAGCACCCGTAAAGGATTGTACAATGGCTACAACAACCTGATTTATATGGGAAAATATTATTACAATGTATGGATGTCCTTTAAGTTTGACCAATGATAGGGGCACACATTTTCTTAATGAGACAAAAAGAATTTTATTGGATGATTTCATGATTACACACCATAAGAATACACCCTATCATCCTCAAGAAAATGGAACTGATGAGGATTTCAACAAAATTTTGAGCCAGACATTGACAAAAATCTATGATGTTAGAAGAAAGGATTGGGATAATAAAGTATTTGTAGTACTTTGGGCATATCGAACAACATATAAAAGGTTGAACAAAGCCACACCATTTTAGTTAGTGTTTGATGCAGAAGCATTTCTTCCTATGGAATTTATGTTACCTTCTTTGTGTATTGCGTGCACTGGAGGTATAGCTGATGAGAAATATTTAGAAGAATGGATTGAAAAGATAATTAAGTTGGATGAGAAATGAGCTATAGCACGTTGGAGTCAGAAGTAAGAAAAGGATAAGTAGAAAGCTTGGCATGACAAAAATATAAGGGACAAGATGTTTGGGTTTGGAAAAATGGTACTTCTCAATGATTCTAAGTCCTTCTGCCATCCAAGAAAACTTAAGGTACATTGGTTGGGGCCGTATGTTATCACTTACATCCTTAAAACAGGTGCTTGTCAGTTAGAAGCACTTGATGGAACATGGATACCCGGTTACTTCAACGAGAGTAGGATGAAGCCCTACTATAAATAAGTCTTCGCAGTGTCTGTAAAAAGGTAGTATTGTCATTTAGATTAGGTTTTCAATTCTTCATTCCATTAATATGTTTCATTTTTTGTTTGTATGCTTTGTGAATCTATTTGGTGTGTTATGTAATAAGCGTGTTTTTCACACTAGAAGCTAATTACCATTTGAATAATTTTGATGCGTGTTTTCCTCTCAAAATTTCCCCTCTTTTGAAAGTATGAATTTTGAAAATTTTGAGTTGGCACCTTTAATAATGTCCTAGTGAAGAGGAAACTTGAAGAGATGGTGAAAATTACATTTTTTGGAGTCTTCTTGGTGATTTGCGGGTCTGTCGGACATTTTTGTCCCCCATGTCCCAAGTTCCCCTGGGTCTTTTGTTCGTCGATCGGCTGCTTTCCCCACAAAACCTTAAACTATCAGCTTTTTTAGAACATTTTGGCCTGTTTTTCCCAAGTTCGCCTAGGCTTCCTATTACCGGATCGTCCACATCGGCCACATCGGGTACTTCACATACTTTTGTCCCAACTATCCCAAATGTGTCTAGGATTTCTGTTCCCAGTTTTCTTGCATCGCGTGCATCAGCTGAATTGTGTCCTCGCATCCCTCGCATCTTTTGTGTATCAAGTTCCTAGATCGCCCGTGCTCATTTGGCCCAATTTTCCCACATCGCCTACATCGGTTGGATCACATCTTTGCATCCCTCATGTCCCAAATGTACCAAATACTGTCTGGGATAGTTGTCTCCACTTTTACCACTTTTCATATTTTTGAGTTGGTGAGGGGTGTATTTAATGTGCATTTAATAACCTTAACTCTCCTGAAACGTCTATTTAATTGGACTCCCCCTACGCATTTGTCACATTTCACACTTGCATTCTCTTGCTTGAATCCTTTCCCTTAAAGTCGTTTGCTCATGCCCCATGTATCCCTTTGCATCCTCATCATGATTTTGATCTTTGGAAGGCTATCCCCTATGCATTGCAAGAATGAAGATCAAGTTCCAGGGCCAAGAACATGTATCACCTCTTGAATCCTCTGTACCAGATATCATAGATAGTGAGGTTTGACACTTAGATTTCACAGATTTTTGGGGAAGATTAACATGCTCTAATCTTGCTCTCATGGCACAAATGATTAGTGACAGTGGACTTGCATACGTGGCTGGTTTTCCTATATCTGTACAGTGTGCGAACATAGTTATTGCCTGTGGAACCCATTTTAACCCAAATACCAAGGAACTCACCAATGTGCATGGTGAATTAATTACAAAACTAGATACTACTGCCATTACTGCTACTTTGCGTATTCTAGAAACTGAATATTCTATAATTCTCACTCGTGCTGAATCCCAAATCATGTTCTACCAAGAAAGTGATAAATACAAAGCACGTATAGAAAATTCATGGTTAAATAACCCTAAGAAGGGGGCATCCCGACTCTCCAAGGCACTATACAGGGTTGACTTTAATGAGGAGCTATATGAATTTATCATTTTTCTCACCTGTATCATGGGGTTGCCTTCCACCAATGAGTTTCACTTCTGGATGTGCCCCTTCATCCACATCATTTGTGAGGGTAAGAAGAACATCAAATGGGTAGAGATTATCTGTATGAATTTGACTGAGAAGTTGTCTAGTGTTCAGCAGACTAAGAAGTTCTATATGACTTCTTATCTCATGTATACCCTGGCTGCATCCCGACAGTGGTTTGGTTTCACCTACATAGAGGGCTAGAAGAATGATCCTATTTATGCATATTGCCCTCAGTTTACCCTAGAAACTATTTATGCATTTAGCCTCTTCTTATGCATACTACCCTCAGTTTACCTTCAGGGCCAGAGAACATTATTGTTCTTAGTGAGAGTGATGATGGTGAAATACTAAATCCTACAAGAACTCCTGAAGTAACCATTGAAAAAGAAAAGGAAATGTCTAGTGCAGAGCCTCCTAGTACCGCAGATTCCTCTACAAAGGAGCTCTTGATACTCCCACCACTTCTTTGCTAGAGGAAACAGTGGTCAATACTGTAAGTGCCATGAGTTCACTTGCTCTTAGGCCCCTTGTTCCTTCTTCTTCTTCTTCTATTTTTTCTTGGGTGCAACCCATGGTTGACAACAAGAAGAAGAGAGCTTCTTCTCAGATAACAGGGCCTAATTTTGATGTTGTGGCAGCCCTACTTGGAACTACTCCTCCTCCTCCAGCTAAGATAGCCAAGACAACTTCAAGGATAGTAACAGATGCTCAAGGCCAACAATTCCGGAGGTTACAAAGCCCAAGGTGGATAAAGTAGAGTAGGATCTCTTGGTATCTGATTTAGAGCTTTCTAGAATCCCAATGGGGGAATCCACTCTTGAGAGCGAGGTTCATAACCTTCAAGGAACAGTGGCAAAGGTTATTGAATGAGTAGAGAAGGGCAAGCATACTATAAAATAGTTGGAAGAACAGAATAAAGTTCTTTCCAACTTTATCAAATCATTATTGACCAAGGATAAGGTTTTGGATCCTACCCCACTAGCTACTCTTCTGCCCCCATGATTCTCAGCCAGGATGAAGTTAAGAGCATCAAATATATACATAGGTATTCTACTTATGGAAAGGATATGGAAGCCATGGTTGATGATATGATTATAATTGGCTTGAATTTCATTGAGGAAGCCTTCAAGGCCAATGAGAAGGTGATTAATCTACAATAGAAATTCACTTCCTCAATAAGGGCTATGGATAAAGTGCTTAAGCTCTGGGTTAGTTGTATTAGAGATCTTTGTCTTATGGGCCAAACTGATGAAAATATCCTATTGGTTAATATTATTTTTGATGAGGCCAAGAATAACTTGTCAAAGGCATGGGTTTTTGGTGTAGAATGGAAGATGAAGGTGTTGGAAGAAGCATTGGGTGAGCTAAATAATGTATGGCAGAAAGGAGAATCTTTGAAGACTTGTGTTTCTTCTGCCTTTAAAGATATTCATTTTCATCTTCACGATGAAACCTCAGGTGTCCCTTTCTCTCTTCAAGAGATCAAAGCTTAGTTCAGAACCTTTGTCAAATAAGAATTTATTACCAAAGAGAAGATAAAGGACATTTTATCCCTTCAATCTGTAATTACTGAGGTAAATAAAGAATACTTGGATCACACTAAATTCGATAAAGAGATGGGAAAATGTCTAGGCACTTGGTCTCACGCCATTGCCAACACAACAATTCCAAGAGGTATGGAGATAGCTGAAGCATTGAAGAAATTCAGATATCGAATTCTCAAATTAGTGGGCCCACCTCAGCCATATCGAACGTTTCTTCTTCTAGCTTCTCTTTTTCTCCTTCTATTTTTAAGTGCTGAGCTCCTTGTAAATTAATTAAGGATATTGTATTGAGCATTTCCTTAATTAATCCTTTAGTTAAAAGAAATGGTTACCAAGTGTAACTAATTTGTAATCTATATAATGAGCTCTCCATGCCATTCTTAAGGGCTGGAACTCTGAATATTTTTGAAAGTGTAAAAGAGTTTTAAAATCTATCAATATAAGAAGACTCCTCTTTCTGTTCTATCTGTGGTTATTCCTCCTTTCCTATCTATTAAATTATTAAATCATTTATCTATTTCTGCATCAAGAAGCTTTGTATATTCTCATAGATGTCATCTCTAGAACTTTGTGTCTATGGAATAGCATCTTATGGTTTAACATAAATGATTTTGTTCTATATGATCCTAAGTCAGTATTTATAAGGAATTATTTTGCTATCCATATTTCGTGAAGAATTTCACCCTTCCTTTTCCCATTTCCTAGTTCTTCTATCTTTTTGCATTGATAATCAGTTATATAAAAACACTTCCATGATATTAGAGTTCCTCTTTAAAAATAAACGTTGTACATTTGTAAATAGGTTTTTTCCTTTAAATAAGGGAACCTCTCCCATTAAAGAGGAGGGACTTCTATCCCTTGAATGTTGCTTTCATTAAAGTCCTTATTTGACAACCAACAGTTTTTGGCGACTCTACTGGGGATTTGTTTTGGACGGATTCCAGTTTTATGAACAATTTATTGATCTTTGTCTAATCTGGCGACTCTAAGATTTACATGTGGTAGGAAGGCTCTTAGTATAGAAGATCCACAGTTTCAACTCTTGGAGCAGCAAGGTTTCCCTCTTCCTTTAACAGGGAGAGATAGAAGAGCTTGTTCTATAAGTACACCTCCTATTGAAAACATAACCCTTATGAGTGGTATTCCTCAAGAGCAACTCAGCCCTAATCTCCGTGCTTTGATTCTTGCTGGTATTTTAGTTCCTCTTCAAGCAGTGTTTCCAAGGATGATAGTTCCATTACCCTGGGGCCATTTTGTTTGGCCTCTTTCCCTTCCTCAACATTTTCATGAGTTACCCAGGGGTAACAAGAAGAAATTCCCCAAGTTCAGAGGTGATGGCAAGGTGCATCCTAATGAGCATATTACAACTTTCATAGTTACATGTGGAGTCCTCGGAGTTGAGCATGAAGATGTCTCAGTGAGGATTTTTGTAGAGACTTTACAAGATAATGCGGCAGATTGGTTCTATCATCTTCCTATAGGGGCCATTACCATTTGGATCAAGATGAGAACATAATTTGAGAACCATTTCAAACATGTAGAGGATGTGCATGCTTTGCTAGCTCATATTTCTCAAATAAAGAAAGAATCACAGGATCCCATGAGGGAATTTGTGTCAAGGATCAATAAGTTGATTTAAAAAATCCCACCAGATACATAGCCTGTGGATCAAATTAAAAAATGTTTCTTCCTGAACACTCAACTTCCTAAAGTTAGCTATTCATTAAGGAGAGCCAACCTTGCAACATTGGATAAGGATCATAGATTAGATATTAGCGTTGAAGATGGATTTATCATGTATGGTAAGTTGAAAAGAGATCCTTCCAAATCTAGAGCTTCTTATTCCTCTTCTTCTACTCCCATAGCTAATGCAGATTCACTAGTTATAAAGCTTGCTAATGATCTCATTGCCATCAAGAAACAATTGGCTCGGCATGCTCCTTATGCAGATGTTTCAAGGAGGAATTTTCAGCCTAGAAATCATTTGCCTTCCTCTCAGAAAAGGATGGAAATTGAGGGACCACCCATTAAGGTCCCTGTTAATGCAACTTGTGAGGTTGAAGAACTTGAAGATGAAGAGATTAATGAATATTTTGAAGAACCTGAAGAAGTGGCTAATGAATAACTGGAGGAACTTGAGGGATATCGAGTTAATTTCTTCACCACTGAAGGTGTTAATGAAGAGTATAGTTATGATGAAGTAGTAGTAGAAATGAATAGTGAGTCATATGCTGTTATGACTCAAGAACAGACAAATAAGAAGGAGAGAGTGATGCATCCTACTAAGAGGTCTAAGGAGCATCTCATGACTATCCCCATTTTTGCAAAAAGGGGATCTCCTATTCCCACTGCATCCACACAGAAGGTGAGTTTTTCTAATTCTTCTTTTCCTAGTTGTACTGTTAAAACTTCTTCTTCTTGAACTCCTAAACTTGATAAGCCTAAGATTCCTAGTGATGAAAGCCCATCCACCTCTGGATCTTTTGATATCATTGATCACCTTTAGAAAACAAAAATCCAAATTTTAGAGGCTGAGTATTATCAAACTCATCCCAAATCCTTTGCCAAAATGGTCCACTTTGTTAATTCCCATTCCAGAACTTCACCCAATACTTCTAAAGGTATTTTTCTGACTCCATCTTCCGCACCCCAACCAAACCTTGTAGCTATAGTCACCTCACCTAATGAGAAAATAAAACCATTTTATGTAACCCTCCTCTTAGCTGGCCATAAACTCAACAACTGTGTCATAGATTCAGGAACATTGGATAATGTCATGCCTGCCAAAGTGGCTCATGCTTTGGGTCTTACTCTCACATGTACTTATGGGTCCTACTATTCTATGAAGAGTAAGGAGGGGCCTTTGGTTGGAAGAATTAAGGATGCACAAGTAGCTTTTGCTACTTTACCAGAAAAGAAGGTTTTAACTACTATCTTGGTGGCTGATATCCCTCCTTCATATGGTATGTTGTTGAGTAGGCACTTATGTAAGGATGTAGGAGGAGAAATTCATATGGATTGGTCACATGCCCTTATATTAGTTAACGGAAAGATGAAGAAGTTGTTTCCTGAAAATCAATCTGAGTATATTGTGCAAAAGACAGATGACCCCAATGCACAAATACTTTATGAAGATATTGGGCATGGAAACTACATGATTATGTCCCAAGATGAAAAAAAACATCCCAAAGAAGTACTTCATGATCCTAATGGCATTTGGAATTTGGAATTTGATGGAAGTTGTTCCTTGGCTGGGTCTGGAGCTAGTGTGGTGTTGATATCTCCTGAAGGAAAGGTTCATCCTTTCTCATTCAAACTACAGTTTGAAAATACCAATAACAAAATAGAATATGAAGCTCTCATCCTTGGGATTAACGTGGAAAAGGAGGAAGGTGTGAAGAATCTTTTGGCTCGGGGAGATGCAGAACTAGTTGTTAAACAAGTCAGAGACCTTTTCCAAGTAAAGAATAAAAGGTTGAAGCATTATAAAAATCTGGTTTGGGATTCTATTGAATTTCTTGATGCCTTATCCATCGAGGTAGTCCCAAGGGAAAAGAACACTAGGGTTGATTCCCTAGCCATCTCAGGGTCTTTGCTCATACCTCATCCTGATTTCTCTCAGGATAAATTCACCATTGAAATGATCCATAGACCAAGTGTGTCGGATAATGCAAGCAACTGGCAGGTTTTCAATGATGATCACATTTACTTTCTTTCTTGGAACTTAGAGATAACTTTGGATAATTATACTTCAAAGGAAGTGACAATTTTACCTGAGAGAGTATATCATTCAATGAGGAGAGTGTCAAAGAGGAGATAGATCAAGATGGGTGCATCAGAATAAAAGGTAGCAAGATTCCTAAGGAGCTGGTAAGTCTGGAATAATTGTTTGATAAACATGACAGGTATGTTAAGACTAAAGCTTCTAGAGGAGCTCAACAATCTGTTGAATATGAAAAGGTTAACATTGGGAGTTCTACTGACCCTAAAATGGTGAACATTGGGAAATGTTGCATGAAAGAAGAAAATAAAAAGGTAGTAAATATTTTGAAGAGGTACATTGATGTACTTGCTTATTCTTATGATGATCTAAAAGCCTTTCAGCCCAAAGAAATGTAGCATTTCATCCCTCTCAAACCTAGGATTAAACCTTTCAAACAAAAGCAAAGGCAGTACAATCCAAAGATTGCTGACACCATTTTTCAGGAGATACAAAAGTTGTTGAAGGTCAAGATTATCTTGCCCATTCATCATTCAACTTGGATTGCTAACATTGTGCATGTTAGGAAGAAAAATGGTGAGATTCAGATCTGTGTTGATTTTAGGAATCTGAATCAGGCTTCTCTGAAGGAAAATTACCCCCTACCCATGATGGACCAGGTATTGTAAGCTATTACAGGAGCTGAGATGTTGTCCATGCTTGACAGTTTCTCAGGATACAATACAGTAGAAGTCAACACCACAAATCAACATAAGACTACCTTTACCACTCCTTGGGGTACTTTTGCTTACAAGAGGATGCCTTTTGAAATCATTAATGTCGGTGCCACATTTCAAAGGGCTATGGACTTGGCCTTTGGAATCCTAAAAGGAAAATTCATTGTCGTGTATCTAGATGACCTAACTGTATTTTCCAAAGACAGAGTAGATCATTTTTAACATCTAGAAAAGGTTCTTTTGAAATGCAGAGAACATGGGGTCTCTTTGAATCCCAAGAAGTCTATATTTTGTGTCACTGAGGGAAAATTTTTGGGACATGTCATCTCCAAAAAAGGAATCAAGATTGATCCTGAACGAATCCAAGCTATTTAGCATATTCCTCTTCCTACAAATAAAAAGGGAGTGCATTCTTTCTTTGGTAAGATCAACTTCCTGAGAAGATTTATTCTTGATTTTGCAGAGATAACTTTGAATATCTCCCAAATGATGAAAGGGAAACAAACATTTGGTTGGTCCCCTAAAGGGAAAGAAGCATTCAAAGGCATTAAAAAGGCTATCGCTAGGACTCCTATCTTAGCATGTCTAGATTTTCAAAGAATTTATTATCTATTTCTATGCCATAGAAAGTAACCTGGCGGTTGTGTTAACCCAAAAAGATACTAAAGACCATGAGCTCCCAATTGCATTCATGAGCTATATTCTTAAAAATCATGAGCTAAAGTATACTATGATGGAGAAACATGCTTTTGCAGGAGTTTTGATTTTATATTCTTAACTCTCACTCAATGATACTGGTGCCCGATACAACCATCAAGTCCATTCTTACACAAAAAGAATTTGGAACTAAGAGAGGAAACTGGGTCACAAAGGTTCAGGAATATGATATTGATATCAGACCAACTAAACTAGTCCAAGGTAAAGGTCTATGTGAATTCATCATTGAAGAAGCTAGTCATGGGTTACCCAAGGATGAGGATGATGTTCCTATTGTTTTATTTCTCAGCTCAATGGATGAATGGTATGCTGACATTGCCCACTTCCTCACTTATGGTGAGTGTCCATCTCATGAGAAGAGAGCTATCAAGTTAAGATCAACACAATATGTGTTGTGGGAAAATGCCTTGTTTAAACATGGAGTAGATGGAATATTTTTGAAATGTGTTGACAAGGAGCAGTAAAAGAAGCGTTTCTTAGCCTTTCATGATCAAGCCTGCGGAGGTCATTTCTCATCTATTGTTACTGCCCATAAAATTTTGTGTGCAGGGTACTATTGGCCAACTTTGTTTAAGGATGCATCAAAATGGGTTGATAAATGTGAGGCTTGTCAAACTTTTGTGGGAAGACCAAAGTTAGCCACTTTTCCACTTAAGCTAGTTGTGATTGAAGAAACCTTTCAACAGTGGGGTTTGGATTTTATTGGAACACTTAATCCATCCTTGAGTGTAGGGCATACTCATGTATTGACTGACATAGATGATTTCACTAAATGGGTAGAAGTTATCCCAGTTAAAAGTACCACTTCAGAGGTAGTATGTAATTTTATCAAAGAGAACATCATGATAAGATTTGGAGTACCCAACAAGATTGTGACTGATAATGCTTCAAATTTTTCTTCTGCTGAGATGATGGAGTTTTGTTATGGATATGGTATTTCCCTTGCTCATTCCTTAGACTACTATCCTTAAGGGAATGGTCAAGCACAATCAACAAATAAAAACCTAGTGACCATAGTAAGAAAGCTTGTTAATGAGTCTTAGAGGAACTAGCACAAGAAGCTCTATGATGCTCTCTGGGTGGAAAAGATTACACTTAAAAGAGCAACTGGGATGTCTCCTTTTCAAGTGGTGTATGGTGTGGAAGCCCAGCTACCAGTGACAATGGAGCTACCAGATTTGTATTTGATGAAGGCCATTAAAGACACAAGTTGAAGTGATTCTCTAGATAAAAGGATCATGTATATGCAAAATTTGAATGAAGACAGGTTGCAGGTTTTTGATAGGATATCTGCCCATCAAGAGAAGGTGAAATCTTTGTTTGACAAGAAAACTAGATCTAGAGATTTTTAAGTTGGAGACATTGTTTTGCTATGGGATAAGAGACATGAACCTCAAGGAAGCCATGGTAAGTTCGATTCTCTTTAGCTTGATCCTTTTAGAATCAGGAACTTTTCTGGTGAAAATTCTTTCTATCTTGATTATATGGATGGATCCTCTCTCCCACTTCCTTATAGTGGGAAGTACCTAAAACTTTTCAAGTCCTAGGTGAAAAGGAAGTCCTATGTATATTATGTATAGGGTGTTTTTACTTTTCCTTTCCCTTGTTGTTTACCTTTCCTTGTTTTGGTGTGTTGTCTTTTGTATTAGTTTGCCCTTGACTCTTTTTCCCAATGGATAGGGCACTAGTCTTCTTCCCTAGAGTTTTCTTGAGTTCTTGTCTTGCCTCATTATTCTTATCTAGTCAAGTCATCCCCAGAAAGATCCAGTTGTTGTCCTCTCAAAATTTCCCCTCTTTTGAAAGTTTGAATTTTGAAAATTTTGAGTTGGCACCTTTAATAATGTCCTAGTGAAGAGGAAACTTGAAGAGATGGTGAAAATTACGTCTTTTGGAGTCTTCTTGGTGATTTGTAGGTATGTCAGACATTTTTGTCCCCCGTGTCCCAAGTTCCCCTGAGTTTTATGTTCGTCGATCGGTTGCTTTCCCCGCAAAACCTTAAAATGTCAGCTTTTTCAAAACTTTTTGGCCCGTTTTTTGCAAGTTCACTTAGGCTTCCTATTACTCAATCATCTGCATTGGCCGCATTGGGTACTTTGCATACTTTTTTCCCATCTATCCCAAATGCATCTGGGCTTTCTATTCCCACTTTTCCCACATCGTGCACATCCACTGAATTGCATCCTCGCATCCCTTGCGTCTTCGCATCTCTCATGTGTTTCACGTATCAAGTTCCTAGACTGCCCATGCTCATTTGGCCCACTTTTCCTACATCGGTCGGATCATGTCTTCGAGTCCCTCATGTCCCAAATGTACCAAAGACCATCCAGGTTAGTTTTCTCCACTTTTCCTGCTTTTTAACTTTTTGAGAAGGTGCAGGGTGAATTTAATGTGCATTTAATAAACTTCTCTCTTCTGAAATGGCTATTTAATTAGACTCCCCCTACACATTTGTCACATTTCTTGCTTGTCTTCTCTTGCTCGAATCCTTTCCATTAAAGTCGTTTTCTCTTTCCCTTGTATCCCTTTGCATACTCATCATGATTTTGATCTTTGGAAGGCTATCCCTTGCACATTACAAGAATGAAGATCAAGTTCTGGGGCCAAAAACATGTATCACCTATTGAATCCTCTGTACCAGATATCAGAGACAGTGAGGTTCGACACTTAGATTTCATAGATTTTTGGGGATGATTAACATGCTCTAATCTTGCTCCTAGGGCACAAATGATTAGTGATAGTGGAATTACATCCACAGCTGGTTTTCCTATCTCTGTATAGTGTGTGGACATGGTGCTTTCCTGTGGAGCCCATTTTAACCTAGATACCAAGGAACTCACCAATGTGCATGGTGAATTAATCATAAAACTAGATACTGCCGCCATTACTACTACTCTGCGTATTCCAAAAACTAAAGATTCCATAATTCTCACTCATGCTCAATCCTAAATCATGTTCAGCCAAGAAAGTGACAAATACAAGGCACATATAACAAAGTCATCGTTAAAGAACCCTAAGAAGGGAGCATCCCGACTGTCCAAGGCACTATACAGGGTTGATTTTAATGAGGAGTTGTCTGACTTTATCATTTTTCTCACCTGTATCATGGGGTTGTCTTCCACCAATGAGTTTCACTTCTGGATGTGCCCCTTCATCAACATCATCTACGAGGGCAAGAAGAACATAAATTGGGCTGCAATTGTCTGTATGAATTTGACTGAGCAGTTCTCTAGTGTTCAACAGACTAAGAAATTCTATATGACTTCTTATCTCATGTATACCCTGGCTGCATCCTAACAGTGGTTCAGTTTCACCTACATAGAGGGCCAGAAGAATGAGCCTATTTATGCATATTGCCCTCACTTTACCCTGGAAACTAGCAATCACAATTTCAGAAGAGTCAATGACGTTTTCACCATGTACATTGTAAGAATCTTGGAGGGAAACAATTCCAGGAGATTTTTTGATGAAGCTATGAACTTGATAGCCAAGTATGGAGCTTTCTTTATCGAATTCAAGAAAGGATTTTCTAATGAAGAGCCGATCAATTTTGTTGAGGTGCGAAGAGTGTGAAACCAGACGTGGAAAGGAGGTTTATGCAAAGGAGAAGCTTAAGTTCCCACAAGAGGAGGGTTTGAGCGAATAAGACATGTTACAACCAAGCTAGGGCACACGATTTCCACTAGGGCATGATGATTTGAGGTAGTATTTGAGTTGCACATTGCAGAAGTTAAAAGACGAGTATTTTTATAGGATTTTAGGGTAGAGATGGCACCAAAGAAGGCACTTGTAGCAGGAGTTAAGGGAAAGAAGAAGGTGGTCGTGGAGGAAGAAGAAATGACCCTTGAGAGAAATTCTTCAGAGATGCAATATCCAGAGGGGGTTATAGTAGGTTAGGAGTGGGATTCCCGCATTCGAAGAAGCAAGATAAGTGAGTACAACCATCGTACCATATAAAACAAGAAGGAGCTGGATGCATTGTTAACACGAAGACAAATAAGTGCATGACGAAGGACATGCCGGTCTATGACAACGCTAGGGAGAAGTTATTGAAGAAAATTTAGAAAGTATGAGCCCTTGTACCAATGGTTCATGAGCAGAGTACACGAGGACTTCTTCGACTTTATAGGATGCAGAGTAAGGATTTAAGACGCACTGATCTCCACAGTGACAGGGTTGAAGGCTATATGTGAAGACCTCAAGGAGGACTTAATAGAAAAGGCTGCAATTTTGGAGACTAGGAAGGAGCTAGGGTACACCAAGGGTCCGCGTGGCATGAACATAGACAAGCTGAAAAAGTACCCAATTGTGCTGGTAGCTGCACACCTTGTGACAAAATTAAATGACCAAGAGAGGTTGTCACGAGTGAATACCATGTGGCTGCACGTTGCTAAAAGGATGTCTAAAGGAATGATCTATAACATTGTAGGTTACATTGTTGTTGGTCGTTAAAAGAGGAAACTAATGAGAGCAACAGTCAGGGGACAAGAAGTCCCTCCTCTTTGATGGGAGAGGTTCCCTTATTTAAAGCAAGACTTATTTACAAATGTACAGTGTATAACTTTGATGTGGAACGTAGATATCATGAAATCGTTTCCTAAATAGATCATCAATTACAAAAGTACAGAGGAATGAAGATGTGGAAATGAGCAAAAAGGAAACCATTCAGAATTATAGATGGCAGAATAATTCCTTATGCATGCAAGAATACAGTGAATTGGAATAAGATCATTTGTACCCATATTAATAAGATGAAATTTGAAAAGACACACAGTTCTATGAATAACATCTACAAGAATACAAAGCTTCTCGGCATAATGCAGACAAATGATCTAACAATATTTAATGGATAGCTGGCGAATAAAAGGAATCAGATGGACAAAAGAATGAAAATCCTTTTGTATTGATTGCTTTATGATTTCTTTACACTTTCAAAAATAAGCCAAGTTCCTCCTCCCAAAAATGGCGAGGAGAGGCCACTATATAGTTTACAAAATAGTTACCTCTGGTAACTACTTCTTTTAACTAATGCTTAGTTAAATGGCTGCTAATCGCAATACCCCAACTAATTACAATAAATCCGAGATGAAGAAAGGAAGAAATGAGAAGAATCAGGAGAAGAAGACAGGCATTGATGTTTGAGAGGGGTCCACTAATTTTAGGATCCGCTGTCTGACTCTTTTCAATGCCTCTGCTATGTCTTTGCCTCGTGGGACCGATGTGTTGGAAGTGGACTGGGTCCAAAATCTAAAGCACTTCTCCATCTCTTTTTCGAATTCGACGTGTGTATGATGATATTTTTTTTTTTTTTCAATAGCAGATTAAAGAGAATAGATCTCCTTCATATTTTCCTTGGAAATGGAATACTCCTTGAACAAATTATCTTTGACAAAAGATCTGAATTGAGCTTTGATTTCTTGCAAGGAGAGGGGTGCACCAGAGGCCTCATCATGGAGGTGGCAATGTATGACCTTGAAAGCAGATATTACCAAAGTCTTGAAGGTCTCACCATTCTGCCAACTATTTTTCAGTTCTCCCAAAGCTTCTTCTAGCACCTTGATTTTCCATTCCATGCTATATACCCATTATTTTGACAAGTTATCTTTTGCATCGTTGAAGACTTTTCTCGCCATTAAAATATTCTCATCAGTCTATCCCATGAGGTGAAGGTCTACTATACAGCTGCTCCAGAGTTTGAGCTCTTTATCTATATTTCCAATAGTGGAGGAGAGCTTCTGTTGCAGATTATTCACCTTCTCATTGAGTTTGAAGGCTTCACCAATGAAATTCAATCCTGCAATGAGCATGTCATCCGCCATGGACTCCATATCCCTTCCATAGATAGAATACCTGTGTATATCTTTGATACTCTACACTTCATCTTGGCTGAGAATCATAGGTGGTGGAAGAGTAGTCAGTGGGGTAGGATCTAAAACTTTATCCTTGGACAGTAGTGATTTGATGAAACCTGTAAGAACCTGAGCCTGCTCCTCCAACTGCTCTATGGTTTTTTTCCCTTTCTCTACCCTCCCAATGACTCTGGTGACTGTTTCCTGAATATTTTGGATCTCACCTTCAGGGGTGGACTCTCCCATGGGGATCCTTGAGAGCTCAAGGTCAGATGCTTGCAAATCATGCTCTGGCTTGTCTACTTTGGGCTTGGCTATCTCCAGGAATTGTTGGCCCTGAGCATCAGATACTATTCTGGAGGTAGTCCTGGCCTTCTTGGTGGGAGTAGGAGGAGTAGTGCCTAATAAGGCCGCCACAACATCAAAATTGGGTCCTGAGATTCGGGAGGAAGATTTTCTTTTCCTACTATCGACGAGAGGCTACACCCATGCAAAAGAGGAGGAGGAAGAAGCAGTTGGGGCAAGAGGACCAAGAGACAAAGAACTCATGGCACCCAGGGTGTGCACTGCTGTTGCTTCTAGTTGAGATATGAGTGGGGCACTCAGGATTTTTGGTGCGGAGGAATCGATGGTGCTCAAGAGTTTAGTGCTTTGAACTTTCTTTTCTTTATCCGTAGGAGCTTCTGGAGCGCTTGTATAAACTGGAACTTCACTCTCCTCACTTTCACTAAGAACAATAATGTTCTCTGGTCCTGAAGGCAATTCTGAATGCTTCCTTAGGGGATCTTCCTCCACAGGCTCCTTTTTAACTTCTTTGACTTTCTTCTGATACACTTGGGTGGATGAGGAAGGAGTGGAAGATGTAGGACCTTTAGTTGATTAGGTAGGAGAGGTCTGTACAGGTACTCCCGAATCAGGTGATAATGCCTCCTTTCTTGGTGTTGAGGTGTCTTTGGAGGAGCACTCACCTAAGTTCCTTCTGAGTTCACAAACTCTCCTGTCAAACAATATTTTGATTCTTACCAAGACGGGAGCTAGGATTTCTACCAGATTATCCTTCTCATTTTTGAACCAATCCAAATCCTCCAAGAGAGTGTGTTTGACCACGTTGTCATATTCATATGAGTACAGGTCATAATTATCATCCTAAAGCTCTTCAGGAACTTGGTACAGGTTAAGCTCTTGAATTAATTAAAGAGAAAACCTATCACAATGTCTCCTCCTTGCCTCGAAATCATCAGCACAGTCAGCCCAATAGTCCTCTGTGTCTACCCTATGATGATAATCGATTTTGATATTCTGCTCAATAAATTTATGTAATTCAAAACCAATTCTTGGCCTAAAGAAATAGACAGTGATGGGAGCTAGGCCTCTTTCTATGTTTTGAGCATCTAGAGCTGTCTTACAAGTGTAGTTTCCCAAAGTGATGGGGAAGTGCAAACCAGTAATTTTCTTATCCCTGCAGGTTTTTTGTAACTTATCCAGCTACCTGCATATCTCTATCAAGGCCATTTTATCATTGCAAAACATAGGAAGCTTGAGAGGAGTGCTCTCATATCCTGCAAGCCTTATATAGGAGAATTTTCTAAACTTGATGAAGTAGGCACCGTAGTGCGATATTAGGTTCATAGCTTCATCAAAAAATATCCTTGCCATGTCACTCTCCAGAAGCATGACAATGTACATGGTGAAAGCGTCATTCACCCTCCTGAAGTTACAATTGCTAGTGTCCAAGGTGAATTGAGGGCAGTAGGCATATATAGGGTCACTTTTATGAGCATCAATGTATGTGAATCCAAACCATTGCCTCGATGCTACTAGAGTATACATCAAGTATGAAGTCATGTAAAATTTCTTTGTTTGTTGTACATTGGAAAGTTACTCTGCTAGGTTCATACTGATGATCTCTACCCAGTTGATATTCTGAGTTCCTTCGCACACCATATTGATAAGTGGGCACATACAGAAATGGAACTCATTGGTAGAGGGTAAGCCCATGACCTGAGCTAGTAGGATTATAAAATCTGACAGCTTCTCATTGAAATCAGCACAAAACAGAACCTTGGATAGACGAGACGCCCCCTTTTTAGGGTTTTTAAGCCAAGACTTCGCCACCCGCGCCTTGTATTTCTCACTGTCCTAATCGAAAAGGGCCTGTGCCTTGTTCTGAGAGATTACTATAGAATTTTCCATCTCAGGAATCCTTAGGGCAGTGCCAATGGTAGTAGCGTCAAGCTTGGAAATGAGTTCCCCATGCACATTCGTTAGCTCACTCGAGTCAGGATTGAAATGAGCACCGCAGGAGAGTACTGTATCTGCACATTGTAATGAGATTGGGAAACCACCGGCAAATGCCAAGCCACTACCATGAATCATTTGTGCCACAGGAGAAGGGTTTGAGTCTGTCATTCGTACCCAGAAATCCCCAAAGTCAAGGTGGCGAACTTCATTGTCCCCGATATCGGGAACGGAAAATTTGAGCGGCGAGATTTGATCCTGACCTTGGAATTTAATCTTCATGTTGATAGTAATTTGAAAAGCAATATTTCAATCTGGACTCGAGATGAAATTACAGGAGGAATGGATACGTGCGTAGAAAATTTGGTCTACAAGGGAATGAGCAATATATAGCAAAAAAGTATTTCTGCAAAAATACATAAGGAGTAGTTCATTATATAACCATTAAGGAGAGAGAAAGACAATAAATGCATATTAAATACACATGTACCAATTTGAAAATCAATATATTTGGGAAGAGTGGGAAAAATTAGCCCGGATGACCTTTGGTTCATTTGGGACACGCGGGACGTGAAAATGCGATTCGGCTGATGCAGGCGATGTGGGAAAAGTACGCATAAATGCTTTTGGGACATGAGGGATGAAAGTATGCGGAGTATGTGATTCGGCCCGAATTAGACGAAAAGGGAACATTGATCCTGGGTGAAATTGTGTTACTTGGGACAAAAAGTTCTGACGGGCCCGAAAGAAATGGACTTTAGGTAAAGCGGCCGATCGGTGAATAGAGAGCCCGAATGAACTTGGGACATCTGGGAAAAAAATGTCTAGCAGACCCGCAAATCACACAAAATGACCCAAAAAACGTAGATTCTTTCCAATTTGTTGACTTTTCACATCACCAGAACAATAGAAAAGGCGTTTAACTTCAAAAATTTTAAATTTTGAACTTCTCAAAAGCAGGGAAATTTTGAGTGGACAACAGCTGGCTCCTTCTGGGGATGACTCGGCATAAGTTCAAAAGAATGAAACAAGGCAAGAATTCAGAAAAACTAGGTGAAGTAGACCAGTACCTTATCCATTGGGCCACGGATTCAAAAGCAAACCAATACAGAAGACAACACCCCAAACAAACAACACACAAAGAGAAGGGAAGGGGAAGGAGAACAAACACTATACAGAATATAAAAAGGACTTCCTAATCACTTATGACTTAAAAAATTTCAGGTATTGCCCACTATAAGGAAGTGGGAGAGAAGAACCATCCATATAATCAAGGTAAAAAGAATTCTTACCAACAAAGTGCCTGATCTTGAAAGGTCCGACCCAAAGGGAATCAAACTTGCCATGGCTGCCACGAGGTTCATGCCTTTTATCCCACAACAAAAAAATGTCTCTAACTTTTAAATCCCTGAACCTGGCCTTTTTATCAAACAAGAACTTTACTTTCTGTTGGTGAGAAGATATTCTATCAACAACTTTCAATCTGTCCTCATTCAATTTGTAAAGGTACATGATCCTTTTATCCAAAGAATCATTGAAACTGGTGTCTTCAATGGCCTTCATTAAATGGAGGGCTGGTAGCTCCACCATTACTAGCAATTGAGCCTCCACTCCATATACTACCTGAAAAGGAGACATCCCAATGGCTCTCTTAGGTGTGATCCTATTTGCCCAAAGAGCGTCATAAAGTTTCTTATGCCAGTTCCTATGAGACTCATTAACTAATTTCCTTATTATAGCCACCAAATTATTGTTTGTTGATTCTACTTGTCCATTCCCCTGAGGATAATAATCTGAGTGAGCTAAGGAGATGCCATATCCATAAAAAAAATCCATCATCTCAGTTGAAGAAAAATTTGAAGCATTATCTGTCACTATCTTGTTTGGCACACCAAACCTCACCAAGATGTTCTCTTTGATAAAACTGCATACTACTTCTGAAGTAGTACTCTTTACTGGAATGGCTTCTACCCACTTAGTAAAATAATCTGTGGCAGTTAATACATGGGTATGACTAGCACTAGAAGAGGGATTAAGTGTTCCAATGAAATCTAAACCCCATTGTTGAAAAGGTTCTTCGATCACAACTGGTTTAAGGGGCAAAGAAGCCAACTTGGGTCTACCCACGAAGGTCTGACAAGCCTCACATTTATCAATCCACTTTGATGCATCTATAAACAAGGTAGGCTAGTAATATCCTGCACAAAGTATTTTATGAGCAGTGATAGTTGATGAGTAGTGCCCTCCACATGCTTGATTATGAAAATCAGAAAGTAGCTTCTTCTGTTGTTCCTTTTCCACACATCTTAGAAACCTTCCATCTAATCCACGCTTGAACAAGGCATTTTCCCACAACACATATTGGGCTGATCTTAACTTAACAGCTCTCTTCTCTTTGACAATAAAATGAGAGGGGCATTCTCCATAGGTGAGAAAGTGTGCGATATTGGCATACCATTCGTCAATTGAGCCAAGAAACAGAATGGTAGGAAGATCAACTTTATCCTCTAGTAACTTATGTCTAGCTCCCTCAGTGATGAGTTCACACATGCCTTTTCCATGGACGAGCTTGGTTGGTCTAATGTCAATGTCATATTCTTGAACCTTGGCCACCTAGTTCCCTCTTTTGGATCCAAACTCTTGTTGTGTGAGAATGGACTTGATGGTTGTATTTGGTACAAATACTGTGGAGTAAGAGTTAAGAATGTAAAAATGAAACTGCTTGACAGCTTTAACCACTGCAAAAGCATGTTTCTCCATTATGGTGTATTTTAACTCATGATTTTTTAGAATGTAGCTCATAAATGCAATTGGGAGTTCATGATCATTAGAATCTTCTTGAGTCAAAACAACATCCAGGGTGTTATCTGTGGCGTAGCAATAGATAATATAATCTTTGCTAAAATCTGGACACGCTAAAACAAGAGTTTTAGCAATAGCCCTTTTAATACCTTCAAAGGCCTCTTTCCCTTCAGGAGACCAACCAAACATCTATTTTCATTTCATCATTTGAGAGATATTCAAATATAGCTCTAAAAAATTATGGATAAATCTCCTCAGAAATTTAATCTTACCAAAGAAAGAGTGCACTCCCTTCTTGCTGGTTGGAAGAGGAATTTTGTGAATAGCTTGAACTCGCTCAGGATCAATTTTGATACCATCTTTGGAGACAACATGCCCCAATAATTTTCCCCTCTGTGACACAAAAGATAGATTTCTTAGGATTTAAAGAGATCCCATGTTCTCTACATTTCAAAATAACTATTTCCAGATGCTGAAAATGATCTGCCCTTGTTTTAGAAAATACAGTCAAGTCATCAAGGTATACGACAATACACCTCCCTTTCAAACTCCCAAAGGAAAATTCCATAGCCCTTTGAAAAGTGGCACTGGCATTAATGAGCCCAAAAGGCATCCTTTTGTAGGCAAAGGTGCCCCAAGGGGTAGTGAAGGCCGTTTTGTGTTGATCTGTGGTATTAACTTCTACCTAGTTATATACAGAGAAGCCATCAAGCATAGACAACATTTTAGATCCTGTTTATAGCTTGCAAGACCTTATCCATCATGGGAAAAGGAAAGTTGTCCTTTAAAGAAGCTTGATTCAGATTCCTAAAGTCGACACAGATACGAATCTCACCCTTTTTCTTTCTAACAGGCACAATATTGGCAATCCATGTTGAATGGTGGATAGGAAAAATGATTTTGGCTTTTAATAACTTTTGTATTTCTTGAAATATGGAGTCATCTATCTTAGGATTGTATTGCCTCTGTTTCTATTTGAAAGGCTTAATCCCAGGTTTGAGAGGGATAAAATGTTGCATCTCCTTTGGTTGAAAGGATTTAAAATCTTCATAGGAATAAGCAAGAACATCTTTATACTTCCTTAAAAGATTAATTACTTTATTCTTTTCTTCTGGTGTGAAACATTTTCCAATGTTCACAAGTTTAGGGTCAGTAGAAACTCCCAATATTAATTTTTTCATATTCAGCTGATTGTTGAGGTCTAGTAGAAGCTTTAAACTTCACATACCTATCATGTTTGTCAAACAATTCTTCTAAACTCACCAATCCCTTTGGAATCTTGTTTCCTTTGAATTTGATACATCCATCTTTATATGTATCTTCTTCTTTGACGGCTTCTTCATTGAAGGGCACACTTTCACGAGGCAAATTATCACTTCCTTCAAAGTACAACTGTTCAAAATTATCCTTGAGTTCTAAGAAAGAAAGCAGATGTTGATCATCATTGAAAACTTTCCAGTTACTTGCATTATCAGGTACACTGGGCCTATGGATCATCTCAATGGTAAATTTATTTTGAGAGAAGTCAGGATGAGGTATCAGCAATGAACCCGAGACTGCTAGTGAATCATCCCTGGTATTATCCCCCATAGGCACTGCTTCGATGGAGAAGGTGTCAAGAAATTAAATAGAGTCCCAAACTTGATTCCTGTAATGTTTCAACCTTCTATTCTTTACCTGGAAGAGGTTTCTAACTTGCTTGACAATCATCTCCGCATCTCCACGAGCTAGAAGATTCTTCACACCATTTTATTTTGCCACATGAAGCCTGAGAATGAGAGCTTTGTATTCTGTTGTATTATTGGTATTTTTAAATTGCAACTTGAATGAGAAAGGATGAATCCTACCCTCAGGAGATACCAATATTACACTAGCTCCAGAACTAGCTGAAGAACAACTTCCATCAAACTCCTATATCCAAAAACCATTAGGATCCTCAGGTGATATTTTGGGGAGTCAGATTTCTTTTGGAGACATAATCATATAGTTGCCATGCCCCATATCCTCATAAAGTATTTGTGCTTTGGGATCATCTGTTTTTTGTACAATATACTCAGACTTCTTCTCAGGAAGCAAATTCTTCATTTGCCCATTAACAGGTATGAGGGCATGTGACCAATCCATTTGAATTTCTCCACGCACATCCTTACAGAAGTTCCTACTTAACAGCATCCCATATGAAGGAGGAATGTTTGCTACTAGGATAGTAGCTATAACCTTCTTCTCAGGAAAAGTAGCAAAAGCTACCTGTGCATCTTTAATTCTTCCAACCAGGGGTACTTCCTTACTCTCCATAGAATAACAAGACCCGTAAGTGTGTGTGAGAGTTAGGCCTAAGGCATAGGCTACTTTGGCGGGCATTACATTATCTGATGCCCCCGAGTCTATGACACAGTTACTGAGTCTATGGCCGGCTAGAAGGAGTGTCACATAGAATGGTTTGATCTTATAATTGGGTGAGGTGACAGTGGCTACTAGATTGGGTTGTGGTACAGAAGATGGAGTGGGTAAAAGGCCTTTAGAGGTAGTTTTAGAATGGGAATTGACAAAGTGGATCATTTTAGCAAAAGCCTTGGGATGGGTTTGATAATATTCAGCCTCTGAGATTTGAACCTTGGTCTTTTTTAGGTGATCAATGATATCGAAAGACCCAGAAGTGGATGGAATACCATCACTTGGGACGTTAGGGTTATCGATTTTAGGGGAAAAATAAGTAACTTTAGTAGTAGAATTAATAGGACTCACCTTTGGTGTGGATGAAATGGGGACAGGAGATCCTCTTTTTGCAATTACAGGGATAGTTGTCGGCTGATCCTTAGATATTTTGGTGGGCTGCATCACTTTCTCCCTCTTATTTCTCTGCTCCCGAATCATGACAGTGTATGATTCGCTATTCATGTCTGCTACTACTTCATCATAATCGTCTCCTTCATCAACGCCTTCAGTAGTGAAGAAATTAACTCGAGATCCCTCAAGTTTGTATGTTCCATCATCAACCTCTTCAACAAATTCTTCACAATCTTCATGAGCCTCTTCATCCTCTAGTTCTTCAACTTCACATGTTGCATTGACAGGGGCTTTAATAGGAGGTCCTTCAAGCACTATCCTTGTTTGAGAAGCAGGAAAATGATTTTTGGGCTGAAAATTCCTCCTTGGAACGTCTGCATAGGGGGCATGTTGGGCCAATTGTTTCTTAATGGTGATGAGATCATTTGCAAGTTTATGCACTAATGGATCAGTATTGGGCCTAGGAGTGGAAGAGGAGGAAGAAGATTTGGATCTAGAAGGGTCTCTTCTCAACTTTCCTGACATGATTAAATCATCTTCGACACTAACAACAAGAGTTTGATCCTTAGCCAATGTTGCAAGATTAGCTCTTCTCAATGCATAAGTAACTTCGGGCAATTGGGCATTCAGGAAGAAACACTTTTGGATTTGATCTACAGGTTGAGTGTCTGGTGGGATTTTGTTAATCAACTTGTTTAATCGAGCCACAAATTCTCTCATGGGCTCTTGTGATTCCTTCTTTATTTGAGAAATCTGGGCCAGCAAAGCATGCACGTCTTTTGCTGGCTTGAAACGATTCTCAAATTTTGCTCTCATTGTGTTCCAGCTAGTGATAGCTCCGGCCGGAAGGTGATACAACCAATCAGTAGCATTATCTTGTAAAGTCTCCACAAAAAGTCTTACGGAGACTTCTTCATGTTCAACCCCCAGAACTCCACATGCAACTATGAAGGCTGCGATGTGTTCATCAGGATGTACCTTGCCATCACCCTTGAACTTGGGAAAGTTCTTCCGATTACCTCTAGGTAACTCATGCAAAGGCTGAGGAAGGGCAAGAGGCCCAACATGATGGCCCCAAGGAAATCGTACCACCATTCTTGGAAAAATAGCTTGAAGGGGAACTGAAACACCAGTAAGAATCAGAGCTCAGAGATTAGGACTGATTTTCTCTGAAGGAATACCACCCGTAGGGGCTCTATCTTTGACAGGAGGAGTACTTGTTGAACGAGCTTCTCTATTTCTTCTTGCGGAAGGGAAAGGAAAACCCTGCTGTTCCAAAAGCTGAAACTGAGAATCTTCAATACCAAGGTCCCTTCTCCCTCGAGTAAAACGTGGAGTCACCAGATCAAGAATGATCGATAAATGATTATGGAACTGAAAAATGAATCCCTAGTAGAGTCGCCAAAAACTGTTGGTCGTCAAAAGAGGAAACTAATGAGAGCAACAGTCAGGGGAAAAAAAGTCCCTCCTCTTTGATGGGAGAGGTTCCCTTATTTAAAGAAAGACTTATTTACAAATGTATAGTGCATAACTTTGATGTGGAACTTAGATATCATGAAATCGTTTCCTAAATAGATCATCAATTACAAAAGTACAGAGGAATGAAGATGTGGAAATGAGAAGAAAGGCACCATTCAGAACTATAGATGACAGAATAATTCCTTATGCATGCAAGAATATAGTGAATTGGAATAAGATCATTTGTACCTGTATTAATAAGATGAAATTTGAAAAGACACACAGTTCCATGAATAAAATCTACAAGAATACAAAGCTTCTCGGCATAATACAAACAAATGATCTAACAATATTTAGTGGATAGCTGGCAAATAAAAAGAATCAGATGGACAAAGAATGAAAATCCTTCTGTATTGATTGCTTTACAATTTCTTTACACTTTCAAAAATAATCCAAGTTCCTCCTCCCAAAAATGGTGAGGAGAGGCCACTATATAGTTTACAAAACAATTACCTTTGGTAACTACTTCTTTTAACTAATGCTTAGTTAAAGGGCTGCTAATCGCAATACCCCAACTAATTACAATAAATCCGAGACGAAGAAAGGAAGAAATGAGAAGAATCAGGAGAAGAAGATAGGCGTTCATGTTTGAGAGGGCCCCACTGATTTTAGGATCCGCTGTCTGAATCTTCTTTCAACACCTCTGCTATGTCTCTGCCTCGTGGGACCGATGTGTTGGCAGTGGACTGGGTCCAAAATCTGAGGCACTTCTCCATCTATTTGTTGAATTTGACGTGTATATGATGATCTGTACAGGTACTCCCGAATCAGGTGACAATGCCTCCTTTCTTGGTGTTGAGGTGTCTTTGGAGGAGCACTCACCTGAGTGCCTTTTGAGTTCATGAACTCTCCTATCAAACCATATTTTGGTTCTTACCAAGACGGGAGCTAGGATTTCTACCAGATCATCCTTCTCATTTTTGAACCAATCCAAATCCTCCAAGGGAGTGTGTTTGACCACGTTGTCATATTCATATGAGTACAAGTCGGAATTATCATCGTAGAGCCCTTCAGGTTCTTACCAAGAACTTGGTACATGTTAAGCTCTTGAATTAATTGAAGAGAAAACCTGCCATAATGTCTCCTCCTTACCTCAAAATCATCAGCACAGTCAGCCCAATAGTCCTCTGTGTCTTCCCTATGATGATAATTTATTTTGATGTTCTACTCAATAAATTTCTTTAAGTCAAAACAAGTTCTTGGCCTGAAGAAATGGACAGTGATGGGAGCCAGGGCTCTTTCTATGTTTTGAGCATCTAGAGCTATCTTGTAGGTGTAGTTTCCCAAAGTGATGGGGAAGTGCAAACCAGTAATTTTCTTATCCTTGCAGGTTCTGTGCAACTTGTCCAGCTGCCTGCATATCTCTATCAAGGCCATTTTATCATTGCAGAACATAGGAAGCTTGAGAGGAGTGCTCTCATAGCCTGCAAGCCTTATATAGGAGAATTTTCTAAACTAGATGAAGTAGGCACTGTAGTGCGATATTACGTTCATAGGTTCATCATAAAATCTCCTCGCTGTGTCACTCTCCAGAAGCCTGACAATGTACATGGTGAAAGCGTCATTCACCCTCCTGAAGTTGTGATTGCTAATGTCCAAGGTGAATTGAGGGTAGTAGGCATATACAGGGTCACTCTTATGAGCATCAATGTATGTGAATCCAAATCATTGCCTCAATGCTGCTAGAGTATACATCAAGTATGAAGTCATGTAAAATTTCTTTGTTTGTTGTACATTGGATAGTTACTCTGCTAGGTTCATACTGATGATCTCTACCCAGTTGATATTCTGAGTTCCTTCACACACCATATTGATAAGTGGGCACATCCAGAAATGGAACTCATTGGTAGAGGGTAAGCCCATGTCCCGAGATAGTAGGATTATAAAATATGATAGATCCTCATTGAAATCGGCATGCAACAGAACCTTGGATAGACGAGACACCCCCTTTTTAGGGTTTTTAAGCCAGGACTTCGCCACCCGCCCCTTTCTTTCTTACTGTCTTGATCGAAAAGGGCATGTTCCTGGTTCTAATAGATTACTATAGAATTTTCCATCTTAGGAATCCTTAGGACAATGCCAATGGTAGTAGCGTCAAGCTTGGCGATGAGTTCCCCATGAACATTTGTTAGCTCACTCGAGTCAAGATTAAAATGAGCACCGCAAGAGAGTACTGTATCTGCTCATTGTACTGAGATTGGGAAACCACCGGTGAATGCCAGGCCACTATCATGAATCATTTTTGCCATAGGAGAAGGGTTTGAGTCTGTCATTCATGCCCAAAATCCCCAAAGTCAAAGTGGCGAACTTCATTGTCCCCAATATCGGGAACAGCAGATTCGAGCGGCGAGATTTTCTCCTAACCTTGGAATTTAATCTTCATGTTGATAGTAATTTGAAAAGCAACATTATAGTCTAGACTCGGGATGAAATTGTAGGCGGAATGGATATGCGTGCAGAAATTTTTATCGCAAGGGTATGAGAAATAGATAGCAAGAAAGTAGTGCGCAAAAATGCATAGGGGGCAGTTCATTATATAGCCGTTTCGAAGAGAGAAAGACAATAAATGTGCATTAAATACACATGTACCAAATTGAAAAGCAAGATATTTGGGAAGAGCGGGAAAATTAGCCCGGATGACCTTTGGTTCATTTGGGACAAGCGGGACGCGAAAGCACGATTCGTTCGATGCGGGAAAAGTATGCACAAATGCTTTTGGGACATGAGGGACGAAAGTACGCAGAGTACATGATTCGGCCGAATCAGACGAAAAGGGAACATTGAGCCTGGGTGAACTTGTGTTACTTGGGACAAAAAGTTTCGATGGGCCCGAAAGAAACAGACTTTGGGTAAAGCGGCCGATCGGCGAACAGAGAGCCCGAATGAACTTGGGACATCTGGGACAAAAATGTCTGGCAGACCCGTAAATCACACAAAATGACCCAAAAACATAGATTCTTTCCAATTTTTTCACTTTTCACATTACCAGGACAACAGAAAAGGAGTTTAACTTAAAAATTTTCAATTTTGAACTTCTCAAAAGCAGGAAAATTTTGAGTGGACAACAATTACAGAAAATATCGTTGAAGAAGCGCGTTTAGGAGGAAAGATCAATTTTAGGGCTGTTTTGTTGTCTATGTTATTCATGGAGATCGGGGTGCCAGATGGACCAAAGGAAAAGGTTTGGGAGTATCCTATGGACAACAAGTCACCCGCAGAATGATTTAGAAAGTAGTTGTGTGAAGGATTGATGACCGAATAAGTCAAACAGAGGGCTAAGAAGTAGTATGATAGGCTCCGCTTGGCATTTGAGGAAGAGTGACACATACCAAAGGATTTACCATTGATGGTGTGTAAGGTAGTTCAGTTTTCCATATACCAACATTTCTACATCACACAATTTGTGATGAAGGACGAGGCTTGGAGCCCATGGTGCAAACTACCATATGCCTTCATAGCAAGGTATTTTCAGGCATCAGTTCACAGGTTCTTAGATACGCGCCGACTAACATTCAATGAAGATAAGGTAGACTGTGACTACCACTCACTGAGGAAGAAGTATGTATACCTAGGATGTAATGCATATATTGAAAGGATCATTTAAGATGTGTTAAACATAAAGCCAATTTGGTTGTTGGAGATGTTGGAGCAGCACTGGTGTACCTCCAACTAAATCCCAAGCTAAAAAGAACAAGTATGTGAAAGATGAGTTTGCACTCCTAGGGCCGCCAAAGGGTAAGTATACCATGGAGAACATTCTAGTGCCTAAGCCCACAGAGACAATTGAAGTAGAGGATGAGGAGGATGAGCACAAGGATAGTGGTGGTTTAGAACATAGAGGTAGAAGAAATCCAATGAATAAGGATGAAGCTGAGCGTGAAATTACACCACCTCAACCACAAGAGGGGGATGATGAGGAATTGGATGCACTCCAAGGAGAGCGTCAATTCATGAGAGTGATCAGGAGAGCAAGGACCCAAGGTGCTACCCTGCAAATGGTGCGCATATCACCCTAACTCTCTCCACAGAAGGAGAAAACCGAGAAAATGATAAGGAAATTAAAATTGAATGAGGAAGCGGAAGAGTCAGAGGAAAGTGCACCTAATTCTCCTACACCTCCAAAGAACGTAGAAGAATAAAAAGATGAAGAAATGAAAGATGGAGAAGAGGAAGAAAAAGGAATAGATGAGACAGCAACCAAGAGTGCTCAGGACATAGAAACACAAGTTCCAAATCTGGAAGATCAAGTTCCTAAGTAGCCTAGGTCAATAAGAATGAGTGGGGAACATATTTCACCAGCCCTAGGTTACGCTGAGGGCACATGTAAAATTATCCGTGCCTGTTTTTAGAGCACACTTATAGAAAAGGACTTATATGGCTGAGAATTAATGGATGAAGATATGGCAACGATGTGCACAAGGAAGGAATTATTATGGTCAATGCACACACACATGGATGAACCAGATTTTGATGTGTGTGAGGAGTCATGCATATCGAGGAGGTTGAAAAAGAAACCTCAGGCTAGACACATAAAAGTCAAGCCTACTGTTATGTCAAATGAACAAGTGAGCAATGTATTGGTAAAATTCTCAACAAAGGTTGCGCGAAAAAATATGGACAAAGCTTCTGCAATTAGGGTCCTAAGGGAAGAGATAAAAAATAAGAATGAGGAGATAGCATGCCTAACACAGGAAAGAGACTTAGCATAGAAGAAATCTGTATTTATCAGCATCGCAAAGGAAATTGGTGGCAATGTCATAAAGGCTAGGCCACACTTAGAGCCAAAGGTACCAAAGAAGTTTCCTTTGGCAATACACTATGTAAGTACATTGGTGGACTTAGTGCTTGAAGATGAACCTCTACACATGCCAGCGCCAAAGGATCGAACACAAGATGCAGAGGAAAAAATTTCTTTAGTGATGCAGAAGATTACATCATATGAGGGACTGTTGCAAGCACTGCAGGAAGAACTAACAAAGGTAGACCAAGCCTTGAACATCTGTACAACTCCATAGGTGCTCATCAACATAAAACACCTTAAAGGAGAACAATGAGGTCCAGAAAGTGATGAAGGATGACACCTTGGGCCATGCAGAAAGATTAACAATGGTTAAACAGAAGCATGAGGCCCTGGTAGCAGCCCAAGAACCACACAAAAATTGGCTAGAGGAGCTTGGGAAAATCATTGTGTAGAAGAGGGATTTCCTAGAGGGAAGGATGACTATAATTTCCAGCATTGTGTTGGTCTTACAGAATGATAAAGGAGAGATTGTGTAGGATGAAATGGATTCCATTGTTGTGGACATTCTAAAAAAAGTAGAGGAAGCACTCGTTGAGTGGTAGACCTTGGAGGCTGAGATAAAGGAAGAATATCCTGAATTAATTTTTCAGGTTGTAGAAGAAGAAACTGCAGGTTGAAAAACATTCTTTCATTCATCCAATTTTTTTCTATTTTTCTATTCATATTCTTTGGTTTGTTTTGGAGACAACCATTATCGGGGAGGTAATGTAACTAGTGTGGGGCAATGTTGATCAGTCAGACCCTAGCATTTAGTAAAGAAAATATAGAAGGTTCACACGGGAGAGCGGAGGACATTCAAAGGCACATAATTATACGAAAGGATCGCACGTGAGGAACAAAAACATGTTTGAGACTTAGCTATTTTCAGAACAAGGATCTATTTTTAGAGATAGCATGTGGAGCACTCAAACTAACAAGAGACTTGCGTGTCATGTATTGGCTAGTTTTGAGGATTAGCTATGAAGAACTTTGTATGGACACAAGCAGGAAATAGATCTACTTCCATCAGTTAACTACCAGTAGTCTATTGTTAGCGCAGTCACATGTGTGGTTTTTTTGTAACGGTGTGTGGCTAGTAATTGTATGTGACCTATTTTAGGAATAGATAAGTGGTGAATGGAAAGTACCCACCCTTATAAGTATGTAGTAAACTGTATAGAGAGATATATATACATACATGGGGATATAGTGAGATTATGCTGCTAAATTTGTTACACACATACTACTGTTATTGTAATGAAGCTTCTGTATACTTATTGCATTTAATATAATATTATAATGAAGGATATTGGCTGAATCTAAGTGTTAGTTCTCTGTGTATCTGAATCTAAGTGTTAATTTTTTTCTCCCTTAGATATAGATTTGGTATGCTCTATAGAATGATGTGTTAGTAATGGAACTACATGTGTTAATTCTTCATCATTCTAACATCCTACAATAACAACCCTGAAGAGAGACCTGGTACCTTTGCATGATTCGAGTGAGCTCTCAGTCTAGGCTGAGTGATGTTCCAGTGCATCTCAGTCACTGATAAAACTAATCCAGGTTATGATGACACTAGTGGAATAATCCAACCAAAAGGTAACAAAATCCCAAAGGGTTTAGTTTCCTTAGTGGAGAATTTCAACAAGCATGATCACTACGTGAAGAAGAAAAAAGAACATTGTGATAGTTCTTCCTCAGGAATGCAATTAATAATTCTTGGTACCACAGAGGGAAGAAATTATGTGCCACCATAGGAAGGCTAGAGAAAGGAAATTCAAGATAAGAGACAAGGTAGTCTTGTGAGACAAGAGACATGAATCGAAGGGCATACCCAAAAAATCTGATTCACTCTAGAAAGGGCCCTTTGTTATCAAAAGAGCTGGCTAAATGGATACTTTCTTCCTTGCCTACCTGGATGGAATTGAGTTACCGCTTCCTTTCAACATGCAACATCTGAGGCTGTTCGAAATTGAGATATAGGGTAAAACCTGTTTGTATATAAATAAAACTTTTTTTGTTTTATTTTATTTTATGTTTGTTTTTTTTTGTTTTTTTGTCCTGACTCCTAATCCAATACAAAAGACATGAAACTAGAGATGTTGGGATCTCATCTTCACTCCTTTCATTTTGATAGAGGTAAATATGGCCGCAAATGGAGACAACTTGTGTCCTCGAGATTTCACCCTGAAATTTGTGACTACCCCTTTTAAAAATAATCGTTCTTTTCAAACTCAAAGTAGCGAGTGGTTTTGTTATTTTTCCTGAAGTTGTTTGCATTATTATAGGGTATCCCCAAATATTCATAAAATCCAAATTCTCCAAGTACCCACATGCTAAAGCTCTCTCAATTCCTTCATCAGACCTTGTCGGAAAGCATTTTATTTATTAAATAAATAAAGTTCTTTTAAAAATAGATTGAGCTAAAATTGGAAGATTTAGGTTATATAAAGCACTTCACCCCATCAATATTACCACAGAACATTCACCTGGAGGGAAGAATTTTTATAGATTAGCTAATTGGAGAATTTTTTTGAGCAATTTCCCGTAGCTTCTTTCATGTTTTGTTTTTATTTCTTTTTTTCTATGTTTTGGCTTGTTTTCTCCCGTAATTCCTGTAGCCTATCCTTTCTTTCTGCTAGACCTTTCTCAGACCTAGGGTTTTGAAAATCTATCCAAGATTTTTAATTGCTAATATGTCTAAAGGTGATCAGAGCTTAGGATTCTTTCAGAAGATTGCAATAAGTTTCTTGGTCCAAAAAGGTGAAAAAAATAATTTTATGAAAATAAGAAAAATATTACCATCAATGCGTAGAGCTAGAGAAAATATGCACTTTTAGAGAAAATGACACCTAAAACGAAGCCATGGAATGAAATTTATGGCACATGCAAGTTTTGGCTACTACATTTTCCTAGACCCTTTCTAAAAATGGAAAATTTAATTCTCTACTTGTGTTTTCTTCACCAAAAATTTAAAAAAGGAAAGAAATGCAGTCTTCATTCAAGTCACAATTTTTAAATATGCCTTCCACATCCAATTTCCATGCTTCCTTAAGTGACGAATTTTCACGCAATTTTAAAGGAAGAAGTCATAATGCAAGTCATACTTTTGGAAAAGATCTATATTTCATGTAAGTCACACTCTTTGGGAATCATTTAAGCTGCCAATGTGAATTTTAGAGGTGGCAGGTAGGTGAGAATTTCTTTTCTGCCTAGCAGGTTACTTTTTCCTATTATGAATTAAAAATCACTTAAAGTACCAATGGGATTTTTGGAGCTGCCTAGCAAGTTGACTTTTCCCATCAAAGAAGTTTATTCACCCATGAAATTCACACTTTTAGGCAGGAAGGATTTAAGCTATGAGTGGGAATTTTGGCAGTGGTAGGCAGGCAGGAATTTATTTCCTACCTAGCAAGGTGAAAATTCCCATTATGAAAGTTAATTCACTTAAGTGAAAGGCAGGAATTTCTTGCCTGCCTAGCAGGGTGAAAATTCCCATTATGAAAGTCAAGTCACTTAAGTGAAAGGAAGGAATTTCTTGCTTACCTAGCAGGGTGAAAATTCCCATTGCTTTAACTTCCTATTTTTAAAAATTCCTCTTGCCAAAAAGTGTGAACCATTCTGGCATAGCTAAATGCCTAAAACCTAACTTTTTAATTAATTGTCGGGAAGCATCCAATTTTGGCGCCTAGGGTTGGAGAAGCTTTATTTTTATTATTCAAAGCATCTACATTTTGATGTGAGTGCATAAGTGAATAAAATAATATTTTTAGCTTGTTTGGCATGTAAGCAAAGTCTACAAATAGAAGGCAACATGATTTATAATCACATCTTGGTGAAAATATTAGATATTCGTGCTATGAGCTTCAGGTGTGTCTGGATTATTTGCATGAATACTTCATTTATGCCCATATTGGTGAAGAAAACAGAGGTCAATGTCTGATACATTGAATATATCTTTAGAATAAGAGGAAGAAATAGATCCAAATCTCATAATTGCAAATGCTTTCGGTAAAAATTTGTCCTTTTGTCTCTAATGCAGCACGTGTGGAAGTCATTGCACAGAAATTTCTTTTCAGGAGCTTGTGCATGTGCTCCCAATCTTCCAGTTGAAGCCTTCATTGAATTTACTTTGCATGTACTGGAGAAGAATTGCAAAAGCTTCAAGGATAAGAGGGAAGATAGGTTAGAAGCGACACCCGTAAGAAAATCACAATCAACTGCTTCCAGATCCAGTTTAGTGAGAATCGAAGGAAAAAGAGTCAACAACATGCAAAATATGGAAGAAGAACAAGACTAGGAGTGTTGCAAATTTATTCTAATTTCTTTTCCTCTTTCTTATTCGTTTTCTTATTTTATTTGAAAAATTAATCAAGTAATCAATTAAATTATAAAACTTAAGTGATTGGTTTAAAAGTCATTACTTGAAGAAGTAAATAACTTGGAAATAGGTGGCAGAGATGCAAAATAGAATGGTCTATTTTCATTTATAAATCATGCATGTCATGCAAAGATTAATTCCAATAGGAATATTGCCAGATGTACCCCTTTCTATAGTTTCCGCATGTGAGAATTCATTAAAAAATTACTATTTGTAATTACCCCCTATACACTATAAATAGAGGAAGAACCTACGGGTTAAAAAAAAGGAGAATGTGTAATCAACATTCTTGTGTTCTAGATTTTGAGCTAAAACCGTTGATATCTTTCTGAAAGCTAAGGAATTGAAAGGAGGTAGATTTCCAGAGAACTTTCTGTCAACGGTGCATTTGGTTTTTACTTCTGTGTAGATCTTTGCATAAACTTTGTGTTATCTCAGATCTAGATTTGAAACTTTCATTTTCTTTAAATTTTGTATTGTGAGATTTGTTTGTTTCATCTATGTGCATGAGACCACCTCTGCAAACTATTGGTTGGATTGCACATCTTCTTTGCTTTCTTTCCCAATTCAATTATTTCCCCCCTTTGTAAATATTTCTTTGTTGATGCTTACTTGTTGCAAAATTGCTTAGCTATTGCTCATGAGCTTTACAATTAATGTAAAATCCAAAAACTGTTGCACAAATCCATAATTGATAAAAATATTACATGGGAGCCTCACCGGTAAATGAGGGAGATTTATCTCATGAATTCCTAGGTTTTCAATTGTGCAGAAAATCTATTGAACAGTCTTTGTCAACTCCGCTGGTGAACAACAAAAATTAGTAGACCATAGCTTTCTCTTGTCAGTTCCCTTTTATATTATAAGCTCAATCTAACAGAAAGTCCATTCACGCGGTCTAACAAAGCTCAAGGAAGGATCGATCATTTTCATAGATTGCAGGAGAAATTCAATTTCAATCCTCCTCCTCAAGTTAGAAGTCTCAGATCCAGTCTTTCACTAGGAAGAAGAGTGCAAAATACTCTAGATCTAAATTGTTTCCAGCACAATCTAGTAGTTGGGATTATTCACTAAATCTATTCTCAAAGAAGATATGCTCCTTTCATGATGTAGAAGTAGCCACTTTCCCTTGCAACACTTGTTCTATGGGGTCTAGCCTTTGGACTTATGAATCTGACTACTCCTATGCATGATCTACCTAAAGGGATGAGAAAGAATTTTCCAAAATTATTTGGAGATGGTAAGTAGAATCCAGATTACCACTTGGCTGCATTTTTTATATCTAGTGGAGTGCTCATCGTAGAACATGAAGATGTTTCTATCTAGCTTTTCATAGAGACTTTACGTGACTTGGCTAGAGAATGGTTTAACCAACAAGCTCTTCACACTATAACCAACTGGGCTACAATGCGAGATACATTATTGAAAAGATTTAAACCATATGAATATTCTAGTACCTTGATAACTCAACTCACTCATTGGAAGAAGGAGCCACATGAGCACATGCAGGATTTTATTGCTAAATTTCAAATATAACTTTACAAAATTCTAGCATATGCTTCTCTGAATGATGAGAATAAAATGGTATTCTTAATCAATGCTTTACTTCTTGAAGTAAGCTATCAAATGTGAAGATAACATCTTGTTGACTTGTTAGAATCCCAAAACATGGCAGTTTAAATTGAAGACGACCTCATCATGGATAGAAAGATGAAGAGAAACACTTCTAGAGATGAAAATTCATCCTCTGCTACTACTTCTAATTCACTATTGCAAAAGTTATCAAATGAGATGTCACATATGAAAGAACAAATGGATCAGGGAAACAACACTGCCACTGCTTGGAATTTCATCAACAACAAACAAAACTGCATTGTTGGTTCCCAAAGATTAGTAATTAAAGCTATTCCCAGAAACAACGTGGAGATGAATAAAGAAGACTAGGAAGTTAACACTGATCAATTCTTGAATGATGATTTTGTAGGTCCTGCTAGCAATTCCAACATTAATTACCTAAACTATAAATATGAACATGACGATGGGTGAGTGCACCAAGTTGGGGGGCCAAAAGGGGGTCTTAAGTGGACGCATTTTTCTGAAAAAAAAAACTTCAGCTTGTACTAGCTTTTTGAAATAGTTACACTACTCAAAATTGGAAGATATTGTAGAAATATGAATTGTAGAATTTTGAGTCTAGTTTCTAAGCTACTAAATTTTATCAAAAACGGATAAGTTTAAGTGGGTCAAAAAACTAAAATACCAATAGATGCTCCTGTTTTTGTTTAAAAAAACATAATAGATTGACTTTCGTGCCCCCCACCATTTTTTGATCATCATTTAGTATTTTTGAAAACCCTTCGGTATAAAAGATAGCTAGGAGCATCTAGTTTGGGCTCTATTTTTTAAAGATTTTTTTAGTTAATGTTTTTTTTATTTATGATTTTTCTAGTACAGAAATTTTATGTTTTGAAAAATAACGGAGCTCCGACCGTGGCCCCCCCTAACTACCCCCAAAAAATATAAAAAATTAGATTTTTTTTTGAATATGTATAGAATTATGCCTAGTTTGGGCTAGTATAATTTTTTTAAAATTTTGATCACATAAAAAAAAGATACGCCATGAAAGATAGACATATTTGCACTTCAGAAAATAGCTATAAAAGGCATAGTTAGAAAATAAATAATATGGAAACCTTATATTAGTCAAAAAAATTGAAAAATTATATTTTTAAAAAGAAGAGACTCTGCTCTACATCGTGGTATAATTTTTTAAAAATGGATCAATTGTTTTATTTTGATTTATGATAGAGGAAGTGTCATTTTTACATTTTCTTGTAAAAACTCATTGTTTGCTGTGTTTGTGTAGGTCCATGCCTCGGGCTTGGGGATCCAAACCGGATCCCAATCCTTGAGGCATGTCTTGGGAAAAGAGAAAACACAAAATGTGTACACGTTTTGTGTAGTATAAGCATTATGTATGCTTTTGACATGCGTCTATTTACATAAATAAATGTTTAAGTATACAAAATAATAAAATATAAGAAATTAGGGTCACTCTGCACCTTATGGAATTAGTCTCACAGCTCCATGAATCATGGTTTAGTTGATAGTTTTTAGAGTATAATTTGGTCAGTACATTAGGTAATTTTTTCAGGATTTTAGCATCCAGCCTAAATCTTTTAACATTTAACTTCTACAATCGAAACCCTAAACCCTAAACATTTAACCATGATCTCTAGACCCTAAAACCTAAACCCTAAAACCTAAACCTTAAACATTCAGCCCTTACCTGTGAGCCTTAAACCTTGAGCCTTAAGCCCTAAACCCTAAGCCATAAGCCCTAAACCCTAAACCCTAAACCATAAACCATGAACCATGAGCCCTAAATGCTAAACTCTAAACCTTGAACCGTAAAAACAAATAACTAAATCCTAAACCCTAAACCTTGACCCCTAAACCCTAAACCTTAAACACTAAATCTTAACCCTAAACCCTAATCCTTGAAACCCTACACCCTTATCCATGAGCCCTAAAATATAAACCCTAAACCCTAGACCATATACCCTAAACCCTAAGCCCTAAACCCCTAAACCTTAAACCCTAAAACCTAAACCCCTAAACCCTGATCCCTAAAACCATAAACCCTAAACATCAATCCCTAAACATTAAATCCTAAACCCTTAAACCCTGAACCTTGAACCATAAACCCTAAAACTTGAACCGTAAACCATAAAAACCTTATCCCTAAACACTAAATACTTAACCCAAAACCATAAACCCTAAACCCTAAATCCTGAACCTCGATCCATAAACCCTAACCATAAACACTAAACCCTAAACCCTAAACCTAAAACCTAAATCCTAAACCATAACCCTAAACCTTGAACCCTGAACCCTAAACCCTAAACCTTAAACCTTGAACCATGAGCCCTAAACCCTAAACCCCAAACCTTAAACCCTTAACCCTTAACCTTGATCTGTAAACCCTAACCATAAACACTAACCCCTAAACCCTAAACCTAAAACCTAAACCCTAAATCATAACCCTAAACCTTGAACCCTGAACCTTAAACCCTAAACCTTAAACCCTAAACCATGAGCCCTAAACCCTAAACCCTTAAACCCCAAACCTTAAACCCTAAATCCTTAACCTCAATCCATAAAACCCTAAACCAAAAACACTAAACCCTAAAACCCTAAAACCTAAAATCTAAATCCTAAACCATAACCCTAAACCTTGAACTTTGAACCCTAAACCCTAAACCTTAAACCATGAACCGTGAGCCCTAAAACCTAAACCCCAAACCATATTTCATCAATATTTCCTAGTCTCATGCCCAGAACCATCATTGAGTCTGCTTATAGAACTACCTTGTTTATGAGAGGTGGGACAAGTAACTAAATGGATATGACATCTACCTTGTGCCTTGTAATGCATATATTACACATATATTCCAAACTTGTTTCTCCCCACATATACTTGCACTCTTGAATGTAAATTTATTCACACTCTGAAACAAATATTCACATTTCTCATATTTCCATGTATGGTATTATGCAAGCTAGGGTGACCCATTGGAAGATGGAAAAAATAATTATCACAACAAAAAAAAATTAATCTTAAATGAAACAAAAAGAAACATAGAGAATATATCAATGCAGAGGTGTAGGATCATAATTGAAATTTCCTATAGTACCCTCTCCTTCGGAGAAATATAAAGTTCAAGTTTTCTACTGGAATGGATAGTAAATTTGATAGAACTTCCTAAAGTGTTCAAAATAAGAATATAAACAGGGGAATGGCTAAGAACACTAAGGGGTTATCAATCACCTTGTAAAATATTTCTTGTTTAGTTATAAATGGGCGTTACCTGGCCTACGACTTAGTGACGTTCCATTCATTGATAATTCCTTATACGATAAAACCCATGGATGTTTTCAAAATACCCGTGAACAAAAAGATAGGGGTAGTAGTCATCAATCCTAGTGAAGGGGTGTGATGTGATTTCCAAGAAACTTGAAATTCATATAGATTTTAGAGGTCATAACATGAATTTAAAAATAATCTTCTATCATTATATATGGAAGCCAAGTAATAGTGTCTCCCTGTACATCCAAGGATTGAGGGACTTCTGTGGTCTTTGGAAGGATTGGACATTCAGGAATATGACATTTCCCTCCTTTAAAATATCAACAGATGAAAAACATTAAATTTTGATGACTCTCTTTGAATTTTCTGCCTACAAATTCAATGAACCATGAAACTCTTTGACCTAAACCCTTAACCCTCAACCATGAGACCTAAACCCCTAACTATAAACCCTAAAACCAAAATAATAAATCATAAACCCTAAACACTAAATATTAAACCCTAAAACCTAAACCCATAACCCATAACCCTAAACCCTTGACCCTAGACCCTAAACCTTGAGCCCTAAGCCTTAAACCCTAAATACTAAATCTAGAGCACCGTAAGCTATAACCCCCAAACCTTAAAATTAGTAATTCTAAACCCCAATCCTTAAGTTATAAAACATGAACCATGAAACCATGAACCCTAAACCCTAATCCCTAAACCATAAACACTAAACCTTAATACTTGAACCCTACACCCTAATCCTTGAGCCCTAAACCTTATATTTAGAGCCCTGAGCTCTAACCCCTAAACCTAGAGCCCTGATCTCTAACCTCCTAAACCTTAAACCTGTAACTAACCCCTGAACCTTAAACTCAAACTTTGAACCTCAAACCCTGAGTCGTAAACCTTAAACCATGCACCCTAAGGTCCCTAAACCCTAAACCCCAAGTTATGAGCCCTAAACTATAAATCCTACACCTTAACGACCTAAATGTTAAATCCTAAAGGTCTTTAAACCCTAAATCCATAAACCCTAAAAACTAAATCATAAACCCTAAACCTTGACCCCTAAACCCTAAATTCTAAACCCCAAGCATTAAATCCTAAACCTAAACCCTAAGTACTAAACACTAAACCATAAACCCTGAAACTCTGCAACCTAAAACCTTAACCCTAACACCTAAACCCTAAACATCGAGCCTTAAAACCTTAAACCCTGAACCCCTTTCCCCTAAATCTTAAACCCTAACCTTTAAATCCTTAAACCCTAACTCCTAAACCCTGATCCATAAACCATAAACCCTCAACCCTAAACCATAAACCCTAATCCCTAAACCCTAAACTCTCAAGCCCTAAATCCTAAACCCTGATACCCTAAAACCTAAACCATGACCCGTTTGTTATAAACCCTAAACCTTAAGCCCTTAAGCCCTGAACCCTAGGCTCCTAAGCCATGAACCGTAAACCCTCAAACCTCAAGCCCTAAAACCTTGAACCCTTAAACTCCTAAACCCTCAACCATAAACTCTAAATCCTTAACCCTAAACCTTAAACCCTGAGCCGTAAACCCTTAACCCTATACCATAAAACTCTTAACCCCCTAAACCCTAAACCCTAATTTCTAAACCCTAAACCCTGAACCCTTTGCCCTAAACCCTAAACCCTAACCTTTAAACCTTAAACCCTAAGCTCCTAAACCCTAAATCCTCAGCCCTAAACCTTAAACCCTAAGCCATAAGCCCTAAGCCAAAACCCTAAACATTGAACCCTCAAACCGTAAACCCTGAACCCTGAAACCCTGAACCCTCAACTCTCAACCCTAAACCCTCAGCCCTGATCCCTAAACCCTGAACCTTAAGCCATAAATGCTAAACTCTCAACCTTGAACCTTGAGCCCCAAACCACAAACCCTCAACCCTTAACCCTGAACCATAAACCCAAAACTCTAAACCCTAAACCCTAAACCCTAAACCATGAACCCCTAATCCCTGAGCCCTAAACCCTAAACCCTAAAATATGAATTGTGAACCTTAAACACTAAACCTTAAAACTCTAAACTCTAAACCTTGAGTCCTAAACTCTTAGCCCTAAATCACCCTAAACCTTGAGCCCTAAATCCCTAAATCATAAAATCTCACCTAAAGGAAAGTCCTAAAAATATCATTCAAGCGTAATTTTAGTGTGTAGGGAATAGTGTTTTAAGGTGATCGATCAACTCATTTAGTTTTTTATGAGAGACTACTTCCTTTGAAGGCCTAAAAAGACATTTTTGGCCATTTTTTAGTTAATTGAACACCCTTCAGAACAAGCTAAAATGAGCTAGTCATGCCACCGAGTTATCAAGGACCATTATTTGTGAAATATTAAGACATCAGTTTGTCTCCGTAAGAGACATATGAGCAAAAATCATGTATGAGAATCATGAATTTGATTCTATGAAAGGATGCTTTTAGAGCTAGGAAAGGTGAGGGGATGATATTTATATGGAGCGCCATGTTTCTAAGAATGAGAAATCATCTAAGTTCACTTGATGCAATTCACTTGGTACTATTCGTAAAAAATCATTCAACACCTAGTAGTGTTATCACACCTTAAGGAGGAGGCACATTACAATCACCTCATTTCAGCCATAGGATAGGAATCCCATTCAAGGAACAATCCTCCATCTACAAAGTGAGGATCTCTTTTTAGTAAGAAGTAGAAAAACATCATAGAGTTAATTCATGGTCACTAAAGTGAATTATGGACCAAATTTAAAAAATTATTACCAATTCAAGCAGTGGTAGGGCCAAAATCCATATTTAGAAGGTCAAAAAACCTAAAAAATGACTATATTATTTCCCAAAACAAAGACTGAATACAATATATGTGCCCTGAAAGTTTTAGGTCATTTGCTGAAATCCTGAAAAATGAGTAAGTACTAACCAGATTAGATTTTGAAAAATTATCTTCTAGATTATAATTGTTGGAGCTACGAGACCACTTCCATAAGGTGCAGAGTGACCCTAATTTCTTATATTTACTAAAATAAATTTAAAGTATAAGAAATAATAAAAGAAATCTTATACTTTCTTAAAATACGTAGGTGTTTTAACTTGCTTAAAATGCATATGCATTTGACTTGCTTAAAATGTGTACGCAAGCGTTTGAATTTCTTATGGTTCAGTGATTCCCAAGCCAAAGAAATTAAAATGCATACGCGTTTTGTTTTTTTTGGATTCTTGTCCGCTTTTTGGCCCCCCAACTTTGTGCACTTACCCTTATGAGAAACTTCATGAAGATGATCATGGTCATGCATATGTAATATTTATAAGATCAAAAACTTTCCAAGATGAGGCATTAACTGATGAACAAAGAAGGGGCAACCTTTTACCTTCTTCCTTGGCTCTTAGAGATAAGAATGTGAGTTCTTCATCTCAACCATAGAAAGCAGCTCACGTATCTAAATCTACTCCTTTTGACATTATTGATCATGTCAAGAAAAACAGAGTTCAAATGTCATAAGCTAAATACTTGAGAGCCTTTCCTGAGAATCTAAATAGGCTAATCAAATGTGTGCAATCACTAGGACCAGATAATGTCATGTCGGCTAAAGTTGAAGATGCTCTTGGGCTTACCTTAACAAATACCATAAAAAGGTGTTATTGCATGGAGAGACAAGTCCCTTTAATCAGACAAATCAAAGATGCACAAGTGCTTATGAAAACTTTTCTTGACAAAATATTAAATATGACAATCTTAGTTGTAGATATTACTATCTCTTACGGGATGTTGCTGAGCAGAAACTTCTACAAAGAGCTGGGAGGGGAAGTAAAGATGGATTGGTCCTATGCTCATATTCCTATCAAAGGAATAAGTCAGAAGATGGAGTTGGAAAAGAAGTCTAAGTACACTGTGACAAAATTTGAAGACCCTAGATCTCATATTCTCTTTTAGGAGTTTGACCGTGGGGTCTATTTCTTGGAAACGGATAAAAATGTACAAGAACCAAAACTTCGACTACTAGAGCCTACAAAATAAGAAGAAAATGTTTGGACTCTAGAGTTTAAAGGCACCTATTGTTATTTTGGATCTGGAGCTGAAATTATATTAATATCTCTAGATCCTGACATATTCCCATACTCCCACAAGTTGATGTTCGAGAACACCAATCATATGACAGAGTATGAAGCATTACTGCTAGGAATGGAACAATCTAGAAAGAAAGGAGTAAAACTCCTCAAATCCCAAGGAGATGTTGAACTTATAGTAAAGCAAGTTCAAGGGAAATATCAAATCAAAGGAGATAAGATGAAGCATTACAGATATAAAGTGCTTTCTACCACACTATATTTTTCACCCTTCTCAATCGACTTCATTCCAATAAATCAGAATTCCAAGGCAGAATCTTTGGCTATCATGGTTGCACTATTGAATCTAGATAAACCACCATTCATATTTAGATAAGGAAACTATAAAGTGGATATAGTCTACCGCCATAAATTCCTTGATAGTTGTGAATAGTGAAAGACTTTATATGATGGTAAACAAACATCTGCATGTTTGGAACAAGAAAACTTTGACATGTGGTATGTTGAAGGGAGTAGATCACCACCACAACAAACAGTCACCGGAAAAATGATCCAGGTTATGATGACAATAGTTGAATAATTCAACCAAAAGGTAACAAAATCCCCAAGGGTTTAGTTTCCTTAGTGGAGACTTTCAACAAGCATGATCAGTACCTGAAGAAGAACAAAGAACATGGTTATAGTTCTTCTTTAGGAATGTAGCCGATAAGTCTTGGTACCACAAATGGAATGAAGGATGTGCCACCACAGGATGAATTTGATGAGGAATTTTTATGGTATTCGACAAGAAGGCCAAATAAAGGAAATTCAAGATCAGAGACTGGGTACTCTTGTGGGGCAAGAGACATGAATCAAAGGGCATGAACGAAAAATCAGATTCACTTTGGAAAGGGCCCTTTGTGATCAAAAGAGTTGTTGAAATGGATACCTTTTTCCTTGCCTACCATGATGGAATTGAGTTACCACTGCCTTTAAATGGGAAGCATCTGAGATTGTTAAGAAATTGAGATAGAGGGTAAAACATGTTTGTATATAAATAAAAATTTTGTTGTTTTATTTTTTTAGTTTTTATTTTTGGTCCTGACCCCAAACCTAATAGACAAGACACAAAACAAAATATGCTAGGATCTTATCTTCACTCATTTCGTTTTGACAGAGGTAAAGATGTCTGCCGACAGAGGCAACTAGTGTCCCTGAGATTTCACCTTGAAATCTGGGACTACCCCTTTAAAAAAAATCATTTTTTTTCAAAGTAGCACGTTGTTTTGTGTTTATTTTGCCTGCAGGTGTTTTGAATTACTCTAGGGTATCCTCAGAGAGTCATAAAATCCAAATTCACCAAGTACCCACATGTAAAATATCTCTCAATTCCTTCGCCAAAACTTGTCTGAAAGCATTTTATTTATTAAATAAATAAAATTCTTTTAAAAATAGATTGAGCTAAAATTGGAGGATTTAGGTTATATAAAGCACTTCACCCCATCATTATTACCACAGAACATTCACCCGAGGGGAATAATTTTTATAGATTAGTTAATTGGAGAATTTTTTTGAGCAATTGCGCGCTACTTCTTTCATTTATTTATTTATTTATTTTTCTATGTTTTGGTTTGTTATCTCCAGCAATTCCGTAGCCTATTGATTCTTCTTGCCAGTGCTTTCTCATACATAGGGTTTGTTAGAGATATTGTATAGTGTGAACATTAGATATGATGAATAGAATATTATCATGGATAATATTATTATAATGTGAATGTAATATTACATATAGTAAATAGTATTTACCATATGGTAATTAGTAAATTATTAAGTTAGTAAGTTAGATAATAAAACAATGAGATATTGTTTTATTATCAATGTTATTATTAATGGTTGAAACCATTTGGGTAGATTGGTTTCATATGCAACCAAATATTGTTGAAAAGGTTGCAGGTAAAGAAAAAGACATTTTTATGAGAGTTGTTACTATGCAGCTCCTATATAATGGAGTGCATAGTTATGGGCAAATATGTAGAGTTAATAGAATGTGATGTAGAATATTGGATTGTAATAGAAGTGTGTTGTAATGAAGACATATGCAGTATGAATATATGAATTACAATAGATCAATATATTCAGTGTTCAATATATGTCTCTGTGTTATCAACAGTATGTGTGATATACAATAAGTAGGAAGATAGAAAAAAATTAAAGATAAATGTATGCTCCTAAACCTATATTTCGTAGCAAGGTTTTGGAAAGCTATCCAATGTTTTTAATTATTGATATGTTTAAATGTGATTAGAGCTCAGGATTCTTTTACAATAATTCAAGAAGTTGCTTGGTCCAAAAAGGTGCAAAAAGGGATTTTCTGAAAATAAGAAAAATATTGCCATCAATGAGTAGAGCTTGAGAAAATATGTACTTTTAGAGAAAATGACACCTAAAACGGAGCCACATAATGAAAGTTATGGCACATGCAAGTTTTGGCTACTATATCTTCCCCGACCCTTTCGAAAAATGGAAAATTTTATTCTTTGCTTGTGTTTTCTTCACCAAAAATCCAAAAAATTAAAGAAATGAAGCCTTTATGCCAGTTACAATTTTTAAAGCTGCCTTCCACGTCCAATTTCCATGCTACCGTAAGTGACAAATTTTCACGCAATTTTAAAGGAAAAAGTCATAATGCAAGTCGCACTTTTGGAAAAGTTCTATCTTTCATGCAAGTTGCACTTTTTGGGAATCATTTAAGCTTCCAATGAGAATTTTAGAGGTGGCAGGTAGGCGGGAATTTCTTGCTTGCCTAACAAGTTACTTTTTCCTGTTATGAAACAAAAATCACTTAAAGTACTAATGGGATTTTTGGAGCTGCCTAACAGGTTGAATTTTCCCATAAAATAAGTTTATCACCCATGCAAGTCACACTTTTTGGAAGAAAGGATTTAAGTTGCCAGTGTGAATTTTGGCAATGACAGGGAGGCGAGAATTTCTTGCTAGCCTAGTAGGGTGAAAATTCCCATTACGAAAGTCAAGTAACTTAAGTGAAAGGTGAGAATTTCTCGCCTACCTAGCAGAGTGAAAATTCCCATTTCTTTGACTTCCTAATTTTAGTAATTCCTCTTGCCAAAAAGTGTGACCCATTCTGGCATAGCTGAATGCCTAAAACCTAACTTTTTTTAACTAATTGTTGGAAATCATCCAGTTTTGGCACCTATGGTTGGAGATGCTTTCTTTTTATTATTCAAAGCATTTGCATGTTGATGTGACTTACCAAGTTACTAAAATAATATTTTTATCTTTCTTGGCATGCAAGAAAAGTCTAAAAATAGAGGGCAACAGGGTTTATAATTAGATGTTAGTGAAAAAATTAGATATTCATTCTATGAGCTTCAAGTGTATCTAAATTATTTGTAGGAATACTTCAATTATGCCCATATCAGTGAAGAAAGCAGAGTTCAATGTCTAATACATTGAATATATCTTCAGAATCAGAGAAAGAAATAGATCCAGATCTCATAATTGAAAATGCTTCTGGAAAAAAATCATCCTCTTGTTTCTAACGGAGCCCGTGTGGAATTCATTGTATGGTAAATTCCTTTCGGAAGCTTGTGCATGTGCTCTAAATCTTCCACTTGAATCCTTCATTGAATTTACTTTGCATGTACTGCAGAAGAATTGCAAAAGCTTCAAGGATAAGAGGGAAGACAAGTCAAAAGAAGCACCTGTAGGCAAATCATAGTCAACTGCTTCCAGATCCAGTTTGGTGAGAATCAAAGGAAAAAGATTCAACCGCATGTAGAATATAGAAGAAGAAAAAGACTGGGAGTGTTGTAACTTTCTTCTAATTTCTTTTCCCCTTTCTTCTTATTTCTCTTATTTTCTCCAAAAAAGTAATCGAGTAATTAATTAAATTATAAAACTTAAGGGATTGGTTTAAAAGTCGTTACTTGAAGAAGTCAATTACTTGGAAATAGCTGGCAGAGATGCAAAAAAGAAGGTTCTATTTTCAATTATAAATCATGCATGTCATGCAAAGAGGAATTCCACGAGGAATATTTCCAGTTGTCCCCTTTTCTATAGCTCCCGCATGTGGGAATCCATTAAAAATTTCCTATTTGTAACTACCCCGTATACACTATAAATAGAGGAAGAACCTATGGGTTAAAAAAAGGATAATTTGTAATCAACATTGTTGTGTTCCAAAATTTGAGCTGAAACCCTTGATATCTTTCTGAAAGCTAAGGAATTGAAAGGAGGAAGATTTCCGAAGAACCTTGTGTCAACGGTACATTTGTTTTTTACTTTTGTGTAGATCTTTGCATAAACTTTGTGTTATCTTAGATCTAGATTTGAAACTTTATTTTTCCTTAAATTATTTATTGTGAGATCCTTTTTTTCATCTATCACGCATGAGACTAACTCTGTGAACTATTGGTTGGATTGCACATCTTTTTTGGTTTCTTCTTGGATTCAATTATTTCCCGCTTTTGCAAATATTTCTTCGCAGTTATGTACTTGCTACAGAATTACCTCGCTATGGCTCATGAGCTTTTCAATTAAAGTAAAACCCACAAACAGTTACATAGATCCATAATTGAAAAAAATCTTACACGGGAGCCTCACCGGTAAATGAGGGAGATTTATCTCATGACTGCCTAGGTTTTTGGATGTGCAGACAATCTATCCAACAAGAGATAATTATGTTGAAAGGCATTTTTACAGCTAGAAATTTGCCCCCTCTGACTGTGTCATGTTGTATATGAAAATCTAGATAGTAGATTTTGTGGACCATATCAACGTCTTCAAAATGAATCTACGTTGTAGATTTTTTCCATTAAATTAGCTGCCAAATGTCACGAGGTTGAGCAACCTAGTGATCGAAGCTACAAGCCCATTGATATTTTCCAGATCACCTGTAGTAACATTGTTGATGTCTCGTCCTCCTCTGAGCATATCCCTAGGGAATGCGCTGACTGTATTTTTTTTATCATCACCAATTGGGAAGATCAGTAGCATAGCTCCAGTGGATTGCGTTGTTGGAAAACTTGTTTTGGTGTTTACATGTTGTATCACCGTGAATTTTTCGTTGGAGGTCAAATCCTAATCCCAGGGTAACATGACCAATTCAACTCCCTGCCTAAGGGGAATTCTTAGTAGATGACGAATTGACAGTTGTTATACTAAATATAAACATTTTTCTTTAAATCTCACATAAAACTCCCATCGTGTTTTCTTTAATTTCTTGTTGGTTCCTTTTTTCTAATTTTTAATTTTAATAATAATCTTATTTATTTATTTCTAAAGCTTGTATTAACACTGTCTATTATTTTACATATATGTACATCACATAATGTTGATCATTTTAAAATAATTTAATATTAATTACTTCAAAACAATTCAATGTTAAATACTGTAAAATAATTGAACAATTTAATGTAAAGGCGGGGACTAGTGGCATTGCGATTCTCATTAAAGAAGTGTCACCTAATGGCTTATTCTTGTAGAAGATTTAAAGTTGAAATTAAAAATTTGGCACCTTTAACAGTCATTTGGATGGCTGGAAAAAATATAATACAATTCATGAAAATATAAATCTATCATTCTTTTAACATATATGATATAACACATTACTAGATATTAAATTATCTCTTTTTAATTTTCACATCCGTGCATGTGGCTTGCTAAACATTATTTTACTGTTAGCATTTACATCAGACCTAAACTACGTACAAATACTTATATGTGTCGATAGTTCGTCCTTTATACCGATAATTATGTTAGCCCTACACATCTCCTCTTTTACAACTTTAGTATATAGCCCACAAACCCAAAATCCATAGAACCAGTCTGTAGGTGAGATATATAAATGGGATTGCATTTTGTTCGGGTCCAATGGGACAGGTACGATGAGACTGCTGCTACTTGGGAGGATGCTACATCATTGCGAGCTCAGTTTCCACACTTATTTCAGTGACTTCCAGGAGGAAGTCTAGTCTAAGGGGAGGGGGATGTAATGCCCACTTCCCTATGACACTTAATTGATTATCATCTTGAATTATGTAGACTTTTGGATATGAACATGACTTATACTTACGTTGATTAGCATGATGTTTTGTGAGTAGATGCATTTGGGTTATGATTGGATTTTGTTTTCTGTATGATCTACACTGGCTCATGGACAGACTATTGGATACTAATATTATTTTAATATGGATATATTGCATGTGTTCTAACATTGGATTTCTTCGCCATGATAAATAGAATGTAGTTGTTGAATTTACATTACTATAACTTTGGATAATGATGGAATGCATAATTAAGTTGTGATTTAAACCTTGAAATAATGGATAATTGAATTACGTATAGATGTTAATAAATTTCATGCATATGGTTATTTTGGACATTTTGACATGGCCGCAAGGCCGAAGGAGGTATTTTTTATTTTTCAGGAAACACAACATGATCACAACAATGAGGGGGATTGGGAACCAAACACAACAGGATGTCGGGTGGTTAAAACATTTGGTCGTCAAGGCAACTAGTGAATTGTATTGTGTTACCTTTGTTCTTTTATGTGTTAAGAAAAATTTCCATGAGGGGGAAATTTTCTAATGTGACCAAGGGGGTAAGAATTTTAATTACTTGTTTTAATTTACTTTTGTAGGTGATTTCATTTGTGATGTTTTTTTTTAATTACTTTTGCTAAGTATGTTTAGATTAATGTAACATCTTGTTTTATTTTTTTTAAGTTTTGGAGGGAAGTCTAGTAGGTGTGATTAATTTTGATGGTTGGCTCCTTGAGCCATGTGTTGCCTCTTGTATTGAATGTTTGTTTTGAGTGTTGACCACTCCAAATCCTTTGAATCTCGAATTTGAGATTTAGGGCAATTTTGGGGGACTTGTGGGACAAGTTGAACTTGTCCCACACTTCCCAAAACCCCTTACCAACCATATCTATGGGTTGGGAATCCAAAAAGGGGATTATTTATTGTTTTGGGAAGGGAAATGTGACTTTGGAGTGCACTTGTCTTCTTTTTGCATTTAATTGTGCCTTAAGACACATGGGAAGGGATGGATGTGGAAGAGAGATGTCATTCAACCCAACCACCCATTTATTGTGTTTTGGGAGTTGAGTTGACTATGGGAGGTGTCTTGAGGATGTGTGAAGTGGCATCCTACATGGAGCCACATCACCCTCACCCTTCCCTTTTGTCTATTTATGGAAACTTCCTCTCTTGTTGAGGGGGTTGGAGGTTTTTTTGGGAGAGTTCTTTTATTATTTTCTTTTTGGGGGGAGAAAGAAAAGAAGGAGCTTGGACTTGCATGCTTGGGATTGTTTTGGAGGGAGCTTGGACAAAGTTCTTGGTTTAGGCTTCTCCAATGGAGAGGTAGGAAACCTTCTCCCTTTTTGCTTTCTTATTGTTGTTGTTCTATGCTTAAATTTGTGGAAAATGTTTGTTTACTTTTGTGTATTGTGGAAAAATGGATAGAATGCTTAATGTGTAGTGTAGGAGAGGTTTATGGGAAAACTCATGAGGGAGGCATAAGAGTAGAATTAGGAAATTGTGGAGGGAGTTTGAGAGGGATGCCCATCTTGGGTAAAAAGGTTCACATTCTTACCTTGTCCTTGAGGGAGCCATAAGAGGAGGGAGGCATAAGAGTATGGGAGGAAAAAGGGGTACTTGAGGGAGGCATAAGACTCATAGGGTTTTGAGTTTTATTGTGGAGGGTTTGGATGGGAATCTCATCTCAATTGGGAGGCATAAGGAAAACTTCCCATAGTTCCTTCTCTTGTTGGCTTGGATGAAAGCCTTCTTGTGAAATGTTGTGTTATTTGTGTGTCTTTTTGTCCTCTTATTTTAGTCTTGAATGTTGTGAAGAAATTGTATTGTGGAAGCAAGTGTTGTTGCCTTGAGTTGGAGACCACCCTTTCATTGTGTTGTGTTTGGGGCTCGGGGGTCAATGGAGGAGATTGCTTCTCTTCTCCATTGAGTTTTGGTTGGGAGGAGAGTGTTGCCTCTCCCCCTATCTTGGTTGTGATTTGAGCTACTTGGAACTTGGAGCATGGATGAAGAAAACCTTGGAGCTTGTGAAGAATCTTTCCACTTCCATTATATACATTATTTTGTTGTAAATTTGTATGAGAAGGAAAGTTGTATCATCTTGTTTTCTTTACAAAAATAAAGGACATTGTAATCTATATTGCACCAAAAGTCACATGGTTGAATGCAAATCTTACTTGAAAGATGCTTACATTGTTGAAAAGATTGTAAGGAAATGAAGGAATGATATGTACAAAAAGGCTTGTGATAGTTTTGTGAATATATTGAAATTTTGTTTGAGTACTTGGAAGTGATGTGTTGGAAAGGTTTAAAAAAAAAATAGTGCATTATCCCTTCTTTTATACTTGATGGAAAGACTTAAGTTTTCAAATGGATTTTAGTATGACAATGAAACATTTAAAGCTCTAGCTCTCTTATGTCTTTCTTTATTTAGGGATTCATTGTAAAACTATTGACAAGTATAGAAGGAAACGAAATCAATGTACTTAAAACCCCATGCAATGTCTATTAAGATGGATAGAAACAAATGTTGATACAAATACTTAAAAACTTATCAAGACCATCCACACATGTCCTCAACGTTTAAAGAGGAAACGAATGTTTAAATACTACTCCTATTAAATCAATGCTAAAATTTTGAAATCATTATCAAGTCTTATTACGATCAATATATTATCAATCTTTCCTTTATATTGATAGGAGCATACTAAGATAAACTTTCGCCAAGTAGATGAAACTGAACAGTCGATGTTAGTACAAGCGTATATTCTTTTTTTTTGTTGCATTTTTCTTTGTTTTGTTTAGTAGTTGTGCTTCATCAATATTCTGCCATGAAACAGGCTAACCTCTACGTAGGAGGCGCCCATAGGATTGCAGAAAGGAGCAAGCTAAATTACTAAAAAAACAAAACGTACATTCATGTTATATATAAAATAATTAATATACTCATAGGTCCCTGTATAATCATTGTATATTAAGATAGTAATAAAAAAAATAATACACGCTGAAATACTCTTGTAATAGCAAAACGAATTGCGCTTCTTGTATATTTTGATATGAAACAGATCCACTTCAAAAAGGCTTCCTCCACGAACCATTCTCATATGTGACAGACCCACCTCTATGTGATACTGTTGCCATGGGCTGTATTTTGAAACTGGTATGGACACATTAGAGAATCAGCGCAATTAATCTCTTCGGGTCCTCGGGTAACACATTCACTGCCCCAATCTATTTTTGGAGACGCCTTCACTGTCCCTTAAGTGATTTTGTTATTAATCCTTTGAAGGCGGACCCCTTTTTTTGAGGATGCATCCGATACTGAACAGATAGTAGTATAGTTGGAACGGCCGCTGGTCTAGACGCCCCCACTGCCTGTCACTCTGTGCAGACGCCCCTGTGGAACCCCGACATGCATACACCTTGTTGCACCCATTGAAAGTGGAGGTAACTCGCCTCCTCACGCACTAGGGACAACAAAAAAATAAAAGAAATAAAAATAAATCCAATCGAACCGCTGCCAAACTCACCTGAAATTTCCCACGTTGTCTTCCACGCGGTCTGGGCGATTGAATGGCGTTTTCACCTGCTACTCTGTCCGTGGATTCATTCTTAACCACCATATTAAATTTTGCGGCCGGGGCAGTATCCAACAGCAAGCCGACGTAGTAAGTAAAAGGATTTGCAAAATCTAATAAGTAAATGACATGTGGCTAAGGAGTTTGACTTGCACGCAAGGAGTAGGAAGGGGTTTTAATGTATGTCAGGGGTTGGCTGAGCCACCCACCGCCCCAACAACAAAATCTGAACAGGGTTTTGAAAAGCTAATGCATGGCCAAGAATCATATCCCATGCCACCCTTCAATATGTTTTTCCCACGCGGACAGCTACTAGGATGAGTAATTATCATATACTACATAGTATAATGGTAGTAGGATACAAAACTTAACTGCCACATAACAATTATACTAACCATAAGCATGGTGTTATGTATATTTAAGTACATACAGTCATGCTATGTAATAAGTAAACTAGGGCCGTATATACATCTTAATGTGTAGTCATTTATATATTATAATGTATTAATTTCATGCGACAACGTAATATAAATGGATATTAAACCAAAAATTAAAAAAAATAAAAATTGAGTAGAGAGTGTATTCATTTCATAACAAATTATACCTTACCCTAAGGATTAACATCCAGAGATGCCGTTATTCGATATTTCAGCCCTCAGACTTTCAACTCGAAGGACGACCCATTTCAACTTTAGTGAAACGTCGAACGAGATGAATTTAAATATCCTTAACCTTGAAGCATCATCGTGACTGTGGTGGTTTTCAAGCCTGTATGCGAACTCGCCCAATGTAATTAATAACTCGCCGAGTTGTGAGGAATAACTTGGTCTCCATTAAAGCTCACCGAATTTATTTGACCAGTTCGCTAGGAGTGGTATGACTGTTATGACCTTTATTGGTGGTACTCGTATAAGCTAAACTCATCGAGCCGTGTGGAAACAACTCGAAGTAAAATAATTTGCAAATAAAAAAAAAATTGTTGCATCTTCAGGTCAAATTGTTGTGGCGCGGCGCCATCGTCGTCGTCGTCGTCTTGAGCGTGGCGTCGTCTTTTCGCGGCGTTACATTTTACAACTTTAGTATATAGCCCACAAACCCAAAATCCATAGAACCAGTTTGTAGGTGAGATATATAAATGGGCGTGCATTCTTCCTTCGACTCACATCGATCACATCCCACTAATTCGACCTCATATGTAAGTGTTTCATGATGGTGAAGGGAGCTTATCTTATGCACGAGGTGCCTTTGTAGTTGTTCATGTCACTCTACACATGGATTTCAAAGCCCACTTCTCTGCAACATTCGAGCGCTGCCTGTACTTCCTAATAAATAATAGGAAAACAAGAAAGGAAGGTTTCAGTACATTCGGATGCGCATATCTGAGGTTTTTTATTGAAAACTTAAGCACGTTGTCAAATTGTCTTGAATGGGAAGCAGTGAAATTTTGGACCTCTTTTCTAGTGAGACAAGTTATAAACCCCTACCCCTATTCAGAGATTGAATTCCCTAAGGTGAAAAGGAGCAGTGGGAGAAGTATAAAACTCGTAATAAAATCTATGGAAGCCATCTTGAATAGAGATTAGAGGAGATCCAATGTAATATTTGTAGGCTTGTATTTCATTAAATATTCTTTCAACGTTCTAATACTCAGAGATTAACAAAGTGACTATCAATAATTACATCGAAAACATGACCTAAATCATACAAAATTTATTTTACATGCGATTTTGACCCTAAAAGCGATATTTTTTTGCACTTTATGTAGTAGTGTGAAATAAGGAAAAGCCCTTCTTTCTCTGATGTTGCATGATGATAATAGGAATCTAGAGCATTGATTACTACCAAAAAAATACAGAAGAAAAAAATTCATTAAAAATTGCTCATAGAGGTCATTTATGTAATGAATAAAAATCGCATCAGTAAAAAAAAGTCACATAAATAATATATATGAATCTTCAAAGATGTTGGCTCTGAGATTGAGTACAATAATATGATATCCCTATCTATTACAAGAGATATATTAGAGAGAAAGTTCATAGATTGATGATGATGGAATCAAGATTATTTTATTGTTTACATGCACTCCGATTTTCAGCTTAAATTTGTTTAAGGTGGCTCATAAAATAGAAATGACCGCACTTGGTTATGTTTGCATAACAACCGATTCCTTTATTTTTCATTTGGATGTTTTGATAAAATATTGTAGCTTGACATTTACATAGGGTCTCCTTGGATTCAAAACCGATATAGCCTGAAATCTAGAAACCTTACAAAAATAGGCCAAGGTTAAAATGTGGATTTGGTCTTTATAATCCCAAATTCCAAGGCAGTAAGTTGAATCTCTACTATTTTTATGGCATACATGATTGTAAACTTGGGAATTACTGCAGGTTTCAAATTATAGAAACCCTCAACGCATTCTCCACATATGAAAATTATTTATGGGATTGAAGAAGATGGAGATAGTCATGTTATCTTTAGATATGATTCTGCACTAATAGTAATATACAAGAACAAGGTTTGCAGCATTTTCATGTGACTTGTTTTAAGTTATGTTTAGAAGATCTAGTGAGGTTTAGATGGAGAAACACATATAATCCTTATACAAGTTCTATTTATTGTCATTGTTTCCTAATTTTAATGAGTTCACCACTGACTGTTTTTACAAAACCAAAAAGTTAGAGGATTGATTTCAAATTCAAAATTGGTAGCTCACCACATACTAGTTTTAAGTAGTTCATTTACAAGGTAATTAGAGCTCACCAAAATTCTTTTATGAAAAGATAAAAGGAAATTTGAATATCGACATATTTTCATTAGATAAGAATTAATGAGCAACATCTCTTCAAACTACTTTACAACTCATGTGTAGTTGCTAGTCATATATATCAGAAATGAAGGGACTCCCCCCCCCCCCCCCGCCCCCCCAAATTTGATAGGCGGATGGTTGTTTAAAATCCAATATAAAAGAGCTTATACTGATCTATTGAATGTGTTTATTTTTTACTCTTCATTTTTTTACTTTTTAATTTAATTTTAAAATGTATTTTCTAAAGTCAATTGTTGGTACGTCGTTCAATTAGCGAGGGGTAAATCATGGAACCTATTTGTTAGTTATTTTTGCAATCAACACGAGTTTGAATCTGTTAAAGGAGGTTGATGAAATGGGAATGGTCACCCTTGTTATGTTTGTAGAACAACTGATATAATTATTTGTAATTGAGATCTTGTGATAAATTCTTTTACCTAGACATTGCCGTAGGGTCTCCACATAGAGTCAAAACCCATAAAGTCTCATATTCAAAAAAGTTCAAAAAATTAATCCAAAGTCAAAATGTGAACTTTATCTTGGCAATACAAAAAAACACGAAATTAAGTTGAATCTATATTACTTACGCTAGCGCACATTGTAATGTTGGGGATAGCTCAAGCCTTTACAAACTTGAAAATTAATGCAAGTTTGAACTTTTAAAAACCGTTAATCTCTTCTCCGCTATTAAAAAATCATTTATAAGAGTGAAGATAATGGAAATAAAGTTATTTTTAGACACATTAATTTCCACACTATTTGTATCATTTTTATTTATTTTGTTTAAAGTTACATTCAGAAGATTTGGTGAGCGTTGGAAAGAGAAACAATACAAATTCAACTTATTTTTAGTGTTCCCAAAGTTCGAGAAATCGACTTACCCCTTCTTTTTGTTCTTTATTTTTTATTTTTTGAATTTGATGATATCACAGTAAGAATATACCTGCAAACATAAGCTGTGTTATAACACAGTTCGCACAGATTTTTAAACGGGACAAACAATTTATCTATGAGACTTAAAACCACTTCGATTGAAAACTAGCGAAAGGAAGATTTATTTAGCGGATATAGCTAAACGAAATAAATGCAAATTCATAAGATTTTCGTTTGCAGGTTTAGTTTGACGTTTCAAAATGGACTGCGGGCGGGATACTTTGAATGTTGCGGAATACATTGTGCGGGTCGACTCTGGTTTTCACCTGCACCAGACGCTCAAAGTTGTTTAAAAAATACTTCTTTCCCCACTTCGCGGCCTCATCCACGCCCCCGCCTGAAGTTCTGTTGGAAAAGCTTCCGAGATCGAGGTCCATTATATTCACATACGCAGCTCGGGGATTCTGCGACACGTAAGGCTTCATGTAAGAGAAGAGCTCCCTCAGAAACCCTAAATACTTTTCATCATTTCCTTTGCGATCATCATACCAATTCACAAGATACAGTATGTCGAACAGGTTTCCAGCCCGGTGAGGGAACGGAATGGAATCCGAAGAAATTTCCGCCATTTTTCCGCCGTAAGGATACATCCTCATCGAGGCATTCGGTTGCTGTTGCAGCATTTTGCAGGCTCCGAGGAGGGCCTCTTTCGGGATGGCGTTTCTGACGTAGTCCGACTTCGCATGGAAGAAGTATTTATTCGGCTCGTATCTATTTCGCAGGCTTGTTATGTTAGGGCCTCGGCCGGAGAAAATCGCGACGGCTTCTATCCATTTCATTTCCTCGCAGTCCTCGGATTTAATTCCAAGCTCAGGAAACCCCAAAACCATGGTTTTTAGCATTCCCGTTGTCGGGCCGAGGTACACCGCGCTAAATGTGGCGGTGATTGTTTTCTCCGGCGCCGCCAAGGAGGCGATCAAGTAAAAATCCTCGTCCAGATGCGGCGCCACAGATTGCCACTTGTAGAGCAGGTCGGTCACGTTGGCGAGGCCGCTCCTGGTGACGCTGAACACGGTTACGGCGGGCGGGATTTTGAGCAGCTTAATCTTCCATGCGACCACGATTCCCCAGCTCCCTCCGCCGCCCCCGCGCAGTGCCCAGAAAAGATCTTTGCCCATGCTTGTTCTGTTCAGTAGACTCCCCTGGGCATCCACCACCTCAGCGTCGATAACGTTGTCTGCCGCCACGCCGTATTTTCTGGCGAGGATGCCCTCGCCGCCGCCGCTGATGTGGCCGCCCATGCCGATCGTGGGACACGACCCCGCCGAGAAAGCCGTAGCCCCCCGGTCGCCTGCGCAATGGCGTAATATAGTTGGCCCACGGTCGCGCCGGCCTCCACCCAAGCCGTGGCGGTTTCCAGGTGGATTCTGATGGCGTCGAGGTTCATAAGGTCTATGATGGCGAAGGGAGCTTCGGCTGTGGACGAGGCGCCTTCGTAGCTGTGCCCGCCGCTCCGCACGCGGATTTCGAAGCCCGCTTCTCTGCAGCATGTGACCGCCGCCTGCACTTCCTCGTTACTGACAGGAAAAACGAGAAAGTAAGGTTTCGGTACGTTCGGACGCGCGTATATGAGGTTTTGTATTGAAAACTTAAGCAGTCTGTCGAATTGTATTGAATGGGGATCTGTGAAATTCTTTACCCCTTTTGTGACGAGACAAGTTATAAATCCGTGCCCCTGTTCAGAGACTAAATTCGCTGAGGTCAAAAGGAGGAGCAGGAGAACCAAAGCACTCGTAATACAAACTGTAGAAGCCATCTTGAATTTAGAAATTGGAGGAGATCCAACGTGATATTAGTCGGCTGGTATTTCGTTAAATATTCGTTCAACGTTCTAATAGGCAGACATTAACAAACTAACTATCAATAATATGTCTACAATGGTGCGCGCCGAAAGTGTACTGATAATCAATATTTATTTTGGCTTACTTGTTCGAGTTAAAAATAAGAAAAACACATTATTTTTGGGTCAATGCTATTGATAAGTATAGCTATTGTATAAGTTTGATATTCCCTGTTTAACAAGTTGCACTGTATATATGATGGTGAAAGGACAACAAACTTAAAGTGATCGTGTTCAAATATAGAAGTGATGGTGTTTATGTAAAAATCTTCCACTATTTATTGCCATTATAGAATACCAACTAATCTATAATTTTAATCTCTCATTATCTTCGGTTAATGCTATTGACAAGTATAAATATTGTATGCGTTTGATATTTCCTGTTAAACAAGTTGTAGTTGTATATATATGTATATATGATGGTCAAAGGACAACAAACTCAAAAGTGATCCTGTTCAAATATAAAAGTGATCATGTTCATGTAACTTTTCCACTATTTATTGCCATTATAGAATACCAACTAACCTATAATTTCAATCTCTCAACACTTAGGACTTAGGTTTAGTGTGAGAGTAGTTATTCACAATGGTAGTAGTGTATTTATGTGTTTATTGATTATTGTTCTAAATTAGGATTTTGTTGGTGTGTGTTAATGTTTGTGTTGTTTGATTTTTGACATCTCTTTGTGTTGTGTGTAACACCAGAAAAATTACACACACAAATACAACACAATAAAATACACGATAACTTCTTTTTTACTTGCATGAAGTTTAAACAACTCTACAGGTGATCTCAAAGGGCTACAACCAACTCATGATAAGCTTGACACAACACTGACCACCTAGGCATAAAGGAACATACAACACCCATCACGAACATTTCACTTTTCTTTTGACAAGATAAAATATAGAAATCTAACCACAAAACAAACTTACAGTGAGGGGCATCCCACGGTATAAAATATTTTATGGTTACTTATTTACTAAGACATCTTTCAAATCGTAACTTACATTTGGGAAGGTTTATGTTATGACTCGCATAATTCTTCTTATAGAGCTAGATTTATTTTCTTTTATACTATTGAGTAATTAGTTGGAGATAAAATTTCCTGAAAGAGGATCTTCTTTAATATGTTAATAACATTCTTAGTTCATTTGATAATAAAGGGGTCTTCCATTTCTCACAAGGCTATTTATCCATCCCCACGCTACTGAAACCCATTTCATACTCCATGGCACAAGGGGACTAGCGTACACTACTACAAGAGGGGGTGTTTTGAGACATTAATTAATGCACATCTCATATTTTTGTCTCTAATACCCTTCATATATTATGGTACCTTTTATAACAATTTTTAATTAAAAAAATACACACCTACAATGTGGCGGCTAATTAAGGAGGGAAAATTAATGCAGTAGGTGAGAAGTAGGCGGGAGATATTTGGGTTTCAGTCTCTACATGCATTCAGATATGAACCAAGACAATGGAAAGTAGGTGGAACTGTAGACCTTAGGCGAACAAATGAGGCCAAGCTCAGCAGGTATCTACCAATCCTTTTATTTTACCCTCTTTTTATTTTATGGGTTTACATTATTTGTCATTGATAATGCATTTTTTGATGATTCTGGATGTAGTTGCAATTTTTATGATTTAGATGTCGGGATTGCTTATTGAATGAATATCTTGCTGCATTAGTAGCTTTAACATCCAAAACCACCAACTCCAAGAAGAAAACTCTTTCTTGAGAGCTAATTTTTATAAAGAGGAAATTATTGACAGAGTTCAAAAAACTCCAATCCCTAACCCTAACCCCACAGCAATCAATGAGACTTGTTCCTCCATCCAACTCCACATTGAATCATCCTCATTTTTTGAAGGCAATGGAGATGGGAATGCTATTCTTTTGGTTGCAGCTCTGTAAAGCACATCTGCATAAACAAGGAAGATTTCTCTAGAACAAGGTTTTGTTGAAAGTATCAAATTGTGGCCCATTGGGTATTGGCCCATAAATATTATTACGAGAAACATTCAAGTAGGATAGTTTGTACATTAATATAGATAGTTCCTTAGGAATATGCCCCATCAGCTTATTTCGAGACAAGTCCAACTACTCCAAAGTTCATATCTGGGCAAGATTGAAGAGACACTGATATCTCGCCTTACAACTAGTTTCTAGATAGATTTAGTAACCCAAGACTGCTCATTTTCACCAGTGGAATACCACACAAATATAATCCCCTGGGCTCACGTAAAAAATGAAACTCAGTAACCTCTAGGAAAGAGTAAGTTGAGACTACATATTCCAATATATAGCTATTCAAAATAACACGGAATCAAGCATCCACAGAGCGTGTCCAAATTAGATCTACATCATACAAGGCCTGGAATTATTCTTGCATCCAAACAAGTGTGCAAAACCTCCAATTCCTTTTAGATGCGTAAGAAACCAACCACTTTTATAATTCTATAAGAAAGATAGAAAAGAAAGTATCGTATATTGCATCATACAAATTTTGTTCAACCCACATGCGTGTATCAAACTCAGGTCCATTGTTGAATCTATGAGCATATTCTTCTTCCATATCTACTAACCACTCCTCAATACCGGCCAAGGTCAACCGGTATATCTTCATCACGTAACATCCTGAAAAATAGTTGAGAAATAAGTCCTAACAATGGAACCAATGATGTATCCTAGAATTCACTATAAATACCCAAGGTGCTCTGGCAGATCACTCATCCTAAATTGAGCATTCACTCGAAGCGCGCAAAGATACTAGGTCTGTCTTTAGAGTTGTTTTTCCAGACTGTTAGCATGATTTTGCATATATATATATCTATATTAATAACATATAGGCAAAAATCCACATTGTATAAACCAGATCTAGATCTAAAGCATATAAAAGACAGACTAAAAAATAACTATAATGAGATTAATTACCATGCAAGAACCATATTCAGCCATGTCTAACACCAATATCCATCCAATATGATCCATTGTATTAAATACTGTAAAACACAAAAGATTCATACGTTACAATAGTATCACCACGAGTCATGTGCATGAACAAAACTAGCAACATAACTGATCTATAATCAAAACAAGATGTCTAATCCATGCAATATATATATATATGGACTTTCTGTAACGACCCAAAACCAAGCACACACGAACAACACAGTGAAATACAGGATAACTTTTTTTTTGACTTGCTTGACACATAACACGACGCAACATGTTATCACCAAGGATACAACTAACACTGTGAACAACTTGATACAAGGACGGCCATAACGGCAGCACAGAGACGTTCACACCTATCAAGGACAATACATATTTCTTTTTTGACAAGACAACATGGAAGTCCAACCACATGACATACTTACATTTAGGGCATCCCATGAGGAAATTCTTGTTAAGTTTTCTTGTTTACTAAAATGTCTCTTAATTCTTAACTTACGTTCTTATAAAATTTCATGTAATGATTCACACAATTCTTTTCACAAGGGAGAACTTCTTTCTTTTCAACAATTGACGAAATAGCTTAAGGCCAAGCTTTCTAAACTAGGATCATAAATTTTATGTCCAAATCTTTCTTATTCATTTGATTTTAGAACATTTTCCATTTCTTACAAGGTTAATTAATCTTACTCAAGCCACTAACACCTGTTCCACAACTCTATTGCACAGGTGAAGGCATAAGCTCCGATAGAGTGGAAAGTACCGCTTAGGGTTCATAACAATGGCCTTCTTGTTTAAGGATCAAACTTTGACCTTGCTTAAGAAATGTCACCATGAATCAAGGCAAGGGTTAACAGAACAGGACAACAGAATTTAGCTTCAGGGTCACATTGTTTACTATCAATCTTTCATTGAGGTTAAGAGTTTATCGAGATTGGTTAAATGTTCCATCTAGACTTTACTTAATTAGGTTTGACAAAGGAGAAAATTTCAAACGATATAGAGATATTTAAGGTTTTATTAATCAATTTCCCTCCTACTTATTAAATCCTATCATCTTCTAAAATCTAACCATTGATTTCGCCATGAGATCATTTAAGGTTTCACCATAAAAGGATAATGTTTATTAGTTTAAATTTTATAAGGACTATCCAGCTC